>CM067084.1:32698384-35098384 GCA_034008185.1 Gorsachius magnificus
CAAAAAAGAGCCTGAGCAACAGTTAACACTTGTCAGCAAACAGGCCCATTCACCACTCCTGGCTATAAACCCAGCCATGAACAGCAAGCAGTTGGCCCTAGTTTATTGTTCTTCAATAGAGTGTATCTTGGAACAAGTGGCTTTTCAAAAAGCAGGAAAGCTTGAAAGTTTTTAAAGCAGGCTTTTCTATTTTCCATGTTAAACACAGCACTGCATTCCTGCCCAAAAAACTTGTTAGCACAGCTGAGAAAAAATTCTTGATAGAAAGGCATAAGCCATCAACTCTAAAGATGGGATCAGCTCTAAGCATATGGAACTGAATTAAGAAAAAAAAGCTTCCAAAAATATTTATGGGAGACACTGACTTTCTGGTCCTACTTTTCTTTATAGGCTTACCATGAATATTTTCTTTCTTTTTTGTTTGCGTGTCTTTCAGTAATTACCTCTTTCCATCATTTAATTGTCTGCTAAGCTTCATATTATTTTCCCCTTTTTATTCACCCAGTTTTTCTTCTTTTATTTCCGCTTTTTCCTTCTGTTTTTAAACATCCTTAAGACTCCTTGAGGCTTGATTCTTCCATGCTGCTCACACCCTGAAGTGGTGGACCTGACAGTTCAGTGTGACCATGATCATCCTTCTCTGGGAGAAGATGGCTCTTCTTTTCCTGTCCTCCCAGCTTCTCCACAGACACAGACTGTAGTGGGTCTTTTCTTATTCTCCTTCAGAGAAGGAGCAAGACAGAGCTTTTCTGAGAGAGAGAAAGAGACCTAACAGGTACTGCTTGTGTTTCTTCAGATACTACTACTTCTCCTCCAGTGTTGAGCATCCCAGCAGGCCCCAAGTCCTTCAGTCATTTCTCTCCACTGCTTGGTAAATCTTCTCTTACTTCAGCGCTGAGGGAAGAGACACTTCGGTTCACAGATGGTCCAAGAAAAAAAAAAAATAACCACAGTGAGATTAGAACTACCGCTTCTTACTTAATTATTTTAAGATTTGAGCAGTTGGTGCTGCAAGAAATCATCCACATGACCCCTGTTTTGGAAAGCGTGTTGCTTTCCAAAAGGGTTTCTGCTTGGGTGCTGAGCACAACCACCCCATCTTCAAGCAGGAGTCTGAATTGTCAGGTTTCAGTGGAAAAAAAGTACTTTAAAAAGCTACCTCCTGCCTCCCAGACTGTCAGGTAACAGCATTTTGGAGATGTAGGTGCAGGAACAAGGAGGCACTGAGTGGCTTTGTACTGTGCTATTGTGGAATGACAACAGACAGCTCTTTTAGACTTTCAGTCAATCAATCTCTCGCCATACACAGACACACATGAGAAATACCTGTAGGCTAACGTCACTCCTAGTAACACAAGGCAAATGCATTTATGCATCGACTGTTGAACAGTGTGCGTTATGCAATGTGACACCACACACATGCCTGAGAGAAGAGTTCGGAGTAAGAAACATTTTGCAACTGAGACTCGTTTCAGTTGAAGTGGCAGAGCAATGAGATCAGCAGAGCAGTGCCGTTGGATGTAGCTGCACAGATACTGCTTGTGATCCCTGTGACTGACCAGTCGGGCAAACTCCTATGGCACTTCTCACTGTCCTACGGCACTTCTCACTGAGGGACAGGCACCACATCTCTTGCAATGTATAGCAAGAACCATTTTGTGTTGGCAACAATGCAACTCTTTCGTTATGACATTCTCCCTATCTGCTTCGATCACAGACATCATTGGTTACTTTATATGGATATACATGTTATCTCCCACCTTGCCTTCTACTTAATTTCCCCACTAATATCACTCTGGAGACTTCTTATTCATAGGGACATATATTCCAGGTCCAGAAGAAGTCTTAAAGCTAAAACATTGTTATGTCCAAGATTTGGACACTGAAGAGATGAGGCTGAGATGAAAGTAACCAGTCCAAAAGTCCTAGGTAGCATTTCAAACCAAACTTTCAGGTTAACAGGAACCTGTGCAAAGGACCAGGATTTAACATTATTGTGGTGGGAAATGGGCAGGAAAAGTTGAAAGTGGAAGAAAAGCTCAGGGCACAGAGCAGCAAACACAGATTCTTACTTTAAAGCCCTTCCCACCTTAGGCATACTGAGATATATGTTACTTAATATAGTGTCATGCGTCTGGATACACACCTAACTCCTTCCAGGCTGTGTTAGCATCCCATCGCTAGCTGGTTACTTACCATTAAAGACAAACAAAATACATGAACAGTATTTGCGATGCAATGCAGTCATGACCTATTAAATGAGGTAGGGTTCTGGGCTGTTCTGCTGGATTTGCACTTGTCACAGTGTTACCCCTGACACGTCACTGCACCTTCCGTAACGTCATCCCTGTCCCCACAGCTGTGTCTAACTGCAGTCGGAGAGCACTGAGGAAAAGGATGACCCAGGGCTTTGTCTCGCATCAGCTGCTTTCTACCTAGCACGATGTAGGCCTTCTCCTACTTGAGAAGTCCTGGTATTCCTGGAGAAAATCAAACCAGAAATATTTATAATTCTAAAAATTCCCAGACTTCGGGGCTGTCTTTGCTGGGTTCAGAGTACTGGGGTTTAGGCAGACCTAGCACTGGAATGAAACCCTCAGCATACTGACTGAAGAACATGTTTTACATCATCTCTGAAATTGAGGATCATAAAACTGACAGGAGATGGAGACCCATGGCATTAAAAATAGAATATTCATGGGTGCTTTGAAGAGTTCAGATGTACATTTGAAAAGCCTAAAAACCCCCTAAACTCATGATTTCCCTCTTCATCTGTAATTCCTATTGTTTATGGAGTATTTTAATTTATATTTTAAAATCTTGCTACCTTATGAACATAGCTGTATTTAAAGTTAATCTCTGGTAACTTTACTAGCATCTAAATGCTTCTGAATCTCAGACATTTCCAGATGAAGCACTTCACCTTTGTCACCATGGTTTTATTTTCCTGAAAGTGGGGCTGATTTTTTTTTCCCCTGTGTGGTAGATACTAACAATTATCTTTGAGAGAAAGACTGTATTGTGGTTAAAAGTGTGGGCCAGGACTCTGGAAATCCGCATTTCTATTCTGCTATACTACAGGTGATCTTTATGATGTTGGGCAATTCATTTGATCTTTCCTTTGCCCATTTTCCCTTCTCTAAACTGAAGAAAATAATATTTCCATACTTCTTAGAAGAGTTATGAGCATAAATTAATTCATATTTATGAGGTACTAAAGGGTTTCTGATGAGTACCATGAAAAGGCTGACTTACAAATAAAACCCTCTCTGTGTTCTGGTTTTCCACTGATGTAGCTGTTTTTCTCTACTTCTTAAAGCAAGGACTTTCTTGTCAGAGCAATATTTTTCACTTGCGACACTTCTTGATTTTGCCTCAGAACAATAAGTACTTGTACATTGCAGTTGCAGCGATTATTTTTATGCGTGATATGCTATATATGAAACTTTCAGTGTCCTTTATAGCCAAATGGAAGAGAATAGTTTCTTGCAAGATTTATTTTTAAAGCTTGTGAAAAAGCACCAGACTTGCAGCTGGCAAGGCTGAAGCATAGCACCTTTACGCATAAAGCAGAAGATGGGAAGCAGAGAGAAGAGCATTGCTTATGGTTGCTGTTCAGTCCTAGGGAGGGCTGACTCACAGGTGAGACAGCAGAATATCATCCAGTATGTCTAAACTCTGCCTTCTTACTCCCTCTGTAAAACAGGGGTTTGTAGGGTGTCACACAAGGTATTTTCAAACTTCAGGTGGCAGCCAACAAATAAACAAACCAGGCTGAAGTCTCTCAGAAGAAAGTGGAGAAGACTATTCTTCTGTTCTTGACCTTTCACGGGTAAACTTGAACCACTCTGTTGGCACAAAACCCAGGAAATCTTTAGCAGAATCTAACACACTAATATTAACCCCTGCTGGTAATTTGGGCAATAGTCTACCTCTGCCCTACATGAGGGTGGGGCTGCCCCTGTGGGGAATAAGCAGTCTTGGTGTCCCTGCCTTCTCCAACTGACAAACCCTGTGCAGTGCTTGGATTGATCCAGTTTTCTCCATGCCTCATCTCTGGGTGTGAGATGTCAGTCCTGTCTGGGAGCTACTTCAGCAATTCGTTATGAAACAGTGGCCACAGATTATGGTCAGTAAGATTTAGAAAACAGGGAGCTCTGTCATCTGTTTATACTCAGTGCATTGCCATGGGATCTGACTAAACCCTATCACTGTCGCGTTGGGTCAGCAGAAAGGCTTGGGAAGTGTTGCAGCAATGCAAAAAGTTTATCCTGCTACCAAAAAACCAAAGAGAATTTTAACACCAGCTTTGCAAAGGAAATCATGTGCACAAGTTAAGTTTCTTTTGTTGAACAAATGTACTTAGTTCTCTATGTATATTTATGATGATACCCAAGCATTATGTAGAAATTAGCTACGCAGCACTATTTCAAAATTCACATAGGAAATGAAAGCCTTCGAAATATGCAAGGAAAGAAATCTTTTGACTACTATAAAAAGCAGCTTTAAAACAGCTTGAGAAAAGAAAGCGATTCAAGATCTTTTCCTATGCTTGAGTAGTATTAGGGATAATAGGGAGCTGCATGACACCATTCAGACAAGAAGATTGTTTAAGTAAACCCCTAGTCAGGGGAATTCAGTCAGCCCTCTGATTATCTTTCCCTCCCAATGTCACCGAGCTGGATGAGAAAGAGCCATAGAAGAAGGAAGCATTTTAAACCATATACTGCCACTTGCAGGTCAAACTAAGTCCATGTCAGCTACATAAAGCAAGGATAGAAGCACACAAATCCATAGACATGTAATGCAGGGCTTCAGTGAGAGACTGGGTAGACACACTCTGGAAGAATTTATTTGACATCCTTTCCAGAGAGCAAGTTTGAACAAAGGCAGCTTTGCCACCAAGGAGGAAGCACCTAGCGGCAAGCACGTCTCTTAGAGTAACTGGGGTTGCGTGTTTGGGTGGCTGGCGACAAAGCAGGATGTCCCGGTTTTCACAACACAGGCATGAGTGCACAGAAACATCAGCATGCTGAAAAAATGCTCTTGGATGACTGAAACAACAGCGTGGGGTCAGCTTGGGACTGCACCAGGGTGAGTCCTAGGCTTGGGGAAAGGCACACGTGCTTTTAAGCCTTCTTGTTCTCTCCTCGGGGCGTCTCTGGCTCTTGGTACCAGTCCATGCGGCCCTGGTCCACACTGTGCCAAGAGCAGTGCTCCCTGCGGGGTGGCCCTGCTGGCTCAGGCTTGTTCCCTGTTCCTGCCGAGTGAGAGGCCTTTGTAGATTTGGCCATTATAAGTTTGTGCTCTGAGCTACTTTTCCATAAAAAAGGTGGCTGTGAGGCTGCCCATGCCAAGGGCTTGACCCCTTGCCTGGAGGAAAAGCAGCAGTTCAGGCTGTGGAAGTCTCCTCCATGTGCCAGGTATGGAGGGAGCAAGGGAGGACCAGCAGTCAGGAGGGGAAGGAGGGCAGCAGAGCTGCCATTCCCAGCCCACCACGATGCCTGGAGCCTTGGAAGCAGGCAGAAGGGCCGGGAGGTGGCAGAGCCAGGGTGACACGAGTTCAGTGTGTCCCACTTGGCACACTCCCCAGGCTGAGGTCCAGCAGAGTTTTGCCTCAGATGGCACTTTGAAGCTGCTGGCTGCATTTGAGGAGCCCTGTGGGGCTCCCTTGCTCTCCTGGGCTTGAGAAACAAAATACAGCAATGTCAGCCTCCGGGTCTTCATCACAATTTATATTTGAAGGGAATTAATAGACTTTCTGCTGGTTTTGGAGGAGGGAGGGAGAGAAGAAAACTGAGTTTAACACGTATGTAAGCAATGGCCTTCATCTCGCAGCAGGGGTGCATTCCTGCTGACATTTTAAATTAATAACTCGTCAATGGAGCCTGAATTACACCATAAATATCATATTAATGCCAATCCATATTATGCCTGCATGATTTCATCACAATAACATCCCAGCCATAATTTGGGCTGATATAAAAAATAGAAGTAGTAATAAGTGTGAGCTTATGAAAATATTAATTGCTTTCCAGTCAGTAGGGTGACCACATACTGTACCCCTTCAGTGAGGGAAGACGGCCCGGGTTCTGTTCTCTAGCTCATATGCTGCTGTACTCTGACCCGCTCGGACAAGTGGGAATGAGAATTTTTTGATCCTTGTTGAAAGGGTGACTGAACCTTCTTGTCTTTGGTTGTGGGCGCAAGGCCAGCTTATTGCACTATAGGGAAGAAACAGCTGTGTCTACTGTTTCCATGAAGTATTTTGAATAGCTGAGAAGCTAGGAAGCTTAAATAATGGTATTCACTGAATTAAAGCAGAAGTGAGAAAAGTGCTGTGGAATTAATCGGTAATGGTAACTGAACATGCTCCTTGATGTAAAACTTAATTGCTCCATTTTAGTAGTAGATTATACACACTTCATTCATTGACAGAGAGATAATAATCATTGAACTTAAGCTCAAGGTCATTACTCACTATATTCAGATCCTTTCATTCTTGCAATGGCTGCAATTAGAGGTTTTGTCTTAAGCATCCTACAACAGGTATAAATGGTTTACATTTGTGTAGGATTCTTCCTGAAGAATTTTTGTAGAAATTTGCTAATTTGTACCATGAGTTAGAATCCTGCTGAAAAGGACTGAACTTAAATTATTAAAAAAAGCAAATGTGCTACATGTACACACATACAACATTAATTTGGGAACTCAAAGCATTGTGTATCTCCAGATTTATTTTGTTTGTTTATTATGACTGTAGTATAGTCTTTTGGCAAGTCTATGTTAGCACATGTACAACAGCTTCTTAGGCAAAATAACAGTTTATTAATATTCTAAATTTGGGCCCTTTATAATTTTCTACTGTTGTATTTTTTTGGAAAAAATACAAACTTGATCTCAACTTGGAATAAATGTATTAAATTGTATTTTTAAAAGTTTTTCAAGAGCAGATGAAAAGGATATTTGAATTTAAAAGTTTGTACAATTTCAAGCTAGACTTTAATTACATTTCTATGTCAGTCAGCTCCTCAAAGGTATAGACAGTTGTCACTCCAGCAACTAATGGATAGACAAGAGCATCCTCACCATCTTTTCCAGAAAGTGCTGTACATAGCCTGGATGTTTGTAACTCTCTGGTTAAGAGGGACACAAGCAGTATAAACACATTTGTTCTGCGCGTGACAAGGTTCCATTAGTGATCACTCTCAGATACTTCAGACCACGTCTGGTTTGATGCCGCAGGCATCAGAGAACTGCATCTGATTTCCATGACCAAAGGGTATGGGAAAATTACAACACAGTCAATTAAACCAAACCTTTCTCTGTAACCTGAGCATAAATTTGCTTCCTGGATCATGGCTGAGCAATTTAATTCTCTAGAACCTGGATTTGCAGAAATTGCTTTCCACTTTTCTCATCTTATAATTTAGCTTTTTCCCATATCTTCTTTTTTGGGCTCTACGTATCAGATGGCATTAATATTGACCCTACAAATGAACCAAAGAAAATCTTTCCAAGAAAAAAAAAAATCAAGGATTTGACCCCTACAATGAAAAGCTATTGAGGAAATTTTAGGATAATAAGAAAAGCTCTGAACACCTGGAATTCTTCTGTCAGGTCCTTAGGTTGCTAATATAAATCAAGCACAACCGAATCTGAGGAGGCTTAGTTCTAAGGTTTCAGACAGCATTGCCACATGTTTTTAAAAAGTGCACTGTGTGCATCTAAGTCTGGGCCTTGCCCCATTTCATACATGCTCAGGTCACACTCTCAGCTCGCCACCCCAACAAAGAGTCGATTGTTAACCCTCGCAGACACGTCAGGGTCCGCTCTGCTGAGCTCATCATCACACTTCCTTCTCCTTTCATGCCATTCATTCTTCATCTCTAGCTTCCTTTGCTGCATAGAAAATGATATATGTAGATATTCTGCCTCAGTGGCCCTTGTGAGCCAGAGAAGTCAGAGTTTCTTTTTGTGAGGTTAAATTTCACAGGATCTTTGTGTCGTGAGGGGAGAGCCTGCTACTGGACTAGACAATCTAAAGTAAATGTGCTCAGCACAAAGTAATTTATTTTGGGGGCAGATTTTGGCAGAAGCCTTCCCTGAAGCCCTAAGACACACTGCTGTAAAAATAAGCTGAACCCTCAGAAATATATTTTGATATTTCTTCATCCATGTTCAAGTCACAGCTGTCACATAGCCTCCTTTGGAGGGTTATGGAAATACTGATCTAGAGCCCCAGCTGATCAAGATACTTGTCTGGGATGGGAAAGAGATGAGAAGTTGGACCCAGGATTCCTCCATTGCATGGAAAGTTTAGAGCTGTCAATCACATCTGGGGAGGAGAAGGTTTTGTAGAAGAAATGTCAGAGGGCTTACAGCAATGTAGGAAATCAAAGTCAAAAGTTGGACACTGCAGAAAGAATGGAAACAAATTCCCCCCCTACTGCACTAACCCCGTTGCAGGAGGTGCTCCCCATGCTTTTGGTTGCCCAATTTCTACCATTACATCTTTTCCTCCCCCATGGAAATCATCTCTGGTCCCAGCCCAGGACTGAGATAACTTTCCAGTTTATGGATTGAACAGATGAATAAAAGCTGAAATTTAAAAGAAAAATGGAGGAAATGCAGAGGAGACCTAACACCATGAAGTTTCAGTTTGAGCTACAGAGGGCACAAAACACTATATCCCTCTTCAAAAATTTCTTTAACTCAGACTAAGATTTTAAATGTTATGTCAATTTTCCAGCTTAAACACATGTCCAAATTACATAAACCCTAGGCCACTGGAAATTACAGGTGCAAACAGCACCTGTATTGAGAAAATAAATTCATTTCCAAAGGAAGATTTAAAAACATCAATAAGAGAGGCTCCTAGTGTGAATATACCCACAAATGAGAAATGCCTTAACCCCAGAGAAATGTTTCAGAGGCAATTCTCATGAATGATATTCAGTTTCATGGGCACCATTTAAAGATATATATATATAAAAATATAGAGAGATATGTAGTGGCGTAGTGTGCAAGTGACAAGAGCACTTAAAAGCCCTATTACCTGAGAGGAAGAAACAAATTTGGGGATTTTCCACAGGTAACAGAAAGAACAGTTTAAGAAAAATATAATATATTCTTGTGTAGGAAAGAACTAATGATTCACTTAGACTTTTAATGGCTAGAATGAGGTAGCTGCCTAAAGGCAAGAGTCGTGGAAGGAAGGAATTTAATAAGTGTGGTTAAGAAGCAGCTTTATTGTTCTATGTATTTAATACAAAGACAATTTTCACAGTTCAGTTATTCACTTCTTAGACATTTTGAGTTAACTGTTACTTTGAAGGCCTCTGTTATGAATGGGGAAAAATACTTATAATTTTAAATGATGGAGAGTTAAAGTGAAGTAATCAAGCACCTCAGTTTAGCATAGACATTGGTACAAAACAAAGCCCCAGACCTAAACAAGAGTATTTTTCCTAAGTAGCTCAATGCCAGAGAAGTATTTCTGATTCTATCACACCTCCTGTACTAATGGAGCAAGGCATTTTGATAACTATCTTTGACCTATCCAGTTAAAGATCTCATATAAATGTTTCAAGGCAATCAGTACAGCAGGAAGCCTGGGACTGTACAGGGTCATCAGTTCAGAAGGATGTGGTGCTGGATTTATTTCAAGTCTCATAGATACTGATGCATTACTTAGCACCCCAGCTCCTGCTAACAGGAATGTCAAGTTCAATTGTATGACAGAAAATCCTGTAGCCTTTCTAATTCAAGGGACAAGTCTGGAATTTCATCCAGTACACCTGGAAGTTTCCAAAGACAAAGAGAACCTAACATATCTCAAACCACTATTTTCTAAGCCAGACTCATGTTGGTTGGAACCTGAACCCTGATATTTGAACGTTTGCCTCTTTAGGCTATTTCTTGTCATTCAGTTTCTTTTTGCAATGCAGAAGACTCTTACAGAGTGCATCATTTTCCTTCTGCATCCAGCAGGACAAGAAGACTGAGTTGCAAGCCAGCGCTCCACTCTTTGGACTGACAGGGAGCCAGGTCCTCTGATTTATTCTCCTGTGTACAAAGCACAGGCCAAAGATGCTGAATCGCTCTGCATGAAACCAGCTGAGAGCTAGCGTGGCCAGCTCCAACCCAGACATACCAAATCCATCTGGACTTGTTCTGACTTCTGAAGAGCCCTTTGGGTATCGCTCCATAATGTGCCCCCAAGTTTGAGGTTACAATCCCTCAAAGCCAGCTTTGGACCAGTGCTGCTTCATTTGCTCTTTACTGAGGCTGAGCTAATAACCCTAATGTGATGTGAGCTGCTTTGCAGAGAGTCTGATTGCAGCTTTGCATCCAGCTTATCAGGCAGGGGTTTAGCAGCAGCAGTGGAGAGCTGAGTGTCCTGGTGCCAAATCCTGTCAGGTACCCAGCACCTCCTCTCTCAGACACTGTTTTTGAGGCCCCAAATGTTCAGCCCTTTAAAAAAGAGGACAATGTCCTATTTATTTTGTTCTTCTAGTTTTAAATCCTGTATTAATGCTGTACTTGTTACTTGGCCAGCCAAATGAGACTATTACAAGCCAACTGCTCAGAAGCCTGGGGTTTAATGCTTCATATAAATTCTGGCACCACTCAATTTCCTCAACAACATGTTCTCACAGTTGACTGAAATTCCACGGGGGAAAGAAGTGTATCCATATATTAATGGGATATGGGAAATGCCAGCTCTGCCTCTGACAAAGTTTCTTTAACCAGATGTATAATTTTCCTCATTAGCAAACTGAAGAGGTATTTTGTTTTCTGTTACAGATGCAAATGTAACATTTGTACGGATCAGTAAATACTTCTCCACTACAATGTAAACAGACTTGACAGTTTAAATCTGCCATGAATTTCAGTAATAATTATGCAAATGCCATACCATACCAAAGGAAAGCAGTTTCTTAAATATTCATGTGGGAATATTTATGCTACAATTATTATAGCAAGATACATAAGATTCAAAGTGTACTGACCATAAAATGTCTATAACAGCTCTATTCTGCATGAGCGGTAAGGAAAACCTCAGTGCCATCCTTCATAGTTATGGCCACAATAATTATTACAAATCATTCTTATTAATCTGCCTCCAGGGGTACGACTGTGTAGTCCACCCACAAGAGCTCCAACAGCTAAGTATGTACTGCCACATAGGCTGCCAGAATATGTCACTGTGTCATCACCACTGTACGCCATACAGGGTTGCTTGAGGACATGCCTGCTGTCATAATCTGAAGGAAAACACATTATCTGTGATAACAGTATCTTGCTTTTTCTGAGCCTCTCAGAGTACTCAGAAAAATTCTCATCTCATTTGTATGGCTGCAGATTAACAGCACTTACTGTCTTTAAGGGAATTTCATATCTAAATGCCAGGACACTGCAGAAGGTGACAAACTCCACACAGTCTGAATGTTAGAAATGTAATATTTCTGTTCTTGCAATAGTAGATCTTTTAGATGTTTATATGTTCTAGATGGTCATATCTTACATGACCACCAGGTATAGATTGGTATCGGGCACAGTACTAACCACTTCTGCCTCTGCACTGTTAGGAAACCCAGTGTCAGATCTCTTCAACTGGCAATATCCGGGGATACACAAGAACTCCGCTCAGCCCCTTGTGACAAGAGACCCTTGGTAGAACGAAGGATTCTTGCATTTCAATGATAAAAGAAAAAGCTTCTGGCCTGGTTACATTTTTTTGTTTTGAGGAAGGCCTGTCTCCTCGTAGTAAATACTTCCTGTATCACAGCAAGAAGTCAAATACATGAACAGAGCCATCTCCACTATCCTGAGATGATGCTCTGAGGTACTGATAAACCCCCTTCTTCTCAAGTAACTGAACTGGGCCATCATTATTAGCAAGAACAAGAAGAATTATGGATCCTGCCCCCAGCCTGAAGACTAAGAGAACTCATTAGGAATACACAAAAGTTAGCTGGCCTACAACTAACACCCACTGAGGTTTTCTGATTAGGAGTGTATTAGAAAAGGCCTGATTGGAAAATTTGTTGCAGGAATGGAATGTTTTGATAATGATTCAAACCTCTGAATCTTTTAAAAGCCTCATCAGACTTTAATAACATCCTCTGGTTTATGGGCCAGAGGTTAAGAGATATAATAAGGAAAAGATCTCACTAAGATAAGATTCACTGGAATCACAGAAGGTGCTGAAACAAGGTAGAAAAGGAGAGATGAGGTTAAAATAGTCCCTTCATCCCAGTTTGGGGAGAATTTATAGAGCCTTAAAGATAAAACACCATTTGTTGTCCAGATCCTTCTCTGTTCCAGTCCTGTGAGGAGGTGTTAAGGCAATATTAGATCTTGCTTACCAGCACTTCTTTCCACATGCATGACAAGAAGAAAAATCCTTGCATTGTGTCTGAATTTAAGACTAGTGACATGAGGAAAAGAACCGAGTTTTTAAACAGTGTTAAAATTCTTCTTTGTAGGAGAAACATGCAAGTTTCAGACGTGCAAGGCCCCCTCAGTTGAAGCAGCTTTAGTACTTGTGATAAAGACTTCTCTGAACAAGGGTTTCTTGACTCTTCCCCTTAAAGCTAATGGGACTGTTGTCACTGAATTTTTTGGCAATCTCAGAAAAAAAATCAGTGACAGTACACCGTTAGTTGTTGGCTCCTCTTCAATGTTTAGAGGATCTGGTTCTTTCCTAGCAAGGTCACAGAACTGCTTGTTTCAATGAGATCCCACTATGAGTCCCTTACATCTGGGATACCTACTGAAGATGTGGAAGCTGAGCAGCTGCTAATAACCCCTTTAAAAATAAGGAGAATGTTTTTCACTGAGGTCCTTGGAACCACAAACAAGAATATTTGCCAGTAATTTTTTTCTCTGACCCTTTCATACCACTAGGATCAGGCTTCCAGCTTTTTCGATCAACCCACGATTGGCGATAAGAAGCCTTGCCTCTGTGCCAGGCCATTACCACAAGGAAGTGGCAGTATAGCATGAGTGATGTGAACGCAGCTCTTGTGAGCCCTTAGACTGCAAAATCAGAGATCAGGAAGAAGAAAGAGGATTGACAAAGAAATAGAACCTTGCCTCAGAATACTTCCCGCAATCCTCCTCTTTTATCTAAATTGGTCTTCACTGGGGAAAGTTGGTTAAAGGTTGTCATGCTAGGGGAAAAGTAAAAAAAAAAAAAAAAAATCACATAGATGGTATAATCTTTACTGCATTCATGCTGTTAATGATTATCTCCTTGCCAACTGATGTCAGCAGCAACTTACAGAACAGATGAAATCTCTAATATCTGATCTAATCTCACCATTCCCTCTATATTTCTTAGTGTTGCAATAGTAGAGGCTATTCCTGAGCTGAACTTCCTGACCTTAGGTTAAAGTTTTTATGACTGCCTTTAAGTTTTATAAGACTAATCTGTATTAGCCATAATACTGATCTTTAACACAAGGCAGTCTAAGGAGCAGACATGCTCTGACTAAATTAAACTTTATTGCATCCTTTAAACGTAGACTACATCTCTTTAAAGTATGAAAGAAGTAAATGGAATTTTCTGATATAAATCTGTACTATATGAATATTGCTTGGTTTAGGCAGTACAGAAAAATTGATTTGATGCTATGAGTATATATTTTACTTTGCAACATGCAGGAAATATCCTTCTGCATCTGCAAATATCTTTGTATTTACTGTGCCGTAAGAGCATCTAAAGAATCTTAAAATAAGCATCAGAGCTTTACTGTGGCAACAACCGCACAAATTCAGACCTCTGCCTCCAGAAGATTTTGTTGCTATCTTTGCATTTGGATTCAGAGTTAACTTGTCCCTCAGCTAGTTGACAGCATAGGAGAGAGGGCGGTGTTCAAGAAGAACATGAAATAGAGACAAAGGCAATGGGGTGCTCTGATCTCTTGAGGGAAGCCCGCCTTCAGCTTTTACAAAGGAGCACATTCAGTGCTAGTCCACAGCAGTACTAATAATCAGCAATTCTCAGCTTTGTTAGCAAGAAGTGAACAGCCCCTCTACCTCTCTGGTGTTCACCTCCGCTCAGAGATCTTCCTCCCCTTTTGACAGTGACCCACCCCAGCCCCATATCAGCCACACAAGCAAATGGTACCCAGTGCTCATCTTCTGCCCCGAGCTCAGCTTGCCAGCTGCAGCACATGAAACCACATCATCCCATCATAGTTGAGTCTTTCTCCAGCCAAAGGAGAGCTGACAGTTGAATGAAAAGGGAAGATTTCTTGCCATTCAGCTGCATCACACTATGATGCTTAGGAAATGATAACAGGAAGGCACTGCAGTTAAATGAGCAATTAAGAATTTAAATAACAGCGAACAGAGAGCATCATATGAAAACAGATATTGTAAATACACAGATACCTACCTAGGAACTTCCTATTTCAAAATCTAAAAAAAGGTGAGGGTTATGTAACTAAGATAATTTTTCCTCAGATACAGACCAGGAAGCACACTGTTGCAATAATTTTCCCAGGGACCAAGGTACAATTGTAATATCCCAGTACAATTGTAATATCCCAGCACAATTCCAAGGTAGCTGAACACTAATAACAATTATCGAGTCTTTGCTGTCAAATGCATTGCAGAGAGGACCTGGTAATAAGTTAGCAGAGCAGTTTAAAAGAAGAGAAATGCTCTTATGCACGGAGAAGCTCATGTGTGCAAATGTGGAATAAATAGCATTTTCCTTGCTCAGACAAGCTTGCATACACAATGAAATTAACTGCATTTATTTGCTACCAAAAAAGTGATCTAGAAAGAGCAATATCTTAACCAATTATCTGTCTTGTCAGCCTGATTACTGGTATCCAAGCCACAAATCTACAATACAGCAAAACATCACATTGCTTACAGCCACATCTGTAGGTCCCAGTCCAATTTTTCCATGAATGTTCATCTGACAGATTTCCATGGAAACTTTAGACATTGTTGAAGCCCTGAAAGGTTGAGATGTTCTGCAATTTGTCCAAGCTCAAAGAAGTTCTATGTCTGAGCAGCTTATATTACCAAGACCTTTTGTGGGTTCATCCATCACTTTAGCCTTAGGAATGGACAATGCTTTCCCTAACTGTCTGATTTTCCCAGTCATTGCGACTTTCCATAAGTTCAGCAATAGAGGGTATCAATTAAATGTTAAGGTGCATAGAGTTGATGGTCTAATTTTTGAGGCCATTTGAGATAGTGCCATTTATTAGGTAAAGATAAAACTTACTGTTATTTTGAATATAGGTGTGCCTAATATAGTGGTGCTGTAACAGATTTGTCACTGCAGCTTCTGAGGCTAAGATGGTGGTCATTAAGTTTGCATGGTTATGTATTATAACTTTTACATAGAACTCAGTAACCTAAAAGCATGCTTTCAGGCAAAATGGAGCAAACTTGTACATCAGGATGTAAGAGCTGCTGCTTGCAGAGGGGAGATGGTAAATAGAACTTTCTGCTGGAGGCAGATGAGGATCCTATTGATCCCTAACATTAAATCAGACCAGTTTCACTGAAGAACCTACATCTCTTCTTTTGAAATCAGATATCTATGTTAGCTTCTGTTCTTCTTGACAGTTCTGCACTTCAACAGAAATGTCAGGCTTAGTTTTTACATCAGTCTTCTATTTCCTTGGTATCTCAAGTGGGATAACAGTGACAGGATCTGACCCATCTTTACTGAGAAAATGCTCACGTATCACATATAAATATCTGTGAAGTAATCATGTGCACATCATAGAGGTGCCTTTTGAGCAAAAATAATTGACATTTGCAGATTTTATGGCATATAACACATTTATCTATTTTGCAGTGCTGCTGTGCTTTAGACAAAAGGGAATTAGTCTCAGGGAAGATCATTAAAACTTTGCAATCAGATAACTAATTAAACAGAAGCTTCATTTTCTTTCCTGCAAACATCTTCAACGTTAGAATGAGAGGAAGGCACAGGTAGAAAATGAGGGCTTCTGTCCACACTGTAAGAAAAGGACTTTGCCTCCAGGAACATGTAAGAGGCATCTCCTGATACTGACACTTTCAGAATAACAAACCCTGCTCTCACTGATGTGACATAACCCCCCCCCCCCCCATCGTTAAAACTTTTTGCTCAGAAGCTCTGAAACCAAAGCAGAGCATCAACATTTGACTTCCAATGCATCCCTGCCCTTTCAGTAGGAAAGGAACAGGGCTGAAACAAAAACACTTGTTACAGACTTAATGAAACTGGGCATGATTATTTCAGCTTATAAAATAGTTCTGATGAGGAAAAATAAAAAGCAGGAAAGGAGAGAGAACGAGCACTAATGACTTCAGTAGAAGAGACTGTAGAAATGTTTGACTGCCCAGATTGACTATAACCCAAACACTTTGGAGGTTTGGAGTCCAGTACTAGAACAAGGGGAATTTTAGTGACATGAATAATAAAATGGGAAGAATGAGCCTGAAGAATGAGCCTGAAGGAAGCCTAGTGTCCTTGGAAACCAACTACTGCACCTAATTTCTAATAATGGGAGCAATGTGAGCAGGTAGGCTCCTTTGGAAGAGCTATCTAACAATGGAAAACACATCCAGTCGTTTTAAGGTTAGAGCTGACCTAGCTTGTATTCATGCTCACTGTAAGTATTAGTTATACCTTTCCTTTCTGTCTATTAAGTAGCAGACAGGTATCAAAGGCCAAGCTATTCCCCACTGCCACTTGAGTGAACAAGTGAGGATGCACAGGAAGACTTTTCCCCCTCTTGCTGCTTCTGTTCCAATGCCCATTTAGCTAGTCCCAGCACTGAACACTAGGAAGAACTGGTCCTACATCCAAAGTGGAAATGAAGCACCCACTTAAACTCTTAGGCAGGCAGCAGAGGTCAAACAAGCACCCTCTGGAACATGTAGGATCTGTTTTCCTCCGCCTCCTGCAGATGCTGCGTTTGGGTGTCAGCCCTCACCAAGCTCCTTTGAAAGGAACGATCCATGCAGTCCTTGCTTCCTGCAGGTACCAAGAGCTGAACAATTCCCTCCTCTCCAGGCCATGTTGCTAATACAGTGTGTGCCATATAGATCCCCCCAAAGGTGTGTCCCACATGTGGAATTTAACAGGTATACAGTCCTACTGCACCTGTGCACATTTTATCCCTGTGGCCCTGAATTCTTAACATGCTCTAGAGCTTAGAAAGTTTTTTCTTCCCTGGAACAGATGTCTTAAGTCACTGTTTATGTTGTGCACTCACAGAAGCTCTGTGGTGCCTGTATCTTCCCCATGCTTTCAACATCCTTGCCACTTCCAAGGCTCCCTGATGAGGCATACCCTGTGAGCAGCTATTCTTTCAGTCAGTCCAGCCATTTCTGCAGCCCAGCAGAAATTGCAGTGTGCATCCACACACTCTTTCAGCTCCACTGATAGTCCTGATTTCTCAGCTGTTGTACCCAACTCTTTCTCCTTATTCTGCAGTACCAAAGCAAAAGCACACTTTGTGGTGAATTCCAGGTCTTCAAAGATTGCAAGGCTACAAAGAAGGAATCCTGAATTCTTATTCCCATTCTGACACATCTCTCCTGGCTGCACTGTTGTGCCACACAGGGGGATAATCAAGATAGTCTGTTTGAAACAAGAACAATACAGCATATTAGGTAGGTGACTCTGTCCATCAGGTCATCCAGAACTGGCTTAAGTGTCCCTGTGCAGCTCTGTGCAGTGCTGTATAGTCCAACTCACCACAAATTATCACTAAACTGGAAAAGCTAGTTTCACAATTCACTGTGTCATTATGTAGTTGAATCCTTTTGTAATGCTGGTCCACATATACAATAATCATGCAGAAATTACTATAACTATCATACATTTTTCGAATAGCTATCAAAGTCATTTGCACATCATGCCTTTCACTAACCTTGCTTTTTCTTATCTCCTGTGAGTGTCTCATCTGTAATTTAGATCTTGGCAGGTTCTGCCTGGCTAAAGGTACTATGAATTTCTTGAGGGAGTCTCCTGCTAAGCACTTTCCTATTTGCTGCTAAACAAGCAATTTCATTTTTTCCTTCCTTGTTTTGAAGTCATTGCTGCTGATCGTGGTAATCAGCACTTTGGCAAAGCTTGCTTTTTTTATTCCTCATCAAAAAAAGTCCTCATCACAGCCATTGTTCAAGATCTCTTGGCACTGTTAGAAACATTGATTCTCACCCCCACTCCCCACCCCGACACACACTAGCCATTTCAAAGCTACTTTTGAACCTCTATGTCAGTCCCTGAGTGCACTATCAGGCATTTATGGCCCTGATGAGCCTCACCTTGGACCCACACCCCTACCTATTGGGGCCCTATTTAGGATCAAGTTGGGCTTTTACTCCCTTCTTCAAGCTCTCTCACAGCCTGTGCCTGGCCAAGGACTCTCACGCTGTGGACTGACTTCCCAACTAGACCCCAGCCTTGCCTCACTGCTATAGGCACCCATGTGGTGCCCTGGTGCTCTGTCAGAAATCTCACTTTTAAGGGTGGGGACTTCCCTCCAGTAATGCTGAGATTTTGGTGCTATGACCAAGAATTCTGTGGCTTTACCTTTGAGGAAAGAATTCCTTCCTTGACACCGAAAGCAGCCTACTCTGAAGCCCAAAATTGGAGGCAAGGAAATAATTAGGGTTTGAGGAAAGACTATCTGTCCTGAAACATGCCAAGTATCTGTTTTGTGACCATGCAAAGTTTTGCAAACCTTCTGCTAGAGATGGAGCAAGGTGGGGGGTGGATTTAAATATTCAATCTAAGATGCTTCCAGGTTGAAGAAATGTTTTAACAATATTTACCTGTAGTCAAAATCCAAAGCTATGATCTTATGTTCTCTTTCATTGTACGATATAACGTTTTATTGTTTTTTCTTCAGTTAACACTACTTAAGAATTTGGAGCTGTCATCAGTTTTCTTAGTTTTTAGTATGTTGCATAAAAATATCTAATCTCAGCAGGAGCCTTCATAAACTGAGCTGTAAGCTACCAGTAACAGGCGTGACATCTCATGATGCTGCTACACATAAGCTGTGGAAAGAAGTATTAAATCAAAAGTCAATTTTGCAAGTTGCTTCAAGGATGTTGGCTCCTATGTTTATAATGTTAATGGCAGCTCTTGTACACTTCTTTCTGACAGAAAGTTAGGCAGTGAAGGGTCTGGACAGAGGTTAAGTACTAATCCAGAAACTTTCTGGTCATGGAAACTGAAGTCTTGTAACATCTGTCTTGTGCGCAGACATAGTAATAACAGGAGAATATTTTATAGGAGCATTGGATTTGATTTTTATTAAGAGTTCTCCTGAATTGTGAATGTTTCTTTAATAACTGTCAACATGCTTATGGTAAACTGATTTCTTCTTTTTACACTAAAACTTCCAGAATATGAAAAAGTAAGCACTGTACTAATCATCATTAGCATAACATTAGAAAAAATGCTATGTCAAGTAATTTCATTATTTCTTTAAAGCAGTGCAAGACAAGAGGTCTCATGTTGCTCCTATGAAATGCACATTGCCTTTGTTCACGGCACCCTGTCCTACTCATTGCTCAGATTATATTCCCATTCAGTATTGTATCAGCTGGTCAGTGTGAACATGAATCTTTCTTCATTCGACATCCTTCTTCCCCAGTAAAAATTTAATCTACTTATGATATTTCTGATTTGCTAACTCAGAGTACCAGCATACTTTGCCAGCTTGGAGCCCAGCATTTCATGTCAGGGCAAGCTGTACTACCTGCTGTGTAGTCTGATATGAAAAGCCTGCAGGCTTTTCCTGTTAACTCCTCCCTAAGGAATATGAGTTTTATCATTTTTACTGTATGCCATGCAGGAACTGCCACTAAAGATAGTACTTTAGCACTGTGGCTGAAGAAAGGCTTCTAAGCATCTCCACTAAACATCTCTCTTATGCAAGTGCTCTCTCCTGAAAGCTTTTTGAAAGAAACATTAACATTACTTAGTGGAAAATACCAAGAAAGACAAAATTAAGACCTTGACAAGAAGTATTATACAGGTATGTTGTTGACCAGAACTCAAAGATTGAGCAATGACCATCATGGCATAATGGAGTTGAGGAGAAAAACTTCAGATAAGATAAGAAAGTAACTGACATGAGTGTACCTCTCACTGCTTTAGATAAATGACCGCAACAGGAATAGTGTCAGCAGAGCGTGAACTGAGACCTCACAGCCATGTTGCAGAAAGCACAGCACTTCTCTTGGATGCCACAGCTAAACTTTTGGGTGCCTGCATTTCATCTTGCAAATGAATCCTGTGTATGTCAGCCCTTTGAGCATTTTAATGGAGTAGGTTCCTTTCTCATTCCAGAGAAGTAACTTAACAGCTACCAGACACAAGCAATGGTGTAGTTTAAGTTATGTAGTAATGAAATGTTGGAGTCTGGTTCTAGGCGAGGCTGTAAAAAGAAGTAGCACACTTCACTTCATAAAAAGTACATTTCAGAATCAGAATGACCAAGTGCACCTTAAGTATTAGCAATATTAAACATCTAACTTCAGAATGGGTTGGCAAGGAAACATGATTCTGCTGTTTACGTGAGTAAAGGGAGGTCATACAGATGCAGTAAGAGCCTGTCCTTTTAACCTGTTGGCTTCTTTTTGACAAAACCAGTCACTGAAGGATGCACCTAAAGCACAGAAGTTAGCATCATGTGCTGGGTAATCTCCCAAACAAAACTGTTTGGTACTTACGGCCTTGTTCATACAGCTTTGAGGTTATTTAGTTGAAGGTCACTTTTTTAAATCTTTCTGTGGTAATAAACATTCATATCAGTCTATTTTTATACTTGCTTGACTTTCCATATGTAAGAACACTAATGCTATCTCTGTGTATTTTGACAGCCATTAAAGCCACTCCTGATGAAAGAATAAAGTCCAA
Source organism: Gorsachius magnificus (assembly GCA_034008185.1). NCBI lineage: Eukaryota > Metazoa > Chordata > Aves > Pelecaniformes > Ardeidae > Gorsachius > Gorsachius magnificus. Next base: position 32,719,296 of record CM067084.1, read on the forward strand.
CTACATGTAATAAGAACATAGAATCACAGAATCGTTTAGGTTGGAAAAGACCTTTAAGATCATCAAGTCCAACTGTTAACCTAATCCTGCCATCCCACCACTAAACCATGTCCCTAAGCACCACATCTACCTGTCTTTTAAATACCTCCAGGGGTAGGGACTTGACCACTTCCCTGGCCAGCCTGTTCCAATGCTTGGCAACCCTTTCAGTGAAGAAATTTTTCCTAATATCTACTCTAAACCTGCCCTGGCTGTTTCCTCTCATCCTACTGCCCGTTACCAGGGAGAAGACACCAACACCCACCTCACTACACCCTCCTGTCAGGTAGTTGTAGAGAGCAATAAGATCTCCCCTCAGCCTCCTCTTCTCCAGGCTAAACAACCCCAGTTCCCTCAGCCGCTCCTCATCAGACTTGTGGTCTAGATCCTTCACTGGCTTCATTGCCCCTCTCTGGACACACTCCAGTGTCTCAATGTCCTTCTTATAGTGAGGGCCCGAAAACAGAACACAGGTCAGTTCAAGGTGCAGCCTCACCAATGCAAAGTACAGGGGCACAATCACTTCCTCAGTCCTGCTGGCCACACTGTTCCTGATACAAGCCAGGAAGCTGTTGGCCTTCTTGGCCACCTGGACACACTGTTGGCTCATATTCAGCTGGCTGTCAACCAGTACCCCCAGATCCCTCTCTGCCAAGCAGCTTTCCAGCCACTCTTCCCCAAGCCTGTAGCATTGCATGGGGTTGTTGTGACCCAAGTGCAGGACGCAGCATTTGGCCCTGTTGAACCTCATACAATTTGCCACAGCCCATCGATCCAGCCTGTCCAGATCCCTCTGTAGACCCTTCCTACCCTCCAGCAGATCAACACTTCCACCCAGCTTAGTGTCACCAGCAAACTTGCTCAGGGTACACTCAATCCCCTCGTCCAGGTCATTGATTAAACAGAACTGGCCCCAATACTGAGCACTGGTAAACACTGCTTGTGACCAGCCACCAACTGGATTTAACTCCATTCACCACCACCATTTGGGCCCAGCCATCCAGCCAGTTTTTTGCCCAGCAAATCCAGGCCATGGGCAGCCAGTTTCTCAAGCAGAATGCTGTGGCAAATGGTATCAAAGGCTTTACTAAAGTCCAGGTGGACAACATCCACAGCCTTTCCCTCATCCACTAAGCGGGTCACCTGGTCATAAAAGGAGGTCAGGTTAGCCAAGCAGGACCTGCCTTTCCTAAACCTGTGCTGACTGGCCTGATCACCTGGTTGTTCTGTATGTGCCACACTCAAGATAATCTGCTCCATGACCTTCCCCAGCATCAAGGTCAGACTGACAGGCCTGTAGTTCCCCAGATCCTCTTTCCAGCCCATCTTGTAGGTGGGTGACACATTTGCTAACCTCCAGTCACGTGGAACTTCCCCGGTCATCCAGGACTGCTGATAAACGATGGAAAGTGGCTTGGTGAGTACTTCCACCACTCCCTCAGTACCCCTAGGTGGATCCCATCTGGTACCATAGACTTGTGTGTGTCTCAGTGGTGTAGCAGGTCACTAACCATTTCCCCTTGGATTATGGGGGCTTCATTCTGCCCCCCGTCCCTGTCTTCCAGCTCAGGGGGCTGGGTACCCTGAGAACAATTGGCCTAACTATTAAAGGCTGAGGCAAAGAAGGTGTTAAGTACCTCAGCCTTTGTCCCTATGTTTCCCCTCACATCCAGTGAAGGATTCAGATTCTCCTTAGCCCTCCTTTTGTTGCTAATGTATTTATAGAAACATTTTTATTGTTTTTTTACAGCAGTAGCCAGATTAAGTTCTAGCTGAGCTTTGGCCGTTCTAATTTTCTCCCTGCACACCCTCATGACATCCTTGTAGTCCTCTTGAGTTGCCTGCCCCTTCTTCCAAAGGTCACAAATTCCCTTTTCTAGCATTTCTAAGTATATTTCATAATACAAAATATAGAATAATATAATATTATATAATTTCAAAATATAATATAATTTCATAATTTAATAAACTATTTTAACATTTCAAAACATACTGGTGAATCCTGAGTAAACTATTAACCTGTTTAACTAGAAGACTAATTGTGGTACAGGAGTCCCAACAGCTGTGGCCACCTATACTCACAATACTGAAAATCTATCAGCACAAGTCTGACACCTTTTGTGCAGCCAGGCATATTGATTTAGGTTCCCTCACTGCTACCATCATGCAGCTGCAAAAAGTCATCCGTTTTGTACTTCTGGGCATTGAAGGGAACAGGAGTGTTAAATCCAGACGTTCTCAAGGGCAGCATGCATGGGAGGAAGCACAGCCTGGCTCTTCCACTCCAGCCTGAGCAGCTGACCAACAGGGCAGTGGATTATCTTCACAGAGAAGCTAGTGTGAAGAAAGGGAAACAGTACTAAATCAGGAGGAAATAATTTTATTCTCTACACCTGTTCTTCATTGGTGTGTGAGTGAAACATCTGTTCCTTTTTATAAATGAACAATGAAGTTGCCACAGAGTAAGACAATGGAAGCTTGTCCTCATGAGAATAGCAAAAGTACCTTTTCAAGATAGGGAGCTAAGGAAAGCAGCATGGTTTTCCACTTGCTGGAACAGGAAAGTAAATCATAATTCATACAAAAATCCCTCAGAGCCACATTTCTACTGCTACTGGGTCACTTAGCTCACAATTTTTGGAATTCACTTATCTAAAGTACAAAAATAATCACATGGCTTTGAGGACAGGCATAAACACAGCTCTGGTCCTGGCTGTTCTTATGTTGATGGGAGATGGACACAAGAGGTTGCATGTGTAACGTTAACAGCAGTGAACTGAATCTGAAGTGTTATACATCTGCCATTGAGTCACACAGGTACCAAAATAAACCAACAAAACCCAGCCAGGTTGCCTCATTAACTGCCCATCCAGGGCAATGGTTTTACATATATCCATCCTCCATAGCAGATACACAGAAATCCCATCAGGCCTTACCTTAGAAGGTAAGTTCCTTTAGCCACCACCTCCTTTGGCCACTCTCTTCCCAGCCCTTTTATTCAGAGTAGTTGAGGCCATTTTCTCTGCTCTCTGGTCATTGCCTGGCTTCACCCCTTGCTTTCTGGGTGAGGTCGTAAATCCCAGCAGATCAAGGGATTTAGAATTGTATTTAAGAGACTAGTTCATGCTGTTCTCAAGGGGGGAGGTGGCTTTAGTGATTTGCTTGATAAAAGCACTTTCTTTCCCTTTTTACAATGATTTCTGACGCACTGTGAATGTGTGCTGGAAAATACTCAAAAAACAAATTTAGAATTTTCCCTTGGCAAAAGGCATTGATGGGTGAGGGTCTTTATTGACCCCAAAAGAGGAGTGCAAAGGTTTTGAAGAGATGCTGTATTTAGTGTTGCAGAAATGAATCAGAGACAGTAGAAATTATGGTCTGTTTGAATTGAACTAAGTTCCCAAGGACTTGGTTAGCAGATAGAATGGGCAGACAGTATCTCTTGTCGGGACAGACAGTACTTGGCTACTCAGAGGGGCTGTGATACAGGGCTGAATGTGGGATCAGCACCGCTCGGGAGAATTGCTCTAATCCCTGCTACACTGGGTGCCCTGCTCTGGGCAAGGCTGTGGGATTAATGCTGAATTTTATTTCCTGGTGGAATGACAGAGCCAGATATCAGAGTCCTCCTCTGAGCCCTGCACTTAGAGTCATCAGATAAAAGGCACTAATAGGCCATAGTGAGAATTTGCTTGGACACTGCTGCTGGTCATGTGCATGACCTGAAGTAACATAACAGCTCTCCTCTCTGCGAGGTCTTTTTCAGTATACTGCAGGAGATAGGAAGTTCTGAGTCTTACTGTACTGCAGGGAAGGGCTGGCACAACGTGAGTGCAGACACCCAGCTCAATGTGGCAGTGGCAATAATCCGAATGATCAGACAAGCATAACCAGAACTCATCTTTTTGCTAAAATTAGGCTGTATTTTTGCCTGCAAGTCTAGATATAGTCAGGGGTATAACACTATTTTTGATAGGATTCCAGAAACACAGAGCTGCAGCATGTAATATGTATAAGCTTTCAGGATAACCTTGGAAAGCAGGTGCTGACTTTTTTTTTCACTACTTATCTTCTTTCTTGCTTTTTCTTCACAAAAATATTAAATTAAATTTAAAATTTCATCATTCTTTTTTATTTAATTAATTTTTCTGAAGATTCAGAGTTAAATTGGATGCTTAAGTTCACTAGAAAGCACTTGAAAGACTGGGCCACTTGTTTAAATGCTTCATGTGAATCTGGGAGTCTCGGCTGACTATGTGCCAAAATATTGCCACAGGACAACAGAGAACAGCTTGTGCGGCATTTTAGACTGTAGTCAGTCTGCTTGAAGGCAAGGCCGTACTCTGCTTTCTCTCCAGCACTAGATGTGCAGCTACCTCTTAGAGGAAGATAAGAGATAAGAAAATCAAACCCCACCTTGGCAAATCAGAAAAAGCCCTTTCTATTTCTCTGTCTAGAACATTTAGTGGGTTTTACCTGGTATTGTTACAACAGCACTGTTAAAATGTTCCACATAGTCAGAAGCATTCCTTTGCTGTCTAGGCAAAATATCCCCAGAATATCAGCAATTCAGGTACCTATCCTGGTCTGGGATAATGGACAATTAGAACAGTAAGCAGGAAGGACTGGGGGATGGAAATAGGTTTCAGTGTCCTTTTACATTAACAACTTTGTAATTCACTACAAAGACAGTATTGTTTTGGGCCTCTCCGTAACTTGTGATTAGGAGGAGCTTTAGTTCCTTTTCCAATTTTTTCCTTCCCACGGGCCATGTCTGAAGATTTGAACATCTCTGTCAATAATAAAGATACTACAGACCAAACTATATGGCAGGAAGAGGGTGGCTTAGCTTCTGGAGAAAAACGGCTGACCCTCTAACTGGAGTAGACAGACTCAGATTTTGTACAGAGATGCCCTCATGTCATAGTCAACTTGATGCACAAATTTTTATGTAAACTTAGAAAATTATTAAAGTTCTGTCTCTGAGAGAGCTTTTTGTTGCTGTGTAGCACTGTAGTAGTGTATCTTCCTCAAAAAAAAATAATTTCAATTCTAAAAATCCCATGGAACTTAAGCGTGTGACAGTTAAGTAGATTGCACCTTGCTTTATTGTTATCCTAAGTATATGCTTCAGAAACAACTTTCTTTTCTTGAAAAAGTAAAGTATGATCGTTGTAAAACTATGCTCAACAGTTTGCCCTTTGACTTTTTAATCTTTAGACTGACTCACCAGAATTGAAAAACACTGTTAATTGCACCATAGGTTGAGCTCTGGTAATTTAGTGGGCGATTGCTTTGTCTGAGAGTCCAATAAGTGCTCTTCTCGGCTGAGCAGATATTTTAATGGAATCCCTTAATTTAAAAGAACTTCATTTAAAGTCCTGTGTCATCATGAGAAGCAAGCCAACAGAATGAGAGCATGTCACGTAATATGCATTACATGCAATATGAATTACATATGTTGGATTACAAATAATCAAGATATATAGCACATACCTAATTGCCTACATGGCTGTGCTGATATAATTGTCCTATCACTTCACTTAATTCTCCCTTTCCATTTTTTAATGCTCTACTTTTTTCATGTGTCTAATACCAGCAGATGCACTCTCTGGGCAAGGACCAAGCCTCTACTCTGTCTAAAAACATTAGGCTGCTTTTGAATGTAAGTGTATAAATAGAAAAAATTCTGTGAGGAAGAAGCATCAAACATCCTATGTCTAAAAGTTCCCCTCAGACACAGCACAAATGTAGACCTGCACTTCTCTACTTCTTGGTCTCTCTGTAGTGAATGGAAACTTTATTATTGACTTCAGAAGGAACTAGAAATACTCTGAAAACAGCGTATACAAGTAGTAGTATGTGTTTCTAAAAGACATTAGCACAGAGGCTGAAATGTTGTCTTTTATATCCATTTTCATTTATTAGGTTTGTTGGTATTTTTTGTGGTTTCTGTTGTGAGAAGCTCTTGGAAGGAAGATTCCTGCTAAAGTCTATCATTGGGGTTTCAGGAAAAGGAAAAGAAAAAAGTGAATTAAAGTGAGGAGGGAAAGAAGGGTCTGCAGGAAATACCTGGCTGTACAACAATACCCCATCCTGTAGCTTATCCTATAAAACGCCAGTGCTTAAACTTCTCCAGGGACAGCAGAGGAAGCAATCCTACAAACTTAAAAGTGAATTGGTGCATAATATCCAATCTCATTTGACATCTGATTATCAGTGGAGAATGTCTTGGACAAGGGGTTAAAACCTTGAATTGGATCCAGATATCCCAAGACACTATTTGATTATTTCCCCAACTCTAAGCCTCTTTGGCTCCATTTGGTGTTGGATATAAAGGATGCAACTCCTTAGCTGGTTTTAAAAGGAACATGAAATATTGCTTTGATCAGCTGTAAGATCTGAAATTCCTGGGTTTCTTTTATTTTGCTTGTGCTGCTTTTTCTTCAACGCAATCTTCACCAAGTGCTAAATTTTCCTTGTCTGTTAATTTATGCTCTTGGCAACCTGTACTGCTGCATACAATCTCAAAATAACATGTTATATGCCTGAAGAATAAAGATATCCTCATCCTTGTGTAGAAACACCTACTATTTTGGTTGCTGCTGCTCATAATAAAAATTAATTTAGATACGAGGACTTGCTGTTGGCCAATAAAATCGTACTCCCAGATTAGCTTGGGTTCACTAAAATAGAACAAAATATTTTACAGCATTCTTTCTGCGTAAAACGTTTGGCTGGTTGTTGCTCTGAAGGGCATGATTCTCAAATAACATCAAAGAATATTACTCGTATCAGAGCCTTCCTCCTAATGTGACACCCCCTTTCAGGCAAACTTGCTAACTGGTACTCCAGTGCATATACCTCACCATCCCTTACATATACACCTGAGTGTGAAAGTGTGTCCAGTGAGTGATTTAGGAACTTGGCTGGGCATCAGTCAACTGATGTCTTCTACCTCCTGCTCTACCCAACCACTGCAGCAGCTGTTGGCAGTGGCTGTGGGGAGGTAAGGACTGGTGAAAAGAGAACTAGTCCTTGAAAGAGAGAGAGAGATTACATGCAGGGCAAAACAGATGAAGTAAATGTGGCAAGTCCCAAAGACATAGCTTGTTCTATTTCCATTTTGCAGGCAAATAGATTCAGCTGGGGGGAGGAAGAGAAGCAAGCCAGATCTATAATTGTGGACACGCTTTCATCCCTGTCCTGGTTTTGGCTGGGATAGAGTTAATTTTCTTCCTAGTAGCTGGTATAGTGCTGTGGTTTGGATTTAGGATGAGAATAACAATATGACAAAAGTCAATAACATACTTTTTTAGTTGTTGCTGAGTCAAGGACTTTTCAGTTTTTCATACTGCCCTGCCTGTGAGGAGGCTGGAGGTGCACAAGAAGCTGGGAGGGGACACAGCCAGGACAGCTGACCCAAATTGGCCAAAGAGATATTCCATATGATGTCACGCTGAACAAAAAAACCTGGGGTGGTTGGCCGGCGGGGGCAGGGCTGCTGCTCAGGAACTAGCTAGGCATTGGTCAGTGGGTCGTCAGCAATTGCATTGTGCATCACTTGTTTTGTATATACTTTTATCATCACTGTGATTATTTTCCCTTCCTTTTCTGTCCTATTAAATTGTCTTTATCTCAACCCAAGAGTTTTACTTTTTTCTGATTCTCTCCCCCATCCCACTGCAGGGGGAGTGAGCAAGCAGCTGTGTGGTATTTAGCTGCCTACCAGGTTAAAAAACAACAGTCCTTTTTGGCGCCCAATGTGGGGCTCAAAGGGTTGAAATAACAACAGATCTGATCAGAGCATGTTAAATTTGCTATAAGCATTCATTATTAGGTTAGTAGACACTGGTCAGAATGTTGATTTATTTGCTCTCAGAGTTGTCGTTCTTGTTCTCAGAGTTGTGCTATGTGGTTTTACCTGCATAACCAGGGAGACGACATGAGGAAGTGGGATGGAAAATCTGCCTCAACCCTAGAGGCACGGGTACATGAGTTGCAAGGAAAAACAAATTACAGAAGGGGGTTCTTCTTGCTGCTCCAGTTTCCAGTGGGCAGTTCCCCAAACAGAGTAGAAGGGCTGATACTACTTCTGATCTTAATAAAGGGACTTCTGATTCATATCTACAAGAAGTGAGAAAAAATGCTATGACCGGTACTAGAGGGGCCCTGCCTCCAGCCAGGTGGAGGAAGGGGGCAACTGGTTTTGCTGGACTGTGTGGATTCGGCAGCCTGGCACATCAGACCCACACCGGTACACAGTGTACCCTAATGCCATCAAGCTATACAGGGGCAGAACCCATCTGTATTTCTGGAGTGACAGGAGGATCCCAACAGTTAATGGTATTGGAGGCCAAAGTGACCCTAACTGGGAATAAGTGGCAAAAGCCCCCCATTGTGACTGGCCCAGAGACTCCGTGCATCCTTGGACTACCTCAGGACTACCTCAGGAGAGGGTATTTCAAGGACCCAAAAGGGTACTGATGGGCTTTTGCCGTGAAAAGATAGAGGAAATTAAGCAGCTGTCTACCTTGCCCAGTCTCTCGGGGGGCTCTTGTGGGGTTGCTGAGGGTTGAAGAAGTGCTGATTGCTACCACAATGGTGCACTGGCGGCAATATCACACCAACCCAGACTCCCTGATTCCCATCCATAAGCTGGGACTGGAGAGCCAAGGAGTGATCAGCAAGACCCGCCCACCCTTTAACAGTCCCATATAGCCAGTGCAACAGTCTAATGGAGAGTGGAGACTGACAGTAGACTGCCACAGCCTGAATGAAGTCACGCCACTGCTGAGTGCTGCCATACCAGACATGCTAGGACTTCATTATGAGCTGGAATCAAAGGCAGCCAAGTGGTTGCCACAATTGATATTGCTAATATGTTTTTCTCAGTCTCTTTGGCAGCAGAGTGCAGGCTACAGTTTGCTTGCACTTGGAGGGGCACCCAGTACACCTGGAACCGACTGCCCCAGGGGCGGAAACACAGCCCCACCATTTGCCATGGGCTGATCCAGACTGCACTGGAACAGGGTGAAGATCTGGAACATCTGCAATACTTTGATGACATCATTGTGTGGGGCAACACAGCAGAAGAAGTTTTTGAGAAAGGGAAGAAAATAGTCCAAATCCTTCTGAAAGCCGGTTTTGCCATAAAACAAAGTAAGGTGAAGGGATCTGCACAGGAGATCCAGTTCTTAGGAATAAAATGACAAGATGGATGTCATCAGATCCCATTTTGGAATATCACCAGAGGAGGAGGTGACGCGTGCTAAAGAGACCCCACTGCATAATAAACTACCAGAAAATGAGAAGCAATGTGCCCTGTTCACTGGTGGGTCCTGTCGTATTGTAGGAAAGCATTGGAGGTGGAAGGCTGCCGTATGGAGTCCTATGAGACAAGTTGCAGAAACTGCTGAAGAAGGTGAATTAAGCCAATTTGCAGAAGTGAAAGCCGTCCAGCTGGCTTTAGACATTACTGACTGAGAAAAGCAGCTAGTGCTCTCTCTCTGTACTGACTCATGGATGGTGGCAAATGCCCTGTGGGGGTGGTTGCAGCAATGGAAGCAGAGCAACGGGCAGCACAGAGGCAAACCTATCTGGACTGCTGCATTGTGGCAAGATGTTGCTGCCCGGATAGAGAACCTGGTTCTAAAAGTACATCACCTAGATGCTCAGGTACCCAAGAGTCGGGCCACTGAAGAACATCAAAACAACCAGCAGGTGGATCAGGCTGCTAAGATTGAAGTGGCTCAGGTGGATCTGCATTGGCAACACAAGGATGAATTATTTCTAGCTCGGTGGGCCCATGACACCTCTGGCCATCAAGGAAGAGATGCAACGTACAGATGGGCTCATAATCGAGGGCTGGACTTGACCATGGACACTATTGCACTGGTTATCCATGAATGTGAAACATGCACTGCGATCAAACAAGCCAAGCGGTTAAAGCCTCTCTGGTGGGAGGCCAATGGATGAAACATAAATGTGGGAAGGCCTGGCAGATCAATTATATCACACTCCCACAAACCCACCAAGGCAAGCGCCATGTGCCTGAAGCACCATGGTGGAAGCAACCACCGGATGGCTGGAAACATACCCTGTGCCCCATCCACCATCCGAAACACTATCCTGGGCCTTGAAAAGCAAGTCCTGTGATGATATGGCACCCCAGAAAGGTTTGAGTCAGCCAACAGGACTCATTTCCAAAACAAACTCATAGACACGTGGGCCAAAAAGCACAGCACAGAGTGGGTATATCACATCCCCTATCATGCACCAGCCCGCGGGAAAATCAAACAACACAATGGACTGTTAAAGACAACACTGAGAGCAACGGGTGCTGGGACGTTCAGACACTCGGATACACATTTAGCAAAAGCCTGGTTGGTCAACACTAGGGGATCTGCCAACGAACCTGGCCCTGCCCAGTCAAAACTCTTATGTACTGCAGAAGGGGATAAAGTCTCTGCAGTGCACGTAAAAAGTATGCCAAGGAAGACAGTCTGGGTTATTCCTGCCTGAGGCAAAGGTAAACCCATTCGTGGGATTGCTTTTGCTCAAAGACCTGCGAGCACTTGGAGGATAATGCGGAAGGATGGGGAAGCCTGATGTGTACCTCAAGAGGTTTTGATTTTGGGTAAGAATAGCCAATGATTTGAATTGTATGATGATAATTGCTATATAATATTGTATGTCATCACTATTATGGTTGCTATATGCCATATCAACACTATCACAGTAAGAATCACCCAAATTAATGAAGAATGAGTTTTGACAAAACCGAGCAAAGTGCAGTGATGACAGAACCAGACAGGCACATCGGTGATGGCACCAGAACTGGCTTCAGCATGCAACAATCCAACACCACACACTATCTCATCTGCCCTAAAAGACTGACAGATAGATCCTAAAGTCATGGACTAAATGAACTCAATGGACTTTTTAGAGGGATGGCCTGTAGATTTAGGGAAAGATACCTGCATGTATATATCAAAAGACAGGAAATTGGTACTGGAAATTGTGGGACCTGGGCATGATGGTATAGAATAAGGGATGGATGTCGTCCTGATTTCGGCTGGGATGGAGTTAATTTTCTTCCTAGTAGGTGGTATAGTGCTGTGTTTTGGATTTAGGATGAGTTTTCTCATTATCACAACCCATGAGTTTTACCTTTTTTCTGATTCTCTCCCCCATCCCACTGCGGGGGGAGTAAGCAAACGACTGAGTGGTGTTTAGCTGCCTGACAGGTTAAACTGCGACAATCCCCTAATCTCTTGATTCATTTTCAAATGCCTTAATATAACTACAATCCTGTTTACAAAGTGGGGGGGCGGGGAGGGGGGGAAGGCTTTTTTATGTAATAGTAAATGAAACATTTTATGCCACTGCAATTGTTTTCTCTTTTATCAGCTTCATCACCCTGGCCAGGAAAATGAAACAGGTAACAGACTTGGAAGTAACCTAAATACATGTTGACAGACAATTCCCCTGAGATAACATCTCCAACTGAGCAAAAATGTTTAACTGTTGTTTCCTCTGCCATTAACTTGATTTCATTAATTAGACTTTTCTAGTGCTAGAAATTATGCGAACAATTATTTTTCTGTGACTTGGCATGATTTCTGATGTACCTTCAGCAGCAAAGGACCGCATGAATTTACATAGCAGAACAGATCAGAAGTCTTCTCAGTCCACTGTTCTGCTTCTCAGTCGCTTGCATTAAATGCTTCATAAACAGCATCTATGGCCCCTCGCTATGAATGCCATTGTAAATGAAATATATGTGAGATAAACATGAAAAGTTTTCTTCCAATATGTGTCAAATTTACTGCCTTTGAAAGCTCTATGAGTTTCCTTGCTGTTATATTACAGGGTAGGTTAACTATCTTAATCTAAGCTACTCATTTTTTCCACAGTTATCATATCTTATTGCTCTTTTTTCAGATTCTCAAGCACTTTGCTATTGACTGTTATGGAATTGCTTCCAGTGCGCACAGTTATAAGAGAGCAAGATTCAGTGTCTTAATCTCTTTTAGTGATTAAAAGCATGATTGATCCTTTCATTCTGTTTGTCTTGCTAGTTAGCTCGATGCCTTCTTTTATTTCCACTACATCTTTTTCAGTAAGATGAGAAATCCACAATTTATTGTAAGTGAAAACATGCCTTCAACTGAAAATACTGGTTTCCACAGTAATCTCCATTACCTGCTCAATGAACCTAGTATCATACTTGGATTTAGTATTATCACTGCATGCTGAGCAGACATCATTACTGGGCTGACTAATGCTTTGTTTCCATTTATTCAGCCTCGGAACTTCCCCCTGCTTCTAAAGGAGAAAGCAGTACATATAAGCCTGCCCTGAAGGTGAACAGTTTCAGGCTGGGGCCAGTCAAGGTAGGAAGCAAATTTATACCTCTCCTCCATCAAAATGCTTTTCTTCTTGTGCCCTACTACCTAGACGTACAAATGGATCGATATAACTGCGTACCAAATGACATGGCAGTGCTCAAGGGCAGAGGTGGCACCTCAGGGAACTGCAACTCATATCAGATAGATTAATAGTGTCCTGAATTGCAAGTGGAGAGAGGAGGTCTTCTAAGGTTTCACCCTCACTCACCAAAAGGGGTCTGGAACCCAAGTCATATGAGGAGCGGCTGAGGGAACTGGGGTTGTTTAGTCTGGAGAAGAGGAGGCTGAGGGGAGACCTGATCGCCCTCTACAACTACCTGACAGGAGGCTGTAGTGAGGTGGGGGTCGGCCTCTTCTCCCTGGTAACAGATGATAGGACGAGGGGGAATGGCTTGAAGCTGCGCCAGGGCAGGTTTAGGCTAGACATTAGGAAAAACTTCTTCACCGAAAGGGTTGTCAGGCTCTGGAATGGGCTGCCCAGGGAGGTGGTAGAGTCCTCATCCCTGGAGGTATTTAAAAGAAGGATAGATGAGGTGCTTAGGGACATGGTTTAGTGGTGGGATGGCAGGGTTAGGTTGAAGGTTGGACTTGATGATCTTAAAGGTCTTTTCCAACCAAAGTGATTCTATGATTCTATGATTCTATGAAAATAAGTTAAGAGAATGGAAAGCAAGTTTTTCATTCTAAGAGGATAATGGGTCCAGAAGTTCATCAAGGAATTTCCCACTGAATTTCTAAACTGCAGTATTTGGTTTATCTGTGGGCCTGTTGGTGTCCCAACATATCCTAGAGGTTACACTGTTAAAGCTTGTTGCTTTTCTCACTTTTGCTTAGGAAGTTGCTAAAGAAGATGCATGTTGAGTGTGTTTGAAAAAATGTCCATATAAGTTAAATTGTATTTTGTTGATACAGCAGAACTCTTCTCATGCATGTTTTTAAAGTCAAAAAGGAAATTTCGTGTTGGAAGCTAGACTTCGAAGTGCAAAGCCATAAGCTGTAACTATTTTCATGACCAGTGTTGACAAGAAATACAGTACTAAAATGTAAAAATAATAGAACACGTTAGAATTGGAAATTTAGAACTGTATTCACTGGGATCCAGACTATTGTTCTGGTTTTGTATTAAAGGTTAATGGTTAGGATGAAAGAACCCAAGCAAATTCATCTTGGTAGCAATGCAGTGGAAGACTAAATGATATGATATGATATCATATCACATCATATGATGAAGCAAATTAATATAGTTTGACTTGTTTTGCTTACAGAAATAGTATAAGAGATGACGTTTACATTTTGAGGCATAGAATCTACATCTAGGAATTTGAAACGGGAAAAAAATGAAAGAAATAAAGTCTCTACTAAAGGTAACTCACAATACTTCCTTGTGAAGAGGTTTTGAGATAACTCCCTTCAGCCTTGATCCTAGTAGTAAATAAAACACCCAGCACTGACCTGCTGGGGGAACACAGCAGAACCCAGAATAGGTGGTGGGACTGCGCTTCAACTGATGTGTTATACATGGAGCACGTCAGTCTGCAGCAGGAAATAACGCAGCCCTCCTGCAGCACCGCAGCCAACAGTACCCCACAGCTGGGACCAGATTTCAAAGATCTAAATGGGATAAAATATGACTGAAGAAATCCTGACTGTCTTTCTCAAATCAGTTCAAAACTTTTGCATTTCCAAACAACACAAACCCCAAAAGACTTGTTTTGTAGTTAAAAACTGCCATAGAAAAGACTGTGAGTGGAAAAAAGACCACTGCAAACCAGTAATTACTAAGACCTGTGAACTCTGGGGGATTAATGATTGCTAGAGGGTGTTCAAAGCTAAAGATGGAGATTAAATCAGTCATTACAGAAGTAGGAAAACACTGGACTAGGGAACTATTTCTGACACAGTTCACTTGTGACCTGGTGGAACACCACAACCAGTTTCACATTTCTCAAATTAACATCCTAAGCTTTTTTTTTGGTAGAGGGCCACAGGGGAGAAGTCTACAAGTGCAGCTCTGCCAGAAAGCAGTCACTACAGCAGATTGCTTCATGCCTTCTTTTTTTGCAATAACAAATCTAATGAGGAGTGTTAGTTTAGTTTAAGAGAGCCAAATTCCTCCTGATGGAGGCAGAGAGGCTCCATTTATTATGGTATCCCTAAATCTCATAGCAGGGGTGGCTCAGAGAACAGAAGGAAATCAGAGGTGCTTCAACTCTGCTGCCGTCATGTTGCCTTAATGTCCTTGGACACAGGGAGCCAAAGACCTCCTTGGCATAGGCCCAATAAGTGTTTAATGTTATACCAAAGATGGACTTGGCTCAGAGGGGTTTCTTTTGTTGTAAGTTGCAGTGGATGTTTTGGGGGGTTATTTTTTTAATATACTTTATTTATTTCCATGTCATTGATGCTTTCCAGAGCAGCTTTTTTCTCATTGTCAGCTTCAATTAAGGATTTCCTGGAACGATGTGACTTCTCCCTGAATGCCTACAGCAGGCCTGTGCTAGTGCTTATCCTGGCTGTCACTTGGGGAAATTTTATTCCATTTTCTGAACTTAAAATCGGAAATTATATTGGAAATGAATGTCTGACAATTTGGGGATAAAAATTAAGATTCAGTTATATTTGTGGCAGTTGTCTGAAAAGATATCTTGATATTGCTCCTACAGGCATGTACATGTCCCCACCAGCAATGTCATGACAGAGCAGGGTGACTTCATACCCCCCTCCATTTTAGGTAGCCAAAGGGGCAGGGCTAAACTAGTATGGTAATTCTGGTGCAGCCTAAGAACTAAATCCTAACTTAAGGTGAAATTTCTTCACCTTAAAATCAACACCAAACAAATGATAGCAGGCGTTAGCATTGTCCAGGTGACTGGTAAGATTGTTTTAACATCTTCAGTTTTCTAGAAATTAAACTAAAGCAATTTAAACTCCTCCAAGCTTGGCCAGCACTTTCCTGCAGTCATGCTTGTGGTTTATGCTGTAGCAGCTTGGAGTGAGCTTTCTTCCTCTTTCCACATGGAGATTCATTTTCTTATGCCTGTGGGGAGAGGGTGGACAAAGTATCTATATTGTTGGTGAAGGCCATGGTGTTCTCCTCTCTAGGGAGGCAGATCCTGTTCCCTGCCTGTTACTACCTGGAGACAGCCAAGCAGGGAGAGCACTATCATTGCCTTTGGCAGATCTGCCCTCCTTTATTGGTCCTGTGTAGAGGAATTAATAGTTTGAGCCCCGCCTTATCCTTGGACATGTATACCAGGTTGTTGGTCCCTAGCTCTCTTGGCAGCTAGGCAGCTTCTTAGTGCTGCTAGCTGAACCCAGTAGTGTCACCTAGGAACAAAGCATATTTCTGATATGGGAGGGATAAGTCTGCTCATAACTACCATTATCAGAAATATATTATACCTATTTTTGGCTGCAACTAGGCTTGACCCTCGTTCTTTATAAAGAGAAGATCAGTGCTAGTGCTTGCATATAACTTCACTACTGTTCTTGATGGGCAGAAGACACCAATAATCTCTGCTACTTGTTGCGTTAATTCATATGTCACTCCTCATTGCCTTGTAATGGCTTTTACTGCTAGTGTTGTTTTTCAGGCTTAAGATAAGAAATACATATATTTTTACTGTTTAGGACCAGCTCATCCACATATGTTTTCTAGCTCTTCCTGAAGGAGGTAATTGTTAGCAGTGAATAAA
The DNA here is from genome assembly GCA_034008185.1 of Gorsachius magnificus. Lineage (NCBI taxonomy): Eukaryota > Metazoa > Chordata > Aves > Pelecaniformes > Ardeidae > Gorsachius > Gorsachius magnificus. The sequence continues at coordinate 32,735,443 of CM067084.1, forward strand.
TCTGCAACTCTCTTCATAATTACAATAAATAACCTGCTCTGCAGCCTATAAACTCAAAGAGTATTTTTCATCTTCAGATTAAAAATGTAACAGAAAACCTCATGGCTAAGGAGAATGAAAATGGCAGTGATGTAAAAAGCATGCCTGAAATCAAGACACATTTACTATCACATCACTTATGGCCTGCTCTGGCTTAAGATGTATTATTTAAAATCTATTCTCACTTTTTTTCCTTGTCTTATCCAATCAGAACCAAAGAAAAGCTGCAATGGTTTTAAATTTTAAGACCATGATCTTCAATGCTGGCTCTGTTGCTAGAAATTAAATTATTACCCAATCCATTAAAGGGCACTGGTTTCCCATGTCATATCTAGTTTTGATCACAGCAGAGAAATGGGAAACAATACAAACAGACATAATATGAAACAGATTTTTAGCTTTCTGCTTGATTCTTTTTTTGCATTGTTTTTTCACTTTTGAAAATATCTGAGTAAGAGTTAACTTGATGCTCTGCAAAAAAGACCTTTTCTTTTCTCGGTTCCTGTTGGAAAACCTTGCCTTTAAAACAAGATGCTATAAAAATAGTAGTGTGCTGTAAGAGTGCTGGTGCAGATTCGGTGGCTAAAGTTTCCCATCATGGCTGGCAATATTTCAAAGGGACACTTATAAATATTGTGAGCAGATCCATTTCTAAACAGACTGGATGAAGTCTATCCTGGAAAAGCTCCTTCCCTGATTCAGTGCATCTCACTGAGAGCATGTGTTGACTAATTCTAGGGCCTAAGTCAACCCATCCAGGTGGGACTTCACCCACCTCAAAAAAAAACCAAACCAAGAATGCTAAGTAGTGAGAGAGTTGTAACTGATGTGAAGAGTGATGTTAATCATTCTTAATCCTAATAAACTAAAACATGAAGCCAAACTGATGTACCTGATTCAAAATCTACTCAAGTGGGCTCTTTAAGTGGAGAAAAAGGGTTAAGAGATCCAGGGACTGAGGTTTCTGTTCTACACTGCTTTCCTTTAGTTCAGCACCAAACAAGGTCAAGACTACTACTGTACTCAGTTTCATACTGCATTAGCAACATCTTGCTTGCAGGCTTAGCAAGCCCTTACTTACAATAAGTTCCCCCAAGCAGAATCAGGCTCTATTCAATTAATTTGTTTCAATGAAGTGCCATATCGTGATGACATGCTGTAAATACTAAATTAGATCTTCAGTACATAAATTATATAACTGCATATTTAAAAGTGTCCCTCACAGCAAGGGTTCACAGGCAGCACTATAACTGCACTGACCAACAAAGCAATGCTATTCCAGACTACCAGCGTGAATGCATAGTTATGAGCAATCTCCTGGAAAATTGGCCCTATGAGAGGGAGAGAGGAATTAGACATGTTTTAAAATTTGAAGTCAGTGACCAAAATTTATTGTTCCACTGTGCATGCTTCTGCCCATGACTGCCTCGAATTACTCAGCAAAGGTAAATGAGCCTAGAAAAGAGGGGAAACAGTTGAAAAGGCCTTGAAAGATGTATGTGATTTTTGCTGGATTTTTGAGACTTTGGAGATGTCATTTCACAAACTATAGGGTGGAAGTTCAAGGAAAACTTTGCTAGTAGGAGGAAAAAGTAAAAAAACCCCAAACCTCAAAAACCCAAACGAGGCACAGCAGGGGAAAAAAAAGGAAGAAGTAATGGCAAAGGTTGAGGGTTTGAAGCAGTTACACCTCTATCTGCAAACTCTTTCTGAAAGCTGCTGACAGAGCTTTGGCATCCGATCATCTCCTAACTGCTGATTAACATAGCACTGTTTTATATTTAACTCAGGCCAGAGCAGGAGGGGCTGGGGGTGGGGTTGCGCTGCTTATAAGGGGAGCACGGCAGGAACAATGTTCTTCTTTGTCAGTTCCCTCCGTCTCCCAGCCCAGCTGCACTCCTTTTGATCATTCACATTTCTTCCAAATGCATGTTGTCTTTAATTAATTGTCTCGTGGAAAGCGAGGTGGGGGAGACGGGCAGAGAACAGCTATAGCTACACAATTAAAATACAAACCAAGTCTGCTGAGTTTACTGAATGCAAGTGCTGAAGTGACTAATAAGATTTTTTATGGTTAATGTTTTGCTCTGAGAACAGACCTGGGAGCAGAGATGGAGGGCATGGATTTTGAGGATAAGAAGTCCAAGAGGTACTGCATGAAGACAAAGCATGTGGCTGTCATCTGTGCTGTCGTGGTCGTTGTAGGTCTTGCTGTGGGGCTTGGCGTGGGATTGAGCAGACCTAAATCTCAGGAAACTTCAGGGGAAGCAGATCAGCCAACAAGCCCTCCTCCTCCAGTGGATTTGGGTCCCTGTCCTCCTAAAAATGATGAGACTGGAGACTGGAGACATTTTAGGCTACCCACTTATGTCAAGCCTGTCCACTATAATCTGGAAATGAAGCCTGACATGGAGACAGACATTTACACTGGGACAGTCAATATTTCTATTGCTTTGGAAAAATCTACCAGCTACCTGTGGCTCCACCTGCGAGAGACCAAGATTACAGAAATGCCCATGCTCCAAAAATCCTCAGGACAGCAGATTGCTCTGAACGACTGCTTTGGGTACAAGCCTCAAGAGTACATAGTGATGAAGGCAGAAAAAGAACTCACTGTCACTAATGAAAATGATCCTTATATACTCACCCTGAAGTTTCAAGGCTGGCTGAATGGTTCCCTGGTTGGGTTTTATAGGACCACCTACACTGAGAATGGACAGATCAAGTAAAGCAGTTTTAATTTTATTTATTAAACTGTCTTCTCTATTTCTACTTGCTTAGGCCTGCTCTGTTCCTGTTTCAGCTTCTCAGTCTTGTCTCTCACCTACATTTCTGGGCTGTTCTTTCATTTTCTTACTCCCTTAAGGAAGATGCTGTATTCAAACCCCTTTGGTTTTGACAAGTGAGTACGGGATGGAGAGAGGAGAGGTTTGTTATTATTATTCTGAAAAATCTTTTCAAACTCTACTGGTCCCAGGTTACCTTTAACCCTTATGAATGGCTCCCTCAGAGAGCTGGAGGGATCAAGGCCTGGTTTTATCTCTATAGTACAATAAATAGCATACAGCTCTCACCACTCTCTCCTGTCACTCCCCAAGGTAAAAGTTTCGGTGTAAAATGCTCTTGTGATAATTTTCCTGATATCATGCCTCCTTGATGTTGTAAGCCTGAGGAATATCCAAACCAAAACTTCCCTGTCCCTCCTGCAGCTAGTTTAAATTATGGGTAGGAAAGTCCAAACCATGAAGGCTATCTTTGACTTGGTTTTTTTGTGCTCCAGCTCTTCCTTTTTAATATATCGATAGTTACTGAAAGATTACAAACCCTCTGCTGGTTCAGTTAGCCCATTCCACTTCCCAGGTTTGCACTGCTTCAGGGTGGAAGCTTGCCATTGCCCACTGCTCAGAGGCATTTCTTTGCAGTTAACATATGGAGAGGACACTCATCCATTTTCCAATATTTATGTTTCTGAAATTACTCATTCCAGCCTTTACAGCAAGTAGATAAACTTGGCTAGAATTTTCCAAGGCCCTGTAGCAGGAACATGGAGACAAGCACTTGTTTGCGCTCCTGGGACAATGGTGTCATGAGTGAGAGTCAGCTCCATTCAGCTGCTGACGTGCAATGTCAGGAGTAGCAGCAGTGACAGGCACCAGCAGCAGCAAATCCAAGAGGCAGAGAAAAATCAAGCATTGATTTTTCATACTTAAACAGAGGTGTCTGACCTGGGAAGAAGCCATGTAGAGAACAGCTCGAACCCCAGCCAGCTCTTTTCCTCTTGTTTTCCTCCATCTACCACCTTAGTATTGCTCTGACTTGGAAAGTGCTTTGGTTTTACACTTTGAGCAACTGACATCCCCACAGCAGTTTTAAAGTGTAACCTCTTAGCATCTTTCTAAGTTGAGTTGTGTTACTTCCTTTTTATTGGTGAAGGATACCTAGATATTAAATGAATTGCCCAAGGTCTGTCAGAACACCAGAAGAGCAGGACCAGAATGCAGGTCTCCTGCACCACAGAGCAGTAGAGGTGAGTGCCCATCCCTCAGATCCAGACAGTGTAGGAAGACAAGGACCAAGCATCTGAAGTCAGGAAGAAAGGAGAATGTCATAAGCTAAAAAAAGCAAAAAAATATGAGCTCAGTTCAAGAGGGTTCCTACCTCTTGATTTGGATGCTGGAAGCTACAATTGCAAGGATGATCCCAGCCAGCAGTCTGAAAACACTCAATACAGAGAACTTGAGCATGTGAGTCTGTTTGTTAGACTTGAGAAGGGTTCTAATAAGAATGAGTGAATGGTCATTTCTGAAATACTTTTAATATGATTAAGTTTGGACAGATTGTTTGTGGGGGTGGAAGAGGCGATGTATATGGTAGTGATAAGTACAGCTTTGAAATGAAAGCAACCACCAGCCAAGTTGCTGCTATGTGGCATGAGGGTAGGCGATAGGATGGGGTGAGGAAGGATGGAAAGGGAAGTGTTTTATTACTTATTAAAACTGCATTTTCCCCTGGCCTTCTACTGTCCAGGGCTGACTGGAATTAGCTTTTTTATTTCCCTTTTGCCTCAGGCAGACATCACCGTTGGAAAATTTCAACCCAAATAGTTCCTTTTTTGTCATGTTGTAAGTAAATAAAAATTGGATCAGGTATTAGCAAAAGCCAAGCAAGTCTATTAATAGTCGATGTTAGAGAGAAGGAGGCTGAGGTGAAAATGAGAGCCAATGTGTAATAAACTGACTCCCCCATCTCTTCTGGGCAGTGTTAGAAGCAGTGGGACCTTTTGAGAGAATTAATAACACTGGAAAGTCAGCTCTCAGGGCTGAGCTGCTCCTCAGCTGTCTGTCTGTGAAGGCAATGGTTTGCCAAAGCATTGCTATAATGCCTTTTGTTTACAAACTGGGCACAAGTCCAGGCTCTGCTGTTGCTTAGATTCAAATCTCCCACCACATTTTGTGGAAAACAGGTAGACATGTGCTGAACATGCCTGCAAGTCTGCGATCCTTGGGAGGCTTAGGGAGAAGAACACCTCATTTGGGAATCCTGTTCAGACAGATCACTCAATCCCCATCAGGACAAAGGTGCTTTTGGACATGCCCAGAAGCAGATTTTGAGGTACCTTGGGAACACAACTATTTAAATTGACATGCACATGCGGGTAGGGAGCAGGAAAGCAGAAACTTTGGGAATGCAGATTTTAGACATAGACCTGCCTAGATCCTCCTGTGGGTGCCTGAATCCAGATGTAAGCACTGAAGTCCTTTGGTAAAGCTCTTCCTCTGTCTGCGCATTTCATTTGCTCATTGAGGAAAGGGGAATAACAATCCTTCCCTACTTTGCATGATGCAGTGAGCATAAATACATTATAATTGTTGTATTTTAAGATACTAGGGAAAGGAGCACAACAAGATTCCTTGCCAGATGTAATGGGTTCTTTTAATTCATCAGTTCCTCTCAAGGAATGTGATAAAGACCCCTCTTATTTTCTCCTTAATATTACAGATAATACAAACATGTCACAGCAGCTGGTTTTGATTTTGCATTACTATTAGTGACAAGGTCTGGTTTCCCTTCTATAAGAATTCTCTCTGTCCTCTGTAAGAAGAGAAAAAGAGGCTTATAAAAGATACTCGGCTGGGCACAGCTCTAACAGGGAGACTTGCATTCAGAATTTTATTGATTAGGGAAAGGCAAAATATTCTTTAGTGTACAGAAGTAGGACTCCTGGATTTCTTCCTCAAGGAGAAAATTTTCTCAGAAGAAGCAATGAATCTGTATTTAGGGAAAGACTAGCAGAAAAATGCTTTAATTAGCTCAAGAGGAGTTTTTGACTAACCCCTTTGCAAAAAAAAAAAAAAAGGAAATTCATCATGGTTCTAAATGCAGCACTGCTTTATTTTGGGAACAACAGCTGGATGCAGTCTCAGCCAGATCTTCACTTCTTATTACTATGATTTTTACAACTGTCTCCTCTAGTTCACATTTAAAGGTCTGGACATCAACATCAAGTAGAAGGGCAGAAGCCATCAAGCAGTGAAGAAATTACTAAAACTTACCTAAAAACTGCATTATACAGTTTGAAAGGAAATTACTACATTTCATGGATTTACTGCCACCTCTATGCATGCCTCAGCCTGGAGTTCTCATCATCTACCCCATAGGAATGGTAGTGCTAAGATTTTGCACTGCTGAGCTCTGTCTGCCTCTACAAGTGTATGAGGATAGATGGCTTATCACCTTATAAATCAACAAAGGTATCACAGTGTTATCAGTCTGTAGGAACAAGATATAAATGTGTCAAAATATAGAGCCAATTTTTTAAGCAATAGCTGTGAAGCATTGCCCTGGGGACTTGAAGTTAACTTAATTGTGAAATAGCTTTCAAATCCTACAAAAAGTAGAGAGTGACATCAAAAAAATTACCAAGCAAAAAAACTCTATTGAGCCTGAAATTATGTTAAGGTGAATGTTCATTGTGCTTTCTGCCCATGAACTTTTGAGCTACTATTCCAATGAATGTGAATGGTAAGAACCCAGACATATTACCTCCATCAGGCTTGTAAATGACCCTTGCTGCTACAAGTTTCTAATGACCAGTTTAGTATTTAACCGTCACAGGGAAATACCAAGGGCAACAGAAACATTGAAAAATTGGTTGTCAAGTGAGCTTGTAGGATTGCTGCAGACCTGTAATTTATGATGTACACTTTTAATTACTTTTTTGAAAGAAAAACTACCTTAATATAGTTGGATCAGCTGTAGACGTGCTGTCAGAAAATGCTCAACATTCCAGATTAATTGAAGAAGCATCTGTGACCCCTTTCACCATCAATCACTGCATAATATGCTCTGCCACTGTACGGTTCATTAATGGGGGAGCCCGAGCTCACTGCGAGAAGGAAGCACACAATATGAACGTTCACAACCTTCACCTTATTTTTTTATATGACCCCTATTGTCTAGCTCCCCCAGTTGTTTTTGCATAACTGAGAAGACTTTCTAAACCCCCCAACATGGCTGTCATAGCATCAGCTATGTACAAGGATGTTCACCTGAGCTTTCTGTGCTTTTTCCAGCGGTTTCATTAATGGGGTCAGGAGAGCATAGCAGCACCAGCAAAAACCTGTATGTGGCAACTGCAGAAAAAGAAACACACAAGCAGGATGAGATTTTAGTGGCACTTATGCAATTCCAAGGTGTCTTCTCAGGAGATGTTCAAGACTCCAATCCCAAGATATGCTCTAGTGGGTAAACAACACATGGAGTGACTTAAGTAAACATCCCTATACCAGGACCTTCATTTCCTTTCTGATGATACCATTGGTAGTTTATTTTAGGCACAAAAATCAATGGGAAAGCTCAACAGGAAGGTGTGCAAAACTTTTACCATCCATAAGGGGTCATTCATATCCTATTGCCTGGCTGCTAAAAATATTTGATGATAAGTAATTGGCTTTAGCTTTTGCTCTGAAACCTACATGCCAATACAATGATATTGTTTGTGCATTTCTGATGTCACTTAATTTTGTGAATGGACAAGTACACACAAATATTTGTAGGTGACTTTAGTTTGCGAAATTGCTAAAATATTATGCTTAGAAATTGCAGATAAGATTTAAAAGGTATATAATGATGGCTTGCCAATGTGTTGTTTGTTTAAGGAGCATTGCAGCTACTGATCATGAGCCAACAGATGCACGGAAATCATTTCCTTGCTTTGACGAGCCCAACAAAAAGGCAACTTACAACATATCTATCATCCATCAAGAGCAGTACCAAGCACTTTCAAACATGCCTGTACAGGTATGTATTTCCCAACTCTGCTGCCTAAATGGAATGGTTCTGTAAAGCCACTGGAAAGGTAGCAAAGCCACTGGAAAGGTAGCACGGATCACAAGGACCTCGCAAGTTCACAGACTCTACCACCCAGACACTGTAAAGCTAAAGGTTAATAAGTATTCCATAAAACAGGAGTGGTTGGTTGGTTAGGACTCCCAGTGCTCCACCAGCACATGGCAATGCAGAGCCAAATCCAAAGCAGAAATGAAATGTCTCTTCTGTCTTTAGCTAGCTGGCCCTCTATTCAGATAATCTAGATGAGCAATCCCTACTAACTATAAATAGGTAATGGCAGGTTCTTCAGTCAAATGAGGTGGACTCTGAGAAGGAATACTCTGGAAGACAGCTGCTTCCCAGATGGGAAGACTAAAAGAATCACTAGAACTACATAATGTTCCAAAGCAAGGGTCTGCTGATAGCAATCTAATAGCAAAGGATCCTGCTAGCAAGAAAGTCTAGGATTATTATTTTTAATAATACAGGGTCCGAAATCCCATCTGTCAGCCCATGGGTGTGGACACTTGTCTGTTCACCATGACTGTAATTTCCTAAGTAATCTATTTCTGAACCTGGTGGGTCAAATTCCAAGTTTTGTACGAAATTCAATGGCATCAATTATCTACCTCTGGGCTCTCTGGAAGAAGATTGAATGCTTTCAGTTGAGAGAGTTTCTAATGAATAGTTTAACTGAATGTGTAGTCCAATGCATAATTTCTAATGAATATGTTCTGAAGTGAGAGATGAACTGCCAAGATTTCAAAAAAAAGAAAAAATAAAAAAAGAGCTTCCCGCCTCCAGGCTGTTGACATTTGCATCTTCCCAATCACTCCCCCACCCAGAAAACAAAGGTCTGCTTTACTGTGTGCTGTTTTATTTAGAGTCCCCCAAACCTTAGCTATCCCCTAGCAATGCAGCTGAGAGAACTATTACCAATCTGATACAGCTGCCTCCCAGAGCCTTTGCGAACTTGATGCTCTGACCTACCATTATTAAAAATATTTCTATGATACCTAAAAGAGCACCAGGTGCTTTAATGAACACACATGAAAGGAGAGGTTTTGCTGTTCTTTTCCTCACAGACCTCAGATAAGTGAGGGTACCAGCAAAGAAGGATGAGACTAGACGTTATCAAGATTTAGTGAGTTTTGAGATTCACTTTACCTTTACATCTTTACATGTGGACCTTGCCTCTAGTATGGACATACAAAAATAAGCTCTCAAAGGACTAGCTACAGCTTGTTAATTACTTTGCTAAAATCCAAGTACAGTAGGGAAATGTAGATTATCCTAGCTTCATACTCAGGTTTGATATCAGGGCACTTTTTCATCTGGTGTGCTCACAAGGTCAGTAACTCTGTTCCATCAATGGATAGAAATGCAATAGTTTGTAAATGCAAGGCATGTTGTGTGTTACATGTCCTGTAGTAGTTTTGGTGGTGTGGAGCTTTATAATCAACATGGCAAAATCAGCTCAGCAAAATCAGAAACTTGTACCTTTCATTTGCATTTTTCACTGCAGTGATTTTTTTTTACTTTTTTTCACGGAAGTTCTGATTTTGTTGAAAAGAATAAAACTTATCAAAATAGAATCAAAAGGAGTCAAATAATGGAAAAGTAGATTGCGAATATCTCTGCAAAAAGGGGGTTGTGAATATATCTGTGAAAAGGTTTTTTTGCTCATGGAATCATATTACCTGTAACATTCACTATCTGCGCTTTACTTATATTGTATTTACAACAAACAAATCTCATGAAGTATTGTATCTCCAGCAGAAGGTTAGTGTCTTTTTATATGCTGTTTGCTTTTGTCCTATTTAAGTTAGTCATCCAGTCAGAAGCATAAAAAATTATCAGGCAGGCAATAGCAGATAATGAATAGCAGAAATAAATATTTAGAGGAAGAATCACAAACAACAGGTTGCAAGTTTGGTCATAAAGTTCAGCTGAGAGTAAAGGACATTTGGGAAAATGAGGAATGTTTTTTAATTGATTTACAAAACAAAAACTGTGATCAGCACCAAACTTTATGTACAACTAAACAACCCACAGATTAGAAGTGCTAATTTGTATCTGAATGAGTTCAGGATATATCCATTAGAGTGGTCTTTATCCTAAGTAGCATCTCTATCATCCCTGACTCCTACACGATCACGATGCATGTTCTTAAGAGAGGAGAGAATCCAGTCTCTTCTCTGATCTGTCCAAAGTGATGTTATTTTATGCAACTATTTCAAGAACAAAACACACTCACATACACTGGAAAACTCCTGTTGGCAAAATTCCTGTGCATGTGAATGATTTCAAATCCTTGATGCAAAATTAGAACCAGGTAAACTTATTTAGTGCAGAAAAACAAAGTCCCATTTTGTGTATTGCAGTATTACAGAAAGAAACATTTTGTCTGTTCTCATGCCATAAGCAACAGGATGCCAGAAGAGCTGAACCTGGAGAGGTGATTTATTATTGCTATGTAGTTGCAGCCTTCATACTAGTATTGTACCTTCTTCTGCATGTGTTTGCAATTCCAAAAATCAAATTAATTATTTTTCCATTTCTGCAGCAAACTGTACAGCTGGGCGGTGGTTGGACTCAGACAACTTTTGAGAAGTCAGTTCCCATGAGCACTTACTTGGTATGCTTTGCGGTGCACCAGTTTAAGTACGTAGAGAGAACATCCGCTAGTGGAAAACCTGTAAGTCCTGCGCAGCTTGAACATGGTTCAGATGACAGATGTACTGTGATTTGCATTAAAAAAAATAATCGTCTCTTTTTATGATACAAACAGGAGTATATTTTTCCCTTTCCTATAGCCTATTTTATGCAACCTATTTTATCAGATTAGGTGTTCGCAGTAGTCCCTCTGACCTTGACTACATACAGTGTTTTGCAGTCCTTCCCTGTCTCCCATCTTGGTGAGATCCCAGTCAATACCTCCCATACAAGCACAGGGGTGAGGAAGGAGCATTATTTCTCCAACCTCAACCCTGACTTGAAGCCCAGAGTCTAAGGGAATGTGCAAGTCCAGGGGTACAAGAGATTCACAGGCCATTGATACAAACACTTTAGTTTTCTGTGGGTTAAAAGCTGTGAATCTATGCACTTGATGTCTTTCTATTTACAGTCATGGAGACATAGGACTGAAGTGCTATGTGCCATTATGTGTCGGCTCTAATATTCTTTATTTTACAACAATGACTAAAGGCAACTGCCCAGTGTAAGTTCTTTACAAATTAGTATAGAAGTGATACTGCCCACATAAACAGCTGGATATTTGGTACGTATCCTAGTGAAGTGAGCATGTTTGAATCTGAATCCATAAAATTAAAATAGCTCCTTTACTTAGATGTAACAGGCAGTCCAACCCAGATCTCACTTAGATTCAAATCTCAGGCATAAGGTGGTCACAAGACATTATGTTGAATCACAACCTGAAAGCCTAAATAGAATTTGCCCCTCAACATAAACTCCTCATTTAGCCTAAACCTAGTCTGAGATGCTCAACCCACTGTAAATTATTTATTGGTTTACACCTTTTTTACATCTGAGAGAGGATGATCCCAGCGTCATATGCTCTTCCCGCTTTCCCCGCCTTTCCCCTTAGGGTTGTAACACAGAATCTCGTGGTCCAGGTGAGCTGGCAGCGATTTCCTCCTCTTCTGGAGGCAGTGACACCAGCGGACAGGGGATCTCGAGCGAAGCCCCAGCCAGACCACTGTTCCCCTAGCAAGTAAGCTCTTCCTGAGTTTCACTACCTGAAAAAGCTCAGCAAATCCCTCCCTACTTAAGGCTGTCCGCTGATGTTAAAATCTGCCTTGTATAAATCTCCAAAGTGCTGATCCAGTTCTTAGCAAAGACTTCCCGGCACTGCACTGTGCTGAGGCCTCCCTCCTCTACGCCCTTGCTAGCATCATGCTGTACACTTACATTATTTCTTGACAAGTAACTAAGGTTAAATTACACTTAGCCAAGCAAATGGAGCCTGGTTTGAGATAGCGATGCAATATTCTTAGATCCCTGCTGTTCGGCTGAGTAATCTGCAAAACAGGAGAACCACCCAGACACAAAATTTTGTTCAGAGGATGCTCTTCAGCATGGCTGCTCCATTCATTATCAGGGACAGGGCTTTGGTTATTTGGCCTCGATAAATATTCTCTAGAGTTTAGTTATTTTAAGAATCAGAATTTGTGCTGCTTTTGTAGAACATAGTGCAGTAAAAAAAAAAATGCTGAAGACATAAGTAAACCGCTTTATTTTATAGATGCAAAAGTTCTGTGCTTGTCCATGCGACGCTCCAGAATATGGCTCTGAGGACAATATTTGGATTTTTTCCCCAAGCAAAACAGTAAAGCCCACAATGTTCCCGTCTAGTTTTTCTAAACAGAAGGGAGTGTTCACTGAAATGTGGTAATTAAAGTGTGTGTAGAAGCGGGGGTATTCGTGTCAGTACAGAGGTTGCCTGAAGAAACATCTTCCAGTTCAGGCCTTGATTATCACATATTTTATTAACGGTATTCACTAAACAATTGTTTGAGGACTTGCCTGCACTAGAAAACTTAATATTTAAGTGAGGTTAAAGTCATAACCATTCCCTTTCTCTTGGTATGGACAGAGTTTTACCGATATAAACTATAGGTGTAAGATTGTTTTTAATTATGTGAGCCACATAAACTCCATCAGTAAAAATTACCTTTTCCCAAGGAAAACCAGGCTATCTTTAGAGATATTTAGAAAGTTCTTCTCCTAAACAAACAGTTCCTTTCCAAAAACTTTGAAGCCCAGCCACACAATGAGGTATCTAGATTCACCCATTGCTGAAAAGGACATTCCATAGTTTGCTGTATAAATTGCTAGCAATAAATCTCTCATCAAACAGAAAGTATCCACATGATCCATATATTGCTTTCATAAACAACAACAGCAGCATACAGCGCACATGACACGGTAAATTATTTAAAAATTCTGATGTTTGCTCTGAAAATCGTTGCCCTAATAAAGACATTAATGGAATCGATGGTGGGAAATGTACCTACAGCTGGAAACGATGCTCCTGAGTTGATTACCTGTCAGGTACCAAATGTCTGGTTTGGAAAATCACAAAGGAGATTATACAAATGAAACCCAAAGTCAGTTCTAGTGCATGCCGAAGGTTTTGGAAACCATTAATATGGATCAGCTAGGGGACTGAAGACTGCTAAATTGGGTAAAGAGCTTACTGAAGTGGAAATTGCAGTTGTAATTGCAAACTGACCCTGAGGGAAATCCCTGGGCTGGAATGGATTCCCGATTGAATTTCATAAGCTTTTTTTGGTTTTGTTTTTTCATTCCAGCTTTATTTCTGACCACTTCCCCATTCTCCCCTTTTGTTGGAGGAAGTGTAATTTCATGGTATTGAAATCAATATGTTGTCAGGCTCCAAGAGGGTTTCTAGTATAGGCCAGCTCCTTTGCTCAGTTTGGACCCTAAATTCCTGGCTGAAGGCAGGACTGAGGAGTAAACAAGCCACACCAACATGGCCAGAAGAATGTGGCCCATTCATAAGGGACACAGAGCCCGCAAAATGAGATGGATCGGTTTTCCCAGAGCCAGAAACTTCACTCTGTATGAAGATCTCTTACTTTTCACATTGGAGATTTTGGGAGATGGTGAAGAGGACAGCCTACAGCCCCTGACAGTGGACACTGCAGAGCTATGGCTCTGCTCTGGGGCAGAGATCTGTGTGAGCTTTGGGACAAAGAGATTGAGGGAAAGACCCCCAAAAGACTTTATTCTGAAGTCAAGCTTTGTCTTCACAATGTGGAGATAACATCCCAAAAAGGTTTTTCAAGCTGTAGGCCTCCTCATCATGATTATGGGTGCCTCTAGTCCCCCTATTGCTTGACAGTAATAGCCAAGGCAGTCCCAGGCACCAAGCCTCAGGGACGGAAGGGTCAGCACTCACCACACCATTTTTTTGTGTTCAGGAAAAAAAGCATGCTCAGATATTCAAGAGGAGGGCAAAAATGGTCATTCATCACACACAGGGCTACGAAACATGCCAGTTTTCCTGGACCTGCCTGGCAGGAAGAGAGCGAGCTGATTTTTGTCTGGGATTTCCAGAGGCACAGCAGCCCAGCAAGCACTGTAGCTGTGACTGGGTGGCTGTATGGCCTGACGTCCTGGGCAAACAGCCACTCAACCTGCATGGGCCAGCATGTCTGGGAAGAGTTACAGATCTGGTAAAGGCACTACCTTCAAAGGATCTGAGATCTTCAAACATACGAGGGCAAGATGAAATTCTGATGCTAGTAGGTGGGAAAGGTAGGAAGAAATTGAAAAAAAAAAAGTGTTATGGTCTTCAGACACATTTCAGGACAGATGTGCTCATAAAGATTGGCCTGATGGGCTCAATCCAGGTCAATGAACTGCTCACAACAAGTGGATTCCCTTCGGTTGTGCTTGCTTCCTTCTTGAGAAAACCAGGCCTTTGGGAAGGAGGGACTGATGTTCACCTAGGCCCTGCTCCAAGCTTGGCCACTGTGAGCGGTCATGGGTCTTGACAGTTTTACAATGTAGGCATACTATGGAAAACATGCACAGATTATGCTGATTTGGTGTTTCTTATGTACAACACTTGAAAAACGTTTTTCAATAAATGTGTTAGGAAAGACATTTATTCAACAACCTCCTAATTTCTTTTAATTGAAGACTGTTCTAATTGTCTCTCTCTATTTTACAGCTGAGGGTTTATGCCCAGCCACTGCAACTACACACAGCAGTATATGCAGCAAATGTAACAAAAATTGTATTCGACTTCTTTGAAGAGTACTTTAATTTGAACTATTCTCTTCCAAAACTAGGTGATTATTAATACTTATATTTCTCATTTTGTTAATTCACTGTCATGATTGTTTCTCCTACAGGTCTCTCTGCTTTGGTGGAAAACAGAGCATGAAAGCATTTGGTTGCTAACTGCTGGTATTATGTCAGGATGTACCCATGCGGTTCAAGATGTTCTTAAATGTCATGAGGGAGGGTTGGTCTCAGTAACAGTTTAGTTACCAGTTCTCACAGTTCAGTCTGCTGAACCAAAGCACTGGTCCTGGCATGGTTATTTTAAAGTGTCTTGTGGAAAATCAGGGGAAGCATTGGTGTCATCAGCAAAGGAACATCATGAGCTAAAGTAGAGCCAGAATAAGTTTGAGAAAAACATGCACCACTTCCATGGGAACTTCTGGACAAAAGCCAGCAGTGAGATAAGTGAAGATGTAAACTGCCAGAGAGTATGTCATATGATTTATTAACCTTAGTGCAAAGTGGGTGTGTATCCACGTCTTAGAAAGATGAATGTGGTCCAGCATATAATTTGTAGTTTCTACTGCTGCGTTAAATGAAGACCCAGAGCTAAATGAGAGTGGCACACTATAAAATTTTGCCCAAGGTTACAAAAGAAGCAAAGAAAAAGTAGTGCAGTTGTGCATCCTTTAGCTTGGGCTATCTGGACTCTGGATCTGATCTGGGCAGTTTGAACTAATAAAGTTGGGAATGTAATCAGAGTTTTGGAAAGGCCTCCTCCTAAGACCTCCAAAGAGGTAATTCGGTTACATTCATGAACTTAAAAGGATGGAAAAACATTAACTACAAACAAGTTAAGGCAATGTAATGGGAAAAAAAAACCAAAACAACTTTGAAGATGATTAACAGTGCTATGCAAACCTTTTATTGGCTATCCATACACGTACCTATCAGACTAACCTGTATAACTTTAACAACAGATTTTTACCTCCTCCTTTCAAAACATCATCTGAGTTTACTGTCAATCTCTCTTTGCATCTCAACAGCTCAATTAGGGAAACGAATACAACATGTTCTTCTTTTGCACACTGGTCATCAGTAATAATTGGGACTATATCTCACCTGTGCTTCATATTTAAACTTTCATTTCCATAAAAGCCTCATGATTTTGCCACATCAGCATATGGATAGGGGCCTGTCTGTGCTACAGGGTGGACTGGTAACCCCAGGCCAGCAGTATCAGAGAGTAGATGCTCCTGTAGACTTTATACTGTTTTTCTCAGAATGTCTATTTGTTGGATCAAAAACCTTGACTTACTATGTTGTTCCCTCAATATTAGAAGTCATCTAGATCAAGCTTGATGAATCGAGTATGTTTCTGCATAATGGTTTATTTAAATATTGTGTTTCACGTTGATTTATGGCTTCTGGTATTGCCATTCTCTTTGTGATCCTCATTTTGACTGTCAGTGAAGTCCTTGCCAGCCTATCAGCTTTGATTCTGTAATCAAGTTGTTTAAATTAAAGTAAGTAATTCCTATCTTCTGTTAGGGTGGAGTAAGTGTTGTTTGTTCTATTCAGTTTTAAATCCATCCGTACTTTTTCACTAACCCACATTAAAAGGCTGTGGTCATTATTTGCAGAAGAAAATGTGACTCCAATCGAGTCCACAATTCTCATTTAAACCTGTATTGATTACTGACCATAAATGACTGACCCCCACAAATTACCAGGAGTAGAAGCAGATGTTGTTCACTGCCTGGGGGATTTACTTCAGTTAACATGTCAATAAATACTTTTAATACAACAGTGTGACAAACAATGACATGCCTCATTATGCTACAGATAGTTTCAGGAGGTTTACTGCCTACAGCACATCCCCAGACAATAGTATTAATTTCTGGAGGCAAAATTAAGTAATGTGCGATACGTACGCTCCCAGGAGGTGGCATAGCATCAGCTCACAGAACAGATCCTCAGCTAGTGCAACTGATCCTAGCTCTATTAATATCAGCAGAGCCATGGTGCTTGCTGACAGCTGCTGTAGGCCAGTCCCCCGCTTCTTAAACACAGCTTATAGGCTGCAGTCCACAGCAATAAGCCAGAACCACAAATGGTAAGCAAAAGAGGCTGTGAATATGCAAGAAAGGACAAGCGAGGTGGCTTAAACGATACTGTGGTAATCATGTTCTCTTTCTTTCAATGCAGATAAAATAGCTATTCCAGATTTCGGGACAGGTGCTATGGAGAACTGGGGGCTGATCACATACAGAGAAACAAACCTGCTGTATGATCCCAACGAGTCAGCCAGTTCCAACAAACAGAGAGTAGCTGCTGTGGTAGCCCACGAGCTCGTTCATCAGGTATGTTTTAGGAGACGATTCATTTTTATAGTACTTCAAACGTGTAGTCGCAACATTTTAATCTTGAAAATGCTGTCATCAACTCCATCTCGGGATCTTCTACGTGAGCTCATGATTTGATTGCAAAATATCGTGTTAAAACAGTTCTCTTTTAGAGTTTTAAAGTACCATAACTACCGCTTTTGAATTTTTTTCAGGAAGTTAGTTGCTTGGGTCCAGACTGTGAGCCAGCTTATGAAAATCTGTCTGAAATGTCTTAAAGGAACTAATTTGCATGTGCAGATGTCTCTTTTGGGCAAGCAAATAGGGACAACTATACACTGTAGAAACTGTCTGAAAACATATCCTTACAAGCACAAATCATCAAATCAAAAGGAAGAAACTAAAAATATTTTCAGTGGCACATGAATCGTTAGCAATCTCCCCAGTAATATATAATTTTATAATAAAAGTGGTGTTTTAACACAAGGCAAGGCCTGAATTCCTATTTAAAGCCCAGCATTATGATAATTTTCATCTGGCAACAGGAAGAAACGTGAACAAATGAATGTTCTATGTTGAGATGTGAGATGCTGAAATGTACATCTACCATTTAGCTAACACCACATCTTTCAATGTTTATTTATTGTAGTGGTTTGGAAATATTGTGACCATGGACTGGTGGGATGACTTGTGGTTAAATGAAGGATTTGCCAGTTATTTTGAGTTTCTGGGAGTAAATGCTGCAGAACCAGACTGGAAAATGGTAATTATTTCTGTCTTGTGGAGGGTTGGTGGGGCTGGATGGAGCATTTTGAAAGGGAGTAAAAATTAGACAAGTACGATGAAGATTTAAAGTATGTTTATAGAAAACTAACAGAGTGCAGTGCAACATAAAGAAAAAGTTGGTTTAAGCTTTTCCACCTACCTAAGTTATGGTCTGAAATTAGTCAAAATAAACTTTGTAAAGTTTTAGTCTGAAGGGAAGAATGATTCTTTTTTAACAAGTGAATCAACTGTTCAGTTATTATTATGGCAAATAATACCTAGGTGGATTCCAGACAGAGCCTTAGCAATTTTGCAAGGTTTTGTAAAGGTCTAACCCTGAAAGATGGAGATTCCCCTTTATTTATTTAGTTGGGCTGTAGTGTCTCTTCACAGGACTTGTTGTTATCCAGCCTGGTGAGGGTTGGGAACCTGGGCCCATCTTCACAGCTTGGGCTATTCTTCGAGGAAAATATCGGATGCTGTGAGCATTTTAAGTGTCATTTCAAATGCTCCAACTCAGACAATCTCTACCCCACACAGTGCAAAAATTGGTAGTGATAATGGATGGCCCACAGCACTAACTGTGCAGCAAAACCAACTCCAGTCACTTTAAGGGGGTTGCAGACAAAGAAGGTAGCCTTAAATATGCCTTATACTCTGAGGCATGATAAGTGTGAATAAAGGGAGGTTTCTTGCTCTCTTCTTCCTCCCCTCCCAAACAGATGTGATGGCATATAGCATGCATCTTTCCCCCAGCTGTCCAGGTGTAATGAGATTCTGGCTACTAGAAAATATGTAACATATGACAGTGGAGGGAAGCAGGTTTCGCAGAGATTGAGCCTGTTGTCAAAATCTACTAGCCTCTGAGCCTAGTGATTATAATCACTTTTAAAAAATTATAAACCTTGGAATGGGGAACCCTGCCTCCTTCCTCCCTCCTTCCCTTCCTCTCCAGTTCCATTTTTGCAAGAGGAGCCCATAAGCTTTGCAGATATTGTCACACTGCTGAAATTGGTAATACAGGCTCCTTTTTTTGCCTGCTGGGGCTGGGGGGAGGGTTGTGTTATGATACACACGGGAAAACAGGATGTGCAAAAGGCAATTTATCTTAGTTAAGGAAAAAATGTATCCCTCCCCTCTCAGATGTAAAGAGTTTGAAAATCCTTCTTTAGAGGAGGTGAAATTTCATTCCATTTCCAGCTGCCTCCCTCCTATTCTAACATCTTCTCTTTCTCAGCTTGAACAGGTTTTAATTGATGATGTGCTTCCTGTAATGAAGGATGACTCTTTGCTGTCTTCCCACCCAATTGTGGTCGAAGTGTCATCTCCAGCTGAAATCACCTCTGTGTTTGATGGGATATCCTACAGTAAGGTAGGATATCCTCCTGTTGTGACTTTGGATGCAAAGAGAGGAGATAAAAGTCAGGGGAACTCATAATCATAACTCCTAACCCACTTGGGCTGTGCCTGTGCGGATCTTTTTTCTGGGACATTCCAGACTGTTGTCAGTGATGATTCAGACAAAAGCAACTGTGAGAGGAGCAGTGCAGCCAGAGCCTCGGTCCAGCCGCTGTGTGTCACACAAACCTGCTCACAGCATGCAGAGGTGCAGAGAAATCACAGTGTCAGCAGCTTCTGCCACTAGAGTTGTTGGTTTAAAAATTATCCTAAACCAGATACTAAGCATATCTCTCTCCCATCACCTCATGTGCAGCCCAGTTATGCTAAGCCTCATAATCTAATGCAAGGGCAGATGATGCAAGGGCAGATGTCCAGGTCTCCTCTCTCTCACTTCCCCAACACACCTCCCGGGCAGTATAACTTCTGCTTTGAGAAAGCAAGGTAGGGAACCAAGCAGTGAGAACAGGAACAGTCTCATGTTGCTCATAGTATGCCAGCAACCCAAGAAGCCTTAGCAAAGATGGACTACACCAGCCTCTACTGGCATTGGCCCTAAACTTGGGGACAAGTTAGCTCCACATTTAACTGAGCATTGTGGAGCTCAGGGCTGACTGGGAGTACAGTAGTCTGTAGCCCAGGAGGTGGTAGAGGACATCCCATTAGGTATTTCACAAGTTTTTTGCTCATCCTGGGGCTGTCCCTGTCAGTGGCAGTGGGGACCTGTGCCTATAAAGGCTCTCTCAGGAGCCAGCTGGAACTGACTGGAAGAATAACCTGGGTCTTTCTAAGCAGCAAGATGCCAGGATGCTGGTGCTGTCCAACCACCATTGTGACTAGGGCACACAGAGACCTCCCGGAGTCCATGACCTCTGGTAGTACTAGCTGTGTGGGGCAGCAGCCAGGAGCTCAGCACTTGTGGAAAAGTGCCTTGAGGTCCAGAGCATTAGAGAGGCCAGCAGCCAAGCTGAGGGTTGCCACTTTGATGTGGTCAGCAGGATCCAGGCTAGGAGGCTGAAGCCAGCTTGTCTCCCTCCATATCGGGTATAGCCAAAGCCATTTTGCCCTTAGACGGCCCTTAGACATGGAACAAAGCAGGTCTGCTCCAGACTCCCTGGTATCTAACCAGGGAATCCCTTGACTCAAGCGCCCTGACAACACTGTTGCTTCTAGTTATTTTTTCCAGTGCATTAAGAGACAAGTCTGAAGAAGCACAGGAGGAAACACCCTTGTCCCTCTTCCCCCTCACCACCACATACTCCACCAAGGTGAGGAAGGAGCTGGGACTCTGCTCACTCTCTCCTCAACCAGGCATCTCCCATGTTGTTCCTGACCCTGATACACCATGTTTGTGTTGACAGCTTCTTGTATGACTCTCTCGGTGTTTCTTACTTGATGCCATAACAAGTTTCCACTGAACACACAAAATCCACCATTATTAAATCCTGCTTGTTCCTTTCCCTCCAAGCTCCCATTGTCAGCTAAACATAAAGTATGTATTGCATTGACTTTAGCTTTAGCTGTGCTAGAGTCTGTAGCTGTAGATATTACTTTTATTAGCTAGACTTGATCCATCCATTTCCATCAGTTTTCTGTTTTCAATTGTTAAATCCTCTATCCAACAATACAACCAGTATTTATTGCATCATAAATGCCTCACAGTCAAATCATAAACCATGTGAAAACCTGCATTGTGTAACACTGTTCTTAAATCAAACTAACAAAAGTCAAGAAACATACAAAGCTAAATCAAATACTCTGGACCAAAATGTATTTTAGCGGTGAGCTAAGCAAGAGACATACTTTTGCATGGTCTGAAAAAACAATGGAGAAAAAAAAAATCATAGTTTTTACTCATCTCTTTGTGCCTAGATAATTGCTACATGAAATCTTTTTTTTTTTTTTAAGTGAAAACACTTGAGGACTCGTGCATTGTTTGGGAACAGTCTGCTTGGGATATAATTTGGCTTGGGATATAATTTGGCTTGAATTAGAAAGCCTTCACATAGATTTAGCTCAAATTGCTGTTGGTATTTACGTATAAATGCATGACAAAATTAACTTGTTTCTTTTTGGCTTCTCTTTTGCATTTTTCTTATAAAAACAATCTCCTCATGATAATATTCATCACTAAACAAATAAAGCATAATTTGGAATGCTCTCTGTGAGTTTTACCAGAGCAATTACAGGGCTTATACAATCCTAAAACTCTAATGAATTGCCTAAGGGCCTGTGGAGTCATTGGAGTATTTTCTGCACGTGAACCTCTTACTGCAGTATGATCGGGAGGGCATTATGTGCCTAGAAAAGCTGGACGAAAGTAGAGCTGGTGACTACAAAATTAATGTATGTAATTTTTTTAATCTGCTCTTAAAAAGTAATTGCATCTCACCTCTTTTCTAGTTTCATCCTCTGTCTTAGTTTGAAAGACTTTATTAGAGTAACAATGAGATTTTTTGGGTTTGGAGTTCAAACATAGATTACCTTTCAGAAACCAAATACTTAAATAAGTTCTACTAGATATTTTTTCATGGACCCCCCCATTTTTGGAACCTCCTAGCTAATTTAGGATTAAACATCTGCATTTCTGCCACATACAATCTTGTCATATACTTGGCAATTATGACAACTCTCTAGGAGAAGTTATGTGGGGGTTGATAAAAGACTCCCCCCCACAACCTCATCAGACAAGGTCAGCTATTCAAATCAAGGTCACTTTCCTGAACGTCCCCAAATAGTTGAAAGAAAGGAAAGTTATTAAAACACTGGAGTTCCTATAACCAGTGATATTGTTAGGATGAGTTTTTCTCAAACACACTCCATCACGGACCACAGAGGAATGACAAGAGTAGGGGGAAGGGACTGAAAAGCAGTAGTAGAAGATGCAAGGGGCTAAATATACATTGTGATCTAAAGCAAAAGAAATCTCCACTGTTCCCAAATGCATGCACAAGCGCATATTTCTGCTCTGACATTTAATATAAATGAGAGGGTCTATGAGAGGTGATATCAGATAAGAAGTGGCTGGTACACAAAGCTGAGGAACTGAGGTACCCTAGTGCATACACATGGCCTTATGGTCACCATTAATCATAAGCAGCCTTATGATTACCACTAATGGATATCTGTTCTAAATTCTACTGAATTGTTTTTGAACATATTTTATGGCAAACACATTAAATTGCTGCATCAGAAAAGAGTCATCTGCTGACCACCTTGACTCTGCAACAATAGCCTGGAAAGCAGTTTGAGGCATATCTGTTCAAACAGTCCCTCTGCCGTGACTCGTGCAGTCAAGTTGTTATTCTCGTGACTCGTGCAGTCAAGTTGTTATTCTCAGACATGTAAATAGGGGAGACAGGATATACTGAGATTTCAAATAACATTCTTGTTTTCATGGGACAACTGGATTTTTAAACCATTCATAGCACCAGGCTCACAGCTGCCCTTTGATTTAGTTTGGAAAATGAAAACATGATAATCCTAAAATTGTATTTTGCGTTTTAGATTGGGTTTGCACTGCTTTTGTTTTTCATCATTTTGTGCCCATTCTGTCCTTTGTTCCACATGACTCTTCTACTTCTCTCTCCTGTCTTCCCTTCCCCTTCTCTTTCTTCTTTCAAGGTCCTAATTGTTGGGTTTTTTTCTGAGACACCCAAGTAACTTCTCTGATCCCAATTCTACCATGCTTCAGAGGCCAAAGCTCTTACACCAGTCCTCAGCAAAGCTCATTCTGAATCTTGAGATGGCACCCCCAACATGTAAAGCCCCAGATTTGCAGCATTTTTGGGGTTCCCTACCTGTTGGGTGTTCAGCAGAAGTCACTTCTTCTATCAGGTTGTGCAGCTGGACAGGACTACTTCCCCAGCTACCCTCACCCCTGTCCCATTCAAAGTGAAACGGGGAGCCCTGCTCACACAAACTGGTAGAGCAGCAGGACAGTAATCCCCAGAAGCGGGGCTCAGGAGCCCTTCTGTTGGCACAGCTGAACTTGGAAACAGGCATCTGATCACAGCTAAAGACCAACTCTCCCATCCAGAATTAAGCTCCGGCAGGCAGGCTAGCCATGCCACGAAGGAATTAGAAAAAACACTTCCTTAGTCAGATGAATGGTTTCTATTTTTGCCTTATAAAATATTCATTCACATGTTGCTTTTCAGATGAACGGAAATCCAGTGTTAGAGCAGTGTGGAATGACCTTCTCCCCTTTCCCTTTGTCCTCAGGGTGCATCGATCCTCAGAATGCTTCAAGACTGGATCACACCAGACCTCTTCCAGAAAGGCTGTCAGGTAAGGGTAGCACCAAAACATGCCAGAAATGCAGCCCATCCTCGTGTGACAGTATCAAAGCCATTATTCAAAAAGTTAATATCAGAGATCCTGGTATTAGTAGCAGAAGTATTTAATGCATTTCAGTACTGAGTGGACAACATCAAGGGGAAGAAGTTCCACGCTCCCACAGAAGCAGGAATGTGAACTGCATTAAGATTTGATATCCTGCCAGTGAGGACCTAAATTCATGACAGCTTTTAGTGGAGGAACCTCCTCCACCCCACTGTTATCCTGTTGTCAGCTAGGATCCCCTCGTTCAGCTGTAAATTATGTCTGCAGCGTCATACGGCCAAGATCCTCCAACACACCCAAGCCTGCTATGCAGGGACATTCTCACAGGCATAAGCCCATTCATGCCCTGATGCAGGGGCACCCAGACCTAGAAAGCTGAGGTAATACAGGGTACAAAAGGGAGAGATTGCACAGTTCATAGTCCTTTGTCATGGAGGAAAAAATATGATGCTACAAAATTATGGAAAGAAAAATGGGAGAAAGGAGCCCTCCGAGAAAGAGCAAGGCTGTCTGCCCTTTCCTCTGAAACAACATCTGCCGCCTCTGAAGAGTTACAGCGCAGGTTTACAACATTTGTTCTCAACTCCCTCCCTCCTGGGCTGCTACAAGACAGCTGTATTTTCCTTTATTTTTCCTTTCATATATTCAGTCAGGACAGTTCCACAAGATGGGAAAATACAGCCACCTTGTCCACAAGAGACTAATACTTCGTCTCTACTCAAAGCCTTTGGGACATTACAGTAGGTAGCTGTGGCTAACAGTGAAACAAACAGCACCATCTACTGACTAAACACCACCAGGACCCAGATAGCAGGGTAGGAAAGCACTCGTTAAGCAGCCAGGTAAGACACAGGACAGTTCAGGAGGTGCAAGCACTTAGCTGAATACCATTATTCATTGAAATAGTAATTTTGATCGCAACTTAGAGGTGGCTAGATTTTCCTACTTCCACTTTTGAGCTAGCGAAATCTCCTGAAATAGCTTCCTCCTGAACAACCTCTTAGAAATTTGCAACAGGGTATGCTGGTGTCCCTTCAAACAAAATACAAAGAACTCTTCAAGTCCAAGTTTATTGCATGCTAATAAGTCACACTGGAAAATGCTGACTTTTAGCCTTATGGTATGCTTTGGAAAGCAAAGGAACTTCATCAGCTGAATATTGATCCATTTAACCTCCTACTCACAATACTACCGCCCATGGATAGATACTCTGTACAACTGATCTCTACGCTCTGTATCTCTGTACAACTGAATATGTGTATTGTTTTCATAGGCAAAGAAGAAACACCTGGTAGTATTTTCACAGTCTTCTACCTCTCTCTAGGCATATTTGAAGAAACACCATTTCCAGAATGCCAAGACACAACAATTTTGGGAAGCTCTGGAAGTGGTATGTTTTGCAAAAACCCAAACCCTTGCTAATAAATGTTTCATCTCTCACCCACTAATTTCAGTTTCCCAAACTTTTCATATTCTGTAGCTCTTCTGCCAATGAGAGATCACAAGCTAGGCAGCCTCCCAATATATTCCAACACATCTTATTTCTAGCAAATATGTATTATTTCCTCATTTTTTGGCATAAGACTGTGGGAGTGGAAGAAGAAACAAGAAAGGAGGCCTTGCTAACAAACAGCCTGCTACTGAAACATTCCCCCCACAACTCAAACTCATTTCATGGGTGAAAAAGCCCCTCATCCACCACACACATGCACCCCATACTCTCCCTTAACTAGATTCAGCTGTTTGAAAGTTCTCAACAGTATCCATCCCCAAGTAATTTTGGTGCTTATCTCCATCTCTACCTTCTGACTGCCAGCTGGGTCATTCTCTGTGCCACCATTTTCTGATCTTTCCTTTCCTTGAGGGCTGTTTCCTTCTACCCATCTCATTACCCCCAAAAGCCCACCTGCATACTACCAAGTTCTTCCCCTGATGATATTTCCTTTCGTTCCACCACTGCGGACAGTAACACAGCCCAAGTTGCACTTTTGTGTCTCCTTTTGAGTTCTCATCTTCTCCTTGGTCCCAGACTTCTTCCTGCTCTCTCTCTGGTGCCCTGCTAAGTCACCTTAGCTAACTTCCCTCACAGGTGGCATCCTGGGGAGGAAGTGGCAGCTTTCTCCAGCTCCAGTCTCCAGGACAGAAGTTCATAGTCCACAGAATAGATAAAATTTTGCATTAGTGCAGCTGCTGGTGGTTACTACTGGCTCCTCCTTCACACTCAAAAACAGGGCATGTGGCAAGGGACTTCTGGCTTTGAAAAGTCTCTTTATGTCTTTTCTGTCCTGTTTGGTTATTTCCTCAGAAAAAAAATGATAAATCTTAGGGCATGCAAGGAACCCAAAGGTTCCTCAGTATTTCTTGTCCATGTTACTGGCTAATCTCCTGCCCACATACTTCTCATTTCCTCTGTCCGTGTTCAAGTTTCCAGCTTATTCCTTCTTTCAATGACAGGCACCATAAAAGAATTTCATGGAATATTTTTTGTACTGAACCTGCTCTTTCCTCTGCCCCTTTCTGCTCTTCGTCCTCTCAATATCAGAGATGTATTTTTTTTCCTCTTTGGACTGAATTTGCTTTTTCACTGCAACCTTCTGCTATCATTAATAGGCAAGTAATAAACCTGTGAAGGAAGTCATGGACACATGGACTAGGCAGATGGGATACCCTGTTTTGGAGATGGGAATTACTTCATCATTAACACAGAAACGTTTTCTCTTGGATCCCAATGCAAATGCTTCTCATCCTCCATCTGATCTTGGGTAAGTTCCTGCTGTAAATGCCTATCCAAAACAGGTAGAAATACTGTACAGATGCTCTCTTCAGCTGACATACATGTAGGCAGTGTTGTACTCATTCTTGCTAAATTTACTCTCAGCATTTGTTTTTAAAAAGAAATCAGCAGGAAATTAGATACAAGTATTTCAATTATACAATTATACAATTTAGGACAGCATCATCCCTTTGTCTCAGGGTTTCTTTTTCAAACACAGCAGAGTAAAATTGGACAGGGTCTCTCAGGAAATCTTATTTCCACACAAAGACAGCTCAGACGATCGCAAGTCATCTGTTGAACCACTGCAAATTATAGTCTGCCAGACTAAGGAAAACTGACACAAAATTGTCTCTGTCCAGAAATCAGATACCATGGTCCAGGTATTTTATACCACAATAGTTTATTCCTTTTCCTATACGGTATAGGATCTATAATACATCACAGGGTCTTCACACACAATACAGGGTCTTTTCTACATGTCTTAAAAACATGAGCTACTGTGAAATAGCTAATCATGTATAAATGTTATTAATCCTCATCAAGAGCTATTTTTTTCCTATTTAATTCAGGATGGTATTGCTTAATTTCACCCATCTAAAAGATAGTTTTCTAGTCAAAAGTAGCCATCTTGGGCTCTTAGGTGGCCAGACAGCCAGCTGCAGACAGGTGGGATAATGTATAGGAGCATATTAACAGATGACTAACCTGAGTGGAGATGAACCCTACCTGTGGGTTGGTGGACCTGCACAGAAAAATAGCTCAGCTGCACCATGGCATTAACCAGCTGAATAACTGTTCAGAGCTGGCATTGTGCATATTCTGAGCCAGCCCCAATTTTGAGACAATACAACTTTGCTAACATTTCAGTGAAAGTTATTCAAATAAATGCATATTTGGAAGGTTTCATTCCTTGAACTAGTCCAATCATCTAAACCAGTAAAACTTGCTTGTACGAACTAGAACTGTATCTACCAAATGGAATTTTCCATTAGCTTCTGCTAGTTATTTTAATACAAAGAGCAAGAATAAGGATAAAAATGAAGAAACAGTTGTGGCCACTTTATTTCAGTCTGATTAAAAAAAAAAAAAAACAAACTTGAGCCATGAAAGGCCCATGGTATTGGCAGTTTTTGATAGGTATCAAAAGAGTTAATTACCCGTGGATTTGCAACAATGTATTTCCCCCAACACAAGCAGAAAACTTTGCAGGCTTCTGAAGCAGTTCCAGCTGCAAACTACAGCACTGTGCCATCTGAAGGTTGATGTAACAACTACTCAGGGAAAAACACTTCTTCGTGATAAAAATTTTGACTTATTGCACTATGGTCTGAGGTAGCAGACTCAGGAATCCTAGTTCTGCTTGATTTCAAGATCTATGGTACATTGCCATTTGTCATTTCTTGAGTAGAAATCCCAGCACTGTTCCTACCTTAACCTGTCAAGAAGCTGAGCTGTGCACTGCTGCTGCTGTCCCCAAAGTAAGACGGGAGTTTGTTTCTGAATATATAGGGTTTATAAATGACAAAAATAAAATGCAATAATATATATTATAATGTTGATATTATCTATCCTGGGACAGACTTATTCCCTTGCCTAAAAGTCAATCCACTGAAAATCAATACCTCCACCTTCTACCCTCACAGCTGGGGATGAGGAAGCTCCTGAAGAGATCCTACCCCAGATGGCACTGGCCTATTTCATGTCCGGGTGCAGGGTTTTGAATTAAGCAGAGGAAACTCCAGGCCTTGTGTATGCTTTATTCTCTGAACCCTGCAGGGATAGTCTCCTGAGCTGTCTGCTTGTTTCATGCTTGTTTGGCTTGAAAGAGTCGTCTCCTGCATGCTGGCACTCAAAAGGAATGAAGTTTAAAAACCTGTGCTCTTAAAATAGTGCTGCTGGGCAAATACATAGCTACAGCATAGCATGTCAGGAACACGTCCTCAATATGCACAGTTAACAGGACACAGCTATTGTATCTTATGGTCAGGAAAAGTATTTGTGTATGTAATCTCAGGAACATATAGAGAGAACTAAATAAATTCCCTCTCATTAAATGCATTTACAAAAACTGGGTTTAAAAGAAAAAATCTTTTATGGGCTTTCTCTTGGGGAAACACAATATTGGGGCTTCTGGCCAAACAATAACCTCTCTAAATTCCATGGCACTAAGCTTCATAAGAAAAGTAGTAAAATTTAGAAGTGTATAAATCTGTTAAAATATTTTTGCTTCGAAGATATGAAACAATAGCTGATCTTTCTTCCCAGAGGCAGCAGGAGATACCACAGCCTTCATTTTGGTGTTTTCTGGAAGTTAATGACCATTCACTTTATCCAGGGTTGTAAAAGACGTCTCAGGTTTTCCTATAGCGCTGGTCACCAGGGGGTTTAAGATGGAAGAAAAATCTCACTGGGATGGACTAACATGGATGCTAACATAGAACAGCAGTTGACTGCTCAAAAGTTCTTAATAATTTTAGCAGCCCTGTGCAGGTGGCTGTGCAGGTACACTCATGGAATGCTCTGCCATCTTGCTTCCCTGACTGCCTGGTCACAGTCTTGGTCAGGCTGTGCCATGGCTCCCTTCCAGCCCAAATGTCTCAACTTTAACCTGGGCATGCCCTGGACTGAGGTGCCTGCACCTACCCACTTGAAGGTATTACAGGAATTCCAAGTCAGCATTGCAAAGATTAACTGGTGTCTGCACAAAGCCCTACACACATCAACATTTACATTGGCACCAACTATCCACATATAATCATCTTTTACTAAATTAATTGCTTTGTCCCCTGATAGATTATTATCTGACATGACATGAAGATACTGCTTAGTAGGGCTGCATGTTCCAGAGCTGTGGTAATAAGCTACACAGTACAGCACAATGGAAATTTATTCATGTGATCTCTCTCTGCTTATGGGTAATTATTACCCTCTCCAGCACATGGAGTCACCAAGAGGTGAAGATTGCATTCAGAAGCAGAAGGACATGGCCCTAGCAGTTCCATTGATTTAAAAAAAAAGAAGAACCAGATAAATTGTGCAGCTTTCAGACTTAGCTTTAGGCATGTAATTAACGCAGTAGCATATTAACTTTACTAATATGTCAGCATTGGACACTGGACAAAATCTTGCTGCACACCCTTGCTCAGTCCACCAGAACCACTGATAAATACAAAGTATTCAGACAAGCTACTGCTATTCCCTATCTCTAGAGCATGAACATGCTCAGACACATAATGCTTTTTATTTTGCTTTTCAGGGAATATAATTGCCCCAGTCATACCCCACTACCCCAATCGGACCACACCAATGTCTGACATGTTGTTGCCTGAATAGAGTATCATAGCACAGAAACATCTTTACAACATAAACAACAACTATTGGTAAAACATTGTGTTTTGTTACCATGGATATTTGGTAAATGTATAGGTACACA
Organism: Gorsachius magnificus; assembly: GCA_034008185.1. Classification (NCBI taxonomy): domain Eukaryota; kingdom Metazoa; phylum Chordata; class Aves; order Pelecaniformes; family Ardeidae; genus Gorsachius; species Gorsachius magnificus. Next base: position 32,765,150 of record CM067084.1, read on the forward strand.
AACACACAGCTGGCTTCATAAAACAAGATGTAAGCATTAAACCAAATAAAAAGATACATTGGAGTTTTATTTTTAGCATTTGGTTTCAAATGTCATTTGTCTTTCTTTCCCTCTAAATAATTTCAGTTACAAATGGAATATACCAGTGAAATGGAGTCATGAGAATTCAACAGATTATGTTTTCTACAACACATCAAATTCTGCAGGTAAACTTCCCCTTCTCTTTTAAGAATAACGAATGGATAAAGCTTTTCAATGTCCTTAACAAGAAATAAAATACATAATTATCTTCCATGCTTTTCAGTTTTCAGATCTGGGAGCCAGCACACAGCTTGGTTATGCTGAAGTTAGTAGTAATTTTTGCAATAAAATGATTATTTTCCCTATACACACATTATGTCAATTTAGGCCCAATTCAGTAAAGTGCTTAAGCACGTGTTTAAATCCAGTCCTATTCAAGGAAGCATCTAAGCATATTCTTAATTATGATGTACTAAAATCAATGGGACTTAGGTATGACCTTTGTTGAGTCTAAGAAAAGAGGTGAAGTAAGAGGCTGAAAAATGCATCTGTGGCATGGTAAACTGGCAATCCGAGTTCAGTTAAAGAAAAAGAGCCATAAATGATTAAACATGTTTTCTAAGGCTGATTTCAGGAATGAGGAAATACCTACATGGGTATTTTTGATGATTGTTCTATTATGCAGTCAAATCTGATTTCTCATTCTACAACCAGTGGCCAAAAAAGGGGAAAAAATGGGGAAGAAAAAAAGAAAAAAAGAAAATTACTGACTTTTTGAGTTTTTAAATTTCATCACATGTTGGAATTTCAGGAATATTACAGTCAGAGCTTCTCTTCTTGTACTTGTTTGAATGTTACCTATTTAAAATGTAATTTGTCTTTTGTTCTGCTTTTTTTTTTAACCTGATTACTTTTAGTATCCATACAAAAGCAAATAAAAAAGTCTTATGTCATGATACAAGTCAGAGATTAACACAAATAAATTTTCCCATTCTAACTTCCATATGACATGACAGTGGACTGCAAGGGGCTATTACATGCTTGCAAAGGCACGATTAGGTGCTTGTTTCTACATCTGTAAAAATCTTGGCTAGTAGGGCAAACAGCAACTGCAGGGAAAAAATGCCTTATGAAATACCTTATATGGGGCATCCAAACAGAAAAGTGCTTTTAACTCCAGCCACCCTAAAACCACAGTTTGAAGACCACTACTTTCAATGGGCAATAGAAAAACTTTCATAACTAGCAGCACCAACTGGACCAGGCCAAGCTTCTGAGAAAAAAACATTTTTCAAGGATTCATTTTAAATGGGAAATTCCTTAAACATGAGTGCTTGAGTAAAGTCTTAGCCTATTTTGTTATTCCTTTATCTATAGCTACAAAAATTGAATCAGAGAAGAGTATAGGGAAGAAATCCTTAAAAAGTTAGTTGAAATAAACTGAAAAATTAAAGGAATGGAGGATAAAATATGAGAACATTAAAACTAATAATCATGAGGGTGAAGAACCTTTTAAAGGAGATATTTGCAAGAAATGTTTCTTTGCAATTTTTTACTTTTTACAGTGACACTGATTTTCACCATCCTCACCCTAATCACAATGATCTCCATTTAAATTTAACAAACTAGCTAGCCCAAGTAATTACCACAATTCACTATTCTCAGACGAGTGCTGGCATTCATTGAAGTCTGTAATAACTCATCTTTACTCACAACAATTTAAAAAATAAATAAATAAAATTAAGGTTTGGATCTTATATTGATATTCATTAAAACCAAATACTACTTTTGGAGCCAAGGAATCTCCAGTGAGTTCTGTGTCATATAAGATGCACAAACCGATCATTCTTTGTTTGTTTTGCAGGAATTGCAATAACACCGCCTCCTAACACTTTTGCAAAAGTTAATCCAGACCACATTGGATTCTATCGGGTGAATTATGATAGTCAAAACTGGGCCAGGTTAAGCACTCTTCTGGTCAGCAACCACAAAGTGAGTGTCATAACATTAACCTGCCTGGTGGGCCTCTTACAGAGGTCTGTAGAGGCTGTTTTTTCTGCAAATAATCTATATATTCTTGATCACTCTTTTCACACAGAATTTTTCACCTGCTGACCGTGCAGGGATTTTGGATGATGCCTTTTCTTTAGCAAGGTAAACTAATTCCCTGCAGAGATTTCAACACAAGTTTTTCACTTTCTATTGCCTATTACTTAGAATTAGCTCAACACAGGTGGTTGAAAGAAAATTTCTGAATGTTACAAGTCTTAATTGTTTATTGTCTTATGTTGTCCTCCAAAAGGGGCAAATTCAAGTATGTATTGCAGTAGCAATACATAGCAAAGTTGCAGTACCAATGCAGTCAAGAGAAATGCTCCCCCTCAGTTCAGTGGCAGAAAAAAAAGAGGGCTTTAATTGCACAGGTCTTATAAAGGGGTGTTTTTGCCATGTAAGTAACAATAATAGAAGCACTCCAGAAGAAGTTAGGTGTCCAGAAAATCAGAGGCATGCCTACAATGCATAGCATGGCATTAGGAAGTTACCACCTCAGCTATCTTGTTTAGAAACTTGCTTGGAAACTTCTAGCTCTTGTACCCAGCCACGCTGGCAGAGATAAACTTTAGGTGACCTTCTGTGACAGTGTGTAAATCTGAATCTCCTCAGCCTTCAGGATGTCTCCAGAGCTAGAAATTCCTTTTTGTGTGACAGGAGTTAATGTAGTCAGTTGAGGGCTACACACTCCTGGGCACCCTGGACTGCTGCACAACGTGAGCAGCCTCCTCACGGCAGTCAGAGCTCCTGTGGTTAGGCATTGGTGTGTGGTGATCCCCAGAGGTCTCTTTGGAAAACACCTCCCAAGTTACATTCCAGACTATTTTCCCCATCCCAAAATTTATTATTTCAGACCTTCTAAAGTAAATAATGTTCTAATATGTTTAAAGAAACAAGTTCTTCAAATCCATTAAAATAACAGAAGTTATGTTTTCTCCTTCCACAGAGCTGGACTGGTGAATTACTCTGTTGCCCTGGAGCTCACAAAATACCTAAAAAATGAAACAGACTATTTACCTTGGCATAGAGTTATATCATCTGTAACTTACCTTGCAAACATGCTTGAAGATGATACAAATCTCTACCCCCTGTTCCAGGTGATGAAGCAAAAAAAACCCACCATCCCTGCATAGGACCACTGGATCTGACAGTTCAGGATCTGTAACAGCAATAATATTGAAGTTCAAGTGATTTTCAATGTTGCTGAGCTATCAGTACTTACTTTTTGTTAGTTACTGTGCTCTTAAAAAAAGTACTGTAAACTGCTTAGTACTGATCTCTGAATTACCTGGATTCTCAGTTCAGAACTATGCACATGGAGGAAAGAAATTATGCCTGATTATTCTTATAAACCACCACCATAAGTCACAGTACAGACATTTCTTAGTCAAGGCTGTCCTGCATCCAATAAAATAGTATGTATAGGGCAGCAAAATCTCTGATACCTGTCCACAGCACGAAGGATGGCTGTATCTCAATATGGTAGTCAGCAGGCTTGTTAGTTGACCTAATATGTTGAACATGATTTAATGGTAACTAAAATAAGTATTTCCTGAAATGAGCATTATCTCTGGAAAAGAGTTGTGGCAGTGTATCCTTGCTGTACCGCAGCCTTCATTTGGGAGCACAGATAAGGCTGGAGAGAAGCAGGTTGCCTTTTTACTATCTGCACATCAGTATTGCAAGCATTCAAGACTTGGCATGCTGTGGTGATGTGGAGATACTGTGCATGAGTGTGTTTGTGTTACTTTTTGTTTGAGAGATGCTAATTCTGGGAAAAACGAAGGAGAATAAATGATGAACACAAATATACTCTTATTTAAAGAAATCTACTCAAGTAACCAATGCCCTTTTTCTGCCTCAGAAATATTTTCACTACCTGGTAAAACCCATTGTGGATCAACTGCACTGGAATGATTCTGGAAGCCATTTGGAGAGGTTGAACAATCTTTTTTTTTTTCCTTCTTATATTATTGACAGATTCAAAGAACACTAAGCAGTAGGAAAATATATCTCTCTCCCTCTCTTTTAAAGGCTTCTTCGTGCATCTGTTCTAGACTTTTCCTGCAGTATGGATGACAAAGAATCTTTGAACAGTGCTTCTCAACTATTCGAGCAATGGCTACAAGGAAAAACGTGAGTGCTCACAGCTTTCATGGCTGGTGAAGAGCACAGCATGTGACTTGGTCACAGATCTCAAGCAGGAAAGGGGGAAGAATATTCAAGTACTGTTTCTTTATTTTAGTATTCCTGCAAATCTCCGACTCCTGGTATATCGCTATGGAATGCAGAACTCAGGCAATGAGTCATCGTGGGATTACATGTTCAAGAAATACCAAGAAACTTCATTAGCTCAAGAAAAAGAAAAGCTGCTGTATGGCCTGGCATCAGTGAAGAACATCACCCTTTTGGACAGGTGATTTAAACACACAAAGATTTTTCTTTCCCTACAGAAGCAACTGGTCACCGTTTGCTCATTCCCTTCTCCTCTCTCCTGTGCTGTCATTTTTGTCAGATTACAGCATGAGGAATGCAACACATTTTCAAGACCAGTTATCTAACACCCCCCTCTGATATTGTACTATAGTAGAAAAAAGCCTTGCTCCTTTTGTGGAAAGATATTGAACACATGGTAGTTTCTGCACACAGTCAACAACCTTCAGCCCTGTGTAATTTTAGCTGCCTAGTAGTTAGACATCAGGAGAAAATTATTCTTCTATGTTTCCTCTATAATCAGTGAAGGGAGAGCACTGATAATCCCAGACCAGGAAAGGGACTTAAAATCAATGGGAAGAATTGCTTTGGGTGTTGTCAGTCACCCTCCATTGGCTACAGAGGGAGTTTGCTTAGATTAGATGTCTACCTTCGAAGTAGTCAAAATTAGGCAAACAACCTCGAGCAATTGCTACTAACAGTCCTATGAAGGCATCCCTGTGAAGTTGCAATGCTCCTTGAAGTGCTGTGTAGTGGTACTTGAGCTAGAACCAGAGATGATGTATTCATGCCGCCATGGCAGTGATGTGGAGGCTGGATACCACCCCAGGCTGGTCCAGCCGTCAGACTGGGCGAGCATCTCACCAGGCTGCTGCTCTGCATAGACATACCAGCTCCTTTAGGCTTATCTGATAACTTTGCATGTAGTTGTATCATGTAGCGCAGATGCAGGCAAACTTCTTCACCAGGGGCATTTACCACTTTGTTGGAGCCCTGTCTAAATATCATAAAATGGAGCAGTCTTTGCCTGGAAGAGTTCCAAATTTAAACAAGATGAAACAAGGAAGTATAGCAGGTTTGGGAAGAGTAAATCAGAGTAATAAAAATAGTGGTAGAAGGTAGCTGTATTCCCAAATGCTTGTGACCACAACAGCCATAATCTAAATCCATTCAATAACTAATTGCTGATATGATTAAGACATTAATTCATTAGCTAGACTAGCCTATATTTGCAGAAAAAAATAAAAAAAAAACCCTAAAGCAGGGAGAACTTGTCTCTTGAATTACTGTTAAAATAACAAGCAAGGGGAAAAGGACAAACAGATTAAGAAAATTGTCCCTTACATATAAGAAAAAAGAAGACAATCCTTAATCTCAGCACAGAACAGCTTAAGGGTGTTCTGATGTTGCGGCTGTAAAGACATGACCATGCTACTCATCTCCCTGCATACATGCGTGCTGAGGGATCCCTCCATTCTGTAAATCAAAACCATTTTTGCTCTAACTGGAATTACAACTGCAGCACTTGCAGGCAGGCTATGCCCAAATGAATTTTAATTTTGTGTGGATAAGAGTTTCAGAACAAACAGCGCAGATTACAGTGTGAGCAAGTCACCTGTGCGTGTACTCATGCACACATATGACCTTTATAGCTTGGACTACTACTTTTTTGGCGCTTGGCTACCCGAACAGGCTGGCCTACTGACTGATCCAATCTTGTTTTCACTACTTGATTAAAATAGAGGAAAAATAATGGGTTTGGGCTATTTTCAAGTAACTGAGAGACATAAACCCTACTTTCTAAAGAGATGCCTAACTGCTTAGATTTCTTTCAATACAATTATCTCAACACAGTTACCAACAGGTACTTATGTTTTAGACCCATGTACTTCACCTTTAAAATGCTGTAGACAAAAATAATATTCCTGCTTGGAAATGGGCTGTAGTCTGTGGGGGCAAATTCTTGAGAAATATAGATATTAGCATTGCATTATTTCTCATCATCATAATTTAAGTCTACACCAAAATGTTAACTTATTATTTGCTTTCCATGGTCTTTGATGAAAGGCTGTCATTGATTCTTATGGCATTTCCCTTAGGTATCTGAAATACATTTACAACACCAGCTTCATCAAAAGCCAAGATGTGTTCACAGTCCTGAGATACATCTCATATAACATGTACGGGAAAACTATGGCCTGGGACTGGATACGACTTAACTGGGAGAACTTAGTTGAAAGGTATGCTAATGAACTCACTGGAAACTTTAGGTCTACATCCATCTGTATATCTTGTTATATGCCATACTTTTCTATATTTTCACTCTACAGCTGTAATCACTGGCCTTTGCATATTGAAAACTGAAAGTGTATTCAATGCAATTATATCTGTCTGCTGTGAAAAAGTACTTTGCTGCTAACTTGAAAACCATTCTTTTTCTAGATGATCACTACCAATAAATGGTGATTAAAAAGTATAGAATGTTCTACCAAGGCCACAGAAATCTGGTTGTTGCATGGGAATTAGTCACTCTTTCTATTGTTTTCATAACAAGAAGACAGTGTATAGAACTTTTTTCAGTTCATTCTAGTAGCAGCAGACATACAGACGAGCAGTGGAAGTAATAGCAAACCTTTTAGCTTTTCTCCTCCCTGTTTGAGTGACTTATGTCTCCTTCCTTCTCCTTTCTAAATGCTTGGTGAGGGCACAGAAGCAAAGCACACCTGCAAGCCTAGAGCTGTGAACTGGACAGCATTTGTATTGCTGAGCAGCAATACATGTAATTTCCAGCATGAGACAGTAAGTCATTAATTTAAAAAAAAAAAAAATTGCCCAAAAGAGATCACTCCATTAGTAAATATACTTGAGAACAGCACAAATATTGTATAGGAGTATTATTTTTCAAATATTTCCAAAAATGCTGAAATCTGAGTGCATCTGTTTTATTGTAGCACAGTTGGAAGTTTAAGCTTCAGATAATTACCTGGGCCTTTTCTTTTTTTAGCAGTTTTGCATAAAACTTCATTTATTAAATTGTTTTTCTAGATTCACCATCAATGACAGAAACCTTGGTCGAATAGTAACTATTACCCAAACCTTCAACACTGAGCTCCAGCTTTGGCAGGTATGGTGACAGCACTTCTTTTGGTTTTAAGTCAATATATTTAACAATCTACTGTCCAAGAAACTTGATTTTTTTATCCTCTAAATGTGTAAAGCAGTATGAGTTACTGTAAAACTAGCCCAATGCTACTAGCCTGAGCTTAAATGTCTCTCCCAGCCAAAAGTGCCCTTGACCAAGTCCCTGTAAAAAGCCACTTGCCCAATAGCAGCATTATTTGCTTCACATCAATTCTTTTTCTCTCTCTTTTCAGATGGAAAATTTCTTTGAGAAATATCCTAATGCTGGGGCAGGAGAATTGCCCAGGAGTCAGTCAACTGAGCAGGTGAAGAACAACATTGAATGGCTAAAAGTAAACAAGGAGGAAATACAAACGTGGCTAGAAGCACAGACAGGCCCTTAAAGTCTGACTTTGTTAAAAATAGCAGGCACTCATCCTAGGCACTCAGATCCTCAGAGATATTTAGCAATGTGGATTTCTCACCTAGGTACCTTAGAGGACCAAGGCCTAATATTTTTTCTGCAAGTGCTCAGGAGGCCACTGCCAGAGCAATGTTTGTGTAGTTGCTGATCCCAGATCCTGCCAGCACTTGTGTGCAGGAATAGCTTTATATTTTGAGACACAAATTTGCCTGAACAAACAGGACAAATGTTTAAAGTTACTCAAGGCAGAAGTGATGGCTGGACTGGGTTCCTTGCTCATAAAGCTGGTCCTTCCACGTAACCACTCTGAAAAGCTACTTCTTGGTTCGCACAGAAGTAAAGCTATTACACTCAGGGATTCCTTTCCGAGTGCACCTCATAGGAGCTTTCTCTTGGAGGAAAGGGAATTAAGATGTAATTCAACAGTCTGAAAATTGTCGCTTACAGCTGTAAAAATTCTACTTTTGGGATTTAGCTTTGCATTCTGATACTACAGAAAGGCCAGTTAAGCTTCCCGCTCCACTGATTTTTGAAGTTTAATTACCACACAAGGGATCAATATTATCAGCTTCTGTTTCAATGTTATTAGCTGGGATTCTGTAGCTTGGGGTAGGGGTCATCTTGGTTATTTTTGTCTTTTTTTCTAAATCTTCTCAAAAGAAGAAATTGTGGCAGCTGTTACTGCAAACAAGACATATGGTACTTAGTGTCTCTTTTCTTAGGGAAAAATAAAATTAAAAAATCTACCTGGAAATCTCAGTCTCTTTCTAATAAAGTGGTAAAACTGCCTGGCAAACAGAAAAGCAGCTGTTACATAGCCCAGCTATGTCGTACATATAACTTTTGAGGGGAAAAAATGTATTGTCGCCTCTGAGAAAATACAAAAAAAATGGCAAATTCAAGCAGCAGGGGCAGATGAGTCCCACTGCTGCAATTCAGTCCACTGCAGAAGTACAGGCAGCAAAGAAACGACTCTTGGTCCGAAGTCCCTCTGCCGCTACAGTGCTGGAGAAGGCAGCAGGGCTGCTCTGCCTGCCCCTCCCAAGCTGGGAGCTGGGGTGCCTTGGACACCATACAGGCAGCAGACGTGAGCACCGGTCGCATCTTCCTTGCCTTCTCCCTGGTCTCCTGAGTAGGAAGGTGCAGCAGAAGGGAACCAGCTAGAGCTGCTCCTTGTCTGAATGCCCTGGGAGCAGGACCACAGAGCACCTCACAGTAGGTAGCTCTGGAGGAGATGAGGCACATCTGTTGGGAAACTCTGCAGGGAGATGGGAGGACAGAAGCATGGAAAAGCTATTCAAAAGGAAAGCTAGAGATGTTGAGGAGATGGCTCTAATGTACAGAATTCCTGGGGTACAGGCTCTGCCTGCCTCCGGGCCTTGGTACAGCACAGAGGGCTCCAAAGAAGCCTTATATAATGCCCAATGGAAACACTTTACCCCGCTCCCCCAGGAGATTCAGGGCTGGTACTGTTTTGGGCCTGTCCCTAGATACCCAAATAGCTGTGACAAGCCCAGACGAATCTGGTGACCAACAAGTCAGTTGTCCTGTCAAAGGAAAATGTCAGTCATTTGCCTCCTGCAAACAAAACATGACAGGATTTTGACTAATAGTGGTTACAACTTGCTACAGATACCAGCTGCTCTTTAAAGTAAAGAGGTGGCAAAGGGCCAGGCAATTTCTTCCAGTTTTTCTTCTTGCTCAGATTCACACACAGAGGACAGTAAAGTGAAGCTGCTGCTCACACCCAAACTACCAGCAGCTCAGCACCCAGGGAGCAGGCTATCCTTGGGCAGCTGCCTGCTCAGTAGGGCACACGTCAACCCGCCTTCACGATTTTACAATTTTGATGAGTGAATTGAATGAGCAGAAGCCAAACAACAACTCTCTTGGTTTCAAGGTCATGAACTGGTTTGGTAGCACCACACTGTAATGCTATCAGTGTGTTGGTATCACTGTGACTATACAAGAGTATGATCAGCTCAGAAAAATGTTCTGTGCGCTGCCGGTGCTGTAGGTTTTAATTGAAAGTTTTTAGCTACAGCTGGCCATGTAAAAATGCAACACCGATATGAAGATGTTCAAGCACATAACTCAGCAGTTTTCCTTTTCAGAGAAGATTTAATGAAATTTGGCAGAAAAAAAATGATCCTCTAACTATTCATAGGCTTCTGCCATGATTTGCTGTAGGAAGAAAAGTATGAGGTATGGGTACTATGGGAGTGATACAAGATTAAGTAGTCACTTTAAGAGATTTCCATCCTTTGCAACGTGTAGCCCCTACTACGACTGAGTGGGAGCAGACTTGCCAACACTCTTAGCTACAGCAGTAGACTTTCATCAAGGAAAACATAAGTAATGAAGATTTCCTGTAGTGCTGGAAAGATATAGCAAAAGCAACCTTCATCCAAATCACATGGACATACCCTGTTAAAGACAAGGCACATACTGGCAGGATTGTTGTATTGCTGTAGTAGAAAAAAATAAAAAAGGTCAATAGGAGAGAAACAACTGAAAAATACCACTGAGGCAAAGAGAGAGCAAGAAGCCAAGGACAAGCCTGAACAACTACTGGGCTTGTGACCTGAGTGAATGGAGGAGAGAAGGGGATTTAAAGTAGTGAACCCAGCAATTGCCGCCTGTCATTTGATTCTTGCTCTGTTCAGGAAGTGACCATGTGCAGCTTTTGTGCCTGACCTACACTGGATCTGAGAGACATTTGGCTCATGCTTGAAGACTTTTGGTGTTACAGAAAGGTTAGCTGGATTTCTACACTGATCTTAAGTGGATAGGTGAACAGAGAAGTAAATCTAAAAGCCCCAGAAGCTGCTTTTATGGTAGGGTAAAGGTTCTGCCAATTTTAAATCATGTTCCCTAGATTATGCAGTGCTCTCGCTACCTTTAAATGGCTGATGGAGAATGTACTGTATGGCATGTGCCTCTTTCAGACTGTTTGTCCCAGACGGATAACAAATCTGGTACATGCTAAATCTTTCGGTCAGGAACTAGTGCATTTACAAATGGTCTGTGATAAGCTTAAGAATGCCAATTTGAAACTGAATCCAAAGAAATGTGAACTGTTTTAAAAAGAGATAATTTTCCCTTGGTCATTCGATCAGCGAGGAAGGAATTTGCACTGATAAAGCCAAGTGAGGGAGTGCAGAACCGGCTGGCCCCTTAGATCCACACAGCTTGTTGAGGCTCTGCTATTCCTATTGTACCACAGCAAAAGTTATTGCACGCAGCGAGGCAGAGAAACGCTTTGAGTAATCAAAGTGCGATGTGGTGGAGTTAAAGAGGGGCCACTTGTGACTGTTGCAGTGTTGCCTTACACTAGCTCTGCAAATCCTTCTTATATCAGCCACAGCTGTGCGTCCTATAGAGCCTGAGCCCACGGGCCCCAGGAGGCTGTAAACCTGATAGGCGCATGAAAATGCTTTATCTTGATGATTCAGGTAAAGAAACAACTGAAAACCTTGTATTACTGCACAGAACAAAAAATGCAAATACCAATGCGTCCATAACTCCACAACTGAGTCAGTTTCTAAAAGAGCAGTTAAGATCACGACAAAGCACACAGACATAAAAAAAATACCATGTATGTATGGTATGTCTCACCGTTGAAATAGGACATGATTAGGAAGCATCCCTCCAGTCTTCCCACCATGACCAGTGCCATTTCTCATCTACCATCTTCCAGCAGCTTTTGGGACTCAACGTGGAGGGGAAAAAGCTAGCTAAATCTTGTATCTATACCTCATCAAGCTATATCTTATACCTGTACTTCATTAAGCTATATCTTATATCTATACCTCATCCCATTGCTATCAGCAGCAATAATGTACTGCCAGATTAAAATTTCATCTTGTGTTATATGCATCCATTTATGAAAGTTAGTCAAACACAGTTGTGTTTGCTTTCCCAAGTGTTTAGGCAGAAGCCAGCTGACCTGGAGGTATTCCAACTTCACATCCACACCTATGGCAGCTGAATGTATGCCTGTATGTGGAAAACTGGTAGCGAAACCTGAGGCTAAGGAAATGTTCTCCAGCTCACAGGTACTACAGTGGCTCATGTGGCTGCCCAGATACCTGAACTTTTCCAAGATGCACTTTGGAAAAAACCACAAATCTATTTCTAAAAGGATCTGAAATTTATTTGGTTAAGATAAGTCTGAGAGTTTCTAGCTTCCCAGTGTATATTCTAAAGAGTTGTGAGGGAACAGCAAATCCTGAAAAATATGACTATGACATAGTATCCGAGAGAGACCGTTCTTAAGCAGCACTCACTAGTTGTTTCAGTAATCCCTCAACCTGCAGAAAACCTTTCCATAACAACCCTCTCTTCTTCACAAATTGATGTCCAGAGATTGTTATCAAACTGATATCTGCTTGCTGGCAGCTTAATGAGGCTGAAGCAATGCACGGATGGCCTCAAGAACCAGGTAGGGAAAGGAAGAGATCCAGGCATGAGAGAGGACTGAAGCCTAACTCTTCAAAACCAAGGCTGGGGACACAGGGTCATTATTCTTAGTGAGAATATAAAAGTTAATTAGAAATAGATGTTGCAGTTATATATGTGATATCTGCTATACAACCTTCATCCTAACTTAAACCATTGATGTTAGTTTTCCTTTGGAGATGGATGAAATTGCCAGGTGACATCTAAATATCCTTTCCAGCACTTCTGAAGTTTTTTTAATTGTTTGCAGTGAACAAGAGACTGGTCACTGATATGGTTTCTTCCAAGGAGTGCAAGGCCAAGGACAGATCATGAGGTCCTGCGATTCCAGAGCTCCCATTCTGTGTTGCCTGCTGTCAAATGCATTCATGCGCCGCAGGCTGGAAAAGAAGCCTCTCCAACCAGAAACTGCATACCAGAGCTACAGAGCTCATATCTTTAGCAGGTCTGCAACTCAGGGGTATTTTTTATGTCTTTCACAAAGAGGGAGCCTGAAACCAAACAACTGTGGGGTGCTCTCTGGAGGGTAGTCAACGTAGCTATTACCAGAGCAAAAGTTCCACAATGTTATGGCAAAAAAGGCGCTAAGCCACAGGTCACGTTCTTATGAGCCCAAAGAGTTGCTGTGGCAGTCTAAGAAGCAGATTTTCCAGGTGTCTGGTGGGCAGCCAAAAACTGATTTGATTCATTTATTTTAGCGAATAGTCACTTTCAGCAAACTGAAATGACAGCCCACCCAGGCTTTTTAAGCAGCTTCAGCTGGAGAAAACACTACAGACCTGAAGTTATAAAATCAGTGATGAAAAGTCATCACCCTTGTCTGTCCCCCACCCCTTTTTCTTGGGCTGGAGCACTTGCAAAGAAAGCAAGCAGATGAAGACTGAGTTCTGCCTCCTCCACAGAAATACATGTGAACTTTTCCACATGGTAGTATACTGGCCCTGGTCTTCCAAATTCTCCTGTGGTACTTAAATAATAGCCAGGATCAAAAGCAAATTAGTAGTTACTGATTTGGTGCTTCACATGAGCACCTGAGAACACAGGATTGCCAGACCCTTATATTTTATTATTACTTTAAGTAAAGATGGATGACTTCAACAGCAGCTGCTAATAAGCTCAGATCTGCATTAATAGGCTGTAAGTAACTAGAAACACAGAGAAGCACCATTCCATAGTACATATGGTTTGAAAAACAACCTGAAAGGGCAGACGTGGTTTAAAATTGTCTCCAGCAGAAACAATAATTCAAGTCTTCCACCTCCCATACAAGGTCTACAGCCACTGCACATAAGGGACATTCCTCTCCTCCAGTATTCTTCTAAATGCAGCCCTTCTTTTACTTTACCACCTCAAGCACTCCAAACCAAAAGGCTCAGTCCTGTAAAAGGGAACATTTCTGTGTCAGGCAAGACAAGATTTCAGCTTCTCATTTCCTCAGCAGAAAACAAAGCTTCATTCATCTGCACAGACTCACTCCCCTCCTCCCTAGTTGAGGAGAAAAACAAACAAACAAAAATGTGCTCCTGAAATAAAATGACTGTTGGCTTCACATACAGGCTGCTGAGCTCCCCAGCCAGACTGCAACAGAGCAAAGACGAGCTCCAGGCACAAAAGTGAACCAGCGCAAACTAGGAGGTGAACCGGAGCAAACTACACCCTCAGGTATCGCCCTAGCCACAAAACCGAAGCACACAGTTGCGCAATTTGAGAAAGGCTGATGCAAGCAGGGACTGGTTTTAATGAACATTGAGTCAGTCACCATGTATTACAAAAACGGAACAGCCAGCTGAGCCAACAGCGTGTAATTAGCATTGAAACAACACAACTGAGGGGAAGGTCAGCTATGGGTAAGATCGGATTGCAGGAGGGGGAAATCAGGTACATGGCCAAACAGCATGTCTTAGCTGGCACTAGAGTGGCCCAGTCAGAAAAGTCAGGGCTAGGCCAAAGGATGCTATTCATGCAAGCATGATGCTATGCTAACATGCTGATGCAGCACCTTCTGCTCTGCTCTGCTCTGCACACCAGCCAGACTCCTACTCCCCTGCTCACATGTGCAGATGCACGGCTAGAAGACAACAAAGCAGGGCAAGAAATGTTTGGCCATCTTTGCATTTTGAGAGAACAGAGAACACCTCATTTAGACAAAACAAACTGCTCAATCTGATCTAATGGATGGGTGGATTTACTGAGGAAAAAGACATTTTTGGTGTACCCTCTGGGTGGTCCAAATATACATGGAAATAATGTGCAGGACAGGGGAACAGAGATGCAGTTAATTTGCCAAAGCAAGTTGATGCACACATCCTCGTGACACAAACAGCCCGTGTTTTGTTTATTTAAATACACCTGGTTTAGATGTTAACAGTTCTGCACAAAATACTTAAGAGTTATTTGCAAAGTATTGAAGGGATTTTTATTATTTTAGCTAGGACTTCTCACATAGGAGATGAATGCAACCTGCAAAGACAAATCAGATGGGGAAGATTAAAACCAGCAATCAGCAGAAAACATATTAGTGAAGTATCATTAAGTGTTTACTATGGGAAATGTATTACTCCAAAACCATACATTAAATATAAATTTCCTACTATAATTAGGAGCTATTGCTCAAATACTTCTTAAAATGCAACTCCAAAATTTTGATCTATTTTCTGTGTGTACTGGAAAAAAATGAGCATTGGTGGTCTGGGAAATGTGGTTTCTCCATGCATTGCCTAACCTCACAGCATTGTAATAGCTGGAATGATTTTATGGTTAAACGAATGGTTTAGCAATGCAAATAAATAGGATAACCACACAGATGCATCATAGTGATGAACTTTTTTCTTCTCATAAAAGAAGGAAAAAGAATCTCCTTTATGGGAGATGGAGGACATGCAGTGAAGTTTTTACCTATTTTGCTTTCTCCATAGTGTATTAAGAGCAGCCTCTAGTGACTGTTGGTAGCCATTGCATTTAATTACACCGGCTTTAACACAGCGTGCATGCTTACGGAAACACTTCCTTAACTATTTATAACACATCTTAAAAAAAAAAAAGTTGCCTTAGAGATCTTATGAACAACACCAGTCATTAAGCACACAGGTACTTTTAAGTAACATCGCATAAGGCTACTTAACCTAGAATAAATGGTAATCATTAAGGTTAAAATTTGTAGAAATAAAAAAAAAACCCCAACCCATAAAATAAGCTTGTGTGTCACTTTTGAAGATTAGGTTTAACCATTTGAGTAATCAGAAATTGCTGAAAGTGCAAGTTATGTTTCAAAAAGCAGTGGCTACTGCTACAAAGGACCAAGAAGCCAAACACTCAGAACTCGAGACAGTCGGGACGAGCTTGCATATGTGCTTGTATGCAGCAGGCTCACTGGACTCTGGCATGATGGCTATTTTACCTCTAGCAGTTGTTTTCAACTTAAAAAAAAAAAAAGCTTTCTAGCAAAAACAGGCATATGTAAATCATAAATGCCCACAAACTCCCTTACAACATCCTGAGCCAGGCATTTGTTAGCTTTTTTCACCTATAGCAACTGAGGCATTAAAAAGATATTACCTCTCCTTGCAAAACTGGCTTTCTATACGAACACACACACACACTTGTTCTTCGAGGGATTGTGGAAACAAGTGTCTGCCCATGGTCATGCTGGCTAACTTGCTGTGCTCAGCAAAATTCTGAGGGGCCATGGCAGGACCCACACTGCAGTCGGGACCGAGCTCTTGCTGCAGAAAGTAGCAGGGAACGGCAGGGCCGTGCTGCAGAGCTGCTTCACCCCAGAGGCAGTGTCCCCCCAAGGCCTGCCAGTAGCCTGCAACAAAGCCCTCAACATTTCCAAAACGGGCTTGTGTTTGGTTTTTTTAATCCGTTGCTTTTGAAAGGCATATGTTCTTTTATTCCTTGCTGAAAAGAAGCAGGAAATACCTGTTTAAGAAACCTTAGCACCTGCCTTTAAGTCATTACTTCATTTACAGAAAAATGAATCATCCACCGGTGCCCGTGGTGGCTGCTCTCCCACACACATGGGTCTGCTCGGACCTCCAAGGAACTGCTCCAGCCAGTCAAGTTTTGCTTAAAGAAAACAGGCCCAGGCTCACGGTCACGACTATGTCTGTAGCTCAGCAATTCAGTGACACTTTCATGGCTTTAAAAAGGGAGGCTGGAGAGCAAGAGGCCAGGAAATGGTGGCCCAGGCTGGAGAGCAGCCAGGCTTCGGGCACCTGTCCCCTCAGCACCGGGAGGATGGCGGCCGGCACAGGCAGCACAGCCCCTTCTCCCTCAGGCGGCTGGGCAGGCAGGCCAGGAGGAGAAGCCGCCGAAGCGATGGGCCTCCCTTGCACATGGCTGACTTTCCACAGGCTGTGGTGAACAAAGCCCTGTGCCCAGCGGCAGGGCAGAGTTCGCCCCGAGAGGAACGGGGGCTTGGAGCACAAAGTCCCTGTATTCAGGCATGAGTCCTGACTCCCCTCATGCCTACCTCATCCAGTGGGGTGGCCTTGCTCTTTCGCGGTCTGAGGGGGCTGAGACCTCTTCCAGATACTCAACTCACACCAGTCAAGCCGCCTTTTTTCTCATTTAAAATAAAAAGCCTCTTGCTGAGAGCATGGCTGGAGGCTTGGCCCTGCCTCTGGGCTCCAGGCGACAGCCGAGTTGAGCCCCGGCGGCATGGCGGCCTCCTGCAGCTGCACCCCCACAAGTGCCCAGGGCAGCTCTGGCTTCACCTCCGGACTGCCATTGGATGGTGAGGTCCCTTCACAACCCCGAAAGACTCAGCTCCCTTCATGGGCTCTCCCCGGCAGGGTCACCCAGAGCCCACTCTGCCTCCTCACCACCGTGGGGGATGGCAGCAGTGCCTGGGGATGAGCTCAGTCCAAGGGAGGGGATGCCTCCCTCCCCCCAAGCACAACATGTCCCTGTCCATCCCGAGGCCACCATCATGAGGGAGACCTCTCTTGGGGGGCCGGGAGCCTGCCAAGTGATTGTGTCTTCGCCAGGTAGCAGGCAGGCCCAGCAGGGAGGGAGAAAGAAAGGCCCTGCTGCCATACTGTGTGGCCTGCAGTGCCCTGGTCCCCCCCCCATGAGGTTGGGCAACACCCAAACCTTCGGCAGGCAGGTCCCCCACACCGCTGGGAGGGCAGGGGTGGGTGGCTGGGGTCGCTCTCGTTACAGCCACTCATCAAACGCTAATCCAATCATCCTGCTAATGAAATCAGGCTGCACCGCTAATGAAATCACCCTGTGGCGGCCAGCGTTGCTTCTCAGTGCTGCTGGCTGTCGGCGTCAGGTCGGCCGTGCTAGTGGGTAACCTCTGTCGAGAGCTCCCCAAACCCGCTCCCGCTGGTGGGGGCAGGCGGCAGGTCTGCTGCCAGCCACTCCGGCAGCACGGGCTCATGCCCTCGGCCAGCAGCAGCCCCCGCCCTGCCCAGCAGAGAGCAGGATGGCTGATAACGAGACACCAGTTGCTGGTTTTCTGCTTCTCCGCCGGCATGGTTTTGCTCAGGGTGCTGCCGGGAGGCTGCCCGGGCCGGGCATCCTTGTCCAGTGGCCTCCCTGGGCCACGTGGCACAGATGCTCAGGGAGGGAGGTTGTGTCTGCAGCACTTGCAGTGACTGTGTAGCCAGCTTCAGGATAGTGCTGCTAATGAGTAGCTCACACAAATTAGCAGAAAAGCATCCCAGCGCCCTGGTCCTTGCCTCTCCAGGAGTTATTCCCAAGTGTGCCCAGAGAAAGGGTACCCATCTCTTTATGAAATGCTTTACTTCTGATACTACCATACCAACATGGTAGAAGGTGCTGAAAAGAATGCTAATGCTCTTCCTTTTTAATGTCTTTTTGCTCAGGAGTCTGTTGAAGATGGCACAAAATATACCATCTTTTTACTTTAAAAGCTGCTGGATATAGGGGAGCGCCCTGAAGCATCCCGCTCATGTTTGGAGCGAGGTCTATCTATAATTTTTTTTTCCCCCCCAAACAACGTGGAGCTGAAAGAAATGGAGATGGTAATAGCAGTATTGTTTGTATGAAACCTATTCATAGCAAAGGCTTTAGCATTCTGCAAGCTAGCATACTTCTCCAAAGGTCTGTTAGTTAATTGGCACACTGTTTAAGGGAAGGTTTTAATGGTGTAGGAGGCATAAGCCTTTGTAAATAATATTATCTTAAATGCAGAAGGCCTTATCATGCACTCCTTGCTCAGGCAAGTCTCCTCTTGAGATCATCTGCAGTTTTGTCTGAGTAAGGAGCGCAGAATCAAATCCATAATGAGCCCACCGCTTAATCGAGTGGTACAGAAAAACACATTAAAGGAGTTTTCAGTCACATCTGCTAGACACCAGTACTGCTGCGATCTCACTAGAGGGAGCAATTTATTTTGAAATATTAGTCAATATTAGCTCAGTGCTTAGTTGGGCCACCAGTGGGTCAAAATTAAGAAGACTTTTCTGAAGCAAATACATATTTTAAGATAAAAAGACAAAGAAGGGGAATAGAGAAATGAAAAGACAGCACTAGTCAAAAATCCTAACTTCTGAAGTAATGAGTTATAAACAGAAAAAGGAATCTATGCGACATATGGAAAAGAGTTTTTTTATGTTGTTTTTCCTGCTGAAACATCTACAGTAGAGGTTTTGCCCCTGTTTCCAGTAGAGATTCCTGTTTTCAGGGATTACAGATAATTTTGGTTGGCCCTTGATGTGAAGTTTTGCTTTTATTTTAAAACACGGATAGAGCTATTCTCTTTTTTATCATAGGCTGTAAAAGGAAATAAATTCCCAGATGCATTGAGATTCTTAGAAGTATTGCTAGCACTCAGGCTCTGTCAACATTTCCATCTTAAATCTTTATTTAATTTTGAGTCATAAACACCTTTCTGTAAACATTTATTTAGTGCCTGACAAGGTCTCCCCTCTAAAGGGGTGTGGGATGGTGTTGCTCGAAAAAAACAGGGGTTCAAAATATTTTTAATGGTATCTTTAAAGGCTGTGTTCTAAATCTGTCATGGTTCAATACTGTCCTTATTCAAAGTCTGTATCAGGGTAAGTTTTTTCTGGACTTGTACAGTGCCTGGCACAGTAAGGTTCTCAGAGACTCGAGGCACTGCAGTGAAAGCAAATAATACAGAATTAATACTGACTGTGTTTATGCAGTCTGACCCCGAGTACCGCTTAGCTCCTGGGCCCTGCTGTCTGCCTCAGCTACATCTTCACTCTGGGTTGGGATGAAATGTGGCAATGCAATTGCTCTGCTTTGCCCCCCACCCAGTCTGGAGGAAGGAAAGGGGGTCTGTGAGCTAGGGGGGAACTAGAGAAATCTCCATGAGGTACAGCACCCCTGTCCCACAGGCAAGACACAGCCACCAGGAGTTAATCGCTCCTCACAAAGCCAAAATGATCAGCTTTGTGCATCTATGGGAGCGCAGAAGCTAGCTCTTTGTTTCATGTGCTCAGCAAAGAGTCGCTGGATGCAAAATGACTGAGTCTGTTTGCTCTGGTAGGTTTTGGACACAGCCTTTAAAAACCCTGAACCTGCCATCTGGTCCACTAAAGAGGAACCTTCTCTCTATGGAGCATGAACTGTGTGATATAATTTGCAGGATGGAAGCTAAAAAGGTCTACGTGTTAGTAAGCAAGATAACATCACTACACCCCCACGATATGTACTAGACCAAAGTTACCATTATTAGCAGAAATTATCAGCATCACAGTTATGTTTGGTGATGATGTTGGCTCTATGCTTTGTACAAACAAAAATCAGGTTTTTACTTTCCAGTTCTGATGTACACAGAGGACAGCTTACACCCATACCCTCGCTTGCATTTCAGGAGGCTTGGATGGAGGTATGCACTCCACACTACCCTAGGCTCTGGCTGCGTTCTGGTACAGAGCGCACGATGTTCCCTGGAGGTATTTAAAAGATGGGTAGACGTGGTTCTTGGGGACATGGTTTAGTGGTGGGATGGCAGTGTTAGGTTAATGGTTGGACTTTTCCAACCTAAATGATTCTATGATTCTTTGTTCTGCTTAAGGAAGCCGTGCTTGTGGTACAGCGGCATCCACCTGGACCTAAGTGCCTTTTATAACAGGGTAAGAAACTAAAAGAGAGCCCGAGGAAGGGAAGAGGAAACGAAGGGCCATGCAATCTTGATCTCCATCACAACCTGGAAGAACAGCCTCTCTTACACTGCCACTGACGTTTTACTGTCAAGAAAAGAAAATCTCAATTTTCACTGGAAGATTTTAAAAGAACGGCAAGCGCAAGCGAGTGCAGATTTAAAGCTACCCTCAAATGTAATTGAATAGTGGGAGAAAATAACTTTTTGTAGTTTTAATCTCTACTAATCCACTGAGTTTTTTATTTTTGGTTCCAGACTGAGATTTTCTGGTAATACTTTATACAAAAAGATCAGGTCCTGTTTTATTCTACTTGCCTTACTCTACAGGTGAATGGAGATTTAGTAGATGTGGTGTCAGGCAAGGAGGAAGCGAAAGCTGACAGACCGACAGAATGTGACTAATAACCAGCTCATACAGAAAGTCTTTTTGTTAACACCAATGTAACTCCTTTGCCAAATGAGCAGGGAAAAAACTTTTTGGTTCTTTCAGCATAATGCTGAAGCACAAGCCTAACTTTAACTATGTGAATAATGTCACTGACTAGTTCATATACTTATACCCAGGGTTAGAAATCTTAAAATATTTGCATCTTCATTTAATTGCTGAGGGATCTCTCACTGCTTTGAGAACATTTCCTGAAAGAAAATTCTGAATGCTAAAGGAGATTTAAAAAAATTAAATTAACATGGGTACAGATTGCCTTCATATGCCTCCCCTCCAGCTTACGATCATTTCTGGTGACACCTGCCACTGTGTGTGTATATATATATATACACATATATTTCTGTTCTCTTGGAATTATTGCAGCACCTGTCTTTCATCACATTAGGTCAAGTAGTACTGATGTAACCAAATGGTAGGTAGTACATAGGAGACCATGTTGTATCTAAAAATTGCTTTAGCAGCTTAGCTCAGTCGAGGCAGCAGCAATAGCCTGGATTCTGAATTGCTTGATTTCTGTTAGTGAAAATTCCAAGTGGCCTAAAGAAAAAGCTAAACAAGTTATGTATGTAAAGTGCACACAATCCTTTACTATTTAATAAATCCATGATATTTAACTGTCCATCTCATCAGAAACTTCTTTATGGACCAAGGCTCCTTTGGACTAGCAGCAATGTTAACCAGACAAAGTTAGCCCTTAGCATAACAAACTTAGGATTTTATTTGTTTCCCATTAAAATGCGTTGCTGGTTCAATGGAGACTGAGATTCCTAGCACGACAGACATTTTAGAAAAACTTCAGAGGGCTCTGTACTTCTGTTATTTAAAAATTCTTGGTATTACATGTAAAACTAAAAATTTTATGTGTAAAAAAAAATATACATCTGTTGTATTTTTTACAATCCTAAACTTAAATAAAAATTCATTCCTTCCCCACATATGGTTGGAGGGAGGGGGGGTAAGCTTTTGCATTCACCAAACTACACCTAATTCACATGACCAGAGTGCTGTACAAAACCCACAAAGGCATCCAGTAATCAATTCTTTGGAGGAAAGTGGGTTCATCTGGTTTTGCTACCAGAAGAAGTTGTGCTTTGCAGACAGCCCTTTGCTCTTTGCCATGTGAATTAGCAGTGCGCTGCTGTTAATCTAAGTGGATTAAAAAAGGTAAAGGCTCCTGGTCCGTGAAAGCCTGCTCTGTAGCTAGATTTCGTACAAGTGTAACTGTGTCGGTTGTGTGGGAGACCTGGCAGGGGGAAGCACGAGGGGGGTCTTTTAACTGCATCCACAGCTCCTGGTGTCAATTCACTTACAGTGGCAGGAAGGTGCTTGCAATTCATTCCTTTTCCTGGAGAGGAATAATAATATCGGTATGGGGTCTTTATATTGGTATAATGGCAGTCACAATGTGGGGGAGAGGGGAAATGTTGTGCTGGTGCTCCTATGCCCGAGTGGTCGAAGCAACACGGCTTCTGTGTGCAGACCCGGCTGAAATAATGCGTTTCCCAAGAAAGACAACAGTGCCATTCTGCAGTTATAAAGCACTGGGCTTAAGAATTTTGCTTGTGAGCATATCTAGGAGCTTGGCATGCTAACTAGATAAATGTTTAAAAATAAGTCTAGTGCCCAAGCTGACAAGCTTGTGCCTTTTTTAATATATTCATCTGAAGAAGAAAATGCATTTATCTGAAAGTCTGTTTCGTTTGACTGAGGTTCTCATCAGGCACGTAAAGCTTACTTGCCATTTTCCTTACTCACCTGAATATTTTTCGTATCTGGAGACAAAGAAGATAAAGAGGGTTGTACTCTATTAATCACTCTTCTCTTTGTTCTCGAGCTACCTCTCTTCCTTCTATCCCTCCTCCAAACACACCTCCCTTGCCAAATCTTTAGGGAAAAAATAATCGCTGCTATATTCTTTCAGGGACTCTAGCACTTACTGGTACAACATGTAATACTTGCGACTGATTTGTTTTGTTGGTATCTGAATGGGAGCCAGTTTAAAAAAATCACATAAAAATGGAATTTTATAAATAACAGATGTGAACTTTTTTTTGTGAAAAATGTTTGGTTTTTAAAATGTTCAAAGTTTTTAAGGAAAAAAACCCAATCTAATTCTATTTTCTTATTTTGTTTTTCCTTTTTTTCTTTTGTTCCTGTCTCTATTTTCCTGAGGGTAGAAGGCAAATAAAGTTTTCCTGGGGAATAAAAAAAAGGAAAAGTATTGCCTTCATTTTTAACATGGTAGAATGAGCACAGAGAGGCTAAAGTCAAGAATTTTCCATAAAACTAGGATACCTCAGAGGTGACACTCTTATTCTTTGGGTACTCACCATTACACAGTACAAATCTCACTGGCATTATTTACCTGTAACGTGTCTAGCAGTTACTTCCATTGGACCAAATGGTGTTTGAAGAAAGGATTTTGCGGAAAAATTGTTCAGTGTTGCCTTAGAGCCAGCACTTGCATGCTCTGTCACATGAGGGTCTGGGTGTCACTGGTTACAAGCCTCCTCAAATTCCAGCTCCCCCCATCTCCCTTCTCACCCATCATAACAGCAAGTCGTAATCCCCACACATAGGTATGAAACCGCTCATGTATAGATATAAGCTACTAACTGCCAATGCTGACTTGTGGCAGAGCCACTGCGTGCCCTCACGGCTCCATCCTGCGACCTATTTTAGCTCCATGCCAGGCATGGGGAATTTTGCACAGCAAGGCCCTGACCCAACATGGGCTGGGGACATTGCCGGGACACGTACGTGTGCTGTGGAAGTCTGAGGTGCTGCCAGTCCCGAGCACATAGGCACCATCCCAGGAACTGAAGGCTGCACGCCAGTACTGCTCTTCGGCCCCCTGTCCCCACACATGGGTAAAGATTCAGCTTGAGGCTTCTCAGCTGTGTGGCAAACCACCGCTTTCTTCTCCTGGGATAAGATGACACAGGCAGAGGCCGCCCGCTTTGCCAGATGGAGGAAAGAGAAAATGGGATGGGCCGGGACTGGGTTCCTGTCTGCAAAATCCTGGGGAGAGAGGCACATCACTCCCAGTCTGGCTGACGGCGACACCCCCACTGCCGTGCCAGCCACAGCCGCCACCAACTCAGCCCTGAGCCCTTCCTGGGTGGAAGCAGCAGCCACCTGGCTTTGGACAGCCACGGCAGAGGAGATGCAGGCAGCAGGGCCCAGCCCCTCGGGGTGAGCTGCTTTCCCTGGCGTGCTCTTCACCATGCCAGTGAAGAACTCCTCTCACCACAGCCACTGTTGTCGCCTCCCTTATCCATGCCAATTTCACTCTGATCATGCTTACAAACTTGGGGAGGATATAACCCATTGCAGCTCCTCCTGATGCCATAGTGCCCTTGTCTGTGCTGTCTCCCGTGGTCTCCAGCTGGGCATGCCCTTCTCTCTCAAGAAATGTTTAGCTCTCCATCATCTCTACGCAGAAAGCACTCAGCCCTCCCTACGTTTCAGTCTGGCCTGGATGACTCAATTCTTTTGGCAAGTTCTGCTTTACAAAAAGTGGCTATTCCAGCCACCACTTGGCCACGAACCCTCCTTAAGATCATCCAAGCTGGCCGAGGACAAGCCTGCCCAGCCTGGTGGAGCCTGAGCTGGATAGCTGGGGTTCAAAAGTGCAGCCTCCGGGTCTGTTTGACAGATGACTGGGTGGTTCCAGAAAGTGAAGCAAGCAGCAGCCCACAGCTCGCCACCATCGTGGGGAACCGGCGGGGACGTACTGCAGCGTTTTGGCTTTGTAACACATCGATGTGTGTTTCCTACAGCAGCCGTAGTCTGATGAGCACTGGCAGGGGCTACAGCATGTGTAAGCTTCAGAGAATTCAGCTGCCCAGCTCTAACAAATCTCTCCAGAGTATGTCCAAACTAGAATTTCACAAATTTGGCTGATATTATTTAGCAAAGCAAAGGGCATGTTCCTGACATCAGAGTAACCCTGTCAGCAAATTCACATCCCTGCTCCTAAGCACATACAAGCCAGTGCTTTGCAGTGGGATGGAGGTGTTTTTCTCCCTTTAGAAAATGAGCCAAACGACAGATTAATTTAATTATCCCTGAAATACTTGGCTGAGCCATTTCTGCTGAATCTTTAACCAAAACATAAATACATCACCAACCAAAGACAGACATCCTTCATGGATGTTTTTAGTGTGAAGGAAAGTATGGAAAAACTTTAAGTGCCTAAAATAGTCTTTTACAAAAGGCAACTTTACATTCTTACAGACGCGATGTAGTGCCATGTTTCGCAGTAACAGCACTTACTATTACAGGCATCTGTGCCACACCTTTCACCAAAGTACTTCTTCAAGAAACAGGAAAAATGTTTCACAAGTAGCATGTTAAAAATAATCTCACTCTTCTTAACCCATTAGCAGTGAAGTTAAATACGCTTCAGTGTGGGATTTTCCCCCAGCTGCTCAGATCCCGTTATCCAAAGCCCTCCTCTGTGCTGTCTTCCCCTCCCCTACAGAGCCAAATTAAGCTGTCCCTATCCTGTTCCCTATCCTGTTCCCATCTTCCCCTGCTCGCAGCTATGGCAAGGGAGTTGTACAGTCCAGCAACCAACTGAGCTGCAGGCAAAAATACCAGTGGCTCCTCTGCTTGCTTGGAGGCATCTAAGAGAATAAAGCGTGGTCTGGGGCTTCATCATGGACCAGCATCATCCTCCCCCTCAAGGGTCTTCAAAGCAGCTGTGACCAGGAGCATCCTAGGAATGTAGTTTCCATGCAATTCTTCTTTTTGACAGCAACTTCTAATCTACTGGATAATATGGTCCCATAGGACTCACAGCTCTTTGGGGATTACCTGGATTCATCGAGAAAAAAACTTCTCCCAAAATCTTCACAAGCAGATCTCTGGGGAGGGTCAAGGAACTGGGTCTACAGCAGAAGGAGAAGCACCTTTCTGTGAATTAGAAATTATTGATTCCTTTTGTATATGGATGCATTGAGGTGGGGAGGTTAAGTGACACACTCAGGGATACAAAGCAACCAAGCCGTAGAGCAGAAAAAGAAATCTGGCCCCCAGGCTCCTATTTGTCTCTAGTTTCTATTCCTTTGCTGATGCTTTCGAATCTGCCCTTAATGTTGCTATAATGTATTTAGAAGTGAATGACAAATAATTTTTTTTTCCTCATGGGCAATAAAGATGAGTTGATTTTGCACAGTTGTAAAATTCTGTTATGTATGAAGGAGTCTTTATTTTATAATAGCTATTAGAGTGTTTGTTTGTAGGATTTTCTTGGGGTCGAAACTTCAGAAGCAGCACTGCTTTGAGCTAATCATTTAGCAAAGGACAAAGATGCTTTAGATTGCTGACTTGTCTTATAGTTAATGGTTCTCTCAGGCTTTTCTCTGTCAAATGTGGCAACTATGACATCAAATGTTATCTCTGTAAACACATGCCAACTCAAAATAGCACATGGTGGGGGGGAGGACGAAGAGTTCCTTATCCTATATTTTAGCCAAGACTATGGTCACCAGCATGTTCCTCTCACCATGGAAAAAAATAGTCCTCAGGGTAACTATGCTTGCCAAAAGTTAATTTTTAAAAATAAATGACTGATCCAACAAACTGTTCTGCTTTCACATTAGCCGTCTTGGGGGGGGTTTATGCCCAGTGCATAAAATATGGAACTCTCATTTCTAGGACGCCAGAATTTGAGGTCTGATATATTATTTGCAGAGGCTTCCCATAGCCATGAGGATAGCTACAGCTATTAGAGACTTTTTGCAAAGATTTCGCAGGACAGCAGACTGGCAGTTCAGAGACCCAGACTGTTTTGTTGATCTGCCACTGATCTGCCATGCGACCTTGAGCAAGTCTTTTCACTTTTCTCTAGCTCTGTTTCTCCTCCTACAATTTGCCTTATCTATTTAAATGGCAGCCTTTCTAAGCAGGGAATTTCTCACCTTGTGCGAGCTAGCAGTGCTTAGTGCAAACCCATCTTCCTCAGGATTATTGTATTGCAAAGCTAGCAAGTAACACTACCAATTAAAAGAAGTAGTGTAAAATACTGAAAAGATATTTTTCCAGAGGGGATCTTAGCCGCAGTCAGAGGAGCAGTAACGCCCCCTTCTCCAGTACTTCACTTCTGCTGCTCTTCCTATCCAGGAGCCAAAGCATCACCAACACTGCCACTTTATGGTCAGGTTTTTGGAGGCAAGCCTCAAAACTGTGAAGATGTGGGGTGCAGCAGCATGAAGCAGAGCTGGCCTGGCTGTGGCTATTGAGCCACACTTGGCTTAGGAGCGGGTCAAATCTGCTCTCATGCTGGGCTTTATCAAGGAGGACGAGAGGTGCTCCTAGTAATGACCGTGAGTGAAAGTGAGCCTGGCCAAGCCACCAAGGTTTTCCTCTTCCACCTCAGCCATCCATGCTCGCAAGCCCCGGGCTGGCACAACACGTCGTCCCAGGGGTTGGGGACCACCAGCAGTGGCCGGCTCTAAGGAGGGTCAGGCTTGCAGGCAACACGGCCTGGCTGAGCCACCCAGAGCATTGCTGCATGCAAAGCTCTCTCCTTTTCACCTGCACGTCCAGCCCGCTAAGACCCCTTGTGCTTGAGGAGGTGATTTAGAAGCAGCTGAATGACATGCCTGCTCAGTAGTGAAGAGTCACAGCCTGCCCCAGTTTTCCCAGTGTGAATAATTGTCACTGGCTGTGTCTCATAATGAAATACACCCTGAATAAGAACAGGTACAGAGTACAGAGGCTTGCTATGCATGCCTTTAGAGTCCTGGATAAGGGTGTGTCTCTCCAGAAACTATATGCAAGACCCCCAAATGTCCATTTAATAGGGCATTTGCATGTGCGGCACCTGTTCCTGAATGTTGGAAAGTGTATAAAATAAAAACAACCCTAAGGACGGGCTTTTCTTCCTTTTTCATGGCACGTTATCAGTTGACATTCCTGAGCGAGCAATCCGTACAGCCTGTAGAGCCGTATCCTGCCAGACCCTCAGTTAGGGGCTGCGACCTATGGACCAACGGTGCAGGAAAACTCTGTCTTTCCCCAGCATCAATGGCATTAAACACATGTTAGAGTGGGGAGGTTTTCTGAGGCTGAATCATGATTTTTGGATGGAAGGTATGTTTTGGCCAGGGATATAATGTGTGCTGCAGCTTATGTTGACTTTGGCCAAGTGGCTTATTATCCTAACTAGGAGATGTTTGTAAATATGCCCAGAAATATCTAATATATTTTACAAGCCAGGCGCAAGCTGTCAGCCTGCAGCACGTCCATAGCGGAGCCATTTCCTCGGCATCCTTCCTATAAATTAGACAAATGCCCAGACTATTTGAGGCAGCAGTTCACTTCACAGAGCAGGATTTCTTAATACAGGTCCCAGGAGAAACGCACCTACCTACCTCATCGGCAACGTTTTGGGAGCTGAGGCTTTCTCCCGAAAGGCTTGTTGAGCACACACACTCACCATCCTCACAGCATCCTTCTCCCGGCCAAGCACATGCCTCCCCCCTCCATCTGCAAGCTGGGAAGAGTCAGCGCAGGGGAGTGCAGGCTGTGCCTTTCTCTCGCGCGCACATGGCAAATCCCAGAGCTTTCTGCCTGGAATTCCCCTGAGTCAGCGAACAGCTGGGTTTCTATCCCAGTCTCGGAGGAACATCTGGCTCCGGTCTCTATCTTGTCTGCTGCTCCTTCACACATCTACTTCCTTAAAAAGAGCTTGGGGGGGGGGGGGGGGATCAGGAGGGGAAACTGGCTCCAGGTTCTTTTGACTACTTAAAGAGGACCACCCTGTTGCACTGTCAAACAAAAGTTATGTGCTTACTATAAAAAAAATCACACTTAAATAAGGGGGACAATTAGATGTAGTTGCATTTGCCTATTGCAATGCAGCTCCGACATCTTTGGGATGACTGGGAGGTTTACTGGCAAGAATGCTGTGCGCTGCTCGCCGCTCGCCTCCTCCTCTGTACGAGCTCCCAGGGTGTTAAAGAGGGGGGGGTCTGCACAGAAAGGGATGAGCAAAACCTTTGGGTGTTTGGGGGAGTTGTATTAAACATTAAGCAGGGATGTCAGTCCACCCAGCCTTGCAGAAAAAACCCTTGCTTTGCAAATTGCCCCAGAAGAAGCACTGGCAATCTTTTTAGAGGCTCGTATTGCTTGGTGTGAGTAACAGCGGTTGAGTGTCTTCTCTGACAATTTCCAAATAAGTGCAAGCCCAATGAGAGAGGAGAAAAACAAAGGACACTGCTGTGGGGCAATAGATTTGAGGGAAAAAATTGTGATTTTGTGGTCAGTCAAATATGGAATGTGCTGATGGTTCCTTAAGATTTTCTAATGGAAAAATCATAAGCTGCAAATAGTTAAATCAGAGTCTCTATTTCTCAGCAAACATCTTAAATTACACATAAAAATCTCTTAAACGCCTCAGCTTAAGGGAGGCCCTGGCCAGCTCTAGATCCGTCGCCTTTTGGGGATTTCACAGCAGACCACCCACTGGGAAAATGAAAAGTTGGCATCTCTACCACTGTCTCACTTTTTTCTGGAGACGAGTCCCTAAAATGCCATGCTTTTATCCCTGGGGAGATGAAATACAAAGGTCTAACCTGGTCAACGTAATTTGACAAAGTAGAGAGGTATAAATCACCCATGACATGACTTTTTCTAAACTATTAGGTACTCTATTTACATGTATTTGGACCAAATGTCCTGCTTCACCCCGCTACTTACATGTAACGTAAGCAGCCCACACTTGTGCAAATAAGTCTACAATTTCATGCAGAGACATGCTATATGCTGTAGGTGCCTTGTCTCAGATCATGAGCAAGTTGTATTAATTATTATAAATCTGTCCCAGCCTATTAAAGTCTTTCCCTAATGATGTTGCAGTGAGGTGGCTGCTTCATTCTGAGTCACTTTCTCCTGTAGCTACGCTTGCCTTTTTGATTGAAACCTTCTGTGGTGCTTAGTGGAGGTAGGCTATTCCCAGTTTATAGGGCAACAATGCACTTTGTCTCTAGAGACTTTGATGAAGATTATGCTCTTCACCTGAATAAAAGGCCTGGAGTTGGAACTGCTAATCATATGTATGCAAAAAAAAAAAAAAAAAATTAACAAAAATGAATGTGTGCATTATGCCCAACAAGTGCCCATTGCTAGGTAGAAATCAGGGATTTAGTTTGCTGTCCATATAGTGAAATGATCTTCCACACCCAGTTAGCTGAGCATTTCACAAGCACTGATGCACTTTTATCTTCACACCACATGGGAAACAATTGTTGCTCTCATTCAGGTAAGAGCAGGTGAAAGTGGGACCTGACAAAGTGAGTCAGAAGCAGGCCTGTATGGCATATGAGCTACACAGGGCTTTCCAGGTGCCCATCTCCTCTAGCACACATCAAGGACCTGATGAGGACACATTGTAGTTGCCTCTTAGCTTGCCTGCATGCCTGGTTTCCTTCCTGTTGTTGAATATCTATGACTATTCAACATGGGTTTGGCTGCTTAAAGCACTATACCAAAGTAGATGGCCAGGATATGCACCAGGATCTGAAGGTCTGGAAGCACCCCAGACCCATCAGTTTAAACACAGTCTTAGTGGCTTGACCTTGTCCATGTGCCTGAAACGTAAACTAGAGCTCGGTGTCCTGCGTTTTGCTGAGTTCAGCAGGTGCACAGCCAATGTGACACCTAGGTAGCTGGGCTCAGCTTTAGGAGCTGCCATTTTGCAGGACGAGCCAGTAACGTCACGGCTAAAGGTCCTACACGCAGAAGAGTCCAGGAGACATGAAGCATCTGTCTGACCCTCTGTGCTAAAGGCATAGGGTTGTTCTGCACTCACATGCACAGTTTCCAGCAACCATCTCATCCTCTTGGTACAAGAGACCCAAACCTGATCCAGCCCCACAGCTGCCTTGGGGTTTTACTGTTTGCTCGCAGAGGGAGTTGGGAGGGAAGAGTTCACTTCCAGAGGAAAGAGAGGTCCCATCCACAAACACTTCACAGGGCAAATGGGAGAGTGGGAAGCAGTTGAAAGACAGGTTAGTACAGCGTCTCCAGTCCACAGCAACTCTCACAGGAGTCTCTTGGCTACAGCCTAAACCATCAAGAGCCCCCCTTGGGGTACTGTAAGAGCATCCAGCACCAGTTACTAAGCTAGATTGCATGATAGCGTTTTAATCACAGAAGCCACAGAGCCAGGATTACGTATCTAATGTCATGCCCTTAGGAGTTAAGTGGTGTTGGACTATAGCATTATGCGTAGATGAGTGTCAGAGGCAGTCTTGAATTTCTTGCCAGGATATCAATAACTGCTTTTTGTGATTTTATACTTTTCACTCATTTGGCTAAAGCCCATGTTTTCAGCCTCAGATCAGGCACCTCCTAACGGACAGAGTGAGGCTTTTCTTTGCCCCACCAGGAGACCTCACTGTGCTGAGGAAAACTCCTCCAGCAGCTATCTTCTCAGAGGGAAGCACCCCACAGTTCCCTCCAATGGAAACGGTGGCAGGACAGGACTGGTGGGTTTCTTCTTAAGGCCTGTGCTCGGCTCCGCTCTTCTCTTCATAATGGACTGGCATTCATAATCCTCTGGGATGGTCAGGGTGGGCATTCTGCCCACAACGCTCCATGTGCTCTGCTTGCATGTATGTGCAAACTAAATTTGCAGTGAAATGAATTGCATGCTGTGAAGAGTAACAAAGAATAAATGATGAGGATTGTCATTGCCTTTATAGAAACTACATCAAGATTACCAACTTAGCCATCCCGTTTTCCCTCTGCAAGCTTATTTCAACTAGATTTAAGAAAGTCTGCCATTAAAATAAGTCAGTAAAACATAATTGCTTGGATATCATCACTAAAGAATGAGATTCAGAATTATCACTCCTAGAACACACCACCCCTGAGCTGATCTAGAGAGCACACAGACTTTTCTTAATATAACTGCCCATTGGCTTTGGTGGCATTGCATTCAACGAAGGTTTCTTCTTGTGACAGTCTCTGCATGAGACATCTTACGGGAACCAGAAATAAGACCTCTCTTCTTCTTTTCAAGCTGCTTCATCTTGACTCCTTACTCCTCCTTCAGTTTCATTTCTCCCAGCCAGAAAAGTAAGGGAACTGCTCTGTGATTTCTAATACAACGTGTTTCTAACATGGGGCTGCATTGTTGTCTGCTCATGTCCACAGCCTCCAGTCAGGGTCAGCACGGTCTTCATATCCTGAGCTGCATATTCTCTTCCTCAGCCCATGAAAAGCTTTCACGGAGCTCCTTTGGAGGGTTTCCTCCAATTTTAATTCATCCATTTCATATGGGGACAATCGTTTTAGCAGGGCCAGTTGTGACAGGACAAGGGGCAATGGTTTTAAACTAAACCAGGGTAGGTTTAGACTCGATATAAGGAAGAAATTCTTTACAATGAGGTGAAACACTGGAACGGGTTGCCCAGGGAGATAGTGGAGGCCCCATCCCTGGAAACATCCAAGACCAGGCTGGACGGGGCTCTGAGCAACCTGATCGAGTAGAAGATGTCCCTGCTCATTGCAAAGGGGGTTGGGCTGGGTGGCCTCTAAAGGTCCCTTCCAACCCAAAGCAT
Source organism: Gorsachius magnificus (assembly GCA_034008185.1). Lineage (NCBI taxonomy): Eukaryota > Metazoa > Chordata > Aves > Pelecaniformes > Ardeidae > Gorsachius > Gorsachius magnificus. The sequence goes on from CM067084.1 coordinate 32,797,570, forward strand.
TCTATGATTCCCCTAAACATCAGACATACCCTGGTCCCAAATGGCTGATCGATTTCTGTGGCAGGAGATTAAGTATTTTCTGGTTGGGAATTTTTTTTTTTTTTTCCCAGGCACAGTAGTACCTGCCCAGTTATTCTCCTCGCCCAGCCATGTGAGGTGAAATGAGCCCATCTAAGGCCATAAGAAGGGAAGATGTTCCCAGCCCTCTCTCTCCAGCCACAGAGCCAGGTCCCAATTCATCACGGCCTGCAGGCACACGCTCCATTCCTGCTCTAGTACAAGCTGAGCATGTCCTGATTTTTGCCTTGGAAGCCGGTGGGACTTAAGTATATGCATACATGCCCCATTGGGTCAATGAGTGCATCGCAGCTTCTGCTCCTTCCAGCTGCGAGGAGGAAAACCCTACACCGACCAGTGTAGGCCCACAATATTGCTATGTAAACAATGCTTGCTCGGGTCCCCAAGCTGTGTTATTTGCGTCCCCAGAACTGCCAGCTCTACCAGAGGGAATTTGAGTGGTCTCAAATGGCAGTGCCTGGCCATCGTAAGAATTAAGTACTCCATTGTCACGGAGAGAATTGTTAGAGCTGCGCTCCAGTTTCAGAAGCCTTTTTTGTTGAGAAGACAGAAAAATGCAACATTCCCTGTGCCCTAGACAATTAAAAGGAAACACCCTAGAAGATGCTGAGAGCCTACAACTGTCACTAAGTCAGCCATGAGGCTGCTCTCAGGGTAATTAATATCCCTTTTTGTTGCAAAAAAACCCCCAAAACCCAAACCACCCCTGCCAGTGGGAGCCATTTTCCCTACTCTGTATCGGGGAGCTGAAGTTTTGAACAGCATCTCAGGTGCAGGGACCAGAACTTAAAAAAAGGGCCTGTGCTATGAAACGTCCCTCCCTGCGTCCTTTGCGCGGACTCGCTGAGCCGTAGGTGTTGACACGCGAGAATGGCTGTTGCCCTGATCGTGGCACATCGACACTGTTTGTCAGGGATGTCGCCGGTCACCCACCGATTACGAGCTAAAGTCTCCGACCTCCTGGCTCAGCCAGGAGTTACAAGTACATCAAGTAGGACAAAGGTGTCCCTTAACATCCAAATAAACCATGAGAATAAAGCCTGGCTGCATGTTGGTGTTAACAAAACACAGGGAGTATTTTTATCTCTGGCAAGCCGTTTCCTATTTGTAATACTACTTGAAACCGCTTCCAGGTCTTCAATTTGATGTTGCTCGCATTAATGTATTTCATGCGCCTTGTTTTTAATTTCCAAAGATGTTTATTAAAAAATGTTCTCAGGGTAATGGCCCTTGTGGTAGGAATTTCTGTTTTGGGGGAAGAATACCAGAGTCGGAGGTTTTTGCCAGCAGGATGTGAAAGCTGAAGGAAATAACAATGACTGGGGCTAGAGATTTGTCACAGAGAGTTAGAATGCGAAAATTTACGGTCTGGCCATGAGACAGTCCAGGCTAAAGCCATGAATTTATAGGAAGCGTTGCCAAAAGCTGGATATTATTATTTTAATCAAACTCTGTTTTACTTTGCACTAAAAAAATGCAAACTGCCAGAGCCTTTGGCTCCGCAGACAGAAGAGAAAGGGCAGAAGAGCCACCTCCGTCTCCGCTGCTCTTCCCATCCCAGCTGAGGAGTGGGAAGCATACATGACCTTCCCTGGAGAAATCATGGGAATCCAACCTCCCCGAACCTCGTGGGGAGAGTTTTTGCTCGCTTGGGAACTCCCCTCGCACTCGGCGCTGCCAGCTCAGGCTCTGCTGACTTCAAAGGAGCACCAAACAGGCTGGGACCCACTCTCATGCCGACACGCCACCCTCCAGCCTGGCAAGAAATCGCTTCGTGCCTTAGCTCTGCGTCCACCAAAATGGGTGCAAGGATTTGTGGCTCAGGAAGCTGAAAACAACTGCACAGGTACAGGGCTTGTAGATTCCCGCTCCTCTCCGGAACATGCAGCCTTGGATGCACCCAGCACGGATTTTCATAAAGGAAAGGCTTTAGGCTCCTTTACGCTTGTATCGTCCCTGTGACCTTAATTGTTGGTGGGGTTTTTTTAATTGAATGAGCAAAGAGAGTTCTCTTCACTTTTATCTTAACAGTGCGAGGTCTGGATCTGCTGGAAAATTGCTTGCGAGACCTCTGGATCTCTTATTTGCACAGAAGTAGCCACTTATATTTATTGCTTTACATATGGCCACAATCCAGCAAATCACTCAAGCATGTGAATAACTTAAAAGCGTGGAAGTAGCCCCCCGTGAGCCAGTGGAACTACCACCACGCTAAATACACACATCAAGTGATGAGCCTGGCTCCACCTTCGTGTTTTCCCGAGTGCTGCCATTTCCCTCCGTACACACCCAGCGGGCCAGGGGCTTGTTCCTCGGGTTCCCTTCCAACTGCACAAACCTCGGTCGCGGATTTAAACTGCGGGCTGCCATCGACTGCTGCACGCTCATCGATCCGCGCCTACGCACCGAGGCTGCGTGGCCCTGCGCGCCCTTTGGTTTAAATAATTCTTCCTTTTTTCCCTTTAATCCGGAGGAAAATACGTAACGAAATTTGCAGGGGGGGAGCCTTGCTGAGTTTTATGGGACCTTCTGCCGTGTGTGAGGGTCTCTTCTTATCGCACAGGCAGCGGCGCAGCCCCCCGCCGAGGGTGGGAGCAGCAGGGCCGTCTGCCGGCCGCCCACCTTCGCCGGCCCCGGGGGGAGGGGGCTCTCGCCCCCCGGGGGGGGGGGCCCCGGAGCCCCCCCGGGGGAGTGAGGGGGCGACTTCAGCGCTCCCGAGGGCCCCGGCCGCCGGCACCTCCGGGGGGGTCCCCCCCGCCGGGCCCCACTCTCCGCCCGAGGGAGAGGCCGCCCCCCGCCCCCGGGCTGCCCGCACCCCACCCCGGGGCATGCGGGAGCGGGGCTGGGACCGCAGAGGGCCGGGGGGATTTCGGGGGAGGGGGAAGAGGGGAGCGGAGGGGAATGGCAAATCCCCCGTAGCACCGGCCGGACGCGGAGCCGCGAGCAGCGGGTGCACACCGGGATTTATGGGTGGGCTTTGCGGGACGGCCTGGAGCCCGGGGGGCGTGCGTTTCACAGGGGCCCGCTGCGGCGCGGAGCCGCTCCCGGGGGGGGCCGGCCACCGCGGGGGCTGTCCCCGCTCCGCGCCCGCCCCGCCGCCCAGCGGCCCCGCAGCCCCCGGGGGGCAGCGGGCCGCGGCTCGGCAGCGAGGAGGTGTGGGGGGGAAACCCTCAAAAAAAGGTCAAACGGAAGGAGAGGGTGGAAGGCGACGGCGGCCCAACTCCGCTTCACCGTTGTGGTCTGTGCGTGGCCACCCCCTGCGTGGGCGTGCGGGGGTGCAGCCGCCGGGGCGTCCCCGGGCGGCGGCTGCAGAGCAGAGCCCCACAGCCCTCGGTGCGGCCGTGTCCGTGCGTGGATGCGTGTCCGTGTGTGTAGCACAGGCAGGCGTCTGTGTCTGTGCCCGTCTGTCCGCGTAAATTTCGAGTCCCTTCCCCGCGGCACCCCGGCTCACCGGGCAGCGCCGCTGGGCCGGAGCCGGGTCACTCGCACTGGCATCCACCCACCCCCCACGGACACGGGGCTCACGGCTCCTTCCCCAGCGCGGCGCCTCTCTGCCCGGGCAGGGGCTGAGGCCGAAGAGCTGCCGGCTCTTCCTCACTGCCGGAGCGAGGCACCCGCGGGCTCCTGCTCCCGGGTGGGCTGCTGGGGGCTTTGTGGAGTTTTCTTTTTTCGTTCTTTTACTTCTCCTCCCGGTTTTGGGCTGGCGGTCCGTCGCGTCCGTCCTCCGCTCCCGACGGCGGGCTCCGGCCGCGCAAATCGCGCCGCTCCTCCGCGGGTCTGGGGCCGGCTGAGCCCGGAGACCCCCGCCCCCCCGCAGGGTTTACCTGCCCGAGCTCCCCGCCTGGGGTCAGGCCCAGGAGGTGCCGCTGGGGGGGACCCGTCCCCGCTACCTTCCTCCCGCGGGGCTGAAGCCCCTGAGGCCCTCGCTCGCACGCCGCCCTCGCCGGGCTGCGCCGCAGGAGGTGCCGGGCCAGGGCCGGTGGCGGCGGTGCAGGGTCGCGGGGCCGGGCCCCCCCCCGGGCAGGCACAAGCCCGCCCTCCGAGAAGGCAGGCGGGGGGTGGTCGCAACCGCGCAGGAGAAAGGGAGCAAACAAGCCCCCCTCGGCTCCGAGACCACGGATGGAGCAGGGGGGATGCGCCCGGCACCGGCAGAGCCCCGGCTGGCGGTCGGGCGGCGCGGAGCTCCCTGCGTCGGGGCGCGGAGCGTCTGCTCGGCTCTGCCCGGCACAAGCGGGGGCCGAGGTCGCGCAAAGCCGCCTCAAACGCCTTGTTTTTTAAAAAGAAAAAAAGGCCTCGCCGCTAAAAATTTCAAAGTGCGTGTTTCTTTTATTTCCTCTTTTCTTCTTTGAGAAGATGCAGGTGACCGGAGAAATTAATTCCAAAAAGAGCTCGCATTTAAGAAAACTTAAGATTTAGCAATCGATTATTCCGGCATTGTATGGAGCTCCGAAGGTGCCAATCCTTCCTGGTTCCTGGATTATTGTCTGTTACCGTCTACCGGGTGCGCAACCTTCAGCCGTACACACGTGTAACACGCGCACCCACGCAGAAATTTCGCAAGGTAAATCGTGTAGCCCCGAAACGCCGAGGTATTGGCTTGAACCGGGCTGCGCGCCCCCCCAGCCCGCCCCTCCGCGCCCGCGCAGCCCGTGGCCGCCGGGGGAGATCGGGCTGCAAACCTGCCCCGCACCCGCCCCACGGCGCGGCGAGACGCCTTTGTGGAAAAAAACTTCCCCGGGCTCAGATGTCAACTGTTTTCCCAAGGAAGTTATTTCCCTCCAAAAACGCCAATCAGTCTCGTAAGGGTAGGGGGTAAAAAAAAAAAAAAAATAAAAAAAAGCTTCTTTTAAAGGCACAAACAACTGCGCGGGTATGCAAAGACGGGTACCTCGCTATTTTAGGGAGGCAGGCGCACGGGCACATAAAAGCGGTGCAAGGCCGGGGAGGGCGCGGAGCCGAGCCCAGCGCAGCGACGTCGAGCGTTTACGTTTAATGCCGATCCCGCCGCCGGGGTTCAAAGTGCGGGCAGGCACCGGCCGGACACAAAGGAGCCGAGCCGGGCCGCGGCCCCGGGCCGCCCGGCCCCCGCGCGGCAGGGGCGCCCCGCCGCCGCTCCGCGGCCTCGGGGGGCTGCGCGGGCCGGGGCCGTGGATCGGGCCGCGGGTCGGGATGGGGATGGGAATGTGGGGGGGCGGGCCGGCAGGGCCCGAGCGGCCTCCCCGGGGGCCGGGGGGGTGCGAGCCCGTTGTTTAACCCCTCTCCCCCCCGCTTCTCCAAATAGGTATTTTGCAAATTCCCCATTTCGTTGTGGCCCCCCCCCCCCCCCCCGCTCCCTCCCCGGCCTCCATTGTTCCAGGTTCACGCTGCCACCGCCGATAAGGGGAAGGAAAGCCCCCGGGGAAAAAAAAAAAAAAAAAAAGAAAAGAAAAAACACGACCCAAGATTTTGATTTACGACCTAATCAAAACATTATATCTTTGGTCAAGTGGCGCAGAAAAATGATGACCCTCAAGGCTTCAGCTAGGGGGAGAGAGAGAAATTCAGATTACACTCGGGGTGATTTATGTCCTCTCTGAGCGGTCACGTTGATTTTTCATCGTTTGAGCCATTACACAGTAGAGTGGAAAACTCTGATCCAGTATTTTTTTGGTCCGGAAACGGTATGTATTATTCTTCTAAACGTACATGCGTTTCCTATATGTTTTATATATATTCTTTTTCCACGCACACGCATATTCTAAATATATACACGGATATTTTACATAAATATATATGAGAGAGGACTATAAATAACCAATGCCACGGAGAAGAAACGAGAGCCGAAAGGAGCGTGTAAAATACCGTGCCGATACCCGCAGCGATCCGCTCGCTGATTTCCAAGCCCGTCCCGCCGGGAGGCTTCGGGCACAAAAGCACCCGCGGGGCTCCGGCTTCCCCGACCCCCGAGGGGGGCTCCCGGGCTGCCAAGCCCCTCGCCGGCGTCGCCCCAGACCTTCCGCCCGCAGCCCAGCGAGGAGAAGGAGGAAGAGGAGGAAGGGGACATTTTTGGAAGCCCCTGGCACTCACCCGGGTGAGGCGTTGACACGGTGCGGAAAAACCGAGGGGAGCGGCATTGGGTCGGGGCGGCGGAGGGGGGGCCCGCCCAGAGCACGGAGGGTCTGTCGCTCTATCGACCCCCTGGCAACAACACACAGAGGAAAAGAAAACAGAAAAAGGGTAAAAAAAAAAAAAAAGAAGGAAAATAAGAATTAAATGAGAAAAAAAGGGGGGGGGAGAAATTACAACAAAAACGAGGGGGGGGGGAAGACAATAAAAATGGGGCGGAATGGGGGCTGGGGTCTGCCCACTCCGCAAATAGGGGGGACTCCGCTTTTCGGGTGGGGGAAGAGTTTTCCCCGTGGGAAGCGCAGGGCGCTGACCTCCCCTCTCCCGCTCTTCTCTGCTCCTCTCTCTGCCTCATCGCTGGCGGGGGACGGGACGGGACACGGACACCCCCTCCCGGACTCCCCCCCGGCCTCGCAAACGCGCGCAAGGAGCGCGCAAAGGCCGCGCAAGGGGCAAGCTCGCCCCTACCGCAGTGAGCTCCCTCCCAGCCGTCCCCTGCCCGCCTCGCCAGTTTACGCGCCTGCGGAATTTCTTCGTATCTCGATATTCCCGCCGGCTCCTGCCGCCACCCCAACCCCCGCCAGCCCCTCCTTTCCCGCCCAGGGGGGTGAGCCGCTGGGAGGAGGGCCGAGCAAGCAATTCATCTTGATTTGTTTCAATTGTCCGGCGATGGCCAAGTTATAATCCTGTATAATTTCACGAACAAGCAGGTCGAGAATGAATGGGTCGGTATTACTTAAAACAAAACAGGGGAGAGCACGACCTTTCCCTTTCCACGGCGTGTTGCTGCCCCAAGTCGCAGGAAGCTGGGGGGGTAACCTCTCCACCCCCGCGCTCCGCGGGGCCGCGGGGATACCGGGCTGCTTTTTGTTTCTCTTCGTGCCTGAAAGGGGGAATTTGGAAATGGAAATGTAATATTACATGAAGGATCTCCCCGCTGACGGCAGAAGGTGAGCGTAAGGGGCGGCAAAAGGGACAGATTACTTCGAACAGGAGCGGTTTGTTTGCAAACTGGCTTTTCTTTCCCTTTTTTTTCTTTCTCCTTTTTTTTTCCCCCCACCCCCTCTTCTTTAATGTAATAAAAGCTTCCTTCACAGCGGGAGAAATTTATGCTCGAGATACAGCGATTTTGTGGCTGGTAATTCTCGAAGCCGACGATGTCAAATAACCCCTTTTCTCGGGGCTGCGTGGGGCAGTAGAAGAGGGGTCCCCCCCTGGACGGCCGGCGGCATGGCCAAGCCCCGCGTTTCTCTGGCATGCAACATTTACACAAGGGAAAAATCTTTTTTTTTTTTTTTCCCCACGTGAAAAATTTGCCAGCATTGATTTGTATTGCAAGAAAAAGTACTGCCCTGTGCTTCCAGAGAACGAGATCCAGTGTCAACACTCAATCACTGCAGACCAGTTACCGCTGTGCAGCTTGCCTCGGCAAATAAAAATCCAGACAAAACTGTATGCTGTATATTTTACTCCCATGAAATAAAACACATTTTTTTTCATGTTTGCTGAAAAGTAAAACAATAATATTGTACGAAATGTTATACACAGGGCATGTTTTACATTGCAATATCAGAAACATCATTGCATCCACCAGAAGTACTATTCTAAAACCGATATTCACACAATGTTGGGTTTTTTTAATAATTATATGTTAGAAACATACAGTGTCGCATTTAGTATATACATTCCCTTGCTCGCAAGCGAAAAAATCCTAATCGCTTCTGTGTAACATGCTTTATTTTAAAGCCTAACCTTTTAAAAACACTGTTGTGATATTACTAACAACTGCTTTTATAAAATTAATTTGACATTTCGATATATATACATCCTTTCAGTCATTTTTATGTTAACAATGCTAAACTTAAAAAATAACAAGCTTATAGTAACATTAAAATGTCATATCATATCCAGTCAAACATTTGTCCATATATATATATATATATGTCCTTGTAACTGTTGAAATACTTAGTGAAAGAAAGATCTCAGAATCTGTAGGAGGTCCTTTGAAAACAAAGGAACTATCTGATTTCAGTGGTTTCCTCTTTTTTTCCCTCTCTCTTTCTCTCTTCCTCCTCTCCCTCTCTCTGTCTGGTTTTTCCTCCTTTCTCTTTCTCTCTAGTGCCCATTACTTTCTAGTGTAAGTCTCAGTCTCTGCGGGAAATAGGGAGGGCTTCCCATGCAGCGTTTCCTACTGGGGTGTCTCACACGGGTCTGTCCACAGCGTACTGGCAAGCGCTCAGGTTGGAAGCGGGATTCTGCACACTGGCATAGCCAAAACTGGAGTGCTGCTTGGCTTTAAGTCTCAGACTCGCCAAGCTCGAGTTACATGTGTCCCTATAAACGTACGGAGGTGTTGGAGGAGCATAAGGACAGGCTGGCGTCGGCACCGCAGAATTCAGGGAGGGGTTGCTCAAGTTGTTCAAGTTATTCAGGCTGTTGAGGCTGGAGCCGGGGACCCCAGTGACTGCAGAGGGTACCATGCTTGAAGACATACTCATGGAGGAGATGGAGTTTGGAGGGGAGAACATGCTCTGAGAAGACAGAGGGTTGACATTCATGGAGTTGAAGAAAGGGAAGCTTTTGGTGGAGAGGGAAGCAGAGGTCAGGCCCTTGGCTGCCCAGTTGTTGTACGAGTAGCCGGGGTACATGTCATCGTAGGGCTGCATGAGGCCGTTAAACTGGGGACCAAAGCCGTTTTTGCAAAGCTCGGCTTGCTGGTTCCTTTCTCTCTTTCTCCATTTGGCTCTGCGGTTCTTGAACCAAACCTTTGGGAACGGGGCGGGGGGGAGAGGGAAGGAGGGAGGGAGGGAGATGTGAGACGCGGGTTAGTCAGGAGCCACCACCGCCACCCCAGCCCTCCGCCAGCTCTCGGGGCAACAGCCCAGCCTGTCTGCAATCTACATATATAGAGATAGATGATACAAAAAAAAAGAGTGTACGTACATGTATCTATACATATGTAGGTTTCTCTCCTCCCCAATGGAGGCCGGCGCTGGGCCGGGGCAGCGATGTGCTGCCGGGGGCCGCCGAGCATCCCTGGGCCCCGAGGCCCCCGGGCTTTAGCCGGGCACATCCCTGGCCAAGCAATTTCACACCCCCACCCCCCACCCCCACCCCCCAGAATATATTGCGATGCTCTAATTCTCGCTAGAGGCCAACGCTTCCTTCTTCTCTTTCCCCCGCGCCCCCCGGCTTCTCTCTCTTTTTTCCCCTCCTTCCTTGGCTTATTCCGCACTGGAACCATCCAGGGAAAATACAAAAGTGCAAAAGCGAGGCCAAAACGCCTGGAAACCCGCGGAACTTTAAGGCGATGTTTCCTATTACGCGGAAGGAGAGGGAAGCCAGCAACTAATAAATCCTTGCTTCGGTTTGTTACAAGTTCCTCCTGCACAAAACCTTCCAGAGCCGAAAACTATTTTCTAAACAAACTTGTTCGGCTGCTCTTTGGCGAAAAAAGAAAAAAAAAAAAAAAGGGGGGGGGGGTGTTGGAAGAAAAAAAAGAAAAAAAACCCGCCGTTTAACAACGTGCTAAGCGAGATCTAAGGGACCTTCCCCGCAGACAATGGGGAAAACGTGCCCGTTCCCAATCCACATCTGGGTGCCTGCCCCGCCGGGCAGCCGCCAGCAGCAGCCCCCCCGTGGGTATCGGAGCCGCCCCCGCCCCGGGCTCTCCGCAGGAGCCCCTCGGCCCGGGGCCACGGAGACAGGCCCCGCCTGGCGGCACCGCGCCGCCCGAAACCGAACATCCTTCCCGAAAACCACGCCGCGACCGACACCGCTTCGCGCTCCGGCCCCGCACCAGCCCCGGCCGGGCCCCGCTCTCCGCCGCGGGGCTGCCCCGGCCCCGCTCCCCGCCGGCCCGGCTGGCCGCTGCCCCCGGTTCTCCCTGCCTCACTCTCCTCAAGCGACCGCGGGGAGAGGATTTATGCGGGATTCCCGAAAATCTGGGAGTTCGGCCCGTTTGGTGGCTTTTTTGGGGGTGGTTCCCCCGGTCCCCCCCCTCCTCCGTGCGACGTTTGCAGGCGAGCAGGATCCGGCCTCGGTATCTCTGCAGCGCCGCGACGGTCCCATAAATCTCAGAGGGGGTAAAGGGCGGAGAGAGGCGTTCGTCGAATTGTGAAACCAAAAGGAGAAAATGCAAGGAAGGGCACGTCGGGAGTGCCTCGGAGTGCAGTAAAAGCCCTTGTGTATTTTACATCTTTTTCTCATTAGAGGCAGCGCAGGTTGCAGCCTGTTCCAGGTTGCTTTCTTGGCTAATGTTCTCATTAGTGTTTCGATCAAAAGGCGCAGGACGCATTGCACGGTGAGGCCGAACCGTGCAGCAAACCATATTCCGGGGAGAGAGAGAGCGAGCCCGATCTGTCTCGCTTTGACAGAAATGCCCTGCTCTGCCCTGCTTTTGTGCGAGGGCTCTGAAGTTTGCATACAAACCGAAATCGAAAGCAGCTGCAAACATTGCAGCCCTCCTCCCCGTTCCCTCCGCCCCCCTCCGCCCCGACCCCCGCTGCTCGGAGCCGGGGTGTCGTTGTCGGGACTTACCCTGACCCGGGCCTCCGTGAGGTTGGTCCAGACGGCGATCTCCTCCCGGGTGGACATGTCCGGGTAGCGATTCCGCTGGAAGGTGGCCTCCAGCTCCTGCAGCTGCTGGCTGGTGAAATGAGTCCGCTGCCGCCGCTGCCTCTTCTTCTTGGAGGGGTCCTCAGGCCCCGCATCCTCGTTCTTGCCCTGCTGGCTCTTCTCCTTCTCCGACACCGACAGACACAAAACAACAAGGCGGAAAACGAGGGCGCCTCAGCCTCCGAAGCCTCCTCTCCAGCGGCCGGGGAAGGGCTTCTCCCCAGCACTGCCGCATCCCGCAAGGCTGCCCCGAAGGCGGCTCGGCGGGGTAATGATTAACCGCCCGGCCTCCCGCCGCCGCGGGCACCCACGGGTGGGCTCCTCCCGGAGGAACCGCCGCCGCCGGGGCAGCGGGACGAAGCCGCCGCTCCGTCTGCCCGCATGCGAGTTTTCCGCCTATCGATACCCGCGAGGTTTTTTCGCTTATCCGTCTCCGTATCGTTCTCCCGTGCAACGCCTACCATTTGCCTACCCGGACCCGTATTATTCGCCTGCCCGTGCCGTGCTATTCCTCTGCCTGCATCCGCATTATTCGCATATCATTCCTGTCTACACCTACATTGCTCTGCCTATGCCCGTGTTATTCGTCGACCTGTATCCCTGTTACTCGCCCATCTGTATCCGGACCATTCGCCCACCGGTGTACGCGTTACTCGCCCACCCCCGTACATGCCATTCGTCTCTCCTTACGCAGGTCGTCATCCCCCAGCCGGCACACAGGCACCGCACCGCGGAAAAACACGGAACGGGGCTCGGCGCGGGTGAGGGGCGCTCCCGGGCAGAGGGGCGGCGGCGCAGCGAGGGCCGCGGGGCCGCTGTCGGGGCCGCCGGCCGGGCCGGGGCAGGGCCGGGCCGGGCAGCGGGGCGCCCGGCGGGCGGGGGTCCGTGCCGCTCGCCCCCTCTTACCTGCGGCCTCGGGGCTGGAGGTGTCGGAGATGGTGTGCACCTCCAGCCGGTGCTTGGCGGACTCCAGGGAGGAGCGCGCCTGCCCCGGCGCCAGCGCCGTCGCCATGGCCAGCGCGGGCTGGTGGTGGTGGCAAGATGATGAAGAGGAGGAGGAGGAAGGTGAGGAGGAGCACAGCTTATTCCCGGCTCCCAGGCGCTCCAGGCTTAACGGGTCCTTCATGCAGTTCATCGGCAAAAGGACGCCAAAGTCTACGTGCGCGCCTGGGGGGTCGATAGGAGAAGGGGTGCGTGTGTCTGTAGGTGTCGGTACGTGTAGGAGGGTCGGCGCGGAGCGGCCCCGCGGCTCCGGGGGGTCAGGGCTGCCGGTCGGGGAGCCGCCTCGGGGCGGGCGGCGCTCAGCTAGCGCCCGGGCGGCACGGCGCGCCCAGAAGCCCCCGCCGCCCGGGGGGGTGCGGCGGCGACGGGCGAGCGGGTGAGTCCGGTCCTGCAAGAGCCGTCACGGCCGCACGGCTGCTCCCCCGGCGGGGCTCCGCGGGGCGCTCCTCTCCGCTGCCCGCGCATGGACCCGCGCCGCGCCGCGGCCGGCCCCGCACCGCACCAGCTCAGCCGCTTCCCTCTTGGCCTGACATCTTAAACCGGCGGCGGCCTTCCCCGCGCCGGCACGTCACCCGCCGCGCCCCGCCCCCCCGTGCCGTGCCCCGCCCCGCACCGCCTCCGCACCGCCCCCCGCGCACTGCCGGTAGCGGGCGCGCCCCCCCACCCCTCCACCCCAAAAACCCCTGGCGTGTTCCGCCCGGTTCGCCCCGCGGGTGGTACCCGCAGAGCCCGGCCGCCGCCGGCCGACCCACCGGGCGCCCCGTCGGGGCGGCTCCGGGTACTCCCAGCTCCGCGCCCCTCCGCGCCGCCTTCCGCACTGGGGGTGAGGAGCGGGAAGCTCGGCACTGAGAAAGGCGCTGCGGGCAAGGAGGAAGAAAGCGGCGGTGCCCCGGGCCCCTTTCCCTCGGTATGGAGGGGGCGGAAAGCAGGCGGGGGGGTGTGCCGCCGGTCGGCCGGTGACAGCGGCAGCGGCCGGAACAGCCGCGGCAGCTCAACGCGACCCAGGGAAGAGCGGTGCGCACCCCAGCCCCGAGCGCTGGTCACCCCGCGCTCCCTCCGCCTGCACCGGGGGAGGAAAAAACGGGGACAAGAATCTTCCTGCCGGCGCTGCCGTTCCCGTCCCCTCCCTGCCGCCGGCTTTCCAACGGCGACCCCCCAGGGAGGCTTTCCCACCCCGTTCTTACACCTCAGTCCCACAGTTACTCGCAAGGATCGCTTCCCCCTCTCGGCGGGGACCCGCGGGGACGGTCCCGCCTCCCGGCGCGGCGCCCAGAGCAGCCCCCGCGCCCACGGGCGCCGTTCGCACAGTTTGGTCGAGCCCCGCGCCGGGCGCAGGCATGGAAATGCTCACGCGCGGCCTCCCCATCCACCCCGGGTTTGGGTTGGTTTGCGGGGGGGGAGCAGGATTCGTCCCCTCGCCCCTGGGTGGCGGCAGCAGAGGGACGGGCTGGGCTGGTCCCGTAGGCCCCGCTTATAGCGCGGGGGCGAGGCTGCCGCGGCCCCGCGCCTCGCAGGAGGGCGGAGGAGCGGGGCTGTTCCCAGCGGGTCTAACCCTGCTGTGCGGGTCAGGGTCTCCCGGGGCGGAGGAGCCCGTCCCCGAGCCCTGCGGCCGCCCAGCCGGCCCTGCCCCTGGGGAGCTGCTGCCCTGTTAGGGGTGGGGAGCCCCGGGGGAGCTCAGGCGCGGAAAATGCAGGTTGCGCATCTATCTTCAACTCCTCTGCACTGTCACGGGCATCGAAAAGTTACGGAAAGCTTCCCCTTGATGTGGCCCTCCGCACCCACAGCCCAGCGCCCACACTTTTCTGTATCCCCTTGCTCCCCCTCCACCCCCCCGCCCCCGCAAGGGTCCTCCTTAGTCGCTGATGCTCGCTCGAGGTACGTATCATCCCTCGCAATCTTACTTATCGCTAAATTATACATATTACTTTCGCAGCCTGTTAGTAAAGAAGGTTAAATTAATTTACATTCTGCTCATTATCTGGTGTTTAAATGACGTGTTTTTATCCCTGAGATTTGGCAGAGTCTCTTTCCTCAGACCCCACAGCGTTTCGACGGAGACAATGCTCTTACATTTGTAGTGGATTTTAATCTGATAAGACTCTAATTTGCTTAAGTCTTTTAAATAGGGGGTTTAAAATGGTTCTAGCCGTTTTCTTATTGAATTTCCTCTAATTCCCCCAAGATCATAAAGTATATGTGTAAAGTAAATATTTCCTCCCTTTGCACCGGCAGCAGATGACCTATAACTAAGTCAATATGAATCCAGCTCCATTCTGCACAATTTGTTTACCAATCACATCCCCGTTTCTTCTTAACCTCTCGCTACCGCCGTGGTCCTGCACCCAGAAATCCACACACCCCACCCCACCCCCAGCCTTTCCCCACGGCGGGACCGCGTCGGGGCTGTAACCAGCCCTGGGGAGGGGGAGCCGGAGGGAGAAGGGATACGGAGATACAACCACCACCACCCCTTTTTTTTTCTTTTCTCTTTTTTTTTTTTTTTTAAGGGGCAATGCAGCCCCCCCCCCTTTCCATTATTTTTTCCTTTTTTTTTTTTTTTGATTTTTATTTTTATTATTTGGGGAAATGCTGGCTTTTCGCCGCGGCGGAAAGAAAAGTCCCCCCGGCTGCGCGGCCAAAGCTTTTTAGTGCCTTATACGCGCTTGCAGGGCGCAGCGCCGGTGCCCTCCCCGCCGCCGTCCCCGCGTCCCCAAAAGCGGGGCACAGCACCGGCCCGGGCCCCGGCAGCCCAACCGGAGGAGGGTGCCGGCATTTCCTTACATGCCTTTGATTAAAACTCCCCCACCCCGGGCAGGAGGGGAGCTACCACGCAGCATTAGTTGTCATGGTGACCATAAATCACGTAAATCCAAAAATACCCACCTATAATCTGAGATGAAGCTTTTATTTCCCGAGTGAAATAATATTTTAAAAGCTGTCAGCCAATCGAAAAACAACCTAATTGTAGCCACCCAAGTAATATATTAGCGGTAAAGGTTTCAATTAAAATGTCAAAAGGGGGGGGTTAATTTTTTTTCTTTTCTTTTCTTTTTTTTTTTTTTTTTTTCTGCTGGAAGATCCCAGCCCCTTTTGGGTTCGGGTCCTGGCCACAAAGCCACCCCGGCCGGCTCACCCACGTACCAACTGTCCACGCCTGCTGCTGTGGGGGGCTGTCATCCCCTCAAAAAAAAACCAAAACAAAAAACCAACTATTTGGGAGAATTTCACCCTTCCCTTCCCCTTTCGCCCAGCGCTGCAGGGCTCGCCAGAGACATGCCCCAGGGGGCTGGAGGGCATCCACCAGCTGCAAAAATGGGGATTTGGGGCTGCTCCCCACTCTGCTCCACCTTCTGCATTTCCTTTTTTTTTTTTTTTTTTTTTTTCCCCCGCACCCGAGGGTGTTTTTGGACCTTCCATTCCCAGCGGTGGAGCCGGCAGCCCGGGGTTCCCGGTGCTGGCCCCAGGAGCGGGGCTGGGAGCTGAGCGGCTCGGCTGGGGGTGCCGGGGGCGGCCGGACTGACGGCGGGTATTTATTTTCCCACTTTTCTTTTATCTCCTTACGGGGTCGTTGTTTCTAGGCGTAATACTCTCCTAAACGGATAAATTGGTTCTTACGCAGAGTCTCCAGCCAGTCCTGTTGTCTTTTTACCTTCGGCTTGTTGTCTTTCGCCTATCTCGGATTACCGGGTATTCTCCTCGATGAAGAGCCATTAATTACCCATTCAGTCAATATTAGGAAGACTACAGAGCTTTTTACATAGGATTAAGAAGACATCAGATTGTTCCGTTAGTATATTCCTACTCACGAATAAGCTTTCGTTATACATTTAGTTTTCCCTGGAGTGAGGCTAACAACCGCCGCATATATTATTCTCAGGCGACGACGACGACCGGCGGCGGGGGGCGGGGGGGCGGAATTATACGTCCGAAGCGCGATAAATAACTTTTAATTTGCGCTCGGCGGGGGCTGCGGGAGGGGGCGCGGGCTTCCCCGGCGCCGCGCAGGGCAGCGCAGCGGCGGAGCGCCTCCGCCCCGGCCGAGGGAGACCCCGGCTCCTCCGCTCGGGTCACAGCTCCGGGGACAAATTCGGGGAGGTGCCGCTCAGCTCTGCCCGGCGGCCCCGGCCCTCCGGCCGCCCGCGCTTCGGCTCCGCCTCGACCCCCCTCCTCCCCGCGCCCGCTCCCTCCCGCGGGGGCGGAGGCTGCGCGCCCACCTCGTCCCGGGGCTCGAAAACGGCACCGGGGGCATTGGCTTTGCACCCCGCCTTGCTTCAGCCGGTCTGGAGGGAAAGCCAAATCAGCGCCGGGGGCTCCGTTTTTGAAAGAGAGATGTTCGGTTACGGAATATCCAGCCCAAAGAATATTTTTTTCTTTTTTTTTTCCCCTTTTTTTCTTTGAAAAACGACAACAAAAAAAGTTGACACAATCAATTTGCGATGCTGAATGGTGATATAAGGGGGAATGTAATTTCAGCGTTTTGTGTCGGAGGCTGCTGCTTCAGCAATACACAGATTATCGATTACGGGAAAGGATTCCTGAAGCAGAATTCACGCTGCTAACAGACTGTATAGATTACATATACACACAAACACTTACACACACGAATGGTTTAAACATCCTCCCGCCCTGCATCAAAAATACTCGAACAAACCCACCAGCGACCGTTTACGCCTGCTGTGGGGCTGTCGAAGCGTGCGCTGAAGTTTTCCTAATTTTGTGGGACTGGTCACCCGGCAGCGATTTTCCCGTCTCTCTGGGTAAACACAACACCCGCTGGGCTGCAACCACGGTTTCATACTTCCCTATTTTCCTTTCCCCGGTGTGGCCACCAACCCGTTTCTTCAGGAATAACCCTCCCTTCCTGCACCCGCTTCCTCCCCCACGGGAGCCCAGCGTGCCCGTGTCATTTTGGGGGGGTGTCTCCTACTGAATTTCGTTTTTGCCTTTCACAGGAGCATCGATTTGACCAAATGTTCGTGGCTTTTTTTACAATTATCATCAATGCTGCAAGTTAGCAACCATTCTCCTGGTGCCCACTGATGGTGCCCAAGTCGCAAAATTACCCGACCGCCCTCGTACTTTCCAAAACTGCGCTCTGACCAAGGGGGTCCCAAAAAAACCCCGGCTCCCCTTCCTCGCCTCTCCACGGAGCAGACTTTCATGGATGCAAATCCCATAAATCACAGAGTCCTGACAGTCAGGGCAAGAGGAAAAAAAAACACCGAGCACCGCGCGATTAAAAGCAAATCGAAGCCGAGACCCAAGAAAACCCACCCGAACCACGAGCAAACACGGCGATTTCTGCAGTCTGCAGCAGGGTGCCCGAGCGGCTTGGGGCGCCGCAGGACTTGCTGTTACCCGAGACACGGGCTGGGGCTGTCCACGGGGATCATCCCCACTTCTGCAGGGGGAGCAGATCCCCACATCCGCGGGGGCAGATCCCCGCGCTCGTGGTCACTCCACGCTTCCCTTCCTTGTAAAGGTTGTAACGGCCAGGCAACCCCACATTGCTTCTTTGGCTCAGACTTATATTTTAATTAATAGCATTAAAGGTGTTTAGATAGCGATTTCCCCCACAGCCCAACGGGTAAAAAACCAGCCCGGCCAATACAGTAATGAGGCAGGAAATTTTGCGTGTACTACAATAATCCGGGTTCATAATTGATGGTTAAGAAAATAACCATTTGTTTCTCGGCAGAGGAAGTAAAAGTTACCATGTCAGGGAGCATATGTGGATATTACTTTTATAAATACTTAGTCGCATAAAGCTGGCGTGGAAGGGCTCATAAATTTATTATATCAGAAAGGTCCCCACTTTCCCATTAGACTGTGCTAAGGGCTTTGATTAAGACCACCTGTTTGTCGGGAAGAAAAGTCAGGGGAGGGTGGAAAGGCCCCCTCTTATTTGAAAACCATATATAAAGCGATGTCACCCTTCCTTTCCACATTATTTAACACTTGTTACTGGTGGAGGGAAAAAGTGCCAGCCCCTGGTAAAGCCTATTTGTCCACAATTTAATATCGTGTATGTTTCCAGGATTAAAAATTATCGGCTCGTAATACCTTCGCGTTTGGAATTACCCCGGATTTTGTTCGCTAACCTTCCTTCAGCCTGAGCATTTCTTCTTCTAGGGGTTTTGCTGCCCAGCGAGCAAATCCTGCTTAAAGTCTCCGGGGGAGGGTGGCCTCGGGAAGGGGGACGCAGCTCCTCCTGAAACCACTGGATGTTACTTGAGGAGTAGTGAGCTGTTTGGCCAAACAGGGTTAATACGGCATTCTTACGAGGAGGTGTTTAACCACGAGACCAGGAATACGTGCATTATTAATTCACTCTAGTTTCCTGTATTATTAATTCAGGTTAATATATTTTATTTAAACAAAATTACGTTTATCTTGGATTAAACCGTCGCTCGAAATACGGAGCGCTTGTTTTCTTCTTTGTAATATGTTTGCATTGCTGTTTTTCTTTACCGCCCCTCGGGCTCGCCTACCAGACCCCTGGAAAGGGGCAGGGGAAGGGAAGGCGGGAGATGGCTCTGCCCGCCGCTGGGGTGCCCGCCTCTGGGGGCAGGAGAGGGCTGGCGGCGGCGGGGGTGTCCAGAAACAGGAAATTGCAAAAAATAAACACGGGCCCGAAAGGCGGGCGGGCAGCCGCGCTTTTGGGGGGGGGGGAGGGTTGGGGGCGCTGGGGGTGCCCGCGTACCCCCTTCACCCCCTTCCCTCGCCCCGCGCCCACGCACCTGCAGGCGCAAAGCCGCCCCGCGCGGGCAGCAGGGGGCGCCCTGGCGCCGCGCGGGCGGTCCCGGCGCGCGCGGCTCCCGCCCGCCGCCCCGGCGGCGCGGTCCGCGGAGGGGCGCGGAGGGGCGCGGAGGGAGGCGGCCGCCGCTTACCGTTGGCGCTGGGGGGCGGCCGCCCGCAGAGCTTGCTGCCGGCGGGCTCCTTGCGGCCCTCCGGCGCCTCGCTGAGCTCCCCCTTTTTGATCTCCGCCTCCTTGGAGAAAAGGCACTCGACGGCGGCGGGCTGCACCCCTGGGGACGGGGACACGGCGGTCAGCGCCCCGCTACTGCGCGCCCCTCCGCGGAGGCGGCGGCGCCGCTTCCCGGGGGCTGCCCTGCCTGGCTCCGCACCCGCGCACCGCACCGCGCCGCAGCGGGGCCGCTGTGCCTCCGGCCCGGCGGCAGACGGTTTCTCTTACCTAGCTGGACGCAGGCGGAGACAAGTTTGCGGCAGTTGGACTCCATTACCCGTTATCTGCAAAAGATGAAGGCACCGGAGTTTTAAAACAGTAATTCCAGGAGTGAAAAAAAAGCAAACGCGAAAAAGAAACCCAGCCGCCCGGCAGCCACGTCGCAGCGATGCTGGCGGGACCCCCGCCTTTCCCCAGCGCTGTCCGCGCGGTGCCCCCTCTCCCCGCCCCAGCCTCGTGTCCCAGCCGGGTCACACCACGGGACGGGCGCAAAGCCCCAGGGCGGTTGCCCAGCCCATCGGACCCTTGGGCCGCCCTCTACCCCTCGTTATCTGGGGACGCGGAGGAGGAGCCCCCAACCTCGCGGCCGTGCTCTGCCCTGGGACACCCCCACCCCGGTGCCCGGGGTGCCGTGGGGCAGCGGGTACCGGCAGCCGGGCCCCCTGCGCGGCAGGAGATGCGGCGTCCACCGTGGCGCCCGCCGATGCCCCGGTCCCCGGCTGCGCCTCCACACTCCCCGGCCGCTGCCGGCGCCTCCCCCGGCCTGAGAGGTTGGGCAGTAAAATCTCGGGATTAGTGCCTGATTGAGATGTCTGTTCGTGAGATATTACAAAATTCATTATCACAGCTCTCTACTAACTCGATATGAAGTAACACAGATGGGATTTTATTAGCCCAGGCTTCAAATGTTTACTTATGATAATTTCGGGGGAAATTTGCATGTCACCATCATTTCGGTAATCTTTCCTCTTCTTCTTCGCCTCTTTTTTTAATGTCTGAACCCGGCGTATTATTAGCTGGTGCTTAGAAATGCGGCAGCCTGGGGCCGAGGCACGTTTGGGGCGAGCGGCCCCAGCCGCAGCGGCCGCCGTGCGGGGCCCCGCCACCTTGGCCCCACCGCCCTCCGCCAGGCAGGCAGGATGGGACCAGGGGGAAAAAGGGGAGAAAAGGGGGGGGGGGAAAGGGAAGGTGCGGTTACCGGGACCCCTCCGCGTCTCGTGGCGGCACGGCGACTTCTGTTCAAAGCCGAAGGAGGCCGGGGAGAGATCCCGCTCCCTCCGGCAGCCGGGCCTAGCAGCCGAGCTGCGCCGAAAAGAGTCGGGGAGGCGATTAAGAGAACCGTAAATCTTCGCCGTTGGTCCTTAAATCGGGAGAGGTCTCCGTCGAGATGAGTCCTTGCACGACAAATTCAGCTGCCGCCCTCTCCCGCCGCCCGCCCCGATGGCTGATTCCTCCCGCGAGAGGAGCCCACGCCGCTCCCCCCACGCACACGCACCACCACCGAGGGGAAGTTTGCCCGCTCTCCTGAATCGCCGGTCTCCTCGGAGAAAAGTGCCTTTCCCGGACGGATTATCATTCCTTCCTCGCTCCCAGTCGCTCGTACTGCTCCTTCCCTTTTTCCTCTCCGTATCCTCTCTTAATTTTTGTTGCGACCCACTCCGCAGCGTGGGGGCCAAGGGGAGCGAGAAGCCGTTTCCTATTGTCTGTGGCCCGGCGACTCAAACGAAAGCAGCTCCGCTCGCTTTTCCGTTCCTCCGAGCGCTCCTCCGCTCGCAATTAAACACCTCGGCACCTCCGAGCCCTCACCGCCCCGACAACGGCACCAGCCCGGCGAGCTCGCCCTTTCCCCGCGACTTTGGGCCCGCTCAGCAGCAACCTGCTCGCCGGCTGTAACAAGGGCAGGGCGCGGACAAAAAAGCGGTGTCAGGCGGGAATTTTTTTTCCCTTTTTGGTATCTATTCTTTCGAGGAGAAAAAAAACCCCAAACCTAACAACACAACCCCCCCAAAAACCCAGAGCCCCCTGGCAAATACCTCAGCAACGCCCGAAACGCTGCGGGACGTGATTTCGGCCGGAGGGTTTTTGCCAGAGGCCCGCGGCCGCTGCCGGTGGCTCTCGAGCGAAAGGGGAGCTCGGTGCGGGGCCTACCCCTCCGCGGTGCCCGCAGGGGCAGCCGGGCCCCGCCGCTGTCTCGCGGATGCTGCCGTGGGGTCCCGGCCCCGGGAGCCCGCAGCCGGCGCGGCGGACCCGCCCGCCCGATTTTCCAGCGCCCCGGGCCGGCGCTGCTGCCGTCCCCCGCCCCGGTGCGCGGCTCCACGGCGGGCAGGCGCTGGCCGGCACGGCCGCTCCGCGGGGCCGGGCGCCCCGGGGCCCGTTCCCCCGCGCCAGCCCCGCCGGGGGAGGACGGGGCCGGTACGGCGGGGAAACGGCGCGGGGCCGAGAGCCGGCTCCCCTCGCCGCCAGCCCCGCGGGACGGGCCGGGCCCCCCGCCCCGCCGCCCGCCCCGGGGCTCACAGAGCCGGGACCGGCCGGGTCCGCGGCCCAGCGCCCGTCCCGCTGACCCCATCCGAGGCTCCCCCACTCACCGGGGTCGGCCGCGCTGCCCGCCCCGCCGAACGCGCCCCGCCGCCGCCGCGGGGCCGGGCCGGGCGGCTCCGCGGCGCTGCGCGGCGCTCCGCGGGCACGGGCACGGGCGCGGCGGCGGCGGCCCCCGAGCGCGGAGGGGGCAGGGGGCAGGAGGAAGGACAACGGGCGGCGGCGGCAGGCTAGGGAGCTGGAGGAGAACCGAGGTGAGCGAGGACGGCCGCGGCCTCTCCGCGCCCGCGCAGGGCGCACCCCGCTCCGCCCCGCCCCGCCCGTCCCGGCCTGGCCGGGACAAGTAACTGTGGCCAAAGTTTCCCGGGCCGGGCCGGGCCGTGTCGGGCCGCGGCCGTCCTTGCACCTGGTGTGAAGAGGGATCGCCAACCCGTTGTGAGAGGTCTCGGTTTCCTTTCTTAACCCACTTTTTTGTAATTGTAATTTTGTAATTTTTTTAACTTTTTTTTTTTTTTTAAATCCCGGGGGTTCTTGTTCGTGCTCGTATCGCTAGCGCGGGCCGGGGTACCCGAAACCCCGCCGCTCATCTCCGTTACTCGCCCTGCCTCCCTTACGGACGATAGCGAGAAAACGCTACGGCAGGGTCTCGCCCCCTTCTCCCCAAACGACACCGAGCTGGCGTCAGGGGGGAATTTGTTTTCGATTTTGTGATGTTTTCCGTGTTCGGGAAAACAACGAAGTCGGATCCCTCCATTTAGCCCAAACTAAAGCGATCGCTTTTTCTCGCAGCATTTCCGCGGCTTTGTTCACAAAGGGATCGCGCGAAAATAAAAGAGGCTCTTCCTTAACTCGGAGGCTGCACCTGATCTGTTTGCGGCTATTTTTAAAATTATTTCAACCCGGAGTGCATTTTAGCTATTTCGAGGCGGGGGCAGGGGGCTAGGCAGTCGTCGCCGGAGAGGGGAAGCGAGCCCTTGGCAGCCGCCAAGTTTGCAGCGGGTCGGTTTGCCGGCGGCTCCCGGGGAAGCCCGGCCGCCCTCAGCGGCTCCGCGGGAAGGAGAGCCCCTCGCATGCGGCGGCCGGGCGGAGGGGATTCCTTCCGCTCGCAAGGAATGAAACTGTGCAGGAGGTTTTCTAGGGAGAAATAACTGAATTAAGCGCCTCCTTGGCTACCTGCGCTTCTGCCCTTGGGAGCGCTCTGCCAGGTGAAGTCCGGTTCCCCCGCGCGTCCGAAGGAGGAGCGGGCGCGGGGGGGGGGACTCCCGGCTCCCACCTTGCACTTGTGTCTCCCGGGGAAAAGCGAACCGATTGCGCCGGGGAGAGTCTTCCGTGGCACCCCTCCCTCCCCCCTCCCCCCCCCCCCCCCATCTTCCTTCCAGCCCCGTTGTGTTTTGGACAGGGAAGGAAGGGCAGGCTGCGGCGCCCGCGTTGGCAGCGCGGCCGCGGAGCGGGGCCGCCCCGCTGCGAAGCCGAGCCGAGACGCTCCGGCCGCCCCGGAGCCGGAGCGGCCGAAGTGAGCAGCTGGTGGGAAATGCAAATGGCTCCCGGAGAAACATAAGATACAGGGTGATTTTCATTCCCTCCTCGAGTGTGTGGAAGGAGCTGGACATACGTTTCACGCTCCTAATCCTTCTTTTACATTTTTAGTCATACTCCTATTAAACAACTAATTAATGCCCAGAATCACCAGGGAATACATTAGACATGCTGCCGCGGAAGAGGGGTTCCAGGGTGTCTGGAAACTATGGAGCCGACTTAATAGGCGGATTTAATTTTTTTTTTTTCCCCCTTCTGTCAAAGCAATAAATGTAATAATAGATTTGAGGGCGAGCAAAGGCCGCGGCGGCTGTATTTATAGCCTGGCTCCCCCCCTCCCGCCAGCGCCGCGACAGCAGCTTTAAAAACCCCGCGGAGCCGCAAGCGCGTTTCCTCGGCGGGGAGCGGAGCGGAGCCGGGCCGTGAATGGCCGGGCCGGCAGCCCTCCCTCCCGGCCCCCCGGCAGGCACGCCGGCTTTCCGAAGGGCTCGGAGGGAGGGCCGGGGTCGTTCCTCGCCCCGCAGGGCAGGCAAGCCGCGTTCACAAGTGCCCGTCGCCACTATCCGTTTGCGGGCACTGGGCGCAGCCAGCGGCGCTCCCGACGCCGGCGGGAGCCGCGGCGCTGCTCCCCCTCGCCTGATCCCGGGTCCCGGCGTGGGCGAGCCGGGGAGGCTTTTGCACGGGGACGAGGAAAAAAAAAAAAACCAAGAACAAAACCAAAAAACCAAAACTCCACGCCAACAGCACCAAGGCAAAGCGTATCTAGCGGTGACCGAACTGAGCACGGATCCGTGTTTCAGGCATCCCCCAGTGCCTTGCACCGGCCGCCCGCGCTGCGGGACCGGCGGCAAAGGGAGTTACCCTCCAAAGTGTGCCACGGGGCAGTTCACGGCCATTTACTTTCTTCGTTCCCGGATTATGATCTCAGCCCTCGCAAGCAATCCCTCCTGTCCCCCCCCCGCCCCCCCTCAGCCTCTCCCCCCGCCTCCCCGAGCTCCGTATCTGACAGCAAACGAGTATGTAAATACCTATAGCCGGCTATGGTTTAACACACCCAAACATTATTGATTTGTTGGGCTGCTCGAATATTTTCTTCCTGCTCAGATCTGGTTTCAAAATTGCATATTCGGGCGGTTCGTCCCGATGCTACAATACAATAATTGTTAAAAAGTTAAGCGCTTCAAACGGATCCGTTGATTTGCATATAAATTAAAATTACTCTGCCCCGCGTATCCCAGTGTTTTATAATAATTTCGAAATTAGCGCTTAACCACTCCAGGTAAAAGAATATATAAATGTCTGTATTGACTCACTAATGAATTACCTAATTAAAACGTCCCGAGGACGTCGGTCGTTAGGAAGATTGTTACACCGGGGCACATCAGGGGTAGGGATGGCGGTGCGAACCGGAGCAGAGCAGCCTCGGGTAATACCGAGTAATCTAAGCTTCACGCCGTGGCTCCCGTATTTATTTGCCTTTGCTTTGATCCCTTACTCCTCACCCCTCTTCTATTAATTTTTTTTTTTTTTTTTTTTTGAAGGAGGAGTAAAAAAGAGGAAGCGCAAATATCTCCCGGTTCGCTCGGGCGCTGCTGCCAGCCGGGGCAGAGCCGGCAGCCACCGCTCCCCGGGCGGGATGCCCTCGGCCGGGGCTGCTTCCCGGCGGCGACCGGCTGCCGGGAGCGGGGAAGCGCAGCCGGAGCCGGCGGGGCCCGTCCTGCCATAGAGATGCTAACAGGGCACTTACCTTCGTCATGAGACTAGGGATAAAAAGGTGGCTCTTCTTAGGAGAGGCAGTGCAAAGAAATGCGAGAAGTTCAGGGGAAAAAGAAAAGGAAAAAAAAAAGACCAAAAAAAAAAAAAAAAAAAAAAGACCGGCGGTGCGAAAATCTGTAGCCTCGGGGGCTAGCCAGCAACCCCTTTCATTTCGAGCACTTATTGATTTGCTGTTGTCATTTTTGGCGACGCAGAAGGACACTTGAAAGAATTTCTGATGGGGCTCTGATCTGAGAAACGAGGTGACCTGACCGGGCTCTCACCAAATTCTTAATTACCACATCAACTGCCTTAAAAATTAAAAAAAAAGGAGGAGGGGGGGTAGGGGGAAAAAGGGGGGGGGGGGAGATCTTTGAACAGCAACAGAGTTTGCCTATCCGAACTTTTTTAACCACTCGGAAACTCTCCTTGCCTCCGGCTCCCACCGCTGCCATCGCAGCCCCTCATTCAGCCCCCCCCCCCCGCCCCAGCCGCCCCTCATTCAGCCCCCCGCCGCCCCCCGCAGCCCCGAGCTCCCGGCGCAGCGACCCGGCGAGCCCGCGGGCGTGGAGCAGTCGCGGGGCGCTGTGGCGGGGCCGGCGGCGTGAAATCCCGCTCCCGCCCGGCGGCCAAGGCTGAGCGCAACCCCTGGCCCCCACCCCGTCCCGTTGCCCCGACCGCGGGCAGGGCTGGGGAGCGGCCCCCGGGGGCCGGGGGGCGAGCCTGGGAAGCGGAGCTGCAAAAGGGAACATTTCAAACGGAGCAGATTGCAGAGGGGCAGGGAGAGAGGCCGGGACGAGGTGTGTGCGAGCGTGCATGCGTGTGCGTGCGTGTGTTACACTCCGCCAGACACGCAAGCCTGTGACTTGTCTGCAGCCAGCTGTTTGAGCGTCATCAAAATTAGATGTATACACTGAGCAGGGGAGCCAAAAGGAAAATTCAGATGAGGAAATCAACACACACACACACACACACACACACACAAAACCACCCTGTTGTCAAAGGCACTGGAAGGCAAACAGTGTTTGGAGTTGCTTGTACACAGGCGTACAACGCTGACAGATGACAGCAGCGCTCTTGGCTGAAGAGAAATGCGCTGCCTTTGTCTCACATGCTGCGCACACACACACACATTCCTCCTTCTTCCTGCTCTGGCTGCTGTTTCTGCAGGACAAAGCAAACCATCCTTTATGGGCATCATCTTACCCCCCCCTCTTTTTGCTTTCTATTTTTTTCTACTCTCCTCCCTCACCCCCCCCCCCCCCCCCCCCCCCCCCCATGAGTGGTTGCTCTTTATTTTGGTGTCAGAAAGCTGAGGACAGGATTAGCACCTATTTTAGCATCTCTGATTCTGTCTACCTCACAGCAGCAGCCGGGCCCAGGCTGCGAATGCTCAGCTTAGCATTTTGTACCCTTGTTAGCTTTGAAGGGGTGCTGTCCTTTCCCAGCAAACGCCAGTCTCACCGATTCATGTCTTCCCCTCCAGCCGGGCTGAGAACGTCCCTGTAGGCTGTGTGTGCCACCCCTCTCCCATTTCCAGTGGGTTGGCTGCTCACCTTACGGCAGCCAGGACTGTCTGGTTATACTCCAGGCTTATGCTCCCTGTTGAGCCTCAGCTCCTCAAAGTCTGGTTTGTAGGGTGGCAACGCTTATCAATAAGGATTAGACAGGCTAGCACTCATTTTCAAGCCTCATTTTATGGCTTCAGTCATTTGTGACAGGACTTTTCAGCCCATAGCTTGCTCATATCCCGTGTCCAGCACAGTATGCTTAACATGCCTATCCTCTCCCTACGTGCCTGACGCTTTGCAATATGTCACTGGACGTCCTTCTCAGCAGTGTCATGTTGTAGCACAGGGAATGAATGAAACCACCCCTTGTTATCTTACAGGAGCTGGATTCAAATTTGGGGGATTTGGGAGCTTAGCAGAGAAACCCTAGAAGGGGTACCACTCGGATTTTTTTTTGACATGGCTTTCTATGTTGCTTTGAAGACCTTTTCCAAAGCTTACAAAAACCCAGGATCTCTGTGTAGTTGCTTGATTCATTTTCATCCATACTTGGTAAAATTAGACCTTCTGGTAAGTGCCGCAGGTGTAGGCTGAAGGGGATGTCACATTTTTCAAAAAACAGGTACAGCACAACAGTGCTGCCAGTGTTGGAGCGTCACAGCCCGCCTGCTGCTCTCGCCTGGAATGCAGGCAGGTGTCACACCTCCTGTCCGGCACGGTGCGGAGGGACCCATCCCTCATCCTGTGAGTGCCGGCAGTGTTTGTGGTCGCCCCTTCGGGGAGCCTCTGTCATGCTCGCCAAGTGACTGCTGCTCCCGTGTCTCACTCGCCTTCCTTGCTGCCAGTCCATCCCCCAAAATACGAAATGCTCAGCTTAAAGTGTTCACGCCTTGCCACCGCCTGTGGCCTTCCAATGTTTCTGAAGGAGAAGGGGGAGAAACGATGCCAGAATGACCCCGAATTATCTGTGTATTGTGGTTTTGTTACAAAAGAGAGTGCCTCTTCT
The DNA here is from genome assembly GCA_034008185.1 of Gorsachius magnificus. Lineage (NCBI taxonomy): Eukaryota > Metazoa > Chordata > Aves > Pelecaniformes > Ardeidae > Gorsachius > Gorsachius magnificus. Next base: position 32,824,682 of record CM067084.1, read on the forward strand.
TACTTTTGTTTGTTGGGCACAACATAGTTGTAAAGAAGCCTACCAAAGAAGACAAGGTAAACGTGCATTGCTTTGGCTTTGCTCTCCTCTCACACATGGTTTCGTGGCCATCCAGTGCGGTGATCTGCAGTTGATCTGTTCCTGGGTTTTGGTATCCTTGCTGAACTACACATTGCTGAAAAGGTAGATGCACACCGAAGGTACCCACCTGTGTCTGGTCTCACGCCATTCCTTACAGCAAACCATTTTCTCTTTCTGCTCTCTCTGGCAGTCCCTGCCCCAGTGCGGGTGGCCCACGGCCGCAGTCCCTCGGGGCGCTTGTCCCCCTTTGCCACAGAGGCCCTTGGAGCGCATCTCCCGCTCTGTGGCTGCCGGGTTTTTTTTGGTAAGAAGGTTTGGGCAGGGATGCTGCGTGTGCTTTGAAGTTTGGGGGTGAGATTTTGGGGCGCAACAGTTAGGTATTGGCATGTGGTGGGGCTGTCCTCCTGCTACCTGGCCTTCAGAGCCAGCTGGAAATGGCTGTGACTGGCCCTGGGCGGCTCATGGCTGCCTCAGCGGTGGCCACCCAGCACCCCACTGCCACTGCCATGCCTCCTTGCCTGTGGCCTCCTCACCCATGGCTGGGAGATGTACAAAAGCCACACAGGAGCGAGGGGTATCACGAACCGCCATCCCTGCTGGCAGTGGGAGGGGGAGAAGGAGGGAAAAATCCTGCCTGGCCTAGGGAGGGCCCGCTCCCGGGCTGAAGGGACAGCACTGCCACTGCCTTCTTCTATGGCAGGAGGAGGTGGGTCGTGGCCAGCATCAAGCCCGGTTTCAGTGCCCATGGAGCTGGCTGAGAGGAAGGGAAATGGAGCTTAAAAGCAGCCCTGCTGCTTAGTTGTTCTGGCCGAGTAACCCCTGTCGCTGTGAGGGGAGGCTCCGGCCCTGATGCCCCTGCCCTGCCGGGAAGGCCTTGCTGCCCTGGCACCAGCCCCTCGGCCACGCTCCCTCCACCCCAAAGCGGCTGCTGGCTGGTTGGGACCGCCGGTCAGGCTGTGTCCCAGCCTTTGGAAAGTCTCAGTGCTTTGGAAAGGTTAAAGTATTAAGCATCATTTTGGGAAATCGCTCGAGGAAGGGCAAAGGCGGCGGCACCCGGCGGGTCCTTCTTCGTCTGGGAGTGTGGCCAAGCTCTCTTACTCACTGTAATAAACCGTGTCAAAGAGCTGGCTCCTTATTAGACACCGCTTTTAAAAAGTGTTTCACTTGGAAACGTAATGGTAAATTTTCTTCCCCAGTTGAGGGCTGCTTCTCTAATTTATTTTTTTTTTCTCCCTTTCACTACTTTTGTATGAAGCCATTCTGACATCCCCCATCAGAGAAAATGTTGAAGGCTTTTAGAAAAATATTTATTCTGATGGAATTTATGACGTGATCTGCTATTCAAATTTATGGTTAGCTTAATGTGGTAGGTTAGATAAAATGGCTCTTGATGATATTGTGGCAATCACATAAAGCCATACTTTCAGGCATGTTTGGACAGCTTATCAAAAAGTGTTTGGAAACAGAATGTGGGTATAATAAAATGCAGAATAGAGTTGGAAAGATTGCCAGGTTAAAAAAACCATACAACCCAACCCAAACCCTAAACTAAAAGACAAGTTAATAGGTACACTATGGGAGTGTCTTCACTTCCTCCAGGCTGAAGAGACACTGGCTTCGAGGTCGGACTTGAAGAGGAAAGGTATGATGTACTTAGTGCTTCTTTCTGGGAATCATGGGGAAAAAAAGCGTTCAGTGTGTTCAAACCACTCCAGCAGCAAAAAAGGAGGAGACTCTGCAAGCAGGTTTCTCTTCCACGTTTCTCTCCTTTCAGGAACCTTGCTTTGCAGGAGAGCAGCGTGCCTGCTGGTTCTGGAGCATTGTACCACCCTGCTGAGTGCAGGCACGGCTTGGTGCAGCGAGGAGCAGGCTCCTTTCCAACCGCTTTCGCTGATGGTATTGATGATACAGTCTCATGAGGACAGCATACCACGTAAAACAGTTCTCCGTTCAGCTGGGCCATCCCTGCGCCATCAACCCTAACTAGCTATGCCCCGTGGACTGTCATGGAATGCCTGTTTATGGAGTGGCTCGTGGTAATTACAGCTATTGATCTCACACCTGAACTCTTTCCTCAGCAGCGTATCTCACTTTTTCCGTCTGCTGGCCTTGTTTTGCAGGCTTGTACCATCCTGGGCAGGGTTTACTCATGCCACCATTTCTGGGGATAAGAGCCATGCTGCTTTCCCCTGTTTACCATCACGCTATTTAAATGAATATATTCCCCATGTACCCTTTCGGAAGAAAAGAAAGAGGCCTTTTAAATTCGGCAGACAAAAGTTTCTGGAGACAGGAGGAGATCTTTCTGCAGCTGATTTCTCTGTCTCTGCCTGCTACTGAGCAGCTATAGCTGATTTTGGTTATTGTTTTCCCTCCTGATTTCTGAGACCAAACATTTTCACACAGCCCATTTGTCTTTAATTTATTTTCCTTTTTGCCTCAGAGCACTGGGAACACAAGGGGCCACAAAGACTTTGTGGCAACCACCTTGCCATGAAAACGAAAGCCTGAATTAAAGCAGGGAGGCACAGAAAACACTGCGTAATAAGAACAGCCAGGAAGTTATTTCTGTCTTCTCAGATTTTAAAAGCTACTGAACATACCTGTGATTATAAGTGAGCTGTAGGTCAACAAAAATGGCTGTTAGTGCTTTCATTATAATCTCAATTGTTGGGAGTTTACATAGCACAAACATTTGCTTTGTGGTGAAAGTACAGTATGTAAGCCTTTTGATCTGCAAGCAGTGGAAAAAAAACCCTCCAACTTTTTTGCTTTGTTTTCATTCCCTCCAAACACGCTTTACAAACTGGGTTACAGCAGGAGCGATCTGATGTTTGAGCTATAAAACATGGCATGAATATAGATGACATTGGCCACTCCCACTTTGCTTGGTTTGGGAGAAAAATCCTTTAAAAGGCACGATAAGATGTCTTCTGAGTGTGCTCAGTAGCAGACTGCACCGTCTCCGCAAAGAGATGAGAAGCCTGAAATATGGGCTTTGCCTCATGTATAGCCCTGCGATGAGTAATAGGCAGAGACACTCCCTCTGCTGCTCTGAGACCCGCGAGAGGGCAGAGAGAGGCTCAAAACATGGTGAGCGTGAAGATTTTGAGATTCTTCAGTTCACACAGGGCAAGGGAGCAAGGAAAAGTCTCCAGTTGCTTTTCTTTTTTCTTTTTTTCAGTTGAAAGCTGAAGAAAAGCTCCTTTTCTCCCACAGAAAAGAAGGGCAGCCCACTTGTGGCTTCTCCAGGCCTTCCTAAAGAAATCAGCAATGAAATGCTGAACAGCTGGGCTCCTTGGCACTTCACAGACAGTGGGGTGAGAGAAAAAGATTTCCAGATACAAAAGCAGGAGCCACAGCTGCTGCTATGGCAGAAGTTTTGCTGGGAACAAGCAGGTAGGGAGCTCTGTAGTGCTTGGACAGGCTGAAATAGCAGCAGTGGGTGCAGAAACGGGCATGATGGGCAGCAGCATCACTACCTGCCGAACTCTGTCTCTGCCTGGTACCTGAAAAGGCCAGGCAATGTCAGTTCACATGCAGTGAAGGCTGTGGCTGCCCAGTCTGTAACAAATGCCAGACTGTTTCTTCAGAAAACCTGCCTGTGGGTTTTCCTAATCTACTGAAGCAGAACAAAACATAACGTGTTCCACTTTTGGGCTGTTTGTCATGCCTGCTGAGGTATGGTGCAAAGAGAAAGTAATCCTGTATTTGCAAATGATATGAGAATACAACAGTATGGCATCTTTAAGTAATTTAGGCATTCCATAAGGGGTTTTTGTGCTTGACTTTGAAGGATGAACTACAGAGTTGATTATGATCTTCCTATTCCAGCACCTGCCAGAGGACTCACTTTTTGAGACACTTTCCTTGTTTCTCTGGTCTCTTTCTCCCACACCAGCTCTCTAGACTTTTGGTCTCACACTTTTACTCCAGCTTTCCATTCTGGGGATGTTTACACACAGCTTACACAAGGACTAGAATTTAGCCTTAAGCATTTTTCTAGAGATACAGAAAACTTACCCTGTGTGGAACCTCACCTTCCCCCAGATGGTGTTATTTGGGGGATACCCCCTAGGTAACTACCAAAAAAACATAGGTATGCTGAAACTTCTCAAGCTTAGAGATTTTTTTTTTTTTAACATGTGACTTTTTTAATAGAGGAAAAATATTTTGCCTTTCTCTTCTGATAAATTACTGGCTTATCAGAAGTTGACTTTTTTTTTTCCTAGAATGCTTCTTCAACACAGAAAAGTGCTGCCTTCTCAGTTAAAATTTAGCATTGTTACAGACAACCAAAAATACTGGTCTTATAACAAGCAGTGTGAGGGAACTGTGAGTACGAGAAGAAAACACACCCAGGAGTAATCAACAGCACCATTTCTATAACTCTGAACACCTGTTAACCCCAGCCAGGTGTTGGCACTTTAAATACCAGCTCTGAGAGGACTATTTTTGTTGGGGTGGAGGGTCTGTTCGTCTTGGGAAGTTAAGGATTTAGAGAGGCTTTGCTCCATCCCAAAATATATTGCAGAGGAAGGTGTTTTTTTTGTTTTGTTTTAGTAATTTGGTTTTTAATTTTATTTTTCCATTTCTTTCCTATCCTTAAGAGTAGTGTAAGTGTGCACATGTATGGGGGGGTGTGTGTGTGTATATTTACCAGAAAAATCTGATAGTCTTGGCTTTAGATGGATTTGATGTTTACTGGAAGTTTTTTTTCTTCTATTGAGGTAATGTTTAAAGTTACTCACACTTCTTAATGATTTCTAATAATGAGCAGAATTAGGTTTTGAGTTCATATCCAGAAAAGGACTTTAAAACTAAGTAGCTCAGTTCAAGCAGGTATGCTGTGGATACCTTAACTTCACAGAACTGATGTCTTAGCCTATTTCTCTGTCTCTCAGGTGGCTTCACTGTGTGGGTGGTCAAGTTAGTTCATGTCTTCTAGTAGCTGTGTGTACAAGATAGAGGAGACCAGGCTGTCCTTGCTGGTGGGGTGCCAACTATGTTTTCTCGCTGGCTACAGTGACAAAATGGGAGTTAGGAAGAACCCATGTGCTTCAGGAGTGGGCTACGCTGACCTACAGTCAAGCGGATTTTACCTGTGAGTGATGAGGTAGGTGGACTGTTCTAAGCTAACAGTATTTCTACTGTGCATAAAACTTCTGCTTTTCTATAGTCTCACAACCTCTCTCAGTCCTAGATTTGGCAGTTTCTGTGTGTACCCGAGACACTGTTTCCTATTTTCTGCTATTGTTTCATTAGCTCTCTAGTTGGCATAAAGTTTCCAAGGAAAGGTGGTACCTGGGGTTTTTAGGGTGTCTTTTGTTTCTGCTCTTTGGTACAACAGCCTTTTGTTCTTCCTTTTTTTTTTTTTTTTTTTTTTTTTCCCCTGCAAGAAAAGAAGGCAAACTAGACCTCCTCCCCCACCATCTCCTGGCTTTGTTGTTAGGGTCTCTGATACTGTACTGAGCGTATCCAAATTGCTGCATTTCTGACTTAATAGTGTTAATACTTTGAATATATGTAAATGAATACACGAGAGAATTGTGCTCTATTCTTATAACAAAGCAAGGAACTGAAAAAAATTAACTTGCTTTATCCTTTTGTATAGTATCCTTATCTTAAATATGTCAAACTCTTCACTGTTCTCTTCCTAAAGGTTAGACAGTCCCAGTATTAGCAGTAACATAGGAAACGGTGTTTCTGGGCAAAGTAAACCTGAATTTTAGTGTATTAGGGGATTTCAAGCTTATATTAGCAGGCTACTATTTAAAATATCTTTAGCAAAGCTTGGAGCTCTAAATCATTGAGCTGTTGTATTCATTAGGGGTATTATACAATAGCTTCAGTTCCAAGTATTTTACAACTGCTTTTTGGGATTAAAGCCTGTCTGCATGTTCTTGCTGAATAAAAGAAACTGATTGTGCTAATTCAACACACACTGTTTGAAAATCGTTTTGTTTGGTGTATAGGCTGGAATATCAATTGGGTATCTGGAGGCTGCTGCATCTTTGATGGGGGTTTGTTAAACGTACCTGTAATGTGGATGTTAAAATGTACCCTTCAGTTCCGTAAACAGTCTGACCTGAGGGGAAGGAGGGAAATGTAATAATAAGAATACATTTAGAAGTGTCAAAACTAGTGCTCAGGTGCTTAACGTCTGGCAGTGGTATTGCTGATACAATCTGTACGTGTGCTAAGTGCTTAGTGTTCTTATTAGTGTCAATAAAATAAAGATACTCCGGAGTAACACAATTACAAAATTTACTCTTTCTAATCATCTGATTAAAATAACAATGCTACTTTTACTTTTGTCATCCTAGCTGATCTTTATGTGTGAAAGTGTTGAAGTAAGAGGCCAAAGTTTTCTTCTATCTGCAGAGTAGAAATACCTTTTTTTGATAGACTGCAGCTGTGAACTCTAACCGGAGAAGAATGCAAGTGACTGGGAGGCAAAATTAGACCATAATTAGAACACAGATTTCCCCCCCCCCCCCCCCCCCCCGCACCCACTTACCTTTTGTCCTAGTCTATATGACTGATTTTAGGAAGACTCAATGGGGATTTTCAGATTTGTGTTAATGTGTATGATCTAGCAGCACACTAGCTTCTCTATCATTGTTTGAAATCTCAGATGGTTTCTGGCTTACCAAGACTGTTTTAAGACTGAGATGCTTTGGTTCACATGCAAATGGAAGCTGTCAACTGTTCAGCAGAACCAGGATGCTTTCAGCTCCCTGGCTGAAGGCTGCCATATATTTTCAGCATGTTCTTGTCTGCCTGAAAAAGTTCACAGCTGGTTAGTCAAATGACATGGAAGGACTTTCCTCTTTCATGATGCAGATGGTGCTAACTTAGTGACTTAGCAGTTGGGGAGAATAAGCATAATGAGATGCAAGGAGGAGGAAAATGTTAACTGAAGCCCCCAAAATGCCAGGTTTGGAGGCTTCTATAAGTTTGGACTCAAAATTGGAGGGGAAGGGCTCGTGTTTCCTCTTCTGAAGTGGAATTCTCTTTTAGGTACCAAATTATGAGTAGAGCAGTGAAGTGGCCCCTTGCTCATTCCCCATAGTGTGTCTAAATATTTGACTTGATGCAGTTTTAGAGGTAGTTTTCTTTGGAGGTTGTTCTCTGCTCTTCCTGGAAGACAAGTTTTTTTTGTACTGGCTCAAAGAGGGTGCCTAAAATTGCCAGTTGCCTTTGAAACTCCTTGGTTTTTTTTTTTTGTAAGTAGTACCTATAGCTGTTGTATTCCTGCTGAGTATTTTCTGTTATTTTGCAAGTGTGTTTTTAAATTAAGCATCTGCTAGAAAGAAATGGTAGTTAATGGCTTAGTTTCTTGGCCAAGACAAAGGTTTGTTTCCTTTTGTTATTAGTTCTGTGTCATCACAGAAAGTAGACTAACTTTATTCTGAGTTTGTCTTGTGTTTTTTTTTCCTAGACCTATTGGGCTGAATAGCTCAACATAACAAATTATTCAATGTGCTTTAGTTTCAAGTTTTTCATGTAGAATCCAAGTTCTAGCATCAGGATTCAATTAAATGATAGTTTGATTTGACTGAAAAATTAATGGTCCAGAACAGAAACCTCGTAGTATTTTTTTGAAGTTCTTATTTTTGGTACTCCTGTTTTAAATAAAAATCTGGACTCAGCCCAGTAACATAAAGCTACATGTTCTCTCATCAGCTAAACATACATAATGATTAAATTTAACAGTGACTGTTTGCTTATTGCTCCTTTTGGCTGCCTAGGTATCTTTCTGTATTCGTAGAACTAATTCCCTGGCTATAAGTGGCACTATACTGACTTGCTGTGAAAAGTTTCTTGCTACTGTCTGTTGCCCTTTTCAGGAAATAATGATTTGCCGAGTACAAATCATATTCTATAATTATATGTCATCTTCAATGACAGCTTGAACATTCAACTCCTGTTTATGCTTGAATTGGACATATTGATTTTTCATTTTAATGATAAACAGATTGGCATGTGATACATTTGATGATACATCTGCTTAAAATGTGTTAAGATTGCTGGAAAAAAAAGTTTGCAATGTAGGCTAGTGGAGGTATTCAGGCTGAACACAAAATGGAGATTACACGCTACTCTAGGTAATTCACACCAAAAGAGAGTGCAGTTCCTTTAATCTGGTATCCATGCAAGCATATTTATAATTTGCTTTTCTGGTTTGCTTTCAGTCTGTCTTTTGGCCAGAAGAGATTTTGCAGCCAAGAATACTAAGAGTACTTAAAAAAAAAAAAAAAAAAAAAAATTATGTGGTTTTATTGAAAAATGTTTTTGGTTTGAATTTTTTTTTATAATAGTCAGAATTACTGCAAGTTAAAATGTAAGTTGGCCAAACTGTGCAGTTTAACCTATTGTTACCTGTGCATCACCTCCTAAATATTTTTGATGTTCTATAGAGCTATATGCACCTTAACATGTCAGGGGAGTGTGCAGTGTACTGACTGTATTAAAAACCTCTTCTACTAAACTGTTGCATCATCATAAAGATGAAGGTGTACAGGAATACTCCAACCTTGCTGATGGTAGCAATGTTTACTTAACACTTTAAGATTTCTTTAGTGTGTAAACAGATACCTTAAAACAAATTACAGTTCTTAAAATTTTCTTGTGGACTTGCATGGGAAACTGAGCACCTGGTTTTATTATATGCTATCTAAATTTTGCATAAAATCCAGTTATCCAATTTTAGTTTGAGTAGGCATTGTGATGTAAATATCCAAGTGTGGTATTTTTATCAGGTAGCAGGTGTAAAAAAAAAAAACAAAAAAAAAAAAAAAAACCACACACACTGTGTATGTATGGTCAAAGGCAAATGACTTGTTAGTGTTCCGAATGCTTTGGATAGAGCAGTTTTAACCAGAAAATGATTGGCATCCTTTTGACAAAAAAAAAAAGAAAACCCACCCAAACCATAAGGATGGAATCTGTTGTGAATGTAGCAGCATCTCAAGTAGAAAAATACTGAAAGAATGCATAATTACTTACAGTAAAGACCATATGCTTTCTGCTTTTTTAGTTTGCAAAACATGGAACTGACTGAACACTTTGGATAATCTCAAGATCTGCACTTCATGTCACAGAACATCTTGAGGTCCTTCTTGATCAGTGAGGCCATTGCATGTGCTCTGTCCTGAAGTATCTTTGTCTGTGGTGATTTTTAAGGCTATTTCGTCTTTCAGACTTCCATAATTTGATGTCTGAAGAAAAGTGATTCATAGCCCTGCAACACAGAAGAATGTAATATTTTTTTAATAAAGCATGAACAATTTCTGAGTAACAACATTTTTCTGCTCAAAGTGGGGTGAATACCTGGTCTCCTTGTTCCCCCTTCCCCATTTCCTGCTGGGGACTGCTTTTAGCAGACCTTTCATAGGCTGACCTTGAGAGGGGTGTGAGTGTGTGTTTAAGTTTGGTCCTCAACACGAAGATGATGCAATGATTCCTCTGAGTGGTCCAAGGGCACCAGGTTTCCCTGGTTGTTTTGTTGCTGGTGTTTATTCTCTTTGGACCCCATGCTCTCTCTTTTTGTCTTGTTAATCCTTTTTTCTTTCTGTTCTTACTCTGTGTTCTCTTTGATCTCATTTCCTTGTATGTTCAGGAGGCCACTTTTGTAAGTACAGCTGCATTTGATCGCACAAAGGATACACCCATGATCAAGTTCAGTGGTTTTTGATTGTGGCCTGTCACAACTCTACCCATATTACTGAAGAGTCACAGAATCTAAGACACTATATATTCAATATGCTCCTGTCCTTTATTCTGCTGCTACTGTGCAGAGCCTGGGAAGTATAGTATCCATGCTTGTTGGTGAAGTGGGGGGGTGTGGTGTAAAATTGAGTATTGATTAGTTGAGGTCAGTTAATAGGGAAGGTGTGGAGGATGTTTCAAGAAATGTAGAGGCCTACAGATGGTTTGCCTTTTCAACAGAAAGGCATTTTTCCATTCAAGAGAGAACCTTACACATAAAAAATATCAAGCTGTTGAAGAGAAATATGAAGAAACAAGGAGCTGCTAGTTATACTTGATTATGTCCTTCCCCTAGCCAAAGTTCAGTACAGCAGCACATCCAGGACATAAACCGTTGTTCTGTGGGTGTCACGTGGAGAAAAGGTGTATTTTAAAAAAAAAAAAAAAAAAAAAAAAATCAGCTCTCCAGATGACTGTGCCATGGAGTTAATTGCTAATGGTAGTTTGTGTTCTTGACTTTCCGGTCAGAAGTTGACAGGCCTGATTCAGGAAAGCTTTTACTAAGAAGCTCTTGTTTTGTGTGTGCCAGTGGGACTTCTTGTTGTTGTGAATGCAGGGGAAAGCTTTATGTGCAGTCCTAATTGAAAAATAATCTCCCCCTCATCTTTTGTTTCTGGACTCCCTTGTACTCGTGTCTTTTAAAATAGCACTCTAAAATGTAACTATGTACTGCTCTTAAGCATTAGGCCCCAAATTTTTCTCTCTAACCCTTCCAGCAGGCTGCTGTTAAGCACTTTCTACTGCTGCCCATGGGACGTGTGTAGTCCAGTGGGGGTCTGTGTTCTGAACAAGGGCTGGGTGGGGATGAGGAATTCATCCTTAGGAGTCCACGCCTCAGGCTGGTGTGGTTAGCTGCACTAGCATACAGACATCTAGGAAATAAAGTATTTTCAGAGTATATTATCAAGAAGACTCTAGTAGGCTAACTGTATTTGTTCAATGAGAATATGAGAGATACTCGTCGTTCTCTGCGAAATTTGTTAGATGGAACACTTGTTCTATAGATTGTATAATGATGTACCTATATAGATTGCACTGCTGAGGTCATGGCTCTTATATGTGTGCATCACCTAGTATGTTAAGACCTGCATCTCAGATGGGGTCTCTGTACGCTACTAGAATATTTCTACTCATGCTCCATATAAGTTTGGATGTATTCTGTAGTGCTGTAATTTTTTTTTTTTTCTTATTAGCCCAAAAGACACTCATGAAATCTTTTTTCACTATCAGCTTTTGGTTGACCTATCATGGATGCAAACTTGCTGTTGCTTCCAAAATACAGGGGTGGTATGTTGTGTCTCCCCAGAGAAGTGTATCTTTCCTGCCAGTCAGGCAGCTGAGTTGGGGTGGGGAGTATAAAACAGACAAGCTTTCAGGCACATAAGCCCTTCTTCATGCTTGGCCATATACAGTACACAATTACAACACATTCTTTAGGCACACAGATCTTTTGGAATACACTTGTACAGCAGTGGTATAGGCTTTTTCATGTAAAATAAGAATTTAAGTGTATAAAACCAGAAATGGTATCTTAAATTCGTTGTTAGTATTAAATATGTTAACTTAATTTTTTCAATAGTGAGATAAATGGCAAGTTACTGGAGACCTAACCGCTGTGGCATTATTTATATTAACTGATACAATGTAAAAGTGCGATGATGAGTGGGACCTGGGAAAGGAAGAGGGAAAGCAGAACTTAGGCAGCTGTCTTCTGAAATGAATGGAATCTTGACTGCCCACTAGGTTTTAATTCGTTCTCAAGTGTAGAAGAAACATTTTGATTATATTGTTAAAAATAACTAAAAGAACCCACTAAAATCTGGGTGCAGGTTTCTTTTTGGCTTGACTTTAGGAAGTTCAGCAGCTGTTTTGACTTGGATTTGCTTCTCATCCTAAATGGCAAAACTTGAATTGCCATTTCAAATAGTGATTATTTTTTTTTTTTTTCTTTTTCTTCCTGTGACTGTATTCCAATTTCTGGAAAAGGCTAGGAGTCCTTGGTGGGTAGGTGCCTGGTTATTGGTATGTAGCTCAAAAGGCAGAGATCCAAGTGCCGCATGTGAATAGTAAAGAGCCCTTACATTTTATTAAAATACATTTGCCAGCTACAAATAAAAGCGTAGGAGAGGAGCCACCCAGCAGTGTGGCAAGTACATCGCAGGGCATGGAAGCCTCCCGGCAGAGACAGAGTGGGGGAAGACTCAGATCCTACGTGACTGTTATTGAGGGGAGGGTTGAAGTATTTGTGTGCTGCTTGGGGGGAGGGATGCCATTGCTGTCTAGAGCACAGTCCCAGAAACAATGGAAAAAGATAGTTTGGCTTATGGCTTCTGTTTGGTACACAGCAATGACCAGGAATCTTCTTGGCAGACCCCTGCTCCTCTTCTCTTTAGCTAAACCCACAAACATAATAGAAATGGGCTATTGCTGGAAAGGAAAGGTGGGTGTTTGTAAAGGGCACTTGAAAGTGGCAAAGGTTAAACAGCACCTATTTGGTGTTGAGCTGAGCCCTCCTTCCTCTTCCTGGTCTCCTGCTGATTTTAATATGATTTGGTTGTTACTTGAGTTGTTCCTGTAGACAAGTTACATGTGGGTATTTATAATTGTTATCCCTGTTACTTCTCTTTCTCTCTGAATTTTATTTTTTTGGTGATGCCTGCATGCATTTTGTCTCTCCAGTTAGGTTGTAAACTCTGAAGAGGAGGGGAAAGATTAGCTGTCTCTTCACTATGCTATGGGGCTAATCTCTGGAAGGTAGCTTGTCACCGCGCTTAAAAATGTACAAGGAGAGAGCAGGGATGAGAGTGGCTGGTGTTTTGGGTACCCGGGTGCTCCTCAACCGCAGCTGCTTCTCTTCCTCCTAGACTTTCGGAGCAAGTGGCAGCCCTAATCCCAATCTAGCTGGCAGTCTCCTAGGGTGCCATACTGTGGAACGGGCAAATGCTTCCTCTGTTTGTTTTAATTAGTGGCTGAGCACAGTGAAAGTGGAGCTGTGCCTGCTGCCGTAAGGCTGGATTGGAGTGCCCCTGGACATTGGTGCGTTTGAAATACGAATCCAAACGTTGCTGCTTGTATCCTTTTCTGCTTAAAGATGCCTGCCCATGTGTCTGTTTGCTACCACTGCCTAATTCAGCAGCTGTGAGCTGCAGGCAGTAGCACACGTGCACTTGGCTAAAATAACCAGGCAGCCTGTCCCTTTGCTCTTGCCAGAGTCTCATGTTGTTGAAGGGAGTTTTTAGGATCGGATCCGGCTTCTCAATTTACCTTATTCCTTTGCCCAAGATGAGCAGGAAGGCCTTGTCAGGGTGGCCTGCCCTCTTATTCTTTATCATATCAGGTTTAAAAAAATAGTAATTTTTGGAATTTAGTACTGTATCTAAGTGGTTCTTCTTTTAACCTTAAAACAATAATGTAGATTAGGAAAATCTTTTGGGAACAGGCTTTAGTTGTTTGGTCTTTTTCCTAAAAGTGCCCATTTTTATTTTTTTAAACATGTTAAAATACCACTTGAGTCTTTGTATGGCCATCACTTTACTGTACAAAGCAAGGGCTTTTGTCCTTCAGTTGCCCAGTGCAGACTTACAGGGTGGGTAGCTAGACATTCAGCTTGCTTGCTATTCTCTTGAAACTGATCCCATGTATGTGAATGATACAAATATGAATTTTGTAAGCACAAATGGCCTCTTCTAGAGAGAGAGCCTGGATGAAAATATACTCTCCCATATCTGTGGGTACAACTTGTAGGTATGTTCCTGGCTGCGCGTTCTTACGCCAAGATTAATCCTGAATCAAACTTTTATGGTTGAGTTATAAGCCCCTGAAAAACTGCTTTTGTAATGGAAATGTTGAAAGATCCTCAAGTTTAGGACCAGGCACAGCTACAACTTTTACAGGCATTAGGCATCTGAAATAACTTTGTCTAAAGATTACACTGGGATGGTCCCCTGTTTTCTAGAAAATACTTAACATTGAACTGTATTTTATGCACACAAAAAGACTTGCCTCATAAGATAAGGAGCTCAGACATTTACATTCCAATATTCAACAGCAGTTTTACTAAGTGCTTTTTTTACCCTCATAATGGAGTTGTCATAAACTATGTATTTTAAACCATCTCAAACTAAATTTATGAAAAATCTTCTACGTGGAATCTTGATTCTACATGTTTGAAGTGAAAAGTGTCCCATAGAGTTAGGTCATCTTATTAAAAAACCACTTCTATTAACAGAGAGTCTAGTAGCTTACTTTGCTTATTTAATCAATTACCTTAAATTACATTTTTATCTATGAATGCTTCATATGTGAGGAAGATTCCCTGGGGCTGCATCTTGCCCACTGGGAGGAAATAAATAGTCATCCTTTCACCAAACAGGAAAAACACTTGCAATACGTTTGGGTGCAGTAGAAGAAATTCTCCTGACAAGCTGGAATGAAGGCAAGGCCCGTAAGGAGGTTGTGTTCTAGTGAAAGGATGTGTGTCCAATTCCTGCATCAGCCAGCTGTTGAGATGTGCGCTCCCTTGACATAAGGAACAGCAATGCATCACTGTCAGAATGTCATGCTGGCTTTCAGGGGTCAGTTTTATGTTGCTTGGATGTCTTGTAGTGACCAAAGTTCTCGTGTAGGGAGGTAAAAAAAAAAAAAAAAAAAAAAAAAATTTTTTTTTCCAAGTTTGATTTCAAGCAGCACTATGCCTGTTATTCCTGAGTGATAATGTGGTTCCTCAGTAATGTGCACAATGTCTCTTGCAGAAAAGATATTGAAATGCTCTCCTTTGCTTGCTGTAAACGATGGAGAATGGAGAACCTCTGAGCATGAGTTCAGTAATGTGGTTGAATCAGTTGAATAATATCTCATTGGACTGCATCCTCACAGAGTGTGACAAAGATTGAACACCAAGCGTAGACCCAAATGTTGCTGGCTGTGCTGGGATGTTTGGAATTTATTTTCAGACAGATGCTCTCACTACAGACTTAATTAACAAGTGCCATTGCATGCAGCTTACTTTTCTGTGCAAAGTTTAGTTCAGTGTGTGTGGGGCAAGACTTGACAGGGCAAGAGATGCAATTTAGGCGATCCTGCAAGGGTCTCAATGCGTGTCCATATTTCACCTATTTCCCCTTATTTTCACTTTTTTTAGTTGCTGCTTTGGGAGTAACTGCTAATAGTTGGGATGATATAGGTGGTTTTAAAAACCCCAGATCAATAATTCATTGTTAAGACTGCTGCAGAGTTAAATATTGGTTGCAGAGATTTCCTGTGATCTGGAAAGGCTGCTGTTACAGCAAGGAATATCCAAGGGAAAGCTCTCATTAGTTGAATATTTAAGTGAAGTGTGAGCTGAACCACACATGAATTTAGCAGTGTAAAGAATGGTAGTGATAACAATCCACTGAAGAGACGGGCATGGCCATCATTCTTGTTGGTGATTAATCACTTACCAAATTAGAGAGCAATTGTAAGGAGGGTTGGTTATATCGCTTCTTCTACCAGCAGAGCAAACACACAGTAGCTGAAGGAGTTACCTGCCTGTCTGTGGGAGGCAAGAATGTGAGTAAAAGGAAGGGAGGAAATTGGTGACTCTTAATAGGTTGTGTAACTGCTTCTTTACACTGAGTATAAACAAAACAGCATATAACAACTCCCTTGCTAGTCTGTTTTATCCCTTTCTATCAAAAAAAAATTACAGATCTTGTAAGAGTTGCTGTATCAAGTTATTAATTCAGAAAATTAAATTCTCTCATTTATAGGCTAGATGTTGTATATTTTATTTTTTTACGTGCACATGTTCGACGTTTGTGTCTGCTGAGTTCTTGTAAATAGGTAAACTTTCCAACTACCCAATAAATCGTGATCATCTTGCTCTAAAATAATTTGTTTGGGCTAGGGGAGAAAATGTTACCCACTTCCTTAAAGTTCTTCCCTTCTGTCCCTTTTTGTCAAACATCACTAAAATCTCATGCTCTCATCCTGATGAGAAAAATCCAGTTTGTGAACATTTCAGGTAAAATCTTGGTCCTTCTGAAATTTATGTCAGAAGTTCTCCTGGCAAAGCCACAATTTCAACCCATTCCCACAGAAAGAAGTTTAAATGAATAACGTGGGTCACCTTCTCATATTCTTGCATGGCAGCATACTTGTAGGTTAATTTGAGATAGGGGTGAGTGTTTCTGTCATGTGTGACCAGCTTGTGGTCTCACCACGCTGTGGTTTGGATGGCTGTAGCTTCAATGTGTACCTGTCCTGTGCCAAGTAAAATGGTCTACCTGAGGAGGAGTCGACTGAGCCTGGGAGCAGCTTCTTTGTGTTGGCCGGGCACCACACCAAACCAGCATGGGCCCAGCACTCTGCTGAGTTAGTGCTGGGGACCCGAGCGACAGGCTGCATGCAGAGCTTTGCTGCTGCTCTTGGAACTGGCTCAAATGTCCACTGAACATGGTGTTGCATTGCCTTGTGTGGGCAGGTCCTGAATGCCTCAGGACCTGTCAAGTTTCTTGTAGGCTGGGAGGTAGGAGTAGCTTTATTACGGCATTTTTGCAGATAATGGGGATGACAGCCTATTTTGCTCAAGGCTGTGTTGGAAGTTTCTATGGCAGAGCTAGGAGACCAAGGTGTCCAAATCCTTGCAGTTCCTTATCCATGATGACTTTACCAGTTTAATAGGCTTCAGATGCAGATACTTTTTGTTGACTCTTTGGCTGGTGAATTGTTTCACACCTGCTTTTCTTTTTTGAGGCCGGAATTATCTGGGGAAAACTGCAGATCAGGTGAAGCTGAAACCTGAATAGCAAGTGTCAAATAAAAATGATGGCAGAGCCTTGTAAAGGTGACAGAAGTGAAATCAAGATTGCAGTTAGATACGTGAATGCCTTTTGAAGAATGTACATGTGGATGGTCTCTTCAGACAAATATCTATTCAGAGAGGTATATAGGTTCAAGCATGGAGTACATCTTGAATAGTGGAGGTATGTGCTTCATTTATCAACTTTATGAAGTCATTTTAATTAGTAAAAACAGAAGCAGGGAGGTGGTGGTAATGTTATGTCTAACTTACTTTCCTTAAAACCCGGAATGTGAATCACATTTACAAGGGGATCCAAAAAAAGATTTGGGTTAATTGTGCAGATGTTTCAGTTCGTGGTCTGTTTATCTACTGTAGGCTCAAACAATGAGTAATAGGGATACTAGAGATGAGCTGTCCTGGAGGTGCTCAGGAGACTGCTTTATTATAACTGCAAATTGTTTCATTTCCTGAATGGTACAAACTGATGATTTCTTGTCACTTATTTAGGCATGTCTAAATAAGTGCAGGAAATAATTTTGCAAACCATAATGTTTTGATACATTTTGTATCAACAGCTGAAAACATTTCTGAATAGGCACAAGTCTCTGAAGTCCTCAAGGTTTTGAGGAATGCTAGAATTGACACTAATCAAATTTACTACTGCAGATTTTTCAAGATACTGTATGTGGTTGAGCAAAATAATTTCAGTTGAAGAGGAGTTAGAGGCAAAGATTTGCAAAGAAGGAGTTGAAGTAAGGCTATGCATACTTTTCCTTGTAGGAACAGGAATTTTGCAGTGAACATCTGTATAATTGATGTTAAAAAAAGCTACTACTGGGTTTTGTTTTATAATGATAAATGAGTAGCTAAGACTGTCAGTCCAACTCAAAGATGAATTTGTACCTCCGATGTTAACATGAACTAAAATCTGAATCTAATACCTGAAGAAAATATCCAATGTATTTATTCTGCATCTTTGAAGAATAGGTTGAAACTATATTTTCAAATTACTGGATGTAGAAGAACTTTATTAAAAAGTAACAAAGCTCCAGTAAAGATAGGGTGCATATGTAGATTGTATTTGCCAGTTTAGTAGCAGATTGATAGGTATTAGTCTGGTGGAAACATATAGAGGAGGATATTCTAGCTCTTCTTTCTTTAATGCACTGAGACTATCATTCATTATCATAATTTGCAAGTAAAAATTTAAAATATTTGTTCATATGGGAACTATAACAGTCACCTTTGGGACTGGGGGCAGCTCTCTGTAGAGTGCTAATAAAAAACCCAAACAAACTTGAGTTGCATTGGAGGGGAATATTAAATAAAACACCTTTTCAGCCTCCATAATACTTGAATGTCTCTTATTGGCTTCAAGAATTTTATCCACCACTTCAAGTGTCCTGTGAGTGTGTGGTTATTGCTATAGCATGTTTTGTTTTGAAGACATAATGATAACTACTGTTTGCAAAAAATATGTGCCTCAAATTTTATTCCTAAATCCAGAGATAGGGAAGAACAGAATTTTAAAAATGTGGAGTGCCGATAGTTCCCTTAACATCAGCTCTAATGAGTGTCTTCTTGCGTGCAATCCAGCAGTTATCAATTCCAAGTCTAGAAGGGCTTGCAGAGTCTGGCAAATGCCTGACATAAAGCCAGCAAATATCTGTGCAGCAGCAGGGATGCAGGAGCAATCTTACAACCTCCTGCACCTGCCATATGTGTCCAGTTGCCGCAGATCTGAGTATGAAAAGCTCACTGGATACCTGTGGGAGGGCTAGGCATACTTGTGCTCCTGCTGCACATTATTATATCTGTGTCAACGTATCATATCTGTTGCTAGATTTACATGGCGCTACTGACAAAACATGCTCTGTTTGTGCTGCCTGTCAAAGGCCTCCTATTTTATTTTTTTCTTAGATGGAGCCTTTTTTGCAATACTGCAGAAAAGATGGACAGACAGGTCTCTAGCTTAGCTACCTGGTAGTGTGAAGTAGCTGTAATGTTGGCTTAACCCATGACTGAAAGACTCCTCTGTTGATAGAAGGTCACTGGCACTTCTACTGCCTGAAAAGGCTTCTGCTTTCCTGTTCAGTGCAAGCACTGTTTCCTGAGCAAAAGTGAGTAGGCTGTAACATTTCAGCATGCTAGGAACTCCTGGCTGCCAAAACAGCTCTCCGAGGCCATATGAAGCTAGGTGTGAACTATTGTGCCTGGGACCAGCCCAGGGATAAGGAAGAGCAAATGTGAGTACTACATAAAACTGTTGCTGCTGCAACCTTTCTCCTGTGAGGAGGCACAACATAAATACAGGTTAGACTTAGGGCCAAGCTCTACACAGCAGAGATCTTGCTATATAATTTGAGGTATGGTAGGGATGAGTGGGAATAACATAAAACAGAGCAACAGGGTAAGGTTGGGGTGGATTTACATCAACTACCTTCTCTGCCTAGTTCAGACACATACGGTATTGGTTGCTTTCTATTGTTTTGTATTTTATTTTTTGCTTCCTTATTGTAGATAGTCTATCACACCTATCTGATCCAAAGAAATATAAGCTTTGAAAATAAATTTGTCAATATAAGGCAGTGAAGCCATCAGATCCACAGTGCAGAGAGGTGATACTGGTTGCTGAATGAAGAATAGTACAGGCACAACTTCTCTGGAAACATCACCTGAGATCTGAATTTTCACCAACTTGAATGGTGGTATGGTTTCATAGTGCTGAGATTAGCATTGAATATAGTGCCTGTAAAACTACTGTGCTGCTCTGAAGAGTATTGCTCCCTCACCACAAGGTTAGGAGGCTTAGATGTGAGGCTGCCTTTGTTTGGTGTTTTGCATACTGGCAGTCCCTTTTCTGTTAAGCTGCTTCTCTAGACAAGTGTGCATTTCGACAACTGTGGCTATTACACTGCTGTGTAAAGCTTTAAAAGATCAAGTTTACTGAATGTGGATTTTATTGCCCAAATGTTGGCAAGAAGTAGCCATGGAAGTTTCATGGAAGATAAAATTTTCAAGTCATGCAAGGGTTGTGGACTATAAGATGTAAAATTTTTCTGGACACCTTAAGCGTTTTTGCCCGTCTTTTGTTGATAATCCAAATATTCAGCACCAGTATTCCCAATCTTGAGTCAAAATTTCCCTTGCCAACTTTGTAGCAGCCACTCCTTCAGCACTGTTGGATGGGAAAATGTGGTTGGCCAGATGAGCCAATGGGTTTTTGGTGATGGGGGGGGAAAAAGAATTAACACAAAGAAACAAATAATCCTAGAAAGTTTTAGTTCATTTGTTCTCTCCCTCTTAGAAAATGAAGGATTGTAGTCCAGCTTTGCCCTGTCATCAAAGGAAGTAATTCCAATAACTTCAAGCATTTCATGGATAGATTTTTGGGCCTGGCTTAATTTCGAAGATAACAAAAATTTGTGCCAGGTGTTCTGTGGGTTTCTACCAAAAGCCCTGAAGTAGACAGCCAAATGAACTTGGGAGACCAGTGGTTTATACCTGAGAGGGTATTTTGAGTGTCAAAAATCAGCAGTTCAACTCTTGCAGAAGCTATGGGCAGCACTGTAAGCTGCAGAGAGCTAAAATGAGTGTTGTTAACCTGACTAAAGTCGGAGCTTTGTAAATGCACAGAGGCTGCTTGAGGATCTTGGACAGATGTTTCAGATGTTAAAACAGATAGGCTTTGCCCATCCTGACAATCTGTCACTGTGTGTGTTCAGTGGGCAAATAAGAGGGAACGCCAGCTTTTTTCATGTAAATCTCCAGGGATTTTCCTCTAAGGTTCAGAGCTCTGGCAAAAAGCTGTCTGCAGGAATAATTAAAGAGGAAAAAAAAAACCCCAACATACAAAATTTAAACAAAATATCCAGCACACAAGCGCAGCATATATGCATCTCTAATTCCACTTAAATTTTCTCCTAGTTTTAAGCACTGTTATCCCTTAAAATATACCTTATAAAATTAGGCATTTTGGGGCAGTCAAAAGGAGCACATGGTTTTGTACCCGGAATTGGTTTCTATCCAGTATGCTTTACATGTATTTGTTGAAGGATACAATGCACTTGTATTATTGCACCGATTTCATTCTTGGATGATTTCCCCTTTGGCATACTAGTGACAGTTTTTCATTGGTTATTCATTTATATTATTGATTAACACCTACCAGACCAATTTATTAGTCCCTCTGAATCCATTTTAAGTATCAGGATTTTCTAATGGAGAAATATCTCCTACAGAATACTAACATCACACTTGTAAAACATTCATTGGCTTAATTTATTGTACTGTGTATAACATAAACCAGAGCTCAACAAATAGATGTCCTTTTGCTGCAAGTCTCCGATGTTGCAAGCCTCCTGGCTTTTTTGATATGGAAATGTTATCCAGAGCGCAAGTGAAACCTATTCTCCCACAAGACTCATGGGGCTCTTCCTGCCTGTCGTGTTAGCATTCCTCCAAGGAAAGAGCTTTTTCCCTGTTTGGGTCTGTCTGCAGAAATAAGCACACATAGTCTTGTTTGTTGCATTTGGGGAAAGTGTGGAGGTTGTCTCTGTTGTTTGTGTCTTGGGGAGTTAAGCTTGACCCAGGAAATATGAGGCAGTTCTTTTGCTTTCTCCTGGAAGGAGTTAAGCAGAGAATGGTGCAAATAGGTGGCATAGTGAGAGATTTCCTCAGGAGAACTCTCTTGGGTCAAGGCATAGTACCTCTGGGACATAAATGTCCAAACTGAATCTTCAGAAAGGCCATATATGCTGATTCATATTCTAACCAGAATATTAAGCATTCTGGTTCAGGAGTATGTGTTCCCTATTGTACTTCTCGGGGAAACTTCTTTGTACATCACTAGGTATGTTTACATATTTTTTTCTCAAGTGTGTGAGTTGTCAAAAACCTTGTGTGCATATACCAAAATTGCCAATTAAAGGCTGAAATCCTGAATGGTGGTGAAATTCTACAAGCCTACAAATCTTAGAAGATATTGTTGTTCACTACATCTGTTAGGTCCCTTGGCCTAGTATTTGCCAGTAACCTAGCCATCTAGTTTGTTTTCCATATTAGCAGATAAAACTTGTTTCACTCATAACTTTCTACCTTTGTTACAGCTAGTGATTGATACGTTCTTGATGACTGACAGATGTTTGCTTACAAGATTTTTGCATGCTGCATGGAGCAGGCTTAGGTGTATGGGGGAGAAAGCTGGGGGTCAAAAAAATAAAGTATGAATAAGGCCAGTGTCCTGAACTTCAGCTGTTTCCCTCCAGAATGGAGTAATACCAGAAACTGTCTTTCTCTGCATTAAAATAAAGTATTGCTCTTGGACCTTTCTGACCTGAAGTGCCTAAACCAACAAAATAATTAAATTTAACAAACTAAAAGAAATGCTTTAATTGGCAAAATAGCAATTAGGACAAAAAAAATAGTTGTGGCATTTTTTCATACCATAATCCTCCAGTAGTTCCTAGATCTCCTCCCAGTAGACCAGGTTGGAATGGGACTTGTACTTTACTGGGGGAACAAAACTGGAGAGAGTTCACAGTAAGGCTATGATTTAAGATGCAAACAGATGTTGGCCAGTGATTGTGGCTGCAGCAGATGAATAGGTGATGAATCAGGAGAGCTTTACATAGTACAAAGGATAAACGTTGTCAGTGCAAGTTGTCCTGTTTCTTTTCTTTAAAGACACCTCATTTGGGATGTGCTCTTTTTACCAAATGAAATACAATGACTGTTTTCTGACTTGGTAACTACTTTGAAACTGGGTAAAGCATAGGCTGCAATTATGAATTAGAATTTACTGAAGCTGAGCATGCAGTTCATGGTGTTATATTGCTTTGAAGCCAGGTATTCCCCGTTTAACACATTTCATGGGATCAAAAATCAGTATTTAAGTAACTAAAAGTGTGCCAGAATAGTCATGTGAGCTTGAGCTTAAAATTTATTTTCTAATGTCCTTTTTAGACAATTGTATGGAGTCATGTAGTTTAGTGAAATTTGCAAAGGAGGAAACCTTTATGCTAGGATGTTCCCTAACCTTCATATTGAGCCTCTTCAGAAACACAGTTTCTTGCTACCTGTGGGGTCCAAATGGAGCTCAGGGAAATCTGAGGCCCCAGACTAGGGAGGAAAGGGCTGGATTAATAAATGTCCATAGGCTGTGGAAAGAATTTGATGCTGACTAGCATTTTCCTCATGGGCCCCCTTCTGCAGTGAGAAACTGCATTTCACGGGGTATTTGCAGAAAGCTCCAGCAGAGCAGCTCCACAGAGTTACATGGTCTGGAGCATGCTATGAGAGCAGCAAATATTAAACCTGGTATGGAGTGGAGGGGCTCCATGGAGATAGTGTCTGCTCCACCTTCTAGCAATCTGCGGATTATTTCTTTACAGAGAGATTGATGCATCCCAGTCGTTTCTCCTGAGCATATACTTAGGTTATTTTCTTCCTCTTCTGCCTTCAGCATTCCCCATTCAGTTCCTGCCATGGGGTGGGGGTGTGTGTGCGTGCAGAGAAATGCAGGAAGGTTGTCTGGTGGACAGAACACACTTCATCGGTTTTAGTGGAAGGCGCTAAGAAACTAAAAGGAATAGGTTCTCATGACTGCAATGATTCATGCTCTCAGTAAGAGAGTATAAACCCAGGCTCTTAGTAAGCAAATTAATTTTTATGTGCTAGTGACTATATAATTATGTGGACTTACTAACGCTTTAGATCTTGTACAAGATAACCTTCTAGTGTCTTCTTGCTTGCTTCTTTTCCGTCTGCTTGTGGAAGAGTGCTCAGAATGAATGTACAGTGTGCTGAATAAGTTTTCATTTGGTTTAATTATTTGCTCTATATATTCTAATGTGTGTTGTGGGACCCCAACAGACTGGACTTTCCCCTGGATAGGTGGCAAGTTGATTACAGGATGCCTATCCATAACTACTGTTGAAACTGGCTTAAGGCATGCCTTTATTAGGAATGACTTGTCCTTGAGCTGTCACTGAACCATTTCTAGGTTCCTGTCTAGATTTCTGAAGCAACCCAGGTTGTAAAACTTGCACACAGCATGCATTTAATGTTTTGAATTTTAAAAACAGGGTCCCTTCAAAGATTTGGTTTGGAGTCCAGCCTCACAAGCAGGTGAATTGACACAACAAAAGAGGATGATAACTTCCAGAGACCAGGTAGTTCTGACTGGGCAGGGTTAAAGTTGGAAGAGAGAACTGCTTAAAGCCTGTTTACCTGTAAAAGAGCAACTTGGAGCTGCAAATTTAGTCCGTGACTCAACAATCCTTCCTGCCAGATCTTTGCTAATACTAATTAGGTCTGGATCAGCATGTGTGCTCAGTTGTGCCATGTTGAGCCAGGCGCAGCACATGCTGTGCTGTTGCTACCAGACCAATGCCAGCTGCGGTAGCAGAGATGATACCTGATCCAGCATAAAGTTAAGAGTGGTGTAGGCAGATGACACCTGATCTCGCCTAGTCTGCTGGGACAGCTACTCCTTGAACATTTTTAACAAATCTGAAATGACAAAGCGAGTTTTCACTTGCTCTGCAGTCTGTGTCATGGCTTCAGTATTCCTGATGCAGCAGTAAGCATCTTAAAGCAATATTCTTCATCTCACAAAACCATACCTATACTATCTCGGTAAACATCTGCCTGTGCCATAGGGGGGTTAGTGAATAAAGCTTGTAGACACAAGATTAAAAAAAAAAAAGCAAATTCTAGTCTGGACATTATTAGTGCTTAGTTCACAGGCAATTTTGTGCCAAATGCCTGGTCCTGTAAATGCTTGAGTGAGTATAGTTCTGTCAGCTTTGGTGAGCGCTTTAGTTATCAGGCTAACACTTGTTAGCTGTTGGCATGATTTGGGTTCTAAGCCAAAGACAGTTTTCCATGGTAGGAAGGTAAACCCATAGACAGCGGTTATTTTAATTTAATTGGGATTCAGTTGGAATCTAATTGTAAGTAATATCCTCTTAAGGGTTATCCACAAATTCCATTAGAAGTTGGATTGAGATCTAAAGCAGTAAGAAGGCATTTTTGATATATATTACTCCTAGTATTCTGTTTTTGTGTCTGTCATCTAAAGGAGAGTTTGCTATGTTTAATAAAGAGCAGTCCGTGTGTGTGTGTCTGAAAGCAGATTCAGGGACTCTGGTGTCTTTTTCTGAGGTGCAGTTCTGTGTTAATAACACAGGAGAAGTGTGTCTTGTCTTCTCATAGCACTAAAAGTGAGATAATCCCTGTGTAAGGAATCAGTAAGTATGGTCTGCTTAATCTAGTCCCAGTGTGAAACTGTTGACATTTGTTCTTTTTTTTCTATCATTATGTGACTGGGCCTGTTTTGTGCTGGATTAGACACAAATCTCCTATGCAGCACATTTGGCATGTTACTAGTAGTTTAACTTCATTAATAATGTATGAAGGAAATGTAATCCATGACAAGGAAGGAAAGAAAAGTATTTTTACAGCTACCAAATCCTCTGGAATGGGTAATTATTCAAGATTTGATGTTTGATGTTATAGTTTACAATTGAGCTCCTTTCACAGAATTAAAAACAAAAAATATACATACACAAATATATAGTGGCACTATAAGAAAAAACATGTTCCTTGCTGTTTGAAGTTGCATGTACTGGTTTAGAATGCGTCAAGTGCAGAGACATAGATTGTAAAGATTGCTTTATCTTAGATGCAAGCAGCACTATGTTCTTGTCTCAAAGAAAACAAACTCAGATAATATAGCAGGCTTCTTAAAGAAAAAAAAACAAACAAATATCAAGCTACTCACTGGATTATGACCTTACATAAGAAAGAAGATGAATTGCTTATGTGCATTAGCTAAATAACACAGATATTGGTTTGTAGGCTGTTTTAAACTAATTTCTTATACAGAAAATCAGTAGCATACTTGGTATTCCCTCTCACCTGCAAGTAAGTCCTAAACAGCCTCAAGATTTGTGGTGGCTGAAAAGTCACTATGTGGCACAGGGAACCTAAACCAGCCCCGGAGCAGCGGTCACTTGCAACTACTTTTGTGCTCTGCACTCCTGTCACATTTGTGCTATCAGAGCAACAGCTGGGGAGACTTTTTCAACAAAGATGAGAGTTGGATAATCCTGATGAGATTCCACATCCAACATCTTTTGTAATTATGTCACATTCAGCTGTAATGGAATAATTCAAGCTGAAAGGACAAGCTTTGATCCTTTCTTAAACCTTTCCCTGTGGACTGGCTATCTAAAAGATTTAAAGATATTTCTGTTACAAGATCTAGTGTTTCCTCAGAGAAGTCATGTTTCTGAAGCAGCAAGATCTGTAAGAGCAATATTATTTGCCAAATACATCTCAAAGCATTTTTGCTAAATAAAGACTTCAATAAAAGGATGCCCTTCCATAACCAACAAGGAAGTTAGAATTAATTTTAATATTCTTTAACTCAACTGGGTGCACAGAAAATGGACTTTATTTGATAATGAATCACAGTGGTGTAATCTATAAATATCGGTGTATAGATGTGTTTGCACTGAAGCAAACACAAATTTGTTTTGGCAAAGATCATATATATTGGGAATATCTATTTAGTGAAGTAAATGTTTCTGAAGATCCACTCTTTACAAATAATTAGTTTACACTAGGATTTTTGAAATAAGATTTAGTGGCCAGTCTCCTATTGAATTTCAATATGATTTCAGTACCTTATGCCCCTAGGCTATTTTGGAAAACTTAATTAGGTTGGAAAGGCCTTTAGGCCTACACAAAAAACAAACAAACATTCTTCAAAGGAATTTTTTTCTTATTTCAGAACAATATTTTGTATTCATTAGTGTTACAGAACATGGCACTAGTTATTTTATGTTTCTGAACAGAATGATGTGACTATGGATATGGAAACTTCTGTAGAAGATCTTTGCCTGGGATCCCTTTGGCCTCAGTTTGGAGGACAGAGTTTGGACCCCTAATTTTTGTGTGTGTCAGATTTATGCCAATGTAAATCCCTTGACTTCAGTGGACGTTTTTCATTCATTTCCTGGCCTCCACTGGAAAGGGAACTGTTCCTTAAGGTTTTCACACATGGACTACATTAAGGGGTCACATTCAGATGATACTCTTCTGGCATTTCCATCAGCCAGGGGTCAATAAAGTGCTATCTGTGCTAAGAATATGGGGTTTGGGCATGTGTTTAGTGAGCTCCAAATTTCCCATCTGTCAGACATGAGAAATTCAACGTCTTTTCGTGCATGCCTGTTTGTTTAGGGTATGAGAATCAGTGTGGCAGGGGTCATTTCTGAGGGCTGTGCTGGTGGAGTCTTTTGGAATGCCTCCCAAATAACCTGGTGCGTGCCTTGCTCCTGTCTCTTGGTGTTTAATGCTCACTGATCTTTATGGTCCTGAATTTTTGAGGCCTATGATAGAAGCTGACCTCTTCAGAGGTGTACAGATGGCAGAGGCCTGCTTTCATGCAGTGTTATAAAGCTTCCCTCTCTCCTCCAAGTTTCTGCTACACATGTAGAAAGTTATTAATTTTGCCTTAGCCTGAGTTTGGTTAATAAATAAAGTTAATAACCAAGGTCCTGGGAGAATGTTTTTCTCTCTTTCCCAGGATCTATTTCGGTTTATCTGCAAGCTAATAAATGGTAGTGACTAATGATTGGTATGAGTAAACCTCAAGAGCATCAATTCGGAAAGCAACCTTGAGTTTGGACATTTATCTGAGTTAGCTGTGTCTCTTGAGTGATCAATCTGATCTGAAAGCTTGAAGGATTTCTTCCTCCATTTTGCTGGTTGAGAGGAACTGTTCTGCCTCTGGTTCAGAACAGTAAAATTCTGGGATGGTAATACATAAAATTGGTCTGTGCCTCTGAGGATGGATGCTGAGAAGGCCAAAGCTCTTGACTACTTCGTATCCGTTGCCACTGAGTTGGGCAATTGCGTGCTGCTGGCCAGTGCAGTTAATACCCCTGAAAAAGGGGTGATATTTCTGCATGGATAGGAAAGTAAGCCTTGGATTTTTCACATGTCACCTGCACCTTTCCTTGGCCATAAGGTGATTTATTTCGTTGTTTAATAAGCATATTTCTAAAATTTGTGGAGGGTGGATGAGGTACTAAAAAGCTGAGGAAAAGGATAATGCTTGCTTATCCCTTAAAATGGAGAGGCGTTGGTGAAAGGAAAGGCACAGGGGACCTTGTAGACTAGTCAGACTGATTTTAATATTTGGTAAAATTCTGGAAGAAATTAATGTACAATTTGGAAATTTTTAGGAAACAAAGGATGAAGAACAGCCAAAAATATCTCGAACAAATAATGTTTAACTAATGTTGCCCTGCCATAGAAGGGGTTTACATATCTGTGGATGGAGGCAAAGCAATAAATCCCTCTGTATCCTGGCTTTAGAAAAGCTTTTAAAACAGTCTTACACAACACTTCCGTAATGAATTCAAGACGTGGGCTAGGTGAAACCTATTGTAAGGTAGGCTCAAAATCAGTTGGGCAATTGTACCACAGAAGAGTTACCAGTGATTTGTGGCCAAAATGAAAGGCTCTACCAAACAGACTTTCTCCAGGGTCTGTTTGGAGCATGATTCTGTCTGAAGATTTCATTGACAACTTGGCTGTTTTATTAAAGGCTGTAATGAACCAAAGACAGGGTGAGCTGTAATTCTCTTTGAGGGTGGAATTAGAATTCAAAATATTTTTGTAAATTAGAAGTGATCTGAAAAGTATATAATGAAATTCAATGGATGAGTGATTATTTGGTGGTAGTAATTGCCTGCATAAATATGGATGAGATGCAGTGGGGTAAGCAGAGGTTCTGCAGAGAAAGATCCAGTGAGTAAGTCACAAAAGAAACGTATAATTTAGCTGTGTTGCTAAAGATTTAAGCAGGGTTAGAACAGGAAGGACACATTTTTTTTTTCTCCTCACTTGTCACTGTAAGACATCAAGTGGACTACTGTATCCAGTTTTGCGCATTGTATTTCAAGAAAGACTTGGACTGGTTGCAGGGAGATGAAAGAAAAGCACTGAGAATCATTAGAGGTTGGGATGATGAGGACAGACTGAATAGACTGGGTTCTTTAACCTGATGAAGGGAGCGTCAGAGGGGGTGACACAATAGCCTGCAAGTCTGCTCTAAAAACAAAATGACAGTCTTATCTCTGTGGTGAGTAGGACAAGTAGTAATGGACTCGAACTGCAGGAAGATGTATTAGATGTAGAGTTTTGGCGACTTACTCTGTTTAAAAAAAAAGAAAAAAAAAAACAAAAAACAAAAACAAAAAAAAAACAAAACAAACAAAAAACCCCACTGAAATATCCTGTTGGGAGACTGTGTGGTCTGTTCTTGGAGAACGCTGAGAAGAAGTTAAGTCAAATACCTGTCAAGAATGACCAAAGCATGGCTGACGCTATGCTGGGGGTGAGGTACAGAAGATGACCTCTTGATGTCCCCTATGACAATATTTAAAAAGCTGTGGTCCATTCTTTGTGATAAAACTTTGTATGTGTGTAACACTAAAAGTATAGCTGGAACTTGGGTATTGGTACATAAGTGCCAAGCACACCAATTTTGCAACCTTTTTTGGAGTCCCATCCGTGTATGATCACTGAAGAGTCAGTTCTCCAGCTATTGGAATAAAAGACAGGCTCCTGGGGTGGATTTACAGGAGTTTGGTCTTGTAACTTTTGAGTGCATTGGCCAACATAAAAATTAGTCTTAGGTTTAGTAAAAGCTTTCATTAAAGCTTAGGTGTTGGTGTAGTCACAAGGGAAATCCAGATTTGGATACAGTGGATAAAGTTTCACTGAATTGAATGCAGGAGATATAATTGCCGTTGGGCAAAATCAACCCAAATGTAACCAGTTCAATGCACTGAAGTGTCATTTCAGCAGTAAGGTGACAGTTGTGCATGTGGATGGCATGGGGAAGCTGCTTCTGCATGTTAGTGTTTCTGGTGCTAAATCCCTTCATATGTTTATAGATGGCGTACTGCCTAGCGGAAACTAGCTCTCAAAGCATTTTACCTCTTATTAGAAGGTATAATTTTCATACGATCCAGTCATTCTAAAGGGGTAGGGGAAGACTGCGATCAGTCAGCTAACCACACATTACTTCAGTTTAGCCCATGGGACGTATGATGTTGCAAAATGCTGGTGAAAAGTCAGGAGACCACTAAAGGAAGGCAAGCAAGAAAGCCACTGTACTCATTGAGAGGCTACAATGGTAGATGTAAGGTTTAAAACTTTCGGATCTAATTCCTATTTCTGCATCGTGTCTATCTGCTGGTGCTTTTATAACAGCAATAAATCTGTTTCTCTAGTACTTAATCTCAATCTAGCTGGGAAGCTTTTTGGAAATGTTTGTGACTGTCAATGGAATTATCCAAAAAAGTGGAGTTAAAGGGCTGAGAAATGCTCTGGGTGGTTTGTTTTATTGTTTTTATAGTGTGTTGTATATTGTAAGGAAAGATAATGTCATGGAGCTTAAATACTTAATCTCCTTTGTGAACTAGGGCATAAATGAAATTCTCTCAGAGGTCAATCAGATTTAGCTATCGTTGGGTAAAAATGTTACTAGTATGTGTGTTCTTTTGCAAACTGACATGTGAGATATGATGACCAGGGGTGCAAATGAACTTCCCCCTTGTCCTCCCATCTTTCCTCATGTGCTAATACTGCACAGTTGGTTGTTATTGCTGTGGTGAAAAGAAGAGAAAGATTATGACTTTGTGTGTGTGGGGGGAAAGTATCTTTTGTAAAAGTGTAGAAAGTGATTGTGTCATGTGATTCAGGAAAGTTATCCTTTATTTGTTTACTGAAAAAATATTTTAAAGCAACTTTTTTGTCTTCAGGTGGGTTACCAGAGTCATCAATTTAGTGCAGATGGCTTTAGTTTTTTTTAACGGATCTAAAACTCAGAGCTTTTGAAAAACCTAACCATTAGACTTGATTAGCTTTTTATATTTTGTGCATTTGGCTCAAACATTCACACTCCTGCTTGATCGCTTAGATGAATAAATCCCACAGTGTGCTCCAGTATGTGAGGTATAGTGCAGCTTTAAGGGCAGCTTCTTTCTAATAGAGATCATGTTATTTTTACTCTTCAGCATGGGATTTCTTGCAAATGAAATGCATCTTAGTAGTAATTTAAATACAGTAAAACTCTGTGATTTCAAGGCACTTGTAAAGGTCAGTATGCTTCTAGCACTAGACTGTATTTGAAAGTAATGAGAACTGTTAGTGATCTCGGAACACTTATATGAGATACTATGTTTGCATATTTAGAGGCACATGAAATCCACAATTTCAAGAATACAAAGTTCTGTGAATACTTTTAAGAAAAAAAAAAAGGTGATTCTAGACATCTACCCTGTGTGGAGTAAAGCCTCTAAACCCAGAGTGTGATATAGTGCAAGGTGAAGGAAGTTTCTTTGCAAAATGGAGAATAGCCTCAGTGATCTCCAATGCATATAGGGTAGATGTGAAATTGGCATGTCATGTTAATGTGAACTTTAAATTTATTGGGGAATCCCTCTGGAAATGAATACCTACTGATATTTTCTAACTGCTTTATGATTGGCATCAGCAGAGAACCATTTTGTGGCTTATCTTATTAGTAAATATTAATAAAATACAAAACTATTCTTCAGAAACCTGAAAGTAGAAGAATAATGTCAATCCTATTTTTCATGAGCTTTGGACTACTGCACCTGATCTTGAAGTGATACAAAATGGATTTTTTTTTTAATTTTTGCTTTTTCTAATTTCTCAGGTTTTGTAACTAGAATTAGTGGAACTTCACTGTCCTCTAACTCATCTTGTGAGCAAATGGTTAACAAAACCCACTTCAATATGCATGGGCCTGAAGCTGCATGTGTTGTTCATCAGAAAGATATGTGATTAAAAAAAGAAAGTAGAAACTAACTTCTAAAAGCTATTGTTATAACTGACTAAATGTGGAGAAAGATACCTTAATTAAGGTGTGCTGTGTTTATGCTTGCTTTTCACCTGAGAAACAAATAGTCCTCTTCTTGGAGCAAATGCTGTTGGCCCAAGGTATGCTGGTATTTCCTATTTCATCTGAGTCCATGAAGAACAGTAAATTATTCCTGTTTAAATCAGCTAAGAATTAACAGTCATTCCAGAAGTCACAAATTTACATCATTGCTGTAGCCATTGATAACTTATGTCAAGACTTTATATACCATTGCGTGGTTCCTGAATAGGCTGTGTTTGCTGTGAAGCTTAGCTAACCACTGTATGACCTTTTGTTCATACTTGTGTGTGCCTAATAGAAGAAAGTTCCTCTGTTGCTCTTAAAGTCTACATTTGCATAATTTCACATTTCTCAGTGAGAGCTCCATCAGCTTAGTGGGTACAAAATCTCCCTTTTTACTACTTTCAGTTGAAGTATTTCATGGGTATCAAAAATAATGGTGTTAGCCATCAATTTCATTCCTATGGATCATCCTAGATAAAAACCATAAATTACATTTTAGGTTTGTAAAGTCTATGTTACATTAAAGTTTTAGGTGATTACCACAGAATATGCACATAAAAGGTAGCCTTAGAGCAAGAATCAGACTATTGACTGAGAAAAGCTCTAATTTCTACTCCTTCCCCCCCACCCATAAGCCACTTCTCCCCATATGTTAGCTGAATCCTTTCTTCAAGAAATGGAACTAATCATATCCCTTCCAGCTCCACTGTATCTTCCTAAAGGCTCTCTGTCTTTAGTTTGTCCTGGCTCCTCTTCTCTCCTTCCCAGAGCTGAATGCTTTCTGGAGTGTGGGAATGTCTTTCTAACTTGTCCAGACACTTTTTTCCCACCCTCCACTCCAAGAGTGCTTCAGACAGATGCAGAAATGAATCTGTTGTAGGGAAGAATAAGCAAATATGCGTGTTTTCAGTTTTAGACTATGCTAAATATGCTTCAGGCTTTCCTCAGTTTTTCATGCTGACTAGCAACATAACATTTAACCAGTTAGTATAGATTAGCCAAGATGTTCCTGTGGCTGAAATAAAAATGAATTCATTTTCCATAACCCTAGATTGTCTTCAAGCTTACCTGCCTATCTGGCTTATCAGTAAAACTGTTAATGTGATTGGTGGTTTCGAAGTGCCTTCGTTAGCATCAGAGATATCACTTGCTGAAATGTATGAAGTTAACATCACAGACTGTGTTTTTGGAGTCTCTTCAGGCTTGGGGAAGTGTTTCTACTTTAGCTTATGGTGGCTTCATCATACTGCTGAGGTTTCTGAAGCAGGTAAGCACTGAACTCTGCATATCACTTTGGAAGGGACCAGAGGTAAGAGCCAGGAGAACAAGGCTTTCTTCTTGTCAGCTAACAGAAGGTAAGACACTCAAGCAAAATAGTGTGAAATACTTCTGGTCACTAAATAGGTAGAGGGAAAACAGGGGAAAAATAGCTGTTAATCAAGTGAGAGAAAACACCATGTTTCAGTAATTCTGTAGGTATTCTGCATGTTAAGACAATTCTTGTATAACAACACTTCAAAGTCACCTGTTACCTGTAGATCGCAAAGCACTATCTAAGAGTCATAAATATCACTTTCCTGCCTAGGAAGAGGAGTGAAGGCATAAAAGTGAAGTGACCCTTTCAAGGCTCTCATTGCAGAGTGCCATTCTTGAGACTCTGATTAGAGGACATAGAAGATGCCGTGAAAGACTGTATCTCGCTTTTTTGTTTTCTCTTTGTGCTTGCTTCTAACTGGTTGAAATGTTGAAGCATCTTTACAAATGTGTTTTCTTGCATGACTTCCCCTGTTCCACATGTATTAAAAGCAAGAGAGACCTTTTCCACATTGTAGGTACTGAGCTGTACAGTTTAAGGAAGTAATGCATCTCTTCTGCTTGAGAAATAGTGTCTCCCCATTGTTCCTCCTACTGTTACTTTTTTCATAGTTTAGCGCATTCTAGGAGAAAAGGAGCCAGAAAGCACTCTAATGCCACCTTGTCTGAGACAACTGATAGGATTTTACCCCATTCTTTCGTTTTCCAGTCTAAGTGATTTCACTTTGATCTCTTCTAAGTACAGTGGCAGGAATGAAATACCATGGGTATGTTTAGAGGCTGTCTTTTAAAATTCGATTTGTTAAATTGGTTTATTGCTACTGCTATACTGGAACATTGGTTAACACGTGGTACTCGTTTCAGCTGTCAAAGTGCTTGACAGCAGATCCATCGCTGACACTGTGGCTCTGCTGTGATTGGGATACTTGTGTCTCTGCTTTTACGAAAGAATTTGCTTAGGGATGATTCAGGATGCTGGGCTATGTTTCTTCAGGGTCTGAGCATGAATTTAAACCTCAGTTCCAAGAACAATGTATTTGGCCTGTA
The DNA here is from genome assembly GCA_034008185.1 of Gorsachius magnificus. Lineage (NCBI taxonomy): Eukaryota > Metazoa > Chordata > Aves > Pelecaniformes > Ardeidae > Gorsachius > Gorsachius magnificus. The sequence continues at coordinate 32,858,677 of CM067084.1, forward strand.
TTTTATTTTTGCTATGTTATATAAAAATGACAGAATAGGTAATAAAATATGTAATCCCTACACAGTTGTGCTGACAGGAAGAGGAAGAGAAATTAAAGTCGTCATGTGGCTAGTACTTGTCACTTCTTTAGCATGTTACTAGAGAGTAATTGTTTAGGAAAAAGCAGTGAGCAACAATGGTATTCCTGCCTCACTTTTTTTAATATTTGGCTAAAGGAGAGTGTTAAACTTACTGGAAGTATGTTATACTTAAGACTTAAATATTCCTTGTTCCCCCTTTCATTTGGCTCAGAGACAATTACCGTACTGCCTGTTCCACAAAGAACAGAAAAGATATTTAGAAGAAAATCATCTGCTTGTTCCTTTGCCCTTTCTCACTGAGCAGCAAAATCCTACTGAAGTGTGCACATTGATCTAAAAAATAAAACTGTGAACTCTGCCTTTTACTAACCCAACCATATAACCCAGCGACAATGCCTGTTTTCCCTGCAATCTAAAGAAATATTTCACATAGTAACTTCTCAAAAAAGAAAACCCAAATGGATTGGTGGGATAGACTGTGGTCTGGGGCGGTAATCATGCTAGTCCTGAATTGAATATTGTTGCTGGTAGTGAGCATATTCAGCCTTTCTTTTGTCTGTACACAAATGTTTATTTGGTGCTTTGTTCCAAGATTGCTTTTTGATGGCAGCATCAGATGGACTGTTTAACTTTTTATCAAGCAGAAGAAAACATGTAGTAATTGCCATATTGGATTGTGCTTGTGGTCTGTCTAATGTACTACCATTTCTCTGATGACCATACCAGATGCTTGAGATGAGGATGGTAGACCCCATAGGAATTAGAGGCTTCTATGAAAATTTCATTCTAATCCCTTCTAATGAGAAATTGAGCTAAAACTGAACCAGGAGCTCTTATCCTTTCCAGCAGTCGTCTTAGGTTGGTGACTCTAATTTCTCTAAATATTCCTATCTGTGTCTAGATTTGATCTGGTTTTGGATAGTAGTGTGTGGGTGGTTTTTTGTGTGTCTTTTTTTTTTTATTCATGGCGATGAATTTCAGAGCCTACTGCATGAATTGTGATAAACTCAGTGTAAATCCTTCTAATGTAATTGAATGTTCCCTTTCTTCTTGAACCAGTCTTCTCAAGTGTATTGCAAATGTGATGGTGTCACAGTTAAATAACATGTAGAGAATGGCTACTGTCTTCATGTTTTGTCACTGAGCATAGTCTAATAGATAATCTAATAACTATGTGTGGTGAGAATTTTCTTGTATGTACAGTCAGAGAGGTTCAGCACCCCCCCACACCTATCTTCTCAAAATCCTACTTCTTGAGGTATTTCAAGCTGGGCAACCCAATTCACTGACTTGAAATCCTCCCCGATGTGGTTGACTTCTGTAGTCAGTCAGTATTGATTTAATCAGGAGCTCAGGTTATTTTAGACTTGGATGTTATATTAGAGCTAAAAATGGTATTTTCACTACTTGTTTGGCTAAGGCATTGGTTGATAAGCGCACCATATCTGAAGATGTACCCAGTTGCTTCAGTGTCTGTGGCATGTGATTAGATGCTCTTAGTCCCAGCTGAAGTCTGAGATGTAGTTGTCAGTAAGGAAGATCTTTCATAATGCAGGCTTGTGTGCTGTCTCTAACCCATCTTTTCTAGCAGGGGATAACCTGCTTTTGCATATCTGCAAAATATCTATCCAGTTATGTCATGTAAACCCCTAGTGACTTGGACTGCGGGGTGGAGCCTGCTTGGAGAGAAGCAATAGTCTGATTTTGGTTACATCTCTGTAAATCTGGATTTTTCTTTCCTCTGTTCTCAAAGAAATTACTTTGTACTAGCCTAGATGTAGTTGGGACTGCTGGAGTGGCTGGCAGTATAATGCTTGAGTGAGTATCTGGAGGGTTGGAGCTTGCTGGAGTCTGCCTTCTCCCCTGGGACTGGAGGTGCCCCCCTGTGCATGGAGAAGTCAGATGCTGGAAAATATCTTTATTTGCAAGAACTATTTGGCTCTGATAGGGCTTTGACTGACAACAGTATCAGCAGCATGTGTATGCTGCTTGGGAACCTAATGAGCAGAAGATAGTGGCTTCAGAGGATTGGAGGGAGTTTATTCAAGAGACTGCAAATCTCTGCCAAATAGCTTGTCTCTAAAGAAAGATCTGTAAATTCCTTAATTACAGTAATCATCTCTTGAGTTTTCCTGAGTCTACACAAAGAAAACTTGACCATGATTTTGAAAGTTAAATGCTATTAGTCACCTACCATTTCCGTTTGGTTATGTTTTATTTTTTGTTAAATCCTGGCTTTCTCTGTACATAATTAAAAAGCACATTCTTTATCCACCAATTAAATGGAATACATTGTATTAAGTATTAAACTGGACTGAACTTATTAATTTTGAGATCAGGATATATCTCAGTACCATTAAAAAGCCATGCTTGTTAGGATAGACCTTTCTGATGCCATCAGCACTGAAATGACACTTACAAAGAAGCCTTGGGGCAAAAACATGTGGAACCTTTCCAGCCTCTTGTGGAAGTATCTGACTATTTTTCACCTCCTTATTTTCCCCATGATTCTAAATTCTTTCCACTTGGTTTCAGTGTTATTGGTTAAATGTATTATTCATTTGAATGATGGCACTGTATGAAGCCTAGGTTTCTGTTACACAAGATTCTCCATGGGCATGGGTTAGAAAAAAAAAATGCAACAGGTCTCAGTGGTTGCAAGGAAAATGTGATGAGCAGCAACAGTAGACACAGATGTAAAATTCACACTTCTGGTGGCCTCAAAGATGACTCTTTTTTTGCAATGGTTGTGACAGAAAAGAGCTTTAAAAAGGGATTTGGAGGAGAAAACCACAGAGTTTTGTGGGTGGTTGAAGGTAATTCTCATTTAACGGAACGCTTCTGTGTGCCCGGTAACACCTCTGAAGAGTAACACAGATATTCAGCTCTGTTTCTTTTATTCTTATTTTTTCAAGATGTGCTGCTGCAGTGATGGTGGTTTCCTTGTCCATGAATCAACAAGGAGAAATTAGTCTGAATGTCTTGAACTTGAGTGTTGAAATGCTCGGTAGGCAAACACTGTGGAGGAATTTTGAAGTCTGGAAAACCATTTTTATTGTGACTTTTTCTGAAGCAAGCAAATAGCAAATGCATTTATATGTAGTCATTCTTTTCTGCATTGGAATTTCCTTCGTGTCTGAATATTAACAAAGATATTCTAGAAAACTGATTCAGAGTACTAGTGTAAGGCTATTTAGATGTATATAAAAAATGAAATAAAAAAGAAACAACCCCCAAACCCCCTAAACAACCTCCCCAAAACCTTCCCAATGTCTTTTTGCCTCTTCTGATATGAATAAGGAAGTGAAAAAAATACTGCAAACACCTGACAGAAACTTAACAGCCCCAGTGTTTTTCAGGAGACTTTCTATACTGCAGCATTTGAAAACATAAATGCCACTTGAATGTTTAAGCTATGCCAGAAATGTGTGTTTGTCTTGTCTAAAGAAGAAAGCTGCCTTGGTTAAATTTAAAGTTGGTTGAGAAGCCGATTAGTTGAGGCAAGCCCTGTTTGGACAACTCCATTCATAATTTTACAGCAGTTAGGTTTAACTTAATTGACTTAACTTGTGCTAAAATGAGCTTGTTAAAGCCAGAATAGTGTCTTGGCACTAATTTTGGCAACAATCAAAATTGTTATGGTGCCTCCGGTAATCAGAGCTGCTTTCTCTGTAGATCCTGCCAAAGAGATTGATTGATATTTGTTTTGGTCACAGAGCTGGGAGCCTAAACTTTCCTAGGTTTTGGTGGTTGCCTTAAAGAAAAGTTTGCTATCTTTGATTGGAATCTACATGCTTATGTAAAGCTCTAGTATTTGTAACCTTTGCGAATATAGACCAAAAAAATGAGACTTCATCTGTTGTCATCCTGTATTCTTCCAGTCACTGGAAGATATAAAATATTAGATCTGCTTTCAAATATTTTATTTTTGTACCTTAAGAAATTACTGCCTCTACCAGAAGACTAATTTCACTGAAGCAATGGTTCGTTCTTAGGCAAAGTATTTCTCTGGATTCGGACATAAATTTCTGGGAAAGCCTTAGGAACTAATATATTTTTCTCAGCTTATAAAATCATCACATGCCCCAAAACTGGGAGAAACACCTTTCCTAGAAAGACCTTTATAATATTTTGGCTTTGTGCTCACTTTCTAGTTAGACTGGTTATTTTTCAACCTGATTGTGGAACATATTAGAAAAGTACCTTAGAAAAAGTGATGAAACTCCAGGTCTTCCTTTGAAAGGTTACGTTACTCTGGGACTGTCTGGTCTCAGGGGAAATGAAGCCCTGCAATACTGAAGTAGAGCAAGCTCGCAACAAACTTCAGCTGCTGTTCTCCCTTACAGTTGGGCAGGTGCCATGATGCACATCTTGACACAGAACAGATGCAGATGGAAGTAGGACAAAAAAAATGGGAAGGCAAGAAAACCCCAAGCTGTGGAAATGAAGATGCAGGGTGAGGAGGCTGAAAGCACACTTAACTTGCTCTTGACTGAGTCTTCAAATCCCCAAAGGGTCCTACTGGTGTCAGGGTCTAGAAAGGGCTAATATAATCATCAGCCAGCACAAAAGAGAGGTGAGGATGTCCCTGCCTGGTACCTCACTGGTGAAGGTTGAGGGCCTTGTACAGATGCTAAAAAATATTCCTGATTTCCTACTGACCCACTTCTACACATAAATGCTGCAAGGTCCCCTGTTTTTGTAACTTTTGCGTGGGTTTGCCTGTGTCACTTACAGCCAGGAGTAAATTGTAAGGGGAAATAAACTGACAGGCTGGGAGCACTTCCCAGTCAGGTTAAGGATTTACGAGATTATTGATGTGAATCCTGTTTTAATGTAGACTTGCTCGCAATGGCAGACATGTTGTTCCTCTCTTCCTGTAAACCTCTAGTGCTAGTGCACCTGTGTTACAAAAGAGTGAATTTCAGAGCTGAGATGGACTTTAGCAGGCCAATGAACATTTAGAGCACATCATGCCCTCTCTGTGATGTTGTATATGGTGCAAAATTTATACCTGTTCTAAATCCACCATGACCACGTGGCTCTGCGTGCCTGACTAAGCAGCCATCAGGGTACCGATTTCCTGTTTTCAGTTAGGCATGGAGCGCACTACACACATTTTTGAGAAACGCATCTTTAATTTTTTTCAGTAAATTAGCTGTCTGTGGAGCACCAAGAGCCATACCATGTAATTCTAGAAAACTGCAGGAGTCTCCAGCAACTTCAGAATGCCAACAGTCTCCAGCATTTGCAACCCTGCTTGAGTCAGAAACAATAGATGAGTTGTGCTTGCAACTTTGCCCATCTCTTATTTTTTTCTTGCTGATGGGGTACTGCAGATTCTAGTAGTAATGACTTTCATATGAAATAACATTTAAGTAATTATCAAAAATTATTTGCAGAAACTGTCTGAAGCTGTAAAGTTAAACCAACAAATGCATTTCAATAAAAACCACTTGTGTTGTATCAAAGGAACTGTCTTTTTCACAGTGTACTTGCAGCTGAGAATTCCTGAATGTACAGAGGAACAGCTATCGAAGAAGGGATTGCCTTCAGCTTTTGAAAAGGCTGGATGTGAAGACTGGATATTTTCTATGTGGGGCTGCAGGGAGAATCCCTTTCAACATTTTGATGAGTTTCTGGGACACCTGGCATAGGTTTTTACTTGTGAGCAAGAGGCATTGATGAAGAATTTGTATAAATGCCAGAAAGAACCAAATCCACCTTTTATTCACTCAGGATCATTCACATCAAAGGAGCCCATCATTTCTTCCATGCAAATGCTGTGGGGGTTGCTTCACCCAGGACTGGAAAGCAGCCAGGCTGCATAGCATGACAGCTACTCAGCAGTCCACAGCAATGCTGTACACCACTAAGAAGCAGGAACGGACTGCTGGTTTTAAATATGAACACGTTTGCAACAAACATTCAGAAAGCACTTTATTTCTTTGTTTTGACCATATTTTCTCTAATGTGTCGTTTTGTGAGCCTTAAGGTATGGGCTCAAATCTCAGCTTTTTCTCAAGCTCAGTGTTCATTAAACAGTCCTACAGAACTGTGCAACTACTCAATCTTTTAACAGCTGTAAAATGTCATCCTACCTTTGCAACCAGCATTGAAGAGCTGTCCCAGCTCATTTAGTAGACATTAGGTTGTATCCTAATGAAGCTAAAGATTTTGTTGGTGTTGAGGGGTTCTTATAACATCGCTAGCAGTTCTTAAAAACTGTTATTCTGTTATGCATGACTTCTTAGATCTGCACGTGGAGGAAAATTACTTAATTCTTCCTACCTGAAGTCTTTCTCTAATGGAGCCCAGTTAATTTCCAGGCACTTAAAAATGTTGGATTGAATCTTAATTTCAAAATAACCTTTCTTAGAAATAAAAGTTCTACTGCTGAAAATATTCTGCGGTTGTCCTCCTGCATTTTCCAGCTGGCTTGAGGCAATGGATGTTCTGGATTTCCAAATAAAAGAATCTCTGCTCCAATGGGGTCAATGTCCCTCATGCAGCCTGATGTAGAAGCATTAAGTGCTCTCAATAGAAGTTCTTTCCACTGATGATTAGTGAGCAAACCTGCAATTAACAAGTGGGGTAGCTTCACCATTTGTATTTTGTATAAGAAAAAGTGAGCAGAACCTAAGGAATTAAGTGAAATGAAATTGTATGCAGTCTCTTACTATTCTTTCCTAGCAGGAGGAATGCTCTCTTTCAGATGAGAAGTAGTAATTTAATCATGTACTTGCCTCCAGAACTTGAAGATTGAGCCCCTCCAGTTTATTTTTAGACTTCAGTTTTTAAATATCTAACATAATCCCTGCCACAGAATTACATTCGTGGATCTTTGGAATATTTGTGTACAACAAATAAAAAGAAAAATTTCCTGCAAGACAAAGCAGATGCAAAGCATTCTTTCTTGAAGAACTGCCAAAATGGGGATGCCCTCCCCTCTATCGTGAGGTGTCTGTTTGCTCCTTGCCTTCTGAGTATCAGAGTATTTACCCAGCACACGGGCAGTAATGCACCTTCTTCTTTTGAGCTTTTGCAGACTATAACTGTACTAGGGTTTGATTTTGGGAGGGTGCTGGGGTAATGTTCTCTTTAGGAATGCTGCTTTTGGGTTACAGTAAAATCAGATGGTAAAGATCTCATTTTTATATTGTATGCAAACAAACATGCCTGGCAGCATAATCTTAATGTGTTGAATATGTACTTGTCATAGCAAAGAGTTTCACCAATTTGAAATACAGAACTGTTTCAGGTATTGCACCTACTCTCTGTAATTTCACAAGGCATTTTAATTTATCTGGGTTTTCCAGGACTACTTAAAAATGCTCTCTATGTGTACAAAATAACTTTTAAGTACAAAGTTTCTCAATGATTTGGAAATAGAGTTGCATTAAAGCAAATCTATACCTTGTGTTTGCAATTACTTTTTGCCAGAAATGTACTTTACTGTGTAAGCATCTAGTTTTGGCCTTGAAAGCTTCACAGTGGTTACACATAGAATTATCAAGCAACAGGCTGAAAAGCAAACAAAAGGGGATCAGTTTTGCAATGAAGTGTGTGGCTTAGTTGTGGAGCTCCTCATCATGAGACGATGCAAAGGATGCTTTGAGGGATATTTGACACATCAATAAGAAGTCGAGAGGTAACTATCGGCTGTCTTGGCTGGGATGAAATGTGTCACGTACTTCTGGAAATGTTGAAGATGCTGGGTGGATGGTTACTCTCTTCACCCTCTTTCTTATCACACCCTTTTTACCTGGTCCTGCACTTTACTATTAGTCTTGCTAGACCTTTATTCGTTTGGGACTGGCTGCTCTTACTTTCTCATGTTTGTATTGGTACACTTATAACTGGCTTGGATAAAAGGCTAGTGCTGGCTCTGCAGATCCCTGAAGCTACAAAGATTAGTCTTTTTGCTTTTGTTTTCTTGTTGTTATAACAAGAGGTGTATGGTGTATTTGGGGGCATCAGGTAAACTTGAAGCTTAACCAGTGATATGTTAGAGAATCACCCTAAAAATAAGGAAAAACCCCAGAAGTGGAGCAAAATAGTATACACTTAAATACTTAATATCTGTCCAAAATATGTATCTAGAACTGTAAATCACCCTAAATCTTGGTAGGCTTGGGCACAACTGTATTCTGGATGTGCTTATGAAGGATGGTTGTGATGCTTTTTTTTCACAGACAGGTGCTGTATTTTCTCATCCCAAAGTGGTGAAATTGAGCATGTGGTCAGCTAAAGATGGTGATCAATACTTAGCTGTACTCTCAATTAATTTTCTTTGAACGATGTTATTCACCTCTCCTTGTGGAGCAATTTCTTCAGGCCTGTCTTTGCTTGTGAGGCTAGAAATGGAGAAAACCTGTATGTATGTTCAGATGCTTTTGTCTTTTGCTTTTATCCTGAGAGCACAGAAGTTGTCAAATGTGCTTCTATTGGGCAAACGAGGTTCGCAGATCAAAGTTAGCTATCGCAGTCTGTCAGAGGAAGAGTGGATATCCTAGAGATAGACCTGGCATCTCTACTCAAACCCTCCAAGAATGAAAGGGGTTATGGAGAATCAACTGATTTGCAGTCACTTATGACCTGTTGTCAAGGATGCTGCAGCACTGGGATTCATGGAAACCAGAAGGGAATTCTTCCCATGCCAGCAAGAGAAGCATACCAGGTATTGCAACTCAGCTGTGTCTCATGCCTTTCATCTGTTTTATGCTGTTCTCGCTAGAACTGGTCAGTCTGCTGGTTTTTGGAGGGAAGCAAAACACTGGTACCAATCATGAGGGAGTTTAAGAGCTCGCTTCCCATGACTGGAAGATCAAATGTTTTAGAAAGCATAAGTACTATGGGTTTAAGTTGTTTTGCTTGATTGAGTCCTTAACTTTATTCCTCCTTTCATCTCATTTCCTTTGCCTCCCTGTCTCCTTCATCTTTGACAGGGAACTCATCAAGTTGTGTCCCTTACAAAGATAATTTCACTAATGTGTGGAGTTCAAGGTCATGGTGTATTTTCTGAGGTGTTTCAGTATTGCCTGTGCAGCTCAGAATGTGTTTCCTCGTAGGAAACTTCCTGTTGCAAATGGCTGCTCAGGAGAGGCTTGTTAATCTGGTTTTCCAGAGCTTCCTTCTCTTGTAAAGGCTGATTTAGAGGGTTGATACGTTTAATTGGTTTGCAATTATGAATTTTAAATTATGTGAAAGCATCCCCTTTGATCTGATTAATAGCTGTAGATAGCAAGTGTATTGCTAGTTTTTTGAAGTGCCTTACAGAGGTACAGATAATGCAAGAGTATTGCGCTCCAGGCAGGCTGTGCTAACTGAGCAGCGCTGACTACAAATACTGCTGGACTTTACAGGCCACCTCTATCAGCCCATATCCATAGCCTGTAGGTTGAGAGAGCTGGACTGAGTTCAGAGGAACAATTGTTGTTATGGATTTGTATATTTTTAGCAGTCTGTGTGTCATCCTAATTGATGGGCATAGATTGGCATTATATATTGAGCTTGATTCGTGGGGTATATTTGGCTTATTTAACAATGCTATCTTTAGAATACCATCAGCATGCTAATCCTCATTAGTGGTATGAACAGCATATCTTGGTGTCATTTAACTAGATGAATTGGTACTGCTGGCCTAGGCTACTCTGGTGATTTTTTTCTTTTTAAATCAGTATAATAGGCATTTAAAATATAATAAAGCTAAGAAGTTTTGTTTGCCTTTTTTTAAACCTGTGTTGTTATGCAAAGGGTGAGATCTTGACTTTTTTGTCACAACTTTTAATCTGTTCACTTACTATCTGTGCATTTCTAATCTCTCAGCATGCAGCTGTTACTTTTGTGACTGAATATTATGTAGCTACGGGACCAGATGGGTGTGTTGGGCTACAAGCACTGCAAGGAAGCATAGTAAGTTCTGCTGCTTTTCAAGGTCACTGTTGCAGTTTACAAAACATGGCATGAAGAGTTCTGGCTAAAATAAGTCAGCAAAACATCTTATTCCTCTGGTGGTTTATCTCTTTGGGTACTTGGGTAAACCTGAGTATGGGTATTATGGTCTAGATGAATGATACGTTTGGGACCTTGCAATGCCTCTGAGTTTGCTGAGCTGCAGATAGACAGATTTGTAAGAAACAGTGCAAGTACAAAATCATTTTCCCTGTGGTGTACCCTGCCTGGGTTTTTTTTGGATATGTTATTTTGTCATTTTGCTATTTACAGTTTTTGGAGCAATTTCCTAATATAATGTGCATAATTTTTTATATAATATCTGGTAGGATTCCATGGTGAAAGCAGACTAGTAATCTATTTGCCCTTATCCTGGTTTTCTAAAAAAACCCAACCACAAAACAAAAAACAACTTGTTACAGTCTATAAGATGACCTTCTCTCTAATTCTGTAATAGTGTGGTTTCTTGAGAGCATCCTGTAAGGGATATTACCAATCACAGGCATGTGTCGGTGTAGTTACATGTGCAATTTACCTGCAGATGTGTGAGTAAGGGAATCTGCTACTGGTAATTTCTTTTGGTTTCCATTTACCTGCACCTTTTTTTACCCACATCCTTTCGTCTAAATCACTGCAGTGTGGCACTGTTATTGGGTAAATGGCAAACACAGGTGAGTTTAGAATTTCATCCTGAGAACTATGGAGTATCAAGATAGTCAGGCCAGGACTGCTGAATGTTCCTTCACATGGGAGAGGAAAGCAGGAGATTAGAAATATGATGGGTTCATGGTGGTATTGATCTTAGTAAGGTCCTTTTTCCTTCTTTGCCCCGCAAAAAGGCAAATGGGAAACGGTTCTGGTCTGAAAAACTTGTTATAGGGAAGTGGATGGAAATGTGGGTAAGGTAATACTTGCATAAGTTGCGTTATTACCCCAGAACACTCTGGTAACACCTTTGTTTTTTAAAGGAAGTATAAATATGCTTTTTTTTATAGTATTTGGATTGCTTTTTTTAGTAACCAAATATAAAGGTAAGTTGTGACAATGGTAGAACCATGGTAGTGCTAAATGCTGAATGCTGCCATAGAGCTGCTTAAAAATGTGACTGAGCAACTTTTGTGGCCAGTAGAAACTGTGTGTAATATAACCTAATGCATTTGTCAATGCAAGCAAGAAAATGCTTGGGAAATCAATTTGAAAAAGAAATGGAAAAAGACTTTCAAGGATATTGTAGACTAATTTAGGTTTAAGGGGATTTCTGAAAGTCATCTAGTCCCATCCTACTCTGAAGCAGGGCTGTTGTTCTTGAAGGGTTTATCATAGTGGTGTTTATAGTAAGCTGCCTTAACCTGCCACATAAAACAATGGGTTTAATTTTACTAATTCCAGAATAACTGGTAGAAATGAATCTAGTAAATGTAACAGCTATTTATTTGGGCAATGCCTAATTTTAATCTGACAGCTAACACTACAGTACCCCAAACAGTGCAAAAGTAGAATAATTAGTGCCATTGTAGTACTGTTCCACATCTTTTTTGCTATTTCATTGTAAGCTTTTAACATTGTATTTTTAATTTTTTAAAATGAAATAGTGTTTAAACGGCCTAATGAAGCCAAAGCCAATGGAATGTTTTGAAAGGGGAAGAATATGTTTTGGCAATTCTGCTTGATCCATGTCAGAATATTTAGAGTCTGATCCAGGTTGGAATTGAAACCATATCCCCCTACTACCATGAAGTTATACATTAAGGCCTGCTTCCAAAAGTAAAATGCCTCTATCTGTTCTTGCTCTCTTTTTCCTGAGCGCTTAAACAAGCTGAGTAGATTTTATGTGTGAAAAATAAGCTAGGTTCCTTCCAAGTACAAGTCAAAGATGATCACACTGATAAATTTGCTTGATGTCATTTTTTGGGAGCATCCTAAAAGAAAAGGGATGGGGAAGAGAGGAATAACTGTGCCGTTTAAAATGCTTGACTTCAGTGACAGCAGCTCAAAATGCTAATGATAGGATATTAGTTCTAGTGTCACTTGAAGAAATTGGGTATATTTGACCTTTCTGATCACCAAATAAATGAAGAAATATAAATCCTACCTCTGGGGAGGTATGTTTACATAATAAAAGATTTCTAGGGCTGAACATCAAAACAGACATGCTGAATGTCTATCTGGAGCAAATCACCTTGTCCTCAGATTTTTTCCATTACAGAGGCTATGTGCTAGCTTTTGAAATAAAAAGCGGGACACTGCCATGTCTGTTGTTGTTGCCAACTATTTACACTGACCTGTTTCCATCACTTACTCGGAACACATTTTCAGTCTGGCTGAGCACAGCGCAGATGTGGAACAGTTGGATGTTCTTAAACGTGGTGTGGGTTTGGGGGTTTTTTGTTGGTGGTTTTTTTTTTTTTTAAGACACTGCTGTTAGGCTCATACAGCCCCTGACACAGATGATGAGGAATGGAAGGTGTTGATGGCTGAAAGTGAGAGCCCACTGGACTGTGAGGAGGAGGCATATTCAGTATGAATCCCAAGGCACTGGAGTAGCCCGAGTCCTGAATATACTTAGTGAGAGAAGGAACTGAATAAAAGCCAAGGCAAGGTACTCAACTGAAAAACCTATTTTCCACCATTTTGTGATTTTATTATCAAAAGGAGTTTTAGTTTGTTGTCCTGCTCCTAGACAGACCCTGCGTATGATGAAACAAAAATAGTTTTGGGGCGAGAAGTAGGAAAAAGTTGTATGGTAAAATGGTTCTGGTGTTAGGAAAGCAAGTCTCTTTTGTTGGTCTGCAGACCTGTCCCTTTAAAGCATACAAAATCCATGGAGACGCATTCCCCTGCAAGCTATTGAATCACTGTGGGACAGACATCCCCTTCCTGAAGCAATGAAAGAGTTTTAAAAAGCTAGAATTTTATTGAGACAATGGATATTAAAACAACTTTTAGTATTCACATTCATATTCCACAGAGCCTGAAACAACCTGGTACAAGGTGCTGCGGCAGTGACTGATACAGCTGCAGTATAAATTTACTGCTGGTATAGATGTGGCGGAGTGGGGAAGTATTATCATCTGTGTTTTGCCTATGAGCAATCAAAGAGGCCCAAAAAAGCAGAGTGATGTTCCCAAGGTCACACAGGAAGTCTCTGGCAGAAACAGAAATTGAATGCAGGTTTCCCAAATCCCAATCCAGTGCCTTAAGAGATCTAAAAATCAGATATTCATACCAATCACATTGACTGAATTTTCCTAACCTAATAATGTTCCTTTCAGAAGTGCCGTAGGCTGTGTAACAAGAAGTTTCTTTTCTTTTGAGGTTGCACTGCATTAAAGTCTATGATGTTGCAAGTCATGGTTCACTTTTTATGGTATTGCATAAACTAAGGGTGCTACCTCAATGATTATGCAGTGAAAGTAGTTACCGTTTGACTTGAAAAGATCAGCTCTTCTTTATTATGGAGGCCTTCGGCTTCCAACCCTGAAGAATGTCCTGTTGGGCAATGGATTAATTTACATCTGATGACTTCTAGATAGGAAAATAGATGCTAAGATAGAGCTAAACTGGGAGAATATTACAGTTTCCTATTTAGTCTTTTAATATTTTCAGGGATCTTTAACAGGCCTATTGTGAGTTTTCCACTGACAGTATCCATCATCTGAGCTACCCTCTTCCTGATTCCATGGCTTACTCCAAACAGTCTCTTGAGTATGAAACTCTCTCCTTAATAAGTACCATCCTTCAAGATGATGGTCATTGGCATTAGGCCATGTTTGCCACTCCTGGGCATGTTTCAATCTCCAGTATTTTGTTTCTGTTGGGTTTTACTGCTTTAGCTTTTTCTCACTTTTAAATTCTCCAATAATTTAAGCTCTCCTGTGATCCTGCCAGCCTTTTTCTACTCAAAACCAAGCTCAATCACTTGGCAGACTTTCCCAAATGCTCAGGTTCTGATAATATCCCCCTGACTCTGAAGAACACCACAGTGAGGGTGACTTTTTAAAGTCATGTTTTGCATTTCACCCCTTAGAGCCATTTTCTGTTACAAGTCAGTTGCTTCAGGAGGGATGTTCAAAGAGCTCTCCCTAAGCACTGACTTCCCTTGGAGCAGAATGAGAGTGGCAATGAGTGACCCTTTTCTTGAAATCTTGCTTCTGTCCTTCATTCAACTGGAAAAAGCTGCTGCTGTTTGCAGGAGATGGTGAAATGCACAAAGCCTCTAGTGCTCTCCTTTACATACATGTGTAGTGAGGATGATTACAGTGACTAGAAAAAGTTTTTATTTACATCTGTTTCAGTATAGTGAAGTAGGTTGCAATTAATTAGAAAGTTTCTGGTGTGGTAAAAATCATCATATAGGAGGAATGCAACACATGATTTCCAAAGAGGAAATTTAATTCCATATGGGATGTGCCCTCTCCCAGCTAGGAATTAATTGCAACTTTAAAAGAAGATTTGATTATGTCGGTTTAAAAATATAAAATAAAAAAAAAAATCGGCAACAAAAAACCAACCCCCTCCACTCTCTGCTATGCATAGCCACATTTTCAATACTGAGGAAATTTAAATGATTTTAATTTAAACTTTTCTTTCATTACTTTGCTCAAGTTGAGAGAGGGCTTTGATCAACCTTTGAGTTATATAATTTATTAGAGTAAAGGGAAGAGGATAACCTTCAGATGTCTTCTGTGGTAAAGCACTGATGCTGAAAATGTTAAATGTTTGCAGACAGAGAGCATGCTTGGCTGGGAAGGCCAAAAAAGAATAAACAAAATGTGACATGTTTTATTTTGTTATTTATCTCCTAGTAAATATACAAAACAAACGTAAATATAAATCACATCTTATTCAAAACACTGGCATGAGTTGTCTGGAATGCACCTCTTTGTGGTGGTATCCTGCCATACCACATATGATGTCAAAACATATGCAGTTAGCTTTAAGGTTGTCAGTACAGCAATTTTGTTAAATCCTTCTAGCTTCTTAATGTATACATTGTAAATCCTGGGAAGGACACTTGTATATCCTTATTGACACATGTCATAGACTTTGCTGTTCTGCTGCAGTTCTGTAGATTAGTGGCTCTGGTTGTACTTTCCATAGGTTGGTACTTGTTTTCTAAGGTGTTTCGTTCAATTCACTCAGTTTTACTTCTTTCAACTGTGGTATAAATCTGAACACCTAAATCCATAACTCTTTGAATGCTGGTGCTGACAGTGTAATTAAGAACAAGAGCATTCAGATTTGCATGTCTAATTCATTGTGGGGGCACAAATTAAACCAGCTGAGAACGTCATGTGTGAACAATGTATTAGCTGACAGGGCAAGTAAGTGTGAGGAAAATGAGCAGTATGCAACATGATGGAATGGATCTTGGTGAAACCCTTTCTGCGAGCTGCAAAAATAACTCTTGCGGTATACTTTCCTTTGAATAGTATGACCTTTCCACTAAAGTTTAATGAATGAACTTGGATGAGAATAGCTGGCCTTCTTCCAGGTGCTACTGAGCATCAGCCAGGGTTGCCCAAATGATGCACCCTGTGAAACATAATATTAGAACCTGGCTGGTTTAGAGAGAAAATTAATATGTAAAACTGGAAATGCTGAGGTCACTTGGTGAACAGCATATTTTAATGCACAGTGCTTGGAATTCAGTGCTAGCTTATGCAAATATCAGCCCTGAAAGGTGCTGGTGGACTTGCAGCTGAGATGCTTATTGCTCATCATCGTCGTTATTTGCATGGTGGGGGAATGTATCTGCAACAGAGTAGATACTAAGAGTTACAGCAATAGCTTACACTGCTATTGTCCCCTGGGACTGAAGCTGTTGGGGTGGCAGGCATCTTAATCATCCATGTGTCATCTTAATCACCCATGTGTCAGACCTTTTCATGTAGTTAGGTGACTTCTTTGGCCTGCTGGTTAGTGTTCATTTACACCAGTTAGTGATCTAGCCCCCAATAGTAACTTAATTCTGTTCTTTACTAGGTTACCTAGCAGGCTCTAGGGTCCCTTCTGTTGGTAGGTTTTAGCAGTGGTTTAAACAGAACAGCTTAGGTATACTTAATCTTGCTTCATTGTTGTTTGCCAAGATGATTTAATGTAGTCATGATCTTACATATCCATGTACTGTAACTTCAAAAGGTGGATCCATGTTATGTTCCTAATAACGTTTCAAATTTCAGTTTGAACTACATACAAGCAGAGGATAGGTGAAGGATGGTGTAACTCTGTGCTAACATCATCATTTCCAGAGGGTGAAGATGTAAACCACATGGTAGTACTATTTACACAATAAAGAGCTGCATACGAAGAATAAAGCAATGTTTGAATGGACAGTAGATAAATGGTACTATTTCATCTTCCAGTTGCAAGAAAAGGGGAAGAAAGTTTAGTAAAATGTAAATTAGTCTTAGGCATAAGTATGACTTCCATAAGCATGGAAGATCTGTTTTGGGGTCTTATAGGACATGCAATCAGAACTGCAGGCACAACATGCAGAGAATTAAAGGCCAGGAGAGATTATAATATGATCTGGTCTAACTGTGCCTGTATTTGGCAAGACAGAGAACTTGACAGAAAAAATACACAGGCATTGATCCCCATTGCTTGTTTTTAGTTGAAATGTATCTTCCCCAGTCTTGATTTCAAATGATGAAAATTTTTCCAGTTCTTTTTGTGGTTGTTACTGTGGTTAATCAGCTTCACTGTTCAAAAACAAAACAATACTGTCATTTTATCTGTGCTTGCTTGGTTTTATTTGCAAGATAAGATACTACTTACAACTTTTAGCGTTGCTTCAAAGAAGTCCTTTAGGATTTAGTACTTTTTATATGAAGATACAGGTATATTCTGCTTTAATAAGTTGAACATTTAGCCTTTAAAGTCTGAGCATTTTCTCCAGTCCTTAAAATGTTTTTATGGCTCTCTTCTGTACCCTCTTAAATTTCCAACATTTTAAAAATAATCTGCATCCCGGATCTTTATGCAGTATTTTTAATGCTTTAGTTTCAACCAGAAAAACCTACCTTTTTTCCCCCTTCTTCATCTCTAAATTCATCAACCTTTTTTTGAATTGGCAAAGTATTTTTCCTCCTAATCAATCAAACTTACTTAGTAATTATGTCTCTGGGAATTTCAAGTTTTAGTTGCAATTTTTGCCTAAATCTTTCATAGAATCATAGAATGTTTTGGGTTGGAAGGGACCCCTAGAAGTCATCTAGTCCAACCCCCCTGCAGTGAGCAGGGACACCGCTAACTCGACCAGGTTGCTCAGAGCCCCGTCCAACCTGGCCTTGAATGTTTCCAGGGATGGGGCCTCCACCACCTCTCTGGGCAACCCGTTCCAGTGTTTCACCACCCTTGTTGTAAAGAATTTCCTCCTTATATCCAGTCTAAACCTACCCTGTTTTAGTTTAAAACCATTACCCCTTGTCCTGTCACAGCTGGCACTACTAAAAAGATTTTCCCCATCTTTCCTATAGGCCCCCTTTAGATACTGAAAGGCCGTAATCAGGTCTCCCCGCAGCCTTCTCTTCTCCAGGCTGAACAACCCCAACTCTCTCAGCCTGTCCTCATAAGAGAGGTGCTCCAGCCCTCGGATCATTTTAGTAGCCCTCCTCTGGACCTGCTCCAACAGGTCCATGTCCTTCTTGTGCTGAGGGCTCCAGAGCTGGACGCAGTGCTCCAGGTGAGGTCTCACCAGAGCAGAGTAGAGGGGCAGAATCACCTCCCTCGACCTGCTGGCCACGCTTCTCCCGATGGAGCCCAGGGTACGGTTGGCCTTCTGGGCTGCCAGCGCCCATTGCCGGCTCATGTCCAGCTTTTCATCCACCAGCACCCCCAAGTCCCTCTCGGCAGGGCTGCTCTTGATCCTTTCTTCCCCCAGCCTGTATTGATACTGGGGGTTACCCCGACGCAGGTGCGTGACCTTGCACTTGGCCTTGTTGAACCTCATGAGGTTCACACAGGCCCACCTCTCCAGCCTGTCCAGGTCTCCTTGGATGACATCCCGTCCTTCTGGTGTGTCAACCGCACCACTCAGTTTGGTGTCATCCGTAAACTTGCTGAGGGTGCATTCGATCTCGCTGTCCAAGTCATTGATGAATATATTAAACAGCACCGGTCCCAGTATGGACCCCTGAGGGACACCACTTTCCTTTCTATTAGGTTATCTTACAGTTTCCTCAGTTTTAGGGAGTTGGCCATTTGAAGCTCAGTGATAGGACTATGCTTTGCTTAATTCTTTCTCCATCCTTTTCTTTCTCCACTGATCCCTACTGCACTTTTTCTGCACGTGTGCCTTGCAACCTTAATGCTCTTCAGCTAGTTTCTAACAGAGGTGATCCATGAGACATGGGATTTTCTATTCATACAGTCTCTTCAACAGCACTGTGATGTGACAATCTATGCTACCAAAATCTCCAGCTCCATCAGCTGTGCTGTTCACTCCATTGCAGGTGAGTGGGAAGTATTCTTGGACAGGATTTTGGCTTGGTTTTTCCTCTTCAGCTCTTTCATAGTCCCTGAAGTTCTTTAATGTGTCATTCTGTAATAGAGCCTTTTCCATGTGATGAGATGCAATGAAAAAAGCAACATCATTAGTAGAGTTATACAAGGTAAGCAAAGACTCAACAGGATTATGACATGAATTTGGAACAAAAGGCAAAATTTTCTCCTGTCCTGTGTTTTTTTTCTCAGTTATTGATCATAATTTAACTTTTCTTCCAATTTAGTATATTTGACTGCTTTTGGTAAGAAATTTGAGACAGATTGTGGCATAATCTGTTTCATCAACTTCTCTTCTTTTTAAACTGGAACTTGTCTTAAACCGTATGGGATGTAATTTAATAAATTTCTGAAATAAGTTGTCAGTGCTAACTATATATCCAGCTACCCTATTCTGTTTGGATATTGCTCATTTCTCATTCTTATTTCCTGCAGCATATAATTCTTTGGTCTAATAATATACTGCATGATGGTGTTTCTCTTGGATGATTTTGAATTTGCCAGCTGCCAAAAAAATTTAATAAACCTCTCGGTTTTGAATTTAGATAAAGAAAAATAGCTGTTGTAACAATCTTCTGCATACCTCACTCCATAAACTTTTTTCTGTCTGGTGCCTCTAGTTTCTTCCCATCTGAAAAGTGTCCAACTGCTTCAACTTCCAACCGTATGGAAGGTCCTTCCCCTGTATTCCCTCACTCTCAGCAGTTTTGTCTTTGTACCCTCTGAGGGGTACAAAGGGGACTGTGTGTGAGTAAATAGTAAATTCACTGTGAACTCAGAATATTGGATGTCTGTAGGCAAAGGAGGAAAAACAGGCCAGATGGAACTTAGGTCCAAAAAAATAGTACATTTGGAAACTATATTTTTGTTCCAATATTTAAATAAACAGGGGGGTGGGGTGGGAGGGGAGAAGTCAAAATCATTTAAGTTGGAAGAAAGCAGTTGTTCAGTTTTTGGGGTGAACAGAACCCAATACTGGCTGCATAACAAAGGAGAAAAGCAACTTTTTGATTTGTCAAGGAAACAGAAAATAGTGGGACAGCTGTGTTTTGGCACTTCCCAGGGTCAATGCTGCTAGTGACCTATTAGAGGAATTTTTGAAATTATATCAATTTAACTTTAATTCAATCTCTGGAAGCCAGTACTGAGTCTCTGTATATTGCCTCCCCTTGTTTCTCTTCACTAGTTTGGAAGAAATAAACCTGCCTTTTACTACTTCTCAACTTACATTGCGTAAAGATCTGACTTGCAAAGGGGTCTCATCAGTATCCTTTTTGTGTGCACAGCTTTGTGTGTGTAAACACCCGCAAATTCATTTTTCATGCTCTAACTCTTAAGACTGTTATTTGTAAGTGTACTTATCCACCAAGATTATCTCTGAGAGAAGGCCACGCACCCCAATGTACAGGCTTTTGGGGTGCATCTCTTTCTGAGGTAATCTTGGTTTTGTTCACCTGGATCTGTGAGTCTGGGTCTTGTGATGATGATATGCTGCAAAAGAAGAGGCAATGCAGATTATTAGCTGCCCAAGTGTCTAAGGGTGGTAGAATCAGAGTTTCTAAATAGCTGTTGCTTGTGTCCTTGTAGTACTAAAACTAGTGGATCAGAGAATTCTGCTGGGGAATAGTCCTGACACAAGTGTCTACAGAAAATCGGGCTAAACTTCCCAAATAAATAGCTGGGGGCCCTTTTGAATAGCTCCCTTAGAGCACACAGGTGTGAGAGTGGGGAAAGTACCTGTGCTGTTTTACACCTGGGATAAGGGAACAGATGTGTGGAGACCCAGCGTGTTCTCTAGAGTGAATATAGAAAGTATGGGGCGAAGAACTGGCCTCTAGACAGGGCTTGGCTGATGATGTATTTCAACATGGATTTCCAATATGGGAACAGGGATTTCTTTTCTTGATCACAGAGGGTAACTGTTCAGAACTTGAGGTCTGATTCTCCACTTACTGACCTATGTTTCATGCTGGCAGTAAATTAACTTCAGAGGAATTTAGTCTTGAGTCATGCTCATCTGAATAAAGAAGTTCTGTTTTTTAACCATATCCATAAAATGATACAGATTTTGCTGAGCTTGTCTCTAGACTGGATGCCTAGAGACTATAGAAATGGACCTGCTATTACAAGTATTTATTCCTGTACAAGAAGGGAAATACGTCACTGTCTTCTCATCTGTTTGGGTGTAAGGCAGTAAAATCACCCTCTCAACAGGTACTGAGTGTGGTGTACTAAAACTGAAATCTGTCCTCTTCTAACCTTTAGAAAAAACTGAAAAGGTATACTTTGGCAATAAAATTGGTCCTGCTTTCACTTCACGGAGGTGGATAAAAGGGTGTTGGAGTGGGGTTGGGAACGCAGTTCTCCCCTCCCTGGAGAATGCCACAGCCAGGGGACCATGGAGCTGCATTCCTCTGGAGCAAGACAGACCCAGAGACATGGATGCATCCTAGTCCCTATGAGGATTGTGTGGTGAAGGGGATGTGTGCTTGTCAAGGGGCATTGCACAGAGAGGGACTCTGGCCCTTGACTACAAGTAGAGAACTTGCCTTTTACCAGACATCCATGGTTGTGGGGTCCTGCTTAGGCCTTGCCTCCCTCCTGCTCAGTGACCTGATATACCAGGTGCTCTGCAGTCTGCTGGGCAGTTTCTACTGATGCCCTTGTTTGCAGTGGGGAAGAAAGCAGTTATAGTAGTCAGCTGGCAATGTGTAAGATTTGGAGCCAGCGGGGGGGAAGGCGGAAGAGGGAACTGGATCAGAGAATCACATGTCAAAAGTGTGTGACTTGACAGGTTGGAAGAAGGGGCCTGTTTTGGTTACACCCCTCTGTTTTTAAGATGCGCTGGGTGCGCAGAAACGTTTGCAGAAGTGCATTCCTTCACAAGATGTCTGTGCAGCAGCTGGGCTTTGTCCCTGTGCATTGTCAGCCTGTGGTGCTTAGTAGTATTTCTGGGTAAAAGTCCTGTATTATAGTAGTGTATTACTTAAAGAGGAAAAGGGATTTGAGGTAAGTTGCACTGGGGTGTGGATGGTCCTCAGCCTGCGCTGCCATGCTGGTTCCCCCTGCTGAGTGACCGATCGCAGCCTCCTTCCCCCATGCACAACTAGTGGCAATATGGCAGTGACTTTCTTAATCTCATACAGGACCCGAATTTTGAGCCTGGTGAGTGTCAATCCCGTGTTTCAGGCAGTCTGTCGAAGGGACAAATTATGGTGATGGCATATGGAGGAAAAGATGACTTCTTCATGCTTTTGGACCGCTTAGAGCTCTTCAGTGCATGCTTTGCCATGCTGTGTTGACTTACTGAATCCTTGAATACTTTCCCCAAGCTCTATAGGTTCAGATGAGGCCTCTTTTGTTTTCTCCGAAGCCTATGTATCTTTAAAGCAATGGAAATTGGAGTGAATTGAAGCGAGTCCGTTCAGACAAACTGCTGGGGAGAGCTCGGTGGGAAGGTAAACTGAGCTGGTTTTGAACTCTTGCAAGGTGGATTTCAGGGCTACCTTATATTGCTGGTCTGGGCCAGGAGAAGTGCAGCTACTAGCATGGGGTACTGCAGCTTGTGGGGCTCAGCTGGGGAGAGGAGAGCCCAGTGTATGATGTACAGAGGGACAGCCCCAGTTAAAAAATAAAAGTACCTCCTTCCATGCAAGCTTTGGCTAACAGGATAGGAACGTTCGAGCTGCACATGCACACACAAACAATATGCTCTAGGGAAAGACCACAAATATGCTAAAAATCATAATCTGATAAACTTAGATGATTTCAAAATACAAATGTCCTGTCATTGCTTTTCATAACAAAAATGATCACTTAAGACTTTACCACAGCTTAACTATTCACAATGTAAACATCAACAAAACTGATGATTTTTTTCAACACTTAATGTGCCTTTCACTGTGGAAATAAATGTTTTGGCACCCAATCCTTCCTTATGATTTTGAGAATAAGAACCTACAGTGCAGAATCACCATTTGGTTAGACAGTTGAAAAAAAGCAGATTAGATATGCAGATATGGAGACTCCTTTTCCAGACCATTTTCCATTTCTGAAACTTATTTTGTTATCATCATTTTAATCTTTCCAATGCAATCGGAAATGTCTTTCCAAACTCCTGAGCCCATCTTCTCTTGAAGAATAGAATAGTTTATGAATTCTCAATTTTTTTTTTTCCTCACCCGAGACCCAAACCAGCTACAGGCTTCACTTTGTTTCTCTTCCTTCCTTCCCTCCAAGATTCAAATCCTGGAGTCCTGGATCTTGATGAGAAAGTATTGTCTTCCCTCCCCCCTGACCCGTGTGTTACTGGGGGCTGGGTGTAGAGGATTAAATGGGAATTGGGTCTCCATGCCTGCCTGTACAGTGTCTGCAACCAAAAGCAGCTGTTATGGAGCACCCAGCTGGATTAGTGAGGTTAATTTGGTACATGCCTGGTGAAGCATCTCTTACTCCTGCTTTGTCCTGGTGCTGGCAAGATTTGAGTTACTTTCTTAGCCAATCCCATGCAATATAGGATCCCTTTCCAGGAGACTCTTACTGGATACATTTTGGTATTTAAGATATGCTGATCTTAGTAATTTATGCTATTGTTCCCATATATGTATTATTTTTCTGTGGCTTCAGATTTCTACTGCCATTCAGATCATATTAAACACGGTTTTTCCTTTTTAAATACTAACATCTAGGATTAATTTAATCCCACATTTTTTCCTGGATAACTTAGTTTTGGATGAATCATTCCCAAAAAAATACAAACATGTCCAAACCTCAGCCTAAATGTAAAATTGAACCAGAATTCAATAGGTTTGGATGAAAGCCTGCTCTTGGGCCCCCCTCAAAGTATACACTGAATCAATGTTGAATCTGTCTTAACAAGTCTGACAGCCTTGCTGCATTGCCTACTACCTTCAGATCTTCTGTGTTTGGGAGTTTCTTCTGCGTGGTATGTATCTGAAGCACCTCAAACCCAGACAAGCAAAAGGCCCAAGATTTAGACAGAATTAATTAGAGAATGGAAAAGGGATTATTACCGAAACCTGATGTTGCCAATTTGTAACTTGTTTTTCTTGCAGGTAAGACTTCTCAGTACCTTTCTTAACAACAGGAAACATTTCCAAAGAATTTTGCACCTTACACTCTAAGTCTTTTAACTGAAAAAGAGTTGAAAGCAGTCAGAGCTCCCCTATCAAGAGATGTCTTAGGAGGGAAAACCTGGAAGGCACCAGATAAAGTCAGCAACCAGGAGTGACACGTATTCAATTGCAAGACACATCCACAAAAGGAAGGAACTTGTAATTCTCCAAAGCTGAACTAGAACATCACATGACCAATGCTCTTCTGATTCCCAGTTTCTTGGAAATTCCCCAAATTTTCTCTCTGCTCTAAACCTGACTGGTTTGTTATGTACATACAGGAAAGGAATCCTCAATTGCTTCTTAATTGTCCTACTGATTTCCTTCAATATATAAAATGTGCTCTTGTTCACTATTTGAAGAGAGATCTGAGGAACCAAAAGCAGTTCTATGTAGCATATAAAACTGTGTAGTATTGTAAGCAATATATGTATTATTCAGCTATAAATCAGCAGAAAAGCTTACACTTTCATTACACTAAAGCAGAACCTTCTGTAATGTCACCTAATAAGGATGAAAGGAGCACATTAACAACTTCTGTGAGTTCCAAAGGTGGAGGAGAGAGTGAAGTAAGGGTTGAAAAGGCTTTTACAGTTTCAGTGAAAGGGAGATAATTCTTTTACTACAACCTGAGCTTTAATTTTATAGAAAAAGGAAAAATTAATTGATCTGGGTATAGGAAGAGAAAACAAGTGTTAGAGAGAAGAGGAACACCTTCAAATTGCTCAGAAGTTATTTCAGTTGAACTACATTTTGCAATTCACCACCAAGAGTGATGTTTTAGTTACCTTGTAAACATCTGATTTTCTTTTTTTGGTGTTCCAGTAACAGTAGAAATTCCTATACTTCCTTTTGTTGAAGTTGGAACAGGTTCATCATATGGCTTGTCTGTCTTCTTCTGGACTGTTTCTGTTCTCACTGAGGGTCTCTTTCTCCTGCTTTTCATGAATTTTGCAGTGTCTGCTCCCAAGATATGTGTATCTTTTCCACCTCACTTCTTGATGGGAATCCTCTGTCTCTGCCTTTCATCTCTCCTGCTTCTCACTATGGAAGATGTATTTTATTCCCTCTCTTCTTCCCACCCCTTAAGATGGGCTGTTATCTATCACTTACCCTATCCTGACAGACAGGCTGCAACCCTTACAAAGGTCAGACCCAGGGGTGAGGTTTGTGTCCATCTCTTCATCCTTGGTGAGATCTGAGAAGCTCATGGCTGTGCTGCTTTCTGAATTTCAGTGCAGTAAGCTGACATAGTAAAACAGTGGAGCAGAGGAAGGGAGTTCTAACAGTGGTAATCTGTTCTCCTGATGCAAGGCCCAAGCAGGGTAAAGTTAAGGAAGGCTGAGCTGTGATCCCTGTGTGCAATAGTGTTCTGCAGCTCGTTGTCTCTCTTTTGGTTTGGTTCATGACAATTTTTATCAAATCCATGTCTATTTAGATATTTATGTCCCTGTGCATATGTTGTGATGAAATACACTGTTTTAATCAGGAGTTTCAGTTTGGTTTGTTGCATGCACTGTCCTTGCCCTTAACCAAAATAAAAACCAGACTCAGCACACACATACAATGCAGGGAGAAAATGGATATAACCTTATGATAATATTTCATCTAATATAGTTGAAGCCAGTGGTACTCACTAGCATTGGGCCGTGGGCCAAAATTCAGCCCCAGAGCACTTCCGGGGGTTGCATAGAGTTGTCGTCTTGGCTACCCTCCCTCTCTCCTCCTCCTCCTCTTCCCTCTGCTCCAGTGTCTGAACTAAGCAGTTTGACAGAGAGGAGAATTAACTCTTGTAAGGGTGGGGAAGAATGTGGAGGTACCCACTCCAACAAGGCTGGGAGTCTTCCAGGCTGCATATTATTATTAATAATAATAATTATTTTCAAGTTTAACATTTGGAAAAGTACTGGGGACAAGTGTAGGTTAGTGTTGCAGAGTCTTTTGGAAATAGGGGAAAAATGTAGTCTTTTGCAAGGATAGCTCTGCAGTAAAGCAGAAATGCAGGGACACCAGCACCTGTTCTCAACATCACCACCTCCTTTACCACATTCAAAGCACTGCTGATTTCACTAGCGCTGAGGCATCAGCTCTGTTCCTGTGTAAGAAGCTGATTTTTGTACAGTGTTCACAGTTTTGTAATGCCCTTCATTACAGGATCTCAAATCCTTGTTCCTTAAAAAAGAGAGGGGAGCCCTCATAACAAGTCTTGGGAAGTACCAAGGAGGCCAACATCATCCTGGCTTGTATCAGAAATAGTGTGGCCAGCAAGAGTAGGGGAGCGATTGTCCCCCTGTACTTGGCCCTGGTGAGGCTGCACCTCAAATACTGTGTTCAGTTTTGGGCCCCTCACTACAGGAAGGACACTGAGGTGCTGGAACATGCCCAGAAAAGGGCAATGAAGCTGGTGAAGGATCTAGACCACAAGTCTGATGAGGAACAGTTGAGGGAACTGGGGTTGTTTAGCCTAGAGAAGAGGAGGCTGAGGGGAGACCTCTACAAACTGCCTGACAGGAGGGCATAGCCAAGTGGGTGTTGGTCTCTTCTCCCTGGTAATGGGTGATAGGACAAGGGAAAATAGCCTCAAGTTGTGCCAGGGCAGGTTTAGGTTAGACATTAGGAAAAATTTTTTCACCAAAAGGGTTGTCAAGCACTGGAATGGGCTGCCAAGGGAAGTGGTGGGGTCCCCATCCCTGGAGGTATTTAAAAGACAGGTAGACCAGGTGCTTAGGGCCATGGTTTAGTGGTGGACTTGGCAGTGTTAGGTTTATGATTGGACTCTATCTTAAAGATCTTTTCCAATCTAAATGATTCTGTAAGTACCTCTGGGCAAGGCACATGGGCATGCCTACTCCAGAATTTCTAAACTTCCTTCAGTGTTTGTTTTTATTCTGGTGTCTGAGTGTAATGTTGGGGCACTGGACCCTAGTTCTGATGATCTCTTCAATGTAAATACAATATATTTCCTTTTTTTCCTATTCTGCCCCCTCATTCTTTTCCATCCTCTCCCTATTTGATATCTTGTCTTTTTTTTTTCTTCACCCACTTTATTCTATTGTCTTCTTTTTCCTCTACTTCAAATCTATATTCCATTCACGACATTCAGGTTCCCTCTGCTGTTATTCAATTTTCACCTTATTTCTCTTCACCATGTAAGTTTTTCCATCACTTACAGCATCTCCCAGCCCAGTCTGCTGTCTTTTTCAACCAGAAAGCTTTGCACTTTGCTGGGAGGATGTACCAGGCTTGCTCTATTGGAGAAACTGGGAAGAGATGTGTGTAGAAGATTTGTGTGAGAAGTCCTGCATTGCCTGCTGCATAGTGTGTCTCTACTCCTCACCAGACCACAGGGGCTGTGTCTTGAAAGCACTGGGCATAGTGTGGAAGATGCTGCCTACAGTCCCCAAGAGCGCCAGCCAGCAGTTTGCAGAGAGGGGATTGGTTTTCAGTCATTCAGTATTTTCAGAATTTCTGGACTGTGAAGTCCCCTGGGAAGGAACTGCATTTCCTGTTGCTGGCCCATCAGGATGGGGCCAAAGCTTCAGCTGGGGCTTTGGTCCTGCTGCAAAGCAGCATCTTTAGTAAGAAAGGCTCAAACAGCTGGGCTCCTGAAAAATTTAAAAAGCCCTGATTTTTTAAGGGTGGTGGTTGTCATCTATATGCAGTGTAGCGCAATAAATGAGGAGGATATCACTGCTGCCAATTTAGAGACCCTGTATGCCTGTTTGGGGGTATGTGGGGGAATTAAGACCTTGAAATGGGAATAAAACTTCTGGGAAGGAAAGTGGCTGCGTGGCAGCTTGTGCACAATAGCAGGGTGCTTCGCACTGCAGTGTGGCTTTAGGTGTGAAGTGGCTTTGACCCAGCAAGTGCTGGTTACCCAGAGTGCGGGTGATTGGATTGGAGGTTTCGCATTAATAGAAGTTACAGTCCTACAGCCGCATCTCCATCCTCTCATTCCAGAATGGCATGCCGTTATACCAGTGGAATTACAGTGCACTCCGGACTTTAAACCCATAAATTGCTAATGCCAGACTGTTCCGATGAGCAGCTTTTTGATATCCTTTACATGTTAAAAAGTACTCAGGCCCGTTGACAAAGCAAAGAAATGGTGTCAAAAATAATTTTAAAACCTTTTGACCTGTAAGGTTTAAGAGAATTAGGCACAGATTCTTTGCTTTAAGCCTCTTGGTGACAAGAAATATGGTCCTATGCCAGCCAGTTTGATTGACAGTGGCGTTTGTAGTTTCAGCTGTTAATACAGTATGCTCCTTGTGTATTCCTAGTGTGTAAATATAGAAGACTATTTGTCACCTGGGTTGATGGATTATGCATAAGTGAGACAATGTGGTTAAGATTCTAAAGCATAAATGAAAAATCATAAACTTTGCATAACTCATAAAGCAATGCTTAATACTCATGATGAAGTGTCCTTATTTTAATCAAGGGAAACTGTCAGACTTTCAAATTAGCAAAGATTATGCAGCTACCATGGTGGGGTTTTTTTAATAGCTGTGTGCTACTAACCTGCATCATTGGATTTTTGACAACCGTAATAAAATGTATTGGAAAATTGATTAGTTTTAAGAGAGTCCTTATAGCCAGCTGCTTTTATTTCTAAATGTCATGTATTCACTCATTGTAGGCTCCATCCCTTCAAGTGGAATTCTTGGCTGAAAATGAACCTTTGCATAGGTACAAAAGCACTCTTGTTTCACATTCTTCAATTAGTTTTTAGCATTTTCATGTGTATTTGCATAAGTTTATTTTTCCTGAAAGCTTTCCCACCACAGATAGCTGGCTATTTACTCATTTCCCACTATGCTGTAATTACAACTTATTTGTGCTTTTGAGATGTTGTAAATTTCTAATAATACAGACATGGCTTTGCAATTGCTATTTTTCAGAAAATACCAGCTTTTTTCAAGAAAAAGCGTGTGGTTAAGTTACTGATTTTTTGGACAGAGAAAAGAGAATTTGCCATGAAAAGTGCGTTATCACCTCTTGAAATATGCAGTAAAATTGGAATTTTCAGCATGCTACTCTTATCTTTATTTGCTGATAGAGAGAATATCCAGATATATTTTTTTTTTTAGCTTTAAGGGAAAGGATATGGTTAGGTTCATATTACTCAGCATTTAATAAGTACAAAGTACAAGGAAAAGGGGACGTAGCCCAATACTTTAACATATAAAAGATTTTAAGGAAAGCACTCTTCATAATCTAAATGAATAAAATGAATCTAAATAAATGAAAGTCGAAATCTGCATCTGTTTTAATCTCACTTTTAATACCATAAAAATCTGACTTCTGAAGTCCTTTTCCAGACTGAACTGTCCTGCTGACCTGTGGGGTTTCTGTACGAGCAAGAGGCGCAGGATTCATCCCTAAGCTGGTATGCTGTTTATGATCCGCTCTGAAGCTGTTTGCTGCTTGAGGCCACATCCTGCTCTTTTTCTGCGTGCTGAGTCCCAGCAGATGTCGATGGCAATTTCATGCATGTTTTGAGATAAGGCTGTGGCCCTTTCAGTATTATTTTGCTCTACAGAGATACTGTAGCAGAGCGTTTGCCTTGTGATTAGATTCTACTTTTTTTTTTTATAATGTGATGAACTGTGTGGGGCTGACTGCTGGTATTTAATGAAAAAAGCCCAGACTCAGAAGTCGCTGAAGTAGATATGATCACAGATATCGGTGTGATTAGGAAAATTTTATTCGGTTTTAACAATGAGGAATTCGATTAGGGGCATTTTATTGTTTGTTCTGTTAGCTCATTTATTTGCCTTGTGAGTATAGAATCCAGCTTCTGGACCAAAACCCATCCACAGCTGAAGGGAGATGTATTCTCAGATGAAATGTTTTAAAATGTTAGTTATCTTCAGTGGATTCTTTTAACTAGCTACAATAGCTTCTTTCATATACTTGAGTCTCTGTTGTAGTCTAGACTGGAGTGTCCTATTGCTACATTACTTGTGTGTCAGTTTGTGCATTTCTCACCTGTTCAGTGAAATGCTAGAAAGTCATTTGCAAACATGGGTTAGAAGACAAAGGTTACATTCACTGCATAGTTTATTAATACCATGCACCTATAGTTTGAGAATATACATTTAATAAATATTCTGACACAGGAAAAAATGTGCAGAATATTGCTATAATAAGACTAGGCCATAAATAATAATAATAATAAACTTTTTTTAAAGAGAAGATGACTAGCCTGTGTTACTTTTGGTGTGGATGCTAGTTTTCAGTTTTTAGTACTATGTCCCAAGCAGTTGGGTTTATGGCTAGATGCTATGGACCAGGCCTATTTGTGTTCTGTGGATAAAATCACTTGAGAGGAATAAACTGCCTGGTTATAGTTTTGTAGAGGAGCAGCTGTCCTTAACTTTTTTCTTATTCTGTCCTTTGAACTTGAAGAGGTTATTCAAAGACTTGGAGGCTGAGAAGAGACTATTTAAATAAGGTTGCTTGGGTTCCTAGCTGTGGTAGGTCATTATATTTTGTCACTTCACTACATGTGTATTGAGCTCCATACCTTTTCAGGTTGCCTACTTCAGTTTAAAAAAAACAACAAACAAACCCACTTTATCTAGGCTGTGTGGGAAGGTGCCAAGAGATAACTGTGCCATTGGCTGACTACCGGTTCTACTGAAAAAAAAGAAGTTACTTTGCTCTCACTTCAATTTGTTTTTCTTCAGCATCCAGATGTGTATTTTTATTATACTTTTCAGACCTCAATACCTTCCTAGAGTGGAAAAAAAGGCTGGCGGTCGCTCACCCTATTGTTTATTCTTGGGGAACCTGCACTGTTGGAGGAGTTCTTCCCCAGTATGTACAATATTTTAAGATCAATTTTGTCAAACTTGCAAAGGCAAGTTCATCTCCCTGCACATGTAAAACAAGAACCCACTGGTTCATGTTTCTGCAGGCTGGTGCTTAGGAGCATATGTCAAGTTGCCTGTCCATTATAGCTCCCTCCAGCAACCTCAAAGACTATGAGAGCAGCAGCTGCACTTCAACACTTCTTTATCATCACTCCATCCCCCCTTTTATAGTTGTTATCATCTGTTTTATTTTTTCTTAAGCAAAAATTTCTCTGAGACAGAGAAAGATCCTAATGCATTTCTCTTTTATAAATAAATAAATAATTCCACTACTCTTCTGCTTTTTGCACATCTGCTGGTAGAATATAAAGATCAATACAATGCATCCTTTGAAATGACATTAAAATGTTATACCTAGAGCAGCTGCAAAGTGTAATTGTAATCTGCAGTCTAATTTTTCAAGTTCAAAACCCATAGCTCAGGATACAAGGCTGCGTATTAGCAAGCAATAGCTAAAAATAAGGTAGTAAACTAGAATTCTTGTTTTGTATGGCAAACGAACAGAAACATTAATAGTTGATCTCCATGTTTGTCATCCAGTTTACAGCTTTTCACTTTTTCAATTAGAATTTAAAAATGCTAGCAAATGGAAGCAGATGTGGAGTTAACCATTTAAGGCTTTCCAAGTCTTGCCAAATTCTGGGTTGATTCCGTAAGGAAGACTGCACCTTCAGCTGCTGTATTTTGGGGGTTGAGATTTATGCTAAGAGAAAAGCTGGAGAGGCAACTTAGTTGATAAAGGTGAACTGAATGTGCCATGCTGTGATTTTTTTTTTTTTTTTTTCCCATGCTGTAAAAACTGGTGCTAGAATCACGTTGATGTTGCAGTAACCTTTACTTTGATGCACAATACTCTGTTTACATTGAAAGACTGAGGGATGTAGTTTTTTCCTTACAGCTCTTGCCTCTTGTGATATTTGTGATATGCTTTAGATTGTGCAAATTCCTGAAATTGATTGAATAATAGGTAATAGATTGACTTGATTTGGTGGTTGTTGTTGAGGTCAGTGTGGTTTGGTGATTAGAGAAAAGTTGGGTCATCTATCTGCTTAGGTTTTTTGAGGTTGCCTTTAATGAAACAGTTTCTGAAGTGAAGGGGAAGTGAATAGAAATAGGAAGTCATTAATTTCTGATGTTGTATAGTTACACGAAGACTTTGAGTTATGTCAAAATTAACATTGTACACTAATTGCAAGTGTCAGTCTGTCAAGCTGTGGGGTTTTTTTTTTGTATTTTTTCACCACTTGGCCTCATAATAAGGTCGGTTTCTAGCTCTCAAAGGTTCAGTACTGCTAATCCCAAATACTGGATTATCCTGGGCAGCTTTATTGAAAAAATGTACCTCTAAGAGAGAAGAATGGAATCATGGAGAAATGAACTAACTCATGTTACAGATGGGCTGAATGTTGTACTTCATGTTTAGTAAGTGAAAACAAAAGCTTCTCTCCTTTCCCATGTGCAAAATCTGTCCTGAGTCTATGATAATGTAGGGAATCTGTCCACATGCTTGTTATCAATCCCTGTTGACAACTATGATGCTGCAGTATCAGCAGCGTAATCCCTCGATATTTGGCAGAGTAGGGTTAAATATCTCATGTAAATTGTCATTTACCTTTTGTGTCCCCCATTTGAATGGGACCACCTTGAAACCAAACTCTGAGGAAATCAGCCATATCTGGAGGAAGAAAAAGAAATCTCCAAATAGAACATCTAAAAAAAGGGGTGAATTTGCTGTATGTTCCAGCCAGCTGAGCAGGAAAGTGAAGGGATCAGGACTCACTGAGGATGAGGGAAACTGGCTGCACAGAAGGGAAAGAGATACAATTCAAAGAGAAGGTGGGCTGCGGGAACAGAAATCTGGCTGCCCGTCTATGTTCTGGTTTTGTGACAGGTGACGTAACAAGTACTTACTTTTTAAATGTCAGTCTTTGCAGTGGACTGTTCTGTGCCCTTAAAAAAAATAACTGCACATCTAGGGAATGCATAAGGTTGAATAGCTGTGAAAAGGTGTGCTTATATCAACACATAATTACATGAATGTAATTATGTTCCATTTTGCCAAGAGCCCTGCTGGCATGTTTTGCAGGCAGAGGCTTTCTATCAGGAGGCCAGTGGGGGAAAAGCTGCTGTGGCCTAAACCAGCTCAGGGGCTTGTGAGCATGTGCGCTTGGAGACCGACTGTCGAGTACGATGGCCTGTGTGGTGTCCTGTGTAGGAAAGCCCTGCACGGGCCGTGAGATGATGTGGTGTTCTATGGAAACCCTGCTTTTAAGCTGGCTGCAGATGGCAAAATAAGTGACATCATCATACCACAAAGAAAATAAATGCTTGCTGCTTATTTCTGTTATATGTTATGTGCATTTCTTTCCCTCATGTTTGCATACAGTTTATTATGCAATTGCTTTCTTCAAGGAAGTAAAAATATTGAGTAAGCATTGGGAAAGGAAAAAAAAGTTGACTGTTCTTTTTTCTGATAGAAAAAAAACAAATGCAGAATTGTTGATCATTAACATTTTCTTTCTAAGAGCTCTTTTCTTAGGTAGCTTTTATCTGGGCAATAGTTATAAAACCTAATGCAGTAACTTGTTAAAATATATTAAATTAAAAAAAAAAGTACGAAAACAAAGCCTTCCTACTGCTGTATTTAGAACCCTACTTTATCTCAGACAACTGTAAGTGCTGTGCCACGTGGAGGACATGGGGCTTTTGAAAGGAAGGTATTTCCTCGTTATATTAATAATTTTTCCATTTAGAACATCCAGCTACTCTCAAGCTTCTAACAGTAAAGTAAAAGAATACCTTGCACCCGCTGACTAATTTTAGCTAATGCAAACCAAACATTTCCCTCTTCAACCAAATGACCTTGTGGTTGCTTGAAACAGCACATAGGCTGCTTGGAGGTGTTGATCCTGGTGGGGGGTGATTTCACGGGCCTCTGCTGATGTCCCGAGGCAGGTGATGCTGCTCACAGACCCAGAAGCCAGGCAGTCAAGGAGATCATCTAGGCCGTGAACTTGAACCATCCTAATGGAAACGGAGGGAGAGCCCCAAAAGCCAGAGGTGGTTTGAAATGAGCTTTTGGTTGTAAAGCTGTCCCTGAGCTGGATCAACCTGCTTCTTTGCGTTCATAACATTGAAGTGGGGGATGATTTTAAATTACACAGATTTTGGAGCAGGATGGGGGAGGTGTGCTTCACAGCCTGGGAAACACCAGCAATACAGACTGGTGAGCTTTAAGTTTAAAATTACTCAGCCCTGCTCGCTGCTGAATTTGCTTTACTGGAAACAGTGCAAGGAAGCAGGAGGGCAGTACTAGGATGAGCAGCTCCTTGCTGCTCCTGTAGCTGCTGAGCTGTGTGCAGGTGCCCCCTGTGCTGAGCTCTAGCAGATGCTGGTGGCCCTTCCCCCGTGCAGCTTTCAGGGTGCCCTGTCTGCCAGCCAATTTCAGCTGGTTTGAACCTATCCTGCAGTGGGAGAATGGGAGGGAGGAAGGACATAGCTTTTTCCCATGGCGTTGCTTGACATGAATGTTGTGTGTGTACCCTGTTTTGATAATCAGTGAAGATTACTTTCATGTTTCTACCGTTCACCTGGCTGCAATTCTTTTAAAGTAGCAGTGCTCCCTCTCCTAAAAAAACCAACCGAACAAACCCCCAACTACCTATTAGAATTGATAATCTTATATAAGTCTTAATTGAATAACACTATTCTAAGAACAAGTTTCTGGATAGTTTGTTTATTACTGAGATTTTGAGGCTCATAATTCTGGAGGGCAGAAGGGACCATTAATTACATATGCTGTGTGAGATGGAGACAGTGCTTTTCCCTGGTGGTTCTTACAGCTGGTTCAGTAATGTGACTGAATTAGCTGAGCGTGGTTTTTGAATGTGTAGAAGAAATCTTTTATTGATCAGAGGAGGAATGACTACTGTAGTTGTATGTTCTAGTGCAAAGCAGTACCTGATGTGGAATAACAGCCAGCTAAATAGGTAAATGGATGCAAGGAAGAGAGGAGGATCTCTGGGACATTGAACTTCTGCCAAAGCTAGTCTTCCAGTGGGAATGAAAAACCACATATGTGGGCAGAAGAAAAACCCTGCTATAAACATTTTCCTCAGCATATATTGAGGAAAGGAATATTTTATGTCTTCCCAGAGCTAGGATAGTGTAATTGAGGGTACGACAGAAGATCTGGAACGCCAGGGCCAAGCTGCTTTGGCAGAGCTGTTGTAGGAAAACGTGCAAATATCTATTGTTAATCCCATTACTGAAGGATGCCGTTGCATTGGCTAGAAGAGGCATTAAACATATTCCTCGCACAGCTCGCCAGTGGATCTCCTTCCCACTCTGTAAAAACTTCAGAATATTACGACCTCATTCTTCTGTTTGTGTTTATGTGTGATGGACAGGGCTGCTAAAGCTACCTATGCTTAAGGTTGCTTCACGCTTTCAGCCAGAAGGTCATGTTTTTAACTGTCTATGTTAACTCTGCCAAAGCTTAAGTTGTTTAGGCTGAGATTTTCCAGATGGGTGTCTTCATTCAAGGGTGGGTGGATTTCAACCAAGCTTAGATCAGTGTACTTCTCAGAATGAGCTGACAGAAAATGACATTTTTTTGTTCATATTACAAAGGGAAAATGTCCTGCATCTTGCTTCACTGGAAAAAAAAAAAAAAGCAAAAGCAAACTTACAATCTATGCTTTTCCACTTGAAGTTTGGCAGGCAGCATTTGATCTTACTTGTGGGGGGAGGAGAGAGGAGAAATAAATGATAAAGTAATGAAAGACTGCACCTTAGAATAGAGATAAGCATTGTAATGTCTGTGTATTATGAGACTAATTTAATTTGCACAGAAAACCTTAACTCTGGTGTTTCCCCGCATCTTTAAATGCGTGACTTTGCAAGCTTAATGTCATTTTAATGTGTTTTAAAATGTGATTCATAAGACTTTTTTAACAAAGTGAACTAAGCAAAGCTCCATCAAGGGGTATAATTTTTGGCAGCTATGTTTTCCACCTGCTCTGCCAAAATCTTCAGATCCCTTATTCTTCCACTAGAGTAAATGGAACAATGGATAGTGGCTGTCATCGTGCATTGGCATCTCAACAGAGCCAGGTCAGGTACACTTTGCAAGTGGATATTATAGCTCTTCCTTAAAACCACAGGGCTCCTGAGATGCAGACTTCTTAAGTTTTAACCCAACGTACAAGCCTTTTTCCTCCTTTCTTTCCTTTTCTGAGCTACCATGCTTTAATGTTCTTCAGTTTATTCTTTTTCCAAAAGAACTTCAAGGTAAAAATCATCATAGAAGGAAGCTTCAAGAAAGCCTGGTGTCAGGAAGTAAGTTTTATTCCTTCCTCACTCACAGCATATTAATTTGACTAATCTTCATGTTTTTGTGCCTTCTTTTCTTCATGCATATAAGGAAAAAAACTAATGATAGTTGAGCAAAATAATTAGAATCATAGAATCATTTAGTTGGAAAAGACCTTTAGGATCACTGAGTCCAACTGTACCTGTCCACCGCTAAACCATGTCCCTAAGCACCACATTTACACCTCTTTGAATACCTCCAGGGTTGGGGACTTGACCACTTCCCTGGGCAGCCAGTTCCAGAGCCTGATAACCCTTTCAGTGAAGAAATTTTTCATAATATCTAATCTAAACCTCCCCTGGCACAACTTGGGCATTTCCTCTCATCCTAAATTATTTTGCTACGTTTGAACTCTGGTAGTGGAGGTGAAGCAGGTTGGGTGTATGCGTAAGAGGATGTATTAGGGAAACCAAAGGAGAACCACAGGAGAAGGTCTGTGCCCCTGGAGAAAAGGATTACTTATCCTAGTGAGGGAATTTCTCAGCTGAAATACAGCTCATACCGTGGCAGTGTTCTTTGCGCTAGTGAATATCTGAGGGATAACCACTCTCCCATGTCAAGAAATACTGTTTTGTCTTGTATAATAGTGAGAATTTTAAAATCATTACTCTCCAGTAACAGAGGCTTTAGACCTGGTAAGGTGACAAGAAAAGCACAGTGAGAAGACAAGGCAGCAGTTTTCATTTTTGACTAAGCTATTGGGACTCTTATAAAACTGGGTTGTTATCTTGAGTCTTATTTTCTGAATATTATTTTTGGAAGTATAGTATGGTTATTTCACTTTTTAAAGACTGTGATGGAGAATGCACAGCAGTCTGCAGGCTTATCAGTTTGATCTAGAGTTTTTGCCAGAGTATGCTCGAAATATTCTTGATTTCTCTCCCCTGTTATTTCTTCTTATCCTCCTTCCCAAGTGTCTGGACTGTAGAGACTGGAAAGTAAGTAGAATTGCAAGAGAAATTAACTTATCCCATTAAATTTTTTTAATACAGTAAGGCGGAACAGTTTTTGAACAAATAAATCACCAATAGGTCACTGGTTTTACTGGAAGATACTTAGCTGGAAAATATATCAAGGTGAGAAGTGCTTTATTCTTCATGTACCTCTGTGTGTGTATGTATTTGAACTCTGATTCTGTCTCTTAACTGCGGTCTCTTAAAAAGAAATTAAGTCTGCTTCGGAGCTTTTCAACTACTTCACCTACGTTTAACCTAAGCCCAAACTGTAAGCAGTCTGGGTTAAAGACTACATTGCTGCTGTTTGTCTGTGCAACATCTGGTAAAGCGTAAATGAAAAATTGCTCTAATAAGAAATCTGGAGTGTTACTTTATTTACTCTGTGAGAAAGGTAAATTTCTCGTTTAATCCTGGATATCAAAGGTTTGTAACATCAGTGCATATTTGAATTTCCTTTCACTTTTCATGAATTCTGTCTCGCTGGCCATGTTTGGAGTGGGGGGCTGGACCAGATGACCTCCAGAGGCCCCTTCCAGCCTGATTTATTCTATGGTTCTTCACTTCCATCTACTAACACCACAAAATCGTGCTTCAAACCTTCAGCTTAAGAATTCCTTATTTAGTATAATCATACATAGTTCAACATCCCTTCTTTTTGGGTTTGCAGTGGCTTTAATTGATGTGACTATATCAGCTGTAGACATAAAAATACGCAGGTAACATAGTGAAAAAGTTTCTTTTGGGTTCCCAAGGTTTGACTGTGCTAATAATCTCCTCCTCAGTGCTACAGATGAGGGGGTGCTGTGTTGTTCAAAGGACCCTGACTTTCTCTACTCTGAACTCTGGAAAACCCCACAGAAAACTGTGGGAAAGGTATAGCTATACAGGCTGTAGGAGGGTCCTCAAGACTTTTCTTTGCAAATATGGGGCCAAAGCTGTTAAACTAAACCTGTTGTTTTGCAGCCCAAGGTGACTTCACAGCTGTCACCCAGAAAAAGTTATGGGCTGTGAATGATTACCTGCTGCTCATGTCAAACGGTTTTCTACCCAGATTCTTGGCCTTGCTGGCTACAGTTGCAGCCTTAGTAGAATGGGAAGCAAATCAAACAGATATCAAGTCTGGCTAATCTATTTTCATAAAGATATTTGATACAAAGTGCTAGAATAAAGATTACTAATATTTTAAAGAAAAATAAATTGTATAATTTGCATATATTAATATTATCTATTACAAGGGTATTTGATATATTTTTTTATGGTAGATTAACTCCATATCCTGGTATAACTAGAGTAGAAAGGTAGGAAGCTTTTTCTACGCTCATACTCTGAGCTGGCCCATGACCTAGAAGGCTAAGACAGGGAGAACAGTGTGAAGCCAGGGCATCCCAGCCTTACCTTTACCTTTTCTTAATTTTTTTTTTTCCACCAAACCTCTCCCCTCCATCCCTTAAATAAGCTAGCTCTCTTTTAGCTGCTTTTACTTTTACAGAAAGAGCATTAGAAGTAGATGAAGTGTGATACCAAATAGCTGTTACCACTGGGTTAACTGGGTTCAGTGGTACTTTCTGTGGGATTCTCTGAGCATGAGAAGACTATCATTGTTTGTCCTGATCCCACTCAAATGTTTTGCGATGAAATATGTGGGGTTTGGCCTTCACTCAACAAAGCACTTATACATTTGTTTAACCCTGAAGTAAGCTAACATCACCTGGAATCAATTGCATTGCTTATATGTGTGAAATAAAGCACACCTTGTTGAGTCATGACAGGCTCCATTTACTGAGGAAATATTGTAGAGCCGAACTGATAGTTGATTTCTTCCCCTCCTCCTGTTACTTGCTAAAAGAAGAGCTGGTAGAAGATCATGTTATTTACCTTGTACTTCCATCTGCCTGATAACTGTCATTATTCTGGAACTGGTTTGGGGACATTGTTGGCTTCTCTGTACCTGTTTGCTACTATCTTTCGGTTTTAAGCTCTTTGGGGGCAGTACTGTCTTTTTATAGCATGACTATGCATACAATGTCAATCTCCAGGGGCATACAGTCCTGATTAGGGCTCATTGATGGAATTCTATTATTCTAGGAATAAGTTAGACACTGTTCTGCACACAAGGTTGCTTTCAGGCTGCCTCTTTTTTTTTTTTTTTTTTTTTTTTTTTTTTTTAAATGTATGTAGCCTTCTCCCGGGTCTTGAAGGGAGCACTAGGAGTAGATATGCACTTGGGAAGGATTTACTTCTCTGGCTGCAAAGGGGGGTCAGTTCTCATTAGCTCTGCTTCAGTGTGCTCAGAGTGAGGTGCAGAAGGGCATGTTCATATATGAATATACTTCCAAACACCTATGCAAGGACTGTTCTCAGTCTACCCTTGCTACAGACTGAGGCAGGTGAGGAGCTTCTAAAACACAGAGGTTGCTCCTCTCAAAGTGCACAACTTTTCTGTGTGCTTTCTGGTGCAAGAGCTAACAGTAGATTAAATCTTTTTTACTGTTATTCCTGTGATTTGATTGCAAGTACATTTGTGGAGCCAGTTGGCATATGTAATAAAATCTGATTGATTGATTGAACAGTTAATCCTTGAAAGCTTCCCTTTGAAATATTGCCAAGGTCAACAAGGGATAGTGCCTGTGTGTACGTGTCATGGAAATTGCCTATTTTGCCATTTTTATCTACCCCCGTATAGCTGCAAACATGCATGAAATTCTGGTCTTCTCTTATGCAATGCATTCTTTCCCCAAAATACTGGTTTTAGTGATCCATGTTCTGCTTTGTGCTGGTGGGATAGAGAAAAATGTTTAACTTTGAAGCAGGTGATTGGTAAATTGGAGTGTTCCTTATAAATTTTCCAGTTCAGAACTCTTTGTGGAACAGATTATTTTATGGGAAAGAAATACTGTGAACTTTTTGGGGAAATCAGTTATTTCGACATCTCCCGTTAGGTTTTTCACTATGGCTGGAATGTAAGTTGTCATTTACATAAATGTGCCACATCAGAGATTTTACTTACTGCCACGAGAGGTGCCTTCTGAATGCCATGCTAGTTATGAGAAATAAGATTTTATTTTTGTTCAGAGGAATAAAAGCTGCATGCCACTGATGTACTGGAAGGTAAATGGAAGAGTTTCTACTTTGCTGCTATGCTTGGACAATAACAGAGCCTATTTTTTCTCTAGTGTGGCCTGAGATACCACCCTGCTGAATTTACTCACTTTTTTATTGG
This sequence comes from Gorsachius magnificus, assembly GCA_034008185.1. Taxonomy (NCBI): domain Eukaryota; kingdom Metazoa; phylum Chordata; class Aves; order Pelecaniformes; family Ardeidae; genus Gorsachius; species Gorsachius magnificus. The sequence goes on from CM067084.1 coordinate 32,898,783, forward strand.
TTGATAATTCAGTTGTTCATTTGATTTATGCTAAACTCTGCATAAAACCCAGGCAATTCTTGGAAAAAATCTGTTCAATGCTTTCTTCTAAGGTTGTTGGAAATAACTTTAAATGTCCTTACAGTGGCTCCTAGGCACTGATGTCCTATTATGCTTCCCTGATGCTGGATGAGTGACCCCCTGAGACCTTGCCATAGTACACAAGTTTTCCTAGGTGACTCTGGCAAATAGATAACCTGTTGTGTCAGCTCTCATGTCTGAACTGAGCCAAGGTCTGTGTACCCTTCCTGGCTATGTGAAGAGATGATCCTTGTGCTGTGGATGGCATTCTGTGCTGCATTCCAGGAACATGGCCTTTCTTGACAGCTGTCACATATCGCAGATATCCACTGAGCTGTTTGTATGAAGCAGTAAGGGAAACAAGAAGTATACAAGAAAATTTCACTAACTCATTCACCATAACCCAATCTAATTGAAATATGCAGTTTCATAAGATCAAGGGAGGGGAGGGGGAGAAGAGAGCTGTGATCATCACTGAACTTTGTCAGTGAGCTGGAAATTTAATGTTAAAAAAAAAAAACACCACTGAAATTGGCCAGAATGAAAATTCCCGTCCTTTGCAGAACTTTGTGGCAGAGATTGATCCCCTGTTGTTCTGAGGGAGTTTGTTTTGGATATTGCTGTGTCTTGGTCTTTCTGCCATTCTTCTAAGGAAAATATATCAAAATCAGCAATTGGTCCTTTACAGTAATGGTGCACTAAGAATCAAAATGCGCCAGAAAGATTGCAATGCTGATTGTTGTGCCCAAATATATTCTTGTAGGACCACTCTGCAGTGTTTCCTGTACTGATCTTTTTCTACTGGTTTTAGAAATGCAGTTTTTCAAGCTTTGGCAAAGCATGTTTCTTGCCCTTTAGGTAACTAAGAAGTTAGGAAAAAAACCCAAACTCATTTTAATTACGCAGGAATTTCTGTACTCCCCGCTTTTTTGTTCATTCGCTTTTAGTGGGTATGGCATACTGCTTGGGGGAAATAGTCTTTGAATTAGTTTTACCACAAGCCAAAATCGTGCATGATTTGGAGGGAGCAATAGCTGAACAGCAGTCTGCATTGTAACGGTAAAGGAAAAGATAAAATGCAGTCCAAGCTATCAGTAAAGGCACTGCTGCCAGCTCTGAAGAGCACCTGGCTAGATATTAAAGGACACCAATATGATCCCCTTACTGAGCAGTATTTTATAGACTGTAGTTCACAGCCAAAGAAAACAGCTTTTGGAGCTTTTAGGTGTCCATAAACAGCTAGATAAATATGAGGGAGCCAGAACAGGGGATAAACAAGGTAGCTAAGTATCAGCTTGCCACATTGCCTTTTGGAGCTCCCCAAATACCCAGTTGAACCTGGAGTATCCCACCTCCTTGGTGTTCCCATCGCTTTCCATGATTCCTGGAGGTGGCATCTCTAATGTCGGAGAGAGGGTCAATGGAGCAATGTCATGATATAAACTCAAGCTGTGTCCTGTCATCTGCATAATTGCTGGGCTTGCATAGTTGACCATATTTCATGTAAGTTGGCAGTGACTGCTGGTCTGTAGTCAGGACGGGGATTTGGAAGAAGAGCTGCACCTATAGTCTCTGATCTCCCTCTTGTAGCTGCTGCCAGCATTCAAAACATTGCAAACGGGTTTCATAAATCTCATTAAATGTTTTTAGACAGAGGAAGGCACATATCCATAAATAGAAAACTGATAAGTGGGCAACTGTTAAAAATAGCTCATTAAGAAATGGTCAGTGGAGAAATAATATGGGTATGATAGCATAAGGAATATTCTACACACATACTTGAAGCCTTTAGCAGTTGCCAAAACTCTGATGAAGTGAATGAAGAGCAAATGGGTTGTATTTCAAACACATACCATTACACTGAGCAACAGTAACATTTTATTACTTCAGTCACATTTTTTGACTGAAGTAATAAAATTTGTAAAATATAAAGAAAAATACAGGATTTATCTCCCCCTCCTGTGCTATTCCCTCCCCCCACCTTTTCTTTTTTCAAATTCAAACCAGATCTCATGATTAACAGTATGGTGTTCAGGTTATAGAGATGTTTAAAACAAAAGAAATCACTTGACAGATTCAAAGAAACATGCAGTTCTGTACACAACTAGAGTAATAAGAAATACTTTCTTTCATATGAATTTTATGGTCATAGCTTATGTCTGGTGAAGTTAGAGAAGAAACTACTACAGAGCTGGTGAAGTTAGAGAAGAAACTACTACAGAGCTGGTTTCAGCCGCAGCCCTACAAAGACTTAAGCATGTGTTAGGTCTTGTCCTGTAGTAGTCAAAGGTGGGTAAACTGCATGGTGCACAAAACTGGTCACACATTAAAACTTTTGGGTCTGCATTGTACTCAGGTTTGGTCTGAACAACTACATTATTTAGCCCAAATGACGTTCAAATTGAGAGCCTCTTTGCAGGTGTTCCTTTATGCTATTGCCTTGTAAAATGTAATTCACTTTTCCAGATGTAGTCGTGCATTACTCATGAACAACAATGTAGTCTTTTGTTTTTAAATACATGTTTGTTTTTTTTTTTAAATGGCAGAGAATCTGCAATGTATGCCTAACCTGAAGACAAGCCTCAGTGTATTAGGGCTTCTGAATGCTTAGCTTATTTCATATTAAGCGATACCATCCCATCACTGATGAACATTGAAATAACAGCTGATCTCATAGTGCACACGATTTCTTATAATTTGAGTTACATACATTTTATTTCTATTCTCCGGAGCCAAAACTTAAAGTAGTCTTTATGTGCATCTATCAGCCTTTCCCTGCTGCTGCTATTCTCACTGAAATCTCACTGTGAAATAAAAAAACCCCAAAACTGTTTAGTTTTTCCTAAAGTATCCTCACACAGGGGTAAGGATGGAGAGCCTAATATGGAGTGGATGACCTAAGGTGCAGAGTGCTCCCCTTAATATGAAAAGTTACCTAGTATTTCTTCTCTCACTCCTTATTATTGCTCTGGACTGAAAAGAAACATAAATTATAATGAAGATCCTTTGTTCTGTAGGTTCTTCCCCAGGTCCTTTCCCAGAGGGTGGTGAACAGCCTGCTTTAGCATCCCTGCTGGCTGTGATGCCTGCACACACCCTGTCCTCTGCTGGGTGGGATGTGAAGCGCCTAGCCTTGTAGCAGAGGTTTATGCAGTTAACAGCTGGATGTTGTCTACAGTTTAGGTGCCAGGGGCATATGTTGCAAGAGGAGGTTTCAATAACCTATTTGTGATGTACTAAGTAGCCATACATTTGTTTAAAATACTTTGCATTTATAGAATGCCTCACAACCCTGAAGAATAGCTAATCGCAGTGGATTAGTGATGCCTTATCCTGATTTTGGTCTGAGATACAATAACTTGCTCAATCCCAAACTAGATTTTTGCATCAGGCCTGAGGCATTGCAGTGTCATGCTCTTTCTCCTTAACGATGGCTTTCTAATGGAAGTGTTTGATGGTGTAATGTATGTTGATACAGTGGTATAACATACAGTCTAGGCTAATGAAGGGTCTGTTTAAATAGAGTATCATAACCATTGCCTATAAGCAGGAACAAATAATCTCCTGTGGAACTACCTGCACATACATTTGTCTCTTAATTTCCACTAAAAAGCTTTGAGTAGCAGCGCTAAACACCTGAGCCAGATCTAACTGTGCAATTCTGTTGTTCTGCTCTTCCTATGCAGGTATTTTCACTCACTCCATTGATGATTCCCTGTTGTTCTCTGTGGAAACTCAAAGTACTTTGTGTTTTATTTGCATCCTAACATGTAATTTAGTAGTTTTTACTCAGTAGAACAGTCAAATCAGTAGTGATCTTCAAGTGCGTATCTTAATACGTGTAACTAAGCATGCAGCTGAAAGAGTATGTGAAAATTCTTTGCAGATGCCCTGTGACTTCATTCACACTTCAGTGATTAATTTAAATGGGTAATTCTTTTAGAAAGGTAGTATATGTTTTCCTTGTTAATCTATGTGCTAATCTGTGTTCCTCTGACAACTTAATAAGTAAAGGGGTTACATTATGGTTGTAAACCAGACAAACCATAAACAGGCTGCTACCTAATGAAATGTCACCTTTATTCAGCTATTTTTTCTTTCAGAATGGACTAGTTTGCATCTTGTTCTTGCGTTGAAGTGTAGCATTTGTTGCACATCTGACTATTTCTCTCTAACTGGGAGGAGGATTTCATAACTTCATTTAATTCTGAAGCTGCAAATATTTGGGCTTATGAAGGGAATTTGAATTTGACAAATCTAGAGTACTGTATGGAAGGCATTCTCTTTTCCATATTCTTTTTTATGTAGCATGAGTTTGTTTCTGTGTTAGTGCTTGACTCATTAGGGTTTTACAAAGCGGATTGCTGCCACCTTGGCTTGCACAAGCTCCTTTCAAAGAAAGGAGTTGATCCCTGCCTGTTATTCAAAAAGAAGTGTAGCTATAATGCAGAAAACATCTTGGTCTTTGGATTCTGAGCTGCCTTGATAAAAGACACCTCAGCCCAGGATATCCCCTGCTGTGTTTGTTAGTCCATCCACAATTTTCTGATGCTAGACAGGTGGGAGTCAATTTTTTTTCTTTCCTTTTGAGATACTGTTCTCTGCTTGCACTGAGTAGAGCTGGAGATCTAATTTAGCGCCTTGAGCCCACTGCAAGAGCTATAAATGTGTAGTTTAAACTGGGGTCTCAGCCTGAAGATGTCTCAGCTGTCTTTCCTGAATGTGCTGCTGTGATGCAGAACACTTGCATGATGCAGCCTGTGTACCCTATAAGAAGCAATATCTTCATTGTTGTTCCTTTGTGCACTAATTAATAATTGAAGATTTTTTTTTCAGTCACTCTGAATTTACATGCTTTACAGAGCCTAATTGCGATACCACCCCAGCGAGTGGTAAATCAGTAAGGCAGGCTCTTAGATCCTTTGAAGAAGCAGCAAATTATGACCAACAAAGGATCAAATTGTCTCATGTCAAATTTTGAATGATGTGAACTTTGAATGAAGCCTGAGCTGAGTACAAAAAGATAAGTCAGAAATTAATAAAGTAGGAGTATCCTCACTCACAGAAGGAATATTAATTCCTTCTCTACCTACAGTTGAGGCATCTGCAGGAAGATTTATTTTTCAGCAGGGAAGGCTATTTGTAAACAATTTCAAAGATGTACTTCTGCATCAGCAATGGCTATCTTTTTCAGCTTCACTTTTTATTTTCCACATATTTTAGCCACTCATTTATTTTGTTCATCATCAGGGAAATCCCAGCCAAGCCTATTTACAGTCTGTTGTTATGTGACAGCATTTGTGTTGGGATAATTCTTCTCTTCTACAATACAGTTCTGCCTGTCCTATAAATGCCCAGTGCTTTCATACTTCTTTGAAATACAAAAATATTGTTTCCAGCTGTATTTACTCATATAAAGTTAACTTCTGCAAGTATCTTTTATTCTTGACCAATTTATATTGTTTAACAGAGTTGGACAGAGGTATTTACAAGGTCTGTTTTGGAGGGCCCATGGGCCCCTTTCTGGGCTACATGAACAGGGTCTTGAGTGGGATGTTTGCCTCCTTGCTTGTACGGTCTGGAGTCCCCCCCCCCCCCTTATCTCTATCTCTGGATTGGAGGATGTTGTTGGGAGCCCAGCTTCCTGCATTTGGCAGCAGGGAGGCTGCTATTCTGTACCTCTTTGGCTTTAAAGACTGTCATGGTCTGGTTGTGCTGTCCCTGGAGCCAGCCCTGCTGCTTTTTCTGGCACTGGGATCTCTTTGGTCAGTAATCTGGAAAGGTTCAGAGTTACCTGTGCTTCAGCTGGAGGAGTTCCCTGATTACTGCTGTGCCTGCATCAGTTAGACCAGGCTGTTCCTGAAATGTGCTGCTAACAAAAGGATGGCTGCAGTGTTGAGTGTATGGAACCATGTGGTTTTGTATATATATAGGTCTTTAGGACCAGGACCTGCCATGCAACTCATGTAGCTGGATCCTTAGATTGAAGTATTCTCCGTGACTTAAAATAAAAACATGTCACGGCAAATGTTTATTCCAGCAGAACAATTGCTGCTATAGATAAGTAGTCCTCCGTTCATAACAGCAGTATCTTTCCCCCTTACAGCATCAAATTAAACAGCAGTAAAGCGATCCCTCTATTACCAAGTTGTAACCCGATGAACTAAATAGTAGTGTCATGTCTATTTTCAGAAGCTTTGTTGCTAAAAACAGGTCCTCAATCTGCAGACTGCTTTAGCCTTTCCCAAAGTGACAGCATTTCATTAGAAATAGCTTGCTGGGCCCTCTTGCCTGGCTCCCCATTGTAGTGCCCTGGCCGGTGAGAGCAGACAGCTGGGGGAGTTCGGCATTTTGAAGGTTATGATCACCGCAGTTTCGTAAGTGCTTTATTTCAGTTCTCTTCTGGCTGCACCGGGGACAGGTGCGGTCTGGTTCTGATTTCACTGGTCTTAATTTCTTATCTGACCTGGTAGTCAATCAAGGGCATGAGAGAAGAGCAAGAGAAAGTGGGAGAGGAACGGCCTGAGACAGACCGACAGCGAGAGTGCAATGCTGAGCATCTGACTCTTCTCATCCAGGAACTGGCAGATCTGCCTGTCATTCAGTGCTGCTCTGTGTACTGACGCTGCCCTGTGCAAAATGGATTTCTGAGTGTTAACCATCATGTTCTTCTTTTCCAAAGGGTCTTCTGTAGGATTTCATTTGCAGAGCACAGAGGGCAATATCTAGGGTAATTCCAGGGCTTAGTGGCTGTGATCTTTTGTCAACTCTACTTGTGAGTGAAATTAAACTTGGTATGAGCACCCACAATCTGAGCTTGTGCAACACAATTCCTGGCCAATGACTGAAAAATCATAAACCTGACAAGTATTTATGAGAGAGAAAAATGAGATGTCATATTATAACAGGAATATATTCATTAAATCTATCAGTTTCACAGAAACTAAGAATTCCCTCTTCAGTAAAAGGCTTTGAGTAGGTTTATAAAGTCAGATATTCTTTTATGAGATGTAACTTTCTTTATGCTAAAACACAGTATGTTTAAATTCAGGCCAGTATTTTCTAAGGGAGCAAGTTAAAAAAGGGCTGAGTTAACATGATGTTACAGTAGCCACTCTGTTTTTGAGAGGATATTGGCCAATATCTGTGCATCAGCTTATTGCAGCTGGAGCCATACCTGGAAGAACCTTAGAAAAGCAATAAGCCTGGCAGGGGTAAATCTTCAGTGTCAGTAGGCTTATGCCACTTCCCATCAGCAGAGGATTCAATGCAAGAGGAATATAGCAAAGACTTTGAAGAACAATTTCCAGTTATCTTTCCCACACGAGAGGTGGTTCCCAGAAGAACCTGGGGTGTGTACCTTGCAGAGTCTTCCCTGCCTGCCCACAGGAGGAGAAAGGGTTGTGTCTCCTGTCAGAAAGGAGAGAGACCCCAAAGCTGAAAAATCTGGACTACTTCAGGTTCTTCAGGGCATTCGCTTACGTGGCCAGATTTCCAGTCCAAAGGAGTCTGTGTGGTGGCGATGTGAGTGACTGAGTGCTATGTGTACGCAATGTAATTAAACTTAATATCAGTTCATACCATAAAATTAATTCCACTGCTACTAGCAGTGAAGCTTTGCCAGTGTTAAGTTTCCAGCACAAAATTTGCTATGGGAAACCAAAGCACTGGTGATACACAGGAGTTATAACAGCATATGACGGAGCTGGCCAGCCTGCTCACTGGGAAGTTCTGGCTTCTCTGTTCCAAGGGCCTCGGCTTGCTGCAGCTTCAGAAGTCAGCTCGTCATGTTGTCGTGTGGTCACAGCCTCATGAGTAAACCTTTACAACCGGTGAGACTCGGACCAAATTGGCAAAAGGGATGCAGCGCAAGAGGTGACTAGGCTGTCTGTGAGACCTAGTATGCCAACACAGACGGGCAGGTAAGATAAAGTCAAGGAGGAAAAAAAAAAGACCAGAGTGGAAGCAAGTTCAGCCGTCTTTGTACCAGATGAATGTCACGAACCAATATCTAAGTATAACTGGGCTGGTGTTAACAGGTTAGATTGGCACCTGCTGCTGACGGAGACGAGCCCCACGCCGTTCCCAGCCCAGCGGGTGGTATAGCTGTCTCGCGCAGATTTCCAGCCACTTGTGTCTTTCCTTCTGATGGCGGCATGCCGTGGAGTCACTGCTTGTCTGGTTTCCACTGCCCTGGTTTCACCTGCTCCCAATGGTTAGCAAAACAGGAGGCTTACTCTTTTTTTTTGCGGTTTGAGGTGGGATGTTCGTGTCTTTTTGTTGTTGTTGTTAGAAAGCACTTAAAATGCCTTTTTGTATGAGTTAAGTAATGATCATAATGCCTGTGCTAAGGCAGTTTGCAGGGAGTTGCTGCTCATTTTTGCCACAGTCATGTTTCCAGATGCTACATCGATGCCTAATTCTTTGGTATGCTGGTATGCTTTGGTACCTCGTTCTTGGGTAACCTGAAACACTGCTGTGCGTGGTCTAAGAGTGTGAAGGGTGGAAAAAGTGTGAATAGAGAATGAGGAAAGATGAAGGCTTTTACTGCTTAAATACCCCCACTGCCTAGTTTCCTTTAGTAGACAGCAAACGAGCACTGTTCAGAGAAGCATGCATTGGAAAGGTGAGTGTGCTCCTTGGATGGTAATGCATAAGAACCTGTAAAACATGGGAAAACCCTCTGTATGTGGTTGTGTGTGTGTGATTCACGTTAGAATTCAAGCTCAGAAAGCCGAGAGGCACCTCTAATATTTTAACAAAGTACACATTTAAACATATTTCATTGTTTGAGTGAAGCACAAATTACCCATTTTATACTTAGGAATATTAGCTTCTAAATGTATCTGTTCACAAATGTCAGCCTCAACTTTATTTTAAACTAAGTGTTGGCACTAGATGTCCTTTCTATGTAATTAATTTATGAGGATCATGAAGAAATATGATGTCTAAAAAAAGTAAAGTTAAACATGGTTGAGAAATTGTAGTTTAAGACTCAAACCCATATTTTTCCAAGTGGAATTTAAAATCGATTGTCCACATAAATCAGTTTTCCACTTAAAAGTAATGAAAGCCTCTAGCTGTAGCCCAAATGTAAAACTCCTGAGAGGGGAAAATTTGTGTTGTGTGAGAGCTGACTTTAATAACTTAAACTCTCATTAAGTTATATTAGTTTTGTTTATTTGCCCATGGACCACATTTGGATTGATCTGTGGGAACTTTTGTGTTTCTTATCACCCAGTCACACAAAAAACATGAATGTGTCTCCAAAAGAAAACTGGAGCTCGGTCCTCCATTACGTTACTTTTTGTAGTATTAATCAGTCATCAACCTTATGGCGTGCAGAGATTAAAATACAAAAATCCTTAACTGTTCCCCTATTTCTGAACTTTGTGAACATTTGCAGCAATACAGCTTGATGTTCAACAAGGTTGTTGCTGGATAGTCAGGGTAGCGGTGACAAAGCCTGTCACCACTTACAAACATAATGCTTAAGTTCAAAGCCTCTGGACAGGGTTGGTTGTTAGCAAAGAAAGCTCAAAACTGAGACAAAGTATTAGCAATCAGGGAGCAAAGGGTGATGTGTTGTGACAGCTAGAGGTATCATGCTAACAACCTCCTAGCCTGGCTGGGAGACCCTCTGTTTGTTTCTCCTTTATTCAGATTATTTTCTCTTATGGTAAATGAGGGGTTACTTTGTGGTCTTCCTGTTCTGTCTACATCAATGAAGAAAATTAGTAAATAAGTGCTGTGTATAAGCAAGATACTTTTAGAAAGTTGTCTGTTTTGGTTTTTTTTTTTTTCCCCTTGCAGAGAATGACCTGCTTGGTTTAATTTTTCAGGTCAATTTTAGCTTTTAGTGAAACTTTGGGAGTTTGATTTTTTGTTTTGTTTGTTTGTTTGCCTGGCTGTGGTGGCTGGACGGGCTCCTCTCAACCCACCCAGCACCGCATCTGCTGATGTCCAGGCAGGGAAATCCTGGGGAGGGAGGAGAGGTGTGCCCCAGCCTGCCGCAGGCCACGGGGTGATCCCTGCTCTGGGGACATGCTCAGCAAGGGTTGAATTACCTGTTGGGGCCTCGAGGGCACGTGTGGCAGAGGATACTTTGCTGGTGCCCTGGAAAGGAGCAACACGCTCCTTCTTGTTGTATGCTGTTGACAGCAGGACACCAGATACCCCCCAGGAAAATGGATGGCCTCTTAGCTAGCATGTTGCTGCTCTGAGTGCTGGCATGCTACCTTCCCCCTTTCCCTCCCTCTGCCCTTTCTCCGTCAACCTTCTGAGCACTGAGCTCCTGTGCTGTGCAGGAGGCATTACACGAGGCCCTGAGGGGGGGCTCAGGCACTGATGTTCCCCTAGCCACAGCATCCCAGGTGCCACAAGTGGGAGGGAGGTACCCCACGGGGGAGCACTGTTGTCGGAAATGCTGGAGAGCCCCTGAGTACGGATGCTGGCAGCTTGGCAGGGGCTTGCTGCAAACTTCTCCCTGGCCAGGCTGTGCATGCTGAAAGCTGTGAGCTCCGTTGCCCTGCCTGGCCCTGCTGCCCAGGATGGGTGTGGATGGTGGGGGTCCTACCAGTTCACAAAAGTGGAAATGTTGCTCCCCAACAGCTTTCTGCTACCTAAGGGGTATCTCTGCCCTTTCCTCTTGGAATATCTTGTGCAAACTCGTAGGAAGAAACAGACCAAAGTTGTTCTTGGAAGTCGCTACTAATGAGCAGAGGCCTAGGGAGTAAAAAATTCAATTTCCCTTAATACCAAAACCTTGAAACAAGCTGTTTAGGTGGGCTTGTGCTGCAGCCATTCTCTTTGCTTGTCAGAAAGAAGTCTAAAGCACTGCAGCAGCTCCTGCCACAGGAAGATGGCTTAGAAAAAAACTATAATTAAAAAATATCTGTATTTTTAAAGTGGTTCCTAGAAGACAAGCTCTATCTGTCTCCTGGACTTGTCAGGAGCTGAAGGGTCTCTGTGTGCCAGAACTACTTTGGGAGACAGGTGCAACACCAGTGAGGTTGGGGAATGTGTAATAACCCAGTTGGCTATCACCAAAAGGTGGCAGCGTTGACATCTGCTTTTCATTATAGCCTATGCTGCTAGTTAAGCCAAATATCCTAGGTTTAGATGCAGCGGGACCAGGGCAGTAGCAATTGGTGCTGGATGAGTAACAACAGCATGTCCATGTTTGCTTTGTCTTGATGTTTTGTTGGTCAACCCAAGTGAGGATAAATAGGCAGACAAACAGATTAATGCTAGTGATGGGATCTGAGAAGCCATCCACATCTATATTTCATCTCTTCGTGATGGGCCCAGGCTAATCACTGGGTCAGGACACTTCCACGCCTGGGGATTCAAAGTCCTGGTCTGAGCATGAGACTGCCCAGAAACAAGGGTGCTGGGAAGTCTCTGCGCTGGGGTTTCTACAGCAGGAAACAAGCAATGTGGGCTTGGCAGTGCTGTGTCAGGAGATACTAAGCAAAACCCTGAAGTTAGGCCATAAAAGAAAATCATGCATCCTGATGAAAATCTTATCTTCCTCTCTCTTCTGGAAAGAGCCTCTACACAGCAAAAATAAAAGCATCCATAGAGTTTTTTTTTTTTCTCTTTACTTTGCTGGTAAGCCATTCTCCATGTGGTAAGATGACAGATTTTCTTCAGATTTTGCCTCATTTTTAGTTATATGAAATAAAAAAATATTTAGCCAGCTTGAATGAATTCTTTTATCTCTCCTTAGAGGATAAACTTTTGTCAGAGTCCCTTAATGTTTTTCCTTTAGAGAAATATTAGGTAAGATTGCTCTGCTGCCCTTTTAATTTCCTTCTACCTTTTTCTGAACTGCTCTGTTGCCTCAAGGTAACACATTAATTAAATTAGGATAAAAACTTTGTTTCAGTGCAGAAAAAGAATTGGGTATGTTTGTTCTATGAAGGAATTTTTCTTTTTTGCTTTTCATCCTGCAAGGCCCTTCTGAAGTGCAACACCGAGTGAAATCTTTGCAAACAACACTTCACGTGCTGCGGCCTGACATTTTAGTTCTGTTAAAATCAATAGCTTCAGTTGTAGAGGATGGGAGCCAGGTTTTCCTTTGAAAGTCTCTTCTACAGCAGTTTACCTACAGAGAAGTTCTAGTACTGTGAGGTTAAAGTGTCTCTTCGTGCCTTGCTCACAGTATCAGCTGAAGTCAGTGTTAATTGCATACTCATGTACTCAGAGACTGGCCTTTACACTTTTATACATACACTCATAGATTATTTTCAGATTCTGAATCTTTTTTCATATAACAGCCTCTTGCAGTTCCCTGTTGCTACCAAAAAGGCTATGCCCATGCCTCATAGACAAGAAGAGTCATAGGTGGGCTGAGCAGCCTTAGAAAATAACATGTTCACATGGGACTGCTGTTTTCACATGCTTACAGGATCAGTGTAAAATTTTCCAGATGATGAATATTACAGATTTTGTTTCCATTTCACAATGGTACTAAGGTAAATAATTGAAAACAACACTGCTTGTTGAGAAGGGTGTTGTCCTAGTCTTGGAGGTTCCCTGTGTGTTTCCTCGAATGGTACCAAATCCATCCCTGGAACAGTATAGTCCACCTGTGGCTTTTGGATAGCACTTGTGATTTAGTATTAGGCCATTTAGACAGGAATTTGGAGTAATGTTGAATGATGGTAATATTGATCAAATGAATTACTGGACCCACAAAACCCCCTTTTGAAGAGTTTATAGCTAAAGTGAGCCTGAAAAATATCTGTGTAATGTAACCCATTTGTGGGCCCTTGTTCCTTGAGGAAAAGAGTTGCTTTGTCTAAAACTCTGTTTCCAGTACTGTGGTACTGCAAAATACGTACTAGAACTTGAGAGTATGTTGTCTATGTAAAAACCAGCTGCTCACATTTAAATATCTTATCAGAACTTGTCTTTGTGACAAAATTTGATGGAAAATTTTTTTGACACCTTTGAAATATTTTATCTTCTGTATCAACATCTCCTATGCGTCACAGTTTAGCCAATTGAGTATGTAATATTTATATGACTTGTAATTTTTCCATATAAGTACAAAAGAAGTGGTTGAATCAAGATGATAATAGGATCTGAACAATTCAATATTAATATAAAAAGTGAAAGATTTCATGTAAAATCTTGGAACAAGGTTAGAATTTTTGTTCTGGTATTTCAATTTCTCATCCTTATTTAAAACCATTTTAAAAAATAACAATGGAAAACAGGAATGCTCATTGCAGTTATCTAATTTATTGGATCAAGGTCTATAAGACTGCCAAAATTCCTCATGTTTCTTATTAATGACTTTGAAATTGTATCCCTGCCTCAGTTCTTAAAAGCTTTAAGAAATGTACCCAGAAGTTTCCCTTTTCCTGAAGAAAATTAGCAACCTTCACTGTGCCATGCTGATAAATCCTGCTGAACTTGCTAAATCCTCCTGGCAAGCAAGGAAGGCTACCTTTCCCATTGCCTCCCATTTTCAGGGGGGAAAACCCCCAGACTCCAAACCCCTTAGTTTCAGCTATTTCATTCAGGTGAAGGGTAGGAGAATACCTGGCAACTCTTTTGTTATCAACCTCATTCTATTGCAGTCCACTATTTAGTTACAATACCTTTACTAGCATATACCTGTTGTTTAGGTCAGGAACCCCTGTACTTCATTCATAACCTCTCCATAATGTGGAACTGCTCCTTTAAGCCCCAAGCTCATTTCACTCCATCAGGCTTAGAGTGATCTCTCCTTTTTGCACTCAAGTAAATCCTGGAAGATCAAGGTGGGTGTGTGTGTGGAAAACCCAACCTTCTTACTCTCAGGGCTTGAGCTGCTCTTCTAACCTGATACCCAGTGATCATAGAAAACCTCTTGCCTTGTCTTGGGAGGAAGCATGGAGATGCAGCACCTACCAATATGCAGCAACTGCACCTTGATGGAGTGTCTATAGAAATTAATACGACTCAGCCCATCACCTTGATGTGTCTTCTCTGCCTGGTCTCTTTGCTGTGCTGACTATGGTACCCTTGCTGCTGGGCTGGTGGAAACCAAGAGCTCTGCAGCTCCTGGAGGTCCATCTGGCACCTGCTGGTTTCTCACATGTCTCTCCAGGTCCATACAGATGGCATGTGGATTGTTATGGTATTTATTTCCTATATTGATACTGGGTATGTTTGAGCTGTAACCAGAGGTGTCACTGGGAGAGCTTTAAATTTGGTCGAGTACCTGACAGCACAGCAATTGGCACTATGGGTATGGTACAGTCCACCCAGGATGCTGGGTCTTTCTTTCAAGGATTCATTTGAGTTGGTCTGTAAGCTCTGTGGGTCATAGCCTTTATTGATGTGCCTAGAGGGTCTAGTTAAGTTGTCTTAATCTTCGCATACTTTGCAAAATGCCATTCTAAGTACGTGGACACTTGGCTTTATCCAAGTATGCCTGGTGAATCATAGGGTGTACTATGAAATTTTTTTGGAAGAACTGTCTGTTTGCCAGGAATGAGATACTTCTCTGTACACAAAGTCTTTTAGGAGAGGAAAAGAGTAAAAAGACAGGCAGTGCATCTGGAATGGTATATGAAGCTTGAGTATTTTTGTTTACTATGGTGAAAGGACCTCAGGCACATCCTTTCTTTTTTGGAATCGCAACTTGATTCTGTGTTACCAAGCTTTGGAAAAGCTATCGCAAGTGCTCTGAAACATATCTGCACTCTGTAAAATACCCGGAGTGATTAGGGAATATCCCAGGAGCAACAGGCTAACATTCTCCAAACCATCACATTTTTCATTCTTTCCATGACTTTTAGATTTCTCTAAACTCTAAGATTTCATTTTAAAGACCGTAAGACAAAAAATATTTTCTTGCATAATACTGGTGGTGATTACATCACAATAGTAGAAAGCAATCTGACCTATGATAAAAACTTTCCATTTCTGCTATACATATAGCTTTCCCTGTGTAAATCAATTTACAGTTGCTCTATTACAGAGTCTGAGGGCACAAATGTAAGCATCCTGCCTCCAGAGCACAGCTGAAAACCCCACCTGTTTGGGCAAGCACAGAAACACGATGATGGACGTCAGCACGACTGGTTCGTGCCGATGCCCTCAAGTATTTACCCATTCATAGCCTAGGCTCTGTCTTTTCCTGCCACGCAGGCGGGATCGGAGGGAGGTTGAGCCTTTTCTGCCCTATTAACTTTGGCATGTTTGCTTTGCTTTTATCTCCCAGTCTCCTCTCCCCAGTAGCAACTGCCTTGCCCTCAGTCCAGAGGATGGCCCCATGACTCCTTTGTTTAACTGCTGTTATAAGCTGCCGCACAAATTGCTTGGCAGAGGGTGATTTGTAGTGACAAGGCTTGAACCTTATCCCCAGAGATTCACCAGATACCTCTGCAATGCTCTGCATCTCTCAGGATGGGGAATAGGAAGCCCAGCTCTGACTTTCAAGCCTGATCTTGCATCATCCCAGCTATTGCATAATAGTTTAGCTGAGATGCAATGGCATGTCCTCCTTGTCTCTGTTGCATTAATGTCCTGGTTTCAGCTGGGATACAGTTAATTTTCTTCACAGAAGCTAGCATAGTGCTGTGCTTTGGATTTAGTGCCAGAAGAATGTTGATAACACGCTGATGTTTTTAGTTGTTGCCAAGTAGTGCTCAGACTGCTCAAGGACTTTTTGAGCTTCTGCTCGGCCAGGTGCATAACAAGCTGGGAGTACAGCACAGCTAGGACCCAAACTGTCCAAAGAGCTATTCCATACCATATAACGTCATGCCCGGGGTGGGGGGGTTTGGTCGGTCGGTCGCGGGGAGAGTGATCGCTGCTCAGGTACTGATCGCGGCTTGGGACGGGCTGGGCATTGGTCGGCGGGTGGCGAGCAGTTGCATTGTGCATCATTCGTTTTGTATATTCTGTGTATTTTGTCATTCTCATTATTACTATTATTATTATTTTCTATTATTAAACTGTCTTTATCTCAGCCCTCGGCTCTAACCTTTTTCTCCTTCCCGATTCTCTCCCCCATCCCACTGAGGGAGGGGGGGGAGTGAGCGAGTGGCTGCGTGGTGCTTAGTTGCCAGCCGGGTTAAACCACAACAATTAATGCGGCTCTGCTTGCTCACAGGAGGTGAGCTGATCCCTCTTTCCCATTATTTATGGATCAGTATGAACGCAGTAATTTACACATATCCTTTAAGAATTATAGCGATAGATCAGATCAACAAAAATGATGCTCTTTTAAAATCTTTTGAGGAGAAATGGGTAATTTGCTTAGGAAGAATGTATGGGATGAAAATTAGTCTTGTGTATGCCTTGAAGTGTCACAGTCTAACTCTCATAATTTAAAAATACATAGAAAATGGGAGAGGGTTAGTTTGGAAGACCATTTTACTTGTATCTCCTTTTCTTTTAAAATTTCTTTTCTTTTGTATTTCAGGTTTTGTTTCTCTTTATTTCTCATTTTTCACTGAATCTGTGACGTGTTAATTTTCTGTTGTAGATTTATTGCTGTTCCCTAACTACCTGATTTCCACCTCACACTTTGACTTCTGGTGAAGATTGCATCATCTGTTTTAGTCCTTCAACACTTGAAAGTTTCCTTTTTGTGTTCCATCTTACTTTTATGTTTTTAATTGTATTTGAAACCCATGCTCCCTGCTAGAACTATAACAACCCCCTTCTCTTTCCCCACTATTTCTTAGGGCTACGTAATCTTGTAGCTGATGGCTCCTTATCCTCTCATGCCTTCAAACAATAACAAAACAAAACTGTAGACCTCCTCTTCTTTCTCATTCATCTTTCTGGTGCAGAAATACCTAAACAACAAGCAGAGGTGTGTGAGCGTGTGGACTTGTATGGCAGACATGGTTTTATTTGGTCAACTGGCTGCGGAGTTACCAAGCGCTGTTTCTGCTGCTCTGAGGGTGGTTTTGCAGCACTCAAGGTGGCTGTGGGAAGCAGCTGATGGAAATTCTACAGCTGGATTTGGGCTAAGGAGCCACCATGTGCAGTCTCCCGTTACTGTCTGTGACTAAATCCCAGACACTGTCATAGTGGGCATGAGGTTACTTCCAGGTAAAAGTGTAAATGAATGTTATCTCTCTCCCAACCCTGGAATAACCTCCCTGTACTTTGCTGCTCCAAGTAGGTTGGTGCCAGGATCCAGTGAACGGGTTCAGAAAAGAAAGGTTGAAGTTGTTGGTAACTTTCTATCTTGTGATCTTGAAG
Organism: Gorsachius magnificus; assembly: GCA_034008185.1. Lineage (NCBI taxonomy): Eukaryota > Metazoa > Chordata > Aves > Pelecaniformes > Ardeidae > Gorsachius > Gorsachius magnificus. The sequence continues at coordinate 32,916,063 of CM067084.1, forward strand.
TATGGGCAGAGCTGTCTTAGTCTTAATAAAGTGTGGGGACAAAAAGGGCCTTTCCATAATTTTCTGTCTCTGTTGTTCCATCCTTCAGGAAAAGGGTTTTGGCTTTGACTGATCCAGGGAACAACTCATAGGTTCACATTTCAGCTTTATGTTGTTCTTCGAGGTCGTGGCAGTCTTACGGCCTCAGGACTAAAAATCCAAGAGAAATAAAAGGCTAATGGCTTTGAATTAAGAGGCTCACTTACAGACTTGCATGCGCAGTTCTTTATATTTGTAAGAATACATGCAGATGATAAGAATTTTTTGTGGGCTTTGAGACTAAAGTAATTCAATTTACTTTGAAAAACATAGGTAGGGTTCCTGTACGTTACTATTATCCTTCATTCTGTGTGTCTCTCACAAACTGTATTTTCAACGCATGCAGCATAGCCTTAAAGTTGGAGCGCTGAATCCATGTTCTCAGTGCACCCGTCTTCGCTAGGGACACTCAGCATCCAGCCAAGTGACAAAACTAATTGATGTATGTCTGCAGAAAGAGATCCTGGCCTTGGACGTGATTGGTATTTTACATGTACTGTATCAGCATATCAGTTACTTATGTTACAGGAGTGCTTAGAAGAGCCAAAAAAGATCATCGCCTTAAAATATTAACACCCCCTCCCCCCTAAATTTGAAACAGTTACTGCCTTAAAAAAAAAAATATTTTTGTGTGACTTCTGATTCCATGGTAAATTGGGAATACTGAAAAATTGTTTGTACAATGGACATATTATCTCATTACATGCTGTGCACAGATTTCCTCTTGCACCAGGGACATTTACAATATCACATTCACTATATTTGTACGGTGCATTTAAAACATCTTTGCTGAAAAAGTTGGAAGAAGTTTTTCTTTGTGTATCATTAAAAGTGTCACAAAATCACCAGCATAAAAGCACAGATGTTCTGTGGCTGACACACAGGCTTGGGAGTGCTTGTTTCTGTATCAAGATATTGTCTAAGTAGATAAAATAGCTAAACATTTTTTTTTTCTGCCAGAGATCTAAAGAGATGAGTGACAGGTCTTATAATAATGGTAAATATGCTTGGGGCAATGCAGAGGCCAAAGACCATGACCCTGTGTTGGTAGAACACTGTTTTCTGGGAGAATCTTAAGAATTTTGAGTAGACTCAAACATGCATGGGAACATTTGGGATGGTTTCAGCTTTTTTCTTTTCTTATCTCTTTGGAATAACTTATAAATATTTCAGAATGCCCCTGCAACATGTCTGGTCCTGTGTGAAAAAATCTAAGGGAATATATTTTAGAATTGTATCCCAAGTATTTATGGGGAATATTGTAAGGTTAGAAATTCCCCCAAAGCGCACATTTACAACTGTGCTAGATACCGTGTATGAGACTAACAAGAAAAATCCTGCTCTAGAGGTATGAGCTAACCTGCTTGTCACAGAGGATGAAATAGGTGGAATAAAATGACTGACAGGAAAAATAGCGGGAGCTGCCTTGCAGGGCAGATTGAACTTTCCGTGTAGAACTTAGTGGCACAACAGGAAAAGGACACCAAAACAGGTGTGTGAGGAAGAAAGTAAATATAAATGAGATTATATGGACACTTACTTCTCACTGAAGGCTTATTAATAGGTAAATAGCACCTGCAATTTTCTTGAAGGTTTGGAGCAGAATGGAGCCTACCCCAGCAGACTCAAAGCTGAGCCGAGGCTGCAATTGACGTCTGTTTAACACAAGTAAGCTGTCAGCAACTTGATCACATTGTCAAAGCTGATATAAATATACCAAGATGACTGAGTCGTTCAGTGTCTGAGAAGTGTCATGTAAGGGGATTTATCAGTCATGGGGAGAGAGGAGAGAGCCCACAGTGATCTGATTGATGTCTTTCTGAATGGTGGTATAAATTTGATAATTGAAAGGGGGAGTTGCTGGTAAAAAAAATTGTGTTCACACATGAACTGGACTGAATTCAAGTGCATGCAATGTAGGGAAAAGCACCATGAATGCATCAGAATATTGATTTATTTTTTTAATCAGGTGAATCTTTTAGCTTAATTATGAATTTCTAGAGAACCTCTAGAACTTCTCTTTGAAAAATGATCACTGATTTTTTTTTTACCTGCTATTTCATTAAAATAATAATAGAGTAGTACTGATAATGTCACTTCATAGCAGATTATTTGTATCCTCTGAAGCCCAAGTAATTCTTTCTAGTAGCGTGCAGGCTTTTTTAAGATTTATTTTACCAATATATTCATACATATGGATAACCCCATATTGTCTCAAGGGTCACTCAAGTTGGCCAAAGCTGGAACCTTAAAATAATATTGAGGGCCAGATCCTGTCATGGTAGTGCATTACAAAGCCTATAAGAACCTAATAACATAGGCCAAGTGCAGAAGTGCTGAGAGGCACCAATTTCCCAAACTTGTGAATGAAATCAATAAAATAATAGAAACAGACACATTGTTTCAATTTGATGTTGCTGAAAAAATATTTGGATGTTTTTGGAATGAAATAAAAGAAAAGCACATGTTCTTTTACACCTTCAGAGGAGTCTTTTGTTTAAATGTATATATCTTACCAAATTCTTTAGGGAATGCACTCTTTACTTGTAGGTATTGATATAACACTTAAATATTTTGCTGGTCATAATATCATGATGTCTAGTGTCCTTTTTTGTATTTTGTTTCTGAGCAAGGCGGTGTTGTAATGGAGAAACATGTTAAGGTAATTTTAGGTCTGTCTTGTTTTAGTTATGTCCACAAGCGAGCAGAGGTGGACAGCCAATGTGCCTGGTAATCTTCTTCAAAGACTTCAGCACTTGGCTGTTTCCTTGTTTGTAAGGAGTAACGAGCCATAAAAAGCAGGCAAAGCAGAGCGAAACTCCTGTTGTTTATGTGGCTTCCTTTACTCAGAGCTTTTATAATCCACCTTGAAAAACACGAGCCCTCGATTGCTCCATCCTGTACTAAGGGAAAAACGGGACTGTGGGGGGCTGGGACTGCGGTGGCTGCTCTATCTGCTGTGCAATGGAGATGTGGTCCCTTGGTAAGGGAGGCTGATGTCAGTCCCAAGGGGACAGGTGGCTCCGACTGTCCTGTCAAGGAGTAGGGTGTCTACAATGACAAAGTGATGGTTTGCAACACCTGAGGACAAACCAGCTGGGTGCTGGACCTGGTGGCAAGTATCACGTCTGCTCCCTTTCACAACAATGCTTGCAGGCTGAGGGCTAGGGCCATGCTTGCCAAAAGCCCAAACGCTAGCTGTATTTTGCTTTTACAGCCTGTATATGCTTCTTTTGCAGTCCTGCATAAGAATATTTCTACTTTTAAATTTTTTCAGGTGGTTTGGTGTGAATTGCATGTTGTGTAAGTTCAGCAGTTATTCATGCTTGCTGGTGTCAAGTAAATATTTATATTTTAATAGCAGAAGGAAGGAAGGTGGGGACTCTTCGCAGGCCTTGGCGATGGTGGCAGTGTTTGTCTTGAGTTGGCACCACAGGTACAATTTTGGAATGGATTTCCAGACTTTAAGCTGACTGATTAATCAGCACTAAAACTTTCTGAGTAAACAATGGACTGGAATCACTTGCTTGACACTAATATTTCTATTACATTTTCTTACTCGGAGTGCTGTCAGATTGGACTGGACTCAGCCACGTTTGCTGTTGGAGTTTTCAGCGTTTGTTTAAAAAAGGAATATTCTGAGAGCGCAAGAGGTCTGTTATCATTTTCATCTGCATACATAACTTTCAATGACCGTAATGGGAAATATGGAGAGGGAACAGATTGCTCAAGAATGCCTGTCTTTAAAACAGTTAGTTTGATAAATGACCTGACTGAGACTGGTCAGAAAGACAACGGAAGAGACACTTATCTGTGAACAGGTACCAAATCGCAGTGATCATTCAGGAGTTCTTTGCACTGGAAAAGGCGTGCAGCTTTTTGCCTCTACAGTGCTTTATTTTTTCCAGTACTAATTTATGCATTTGAAGCCTTTGGAGCAGTTGCTCTTATTCTCTGTATTTGAGGCGAGGGGAGACGGAGGCAGGAAGTTTTAGGGGTTTTCCAGATAGAGAAGTGGTAGGGTCTTACCTGAGGAATTTCTGGTGGTTCTCCCATTCATTGACAGAGTATTGGTTACTGGGCTGCATGGGATGAACAACATCCCAAGCTTACATATAGGTTCTGCAGATGGAATAAATCTCAGAAGGATTCAACCCAGACATCCTTCAGCTACCGTGGCCATTTCCAAAGCCCACGGTATGATGCAGATCTCACATCAGAAGTCTCATGTCGCTATGGGCTGTCATTTGCATAGGAAACTACTGGAAATCAGTGAGATTTTGCACAAATAGGGCTGTGTTATCTCCCACAGCAAACTTAAAGGAATGCTGGGAATGAAGTCCTGTTTTCTGGTTTTCCCCCATTGGTTTCTCAGGAGGTCTTCAGATGCTCAGGAAAGACAAGTACTGTAAACAGTTCAGGATATAAATGACAACACATACTTTGGTTTCTAACATCAATAAATAATTAAAAAGATATTTTAGTTTACATTTTCATGTTTTCAAGGTTTCTAGCAACAAGGCTGGTCTTTTAGTGAGAGGATTTTTTTCCTGTCTGAGAGAACAGCTGGTTGGGGTAGATGGGTGCAATTTTTTTGTAGAATGTTTTTCTGTTGATGCATGCTGTTTAATAAAGGGTTGTTTTCCAACAAAGAATATGCGATCATCCTCTTAGAATTTCTCTGGGAAAAAACACCAAACAGACAATTCTGTAACCATGGTTATAAAAAAGGAAAGTTCAGTTCTTTAATTTCAGCATTTTGATGTTCAAACCTCCATTTTCAAATTGAAAATATAGGAAGAAACCCAGATTTTAAAGCACGCTTTTTTGGTTGGTTGGTTTGTTTTTTGTTTTGTTTTTTAACTTCTGAGTTGCTGGAAAGTGATTTAAAATGTGTTTTCTTTTCAATTTGGGGCAAATTCCAAGATGTTCAGATTTCCCATAAAGGGTAAATCCAAAGTCTAAGCCAGTAGAGGACTTGTTTTTATCTTGAACACTTGTGTTCTTATTCAAGAAAATGCTTGCACTACACAAAATAGCTGAGGAAATGTAGCAAGTCTGTTGTGCCAGCTCTTACTCTTCTGAGCCTTTAAGCATCTCTCTATTTCAGTTTGTGTCAGCGGTGGGAGTTTTGAAGTGTGCCATTCGTCATGTAACAACACAGGGAAACAGAGGGGAAGAGGGGTGTAGTTTCCCATGAAGTGCAGGAGGACGTTTAGCTGGGTGGGAGACTGGAAATTTTACACTTTTTTAAAAGCCAGATTTTCCATTCTTATCCCCATTCTTTTTCTACCTATTCCTCTTTGCTGTGGCCCTCCTCAGAGAAGGGTTTCAAGCAGCTCCAGCAACAAATGCAAATATGGTAATGCATTGAAAGATAGGATTTTTCAAGAGGGATCTTGGTTCCCAGGTTCCTCAGTTTTCTCTTGAATGCGTCATATCCACAGGTTCTTCCTCTTAGATTTTTCCTCCTAGATTTTACCTGTTCTAAGTTTAGCTCACGCAGTTCCTTACAATAAGAGAAAACCCAAGTGATAAGTAGTGGGGGTCCTAGGAGGTTGCAGAAATCTGTTCATCAGGATCTCTTGGCATAATGCAGTCTTTACAGTATAATGTGTTTAGGTGCAAAATTTTTGTCAGCCGAATGAGATGTGGACTTGTAATATATGTTGCAGGTTTTGTGTATTTGTGTCAAAAACCTGTAAATGAACACAAATCTATTTCTCAAAGTGTTATGGCTGGCACAGGGCTCAGCGTTCTCTCTCCATTTCTTACTGAATCAATACACTGTCATGGCATTTCCTTCTTAGATTTGTATTTGTAAGCTAAAACATCATTCAAAACTGAAAACCATGTTGATATGACAAGTGTTTTTGCTTGTGCCTGTGATACCATAGATCAAGACCTGGTTTTTGTGAAAGGGGGAAAAAGTGCTTACCCCCAGAGATTCAGTACAGCTTTAGATCCAGGAATCCAAGGTTTTTTTTCTCTAGTCCTCTTGGTGGTGTATTAAAGTAGTGTGGGCCTTACCTCCTTTTGGTTTGTTGCTATTTTTTCTTCACTTTCCTAGCATGACTGCTCATTAACTTGCAGCTAAAATTATTAAATGCATGTCTAGATCCAAAATCTCTTTACATCTGGAGGGTGTTCAGCATTTTTTTTAAAATAACTTTATCTCCGGTCATTGACACGATGCCTATTTATAGATAGAGGAGTATAAGGCCGGCTCCGTTCTGAGTGAATACAAGTTTTACTGTTGTCTCCAGTGGAAGCTAGGGTTATGCACTTGGACACAAAAAGTTTGATGGAGACTTTAATTAAGTTTGTGAAAGTCATTAGAGGATGATAACCTTTCGTCCCTCCTGACCTCAGCTGGATTTTGAACTGGCTACCTAAAGGTTAAAGATTCTGTATCCCCTTTACAAGGCTTTGATCCAGGAAGCCCATTTTATTTTCAAATCCTTTAAATTTCCCATTTTCTGGGTTCATTTTAAATGGTGCTGGGTGGTTCTTTTGCTTTAATTTCCTGCTCGTCATTCTTCCCCATGCATCCCCTCTAAATGAGGTTGCTTGTGGGACCTGGCCCGTTGTTAGGCATCCTGGTTGTAGCTCTCCCATTGAGGCTGTGTCTTCTCTTGAGCAGACAAGAGAAGGTCTTCATATAGAGAAAGTCTTGGATAATGCAGTTTTGTATGTTGAGAAACACTTGGGCTCTAGCGCTGGATTTTTTATGGAGTCTGGAATCTGGTAGAAATGTTCAGTCAGAAATTAGGAAAATGGGGGCTAAATTGACTTGAGAAGAAAGCTCGGAAACGTGAGATAAGCATTTCTGCTGTTTACAAAATTTCCCTAAACCCTTGTGAATGAAACATTTTTTGTTGTTGATACTTTGTCATTTCTCAGCCCTGCCATGCAGTCTATAACCTGATACCAAAGAGTTTACCTATGTTTCCCACATCAGTGCTTTGGACTGAAGTTCGGTTACTCTGAAGTAAGTGGCAAATGTCTCATTGCTTTCCAGAGAGCCAGGGAAAGAGGCTTTCTGATCTGCACAGCTGAGCTGCCTGTTCTGGGATTTGAGCTTTCTTGTTAGCTTGTGAGAGTGGGGGGGGAAAACCCAAAAAACCCCCCACCCCAAACAAAAAAAAAAACCCCAAAAGAAACCCACCAAAAACCCCTCTGTTCTTTCAGTCCTAGCTGCAAATATTTTTGGGATCAAACTTGCTTTGTTCGCTTTTAATTCCAGATCAAGATGGAAAGCAGCAGTGAAATGTACTCAGGCTCTCCAGGATTCATACCTGTCTTTAGTTTGGGTTAAAGTTTGGGTAAATTGTTAATTTTTCCTGCATTGGCTTGCTTTCCCTGTTGTAGAATGAGAGCACCTTACTATTGGATCTGCAGATGATGACTGATTTCTAGCCTTATGGTGGTACCCTGAGCTCAAACCTCAGATATTAACATCACCAAAGTCTCAAAAACTGCAATATGTGTTTGGATTCAAACCCTAATGTTGTGACTTGTGTTAATTTAATATTTTTGAATATATCAGCTGAGGCTATCTTGCCCTTTCCAACACTCTAATTTTGTTAGGAAAACACCCACTTGCTCTTGTTGATGAAATAATTTAAATGAATTAAACATTACAACTCTTTTGTCCATCTCTAGCTGTACAAATCCACCCCCTTTTGCAGTTAGTGTGATGACTTATTGAAAATAAAATGCTCTTTCTACTATCTTGTCCTCACAACTACAAGATCCCATCTGATCTGTTAACAAATTGATCACTCTTTTAATGGTTTTAAGCTTTGAGTTTGAATCTTGGTGTCCGAGTAAATCCCAGAAACCAATGGTCATGCTAGTAATTCCCTGACACTCCATTTGTCTATCACTAATCTTTTTACACGTGCAATCACCATTACACCGGGAAATGCATGGGGATGGGCTAACCATCAGTAAGCCACCAGTTTTATGCCTATTCTTGTCATGAAAGATGTCTGTGCTTTTTTACTTTCTTATTGCTAGTTCAATGCTGATCTTTTTAACCTCTCCTCACCAGGAGGTATGTTTCTAAAATTTTGGAGGTGGTTGTTTGCAAATTATCTTTCATCGGGCTCGAGATAGCTTTCTTCTGGTGATTACAGCAGCCTGCAAGAGCTATGAATGGTAGCAATTTGGCTGGTTTCTTGCCTACAGGTTGAGCAGGTGAATGGTGATGATTCTGCAGCTTGGAAAACTGAAAATTCTGGTAAACAATTTTCCTTTTTTTTTTTTTTAGTAAAAGGAAAAAACCCTGATGAATAATTAAAAAAATTTAGATGTAAAGAAATGCTTGTTCTTTCTACAGTGATTTTTGCAAACACCAACCTGAATCAACCATTTGCAATGTTAAACTATAAAGTTGAAGAGAACATGTAAATATTCCAGGTATTATTTACTATTTAATAGGAAGCTTTGGGGGTAGTGTGTGGATTTTTTGGGTTGGTTTTTTTTTCCTTGTTTTGCATTTTCTTTTAGTAGCCTACTCTAATGCGGTGTTGCATTGTCTGAAGTAACTGAACTTTCAATCGTATGAGTAAATAGTCTCATTCCATGCAATAGGAAATCCTTTGCAGAACAGTAGCCTAGTTTCACTCCTTAATCGTACTTAAATAGGATACCAAAGGCAGTGACATCATCTTACATCCCAGAAAAGATAGAATGGGATAGGGTGGGATTTCTTTGAAGTATCACGGTGTCTGCCTTAGTTGCGTTGCCATTAAGCAGTTTATTTGAACAAAGCCAAGACCAGGTGATTCACGTAGGGGGATACTTCCTAGCCTGTCTGCAGGTTCGGTAAGTTTTTCACAGCTCAGTGCAGTTACTGTGGCAGTAACTTGTAGCACTTTTTAAGTACAGATCTGCGTGCTGCTACGATGTGAAGGTAAGGTACTTCTTACTGTTGATAAAGATGAGAGAACTGACATGGGAAAATCCTCCTTATTCACCTAAGCTGTACTTTGGTTTAATTACCTTTTGATAGTTGTTACTCAGACTAAAGTCTGTTTTAATGGTAGCACCTCCAAAAGCATTTCATGTCAAAAGACAGTTTTGGGGATTTGAAATTTGCCTTTATTGTTTTTCAGTAGATCTGATCTATGAAAGACAAATTGCCAAAAGAGGCAAAGGAGCAGTCTTCAGCTTATACCTCAGAAATGGAGACAAGACCTTAAAAATTCTGGCTGCAAGCACGACAGTTTCAGAACTTGCCTAAGCAAGAAAAAATGATTAGGAGAAATAAGAAACATTTGCATCTTTTTGTTTAGCAGCTTAATTCTTTCATGTTTGTTTGCACTCCATCTCATTTCTGAAGGGTTTCCAGGCTGTGGCTGGATATTTTCATCAATCCTGTTCAGAGTTGCCAATGTTTTCTTAACTGAATTTTTTAACTCTTCTAGGCAGTCAATGGCTCTGCCTCAGACAAACCCTCTCAAGTTTGGATTTCTTGCTATTTAAAGGTGCAATACAGATAACTTCAAAAACCTGGAGATTTCTTTTGTTTGACAGACTCTCCAATATTGGAGAACAGTCCACAGAAAATCCCCTTTATATAATATTGGACATAATTCATGGAAGAATCAAGCCAATAAACCTGCCATAGCAAGAGAGGCAGCTTCCCAGCTGCGCTCCATCCCCTTCTGCATTGAGCTAGGAGAACGCAGGTGATTAGTTTTGTGAACATAAACTTACACAGTTGATATCATTTTGGGACATAAGTCATTGCTGGTACACAAGCCCTTTGTTTTGAGGCAAATAAAAATGAGACATTGAAAAAATACAAGTTAAAGGATTTACACAACCCCTACAACTTTGAACTTAACACTTTACAGGAAAGGACAGGACTCAACCCAAATTGTGCTTCAGTCTTTCCTGCATATATGTCAAGTATTCACTGATGTTTGCTGAGGGCTGATTCCTCTGTTTTCATATGTACCTCTTCTGCCCCAAAAATGCAGGACTTCTCAAGTGTGTTGCTAACTGGGGACTTACTGTGGCCTCTCCCTAGGGACCTGGCATTTTCAGGTCTTGTAATTTCAAAGGGGGGGGGGGGGAAACTCTGTGCACCTTTTTTGTCATATTACATGAAAGAGAAATATTTTAAAGCCAACAAATTAAAGATGGGTATATAACAAGATTGTCCCTTGTAAAATTAGGGGGATGGGTCTGGCTTGTGTCCAGCCGAGCTCTTCAAAGTTTCTCCCTGTTTTGACATATCTAACAAAATCCTACATATTGCATAAAGCTTGGAAAGTATAACAGGAAATAATGATGTTAACAAAATAAGCCAATAATAACTGAAGTGCAAATTTAAACAGGTGGTGAAGCTAATATTTTCCTAAACCAGGTGATGAAGCTAGTATTTTCCCTCTACATAATACCTATGTACGCAGTGTGCTGCTTCTCTTCTGATTAATTTAGGGGGAGAAGAGTTATAGCCATCTATGCCTTTAAAAATCAGGTAAGTGGGATCTCTTGCCGTGATAACTGAGTGGCCAGAAAAGAACAACACAATGGTAGTGCACTTTAAGTTCAAGCCCTACCGAATGGCACTCAGTTAAACTTTGGATATACTGCCTAGTGTTTAAATATGAACTACTCAAAAGAAAGATACAGAAGTTTAAAATAACAGCATGCAGATTTCTTTATAGAATTTAAAGAATGAAAAACACTTGAAAAAATATCAGCAGGCAGGGGCAGGAAGAACAAACGGTAACCAAATTGGTTCCTGTGACAAACCATAACATTTACTTTAAAGCATCAGCGTGCTAGTCAGTAAAAGTCAAGCTACTACTCTTTTAATAGATCCCAGGCCTTCTTAAACTCACTGGTCTGCAAGTATTACCCAGGTCAAGAGCAGGTCAAAAAGTGAAAACCCATGTGAAAGTAAACTTTAAATATCTGCTTTTGAAGAGCCATAGCAGACTGTCTCCTCTATAGTAAATATACTACTTCTGTTTGTACGGCATTATACAGTATACTGTACTTAAAACATCAAACTTTCTGCACCGTTTGTTCAGCTAAGAATTAAAAAGCTCCTTTATTACATTTTTACATAAGCCCAATTTATTTTACTCTTAAAATTTTGGGGGATTTTTTAAAAAATTGTCATGGGATTTGGCTAGATTTTTTTTATGGAGCATATCACGATTATTTATTGTAATTTCCATTCCATTTACCAGATCACGTCTCTCAGTTAAAGACATCTTTTTTAACTATGTGTGTACAAGTGCACATATGCAGGTTGGATTTCTAGTCTTGCTGCCTGAAAATAATATAAGACCAAGATCCAGGGAGCTGAAAATAAAATCCTGGACTTGATTCCAAAATTGCAGACCATACTGCAGTGATACAAGATATGTGGTGTGTTTTTTTTTTTTTAAATCCCTCTTCCTTTTTCAGCATCACTGGGATAATGTTTTGTGGGTTTGTTTTTTTTTTTTTTAAGATTTAAAAATATCAGTGTTGGATGTTAGCATTTTGAATTCCTGGTCTGAACCCTGTTCAGAATTGATGTCATCTTTGAGCTGAAACTCTTCTTTCCCCACACACTGAGAAGACTCTGACTCCCTGTTTTGAATTTATTTGCCTAGTAGAATGGGTATTAATTTGGCCTGCAATACACTTGCTACAGCTTTTGCTGAAGTGAAAGGTCATACTCTGGAGCTGTTTTTCATTTTGCTTTATATGTGTTAATGTAATACCTTATGAATTACCCTGGTGTTTTGTTCTGACAGCTAAAAAGCCTAATCATTTTTCCTTCCAGGAGGACTCAAAGAAAAGCAATCATTCCTATTTGGGAGATGATTTATTTAAGATCTTTTCCCTCATCTTTTGCTCCTACACCTATAAGTAGCGAGTGAGACTCTGGCTCTGTTTAAGTCGGTGGCAAGGCTCCCATTGATTTCCACTGGGCCAGGCTATTACTAAGTGTTATTTTAGTTCTCAGGGCTACCCTTGCACGTGAAATCTTTGCCAGCTCAATAAAATATCACAGGTCTGAGCTGTTGTTTCGCCGTTCCACAAGGGCCCATTTCTGTGGCTGTTATGGAGGCAGAAGTCCCATAAAGCCAGACTTTCAAAGATGATGAGGCTAAAGAGGAGGAAAAAACCATCAACTCTGTCTTTTGTGAAGTTGTCTTCAAGTTTGGTACAAATTTGTGCTAAGCATATGCCTGAAATGGGACAAAAAAATGTGGAATTGTAAGTGATGGCACTGCTGCACCCTGCATTCGAGGTTTCTGTCTTCTCTACCTTCTGCTCTTTCGGTCTTTGACAAATGCTGTGTGTTTTGCTTATTTGTTGGAAAGGAGAAGATTGGATGGATATCTATGGAAGTGGATATTATGTCAGAAAATGTACGATTTTGAATTCTGCTTCTTGCCATTTTTGAGAGCTGTGATGTTTCAGATGTTTAAAATAAGCATGTGTGCAGCTGAAAATTACATTTCCAGAAATCAGGGAGGGACCTGAAGCTTGGGCAGAAATTTGGGTCAGTGTAAAAGAGCTTTACTCTGTGCTCAGCAGCAGAGAACAAAAAACCAGAAGCAGCCACAAGTGGATGAACCAGGACTGCTGCACAGGACGGCTCTGATAGAGGTGACACTTGCCTGCCTTCAGCGCTTTTGGGGAAAAAAATCCAACATTAATTTTGTTTCTCCAAATGCACAAGTGCAGAATGGAAGTTCCCATGTAAGTGTTGGGAACACGATGAGGAAGAAGTTCTTTCTTGGGAGACAAGTATAATTTATATAATGAGGTCAGCTCCATTAGTTTTGCACCTTTTCACTATTCACCCTAGCCCTCCTTTAGATATTTGTCTTTATTTTTTCCCAATGAAGCTAAATCTTCTTTTTAATGTCTGTATTACATTAGGTTTTTGCCATTTCATTATAGAGGATGAATTTGAAAAATATGAGTAAAATCCATATCAATGTGTAGGTGCTGCGTGTGAGCTTTCGTGAAGGGAAGGGGTTGGTAAAGTGCCAGCTGGGACTCAGGAAATTGTTTCAGCTCTTGGCTCCATCATAGATATTTAAGTGCATTTAGATACTGCTCAGGTCAGCGCATCGCATCGCGGAACCTAAGTGATGTAGGAACCAAAATATCCCAGCAGAAAAGGAATGTGATATATAAAGTGGAGCTTGGAATTTGAGCACTTGAGTCGAGCCTCATGCCTCTACAACCTCCGCACAGCGGCTGCTGAGCCCTGTGTGCTTACAGACTCTCCTGGCAACATGGTGGGTGACCTTAAATTGCCCAAGTGTTTACACCTATCCAGAAATATGTTCTCACAGATGAGCTTGGTAGTACAGGCTATGCTTGAGTAGGATTAGAAAAGCCCTGGGGCTTCAGCTGAGCAGGGGTGCTCAGGTGTGCTCTGGCATGAGCAGGCTCTACCCAAATTGCAAGGACAGCACCATCTTTCCCTCAAATCTCAGGCAGGAGGAGGCAGAACTGCTGGCAGCAGCATGCAGAGGGGCTCCTCGTGCCCTGGCTGGCTGGTCAGACCCCCTTCCTCCCTTCATGGAAAGGTAGCTATGATTCTTCTCAAAATCATAGAAAAGTTGTGAAGATAACTAGCCCTTATATAATCTTCATTTATTACAGCACAGTGTCTCACGTCAATCACACAGCATTTCAGCAGTGCCCAACATCTAGGTGCCTTTGGATATCTGATTGGAGTAACCTTTAGAAAGTACCTGATTTTGGAGAACACATCAATCAGGCTTGGATGGCAATGCAAAAATAAGGACAGAAGGAGTCTTTAATTGCCTCTGAAAGATGAAAATTGTCAAGTCTCAGTATACACGTATGTGTGCATGGGCCAAACCTCCCATACAACCCATGTTAGACTGAGGAGTCCCAAATCGGGTACCCGAGTCCAGCACAGGTCCTTATAAAAGACTTTGCTCTGTCATAATGTGGTTGGTTTTTATAGTTTTTTGTTTTTTCTTTTTTCTAAGGCTGGGCTTGCTGATGCTACATTGGAGCAACAACATGGGTTTATACCACACTAATGTAGCAATAGGCGGGTGTGTGGGGAATCCATGCAGGTACTTAAAATTCTTTTTCTGTAAAAATTATGCTTGAAGTGGACTTTATATATTATCTTTCCAAAATTTTGTCAGCGACTGCAGTTTTAAAAATAGAATTGTTTAAGTAAAGGTACATATTTTAAGGCTGGTTTTGTCCAGGTTTCCCAGGGCGGCTGCTGGAAATTAGGGTTAGTTTCTCTGAAATATTTCTGTGGCCAGTGAAGCTCAAAATTCAAATGCTCTCTTTATTTTCCTTTTCCCTGTTTACTTTTTTCTCTCTCTTCTTTTCCTACCTGTTTTTCATTTTTCCTGGACTAACACCGGCATAAAATCGGGCACTGAAGAGTGAATTGTATATCCTTTTCCCTATCACCCAGCTTCTGTGATCATCTAGTTCATAGATGTTTTCAATTACTCTGCTGTTTGTTTTGCCTTATGATCTTGCACAGTCAGTATTTAGACAGTGATGCAATGTATGTACAATTCCTTCAGGTATTTAATAATACCTCTTTACACATTGCCAAGCCTCTTCCCCCAAATGTGCCTTGAACACCCTTGTAGCACAGAAGGCAGATTAACTTTGAGAAACTACAATAATAAATTTGAAAAGTCTGTACTTTCAGGTTCACAGTTGAGGGGGGAAAAAAAAAGCCAAAACAAACAGATCAAACAAAAAAACCCCCAAACCAACAGCTCTACTTTATAGCTTATGAGTGTGTTTTACCTAGCTTGGCTAACAGTTTTTGTGTTGAAAATTGGAGTGTGGGCTGTTTATTTCCAGGGATCTAAACATGTGTATTTTTATAACTTCTCTGCTGTCATAATGAATTACCAGCCATAAGCTGTCCTTTGTTGGTTTTGGTGAAAATCAAATGAAACCCAGCAGGAGCTCCCAGAGTGCATTGTCCAAGAGTGTAAAAATGCTGTGTTGATGACAGATCATACTGTTTTTATTAAAGCTAAGAACACTGACTTTACTTTCCTTTTTGACCCTAGTGCTTTACTGTCAAGGTGATTTTATTTCTACAAATTTTCCTTCGGCAGGCCTCATCAACGATTCACCATAAAACATTAGACAAATTTTCATCATCTGTATATGATTAGAGCAGGTTCTGTTGTGCTGCTCGCCACAACTAACGCGATGTTTTTCAGCTTTGTCTGAAAAGGAGTCAGTTTACCGGCCTTCATTCATAACACAATGTCTCCTTGTTTCGTACCAGTTTTCTTTGGTTCTTTTTAAGCTGATAAGGACATAATTGAAGGAATTTTAATGCATTATTTGCTAAAGACTGCAACCAATTTTTCAATTCCACTGTCTAAAAAATGTTGCCTTAAAAAAAAAGTGTTTCCAAGCAAATGCCCTGACAGATGAACAGGATGCACACGTGACAATCTGCTGTGAGAAAAGCATAGGTTTATCAAAATACTATTGAGACAAATCTTCCTGAAATTTCCCAAATTAAACACATAATGAAAGTGCAGGCTTTTGTGTAGCTACTTTCAGATTCTTTTCCTGTAAGAATTTCCTAAGCTACTAATAATGAAATCCCATACTAAAACCAACCCCACATGGAAATCCGAGTATTTAACTATCCTGCTGTAAATTTTTCACATCTCTGTTTACTGAAACAACTAATTTAATGCATGTGTATTAAACCAATATTTTTATTCTTTTCAAACAGAAGTAGTTTTAGAATGGAAAGTTTTCCACAAAGCCCTTTTTTTACTGAGTAGTTTTTCAGCAACAAGTTATTAAAAAAACTTCCCTGAAGGGTAGCTGTGAGATAGAAGGGGAAGAGCAGAAAACCTTGGTTTTATTTTTGGTTTAAATCAATGTGCATGATCTAGCCTTGTATGTTAAAGAAATGAATTTGACAGAGATTTATATACAGTCCTCACTGATGTCTGGTTTAGAATTAAACCATCCTTTTCTTAAAAAAGATAGAAAGACTAGCACAGTGAAGCTTTCATGGTGACCTGGAGTTTCCTGAAATTTAGGGTTCTTGGATTACAGGTTTTTTTTCTGATCCTGCAAAGAACCCCAAAAATTGAGACTTGCAGTTCTGGACCAGTTATTTCTCTTGTTTCTCTTGGTGCCTTTGGATTTAAGCACTTCATGGCCAAAGCAGTGCACAGGTGCTCTTGTGCATCTCCTCACACTCACACGTACACCTCAGTTGGGCATCTAATACAAGCTTTGAATTAATATAATTTTTCTCTCGCTGAGTATTTTAGGTTACTGAGTATTACTACGGTCTGTGCTGCTCCAGAGAGGTATATATCTGCTTACAGATTTCTTTACAAAATCACTTATTTTCTTGAATGAATACTTTATACAATACTGTACGCTTCAGATTTTTTATGAAAGTGTTTCTCTCCATATTGCTAATTGTGGTACAAGAGAAGATACTAGTGATTCATTTCAGAGGGCTTCAAGCTACCCTAGAGTGGCACCTGTGATTTATGCGTAGCTTTTTTCAGATGCAGCATTTACTGATGGCTTTTCTCTGGCAGCCTCCTCTGACATATTTCTCCTCTTTGTACAACCTGTTTTCACCACAATGAAGGAGGGCGAACCTTAAAACCCAGGGATGAACCAGCTTTAGGAAGAACTACTTCTTAGAGTTATTTTATTGGTAAAATTGAGCAAATACACGTGAAAGCAGACTTGATAAAAACAGCAATACAATTTTACAGGGATGCTTTGGCACTGAAATCCCCAAAAATGGTTCATGGCAAACTTTTCAGAGCAGCCGTATGCAGTAAATTAATGTGTGGTATGATCTCATTTTTACAGTCCTAACTTGATATCTGTTGGCTTCCCCCATCCTGGAAGACTGTCACTGGTAAACATAGTTAAATGGTCACTAATATGATGAAGATCTTCAGCAAATTTGCATTTTGGCAACTAAAATGAAAATACCGATGTACTGAGGTAGATGTATAATAAGAGATCGATTGCACAATAGCAGACTGAATCTTTGCCTGCATTAGGAAAAACTGCACGTGCCAAAAATCAATGCAAGCTTCAGATGCCAAATGGCTTGTGGACTGGGGCTGTTTTCCTCTGCGTTAGTCAGCCTGTGAGTTATGTCAACAGGAAAGCCAAGCATTTTACACATTTTAAATGGCTGGCAAAATCACAGGTTATTCAGCAGGAAATACACGGAGACAAACCATGTACTCAAAAACTATGCAAAGCACTTTTTAGACTGGAAAAACAATTTTTCTAGATTGTTTCGAGAAGTGCTAGATCTTTTGTTTTGCTGCTTGTTCTCAGGGCAGACTGGTGCCTCAGACCCCGTGGATTCAAACAAGCACTTACGCTGCGAAGGGCGTTTAGAGGCATGGTTTTTGGAATGGGAAAATGCTGAAAACATTTCCCTTGCTCATTGGCAACAAATACCTTTGGGGTCAGCATAGGCAGGAAGTGTTTTGCCACACATGTCCTCTGTTGCTCAACCTCACAAAGTTCATCCATGGTTTTGAGGATCTGTGTATGCAAAAGAGATTGACTGAAACTGGAATTGGAAATAAGCTAGCCTCAGGAAAGCTGGGGGTAGGAGGTTTTTTTAAGATTTAGATACTTTTTATGCTGTGGGATCAGCTGGGAAAGTGTTATGGAGGTGAGGTTTGGAGGCAAGGATGCACATTGGGAGAGAGGGGCCAGATTTTGGGCAGTCAGGCTGGGCAGTCTGTGGCTGTCACAATGTTTTTCTTCTAGTGCTGGGGGCCCTTCATCTGGATGTGGGGTTTCTTTGTCTGAGGTCCCCCATATAGAGGAGCATCCAGTGCCCGCTTCCTTCTGGCCTCAGCCTGAGTTGTCTATGGTTTAGAGCAAGCACAGGGGGGAAAGACTTGTATTATGTGCTTCTAGCTCTGGGTGAACAGCTGAGCCAAAGGCTCAAAGCCTCCCCTATTTTCTAAAAACCCACCCACTGGAGACCCATAGTAATTTTGTTATTAACCTTTTAATTTGGCTTTTCCCTGGGAGGAAAGAATCTGCCTTGGAACAGATGTACTGCCTCGTTTTCTCCTCTGGTTTCATTTAGTTTACATTTTTTTATTAACTAGAAAATCTGTGATATAATAATTCATTTTGTAAGTGAGGGTGTTGCCATGCTGCATTTCTCCTTTCCCAAGTCAGTTGCTGAAGCCTATCCACCAAAACCCAGTGGTGACCAGGAGTTGCTGCTTCCCAAGATTATTGACATAATCTTCCCTCTTGAATCAATGCTATCTTGTCTCAGGTAAGAGGTATGGGCTCCCAGCTCCTGCCACATCTGTGTCTCAGGGAGTCATCAGAGTTTTTTCCCACCAGTGATTCCCACAAGGTGCTCAAGGCCACTGAGCAGCTTGGCTGCTCTGAGGGCATCTGTGCCCTGGCTTGGCCCCTGTGCTGCCTCCTGCTTCAACCTCTGCCAAAGATGCACTTTAACAGCATTGCTGTGGAAATCTGGTCCGTACAACTCTTTGGCTGTTTAAAGATCACCCTTAGGCTAGTTTTCTTCTGTTTTTCTGAGAAATGAAATCTGAGGTAATGGAGTAGTTGATATTCTGTTTTCATAATATAACAAAAGAAAGTCTTATGTCTTTCTTATGAAATTGGAATTAAAATTCATATTTATTATGCTAAAATATTTTATGTCATACTTCAGCAGAAAAAAGCAAACTCTCTGAAGAATGCTACATTGTAATTAAATCAACCACTTAAATGCAGTTACATCTTTGTGTTTTTAATTTGTCTACTGGTAAGAAGCTGGTAACAAAAATTCATACTGTCCACTTATATTTTCACTGTGAGATTTTCAAGGCTCTTTAAAGGCTGACTGCCTAATCTTATTATGGTGTGCTTGTAAATATATAAATATGGAAATACAGAACCTGACCTGCAAATTTGCACATGCAGAACATTAAATATGAAACAGTCATGTAAATTTGAGATGAAGTGTGTGTCGAGTGGTCACATGGGCCCACCATGCTGTGTTTAGGAAACGCACCAGCCGCCACAGCAGTATCCAAGATTTGTGCTGCTGAGTGCAGGAGAATGGCTTGGTATCTCTTATTTCTGCTCTGGCTCTCTGGGATGGACAGATAAAATTAGCAAGCGATGCAGAGGATTATAACTGTAAGTGGGTATTTTCTGGGATATTTTTTCACTGCTGACCACATCCATGAGGCTGAACTGGGTGCTGGGATCCACAGGCATGGACAACTTGTATAAGTGACTCCATGGCAAGGCCACTCACTCAAAATACGTGTTTGGAAAATACCAAATCCTTTTATTTAGTATCACCATTCCTGCAATTAGGGCTGCCAAATTGGTCTTCTGCAAAAGCACCTCATCTCAGTAATCTCATAATCCCATACATCTGTGTGTTAACATAGATATGTTACAGGACAACTAGGCTGGATGAGCATATGTATATCACAGAGTGGCAGTTACACCTTTGAGTTGTGCAGCATCGGCCATATCTATGCCGCTCTGTGAAATGAGCATCCTCTAAAATTAGCTTAAAAATAAACTTTGGGGGGAAGAAGGTCTAGTAATTTTGCTGGATTCTTGTAATTTATGTGTTGTTAGTTCCCAGTTTTGTCTTTGTGGTTCTTTGATAATCTGTATTTTGTAAATAAGGGAAATAATTTGTAAAATGAGGGAACATTTTCTTTTATAAAAAAGTCATTTTACAGTCCTGAATGATGTGACAATCTGTAGAAGATATTTAATTATGCTCTTTGATATTAATGCAGTATGTACATTGTATAGGCTGTGTGTATGTATATGTGTATATATGTATGAATTACTCCTTTCATCTCGCTTAAAGGAAGAAAAAAAATCTCAGGCTCTATAGTAGGTTGACTTTGGCTGTGTGCCAGATGTCCACCCAGCTGCTCTCTTGGTCCCCTTTCTCAACAGGACAGGGGAGAAAATAAGACGGAAAAGCTCATGAGTCAAGAGAAAGACAAGGAGGTCACTTAGCAATTACAGTCATGTGCAAAATGACTTGTTGTGGGAAAAATTAACTTAATTTATTGCCAGTTAAAATAGAGGTGGATACAGAGTTGGACAGTGAGACACAAAGACATCTCCTCTCTCTGCTGGAACTGGCTCTGTCCAGCATGATGCAGCCTCTGGTCTCTTCCCACAGAGGTCCCTGGGACTCCTGGGCAGCCCCAGAACTTCCCAGTCCCCTGTGGGCTCTCTCATGATGAGGGCAAGGGCAGGGACAGCCAAAAGGGGAGTTGTGGGCAGGCTCCACCTTCCATGATGGATCAGCCACTCCCTAGCCTGGCTTTGAGGAGCAGCAGGTGACATGTCAGCCAAAGCTGAGTACCAGCCGCAAGCTTCCCAGCGCTGCTTTTCCTGCACGCTCATCGGCTTCAGCTAGAGGTGGCTGCAGAGGCACCTATTTGCCTGGCCTCGGCTAATCCGCTGTGGTTTTGCATAGCCTTGCCGTACAGCATCTGTATGTGTCTTTGTTGCAGTGGAAAAAGTAGAAGGTATAATCTCCTCCTGCCCTGGGTCTATCCCTCCCCCCGATCCTCTCATTTTACTTGTCTCGCCCTGTGAACTATCACAACATGTACAGGGTCCAGTAAGCAATCTGTCTTAGAGATTTTACCACTCTCACAATCATAGTGTCTCCTGGCCAGGTTTGGCAGAGCATGTAAGTACGTGTTTAATTTCAAGCACATGTTTAAGTCCTATTAGTATTAATGGGAGTAAAACGAGGGCTTATATTTAGGTACATGCTTAAAAATGATTTATTGAGGAGAGATAAAATTAAGCCTGCGCTTAAGAGCTTTGCTCATTCAGAGAGTGGAATATTTACATTTGTTCCAAACACATGTTCAGGTCATTAGGACTTGTGATATATACTTGGTGATTTGCTACTTTTTTGTTGTCTTGCAGTTGGCTAAGGAGAGACCAAGGTGGACCAATGTGATACTTTACTGGCAGATTCTATTTAAAGATAGTCCATGGAAAAAAAGAAAAAAGTGGTTGGTTGTACAACAACCTGGATAAAAGCTGGTGGGTTTCGGTTTCATTCCTCTGTCTCTTTAAATCTGGATGTTGGGGCCAGGTCCGCAGCTGGGCCATGGCGAGCAGGGTGCTGGGCTGCAGGGCGCTCTGCCTCGGGGAAGCCTCCACTGCCAGTGCCGCTTTAGAGCTTGCAGGTACTGTAACTGGTTTTAAGGTTTCATGACTTGATTTTTTTTTTTTGTTTCTTCTCCCTGCTGTTGCGGTTGAAGTTGCGCGTGCAGAAACACTAGTGATAAGTTTTGTCTGTGAGCGTGTGTGCGGGGAAGCCGTGGCACACGGTTGCCTAATGGGAAACAGTCGGGTTTGCTCTGCTGCACTGCAGAGCACTTACCGGAGGAGGTGAATACTTAGGCAATTAAGGATAATGTTTGTATGCTTGCTTGTTGGGAGAACTGGAGTTTCTTAACATGTTTTGACTAGCTTGGAGGGGAGGTTTTATTGCAGGCTTTAGAAGAGTGTGCTGTGGATGGTTGCTCGTGTAACTTCTCTGCTGCTAGTTCACGATCTTAATGAAAATCTGAGCTTTCATG
Organism: Gorsachius magnificus; assembly: GCA_034008185.1. Taxonomy (NCBI): domain Eukaryota; kingdom Metazoa; phylum Chordata; class Aves; order Pelecaniformes; family Ardeidae; genus Gorsachius; species Gorsachius magnificus. Next base: position 32,937,788 of record CM067084.1, read on the forward strand.
TGTTTTTTCAGTAAAAGCCCAGCTCTTGGAGGCAAGTGGCAAGGGTTGACTCACAGCTTTCCTGTGTAAAAATACATGTGCTAGAGCTTAGTGTTTCAGAAAGAAAGGGTTAAAATGTGAGTTAATGAATCTTTTCAAAACTGGGCTTTCAAAAGTTACTGTAAAAGAGGCCAAGTCTTGCTCCTACCTTATGATTTCTTTAAAGGTCTCTTTCATGATCCAAGGTTGCCACTCATGATTTATCCTGAATACTTGGGGTTTGGCAGTACCCTTGCTGCATAGGACTGAAGGCATTTGATATACTATTTACTTTTGTTGATTCTGAGGAGTTTAAAATATATGTTTAGTTTAATGGTGCAAAGCAGCGATCGGCTTTCTGGAAGGCTTCCATAGCAAACTGTGTCTCTGAATGCGTACATGTGCCCCTGAAGCCTGCTCATACAGCCCTGATCTGTGAGTGTAATGCATGCGGGAGCACTGAGCTGCCAGAAAAACAGACATTCACGAGCATTGCCATAAACCATATTTGCATATCAATCATTCACTCTTCAATGCGGAGGTTAGTAACCCTTTCTTTTTGAGCTGGCGTTCTCTGCGGTGCATTCTGCTGTTACGGCTTTGATCTGTAGAAAAGCATGTTTACTTTTTCAACCACAAAACAGTAGTTCCCTTTTAATTGGGATGTGTAACTCTGCTACAGTAAAACAAAACAAGCAAAAAAGATTTGAAATGAAGAGCTAATATTTTCAGATGAGGGCTGTCTTTTATCACCAAGAAAAAACGCGCTCCTCGAAGACTCAGGTTAGTTAATATCTAGATGGGTCCACTCCGTCTCAGGCGGGTTTTCTTTCACTTAGCCCAGCAGGTGCTGAAAATCTGAGCTTGTTGCTTGGAGGCCTTAGGACCATAGAGAGCTGAGATGATAAATGTGTGCACATCTGCCTCATTTCATCTAAGGAAGCACCTTTGGCAAAGGCAGCATTGCTTCCTGAAAAGCAACTCGTGCACCAGATTTATTTTGCTTCTGGCCTCTGTTTACAAGAGCTTTACAAAGCTTTGCAGGCCTGCGGAAGTCACCTACCTTTGCTCAGGGAACTTGTAGCTACTGAAACTGAGGACACCATAAGCACGTAGTGTTGTTCACAGCATAAAGGCTTGTGATCCGGGGGGACACTGGGCTCTCCAAAACCTGCTCGGCTGTTAGCTACGTGTCATCGCATGAAAATCAGCCAGCAGGACCTCTCCACAGGTGCACAAGAGAAAAGTTGGGGGAAGGCCTGAGTTAGCATGGTGGGTCAAATTCTTCTCCGGGGTAAAGGATGGATATTTCTTTTTCGTAAAGAAAACTCAGTGGGAATCAAGGAGAAGAATCTAGCACAAGCCCATAGTGAGCTGGTCTGAATTTTCAGTGAACGTGCCTGGGTTATGTGCTTGCATCCCTTATTTTTTTTCATTTTTAAATGTAGCTTGTGGGCATGAATGGTCACATAAACAGGAAGCCCTGTGTGTCTCTTGGAGACAGGCCCCAGGAAGGGAATTTTCAAGTTTCTTGCAAAAGGCTACATCACACAAGCTTAGAGTTTGCTTTAAGACTTGGGCCTGAAATTATTCGTGTGTGTGTTTTGAAAATAAAGAATGGGATTAAAGAGAAGTTTAATCAAGTTTCACAAATGTCATCACCATCACACCTTGAACGCGGTTAGCTAGGCACAGGCACAGATGTTACCATCTTTCAGTGTGCTGTTGCCACTGGAATCGTGGTGTAAGTTTAGGACCTGGTAACAAAAAATTGCTTAGCAAACAGCTCTGCAAATAGCCCTCGCTGCTGGGCACACCCCATCAAGAATCTTTGTCGCAGATGTGAAATGAGCAGAGCAACTTGATTTAAATTTCTCCACTCATTTGGTTTGACATCAGCAGCTTCTGTGTTGTTGGGATGAGTATGGGATTTCTTTCCTGATACAACATGGCACCATTCTTTTTCCTTTGGTTTCAATGTATTTTAACGTAATGAAATAGATGCTTAGAATGGCTATTTCCAGTTTTGCATTAGTATAGAAATAAAGACGAAAAGGTCAGTAGTTAGCAATCAAGTGCAGCAATGAGATTTGGAATTAGTACTGATTGTAATAATGTACTAAAGTAATACAACACTGTAAGCAAAAACGTGTTATTTCTGGTTAAGGGTGAAGAGGCTCTGTCAAAAAATAATAAATACAAACTCCACAAAAAGACCCCAATTACCTATGTGGACCCCCCCCACCCCCCCCCCCCCCCCCAAAAAAAACCCTCAAGGCTTTTATAAACCAACTTCTAGAGCAGCGCTTCTGTTCTACACGATGGCCTCATTTTAACTTTCACCTATTTAATTTCATGTATTGCAGGTTAGTTAAATCTCTTCATTTGGCACCTGCTTTCTCCTTTAAGGGCAATTAATGCCCCGCAGCTGGATCTGCTGGCTCCATAATGGGAGGACCATCATATCCAGTGGTGGTTGCCTCTAAATGCAGCCTGCCTCCTTATGCCTATTGCCTTTAAGCCCCATAGTGTATGTTGTTCTCTTCTGAACGGCCCCAAAGCGGTGGCAGTCCCCCTTGCTGGAGCCACAGGCTCTCTTCCCTGCTCCTGTCCCAGTACTCCTTTCCTTCTTTCCTGCTAAGTGGCGCAGATCTGTAAGGGCACGGGGCTCGGCTGGGTTAACCCTGTGCCTGGCTCCAGCAGGGATGTGCCAAGGGTCCGAGCTGGGTTATGCTCGGCAGCGTGCTGCTGCATGGCTGCTCTTCCGAAGACCACAGAGGTTTTGCTAGTTTTGGAGAGAGCTAAAAATTGTCGTTTAAACTGACTTCAAAGTAGAGAGGAAACCTCCCCCTGCCTAGCTCTCTTAAATTATGTTGTTACATGTCATCTAAAATCATCTTCCAGTATCTTTAAATATATTTCTATAGATATGCTTTCTATAGTTATAGAACAGACAGATATAGTGATATTTTTCAAAACTATATATGCCTGTGCCTTTATATATGAATATATTTGGACATCTATGTGTACTTTTACTATCTTTTTTGTTATACAGCATGAATATATTCTTCCAGAAAATCCCTATTATTTTTATTAATCCTTGATGATGAACAAAAGTACATATTTTAAGCACCTTTTCTTTGTAAGACAGGAAATTGTATTTGCTTTTGCTCGTTGCTAGCACCAATCTATTCTGACAGATCTGTGACACAGATAGAAAGCAGAAGCATCTTGAGTACTGACTTCTACATTTATTTTCTCAAAGCAGAGGGCAAAGAAGCTAAACATTTAAAATGCATGGATTCCTCTGAAAGCTTTAAACCCATTAGGGCAGATGCACGGCAACTTTGCACACAGATTGCCCCCAAAGTAAGTCTTGATTTTAGGACTAAGCCAAGCTGGCATGCAAGAGCAGTTGCTGTTGATCTTTTATACTAATTTTGGATTAATTGTGATCTACAGCACTGCGTAAACATGCTAACCTAGTACTTCAGCTTCACCACAGCTAAACATTAATCCTTCTTAATGCTCTAAGTCAACTTTTAGTCCTTAGCAGAATTTACCTTAATCTCTGGCTAGGAAGCTAACTGATTTACAAAACATAATCCAAGGGCTCCAGAATCTTAAGGAAAATGTGCAGAGAAGTAATTCACCTATGCAGAATAATATGCTTCTCTGGTATCCTTCCTAAGGCAGCACTTGGAGTAATTCATCAAAAATATCGAGACCTATGTTATAAAGGTTTCTTTTCCTTTTTAAATGATAAAATACATAGATAATTTCAATTCACCACACTACTTTTCTTACTTTTCTTATCTCTTTCTATCTGCATTATTGATTGCTACAGAAAATGGACAAATGTAGTCTTATTAATTTGGTGAAACACTGTAATGCATTTTTATTATTGTGGATGTATTTCCTCAATGTGGATAAACAAGTCTATGGTGCTGAAGTATTTGAATGTCACTATTGGCAGACAGTTCTGTTGTTCCCTGTTTCTCGTCAAACTGAATACAACTTCCAACAGCCAGAGCTGTTATCCTCTAGAATTGAGGTAATGAGCCCCAGTGACCTGGAACGTGAACTGTAGAGAAGACGGAGGAGAGATTATGCATCTTCACGTCAATTTTGTGTAGTATTTTAGTGAAGCTCTAAAAATCGGTTCACCCCAGAGCCTCTTGATGGTGTTTTGGAAGGTGGTGGGCATTTTGTGTTGTTTTATTTTTGTGGAGGAGTATTTGATAGCTGGGGAAACCAGCTGATGGCAGGGAGTATATGAGGAAACCACGTGTTAAGGGACTGGATGTTTTGCAACAGGACTGGGAGAACTCCTGCATGAGGAGCAGTTAATACTTCAGACTGCTGTCACCCAAAACGTAAAGATTGAGAAAGCAAAGGATGTAAGAGCGGCATGCAATGAATGTGGAAGAGCTCAGCTTGGTGGTCTTCAGGCTCTTGAATAGTCTTATTCTGGAGCATTTCAAAAGCTGGGCTGTCCTGGAGCCTATCTGCTTACTCAGGATCCGGGTTGCTTTCAGTCCTTGCTGTGAACACCCTGCTTATGGCGTCTGGAAGCAGCTTGATTCCCTTCCACTGTGCTCCCACCCTTTAGTTTCCTCCCTCTCCTCTATTCTCTTGTGTGCTGATATTCCCTAGTCATCTGTGTTTCTTCCAGGATAATTTCCTAATTTTTAGTCCTAGCCTGACTATTTTGTTAACTGCATTACAAATAACAAGCTTACAAACAAGAGCACGGTCCATGCCAAGGAGGCAGGGGAGAGAGCACGTAGCGATGGCCAACACCTCACCCCCACCTAGTGAAGCATTCTCAAAATAAGTGAGGCATGTTCATGCTTTGGGAATCATTCCTTGAAACTGAAGGAGAAATATGTGCTGAGTGCTGTCTTGTTTGTTCTTGACAGCTTTAATTCTTGACCAGATTTCTGTCCCTTACCTAACAGTGAGAATCCAGCTTTCACTGAGAAGATTCATAAAAAATTTGGGTTTTATATAACATTTCTGAGAAACTTCTTGAGATTTGAGTAGGAGGCTGCTGTGTCCAGGGTGACATGGATCAGGGGCTTGTGATTCTCTCTGCTCGCTGGCAGAGGAACAGGTTGAGGTTTAAGCAACCTGAAGACTGCTCTGCAGTGTACCAGCTGAGTGAGACATGACCCTGAGGGGACAAGCCGCCGGGCAAGACAACTTCTGCTCAGTCTTTTCTGCAGGGTGGCTGCTGGGAAGGTGTTGTGAGAGCGTCACCAGCCGTCAGGAGGGTGCTGGGCTGGGAGTCCCCAGCAACAGGGCCCGTATAAGTAGCTGTTGCACACATGCCAGCGAGCAGCGGGAAGGGTGCTGGCCATAGGAGCTGCTCCTCAGGGTTCAGGTTACTGAACTAAGCTGGCAATGGCGCGGACCTATATTTAGGTCTGGAATCTGTACCAGTGTGGTAGAAAGCTCATGTACACGCCATCCTCAGGTAACCCCACTGGCTGTCACCCCGAGAAAGCCTCCTGATGGCTTTTCAGGGTCCAGCAGTGAGTAGCTTTCCTCCTGCCTCTCTCTCCCACGTGCTGGGAAGCCTCATGGGTTATTTTCACCTCTTCGTACTCTGCGTGCACCCAGGGGAGGCTCCTGAAAAGCCCCTTGTAGTTTCTGCCCAAAGGCTTCTGAAATGGGTGTGTTGAGGAAGAAAACTGCCTGTGCATGGGCCCGGCACACCGTGCCCCTTACAGCTCCATGTGTGAAGTGGAGGGGCTCACACAGATCACCCCCAGCCCAGCCTCAGGCAGGGAAGCCACTGACTGCTACCTTCCCGCTGGCACGAGGGGGTGGAGAGAAATGGCAAAGAGCTTTAATTCTCTGCCCTTAAATCCAAAGAGGAAATGGGGGTGTCTCAGGCATTTTGATTGAACCAGGTGCAAAACTTCAGACCACTTTATTTGGGTCAGTTTGCGGTAGATTTTAGTGCTTTGGTGTTTTACGGGTGTACCACTCTCTGGTCTCCTTATTGAGTGAGTTTCCAGGAAGGCCAGGGAGCAGGACTTTTCTGCAATGGGCTGATCTAAGTATTTAAAGTATATGTCGGTGTCCTGGTTTCCAGTAAGTTTTCTTCACTGCAGCATTTGAGAATCCTTCCTTCCATCACCTTTTTACACTTTACACCCTGTTCTCTGGCTTGCTAACACACCTGACAGGAAAGGAAAATGATGTAATTTTAGGGAAATCCCTTCAGAGTTGAGCACAAATGGACTCAGATTCTTTTAACTATATCTGCTTCTCTTAAAACGGTGTAAAATCCATGCTGATTGTTCACAATCCTGCATTTACCAAAGCTCTAAGTTTTCAAACAAAGGAAACCAGATGGTTAAAGTCCAAGGCTTGATAAGTCTCCTTCCTAATGTTTTGGGCTCTAACACAAAATTTTGTGACTTTGACATAAAATTGGCAGGAGAGTAATCCATTTCCAAAGCGGTGCCTTGAACTAATTCATTTTTCAAAATGGGTTTCTGCCTTACATTTGTCTGTTCAAGCTCATAATTATTTTAAAATAGCAAAATAGTCTGATTTTGTTGCTTTGGTAATTTTGTTCACCCTTTCTAAGCTGGGCCGAGCACTCTACTGCCTAGCAGAGTAAATTCTTATCTGCAGGGCAGATATGGACATTGGAGAGAAGTGGTCATAAAATGCATTGTTTTAGATAATGAAGGTGGTGTTAGTAGTTACCAAAATGATGTGATTTACAGATTATTTATGGGCATTTTTTTCTTTGTGTTAGTAGATTTGGAACTCTTTGCACTCCTGATGGAATTACCTGGCATGGGTTTTATGGCACAGGCTGCTTCATTCACTGATCCCAAATTATTGCAGTGGATTTTGGAAGAGACCTCATTCAGTCTTTAGAAGGGAGATGAGATGCCTGAGACTGCAGGTGCTATGGGTCAGGTGTTTAGATAGCCAAATCCTTTTCCTGCTGGAGCAGAATCTAGGGTTGAGAGGCATTGCATGAAGCTGGACAGGGAAAAAATTATTCCCTCTGGTCCTGGAAATTGGAGATCTCTGGGGAGAGGTGGAAGGTAGGCTTGGGAAACAGGTGCATTGAAGAAAAAGGAATCTGAGAGGAAATTTCATCCCTGTATGTTTATAGGTTCTGTCTGGAAAGTGATTTTGTTTTGCGAATGGATCCAAGGAGAGCCTGGGAATTCAGGGTAGCCCAAGGCAACAGGGCTTCTTTGTTAATGACTGCCTGATTTATTCCTGGATACATTCCTTGTGTTTATGTCTGACTGTTGAAATTCATTAATTGTATCACTTATTGCACTAATTTATGTTCTCCAAGGCCTGAGGAACCCACAGCATGTTAAATGCCCACATGGCTCCAATGATTGGGATGACTGAAGGGTTGTTTATTTTCCCCTCTTGGGTTTGTGTTGCAGTTGTCATGCTGTTTGCCAACGCTAACCAATTTCTGTGTGCTGCTGCTCGCACAAATTCAGCACCCTTTGAAGCAACAACGGCAGAGATGCCACTTAGGAGGTTATGGTCTCGTTTGAGAATTGAAGGCAACTTATGACTCCACAAACACTTTAATCTGAGGGAAAAGAAAGTCTCACTGCTACTAAATGGGCCTTACAAGACCAGTCTCATAAAGATTTCCTGGCAGGGATGCTGCTTATTAATGAACTCAGTTTTCATTTAATTCGGCTGGAGCTCCTCAGCCTGAGAAGTGCCAAACGAGCCCCCACAAGCTTTACTTCCTCCATGTTAAATGACCCTTGAGAAGAGGTGCAGAAATGGATCTGGCTCCTGCCACCTCATAATCTTGGTAGCTGTAAATCTTTTCATCGTGTACTAGAAGCTTTACCAGAAACAGCATGGAGGCTCAGGTTCTTCTAATAGATACTTGTTACTGAGACAACATAATTAGCCATAATGATTTTCTTCTTTTCTTTCTTTTTTTTTTCCCCAACTTCCCTTAGGACCACTGGCCACCCTATCATAAAACATGTTGTCTTTGCGATTTATTGGGGACTAAGCCTGGCCTTTTTGGGGTATTCGATTTTTGCTGTGTGAGTGCAGAAACTTGCATACAGCACGATGCAAAAAGTGTTGATTTTTACACCTTTGTTAAAATTTCTATGCTGTGTTTCTGCAGGCTGCTTAAAGGGTTAAAAATAAGAACAGAGCAAAAGTGAATGCAGCATGGTGTACCTCCATGCTCAGGTTAGTCTTATGAATAGTTAGCAATCGCGTTACATTTCCTTCCCAAGTTTGTGCAGGTGACAAATCTTGTCTCTTAAACTAAATACAATAATAATCATAATAAATAATAATCGTAGCTTGAAGTATGCCTGTAACATCTAAATCTTGATCATAATGACACTTCAGAATTGGAAGTTGCTAGAAAATAAACCCCTTGCTTGTATCTAAATGCTGTGGGATATGTAGCCCACATGGAATGGTTGCTTAATGAGAAGAAAGAAAAGTGCCTCTATCTTTTTGACAAGCAAACATATTTTATTATCTGTAACCCAGCTTGGCATAATCATGTTGATGTCTGCATCGTATGGTGGATGGAAAAGGGTGGCACGTGAGTTACGGAGGCAGATGTAAGTGCCTGATCTGTTGTGCATCTGCAAGCCTTTATGTCACCTTCCCAAAGTCCTTCCATGTCAATAGGTATTGCTAAACGCCACTTCTTAAAGAGATCTTTTAATATTTGTATTTCTGGCAGCTGTACATGATTTAAAACAGGGTTTTAAACTCTCATTTTTACCATTTACAAGCACATTCACTTTAACATGGATCACAAATATGAGAATGTCACATCTGCAAATTGCGATCTTTCTCCCCTTTAAGGGATGTTTTAATATAACCAATGCAAAAAATGCAAAAAGCATTTTATTCCTCAAGGAAATGAAAACGTGTATGAGAAGAATATGTAATGTATAGACTTGTTTTGATAATGTCTGTGTTTGAGGGCTATGTTGCATTAGCAATATTAGCTTAAGGTTTTGCTTTTTTTTGTGGTAGCAGTAGTACTATGGGGGCAGGGGTGGGGAGGAAGACATGTCAAGATACGATGTAAGGCATTCAGTATTTTCTAACTTAAAAGGTAGCAACGAGGTCACGCAACCTCTGAATTATTTAATTTGAAGGAGATTTCATTATGGAACTCTTCTAACTCTAGGTATTTGTGAAAATATCTTGTCATCCTATTCCTGGTGTTTCCAGCAAGGCTTATTTGTAGGGGTGGTGATACCACAAACTTCCAGTAAGACCAAATAAAAAAGGATTAAAAAATGACAAATACCTGTGATAAATAGACTCCGGTGTATGGTGCTAAATTACACTATCACTTGATTAGACAGAGGGTGTGAGGGTACTGACCAGTTTTGTTTGAAAAGGCATTTTGTTTGTACAGAATCCAAAGGTACATCCACTGGTGTGTATTTGGCATACTTTTACTTTAAGTTGGCTTAAGTGAAAATAAGTTGAATAAACTATTTAGTGTACAGTTTATAATATTTAGTTTTACATATACATGCAGATGGATAAAAATACGCGTACACACAAGTGACGTGCTATGATTAGCTGACAAGTTGAGGCACGATACAACACTTAATAATGGCTAGTAAACCTCTAAATGATGTCACTGTATCACAGAGCACTTTTCATGATATTATCAGCAGTCATTAAAGTTATTTATTGCTGTCATCATGCATTTCTGTTACCCGTGGCAACTTGGCAGAAAACATATTGCTAGCACAGCTGATGATAGATTCAGTTTCAGATTTTTGGTTATGACAATCTGAACATCTTAATGGTATTTTTATGCTTACTGGCAAACTGTGCTTCTCAAGACACGCTGTATTTCAGATACAAAATATAAAAATAAATAAAGCATTTATGCTTCTTCCACACTGCATAGCAGCAGCTTCTCCCCTTTAATAAAGAACAATTAATCTGCAGATTTCAGGGTGGTCTGTTGAGATGGGAGAGCAGCAGCACTGGCTCTGCTGTTTTACAGATCCGAGAAAGTGAGAGACAGAGGCGTTTGCATGTCGAGTCGGTAGAGGGGAGACAGCATCCTCCAAGAGGAGTGCTCGGCTCTGCCGGGGTGTGCCTGATGGTGCTGCCACTGCCGTCCTGCACGCGTACCCGCTGCTTTTGAGGGCAACTCGTGGCCCCTTGTTCCTTTGACTCTCCCATTTGCCAAAAATACAGTGCAAGGCAGCTAAGTTGTTACAAACTTATTCCAGCGTTAAACTCTGATCATGTTGCTTTTCAGGTAACACGTGATATTTATTCAGAAAATCTACCGCATGAAAGGAGATCTCTATTGCATGGAGATGTGCAGATCTGCTTTTTCCATGAGTGTTTCATTCTGGCTAGTTGGTTAAACGTAACGAATACTGGTGTGTGTGCAGGGTGCCAGCTGTAGCTGTTCTTCCACAACAGCACTACTTCTTGAGGATACTTTGAAATTTTGGTATTTACCAATAAGTCCCTGATTATACAGGTTAAAAAAAAAAAAAAGAAAAAAGGAAACACACATGCACAATTTAATGTAGAGATTTCAAGAGGAGGAATTTCAGTTCTGCACATGCGTTGACGGATGCTTTCATTCCTTTTTTTTTTAATTTTAGTTCTCTCTCTAGTGAGATTAGTGCACAGCTTTTATGGTTTGTTATTTTTGGACATACTGCTGAGAGACACTGGTGTCTAAATTTATTCTCCTCGATAAACTTCTCTTTCTTGACCCTGAATATGGGATGGGGGCGGGTTTCTCATTAGCAGTGCAGCAGCCATAGTGTGTACATGTGCGATACGGCAAAGCTCTGGCAATGATATATTTGCAGAATATGGTTCCTGCATGAGACAGGAGCTACGAAATGCCTGAGGAGAGCCCAAGTTCAAATGGAGTTTGGTATTTTCACCTGTCATTACATCCTGCAGAGCTTTAAATTTCTTTGAATTTCTTCCTCTTGTCGGGCCGTGGGTCTGGCTGGTGCTGCAGGCGCAGGTGGGGGCAAGCCAGGGAGATGGGCATGCGCTCCCCATAGGGCATGGGGAGGGTCTCCATGTAGTTAGTAAAGCAAAGGGTAGGTCACATCTGAAATACAGTTCCACGACCCTACCAAATCATTTGGCTTGATTCATGTTCAACAGAAGTGTAATTTACGCTCGAGCAACATGCTCATCTACTTAGAATAAATACAAATTATTCTGGCTTCTGAGTTTTGACATAGTTTTTGAAGTTTCCTTAACGTTATTATGATCAGATGAACTTAATTACAGAGTACTTTACATATACTCATCTGGTAAATGTCATACAACAGACAAAGTCAAAGGGAAGGTATGCAGGATTTTAGGTCTCCCTCTTCTTCTTGTTATGCTCCTTTATGTTGCCACTGAGCCTTAAGCATGCCTGTCTGAGCTGTTTGTCCTGTTCAAAAAAGAACAACTCCTCTGTCTTCTCCTTACCCTCCCTCTCCTCCCTCCCCCCCAAAAAAATCCCTGAAGCAAAACTCGGGCTGTTGCCTGTTCAGAAAGGAAATGTGTCTCAGTTCACAAACATAACAGCCTGCAGAAATCCCTGGAGTGGGCAGACCGTCGCATCTCCACCACTTACCCCAGTGGCATCAGCAAGCCGCTCCCTTGGGTAGGAAGGACGTGGCACACATCGCCGTGCCGGCAGCAACAGCTTCTCTGCCCCTCTTGGTGCCAGGGGAAGAGGAAGGGGCTGGGATGGGAGGTGTCTGGGAAATCAAACCCTGTTGCAGTGAGCTCGGCTTGACCCCCACCCTGAGCATGTGGCCGAGGTCATCAGCTGGGATGTGCCTGCTATGGGAGGCGAAGCAGCCTCTCCTGGGCATGCTAGGCTTTTCCCAGCAAAGCTGCTTGCCTCCATTTTGGTGGTTTTCCACCTTTTTCTGCTCTTCTCACTGCAGCTTGGTAAACTTGGTGCCATTCAGCACTTACTATTTAGACAGATTTTTTTTTTTTTTCCCCCAAGAAATGCAGTTTCAGTGCACATGTGTGTCTTGCTGCTTCAGACCGGTAGAGAAGAGGTCTTGCCAAGCAGTTTATTTAGGACTGAGCTAGTGCAATTCCCAGTTGTACTGTATACATTAGCAGTAACAGGGTGTTCTCTAATCTACAGGGTCATCTCTTCCTACTGTAGTAAAATAGTTTTAGCATGTGTAAAGTAAGTTTGAGTTGTTTCATACAAAGAGGGTCTGACAGTCATCTAGGGGTGTGTAAATATATAAATATATTTAAAGACACTGGCTTAAGCTTCTTGATGCACGCACCTCTGAATACTAGCATGTTCATATTTCTCTTCCAAGCGGTGTTACCTGAGGTATAGCAGTACAATTTTTTTCCTTTTGCAAATAGCTGAGATGCATGTTCTTGTTGTTAGTGCAAAGTTTTAGTGTGCGTTTTTTGCCCTGTGATATAATCCATATTTTAATTGGCACCGTACTTTTAGGTTAAAAAAAGCGTCATCTGGAGTACACTGAGCAAGTCTGTTCCAAAGGAATATTCCAGAAAACAACTGCTAAAAGGCAGCAGTTTCTGGCAGTTGTGACACTTCTACAAAGAACCATTTTTTCCTGGGCAAAATTATGCAACTGGGACAATGCTGAACGTTTTCCCTTTTTGCTGGCTTTCATAGAAAACTGTTTTCAGGTAGGAAGTATGTGATACTCTTTCTCTTGGCATGTTTTATCAGACTCTTCATGAAAAGTGGTGCTTTTTCTTTTTTTACTTAATTTAAAAAGTATCCTGACTAAATTTTGCTATCTAGTTAATAAGTAACAAGTGACTCTAATAAGCCTGCTGTCATGCTTTTTATTTACAGTGTATGCGGAAATTAAGAGAGAGGAGGGGGAGACAAATCTGGAGTGAATTTCCATCACCCATAGTGGTTTTTGCTAAGAAAACAGTCTTTCAATGTAAACAACATCTGTATTTTTCATGTTGTCTTTCTAAATAATGGTTCTGTAAATAACTTGCCCCATGGTAGGGCAACAGTTAGATTCCTTAATCTCTCAGTCATCCAGGGCTCTGTGCAGAATGCAGACTTCCAGCATATTTAAACATACATCTCTCAAACTTTTGATATCTTTTCCTCACGGCAGGATTTCAAAAGGTGGATGACTGCGAAATGCACTTTCATTCTCTGTGTTAGTGCTTTAACATTAGTCTGACTTTAATAGGCTGGGATGATTTCAGCTTATAAATCTTCAACTGGAGGATAAAGTTCAAGTAGATAAAATCAAACAGATGTTGGTGGGAGGATTTCTGCATGACCCATAAAAGTGCTATCATCAAAGCCTAGAATCATTTGTTTTGAATTATTACATTGTTATCAAAAGGACTGTAGCAGTCTGTTTGTTGAGAAATTGGATCTGTTTATCTGAAAACAGAACAAAGATGCCATGCTAAGACGTCCCTGGGAAAGTGCGGGTTAGCTGATGGCTGACATGGAAAGGTAGTTGAGAGACATTTTGATTGACAGCTGTCCAAATAACTGCCAGGCCTGGAAGTCTCTGCATATGATTATATTATTGAAAATGGCATCTGATTAAATGTTTAAGTGTTGCTTGCTTAAAAACAAATACATTTTTCGTTTGTTTTGAGGAAATGAAGGTTTTAAAAGCTTTTGTCTTTTTTTTTAATTTTAAAAAAACAGCTCAGTGGTAAAGCCAAGTTGCCTCTCAGTAGTAATTTTAAGTCATGACTGAAAAGTGTTGAAGACTGCTGAAGTGACATTTCATGCTTTTACTTCAACTCAAGCAGTGTCCTGTTAAACAGAAACAAGTTGCACCTGTATAAATGAAAAAATGTGGGTTTTTTATTACTCACTGCAAACCCTTTACTCTTTCACTCATAATTTATTAAAAAAAAAAAGGCATGCAAGTGACATATGTACCAGTGTTTAGAGTGAATCTAAGACCAGCACTCAGATTTAAGTGGTCATCATGTAAAAGCATGAGAAAATCACTTTCAAAATCCTGCAGCTACCACATATGTTCCTGTGTGTGCGCATACACACATGGCATGGCTCAAGCTTCACAGCTGATGCAGATTTCAAGTCTTCCCTTTCCTTCAGAAAACCACTGACTAGAAACTGAAATGGGCTAGGCAAATGTTTTGCCTTGTATATGAATACTCCATAGGAGGACCTAAACCTTGCCCTGGAGCCCTCAGTGGGAATGGAGTACAGCATCTGGATGGTGTGGAAACACTCAGCATGGAGATTTTTGTCTTAGGTGGGTGCTAGAGGTGAGCCTGAGAGTAAATGCTGCGAACTGGACCAAGGAATGGCCCCTGCTTGGATCCACAAGTGAGGGGTTCAGCCCCATCTCCTCTGGGGGCCACAGAGCTCTGCGTGTGCTTTTTTTGGCTGATGAAAAGCAGAAGGGTTTTCCTGAGGGTTTCTTCCAGCCAGACTATTTGCAACGTTTCCCCATTGTCCGAGTAAAAGTCACAATGATGCCTGTAAGAGAGGCATGGATGTGGGTCATTGCTAAACATGGCTGTTTTCAGATTTTCCTGAGCGCTTCCACTGGTTGGGTACCTTTACTTGAGTCTCTCGCCAGCACTTTCAGGGTCTTCTCTATGTTGTGCACAGAGGTTGCAGTGCACTGGGCCAAGTGCAACATGAGGTGTGTCCTGGGCAGGGGTAGCCTATGAATAGGCATAGGGAAAATGTATACAAAATAGTGTTTTTTTTTCCTCAGGAACTGCTCTCTCTGTTTCCATGGAGGGTCAAGGGAACACACAAAACCTTTTCTGAACCTAATGCTTTTCTGAAGTTCTCAGTCGGGAGAAAGCAAGCCTTTGGGAATTTCATGTTATGACACCACTTAATTTTATTGTGGTACAACGCCTTGGCTTAGTCTCCTTTTAAATGGTATTCCTCTCCTTATCCATTGCAGTTTTAACAGTGGCTGTGGCTGTGTTAATGTTGCAGCTGATAAAAACAATGATGAGTTTGCAGAGATGCTCATGGCCACGTTAGGTGTAGCAAAATGCTTTCCTGAATTCACACCCTACATTTGTATCTCCAGATAATATTGAACTCTAGTTTGCAAACATTATCAAGATACTTGCCTGAGCTTACTAGAGATTACTTTAGTGTTAAGAAATAATAGCATCCATATATTGGCTTTTCTTTAGTTTTACTTTGGAATATCTGTTCAGCTTTGGTCCAGAAGGCTTAATTCTAGAATTGCAACCCTGTTATGAAGGAAGCTTGCAGGCAGGCCTCGGTCCAATCCTGCAGTGGTTTTGCAGGCAGCTATGTCTGTGTAAAGTTTGCCGGAATTCAGAAACAGCCTAAAGCAGTCCAATGGGACAGTCATGCATGACATATTGTTGACTTTAAGTGTAGAGAGAAATAGTTCTCCCCTTAGTTTAATATTTTAAAATTCCACTATTTTCTCTGCTTTGCAAAGACTAAAAAGCTTGCTATGACCAGATGCATAAAATACCCAGTCCTCATGGCTCATTTCATTATCACTATGAGTGCAAGCTCTTTCTTTCCAGCAGCCAGTGAGTCCAAAGAAAGCACAATGTGTACTTAGAGATGGCCCCTTCAAAAATGGGTGGGTGAGGAGATGAAGGTGGGACAACTGCTGCTGAGTGGGGTGGGGAGATGATGTAGGTAGTGGTAGAGAAGCTTCTTGGGATCCAGCATGGACACAGGACCCCGTAGCAGCCCTTCTTGGAAATCCATTTGCTGGAGCCAGGAAGGGAGTTGGGAGGAGCATCTCTTGAGATTCCCAGGTTTTGGAGCATGACAAGCAGCAATTCCTTGTGTGGAGGAACCAGCAAGCTGGCAGAGACCTGGACATAAGGGTTTTTTGGGTGGGGAGTGAAGAAATTGAGGCATGCCTTTGGGGGACTCCATCTGTCAGTTTTGAGAACTTAGTAAGTGCTACCCTGTAAGAGAGAGGAGGTGGTGTTACATCTGGTCTCCGCAGAATAACTAGAAAACCAAGAGGGAAACCAAGACTTCTGTGCCCTGCCATGGGGCGAGGGCTCCTTCACAGAAATGAGTCAAACAATAAGCTTGATTACTGAAGTTTGTTTGGAAGTTATGTGACGAAAGGCAAACCTTCCCTGACTTTAAGGTCTTCCACATTCTGAAAATGCATTATAGTGGAACATAAAATCAGTTATTCCAAACTGTATTTTAATGCATTATTTTCTCTGAGGTACTGAACTTGCTGACGGTGCACGTGCTTTTGTGTTGAGTCAAGAGCTTTTTAGAGAAAAGCTAATGTATGAGGCAGAGAAGAGCAGAAAATATTATTTATAAATGCCTAACTTCCTTGTGGTTCAAGATGCTTTCCTACTTGCATTGCCAAGTCTAGTAAATTACTACAGTTTAGAGAGCCGCTTGTTTATAGTACATGAAAAAAACGTAACTTTACAGCTTTTGTTGAAAAGAAATCTTGAAAAAATATTTTCAACCAAGGCAAAACCACTTCACATTGTGCAAGTGAACTAGGACCGTTGTTAATGTTTGCACTGCTCTGAGAGTGCAGAGCTTAGTCACTGAGACCTTGCTCAGTTGAAATGCAGACCTCTTCAGATCTCATAGCAATTTTGAGTGATCAAAGTCATGTGAGGCAAATCAAATCAGAAAACAGGTAAAATATCCAGAAATTTTGGTTAATTTGGAATCTAGAGACTGAATTTTGCCTTTGTTTGCTTAGGAAATCAGTTCCTTTTGGAGACTCACGGTTAGTGAAGAATGGTTGGTTTCTTCACTCGCAATGTGTTAGTGGTATAAGAGAGCTGGAAGGCAGTCATGCCATTTGACTTTTCTCTCTCTTCCTAGGTTGTGTGTTCCAGTCGTCTTCTGGTGCTGAGTTAAGATTAGAAAGGTTATTCTGTAACGAATTCTCCCTGAGAGAACAGTCATACTCATGATACCTCCAGCAGAGTTTGGTTTTTGAGTAAGTCACACAGAGGATGTGTTTCTTTTAAAGCCTAAGATAAAAAATTAGTCATCTGGGGACAAGGTGAAGGTGAGGGAAGGAATTTTGTAAAGGAATGTTGTGGCCTGAAGGAGAAAATGTTGGAGGAATAAATGGTTGTAAGTTGATGAGTTTCCTTTATCTAATCACCCACCCTTAGTCCTTAAGGATCTCTCTCTTCAAGCTAAGAAGTGTTATGCCTCAAAGGCAAGTATAAAGACCAGAAGAAACCAAGTGGCACTGTCTTACTAAAGCCAGAACTAATAGCATATTTTATTGATAGTCACCTAAGGTGAGTATCTGTATAGTCCTAGAGCTTTCCTAAGTATTAAAGAGCTCTTTCTTTTAGAAGGCGCCATTCTCTTACACATGTACTATGAGTACTACCTACTGCATGATCTTTCTGTGCTGTGGTGTTCTGCCACTTTCACTAGTTTCATTGCTGTGAAGGATGAAGAGACAGCTGGAGAGACCACAAAAATAATACACAGTGACGGTTTTGGCCATTCAAGTTTCCCACACATTGGGTTTGTTCAAAAGATCAGAGAGCAAAATCAAGGGAGCATATGCAGAAATGCAGAGCTCATAAAACTCCCCCCCCTACCACCACTTTAAAGGCAACACCCCGTTTTTGGTTTCTGTTGAAAAGTGACGAGCAGTGGGTGTTTTCTGCCTGGCACATGCATGGTATTGGTTGCTAATGGACAGCTGTGAGTAGCTCTGAGTTAAATAATGAAAGTAGAATAGAATATTTCAGTTGGAAGGGACCTACAATGATCATCTAGTCCAACTGCCAGAGAGACAAAAGAGACACCCACCTTCAGCAAACATCATAGTTAAACAAACTTGCCTGTTATGAGCTGCCTCGCATGTTTCTGTGTCGGTACCGTATGCTTTCAGAGGTTGTCAAAGCTCTGCGAATTGTGAAGGCAAAAAGTAGCTTAAAAAAAAAGACAAACTTTGGGTGCTGGAGGTGGCCAGGAATCAGCTGCCAATTGCAACAAGTGTGACGAAACCTGAGAAAACTTGCAGTTAATTTCACAGTAAGAGAGTAAGTCTGTAAATGACCTTACGAGCGACAGAGTTATCTTCAGGAATTTTTAGTTCCTCTGTGGATCAGTCTCCTCTCTCCCCTCAACCTCCTCTGCTGGTCTTGGAAGGAGGTGGTTCTTTGCCTCCAAGTTTTACGTAAGTCCCAGGGCTGTGGTGGGGGGAGGGGCTACAAGCTGGGGGATATGTGGTATGGTGTGGAATTCTATTCCTGAAGAATAGTGCTTGCTGGGGTGAGGGTGTATTGAAGGTCAGGTTTTACCCTGTTTGGGTGATTCCTTCTTCCCCTGAATATGAGGTCAAAAGTAGTCAATGATCAAGGATACTGGCCGTAGAAAGACATCTTATTCAAGTGTAATCAAGAAACTGCAGAAACGGTTTAGAAGATTGCTCTGTTGCGCAGTTTGGCAGACCTGTGTGATGATCTCTAAATGAGGAATTAACTTGTGGTACTTCGGGGTGGAAAAAAAAAAGGATGAAAGATGCAAGATTTCAAAGGAGAAGTGTAAAAAAGTGTATGTTAACTTTACTAAGTGCTGGTAAGATGTGCAATATTAATGAACCTACTCGTGTAAATGAAGAATGAAACCAGAGCAGCCTCTGTGGAAAATTTTTCAAATGACTTCTGAAAAACTTGGAGGGAAAATTGTTATAATGAAACTAGTGGGGGAAAAATGTAACGGGATACAAAAAACCAGGTTGCTCAGAGAGAATGATTTTGCAGCCATAAAGCATTAGACAATAGGGACCAGCAAAAATAAGTTGTTCTTTCTTACTTGCAAAGCAGCAGTTTACAATCAAAAGGTAAATTGAGTAGCAGAGAGTCCACAAACAGACTTTGTTAGCTTTATGCAGGAGTAGAACACAGCAGGAAAGCAACTCGGTTGACATGATACAGTGGCATGAACAAAATAATGCCTCAGAGATAAGCAAATGGCATCTAGAATGCCAAAGAAAATTTTACATAGCTGGAGATTTCAGGTAATAGCACAAAGAAGTCATTACATCTGCAGCAGCTGATATGTACAGTAGCCTCATAAATTAAATGAAACCATATTCAAAGTACACAATGCACCATAGCTTTACTTCTGAAAGAAAACAGAGATGTTTTTGAAAGTCTGGGATGCTTCCAGATATACTAGGCTTGGAAATAGAGAAAAATAATTTAGTCTATAAAGCACCTGGAAAAACTAAAATTAAGAAGAAATGAATATTTCAATAAGAGACAGTGGCAGTGCTAGAAAGTTCAATATGTGCACTCATAGCCATGGAGAAGCCATTTTAGATTAAGATAGGTCTGAGCAATTAAAATGAAGTGCTAGAGAGAGCCGCAACCAAATACCTGTGCATGAATAAATATTATCCAGCTTAGTTAGAAGAAAAAAAATATCTCTGTAGTCAGTGCCAGATATTACTGGGTAAAGAAAGCAGTCCCCACATCACACTCTGGACACTGGCAGGGAGATGAATATTCAATGTGGGATGAAACCTGCAGCAAAAAGATCCTATTGCCACCCACAAGGCTTACAAATAGGAGGCGTATGTAGCAGCACCGAGGGTGATGACATTCTGATGTATAGGTGCCGAGACGGTAGGATGGAAGCTGTGGCACATCACGCTCACAGCCTCATCTGTCTGCTAGTAAAAGCCAGGGGAGTAAATCTAGAATTGAAATAAAATGATGAAATTGTGAGCGACTGTAGCTTTATGTGTGGAACCGTTCTGACCTCCTAAGAACTAAAACCTGACCTCCGAAAGGTAAAAGCAATACAGGAAAGCCTACTACTAAAGATATTAAATCAGTTCAGAGATTATTAGGGTTTATAAACTCAGACTGAATTTTTTTCTGATCGGTCTCAGATGTGTGTGAATTCCTGTGGCAACTGCTCAGCAGAGACGCTTGCTGGAAGCAAGTCCCTTCAAATGACATGCTTTACCCCATGTGCCAAAGGGCTGATGACCGTGTATGCCAGAGTTTTGGGTTTAACTTTTAGTTGACGCTCTTTGCAAATAGGAGGGTAACAGGGGGTAACTGCACAGAGGAGCCTTGCATTCAGTGTAGCAGTGATGTATTTCACCTGCCAAAGGTGCAGTAGCGATGGCCGGTGTGAAGGGGCCTGGATCCCAGCGGGAAGCCGGGGGCTCGGGATGTTTCCTTGCTGTACTGTCATTGCCATTACAGGCTCCCAGCTGCTGAAGAGCTGACACGTGTGCTGAGAGGGTACCGGAGGGATGGAGAGGTGAGGAGAGGATGGCCTTTCTGGAAAAAATAACCGTACTTGTATTTTGAGTGAGAAAGAACGGTAATTTTTGTTGTGAATAGAGAAGTTCAATATAATGGCATGGCAGATGTTGGATCCCTCCTTCCTTCTCCCTGCTGTCAGGACAAACAGAGCAGGGCGAGGGGATGGTGTGAGCGTCAGATCTGTTCTGTTCTGCTGCTGTGAGCATTCATGTCCAGGTGAGGTATCAGACCAGCGGTAAGCACAGGTAAAGCTGCTTGTAGGAATGACGGCATTGCAGCTGTTTGCTTCTATGCTGCCTGGCTCCCGGTCAGGTCAGTGGTGGTGAAAAACTGAAGAGGATATGGAACAAATGGTCTGAGTAGATCAAACCAGTTGTTTTTAGTTTGAAAAAAAAAATAAAAAAATGCTGTAAGTGGTGGCCTGTGGGCTGGGGGACTGGTTAAAAGGGTTCATTTGATCACTTTTTATTTTTTAATAGTTCTCCAGCGGGACCCCATATCTTTTAGTAGGTATTGATTACTGAAGTACTCCCCTCCCCGACATCTTGGGAAGTTTTGCTGTTCAGGGAGAGCTTTCCCTAAGGGGAAAGGGTTTTGGGGTGTCTTGATTTCTGGGGAAGGGGCGCAAGCAGCTGCCCAGCTCCTGTCCCCCAGCGCCGTGGTGAGGCTGAGGTAATGCGATCCAAGGGGGACCGGGGGATGCCACTGCGGGGGGAGGTGTGGGGCAGCCCGCCGCCTGGGCCTGCAGGCAGAGCAGGCCTGCAGCAGGAAGGCCCTGTCAGGCTGAAACAACATGGCTGCTGGAGGGCTGCCCACGAGCAGTAGCTCGGGCTTTAACAAGCGGCTCCTAGCCACCTGCCCTGGCCTGCTGGCTGCCCCATGGAGGGAGCCGTGGGCTGAACCTGCTCCTTGTTGGGACTTGACACCTGGGGTTGAAGGGGAGGTGGTGGTGGTGGCAGGCCCTTTCCTCGGGTGACGCCTCCTCTCTACCACAGCCGCAGTTGCAAAACAGGGTCCCCCTACCACATTTTAAATGTGTGTTAGGAAATAGTTTCTGTGGAAAACATAACTGCCAGCGCAGAGCAGCCCTTGTACAGAGTGTGCGGGGGGGTGGAGTGTTGGCCACAGGAGTGGCAGGCTTGAGCCATTTTTACCAAGAGCAGCCTACTTAACCAAATGTATTTATGTTTATTTTTATACATTCTTGGTGTCATACTCAAAAGCTGAATTACAGATGACATTTTTGGAGGGCTCGCCAGCTCCTGAATCTCCTGCCTGCCCATGCTAACAGCCTATCCCTTTTCCTCTTGTTTTGTTTGGGTTTTTTTTCTGCGTGTCACAAAATGTGTTATAACTGCTTCATTAAGCTGCTGTGTGTCACGTTAGCAGCTCCACAAATTTAAATTGGCTCCTTTTGTCCACAAGGATGTGAAACTGGAGGACCAGGAGAACCAGTTCCGCAGCTGTATTTTCCACGTGCTGAATGGGGGCTGATATAAACAAAATGCTTTTCCTTTGGGCGTTTGGCAGCTCTCACCCAACCTGTCAGAGAAATGGTTATGACTATTTCTCCACTCTCAAATGAGGCTGCTGAAAACTTACAGCCTCTCTGGGAATTTCGGCTTCTTTCCATAGAGCAGTAACAAAATCCGGTTTTATGTTGTGTTTAATTGCAGGCAATTTAGAGTGTTAAGAAATCTCTCCTGGCAGATATAAAAAGAGGGGGGAAAAACCCCCAAAACAAACCAAACCCACCCCACTTACCCCTTTTCCTGTCAAGCCTAAATACTTATTCCTTTTGGCAATATCCACAATTTTTACATAACCTGACTGGCTGTTCTAAGAAGTTGCTCACAGCAGATATTTGCTACAATTTATATCCTTTTTTTTTTTTCTGTTGCTGTATTTGCTTAGTTTACTAAACAAAGAATTTTTATTAAATTATATTAATTTAGACTAAATTATTTATTAAAGAAATTTGATTTCTGCTATAAACTTTTTTATTGGCTAATAACCTGTTTTTTGCAATGCCTTTTAGTTGGATTGCAGTTGCAACACAAATGACAGATAAATAAGCTAAAAAAAGCCCTTAGGTGAAGGAGAATAATACAACACAAAGTCGTACCAGGAAAGGAATTGATGCAACCACAGCATTAGTGATTAAATTCCCCTCCCCTCTTTAAAAAGAAACCAACACAATTTTAAAAGTGTTTTTGAATATTTTGTTTCAGAAGGTGTTTACAGAAAACAAATATCCTAAAACTCAGATATCAATGAGGTTGTCATGTGGTTCTTTTGTGAAATATTTACTTTTCCCATGATAAGTTGATACCTCTGGGTATTCATAGTTTGGGGTTTTTTTTATGCCTAGAAGTGGCTTTCACAACCATAGACCTGGTCATCCAGATAGGAAGCAGAAATAGTACCATGTACAGCAAGTAAACAACAAATGTTTTTGAATAGGTGACAGACTAAAATGAGAGTGAAAATGGAGAATAAGTCTGTGATAATTACAGCTGGTTCCAAGTAAATTCTTGCGTGTTGTCACATTGGGGAAAATAACGTCGAAGTGACATTCTTTACTGAATAAATTACTCCCTGGGAATGTTTCTCCTGCCTGTTCAACAAAGCATACTTTTAACGAGCGCTTTGGCAGGCAATTTGCTTTGTGCTACTGTCAAGGATACTGGCTTTCATTGAGCTTCATGAGAGTTTTGATGCCAAAGTATCCGTGGAAGTGGTGGCCTGTGCTTTGAATAATAGAACTTTCCAGGAAAGATGGTTCCATCCTGAAACTGATATTTTTTGGCAACTGGCTGAGTAATACAGCTTTGAGTCTTACATCCTCATGGCAGATATTTTTTATTATATTCTGGGTGAGACTAGAATGTCAGGATGCCTATTTGGGAAGCGCTCGAGATAAAAGAGGAGTCCGATAGTGTAACGGGGAACTTGTAACAAGGAGCTATGCTTTACTTTTGGACTTTGCTGCTACTTTTTACTCATGGGCGTAATTCTCTGTCCTGGCTTTCAACTGGGTTTCATTTTGTCAAACAAGGACACAGAATTGTAAATGGCAACCAATCTATCCATGAGGTACAAAAAAGGCTAAATTAATTGTATTAGTGATTCATCTTTAGAGATGTGTTTTCAACTAAGGAAGAGATGGCACCATCAACATGTGGTCCAGTAAGAGAAACCAGCAAATGAACGCAGTTGTCCTTAGTGCTTATGCTTAGGACGCTGCTCTTCCTGCTGTAAAATTTGCAAATACACAGTCCCACCTCCAGTGCAGCAGTGCCCAGCTGGTGACTGGGGCTATGGGCACAACAAGGATGCAAGTTCTGGGCAGGTGTTGTTGAATTTTGCATCCTGTATTTTAAGGTTAACAGGCTTGATTGCTCGTTATTTTGTGCTCAGTTCTTACCATGAAGCCTCACTGACCCTTTGCATTTCTTTCAGAGAAAGAAGTGATACATGTTTGAACAAAAGCTTGAAAACTTGAAGAAAAGTATCTTCAGTTTTCAAACTTCCCAGTAAATATTTTAACAAAGTGTACTTGATATGTGTAGATGAGGGCTTTGAACAAAATATTTATCTTTATGATTTCATTGCTTTAATTTGAATTAAGGACAGGACACCCAGAGCCATGGTACTTGCTGTAGCTATCGCATTTCACTGTCAGTGCCTGGTGTTCATAGTGGTTCATGTGCTTTCCCTTAACTAAGCAAAGTGATGTTCTTGTTAATGAAAAATGTTTTAAGTAATGTTGGGGTTTTTTTAATGGAGCTTTTTAAATGAATGTTTACACAGGTCATTGACCTAATGAGATATTTTCCTTCACTTTTGAATCTCATTTAAATCCTGAATGATTCTGTATTTCAATATAAATAATAACCGTTACCATTATGCTACAATAGCATGCCGGTTCTTACCAGTTTCTTGAAGGTTGAATTCCTTGTCCCCAGGTGTGCAGGACATACTTGCTTGGAGTTGTGCCTTATTTCCAGGAGTTACAGTTTCCCTGGAAGATACTGCAGGTCCTGTGGTTATCATGTACCTGCTGTGGGCAGGAGGAGGCCGGAAGCTCATCTCCCATCCCATCCAGCACTGCCTTCCCTTCCCTTCTCTTTCCTTTCCCCCCCTATAACAGAGGGAGAGTGCTTGTTCTCTTTGCACTGACTTTATCACAGCCTAGGTAGTAACTTTGAAATTGCTTAATGTAAAGGAGTCTTTACATAAGCTGTCCGGTGTAAATCAGGTAATCTGGTGTGATAGAGAATGTAGAGAAATGTCAGTTGCTCAGAGCTTGCAAAGACGGCCACAGCAGCAGCTGCTGTTGGGTTTTGAGGTTAGGCAATGAAGTGTGCATCTTTTTGCTGTTCTCTCCTGATCCAGTACTTTTAAGAGCCAAACAAATTTGCCTGTAAGTAGATTTTATTAATGCTTCTTTATAATCTCTAGGGATGTAGGCTTGGGAAGAGAGCCTGTCTTCTCTGTGTCTTGGAAACCTTGCTGCCACCCTGTTGTTCTGGATTTGTAAAGCTTAGAAGGTCTGGCCTGTGTGACTGCAGATGTTAGGTGCGGTACAGCGGGGCAGGAGTTTTGAGGAGAGAAGCAATGTGGAAGCAGGTCTTTTAATTGCCGTTGGGAGTCTAGTTTGAAAGTTATTTTTAATAAAAACAGCGGGCTCAGCTATTGTGACAAGTCCTGCCCCAAGAAGCACTCGGGAGATGACATGACCCGAGTCCTGCAGGACTGGGCACCCTGCCCTCTCTGGGCAAAAATAGATGGCAGAATCCACATGGTAAGCAATTCACTTCTTCCTGCCAGAGTTCGTGTTTGCATCCCTAGCGTAGTGTAGAAAACACAGCACGGGCTGATGCATCGCCACAACTATTTCTTAGAGAGATTCTTGGTCTTGTTCCCTTTATAAAGTTTTTCAGTGTTTCATGAGAATAGCTGGAGTTAATAATTGATTAGTTGTATGTAATTATCTCTCATTTCTGTTGATGTGAGAGGAAGGCACTCAGTAGCTTTCAGAAATGGGTTACTGTAATTTAGTCCTGTTTGCCCTTGTGCAGCATAAACAAGTGTACTAACACAAGAACATTTGTTATTACTGTTACGTATACTTGTAAAGATGAGTGGAAATCAGCAGTTTCCCTGAAGGACTCTGGAATAATATCTATGGCATCTTTTACCAAAAAAAAGTATTAATTAGTTTTGGATCTAGTTATGCTTGCCTCTAAAGAAGATCTCTCTACTTCAATCTCAGAAATTCACAGTAGGAACTGACAAATTTGGGAGGATGGTAATTATTTGGTGTACTTATATGATGGGAAAACAGATGGAGAAATCTGTTTTTCCTCCCCTTTTTAATAAAAGAGATAATTAGAACAAGAAAAAAACTGCCCGCGTTTTATTAAGCTAAAAGTATGCAATCTCTCTATTTGTTTAGTAGTTTGAACTCTGGAAAATTTAATAGAGATATTTTTGAAAGATTTTAAAACTGTACTGTATTTTTTTTTTCCTGAGCTGTAACAACTGACTAGTACTGAAGACAGCCTGAGGAGGGACTTTATTATGGCAATGAACCAAAAAGTCATGACTCGTGTAACAAAATCTCTTCCGACAGAGGGCTCAATTCAGAGAAGCATCCAGCCTTAGGATATGATTGCTTAGTAGTGAGGGTGATCTGTGGCAATGGGGATCACTCAAATGAGGTACTGTGATCTCCTGGGATGCTTTAGCCCCTTCTTCATTCTCCCAAGAGCATTTGTGTGCTCCTAGGGGCATGGGCACTTCATGTGATACTTTGTATTTACTTTCTCCTGCAGTCCTTAGGTCTTCCAGCAGTTGTGCCATTTAGGATGCCAAACCAGCACTAGGCGTGTCTCTATGCACTTGTTTGAGTGGCAATAGCCTTGCCAACCTCCAGGGAGTTGAGCATCACCTTGGGAAAGACTTTGTATTTGGAGACTGTTGGAAAGGAACCTCCATTGCTCCAGACCTCGTGAACATCAGAAATGGTGTTTGACCTCGTTCCTCAGCATAAAGAGATATAGAAATTTTGGGAGAAGCTTGGCGTATAAAGTCTCTAGTTACAGACTGCTACTCTTTCCTCTGTACCTTCTCTTATCATGGTATCAGGCAGCCCAAGGCTCAATTGATATCACCAGGTGGGCACGTTGAACTGCTTGCTTGCTTTTGAAAGGTCCTAGTTCTGTGTCAGCTTCTTCCCATCTCTCCTGTGGTCACACGTGCTTTTTTTTGGGGGGGGAGGGGGGGGGTTGGGTGGGTGGGTTTGTTTTTGGGTTTTCTGCCTCAGCCTTGGTACTCACTCAAGCTGCTTGAAATCACCAACCTGGTAGAAAAATAACCTGGCCAAACCCAATCATACAGTTTTCTGCTTGGCTGCTGACTTGAATTGATTCCTGGAGTCAGTGCCACACTCATTGCAAAGGAGGGCGTGAAACTGGGGGGTTGGGAGCAAAGACGAGAAAAACAGAGGGCACAAGCTGTTATGTCAGCTCAGCTGTGCATAAAGCTGCAACACTGCACCTCTTTCCCACTCTTCCTGTTGCTTCCTACTACCTAGTGCAGCTAATAATGTGTACCTGTATCTGTGCATGCAGAGTAATCGTTTTAGTGTGTGCTTTCACTGTGTAGAGGAGAAAGAAAGCTGAGAGAGTTAGATGCCTTCTTACCTGAATGCTGATATTTCTCTGTATTATGATAAATAAAGATGTTTTACATGCCTTTGTACATTCCCTCATGGTAAACAGCCATGCCACCAAATTTCACAAAGAAGCGAAATATCTCTGGTGTGAAATAGGTTTGAATTAAGTTATGGAACTGTTTGCATGAAATTTCATGGAAATGCTGTAGACTTTAATTTGCACAAAATGCAACGGGGTTTACATAAGTAAGTATTCATTGAAATTCTTCTGTAATTTTATTAGCACTATTATTTTGCAAGGTGTAACTTGTAAAAAATGCATTTATCCAAGGTACAAGACATTAGTTGCCTTATTTAAAAAACCCAACAAACAACCAACTAATCTCTAAATAGTGACTTTTTTGACTCTAAGTCTCCTGTGACTGAACAAAAATGTAAAAATGACCAATCCTGTCTCATATCATGCAGAACCAGGTGCTGAAGCCTCTGAAAAGTTGACCACACAGGTTTTTGAGTCTGTACAACAGGGATGCCAGCAGCTCTGGATTTGATGATTTTATTAAGTGTGAGTATATATGATTTTAATTGATCACGTGGATAATTGGGTGAAGGTTGGTGGGGCCTCTTACATATTACAGTTTTAGCTAGTTTGCATATGTATTTGGAATATAGCACCAAGTAGTTAATGTTGCTCTGCAACATATCACTATCTTTCCCATATAGATCCAAAAGGAAGTTGAATAGCTTATGTACTGTAACGCATATGGGCTATTTATTACATATGTCACTGTACCATGACTCAGCAGAATATAGCAAATAAAGCAACAAAAGCTTTGGGGACTTTGGGAATTCTGTTAAACTGAATGCAAAATACTCGAAATGAGTGCCTATTTTAACTAGATACTTTAAAATTATGATGGGTGACTTTTGACCTGCAGTGAATGAAGGCAAGACTTTGTGTGTTCTGTCCTAAAAGTGAGAAGTGTAACTCACAAATTGATCAGACAAAACAGCAGAGTAAAAGAGAGAACTTTTCTGAAAATCAAAATGTGTTCAAAGAGGTCAAAATGTTGAGGAAAAAATATAATAATAAAAAATTAATCCTTTCTTTTGCATTTGCGCTGGTTCCACTAATCTCTGAAGAGTTATATCAAAATCACACCTAAGGCAGACCAGATACATGAACTTTCCCAAAAATGATGCACATTGTTGAATATTGCCTGGTCCAGTAACATGTAAAAAGGAATGTTTTGGGATACCACCTATAGGTGAGTATTGTCAAAAACATAGAAGAGGGAATAGTTTTGTAAGCTCAGGAGAAGTTGAATAAAAAACAATGATGAAGAAGAAAGCACTTTGACAGGTAAGGAACAGTGTAAAATATTAATAGTCAGGTTGAAAGTCAAGGAGAGGAAGAAGGCACAAGACTTGAGGAGCTCAGAGTGGGAAGGCTTGTAGCAGTTAGATTTTCAGAATCTGACAATATTGCATATAATTTCAAAGTTATGAAGGCCATCGAGGTCCAGGAATGGAAGCTTGTTTTTCTTTCCTGCTCGCTTTTGATGATATTTGCATTAAACAAAGAAAATAAAATACAACCCTTCAAAATCCTCAGCAAGAATTGTGAATAGAAATTTGGAGCACTTCCAAAATGTTTATTAAGTATAAATGAAGTGTTGAAAAATAATTTGGAGTTCTACACTAGTTCTGGAAATGGCACACCTGGTTTACAGTTCTATTCCTTACAAAAGGATTGTAAAAACTTCTGTTCTATTGCAACATAAAAAGTAGTCATTTAGTAATTAAAACATTGGGTATGTTTGGGCCTCCACTAGTCAAAATTAGTGATAAAGCTTCTAAGGCGCTAGCTGTAATACGCTTATAGAAGGAATGTGAAATACTGTGGTTTGTTTAGGAAATCTAGTGAATTTAGTGGAAGAAATGCCACAACACACAACCAGTGAGCTTATAAACGTAGGGTTCTTTTAACAGAATGTTCAACTGTAATTACTTGAAAAAAACCTAACTATTTTTTTTTGGCGTTTCAAAAAACCAATTTTGTTATGAAAGCTAGTTTCAATCTAAGCTTTTACGTTGTACAGAATAATGTAACTCATGTCAATAAAATTCTTGTGTTCTCAAAGTCAACAGTTAATTTTCATGTACTGATGCAGAGATACAGCAAATGTATACATCAAAGTTTATATGTAAACACTCTTTCTAAGCACATAATAAATGTTTATTAAGAGATATGCTTTGAGATATGCTCCTTATTTGAATCATATGGTATTTACTTTGTTCAATTCTTAAGACACTTTCGTGCCTATCTCCTAGAAATTACAAAGTAAGAAACTTAGTGAGTCTGCTTGTGAATGCAAGCTGTTGTCTTCTGTCTTTGCTCCTCCGAGATTGTATTTTGACTTTGAGAATAGCCTTCCTAATGTCTGCAACTACTAGCTCCTTGGCACCTCTATGGTACTTTTAAATTTTGTTTAGCTTATTTTAAAATTAGAATTGACTCTTCCTTCCTGTGTTTTATTTGTTGGACTATTTCTTTTGCTGCTGGTACTTCTCAGGTGCTTATAATAAGTAGACAGGTAAGTGAGACTGATTTTGGTGATAGTGGAAATTGCAATCAAGATGTTTCCTTTTTGTTGCTTTAGAAATGTTATTTATGTGTACGTATCAACTGTCTTTGACTCATTGAGGATTTGACTTTCAAAAATTATTAGAGGCAGTTGTAGTTGTCATTTTTATGTGTGGGGCATGGATTGATTAATTTATGCAAAAAAAAAAGTTTACTAGAGTTTCACAAAGTAATCGGGTGGAAAAAAATGACTTGGTCAAAAGCTTATCTTCTTATCCAGGCAAAAGTTGATTGAACTATTTGTGAAAAGAACAACAAGATTTAGTTCTTAATTTAAAAGCATTGTGTAAATGAAAGATCCTACTAAGAAAAATGACAAACATGGAATTGTTTTTATTAAGGTCAGACCTCTGCAAAATGGTCTGTTTTTACAGTACATATGGCGGGGGAAGTAGAGAACAAAGACAAAAAAGCAGCAATTTTTAAGGATGATTAGTCTGTTGTTTCAGAACTTGAGTACTGATTCTGTCAATGCAGACAATTCCATGCTTTTTCTTAGAAGCTAGAAAAATATTCCTTCACACAGTCAGTTAGCAAAGGAAGAGTTCATAAAAATCTTTTAAATAAAGTGGTACATACATGGTATGTAATAGCAGTGCTGAGAATATTTGAGCAGACACAGCCTTTTCCTAGCACTTGGAAGGCAGAATGTGAGGAAGATAGACAAAGAACAAAGGAAAAATGAGACACAGGAGAAGGAAAGATTAAGGAAGAAAAAGAAAACAGTCTAGCTTATGAGGTTTTTTTCATGAGGAATAATCTAAAAATGAATAAAATTCTAGCTTGAAGAGGAAGTGTTTTTACATCGGTCTAGCTCAGAGAAGAATACCCAACATTATTAGAAATTAATTCTGATATTATCTTTTGAAGGTCAAGTGAAATTGTGCTTCTTGGATATAGACTACAAGCCAGGCATGTTCTCTGTGCAATTAAAAGCAACACACTCCACTAAGGAGAATGAAAACTATTCAAATTAGCTTGGAGGAAATAATCTATGTCTTCATTTTATTACAACAGTATGTATTTCCAAGTGTAACAACATTAATCTCTAGTTTTATACTTCACTTAGTTCTGCAAAGATACATTGTATGACTTAAAAAAAGATTAGAAAACGGGAACATGATTTTCAGGCTTTTTGTAATTGCAGACAGAGGTTCATACTTTTTTCTTTTCACATATTTATAAAGAGCAATGTGATAACGTTAATGATCATGCAGTATAGGAATATGCAGTTGGTCAATGAGATCATTTATCTCTAACAAAAAATAGATTCCAATTAGCATGTTGTAATCTATATTGCACTTAATTTCTCTAAATGACTCTCTGATTCCACTGGGGCTTGGTGTGGTTTTTTTTTTCTTTTCTTTGTCACCTTCTCTGCCTCTGCCTGCCACCCCCCCCCTCCCCCCCCGTTTCTAGGTGTATATTATGAAAATTATATGTTTGCATAATTTTAAATCTTAGGGTCTTAAAATTCATCTCCCGGACCTAATTAAGAGCATCCTGGTTTTTTTATCAAAGGTGCTGAACTCCTGTGCCTCCCGTAGAAGGGTCTCAGTCGTGCTCAGCACTTCTGCAAATAAGTTCCTGGAAATGTAGGCACTTTTATTTTAGATAGTTAAATATTGATTCAGAAGGCTCATGTTAAGCCTTTTCATTTGGAAACATACCTTTTGACAGGCTCCTTAATTTCTGTATTGTGCACTTTTATAGTTTAAATGGACCACTGATGGGACTAGGCTATGCCAAGCTGTCAAGTGGGTGTGACTAGGGTACTGCTGGCTGACAGATGCTGACCCTTTTCAGATTGGAGTGGTAAAAATATAAGGTGCGCTCCCACACCACCGGTCTTTCCTTTACTATACGCCGTTATTGTAGCATTTCAACTATTTTAATTTAAAAATATATTAATATAAGAGCATTTGGTATTACACAGAAGAATGGTTGAATTATTGCAGCAAATGTATAGGAAACTTTCCAGTTAGTGGAATGGTTATTTGAAAAGAAATTAAATAAAAAATATATTTGTATTGGGTTTTTTTTTTCCAAGGTTAAAAATTGAATCACAACCTGTGAATAAAGAATGTTTAAACTAGTTAGGTTCTTGTTGACATAACTGGCTTCATACAGAGCTATCGAATTAAATGAACCAGAATATACAAAGGTATAGAATGATACATCTAGTGGATCCATGTACACACACCCTGCCGTCTCGCCTTTCCAGCTTGCCCCCTCAGCACTGAGGCTGCGCCCAGACCCCTGCCTGCACTCTTGGCGAGCCTCCCTGCATGGCAGCTTTGCCTCTGCCCTTCAGTTCCAGCTGCCATAACGCAGGATTGAAATGACGTGCATAATCTTGTGCTGACCCAGCAGACCTATGGGATATTCAGGTGACTTGCAAAGGTCTTGCAAAGGGGCTGTGCATCTTGTAAAGTCCAAAGTAGGATTTTAGTGTGATTTACATTGGTGTAGAGGCTGGGTTTTAACACCAGTGTGAGAAATCTGGCTCTGTCGTATGGAGAGAAATATTTCTATAACTCTTGGATCTTTCTCAGCTCAGTCCATGAGGCTTCTGAAATGAGAAATTCAAAACTAATGTTGCTGTACTATTTGATATATGATATTCTGTAGCTGAGAATAATTTCCTCTTCTCCTTCATTCATCACTTAAAAACTAAACTGAACAAACCAACCCCCAAACAAAACCCCACCAAAATTAATCTGAAGTTTATAATAAATGAAATGGGTAAGTGGCATAGTAGAACCAGGATGTACAATTATTTTTAATTATCTAAAAACTCTGGTATTAGAATTGAACCAAAATAAATTGCTAAACTAGTTGGCTGTATCCTAAATATTTCTGGTTTGGTTTATGTTTTTTAATATAAATTAAAATGTAATGTACATTAATTTGCATTGCAATTTGTCTACTACAATAGGCAATAATTTATATTACAATTTTTCTCATTGCTTATGTACTGAATTGATTTTTGTTAACTTGTTTCTCTGCAAAAAGTCCAAAAGTTCTTATGGAACAAAATAAGAACAAGGGGAATTGTTCACTTTTAACTCTTCTGTGGTTTTAGCTTTAGGGTATTTCTTTTATCTGAGATGATGTGCCCATGTATATCTAATCTGATTTCTTGTTACTGCATATTAGTATTTTTGTTTTCTCTTTTTCTTTAAGAGGCATGTAAGTCTTTCTGTGACCTAATTGCCAATCTTGGTTTCAAAGACCAACTTTAGACTAAAGCCAGAACCTAGGCATTTGAAAGGTACTTTGGAAACTTTGTGACAAATTATATAAAAATAACTTGTAGGGTTCCCCTTTGCAGTGGCAAGGACTAGCAGTTGTGTCTGCCATGACTATGGCAGTAAGTGGCCCTTCCAAGTTCCCAAGATATATAATAATCTAGTTTTTTTAAAAAAAAACAAACAAAACAACAAAACCCAAAAAAACCCCCCAAACCTCCATCCATTATAAGGCCTAACTGGCAGTTCTTTTGGGCCAGGCCAAGATGTGCCACTGATTTCAAGCAATTGTGTGCTTGTGTCTCTTTAGCCATTTTTTTTCTTTTTCTTCATGCTTTATGTGAAATATTCCATCCTTTCTTAGAAAGTTGAATTGACTTCTGGTATCATATGAGCTGGGGCTCTGAACATCAAGTGGGAAGTCTTAAACAAAAAGACTTTGTCAGTACTATGAAGATACTTATGTCCTTGTATGTCTCTTTTGTTTAAAATATTTAATTTATAATTGAAATCACAGAACATCCCATTTCCAATTTTCTTAGCTGTGATTTTGTTCAGGGCTCAGTGCTAATAAAGGGTTAAGAGTCTAGAAATGGACCCAAAATATTCAGCAGGGCTGCTGATCCCAGAGGAGGGAAAATGGTCCTGGCATGACAAGTGTTTTCAAGATTCATTTTATCTAGCAAAAATTTCCTGCTGTGTCAGTCCTAATAGCAGGAAGGTTTAGAAGGGGGTGCGGGGAGGAGAGGGAAGGGGGAACATCTTTGAGAAAGGGCCCTCTCTCCAAACTCCTGAGCAGCAGATGGGATGTTCTGGAAATACTTAGATCATACCAATAAATAAAGACTAGCACATGGTCCAAAGAAACAATGTTTTTTGCCTATACAGTTAAAAAAAAAAAATCTGGTCTCGGAGTCACAGCTGCAGCGAATGGCACAGTGACTCATAGTCTGCAAAGTGTGGGATACTCCCTTTATAAAATGGAGTGGAATGAACTGCTGTTCAGATGCAAAGTCTTCGCTAAGACCCAGAACTGAGTTTTGAACAGAAATGTTTTGACTTGTCAATGAAAAGTAGCTTACTTCAGAAAAAGAAAGAAGCTTTAAGTAAGAAATTGAGATTCCTGTTGTGGAGATTTGATTCTCTCCTCCTTACCTCTCCAGATTAAAGGAAAAAATATTTTAAAAAAAAATCACTGTTACATCTATCTTAATGAAGTTCTCCCTTGGGGTGTTGTTCATGGAGAAATATGCAAGCATATACACTAACTGTATGGAAAAAAATGCTATTTTCTGTTCTTAGTTAAAGATGTTTTAAATAGACATTAAAAGTATTAGAGTTTAACCTGGGCCTTATAGGTAGACATTTTGCTTTAAGACTGTAGCACTTGAGAAAAAAGTAGTTTTAATTAGAGTTGCTACTGTTTTCAGGGGCAGCATTGTTCTTTTGATGGTCTTGGACTATAAAGAAGGTTTATAGAGAAGGAACTGCAGTTTTTGGACTGATATAATTGTAAAATAAGGTCTGCTGCTGAACGCGCAAATCCTTCTTTAAGTCACTCTTTACTGCTGCTTTAAATCCTTGTTACTTTATGCCTGCTTATTCTTTAAAGTATAGCAGTTAGTTAATAATATCAATATATCATAGCTTCTTGCCAAGCTGCTGCGTATGAAGGCCAGGTGATGGAGCAGGACAGCTGCTCCCACGGGTGCAGGCCAGCAGCCGAGGGGAACCCACGCAGAGCACAGTCTGCAGCCCGTGACTTCCTCGGTGCAGCAGTGGTCCCTGGGGCGGTTTCACAGAACCAACCTTCTCTTCTGAGGTGCAGACTGGGTGAAAATAAATAGAATTGTGTGCATCTCTTTCTCTTTTTGTTATGGTTTAAAAAAAAACAACAAACAGGCTAATTTCACCTGCAACAATGCAAGTAACACAGCACAGCTTCTGTTATGAGACTCCAAGTAATGGAGAGATTCAAAGGTCCAAGGAGAATCCCTGTATGGCTCCAGGTTTCCCTGGGGAGAGGAAATAGAAAGACAGGCTTGCTGGAAAGAGGCTGTGGAAGGGACTGGCTCTGTACTTGAAATGCTTTTCCACTGTCAGTCTGTGGGAGGATCTGTGAAGGCTAGGGATGCGGGCCTTGTTGTGACGGACCCTTTGGTGGGCTGTACGCTGTGACGTTGGCTGTGCTATGCTGTATGCTGCGAATGTTATCCTTAAATATTGCTGTGGTGTTATACTGTGCCTCTAGTATGGTGGACTGCAAAGCTCTGTCGGTCTGGGCATTCTCTAACCCCTGCTTTCTGATCACCTATGTGAAGCAGAGTAGCCGGTATTTCTGCCATACTATTAGTTGTACGTCCATGCGCTTGAAGACGAAAACTGGGAGAAGCCTTACATTCTCCAGTCCCACTTGCATTCAATATAAATATTTATATAAACTCGGGTCTCAACAGGAGCCTTATTTCCATTGCATTTTATAATTAAGTACCAAATAAATAAGAGAAAAACAAACCCACCCCCCCCTTTATCTCTAAAAAGATCCATGTTTACATATCTACTATCAAACTACTTCCTTACAGTGATCCTGGTAGGCCTCCATTGCCATGCCCCTCTGCTTGGGTTTTGTGGAAAGCTTCAGAACTTCCATATAGAAGTTGTCACTGCTATGGTCTGAAACACTTAATAGCAGTGTAGTAACTTCAGAGGAAAATGGATGGTGGTACTTGGTGCTTGAAAACAAAAATCCTGGTACTAAGGTGAACTGTGCTGGTGTATGAAGAAGCTCAAGAGGACAGCAAAAATGTTAGGGTTAAACCTGTGAGGCTATAAAAAAAAAAGCGTGTTTTGAAGTGCTTCAGGATAGTTTTGAAACTTTTCAAGTAATAATAGACTGTATTAATTAAACCCCTTAATTTTAACTGAAATATACAAGAAGAGAGTCTTTTAGTATTTGGTGCCATCTTCTATCCATTTGGAAAAAAGACCGTTTTTAAAGAAATCATCCTGCAAAAATGTCCTGTACTCATGTTTACTCTGTGCCAAATGAAGGAAAGGAAAAATTTTGGCAGATAAAGCACAAGTTGTATGCATGTGTACAAAGTAACATCCGTAACACCAATACCAGCTCAAGATAGGTTTTATGGGTAAAATATATCTGTATTCAAATACAGTATAGTCAATGGCGACACATAGTCATGAAATTTCATAGGCATACAAAGCCTTTCTTATGTAGTGTGTGTTTCTATGCCTTTGCTGAAGATTCAAAGCTTTTTGTAGGTCCTGTTTTAGTAGGGTAATTTTCACTCAGATGCCAGTAAAACTTAAATGATCTCTAAACTACTTAAAAATGAGATCCAATGCTGTGTTATTTAGCAATCCAAACTAGCACAGAGGAAAAAATAACTTGATGGAGAATGTAAAATGCATCTACACGAAGCGCGAAGATGTCGTAAGGATTGTTCTGTTTAGGTTTACACTGATGCACTTTTGATGAACTTCAAACTGCTGCTGCTTATAAAGAAAAATGTTCCTAGGTCTGGAGCAGCGTTAATTTTCTTACTTGTGATACGCGAATAATGTTATTACCCTATCTTTCTTTAAAGGTAGAATACTGTTTTTTCAATGCCAAAATATTCAGGATGTGTTGGAAGTGTGTGCACATATACATGTGTGCGTGTGTATAAAAAAAATAAAAATATATAAAAATATATATTTATTTTAAGTTTTCAAAACTGAAAGGCTGCACAAATTTGAGTTTAAGGACTTCAGCCAGACAGTAATGTTGATTCTACGCAGAATTTCTCACTGGTATTGTGGGTACAAATATGGTAGGTGTCTGTCTGGTCCTGTGTAACACGAAGACTGCTACCAGCTAGAACGTAACTTTAGAATTTTA
This sequence comes from Gorsachius magnificus, assembly GCA_034008185.1. NCBI lineage: Eukaryota > Metazoa > Chordata > Aves > Pelecaniformes > Ardeidae > Gorsachius > Gorsachius magnificus. Next base: position 32,974,579 of record CM067084.1, read on the forward strand.
CTATTGCAGGACCCTATCCTTGCAGCACTGGTGGAGCTACTATGGACAAGTTTAAACGTTTTATAAGCTCATGCACATAATAAAACAAAAAGTTACAAAACTAGATGCTATAAACCAGAAAGAAGCACTCTTGTTTTCAGTTTCTTTAATATATATCTCGATAAAATATTTAGTAAGGTGAACTCTGTCATGGGCAAGTACTGCGTGGGCATCTTGTTTTAATTCTGGTCTGCGCTCGCTAGCTCTGCATTTGATCTCTGAGCCAAGATAAAACCCACAATGAGAACCAAACAGTGCAAATAAACAGAAATGTCTGCTTCGGTAAAGGTTGTAAAACAGACGAAGTATTCCACTAGGTCCAACAGCACGTACCACCAGGCGCTGCTATTCGCGCGACCATTATTCTGAGACAGGATCCTCAGACAGGGGTTTGTGTTGTGGCAGTGGAGGAGACGTAGCTGCTGAGCTCCAGGGGAAGCTGAGAGGGGCAGCATGCTTGTGCTAGGGAGGGGCAGGGCTGCCCAGGGCGCTGCAGCTCCCACGGGGCTGCAAAGGCAGCTTTGCTTGGAGTCTGTTTTAGTAGTTACCTTGGTAGGTAAGGGAGGGTGTAAAACTAATGGGTTTTCGTTACCCTTCTCCAAGTGCAATTTCAATGTGCCTTACCCATCTGAGTCTTGGGGTTTTATATGCACTTCTGTAAAGATGTTTTTCTAAATTAAGAATCCCCAAGAAACTGGTCGTTGTGAGCATTTTTATGAGTGGCTTGGAACTTAGTGCCCTGGTCAGGATGAGATCTATTAGAGGATTATTTCCTCAATAAGATGAGGGGCTGGGGAACATGGCTTTTTTAACAGTTTGTAACTTCTTCCATTTGGTAGAGCTAGATCTGGGACGCTGCTAGATCATTTGTTCAGGATAATCTGTGTCGTCAGACTGGTTTCCATCATCTGAGGAAACATGAGAGACTGACTTCTTCGTATGGTAGCCTTCCTCCGCTCTCCCTGTCTGAATGGACAAGGGAATGCAGTGCCGAGTATGGGTTGTTTACGTATTTAGTAGTGAGTTTACTGCTTACTACTCTTGATTTCAAAGTCCCAGAAATAAGCACAGCTGTTGTATACTCAGGAGGAAGTGTTTTCAGGATGGCGCCTTAACACAGCGCTTGTATGGGACTCGTATGGTATTAACAATTTTAGGTCCTGAACCTGCAAATGCTTATGCATTTCAGTAACTTTATTCTTGAGAACAGTCCAGTAGCACTCGCATGAGTGTGATTATGGATGCAGTAAGTGCTCGCAAGATCACAGCATTAGTTTTCAAAGGGACCGTAAACTCTATGCACCATTGCAAAATTATATATACTGCAATGACCTGTGAAATTGCCACACATATGTGTAGCCACATGAAGTAAACTACACATTGCTAGCATCCAGTTCTGTGAATGTTTAAATGAATGAGCAGCTTTACTCATGCAAGTAAACCCAAGCAAACGTGAAATGATATGGGATTGCTTACAAGGGTAAAGTTGGTGACACATTTAAATGTTTGCAGGGCTATCCTGCAGACTTTACTGTTAAAACGTGGGTTTGTTCCATGTGTTGAATTACAAATGTAGTGCTCTGGATTCAAATGCCATGAGAAAAATAAGCTAGAGAGTTTGTAGGGTGAACTAGTGACACAGACTCTACCAAAAATCTTTGAAGTTGCTGAAGAGATTTCTGCTGACTGCAGTGAAGGTGAATCAGGCCCCATCTAGAAAAAATAGTAATCTTAATTTTGGTTTTAGATTTTAAACAGTGTATGTATATATAATTTGTAAATGTTAAACCATGTCACGGGACCAAAAAAGACACGATGACATTATTATTCCCTGTTCTCTGTCTTCTGTTGCTTTTGGGTGAAACCACCCCAAAATTTTACTTAAAAATGGTTGCATGTTGTGTAGTGTTGATCTTTTCATTAGAAATAATCAGCATTTTATGTTTCTGGGCTCTTAACCATAAGCAAAATCAAGAAAAGACATTATTTCTCTCTACACATTCTTTAGTATTTAGGGCAGATAATACAGAAGGGAATAAAAGCAAATGATCTTTTTCTTATTAGGAATGGAAAAAAAAGTAATTTCTTTAAACCGAGCAGTGTGGTAGATCTTGGTCATAGATAGCCTGAAGTCATGAAAAGCCAGGTTCATAGCTGTGCGGAGATAACCAAGGCATTCAGTTCTCTTATAGAAGCGAAAGGTACAATTCTGTAGAAGCCACTCAATTTTTTTTCATTGCCTTTTAAAAAGCATACTTCTTAGATTGTGCCATTTATTGAAGTCCACAAAACGGATGATATGTCTATGTTTGGATGCAAACTCGGCTTTTGCTTCACAGAGCTACCTGAACTTAAAATATCAGTGTCTGAGAAGGGAGTAATTCATCTTACTGTCTAAGATAGTTGTGTTAAAATATTAAGCATGTAAATGTCACAGATGCTTTTTTTGGCTATTATTGGAGAGTTACTTGGGGACTGGTATTATGCTTTGTAGTTGCTATGGAAACTTTTTAATACATGCAGTTTGGGAACAAGAAATGGGAAGTAATTTTTGCATTCCTAAATCCAGTTTCCTAGTAATAAGAGGGACAATTGTGGATTATCAGATTGTTACCAAAGCTTTCCACAAGATCCTAAGGTTATTAATCTCCAGAAACAGGGGAGGAAAAATTATACTAATAAACTTCTACAGAGAAATAGGAAGAAATGTTATCTATTTTTGTCATGTGGAGACTAATCAATTCAAACCCCGGTATTTTAATACATTCTCAGGAAAATGAACAGCTGATCAAAAACGTGGGTTTTGCAGAAACACAAAATGAATTCTACATTATTTAAAAAGATGGTGAGACAATTACGATTAAAAAATCAGCAACTAAATGTTATATGAAAGGTCTCTTTAAAAAAAGTATTTAATAGATCTTCTTTAATCACTGCAAGTAATCTTGATATGAGAGTCAGGAAACACTTTTTAATATGATGGAGATTGTAAACTCATTTAGAAACCTGATCACAGGGTTCCTCTTTTCTTTATTAGTGGATTTTAATGCAGTAATATAACTAAAAGTTTAAAAAATATACTAGAACAGTTTTGAGAACAAAAACATTTGAGCTTGCTAATATTTTTTTTGAAGATTAAAATGTAAACCAAAAACACCTAAGAGCAATAATGCTTTTAATTTAAAAATTATTAATTATTTAAAAAGTGATGATCCCTTATATTTTCCAGAAAAAAAGTGCTTCTTAGAGCGTTTAATTGATTCTTATATATTAATGTTTTTATTGTTAATTCCTAGTGATGTTTTTTTTTACTTTAATTTGAAAAATTGTCTCCAATAATAATTGTTTTATTAATAAAATTTTTGGTTTAGTGTTTATCCAGTTTGATAGGTTTGATTTTTTTTTTTTTTTTTCTGGCAGAGTAATTTAATTTGGGCAGAAAGAGTCTAAATACCTTGGAAATTTTTTATAGCATTGCTGCTCTTCTCTTTGAAAAGAATAGCTTTCTTAAGAACGATAATTAGAATTTCTAAAAAGTGACATCAGAAAAAACGCATTGACAAATGTAAGCTGTATAAGTACTGAAAATTTTCTCAGATTGCTTCATTTAATAAATATTTTTGTTTCAAATTAGTTATTTCAGATGTTCTTTTGAAGCTTTTCTATTGCTAGTTTAAATTTCATCTGGAGGCTTTACGTTTGAAGAGGCAGCTAATATTTTATACAATTTATGTTCAAAGATATCATAGCATAAACATTTGAAATTAAATATTGATTAGATCTCTCAGTTTTGCTTTCCTGTATGTGAACTTGTCAATTAATTTCCACATGGGTATGAAAAATAGGTTTTAGATAGAGATAATCCACTATGATCCCAAAACAGAAATCAGAGGACAAAATGGTCACAGCAATAAATTATTCTTTTATATATTCTTGTTACCTTGATTCCTCCAAAATTTTCCAAATCCCCTGCTTAAGATCACAGGAAATATGAACCTCATCAAAACCTTAAATGAAAGAGGTTGATAATAGATTAAAAAAACAAAAAGGTAAATTATTTTAAATAACTTTATTTACTTATGGTACTGACAATTTATTCTTTGAATTTGCTAGTCATATTTATAGTAGTGGAATTTTTTACTATTTCTCCATAACTTGAACATTCTCAGTTTTCCTTGATTAGATAAAGCTTTAAAATGTTCCAGAAAGTTCAAAGTTGTCACCAATCATTTCACAGCATTCTATGTGAAAACGTGTGCTCTCATAGACAGATGGGCACAGACCGACTTCTTGTGAATGAAGTTTTGCAGTTCGATTTTTAAGGTGGGGGATACTGAACTTCATGAGCGTGTTTTTGTAATTCCCCCCTCCCTCCTTATTTTGGTTAGTCTGGAGTTAGAAATAAAAGCTCATCTCTCTATGCAGGATGCACATTCTCTCTTCCATACGTGTATGATGACTGACGTGTTTGTAAAAGAAATTATTTTGCAGGTATTACCATCTTTTTAAGGAAGCCAATATCGTACACACATCATGCTAATGTTGTATTCTAAGATGATCATAGAGATGCAAATAGGGTTTTGGGGGAGAAAATAAAAGATTTAGGAACAGAAAGTTGGTATAGTAAATACAGGCACTTACACAATGGCGTTAAATATGCACATTAGTGATGATGGTAGGACTCATGCTTAAAAGGATTATAATATAATTCATTGCTAGTACTTAATTTATTTGGCAGAGGGAATGTGTCATTTTTAATGTTGTATAGATGCTTTATGGAAGAATAATTTGATTTCCAGTGCATTTAAACTATCATCCAGAAACATTCTCGTTTGAATTAGAGGCATATATGACAAATTGGAATTTATGTTCAATAGTATCACTGCGAGAAGGAAGGGTTTAGTGAAGTTAGAACATTTCACTGTGCACTTATTTAAGACACATGGTGATTGCATAGGTCACAAAGTTTAGAAGTGATATTCTGCAAGTATTTTAACTTTAGCCTTGTCTAAATGTACTTATTCAAATATTATTAAAGCATGCACCAATCTTACTATGTCGGAGTATATTGGCTTAGAAAGCATGTGAGCTGCAAGGATTCTGGCTGAAAAGAGTATTCAAAATCAATACGCTCTCGGCAGCAAGGTAAATTTGAGCCAAGCTGACCTCTCTTCGCAGCTAATGTACATGCTAAGAATTACTACCGTTCACTCAGAGAAACATTTTAATGCAAACTGAAAATATTTGTGCTAGAGCAAACATGAAAAAATGAAGGACTTCCTTACCTATTTGATTAAATGCAAAAGTGAGATCGCACATAGGATTTTGTTGTGCTGTGGTAGAACTTATTTTACCAGTCACTTCCATAACCTTTAAACAGCCTTAAATAGTACATATGAAAAACACATTCATAACAGATTCCCCATAGGGAATTTTCTTTGGTTTAAGAAAATTTTATTAAAGATTGGCATTGCAAATAACATTTTTCATAACTATATGTAGACCTGTTAAAATTTTTATTAAAACTGGAGTTCGGCCTGTTCTTTTTCATCATTCTATCAGATATTAAACTCCAGCAGCAGCTGTAGGAAATGGAGAAAGGGATTTTCAAAGGGATTTGAGTCTCCCTGTCTCTGTGCCTTTAGTGATCATATTATCATAACTATCACACATAACAAAGCTCTAAATCTGTAATTCAGATAAAGTAGTCAGGACTTTGAAATACAAAAATCCAAACATATGCTGTAACATATTTTTTTTTTTGCAATGCTGGTTCCTTTAACACGGATTTTGTAAACTTGGAGAGGTATCCAACAGATCTTGTATACTAACACATACTGAACGACATTATTACTTAAATGTTTGATGGAGATTTAATAAAACGTATGTTCTATTATACCTGTAGTAGTTCCATTAAGAGTATACCAGATACTGTTCTACCAAATGACGATCAAACCACTAAAGGTTAACAAGAAATGATGTTAGAAGCCTTTTTTTTGGACTGAATTATGTAAGCTAAACTGCTGTGGAGGCAATGCCCATCTTCGCAACAGTGTGTGAGTCCTGTTTCATGAGGGGACAGCTCAGCATAATGCTGTGTTGAGATGGTAAGTGTGAACACAATTCTCTGATGAACTTAAAAAGCTAAAGATGCAATGCAATAAAAGTTAAAGAGGTTAACTTTTAAAGTAAAAGCAATGTAGTACAAAAGAAATGGTTTCCAAAGTATTTGAAGTACTTCTCTAAGCCTATTTACGTTGAGAAGATGCTTTTGGTATTAAGTGCCTAGGGAAAACAGTAGTTGTATTGTGAAAAGTTAGGAAAACTCTAAATCTCAATATCAAACGGGCTTGTAAATGAGCAGTGGCATATATATTTATTGTAACACTGCCTTCTGCTGGTCACACCTCATTTATGATGTAAGTGAAAGTGCTGGATAATAATGGGATGTCGTGTTTATCAGAAATTATTCTCAATATGAGATATTTAATGCTTAGGAAATATTTACATGGAGCTAGCGTACGTCTATCAAATATGTATACATCAATGATAAACACATTGCATCTATGCTATATGCTTACAGCTGTTAATTTGGTGTTTTCTTGACCTTGGCTGAGAGAAAATTTTTCATGTATATCATACCAGGGAGTTATCAAATCCTTTCGCTTTGTTGTTAAATTGATTCCTACTTTTGATATTCTGTAGTGTTATAATTTCTGCTTGTTTCTGGTTTTTCAGTTGGAAGGCTTTGGGTATCAGAGAGTGTATACCAAGCAAGACATCTGTAGAAAAATTTCTGTTTCATAACAAATGTCTAAATGTAATGGAGGTTAGGAGACTGTTAGATCTATGTGTTTATGTATACGTTTAAGCAAGTGTTTGCATAAGCTGCACTTCTTGTTAGTAAGTATTTTATTATTCCTCAGCTGGTCATTCAAAATACACACATATATTATGATAACTACTCCTTAGAGGAAAAATACAGGATTTTGAACATGGTTTCTGTTTTACTTTCTAACATGTAAGACATATATTTTCTTAAAAAAAAAAAAAAAATATTGCTGTAGGAAGGGTTTTCTGTTTCCTTAAGCATGCATAAATGGTAAAAAGTGAAATGTGAATTTATATATATTTGACTGCATGTCTGTCAAGATTAAGGAAAATATTTATCACTGTATACTAGCTTCATCATAATAGGTTGAAGAGGAATGAAATGATACTATATTTCAATCTGATATAAACCCCTGAAATTAGAAATCAAATATTTGGTAGGAGTTATCTTTCAGTTGTACAGAATATAATGGTTAAAACACACATTTACTCAGTGAAAACATTGGCATGCATGTCTGGCTGCCTACAGTAAAATTAATGACTAGGTTGTGCAGTGTGGGAAAATTTTTATTTTACTTTGGTTTTCCTCAAGAAGTGAAATCCTGCTTCAGTTGCCTGAGGCTACATTTTTAAGCACCTTTATTACAGTGCAGATAAAAACCCAGCTATCTGACAAAATGCATTCTGTTTTATTACAAAGGATTACTTCAAAAAGCACAATTCTGTACTTTCTGGGGATAATTTAAACACCAAGAATCCCTATTGTATGGCAAATTAAAAGTAATTATCCATAATGCATACTAGAATTGCATTTTAATGGATGAGACCTATCAGAAAATATGCAGATCAAGACATTTCCATTTTTAAGTTCCTTCCCAGAATTTGGGGGCCTTGCCCAAGAGCCCGAGGAGAATTGTACCCTGACTCCATGGGATCTCCGTCTGAGCAACGACTGCGGATTCCAGCCCTGCAGTCCTCAGAGGATCACTGTGGTCCCATCTGACCCTTGTAGTCTATGAACCTTAAGGTTTTAATAATCAAAGACCAGGCTAACCCCATGTGTGCATGTTCTTAAATTCCAAATCTCATCTTAGATGTAACAGTAATTAAAAAGTCACTTGCAAAATGATAATAGAATCAGCCTTGTAAGAGCAGATATAACAACGTGCATAATAAAATACTCAATGGCAGTGTTAGGGCTGTGCTAGGAAAGACTAAGTGTCGTTAAAAATGCAAAAGGGCACAGGGAAAATAGTAAGGTTTTAATCTTCAGTGGCAGAAAAAAAGGTTTAATGATCACAAAGCTGACCAGGAACAATTCTGTATTAAAGGAGCTACATTTAAACTCGACTGGTTTTCCAGATTTAAAAATCTTTAAGGAAATTCTTCATTTCATTATATTTTTGTCTCTCTTTTATTTACAAGCATCTGTGTATGTGATTCATTGGCTTTATGTATGTGAGCTCATTTGTGTGTGTACACACAACATATGTGAGAATGAAAATCCCAGAGCAGGTTTGTGTTCAGGGTGGACACAACTGCATATAAACATGCTTAAACCTGAGTGTTAAAATGTGTGTATCCAGGGAGATAATATGTGATAGTGGGCAGCATAATTCACTCTCATTTCCCTGTGTTAGAGATGACTGCATAATTCATGAATGGCAGAACAAAGTCAAGCCAGGAGTGAGTTGCACGTGGACATCCCTAATGAATGTGCATACTACCAACTGCCCATCAGGTTATACTTAAATCATAGATATTATATGTGGGCATTCTCTTCTCCTCCTCCATTTTCAGTTGTCAAAGTGATTTTCCAATAATGTTTATAAAAGTTTTTTTGCATTGCCCAGGAGAACATGCGTGGGGATTCCTCACTCTTACTCAAATCCCTTTGTACGATAAGGCAGCAGAGCATATTTGGCACTCTACTTTTAGGTTTTCAGGAGCATCTTTACGTGTATCTGTATTTTGACTTCACATTTGCATCTTTTGGCTCATAGTGCTAGGTTTTACCTTTTTCCGGCCCTTTTTTCGTTTTGTTTTGGTTGGTGTTTTCTTTTTTTTGTTCATTTTTTTGTAGCTACCATATATGTTACTGTGCAACCTGTAATGAGCTTTTTAGAGGTTCACTTATTGTATACAGATGAGTAGAAAAAGTGATTGATTATTCTTTGTACAGTACCAGCCTTCTGGAGAATAAGTAGGGTACAAACGTGTAGATAATCTTGAGTGTGATCAACTATGTAATGGAACATATTTCAGAGGTCTAGATATAAAAACAAAGAAGTCGGTGTGGGCTATTACTAAATACGTATATAGCACTTCCAACAAAGACAATAAAAATGTAAGCACATCAGCAGTGTTATTTCACTTTCATCAGTATATAACCCTAAAAGCAATTTTCAGTCTAATTTTTTGTTCATTGTGGTTCTGGAATTCTGAAACAGTAAAGAAAATTAAGAAAAAAATTTTCACCTTAATGTTATTGAATTAACTTATTTAAATGAAATATTTTGTTATATATAACATAGAACTGTTGTAATGTGGATAAAATTCTTCCATTTGTAATACGGGTTGCAGATTATATATCAAAACATACGGATTATGATGATTAAATATGTATAAAATCAGCATAATCCATTCATATGTTTGTAAGGACCCAGAGTCCTCCAGAGAGAGTCACAAATCCACTTGATGTTCTTGAGAGCTGGATTTTTTTCCTCCCTGATTTTATCTGAAATATGTGTAAAAATTCAAAAGTCAAAGGGATCCCTGTTGGTTACAGCGAAGTAGTCTCAAACACATATATTTATCCTACCTAAACTTGGTAGAGTCCTGTGCTTCCGTGTGTAGGGGTTTTTTGGGTTTTGTGGGTTTTTTGTTTTGTTTTGGTGGTGTGGTGGGTTTTTTTTTTTTTGAGAATTTTCCATTTCCATTTCAGCAAGCAGCACCTATCTTTTAAAGCTTGAAGTAAACAGTTAATTTCTAAGTCAAATCTGTCTCTCAGGGAGGTCCTTCCTCATGTATGTGTACACAATGTGACGAGGATCTGCATGTTTTCGGAGATGTCTGTGTATTGTGTCTCATCGTATTTTAAGCAAAACAGCTTCTTTTGAGTTTTCTAACAACATTATTTTGTCCAGGTTTTCAGAAAGCTGTAATATGAGCATATGGGGGAGATAATTAAGCCAATCACATAACATCCCAATTTAATTTATTTGCATGTTTTTATTAGTCTGGTTTGCTACTATAACTTCAAATGAATAATACTAAAGTATGAGTTACGCATTCTCAGTGGAAAAAATAAAGGTGCATGTCTAGGAATGTCTCTCATGTACGTGCTTATGTGTAATATTACATTTAATGTAGGCAGAATGATCCCGCATTATGCCCAGGTGTGACTCTTGCCCTTTTTGCACCAGTTTTACACCTATGTGATGCCTTTAATTATCGCATACATTTTGTCCATCTCTCCTAGCTTCAGCAGGAGCTGAGTGAGCTACAGAACATCCTACTGTGCTATTACTGTATTCCATAACAAATGTTTTTTTAAATCTCATTAAAAGCACAAAACATTTTCACCGTATTTCATCTGCATCAGTAAGAATTAAACAAGTCAATTCTTTTCTTAACTAAGCGGAGCAGAAGAATTGCAATTTTTGAAGATAGCTGTTATTATAAATCCTGTAAGCAATATTATCACGATCATTTTGGGGGCATCAGACAGGTATTTAACAGTTTGGTTCAGGTTGCCTAGGACAACAAAAATGCTGCTATGCTGCATCTCAAAGCTTCTGGGATGAAATGAGTTGTGACATACCAGTGAAGATTAAATTTGTAACAGATAGAACACCTTTGAAGTACTAGCTTATGATTTCACAGTGGCATTAGGAGTCTTACTGCAGTATTTAAGCAGTTAAAAAGAATGCTGGTTATTAGTGGTTGAATTTTGTAAAATAGGATTTTATTGTCTTTTAAGTAGCCATGACAGCAGTTTGTATTATCCAAGCACAACATTTTTATTACCATGTATTACTGTTGGAGAAGTGCTTTTTTCACTCCCATGTATAAAACTGAGGCACTTAACCAGGTGAATATTTTTTGTCTGCTGTTCACTATCATCTCGCTGAATTTTAATAACACAGCCTTTTGTCTTCCTTCATTTTTGTTTTTGTTGTTTTCCTTTTCTTCTCCCCGCTTTTTTTTTTTTGGCCAGTGGCTTAGAGAGGGGAAAGAACAGAAACATTCACTGTTTGTCTCAGATAACACTGGAAGATCAGATGTCCAGAAATGTTCTAGGCCTGCACATTTTTACATATGGTAAATTACTTTTAAAAAATAATAGCATAATTTCAGATGTCAAATGTGCCTTTATCATATGGCTTTATGACATGACATTACCAGTACATAAAACTACTATGCTTTATGTCTGAATCAGATCACATCAAAATTTCCTGCCATATCATGTAACAGAAATAGAGACTTGTTCCTAAAAATAATGTCTAGAAATCTTCAAGTATTCATTAAACCATTTGGGGAGAAGCAGGCTTGAGCCTCTTTCTCTGCAGTAATCTCTTAAGGATCACTAGACTCCATATTACAATTTCCAGTGTTACTGATTTGTGAAAGTTAGTTTAAAATATTAATCTCTGCATTGGCAGGATCTTTTAATGACTCTCTAGACTTCAATGGGTTAATTTTCAATGAGGGTCGGGTTTTATATGTTTATATTTTCTTAGCCTTGGTCAGGAGAAGTGGCTTTGCTTGCCCTTGTGCTGTGCCAAAGTGATAGGGTTTCATTCGTTTGAAAACCTAGCACATCCCAAGAGGTTACCTTGGTGTAGATTTCTTTCCTTCTGTATTAAATCGCTCATTGTCGCAAAGTGACTAGTGCTGCTGGGCTTTGAAAAGAACTTCTAAGAGGTTAAAAAAAAAGCTTCTGTATAGAAGGATTTTTCAGTTCTGCAGACAGAATACAGTTTGCAGCTGTTTGACTTGCGACAGTGATATGGATCTGATTGTATACAGTATACTAGGAGCCATGGATGCAGCTGGAATAGAGGTTATAAATTTTAAAAGCAATGCAGATTTTGGCCATTAATTGGCTGCTAATAAAAGCAAACTCAATGGGTTCTAACTGTGGGAGCCTGTAGCTCTGTATCTGATATCAGGAATTCATACACATTACACAGTTTTAGTGATTCAGACCACGACTAATTGAAATATGAGGCATACTGATCAAATTTAGCATTACCAGCATGCACTCTGGTTTGGGACTGTATGGCGACAAGGTAGCATTTATTACTTATTCTCCATAACACTGCCTGATTGAAATATCTAGCTATGTTGTCAGCAGAGGCCCAGCTGGGCTTTAGTACAGCTAATTAAGTCATTAAAAGAGAGGTCAAGCAATCTAACTCTTGCATACTAAACTACATAAAAGTCTTTATTATATTTTTTAATAAGCCAAGATTTGAATTTTTAAAGAAGTTTGTTTTAATAATAAATGCATTTGCTGCCTGCTTTGTCTGGGGCTTGATTAAAATAGGCATTTGTTAGCAACAAAGCGAAAACTTCTTGAGGCTTAGTTTAATAAAAAACCCAACAAATCAAAACCTCGCGCTTTTTTTTTTTTTTTTGAAGTGGCTAAAAACCTGAGCCTGTCTCAGGATGATAACAGAAGCACGGTAGTCCCTGCACAGCAGAAAGAAGAACTTGGTTCTCAAGTGCAGAAGGTACCAAGATGCAATCAGTATAGAAACCACTCGTGTTTCTTGTTGCAATATTTGTTCATTGGCACATTGTGAGGAAGAAACACATCTAGAGGGAGAGGTTTCCTGCAAACTAAGTACATAATAATGTTGGGTGACTGTTGCTACCTACTTTATAAATTCAAATGGGAGAGAGACTCCGATGAAGTGATGGAGCAACAATTTATTCTTGGACTTGAAAAGCAACAGGCTGTGGATTGCCTGAATTTGGAAGTGTAAAGCAGAAAAAGGATAACTCAGTGCTTGTGTTTGGTCTTGTGATCGTTGGTGTCAGAGACACTGTGTGATGGTCTTATCAGATCCTACATTGTGGAACAAATTCTTCATAGCTTGCATCAAGAACCTTGCATGTTTGTATCAGTATAAAACCAAAGTATGGGGACCTCAAATATAAAGACATTCAAAATATTTCAGATCTGCAAATGGCATCCTTGATGATTCCCAGACATTCAGTGCACAAGGCCTGTGGGGCACAGACATTTCTTTTGTAAATTTGGTGTACTTTGGTTCAGAAATACGAAATTCTGGTCTCCCATGTCCTTTATTCTGTATATTGCATAACAGTAACTGGGAAGAGACATAGGTGAGGTATAGATCCAAGACAAATATCTGAGGTAGAACACTGGGAACTGGGGAATGTTTGGCTGTGAGGTTTTTGTTGGTTTTGGTTTCGGGTTTTTTTTATTTTTTTTCCTAACTGGAAAACTTATCAGCAATGAATTTAAAGGATCTATGTGATGATTAACAAATAGTAGCACTCGGCAAAATGAATTGAACATCAGTTTATACATCATCTTTGTACAGCTAAAAGAAGCAAGTCTTAAACCCCAAAATCTCTGATGTAAATCAAGTGATTCCTTTGAGGCCAATAGTTACTGCTGTGAAGGGGGAAAGTGTGACTCAGCAAGGTGTACATTTCCGGTGGTAGCACATAATAGTATTGACAGGCTGCAGGTTTCCATTCTTGTAGCAAATGGGTCTTACTCCTCTTTGTTTTCTTTTTTTGGCCCAGACTTTGGAATTTGTTACTTAAATCTCTGAGTAAACCATACAAATTTTAGTGTCTGGATTAGAAATGCAGTACTTGTTTTAAATAAAAAGCATGCCAAAAATATGTGGTTAGGGATTTGGGGTATAGGTATAAGGAAGCAAATTAATTGAAGGACAGTTAATAAATGAGCCCAGAGGCGAGCTGTATATTTTTCTTATTAAAGTTACAAAGTATTTTTAGAGGAAGGTAGAGGGTTATGACAGAGTAAAAATTCTGTTAGCCATACCTTAAAAATCTGACACAATTCAACTTGTTCTGCTCTTCCTTATGCAACAACAGTTGATTTACTGTTATATTTTCCTGATTAGGTTAGTTTTATTAGCGTTGTTTTGGCAATGAACATGGTATATTGCACCTCACTTAACTTACTAGGAGGTGCAACGGTATGAGCAACAGAAGATGTCTTGAGAGCAGTTTTCTGGACATTGGAAGATGCAATATAAGTCGTGCTATACTGAAGTAAGGGGGGTCTACATGGTGTTGCCTTCTGAACTCAGATCTACTTATATGACTGTTGGAGGTTGCTTCCTACCAGGGCTATTAGAATACTTTATTTTCTCCATTAATCCTGTGGAAGGATTAAAAAAAAAATCAAGTATTAAATGGTTATGCTTATTGCAGCTCAGTGGATCTTCAAATATATTGGATTTTTAAAATCTTTTTGGATTGCATAAGAGAGAGAGAGAAATTTTCAGCATAACAAAGGCCATCTACTTAAAAAAGCTCTCCTGAATTTGATAACTTTTGCAAATAGATGCATGTTCACTGCAGTGGGGCACCTCATAGCCTTTTTAGAACTTTGCTCTTTTTCATTTCTCTCCTTCCTCAGACAAAAGCTAAGATCCAGATGTAAAAATCCAAATGTATATATTACATATGTACATATTAAATATGAATGTAAAACTAATGGCTTTTAGATCCATGTCCTTTCTCCCTCTTAAAAATAATAAATTATTGTCATAAGCACTCATTTAATTTTATTCAGTTGGGATCTTGAGAGGGTTGGGAGCAGAAAGTTACATTTTGAGTACTGATATGAAAGAATATTGTTCATACCAGCAAAGAGACAGAGTTGGTAGTAACCAACCTCAATTACAGACTGTTATGATCAGCAAAATGGACTGGACCAGTAGCAGTGTGTAACACAAATGGCCATACTGTCTCAAGAACATCTACCTCACCCCATGTCCTGTCTCTGATGATGGCCCTGTGTGCCAAGGAAAGAGCAAGAACAGAACTAGTGTCGATAATGACACTGTGCTCTAATGTTATCTTGGCCTCTGATCATTTTAGGAGATATCCAGAGCTTATTACAGATTGTCTATCTAATACTTCCTAATGGATTTCTCTTCCACATACTTGTTCCGTTTTCCCTGGTGCCTCCATGAGAGCTATTTACTCTGAGCTGGTGGGAGACTCAAAGTCAAAGCAAAAAAATATTTAAACATTCAGAAGTAAATTTAAGTGTGAATGAAGCCTCCTTTTAGGAGTAACTAGTACACTGAGCTAGAATACTATATATTCTTTATTTTTGGTGAGAACAATAAGGTATGATTATGATGAGCTGGGCTATAATTATTCTTGTATTCCTGACTAAATTGGTATCAGGAAATCTTATAATCTGTTGTAATGAAAAGAAAATAGCCCCATTTTCACAATGAAAATTCAGAAGTGTTCTCATAATCATTTGCTGTCTTGGTATTCCTTCTCAGAACCCATCCTCCAAACCTGTTGAGATGTGTCCATAAGTAATATGCATATGGGTATGCATCATAATACTCTGTGTTGACTGTAATTAATCATTCATATTTTGTGATCATATTTCACTGTTCTAAGTGGAGAACAAAGCTGTATGCAGGATGAATTCCACATACTGCTGAAATCAATGACAAAACCTCTTTAAGCTTCAATAGGGTCAGGATTTCATCTCAAATGTTAATATGGTAGTTTCCACTGTAAAGATCAATTTCAACAACGTATTTTTCTTTTCTCTGAAGTTTGTGTGATACCTGCAGATACTGTTTCTTCAATGATAATGATTCATTTTTTTTATAAAGACTTTTCAAAGTATTTTTTTATAGTTATTGTTTACCACTTAGGAAAGAAAATTATTTGACTGATTTCTAAAGTAGCGCTAGGCTAGTAGATCTAGGCCAGCTGGGAATGTGCGAAGGTCTTTGTACTAAGGGTGGGTGTCTGTGTCTCTCTATCTGTGAGACAAAGAGCTCAGAGGTGGTTTTGTGGTTCCAGCAGAGGTGGAGCTTCATATAATACAGATGTGAAAGGAGCAGGGTAATATCTTGTTGGCAGCAGATGATGTCCAGTGTTATACTCCTGTATGACAACTAGTTGAGTATAGAGAAGTTATATTTACCCATTCCTTTTTTTCACCTCAAAAAATACCATAGAAATTCTATACCAAAAGTACAGTAGGATCACAGACTGAATCTCTTCAGGACTGCAATAAAGTCTATGCTCAGGAACCTCAGCTTGCTCCTTCATGTGTGTAATACAGTTTTTAATCACATCATAACATTCTTATCTTCCAAAATGCTGCACATCTCAATTTTCCTCACAGAGACCTGGTATGAGTTTTTAAAATCTTAATGTCTCTTGTTCAGGATTGTAGATACAGTTTTAGGTTTAGCCATGCATTTTGGATTTTATTGGCCTAAAAATATATTATTTACAATATCTATCTCTTCTTGTTTCCTTTTTTCTTTTTATCCCTCAGTTCCCATGTATCATTATCAGTGGAGATACAGGCTAAGATAATAAAAAATAACATCATCAGCGAACCACAGTAGTTTTCACACCTGGAGCTCATCATCTGGTTTTTGGTTACCAAGAAGCAGCTCACCACTGGAGAACGAACAGCTCCAGGCACAGATCTCATGGTCTCTCTCAGGAGTGTTGGTTCAACAGTGATGAAAAAATGCAATGTTTTTAACAAGCTGAGCTGTTCTTTTTGAGACACTAGTCTGGCTGAAAAATTAAGGGGTTGAGATAAAGGCTGTTGATGAGTTTCCTGAAACACTCTTGTTCTTTTAAATGCTCTGCTAAGGGTGAGTGGATATGATTCTGGACTGATTGTGCAACAACAAAAAAATGCTGCAGGAATTGTGTCCTTTTTTTCCCTTTAATTAGTTCAGTACATCTAGAGCTGAATGTATATTTTCATCTTTTTTTTTCTTTGAGGACATCCCTTCTCAAATACAAGAGACAGCCTTGTACAAAAGGAAGAGGTCTTGAGAGAGGAACAAAAAGAAAAGTCTTAGACTTACGTGCTCTCTAGGAAAACAGAGGGGGAAACGTGGTTTCACACTTTATCCATAACAGAATTTTCATTTTTCTCAGCAGGATAAAGCCTTCTTTCAGTCTCAACAGACACTTTGACTTAGTAGTTTCTATACTGACAAACCACTTAATCATTAGGTTACACTCTGAGGGATATGAAAGATGGAGTCAAAAGGAATCTGGGTGGGAGGGAAGGGAGGAGAAGAAAGATGGTAACCCCTACATCCCAATCTTTTGTCCATTGCTCAGTTGTCACTAGACAGCCTAATGTGTTTTTTATGTTTCCCTGGTAATTCTGATCACGAGTGACAGCTCAAATCAAACCAGACCATCTTGTAAAGAAGCCTTTCCTAAGCATATCTACTTCCTAGTGGATACTGAAGAAAACTAAATGAGTTGGTTTGCTCCAAGCTGCTGCATGCCACATGAAGTGAGCACCATTTACATTGATGGTGGATAACCCTTACAGGCTTCACTTCACTCATTCAGGTTGTCTGATGCTGCAGTTTCCTTTCAGTTATTCCTCCGTTTTACTCACTTTGCTCTCCTTGACACGTAGGGACTCTTCCTGCCTCTGCTGAGTGCCCCTTTTCCCTGCTTTCTCTGAATAGCACCAAGTTCTTGCTGGAGTAGGTGCTTCCTCCTCAAGGAAGAGGACTTCTATGTCATATTTCATTATTATTTTGTAACAGCACTGAACAACCTCCTTCCTGATTATTGTCTTCCAGAATCTTTTAAGCTTTCCATCCTATTCAGCTTCGCATACCCAGAACACATCAAGTCCATGTTAAATATGACAATTCCTTACTGTTGTTTAACAGTATCCCTTTTTAAACAGTAAGCTGTATTAAGCTCCTTCTGTATTTTGCACACCCGTCACTGCTGGTAGCAGTAAGTTTTTGACCTAATGTCTATCTTATCAATAGATCTTCCAATCTTCTCTTGACATCATACTCTCAAAAAAATCTTTGAGAGGATTTGGAAGGAGTGAGGTAAGGTCTGGTTTTGGTTTTGTTTAACTAAAAAAAAAAAAAAAAAAAAAGTGTTTATTATCCACTCCAGCACTGCTGGCCAGTCAACTTTCAGTACAGTGACTGTAGAGCAAGGAGAGTGATGCTAAGGAGAGCTTGAAACAGCAAATCTTCTGTAACTTTAAAAGTCTGACCCAGGATTTTTGACCTGTGGCAGGATGCAGTCCTACATACAGCCCATGCCAAATGCTGTGATGCCCTTTGCGTGGTCTCTGGAGAAGTAAGTGTGGTACAGCTAGAGCAAAACTATTCTTCCTCCCTCCTCTACCCTTAAAATACTTTGAGTTCCTGTTTGATAAGGCCAGTGGAAAAGACCATGAGAGTTTGGAAAGAAGTTGCATTTCCGATGAAAGAATATTCTGCTTCATGTTTTCTTTTGGCCATAACTTTCCTGGGCAGAGCTGCTAGCCAAATTTATTCCCTTTGTCTTAAATCTGAAACACATTAGGAATTGCATTGCTGAGCACTGAAGGTCTACACAGGCAATTTCCTCCCAGGGTTAAAGCACCCGGGTAAGTATTGTAAATTTTCCCAGCCTCCCTCCAGCCACCATTTCTGAGATGAAAGCGTGGGCTCTTTTCTCCCATGTCCTTCCACACCCTCCCATCCCACTCTGCCCTTGCCTCAGCTGTTTCTCATGACCACAAGACTTATCCTGGCCAAGCTGGTGCAAAGCACAGGCTGAGAGCCCTCATCTGGATGCTTCCCATACCCAGGGAAGCTGCAGGGGTCCCACCCTGACCATCACCTTTGCAGAGGATGGGAGAGGATTTTGGCATTTCCCTGTAGGTTATTGTTGTTCAAAGAATACAGAGAAAGAGTGAGAAGCTTTCCTTCCTAGGCTTTGACCTCCTAGAAGGAAAGTCCAGACCAGAGGTGTCTAAATGGAGTTTTAAATTATTGAAGAGGAGAATCTGGAGGGGGACTTGTGAGTAACGATGCTAAATATAATAGCAGAGTTCAGGGAAGCTCTGAAGAGATTTTAATCTAGGTGTTACAAGTGCAACTACTCAGAAAAAAACTGTCTTTATTTACTATTTGATACATGTAAACCCCTGCCATTTCAAAGTTACTTACTTGTTGGTTAGAAACAGAAATAACGCTAGAAAAATATTATTGCTGCTTTACCCTGCTAGTGGTATGTGATTCGAGTGAGTTTTATAAGGATGTTGTGACTAAGTTGATGATAAGATACAGTGTAATTAAAAATCCTGTGACTCCCCAGGAACAGGAGGCTCACTCTAAAAGTGCTGTCTTTACGCTGTTAAAAAGTATTTATTTTACAGTACATTTTTTGTTCTGTCAGACATTTGGCAATATTTTACGTTGCATTTTGGAAGTCAAACACCATGGTATAGAGTCTAAATTCTTTGTCTGAAAGTCTTTTTGTTCTTAACCGTCAGAGAATATAAAAAAATCAGCTGTGGTATTTTCAGTCTTCTCATGTTTCAAATGCCTTTTTATTCAGTGCTTTTATGACCAGTTGCTTGACAACATATAGATATAGTTACTTCATGTGAACAATGCCCCTGTGCAATTGGTGTTGGTATGTATTTTTCAGGGCATATGTCGATATACAGTAGTTCCCAGCCGAGGGAGTTTTTTTAAAAGGGCTTTGCTGCAGCACATTTTTACATGGTGAAGTGATGTTTTTGTTGAAACTCTTCCATGACATCCTCTCTAGGTTGCATCTATTTTAAGATACAAGTTTTATTAATCTGAAGTATGCCAGCCACTAGTAGGGCAGCATTTTAATGCTTAAAGCATCTTTTACAGGATGTTATCGTGGTTTTGCAATAAAAATGAAAGCAAATGAAAAAAGGAAATTATTCAAGAAAATAAAAAGCCTCTTTTTCTAAAAAGTTTGTATTGGTGGAAGGGGAAATGCTAGCAGAAAGAGAGAAAAATGAAAAGGAAATGTATCAACAGAGATGTTAACAATCTTTATAGGTTCACTTCATATGATAAAATAAATGGTATTCTTTCCAGAAGAGGTTTCTTTGAAAAGTTGTTATATTCTATGGGACTTTGGGATCGTCTTTTAGGAAAAAGATTATATCCTCACAGCATGCCATATGATAGTTGCGAGGAGGTGGGGAGCCTATCGAAAGTATATGATTACCCACTAAATACTACTTTTTTTGGACTAATTTCTACAAAATCCCACTTAATTTCTGTAGAACTCCATCAATTTTATGCTTTCTGTATTCCTTTTTCATGAGGAATTTGAGATTATTGTTTTAACCTTCTCTCCCCCCACGCTGAGTGGACAATAAGTGAGAGTGACTGCAGTAGCTTTTTTTATTTTTTCAATTCTGTATTGTCAGCTTCATCTGTAATTTTTAGTTTTCATAACAGGGATTAGTCATGAATACTTTAAAATAAAAATAAGTACTATAGCCTACAGAAGAAGTTTGAGCATGCTGCCATTCTCAGTAGTGAGTGTTTATTGGTTTGGGGTATTACCGAAGAACAGCAGAATTTGTGTGTGTGTGTGTTAGAGGAATGAACTCTGGAAAACTCCAAATGTAAATATTACAGTAATTTCGAGTCTTCAGTTCTTCTGGTTCATTTACTTGAAATTTAAGGATTTCTGTCATGGGCAAGCATCTTTGCTTAAAGGATTCAAGTAAATTCTCTCCATCTTAAACAGAGCAGGAAGGATTTAAGAATTTGCATGTGTTTATATATTTGCTCCCCACTGGCTTCAGGTTCATCGGCATCAGGTACCATGGGATTCCTTCTATGTTTCCTAGTACCAGAGAGCAAGCATTTTGCATCTTGTCTGTTCCACGTAGGGAATAGTCATGGGAGTGAATAAAAAAGGTACAGTACAAAATTGATAGGCTCAGTAAAATCATATAGCTTATGAACTAGTTCTGACATGATTGCATGTAGGATAACCCGTCATATTTTTATTTTAGTGAATAATTTAAGGTCAGTTACTAAGACTATTTTTACAACAATAAAGATGATCTCAGAAAATGTGCTGTATTAAGGGAGTTGTACAGCCATTTTCAGTGTTGATCCTAAGCAGTTGTTTGTTTTTTTTTTCTAATACATCAAGTATGGTCTAGTGGGTCACGAAACAGTAGATTTATACAAAGAAAAAAACAGTTGATAGCAAACACAGAGAGCTGATATGTTTTCAAGGAGGACTAGCCTGCTGCACTTGCAAGCGATGATAGATGTGTGTGAAATATAATCCTGATTAAAAATGCATGTGTGAAACCCCTTCGAATAAAGTGCTGTGTCTGAAAACATGTTCGGAGCTCCTTTATGTGAGAAGGGTAGGGTAATGTAACAGCACTTGTACCATTCACTTTCTCTTCATCACTTGCTCAACTCATGGTTCTTCCAAAATTTTCAGCAGATGTAATGCTAGAGAGTTACAAATGCAGAAAGAAGCATGAGGAAGTCTAAGGGATTCGCTTTGGAAGTAGAGATTTTGAAAATACACCTAAACCAGACTAACGCTCAAATATGTCCAATGTCTGTTTTCACGAGTGATAAGGAGTGCTAGGTCTGGGATCAGGGGACGGTCGTGGTAATTCAGCAATTTCTACGACCTGGTCAGGTATTAAAATCCTCCTGTGTGTTTTCTTTGCTAACTGTCAACATCAACATTGGAAACGTTTATCAAAGTTAAAGCAGTGGAAAGTGATAATGAATATTCACTTTTAGGGCTGGACAAAGCTTCAGTCAGATGTGACTGAGCTGCAGGTGACAATCCTAACTCTGTATAGCTTAGAAGTTGGTTGCCACAAATGGCAACCACACAAGAAATGCAGTGGATTGCTCTGTTTGCAGGGCTGGATCCCGCAACCCTGTACATGTATGCACATGCTCTTCTATGATATCTTTACTCTTGATCCCCAGAGGCTTGGATTTTGTTTGCAGGAGCGCTTGCAGGTAGCAGCTATTAGGTGAGGGTGCTGAGAAGCTGTGTAGGTGCTGTTGCCTGACTGCTTCTGACTTCACTGACTGTGTGACATTCTGTATTCCTGGTTTTCTCTTAAAAAGGCTTGTAATTGCAAGTGAGGATTCATGATTGCTTTGGTAAGATGCTCCCTCTAAGCAAAGACAGCAGTGTAGCCATGCTGGGTGTGGGTAATGCTTGAACTGCTGCATTTTGGTGGAGCTATGCTCTACAGGCACCTTTACTTGTAAGGTCAGAAACTGGAGCTCTGCCACGGCAAAGGGAAGCCTGGGGAAAGAGCTATGATTTTGAGAGACATTCCCTCCCTCTTCTTCTACCTTGCCTGCCATTATTAAAGGCCAGGGAGTAGTAACCTGTGCGCTGCCCCGTGCCCGTTTGGCTGTGCAGCCTGTGATGTTTGGGAATTGCTGCTTCGCCCCTTCCTCACGCCTTGGAGCCAGCTTCCCATCCGGTTGCCTGTGTGAGAAGGTTTATTGCTGCGCTCAGTCCAAACACCTGCAGCAGCCACTGAGGTGGAAGGAAGTCACCTGTGGGAATGTGGAAGAAAGAAAAGGGGTGTCAGCCCCTCTTGCAGCGGGTGAGCTATTAGAGCGCCATTTGGGGCCATTTTTAAAGGTATCCAGATGCCTACAGGTGCTGATAGGCATCCAAAGGGATTTTCCAAAGCCCACACTTTTAAAGGTATTTAGGCATTAATCCAACATTGGAACGTCTAATTCTCAATTTCAAAAGTGCCCGAGGGCCAGATTCTTAAAGATCTTTAGGCACCGGGCTCCCCCTGAAATCAAACAAAAGTTACATCAAATGATCTTATTTCCCAGGACAGTACTCTTGAAGAAGAGCCTCCTGGAATATTAATGCATGAAAGACCCAATTGATCTGAATTGGGAGGATATCTGCAAGTTACTGTACGTCTCCGCTTAGTCAGAAACCTTGTCTTAAAAGATTCATTCTCGGATAAGGATCTGCTAGCTCTTTAATATAATTACTCCATACCAGTAATCTGGCATGATGACAACCGTCTATTAACTCTGCAACACAACTCAAAATAACTCAACATTCATTACCTGCTTTTAATATATAATTTTGGTGAATTATAGAGGTTATGAGTGAGCAATGGCTAAGAGCCAGGATGAATATAGGTGTGTATTTCAGGCGGGTATTGCACAACCTTCCCAGCCCAGCACATTATTTCCTCTGTCATGACAGTGTTTTCCCTGCAACTTGAGGTTACAAACTTGATGCTGGTTTTATATGTATAAATGTGTGACAGTAGGCTTGAGAGCTCCTCTGAACCTTTTCACTTTGCATGCAACCCAAATTTGAACACAGGCCTCAGAGGTAAAAAAATTGCACAGGTTAAACAATTGCAAGCTTGCTTTTTCCTTTTCCTCTGTCCTTTGAAATTTAATTATTTGCAAGTATTCCCATTTTAGGCAAATGCTTACAGAAGTAAATCTTCCTGTGCGCATTAACCTGTGTTTATATTTGCCTATAATATTTAGCCCTTTACATGGGGCACTGAGATCTGGCCAAACTCTCACTGTGCAAAAAGACAGCAGTGAAGCTGCTGAACTGCAGGGAAAGGGAGGTGTGCAGTGAACGCAGAGGACTTTTCCTGCTCTGCCGCCTGCTCTGCCCACCTGCAGAAGGAGAAACGGAGTCAGGACGCTGAGAAACTGAGGCACAGGAGCAAATTAAATCCCTTACCTCGGCATTGGTGGTGGACCTGGGAGCGCAGTTCGGCCACATGTTTGGAGCAGGAGGCCATGCTGCTTGCCTGCACCTGCCCCCTTCTGCTGCAGACGCCGCTGGCGCCTGTTCTGCTTCCCATGCACGCAGGTATGAATGTCCCACACGTGACGTGGTGGAGAAAAGTCAGGTCAGGAGCATCTGGTGAATTCCCAAATAAAAGCCTGATCTAGCAGCTGCTATTCACAGGAGGGATTACTTGCAGGATCAGTCCCTGAAAGAGGGATGAGGAATTTCAGTGCAAACGTTATTACTTTCTTGATCTGCATGAAGAACAAGTAGCTGTAAATATCAGGGAGGAAAGGTATACCTTGCTTTCTTTTTCCTGCTGTCTCCTGTCACTGCTGGAGGGAGCTAGTTTGCCATAACTTACACAATTACCAATAGTCTTTTTTAATTTGACATTTTAAGAGCTGTGTTGGGTAGAGGATAATTAATAGCACTTAGTTGCTTTGAAGTCGAGCTTTAAATTATATATAGCATAATTATGTCTAAAGCCTCTAACTTACTACTTACCCTAGTAGGCATTTCATCTGTGTTTTACTGTAGCACAGCTCCTTCTGTACAATAGCACTAATCCTTTACCTGGGCTACTTAAGCTCAGAAACATTGATTACATATTGGGATTTTCTTGCAATAACCTTAATTTATTCCTGATGCCCCTACCTTGTTTCAATTATTTTGAGTTTCAGCTCAATATTAAGAGAAATAAAATGGTGGATGAAATTTCATAACAAAATTTGTTGCAGGTAAAAACCAATGAATAAAAATTACCATCTTCAAGACCCAAACCCACCAACCTTCTAAAATCTTTAAGATCCTGAATATTTTTCCTAATCCCTGAGTGCCTTTTAACAACTGAAACTATTTTTTATTTTTTATAAAATTGTCAATGGCTTTTATTCAGATTTATTGGGGCTTCTGTTTAGCTTCAATAGTTGTCTTCTGTGTTCCAGCAACATATGCAGTAATACTTCTGTGTGTGGTTGTATTTTTTCTTTTTTTTCTGTTAACCTGATAACAGAGAAAATAAAGATGTAAAAATGAAGACTCTGCTTGTATAACCTACGTGGAAAATTGTACAATTAAGGGTTCATTTATTCATCGCACACACGCTCACGCAATCTGCTTTCCAATAAATATGCAGACATTAGTGACAATGAAATCTTGCTTATCCTTAGTATTCTCCAAATTTTACTTTGCAATTAATTGTCTTACCAGGTTACATCTATATTAGTATATGTTTCCCCTCAAATTCTAAAGAGAGTAGAGTCTCTAATTTATTTCCCATCCTGCAGTTGATATAAGCAGGGTTTTAATGCTGGTGATCTCTTTCTTAGTTACAAATACACACTCTGAGTGCTCTGAGATTTATGTAAGAACCTGGAATTCAGACATGGGGTTTTGCACTGCTTCTTCAGTTAAGATTAATTAGCAATTATTATTAATAAAATTCTCAGTGTGAATAAAGTGTTGTCTTTCTGGTCTCTCTTGCAGTCTCTTTTATTTGGACTTCAATATTGACATGGTTGTGAATAGAGAGGGATGCTGTTGCTACCACAGTCACAAAAATTTATATTATGGAAAGACAGATGGTTGCTTGTAAATATTAAGCAAGGGGTAAACTGCAGTCTTGATTTAATTTTGGTTTAGGTGATTTTAACAGTAGGGAGGGAAAGCAGTGACTGCAGAAAACACAAATGTACTTTTAAATATTTTAAATTTCTAATGAGCCTCAGCTTAACTGAATTTAAAATGAGTAAGCCTTTCACTGTGGTCTAGATAGTGAAGCTTGAAAACAGTATTTACCGGAAAGATGCCATGCTATCTGATATACCATTTTAGTGTGTAATTAAAATAAAACCCCCTAATGATAGAA
The DNA here is from genome assembly GCA_034008185.1 of Gorsachius magnificus. Classification (NCBI taxonomy): domain Eukaryota; kingdom Metazoa; phylum Chordata; class Aves; order Pelecaniformes; family Ardeidae; genus Gorsachius; species Gorsachius magnificus. Next base: position 33,000,173 of record CM067084.1, read on the forward strand.
AATAGCCGGTGATGCCAGAAGTGCTGCCATAAAGTTTTGTTTTATTTCTGACAGTCAGTTAGAAGGTAGAGAGAAAAGTAAATAAACATACTGTTTTGATTGAGATGAACAATATACCTTTAGAGGTCATATCAGCCATTTGATTTATCTTGAGAACACAAATTTGCTGAAAGCAAGAGCATGTAAGTGGAAAATACACAAGTTTGTTTTGCCTTTCTCTCCCTCTCTTCCCATTTAATTTGTTTCATTGCCTTTTTTGAAAATATATGGATCTGAAAAGTTTGTCCAGAGGAGCTGTGGGATCCACCCCTGCGTTTTGACGGGGGAAAAATGATTTCATGCTGGCTGGTTGCACGCAGCAGGCTTTCTCTTGTATAATGATGCGAGCTGGCGTTGGTGGCTAGCAGCTCCTAGGGAAAGGCTATGTTGGTGCCTGAGGTCAGGTAGGCTGCCATGGGCGCAGGGCTGGAAAGGGAGCCATCTGGGGCTGTGTCGTTCCTGGGAGTGCTGCTTCTATGGGAGAGAGGCTTGGCCAGTTCTGGGCACGTTGTAAATAAGGATTACACAAATTACCCTTTGGTTCTGATTGACCTTTCCAAATGCGCTATACATAGGGAGGTTGTATGCGTTAAATGGCTTGTAATACTCATTGTTTATATAATAAATAAATTGCCCAAGTTAAATGTGTTTCTTCTTAACCCTAACCAATGGCTACAGGGAATGGTAGCATGCCTACTGGCCTATAGTCCTTAGTTACATCATCAGTTTGTTAACTGCTGTTTGCAATCTAAACCCTCCCTCTGGAATGGACTTCTTTAAAGCAAAATGAAATAAAATAAAGGTAAGTAAAAGTAAATAGATTTTCCTATTGAAAGTTATTACTCCAGGAATGAAGAAGATGGATATTGATCCACACCATCCTTTGCCATTACAGTCAGGTTCACATAGATATCTCAGACACTTTATTCTAAGCAAACAGCCATTTTCTCTTCTGACTTGGATTCCAGTGAGAATTGAAAAAAGTAAAAGGTTTGTAAAAACATTTTTCTGTCCTTCTTACAGGGACAATTTATGTTGAAGTAACAGTTTCTGAGATACTTGCACCTGTTATTGATTTATTTCTTCTTTGTCATAAACAATCTCCTGTTTTATAATGCAGTTACCCTTGTACGCTGCCCTAAGGTAGTTATTCAGAAAGAGTTTTACTACAACAAAGTCACAGAGGACTTCAAAAGATATAAATTGTTCTGAAGAAAGGAATGGTCACTTGTCCATATGTTAGTTTTTGCATCTTATATGGCCTATATCAATGAGAGTAATGTTTGTTCCCAACACTAATAAAGAGTTGGGACAACATGGCACACAGTTGTCATAACCCTGTAAATGATGCTGTGAATCCATAAAGTCCCTTGCAAGAGAAAGCTTGCAAAATGACCTTGGGAGTCTGTGAAGTGGAAAACAATTAATTTTATTTTTTTTTTTAAAGTGACTAAAAATAACACAATTTCTAGGTACTGCTATCTGAGATGCATGTGTTCCTTTTAGAAAAAGGTATGTTGGGTCTGTAATATGAATGAATTAGAAGCAAATGTAATGTGGAAATATAAGTATCTTTCCTTCACATATTCATGTACATGTAGGCGTGCACACACATGCACAATTGCTTGCTTGTTTTAGTATAATATTTCTATTACTCCTCTACAGCTCACTGTTTTATAGTTAGAGATTAATGTGTGACCTCTGCCTTCCTGACTTCAACTGATTACTACAGAGGAATTCTTCTGGTTTTACTTTTTATCACATCTTCTGACTTTCTAGTGAATAATACTTGACAGCTACGAACATCTGCAAAAGTTATTGTTATCATAACTTGAGCTCGACAAAGCTACTGTCACTGGTGCTTAGGAGAGATCGCGTTGCAAAAAAAAAAGGGGAGTGTTTACTTTCTCTCTTTTTTTAAAAAATTCTTTTTGGATTTTCAGTAAAAATGTTTTATTAGCGTACTTCATCAGTGAAGAGACACGTATCGTATTTAAAAATGATAGGTGTAACACTTACATTGCTTGACTGTAAGTTTGCAGTCTTGCCAGGCTGTTGGATGAAGCAGTTTTCTTTCATGTAAGATTTTTACACACATCATGGAATAACTAGTCGTAGCTTCCCCCCCCCGCTTTTTTTTTTCTTCCCCCCCCCCCGCCCTTTTCCCTCACAGTTTTTTTAGTGTATTGGGCAAAGAGCTACTGGTGGGCTTAGAGCTGCAAAGCAGTTTTAAATAGTACAGACTTGCGAGTTATTTGTGTTAAAATAATTCCACTTTATTCTTCTGATTGCTTATTCAGTATGCACCCAAGGAAACTGTTATATTAGAGTCTCCTTGAAGACAGCACTGGAGACAGCAAATGCAGTTAGTCATTTATGTGCATATTACAGTATAAATCACAAAGATTAAGGGCAGTCATTTTTGGGAGCACCGCAATTTTGCAACCAAAAGCACTTAAATAATTACCTTTTTAAGCAACTTTTATTGACTATGCAGGAGGATAAAAAGTAATCTTACTTGTTTTAAATGGCATAAAGCACCCAAATGCCATTAACAGAGTGTTACATTTCTTATTTCACTCAGATTGCTGAAGCTTACCAGCAAGAGATAAAAAATGTATAAATTCAGGAGTGCTGGCTAGCAATATCCCAAGCCATTGTCAGTGGACTCCTACTTTCCCCTGCCAAAATATGTGGAAGCATGCATGGATTGTGCTAGATTAGTACGAAGGGCTTGTTTCCGTGGCATTAGCCAGGTATCTTAGCAACAGGATCATACCAGATTCTCGCAGTGCTCTGTGGTGGTGCATGTAATATCCTGGACATAATCTGTCTTTTAATTTTCTTTGGATTGTAGTGATATTACAGATACATGTGTTCAGTTATAGATCTTTATTTAATAAGAAGAACGCTTTAGCTGAAGATTTGTACTATGTCAGAAGTGGGCAACTCACAATAATGTTACCGGAGGTTTAGCCCAGGTACAGCCTTGTCTCGCATTTCAGATTGACAGGAAAACTTACTCCCTTCATTAAGATGTGCCTCGTAGTTCATATCTTTATGCTGTGGAGACGGGGATGCTGCCAGAATTCATAATAATGAGAACGTTATTTAATGTCAGATAGAATGCAAATTGCTTGTACAATTGAAATGTCATCTAAAACATGCCACCGTATGCAACACCGCTTTATTATAAGTCACTGAGAGCAATATCTTAAATTTGGAATTGCACTAATCCTTCATCTGCTTTTGTTTACCTTTCATCTATAATAGAGATGTCGAATTTCCTCCAAACTGCATTTGCATGTTTTAACTGCTTGCGCACACAGCTGAAGATGTGTGGGAGAAGCATGAACGAGAACTTCCTTTTGATTTTCTTCATCTTTTACTTGTTTGTTCAAAGCAAATTAATAGGAAAAGATAGCTTTCGAATACAACACAAAATGCCATGTCAACCCTTTCTAGAAAACAAGCTGAAGCTCATGAGAGAACATTTCGCGATTTAAAGTGTAAATTGTTATATAAATGTGATTGTATCGATTAAATTGTAATTGATTTTCTTGGTAATTTAGTCCCATACAGTAGTTTGTTTCATATAATTGAAACAATAACAATAACTTCACAGCATTAACTTGGTTCACATTAAGATGATGTTGAATGTATTTAAGATTTTTGGCATACTTTTCTCAGAAAAAGATATCCAGAACAATTATTTCCAAAAGCAATACATGCCAATGTGGAAAATATGGTTAGTGCACCAGGCACGGCTGTGCAACTTTATTTACAAATATTGTCTTTTCTCGGACAGGTCATTTTTAAAATATTTGAAGCAAAACCATGGTGGCATCTTTCCCCTCCTGCTCTGCCCCGTGGCAGCCATTCTTCCTGCACTTCCACGTGAATGTCTCTTGAACAGTGGGAGAGGTGAGAGGAGGAAAATGGAGCCCTGTTTCCCTTTCTAAAACATGTCTGCTGGGGTGCTGCTACACTGGCCGTCTGGGCTTGTTGTCTGTGAGTACGACAACTGCTTTCCTCTTTTCCATGACAGTGCTCAGAGTCGGGGAGTCCCTTACCGAATGCTCTGGGAATCTGATTTTAAAGATAAAAAATCACCTGGCTGGGGTTCTCTGGAGGGTGCCGAGCAGCCCTGGAGCTGGTAGGCAATGGGCGATGCCTTTGCATCGGAGCCAACTGCAGCCTCTGTTTCTGGTTGCACCATGGTCAAGGAAGAAAGAGAGAAAGGCAGTCAGATTTAGGAGCTGCAGATTTGCCGTGTGTGCTAAAAGTTTTAGCTTTTGACTTATTTAGTCTAAGACTAAGGAAATGTTAGAGAAATTGCTTCAAAAATGTTCACCTTGAAGAATAATAGAAGCTCTTTAAAGGTGAAAATCTGTTCTTTTAGGAAGTACTTCTTGCCAGAATTGTGCAGTATTACTTAAAGGCAGACTTATTTTCCTGGACAAAAAGGATAACATGAATAAGACAGCGAATAATGTTTTCTCTGGCTGGAGGTTCATTTTCAAAGTCCAAACTTATCGTGGCAAGATCTACTCTGTTGTATCCATGTGCTCTACTTCAGAGTCAGATCTCATTTTGAGGATGTGCCTCTCAGTTCACAAGGAATTTCATTTTACCAAACTAATTCATTTTAGGAATTGTCTGGATTTTCCATTCAATGAGTGGTACAATGCCATGCTCATCTCTGGGTCATCAGCCCTTGTTCCTGCCTCTTTTCTGTTCCTCAAGTCAGAGATTGGCTGAATCAAATACTAATAGACAACAGCCAGCCTTTAGATGTAGACAGGGAAGAGCTTGCTTGCATTTGCTGTGCAATTAATTTGTCTGGCACGTTTCTCACTGTGGGACTTCTGGCCCTTGTTTTCCGATTAAGAAAAAAACATGGCCACTTGTCTGAGTGGGAAACATGGTGTCCAAAGAAGCTATGCCTCGGATGCAAAGAGCACTTTGGTATTTCAGCTGTGCGGTAGCATTTGTTACAGAGAGCAAACAAATTGTCTGCAGTTTTGCTTCAAGTGGAATAGAGAATATAGAAGTATCTCTGGGTACTTAGTAAGGTCTGCTTGACACCTTAAATGCGTGTGGGACCACTTCTCCTGGTTGGAAGTGCTCCGTTACATATCCTACTGTCGAGAGATTTACAAATTGCAGTTACATGCCTTTCTCTTTGTGCTTCAAAGTTCTTGGAAGATAAATCCAGTGCTTAAAATGTTGGTAGAACAAATCTTTATCATCATCTAAGAGGAGAGTGAAGCCTTGAAAACATGACCTAATGGCCCAAAGTAGCATTCACAGAGTGTCTCAGAAAGGGCATAGGTGATGCAAGGCTGGTTGCCGTAATCTGAGATATTAATTCTGCTTTAATGGAGATACAGGAAGCTACATCCTGGAGGTATTGGTTGTTTGGGGTTGGTTTTTACCATATATATATATATATATATATATATATAAAAATATTTTTAATTTTCAGACAGAGCTGATGCTCCTCTCAAGAAAGCAGTGCTACCTTTTTTAACTGGTTCATGGATTTCTGACCATGCTGAATGCAGCTGTGCTTGTGAACTGGAGAAAATACCTAGGTGAAAAAATTGTATTTATTCACAGAGCTTCAAGTTTGTTTGTTTGTTTTAACTGTTTTAAGGCTTTTTCTGTTGCATTTTTTTCTCTTTGCTGTTGCAAATCATTCCTAAGCTGTTCCAAATGTATGAAAGACACTGTCTTTGCTTCCCTGTCTGCTATAGAGGTATCACTACTGCAGTGCCCTTTCACACAAGTCTGGTTACAAACCCAAATTGACTCTTTATTTAAATCCTAATTGTATTTGTGGCCTAGAGCTGTCAGCCAGTCTTACTCTCCTATGCTAGACACTGAACAAACATATAAGCTAATGACGGCCTCCACTCTGAAGAGCTTAAAACCTTTAAAAGACAAGACCTCCCAGATAGATAAGACAAATAAATGGGCCAGGTAACAAAACTCAAATGCTTGTGTGACTTCTCTGGTTTTTATCTTCAATTTTGTGGATTGTTTTGTTTTGGTTTTTTTTGACTGTAAATAGGAAGGATGCTCAGGGCTGCCTGTCCTTGAATAAATTCATACGCAGAGATTTGATAATGAATTAGTATCTTTGTTGGTTTTCTCAGCCACTTTTCATAGCGAGCCAACTGAACAATGAAATTTTATGGAATTTTTTTGTACCTGTTTTTAGGAGGACTGTGTTAATTTGCTGACTTTGATAACTTAATATCTTCATTTGTTTGGTTGGAAGTCTTAAAAATATGTTTGTCTTTCTTCATTGATCTCTGTCAATCTCTATAATAAGCCTGAAATTGTTTCCTTGTGTTTTTAAGGCAACTTAATTTCTTTATCAAAAATGGTTTCTTCCTTCAAAGTTAGATTCACAGATGTTGCTCCACGTTACTCTAGGCTGAATTACTCTTGTATTTGATAACTCTCAGGAAGAGTTATCAGAGAAATGTTTGACAAATGAAAATGATTATATGCGCCTGCAGCACAGATGCTAATACCCTTTTCAGCTGATACCTAGAGGGAGCTCAGCACCCTGGTCTGAGATACTTCAAGGGTGAAACGTGATAATTTTAACAAAGCTGAGAGACACTATAAAATAATTTGGAATGTGAATAGAAAAATACCATAGCTTTGAAAATGTATGAGCGAATTAACTTCTGAAAAATGTAATTTTGGAGCCTTCCATTGTCTGTTTCTTCAGGGTTGTTCTTCAGAATTTTCCTTGCCGCGTCCTAAAGGCCTGGGATTTCTGGATAGTGCCAGAAAACATATAAGGAACCTTCTGAATGGAGTGAGGTGGAGAGGAAAAAAGCTCTTAACTGAATTCAGAGTTAATTTCAGAATTATATGCCTAGTCTCATTAATCAGGCTGCAGGGGAGATATGAGTAACTTTTAATTTTCTAAAATGTTTTGATTATTTCTTTCTGTTAATCATCACCTTCAGGCTTACAGAACCTGATTTTTGGTATTTTGATATCACAGAAATGGTGGATCTCTCGGTTTGCAATCAGGTGACTGATTTCTGCAATTATGTTCCAAAAGTTCTTCAGTCAATCTGAAAGTATCCACTGTATTCCTATTGAGGAAAAATAACATATACTTTATATCTGAGTACAAAGAAATGTTTGTGTAAACTTAATTAATTCATTTCTTTGGTACAATCCCTTCATGGCACATATAGTTGATCTTAATTTTTATTGGAGATTTGTAATTTAATATAATTGAAATGCTCTTTTCTTTTCTTTTTTAATATCAGTTACCCAGTGGTCTGTTAACACTGGCTTATGATGGCTTCTTCCAGGGGAAGAAGCAGAATCATTACAGATATTTGGCTCTTGCATCTTGACAGCGCTTTGGGCAGGGCATGGGAAGGCAGGAAGAACCCAAATGGTAATAAATTGGTTTTTAGGTGGAAGCTGAGTCAAATGTTTAGACTTGAGCCCCTTAGCTTCCTCAGGAGTGCAGAGGACTTGGTTAATGAGAACAGAGGGACCAGGAAGCTTGTGATCTCTTGTTCTCCACCACACCATTGCCCAAACTTTAATTAAGAGGGAGAGAATATAGGTACCCTGGAATTCTACATTTAGGCCCATATTTGTTACAGAGCTCCATTTGAAAATTTGCCTGCATGAATACTGGAGGAGTGGGCATGCATCTTTTTCATAATAAGCATCATTATGGTTATTGATTTTAAAGCTTTTGTTAGCTGTAGCCAATCTTCCCAGCTAATTTCCATCACCTGTTACTGTATACACTGGACTAGCATCAAAGGTGAGTTTTTTCTCACAAATTGTTAAAGAATTTCTGAGTGGCACTTTGACTTTGGGGACCTTTTAATACCAGCTTATTGAAACGATCAAAACACAGGTATCGCCAAATACATACATATGACTCACTCTTGATCACAAGATGAGCTGTCACAAAATGTATGCGAAGATTCAGCCTATGGAAACGGCTCTGCCCTTTCATGGGAAATGAACTGAAGTGATCCTCAAGAGCTATGGGGCCATGGAATAGAGCAGGTAACTAATTTTGCCATATGTCTGATCTTAAACTGGCTCCATCAAACTAGGCTTAGCATGCCCCTGCATGGAGCTTACCCTGTTTTCTGAACTATGTGCAGATAGAAAGTACTATATTTGTTTGTTCAGCACTCTATTAACTCAGATTGTTAAATAGTGGCTTTTTTGAAATTGCTTGCTTATTTTGAAAAAGATGCTTTTACACCTTGAGGCTGTAAGAAAAGAACTGGTCATTTGTTTGACACATTGGAGTCAGTGAATATCCTTAGAAAGTAATACTACTACCAGTGTCTGTTGGACTTTGTGAATCAATGTTCATTTTTCCCAAATACTGTTCAACAAATACCAACCCCAGAAGAGATGACCCTTTTAATTCCTTAGAATAGGCTACAGTTCGGTTTGATTTATGGAAGACCAGTAGTCTATTTATAAAAGATGTATCTGCAAGATGCACTTTATGAGAAACTTGGCTTTTGGGACACATTAATTCTAAGTGCAGATGCAACTTTCATATTTTATAATATAACCCTGACAGCTGTAATTTCAGATTAAAGATTTTTCATTCACATTCCCATCCTGATTGCTCTGCATGGTCCTTATATTACCTTATTGTCAATAGCAAGTGCTCATCCTATTGGGAGTCATTTAATAACCAGCTGCCATTTAAAGTGTAGACAGAACATTTGTCTCAGCCAGCTCATCTCAAGTGTAGTTTCTCTGCATGGGGAGCTGGGACTTCTTCAAGAAAAACAACAGCTGGACCTCACTATTGTTCCCTGCCTCGTCTTTTGTAGTGGCAAGTTAAAACAAACACGGATATGCTTTGTGAATTTTCTGAATGCATTTGTGGCACTGGTTTGTTTGTTTATTTTTCAGGAACAAAGTATTCTCTTTATGACAAATGCTTTTGTCCTTTCTTATGCCATACAGATCTGCAGTGCTCATTTTGTGTTATTTAAAGTTGTTTGCTGAAAGTTAAACAACAGCAAGATTACAGGTTTTGTGCCCCTCCACCTCTGCCTTTCTACATGTCATTATCTCCACTATATCAAGCCACTCTGCTTGCAAAGTATATTAAAGCCAATTTTAAAACAATAGTTTAAGGTCGTCAGTTTATTTTCGGATGTGATTTTCCAACAAAAGTCATTGGGAAATAAGTATAAGTGGGCTATATGAAAATGAATTCATGACTAGTAACGATTTTTTAGAACCTACCTTTTAAATTTCCTTAACTTGACAGCTGGGGATTATCCTTTGTGGCAGTGATCTGTAACAAAAAAGGGGGGGAGGGAAGGTTTCAGGAAAAAATTGACTCTTTCATGGCTAATTAAACTGGAATACAAATCAATCAGCAGAAATAGCTGATGAATTTATTATGTCTGTGCAAGCTTACTGTATCCTAATGTGTTTGATGTTCACAAAAATTACTATTCCCATCATCTTATAGGGTAATCGTTTACCTTAAGCTTTACCTTTATCTATAATATTGATCTGAGACTCTCAAGCAAGTAATGGAAGTTTGGGTTTATGTAAGTGTGCAGGGTATAAACAGTAGAGCCATGACAACTTGGAAAACCTGGCCTGGTGATTAAACCCTTTATTTTTCTTTTCAGATCAAGTTCTCTAAGTCCCTCAGGCTTGTAAGCCTACGGGTTAGCTTAATTAAGTTAATGGAAGGGTGGGTGAAGAGGTGTAACCACTGAGAAGCTCTTTCAATCCAGTTTCTATAAACATTTTGCCATGTAGCATTTGTCCATTTATCATTTTATCACTGCATCTTAAAACTGCTTCTGCTGGTGTACTCACACAGGGTTTTGAATGCATTATAAATGAGACTTGGAAAAGTGTCCAGCAGCTAGGGGTTATGGAGATAAATATATACCACAGTGTTGAAGCATCTTGAAAATTAGTTTTGAAATTTGAATACTTTTGCTCAGTTATTTTCTGACATCTGAATGCTGTGGTCATGTAGTTGCTGACACATAATTTGTTGTTTGGTTAACTGTAATAACAGGCTTCCCCCACCCCCTTTTGGAAATTAAGCATTCTTTTGAGGTGATGAGAGGGGCTCATCTGAAGTGCTACAAAAATGCCTGGCAGTTGATGCAGAGCTTTTTGGGTTTTCAGAAGAAATTGGTGCCTGTCCTGCATAGAAACTTCATGGAGTCATGCTAGGAAGCATTTTGTTAATGTATTAATAAGATAAATATGACATATGATGGGCATCTTGCACAAGCTATTTGCTGGTTCTTTAGTCTGAAAAATTACTAACAAAATGTACAGCTTCATTTCCATTGCCCTAATTGTTTCCCCTTAGCTTTTCCCATGTACTTAGCCACTCTAGACATTTCTTTAGTAGTCATCCTTCAACTACCGTTTTACAGCTCGCCTCAGCCCCACAAGATAAGAAACTCAACTCTCCCCATGAGCTCAAGCTCAAGTTCATTTCTGCCAGGCTACTAAGACTTTCCTTTCAATTCAATCCTTGCTTCCAAGGAAAAGAGCAACATCCAGAATGATGTCCAAGTCACGTGTTGCTTGAGCAAAGAATGAGATCAGCTACTTGCAGTGCACGTCTTCCGACTACAGATATGTATGAATAATAAATTATATTGTCTTTGTTAACAAAGGGTCAGAAGCGAATCTCGTCTCCAAACAGAGCAGAGTCACTAGGCTGTATGCAAAGCATATGCGGAGGAGGAAGCAATCTTTCCCCCTTGGTGTCTTGGAGAGGAGCAGTCACCCTGACATGCCAGTAAGCTGGTAACAACACACAGGGTAGATTTCGAACTTTCTTGGATCTTCTCCCTAAACCTCTCCCAATGCCTCGCTCTTTTCTGTAAGCTGCAGCATTCGCTCAAATCCCTTCAACTGTCTGCCAGTTCTGGAAGCAAAGCTTGATGATTCCAGTGCACTTAGTACATGTTACAGCAAAGTGTTGAAGGGCTGGAGAACAATACCAAGCATCTGAATAAAGCTGGGTAATGGTTAGTTAATGAAGGTTAGCACTCTCCCTTGATAATCCCATGTAAAATGCTCTATATTGTTCATCATAAGTTACTTGCTTTTGAAAATGTAGTCATTGGGATTGAAGGCTCTTTAACAAAAAATATCCTAAATTGCTGTTAATTTTTAGTGATTGCATTTTCATCAGTCTTGTTTTCTTTTTTAAAGAGAAGAAAGAAATACCCAAGGCTCCCCTGCATGCAACCCTCTAACTTCCAAATGGGCCTGAAACAGAAGGGGGAAAAGCCTCCTCAGAATTTCCTGGGCAGCCCTCCGCTGGCAGTGCTCTAGTATTTACTGTAAACAAACTATACTGTCCTCTGGAGGCTAATGGGGCTGTTGATTGGTGTTTGCTCATCACAGCAGGGTCTGCTCTGTGATATCTGGGGCTCCTGTGTATTGATGAGTGTGGGCTGCCGGTGGGAGGTATAGCCTGCCGGAGGACAGAGAGGGGGGCACGGGGGGCTTGTTAGCTCTTTGTGGCTGGGTGGAATGAGAGACCTTGTTTATTTAGCATTCTTAGCGAGTCCTCCAGGACCCTTGCAAAGTCTACTAAAGTAGAATTCCCCCTATTCCCATGGATCTTTGTAGAAGTATCTAACTGTTGAAAGACCAGACAAGATAGTTGCTTGCTTACTTAAAATAACCTTCATGCATCTGATCAAACATCTACTCTCATCTGAAACAGCTTAGGATCTCCATAGAGGCTTATTAAGCAGGTAGCAATTTAGAGTATGTCCTTGTCAAACAGTTGTGTGCAATAGCTTGTTTATGTTCTCTCAAGCAATAATACAAAGACAGAAAGATTTGCCTGACATTAGGGACTTGAATCAGGTTTAGGTTCCCAAGAACATCATTTTTTTCAAAGGTGCTATTAATTTCTTAATTAAATTACTATCACACCTCGTAGAGCAATCAGAAAATTAGGAGCCTATGTACAGATGTATGTGTCTAAATACAAGCAGTACAGCAGAAGATTTTGGCTAATAAGAAAGGACAGAGAAAGGTGAGGAATAGTACTTTTCCTCTCAATTTGCTTTATAGCTCTGACTTCCTTTTTTCTAATCTGATAGTCTGTTGTGCTATTGATGGAAAGACATAGTGTGGGGTTTTTTAATGGCTTTTTTAGAAAGTGGTATCTGGATCAAGAGGCAACTCAGCTGAAACAATCTAAAGCAAGGTATGGGCATATTAGATTTACTTATAAATACTTTTTAGAAAATATTATCAATGATGGGGGCTTGTTATTTGCTTTCTCTGAACACAACAAAGGCTTCAGTAGCAGGTGAACATCTGTGGTTATCCTCCTCTCAAATTCTTTTCTGCTTGTAATTTTAATTATAAAAAGAACCAAAACAGTTTTGGTCTTCCCTACATAGTCTGCAACTAATTTTCATGCTACATGGCTGACAGCTCTGGCCTTATCAGTGTGTAAGCTGGAAAAGATGTGAATTTTTTCCTCTCCCCAATTTTAACCACTGTTGAGAAGGTCCACCAGTGCAAAAATTTGCTGCTTAAAGCCAGGCTGAGCTTGGGGCTCATACACCAACAATCCAATTTGTCCTTAAATGAAAGAGTGCATTGCAAAGTGGAAGCACCTGAATGTCAACAGCCAGAATTGGATCAAACTGATAACGTCAAGACAAAGAAGTCTTAATAAACATCTTTTTCTCTGCTGTGATGTTATGTTACTACAAATTCTTCTACCTCATTCAATTGTGTTTATGAAGTTATGTAGTCTAAATGGTTTTTAAAATATAACAGTGTATCTTAAACTATGAACTGATATTTAGGAAGCAACATTAAGGTGAGGGTCTGCAGGAGACAGTGTGGGTCTCTTTTGATGTCAAGAGATTTGAAAAAGCAGTAATCCACTTCCCATTTGTGATCACTTCTGAGCTGGTAAATGTGGTCAAGGGCACTGAAGACCCATTAGGAGGAGTCACTGAAGGTTTGCATTTTGCTGTGAAGATCATCATAAGGCATTTCTAAAAATAAGACACGGGCTTCTTTGTTACTTGGGTACTTTAAAAGTAATAAAAGTATAGTTAATGACGTTTATGTTAAGATAACACATAAAATCTTTTAACAATAACAATGAAACATACCCCAACTGAGGATGCAGTGCTATGTATGTCTTTTCTTGGCAATGCTCTCTCTGTAACTGCCTTTCAGGATGAAGTTACGCATTATTGTTTGAGCTTGGCTGACCCTAAATCTGTTGCAGTATTTCCAGAAGGGAGAGGTTGTATCCCTCCTTTCCCCATCTCCCCTCTGATGGCCATGCAGCCTTCCCCCTCTTAGGGGAACTTGAGTTAATTCAACTCACTAAGTTGGCAGAAAAGTAATCCCACCAAAAAGTGTCTGTGTGTTTTCGCAGGGGGTAGTGAGCTGAATTGGCTCAGCAGAGACATGCTCCTGCTGGCACACGGGAAGGGTCAGGTCAAGCCTGGAGGAGGAACGGTAGTTGAAAGTAAGAAGGGAAGGAAGATCTTCCCGTATGGGTGTCTGCAAGGTAATGTGCAATTTCATTCTCAGTTAAGATGACATGCTGTTTCTAGGGCTGCTCTGTGAACAACATGATGAATGTAGGGGGTAAGCTAGCTTTGCAGCCCAAAGAGACATTCATGGAAATGCACCCTTGGACCAGAATCTCTTTCAGTTGCTCAGTTTTCCAACTTCTGCATTTGGTAACACTTTGGCTATTCATTTTTTTTCTAGGTTTAATGTGAATTTCTCCCTTTTCTCTTGAGAGACACAGTGGGAAGTGGAATCTTGGACAGCTAGAAAGTGCTTGGAAGTTAACAAAAGTTGTTTGGCTGATTTGGCACCATATGTAAAACTGAAAATAGCTTCTATAATATTCTTACAGGCTTTGTTTAGGTTTCAAGTTAGCAGTAGTGCTTTATTTCTTCCTTAGAAGGAAAAAGGGTTGATAGATTGTAATGAGGAAATATCCAGTAGCTTCACCTTAGCTGAATTTGACCCATCCATACCTCAGATCAAATAAGTATGACCAAATTCTCAAATTTAATGATCAGTGTTTATGCATGTAGGACTAAAATATAAATAAAGGAGTATCTGTCTAGCATCTGATTAGTGCCCTTACCTGCTGCTGAATGATATCAGATGTGCTCAAATGTTTGTGGGTACGGTATTTCACCCTCTAGAGGAGGCCAGCTTACCAAAAGTGAATATGAGTCACCTACAGCACTCCCCTCTCTTCCACTTGAAATAACCTTTTTCTTATTTAGTCTCATGCTATAGAATGCTTCAGTGGCTGTTGTCCAGAGGTGCATTAACTTTACATACTTTCTAAGACTCTAGGTAATTGTTTTTATTTAAACAATGTGAAAGCATTTACGTTTTCAAACATAAAATCCTGAGGAACTGTCTTTTTCATCAAAGAACATGAAATCTGTTGAAGTTAAAAATCAGTCATTGGGGGGGGGGAATCCTGAAAATATTTTCATTTAAATGTTTTCGGAAATTTTCTTCAAAAGTTGAAACTAAATTCCATGCATTCAGTAAAAGTAGTTCTGGTTTTAGGAGAGAATGTGATGGCAAATTGAAGGAAAAAATAGTCAGTGATGATTACAGGGAGTTTAATGATCATCCAACCTCAGGTATTGCCCCTTCTTTCTCCATATTAGTCCCCCCACCTTAATGACTGGGTGTTCCTTCCTTTGTGGGACATTCACAACTGCCTGAACTGCTTTGCCAGGACACTTTTTGGCCTAACTGCCCTGTCAGTTACAATTAAAAGTGTTAATATGACAGTCAAAGGTCATAAATTGCTTGTGGCTAGTGTTCACTGCTTGTCTCACACAATGGCAACCAGGAAATTGCCCTGTCAGTTACAATTAGAGGTGTTAATATGGTGGCTAAGGGTCAAAATGCTTCAGTAGGAGGAAGGAGTTGCAGAGGACATTTGGTTTACATTAAGTGACGGTTCAGGAAAACTTTGCTTAAATGGGATTGTCACTTAATCGGGATATATTTCAATCCGAGTAAGAGCCCTGATTAAGGTTTCTACTGCATTGCTCTGGCAATACTAAGTGCTGGAATTATGCCCTTTTGGGGGTTTTCTAAGGATTACTTAAATGCCACACTTGAAAAAAAATTTGTTAATAGGTCCCATACTCTCTGGTGAAATATTTGTAGAGATGTAGTTATGATGAAGGAAGAAACACTGAAGAAAAATACCCCTACTATTTATTATTAAAATTCAGTTTGACTAACTGAAACTTGTGCACACAAACTTCATGTGAACAGGGTACTGAATTTCTCCTTTGCAGGTGGCTTTTTCAAAAAGACTGGTCTGATGCTATTTCATTGACCTTAGCAATGAAACTCACCTGGACCTCAGAAACAGCAGGTCACACTCTTCTGATACGATGGGTTTTTCCCTATTTTGTATGTTTCTTCAAAAAGTGTTTTTCCTACCAATTTCACTGTGGCCAGCTTCAAACTTATAGATGAAATGAAGCAACTCAGTAAGAATACCCATTCCTTTAAAATCCCTTAGATTTCAAAGACTAACTTACTATTTGTGGTTGGTGGTGGTCCCTCAAAATTTTTTTAAATGTTAGAGGTAAGAAAACACTACTGTTCTATTTCCATTGTAAGGTGATGATGCTCGATTCTTGTGTATACAACAGGTAAATTTTCTAGTATATCCACAAAACTGCTTGAGCAGCTAAGCAGTTAACTCATGCTGAGCTCTGTTGTTGCATGGCTATAGACCAGGACTGGTGTAAAGCTAGTTCTGATGTGCCCACACAGATGTGGCAGATATCCATGATCTTTAGGGACTGGAATCTCTTTAATATCGCAAATGGAGTTGTTATAATCCTAGGATATACATAGCTGCTTTCTAAGAGCTTGTTGTCTCTTGTTCACTATTACCAAAGAAAGTCAGGATATTAGACCAAGAGCATTACTGAAATAAATGTTGGAGATCAAAATCTACAGGAAACACTGATGAACAGTGATACACAGCTCAATGAAAGACTGAATGAGAATAATAGATGAGAATCATTCAAGCTGTTAGGTCAAAAATAATTTTAGTGTAAACAGTCACTTGATTGAAGTCAGTAGATTTAAAAACCCCTGAGTTTTGGCCCTTCTTGATCAAGCTCATTGACCATATAGAAAACTTCTTGTAGCCCAATGAACGAAGGACAACCCGGCCAACTAACAGAAGAGAACATGTATCAGACAAGAATTTTTTAATTATTATTCTACCCCTGCCCCTGGTTGGATTTTGGTAACACTTGTGTTATATGTGGGTATATCCTAAATAACCCTGGCTGGCATTGTGTGGTAGGGCCTGCTCTGTCTCTAGCAGAATTTGACCCCCCAGCCTTTGATGCTCTGTCCTCAAAAGAGCAGAAAACTATGTTCTCCCTGACACACCTCAGAGTTCACAGAGTGTGATAGGGTAGAGGAAGCTCTGGTGTCAGCTGTATGGGCAGACTGTGAGAAGTTCTTGCCCTAGTCCAAGCCTAAGGTTGCCAAACCACACAACTCTCTATCCTTGTGGAGCCATTTCTGTTGGAGATGAGCATCTGTAGTATATTTATCACCGCAACACTCATCCGTTAAGGGAAGTAAAATTGCTCTTACTGGGTAGCTGGAGAAACTGAGGCAGTACTGCTTGAAAGATGGTGGATATGGCCTGTGAAAGAGCAATGAATTGAGCCTGGGCCTAACTCACAGGACCCCTGTTTCACATGTATACCCTCTGTGCACATTTCCGTGCTACCAGGTTGTTGAGGTCAGCTGAGATGGGCAATGACAATGATGTATTGCTCCTATGAACAGAATCTGATGTGCTTGAAGAGGGGTTCAGAACTTTGTTCTAGGTAGCAATTTCAGGTGAGAAGGATTTGGCTGTAGGTCTGGCAGTGCTTGTACACATCCTCGGTTTAGATCCTGTTATACCACTGGTTTTTTGCAACTCTGGTTAAATAAGAATAGTAGCAGCTCCTCTGTGTGAATTCACAGAAGTTTAAGACAAAACTTCAGTCTATAGCTCCTTTTGAACTCAAGAAGGAAAAGTAAGTAATTTTCAAATCATTCCTTACTGTACAGAAACTAATATACATCAAGAACCATGGGTGCTGCCTTTCTGTCCTTTTTGTGTAAAACACTTCTTTATTCAAAACATTTTAAAATCTAATTTTCTGGGGTTTTTTGCATGCTATTTTAGCATGTGGATATTCTGGGAAGACCTATCTAAAAATAGGCTGAGTATGATATTTTGTTCTGCAAGTTCCATATATTGGAAATTTTAAAATGTTTTTTGTTATATCTCTATATTCCTGAGGCAAAATATGGAAAGCTCTTTTCAAGTGGTAGGGGAGATAGGAAAAAGCTATGAAACCTTCTTTATGGAATAATTAATTTATAAGTTCAAAGTTATAAGTTCAAAGTTTCATCTATTTTTAAAACTTACAAATATTCCTATTAATTTTTCCCATCAATATAATGAGAGTAAAGAATTTGTGGCTCAAAATATCCTCCATGTTGAAAAGCCAAGAAAGAAAAAAGGTTCAGTCTCATCAAAATTAGTCCAAACAGTTTATATTAGAGACAGGGTAATCATTTATGTGGTCCACTTCTTCTAAAAGCATACTAGTAATGTGGTCTTCATTCTTGGGCTGAGAAATTTGTATACTAGTTCTCTGTCTTTTAGAAGAACTGCTTCATCTGCTTCATCTCTGAGATTGAAGTCCAACTATTTTTTTTTCCCCCTCAAGACGGCTATCTGATAGATCTTAGACACATATATGGTGAAATCGGGTCAGCAGTTATCAAAAACAGTTTTCACTATTATCCTATTTTTGTAAGGAATTTAAACAAATTGGAGTCAAAGCAAGAGAGAGGTACTGAGGACAAACTGAGTCTTAATTCTGGTATCATTTATCAGCTGTGAACAAATCATCTATGTATACAGATATGGACATGAAATCAAATTTCTGTCTTATGCTTCTTTGAAGTCATGATCACAATATATACACCCTTGGACTGATGTGAGACAGAGCTCAGAGTTGTCCCACTTTATAATACTCTGACTACACAGCAAAATAAAATCTGTGTTCAGTTAGTTTCATTTTTTGTTATATGAGAGAATTTGCTGATCATATTTTGAAAGAAGTATCTGCTGTTTGGGCTTTTCAAGTCTGGGGGTCCTTTAGTACTGCTCAATGTATTTAAGAGAATCTCTTGAATGGCAGTGGATCCAGAGGGAAGAGTTTCTAGAAGGTAACATTGCAATACACTAGGAAAGAAATGAAGTGTTTGTAACAGAGGCATAAAGATGTGTCATTAGATCCTACACTTTACATTCAATGTAGAAGACAAAAGGAAATTCTTGAAGAGTGTAAATATTAGTAACTTTTCTAATTAATGAGATTCAGTTCAGTATTCCTTGGGTTAATGGTTTCAGTCTTATCCATGTTCATGTAACTAAGGCTGATGTTTGGTGGTCTCCATGAAATGCATTTGATGTTTACCTGTTTCGTGTGAGTACAGCAAAAGTCCATACTGTTTCCCCACTGCAAGAGCCATACAATTCTACTCTTGGTGGTTTTTACATGCAGAGCTGAGACAGAATGGTCTTAATGAGACCTGGTCTGTTCTCCTGTCCTCACCCACCCTAAGGGCAAGGAATCAGAAATGTGTGCATGTGAATATACAGTTACATACATGAGAAACATGCAGCTTATATTTGTCTCTGATTTCTGTTCTGTGAAGAGGAATTTTTCCCCAGTAGTGCCAAGCTAACACTAGGATATAACAAAATGTAGGCAAACTTGTAATGCACTGACAGGATGCTTTCTAAAGGCTAGGAAATATTTTTCTCATAAGGTATTTGGGGAGCTGAACAGAGGGGTTAATAGTCTGCTGTTGCTCAGGTGCTGATAATTCATAACTCTCAGCAGGACTGCAGGTGTAATCATTACCTAAAATCAGCTAACAACCAGTGCAAAAGATCACAACCCCGACCCAATGCTACTGTGAAAAATGGGCCTGTTGTTTGACTCAAGCATATTCTGTTTTGAATGACCAGTTGCTCTCCCAACATCTGAAATGAGTTAGGAGAGGATGGAAAAAAGTAATACCTGGATGGCTGTCAGTAAACAAACATTGTCACTCAGAAGGTGTTTTCAAAAGGCTGTTTTTCTCTTAAAAATAAACTTGCTGCTAATTGTTCAAGGCTTGCCTTTCTCCTGTAGGTAAACAGTGTTAATTAATTTAATTGGTCACTAATTGCTTTATTGGTTTTGTGCTTTCTTCCTGGGAAACACTCCACTTAACTAGACCTGGTGGGAAGCCACAGCCTTCACAGCAAGAGGTGGCAGCATGCAGGAAAGGGATGGCGTGGAAGCAAGCCTGAGGTCATGATTAGGAGAGGAGAGCTCTGGGATGCTATTTCTTGCCGTGCTGCAGTGTTCTCTTCTCTAGAAAAAACAAAACCATGTAGGAGCTGTGCAGCTAACCAAAAACTGAGCAATTGCTAACTCATCTTTTGCTGGGTGGCTGAGCGTGGCAGAAAGCTGTTTGGTTTGGGTTAAGGTGGTTTCTGTAATGGCGTTATGAAGATGCTCAGCCACAGTGCAGAAACTGAGTTGCAACACATTGTAGTAAGTAAAAGACAAGGCATTTGAGAGATGCTGCTCTGTGGCTGAACCACAGTCTGTTAGGTTAATTTGTCTAGGTGCCTGTCAAGATATGCTTTGTCTTCCTCCTGCAGCTGCTGTCATCTAGTATTGGAGTCTAAAACCAGCGCTAAATTGGGTGTCTGTAAGAAGTAGTAAAGAACTGTGTG
This sequence comes from Gorsachius magnificus, assembly GCA_034008185.1. Lineage (NCBI taxonomy): Eukaryota > Metazoa > Chordata > Aves > Pelecaniformes > Ardeidae > Gorsachius > Gorsachius magnificus. The sequence goes on from CM067084.1 coordinate 33,020,124, forward strand.
TTTCCTGTTACGTTAAATCTGGCTTGAGCCTTTGTGAAAGAAATTTGTGTAGTCGTGTGCTCTAGATTGCATGATGTTGTCTTTCCTAGGACTGTGACTGGTAAATCTCATTCTGTTAAACTGAGGTATTTTCTCTGACTTGTACATCTCGCCTCTAGCAGAGCTGGTCTGTAGGGCACTACAGTTATTAGCAGTTGGTGGAAAGTCCACACTTTAAGCTGAGGCTGGAATGCTGCAAAGCTCCTGTTTTAACTCTGCTCAAATATTTCCATAGTGAACACAGCTCTTCTTTTTAGAGTTGCTGAGAATTCAGTCTGTAAGGGTAGATGAGAAAAACTAGTCAAGAGTGTTTCAATAAGTCATTTAAATAACTTTATTTAAAGACAATAATTTCCTTGAGCTCTCCTTCAGGCAGCATCTTCCTGGTTTCCATGTGGATTCTGTGAATTCTAAATGTTTCAGCCTCTAAAGAAAAGAATCTTTTACTTGCAGTATTGTTGCTGTGTTTTTTTCTTCTCTTTGAAATTAACATCTAAGACAACAGGCAGCTTCAACATAGTCTGTGGCAGAACTGTTGGGCTGGGTCCCACAGTGGTGACACCATTTCCTTTCATTACAAATAACTGCGGTTCATTATGTCGCAACCTGCGGAAGCATGAGGAACCAGTAAAGCATTTTGAGTCCAAACAACTTTGTTTTCAAAAATTTTTGATAAAACATTTATTCTGCCTAGATGAGAATTTGAATGAATTTCTGCCCGTATTTAAAAATTTACATGGAAGTACATTCTGACTTTTCACAAGCTGAAGGACTGTGAAAGTCCTCACAAGTCTGAGGACTGGAAGATCTTCCGAAAATAATTTTCTTTTCTTTTTTTTTTTACCATCATAAATCAGTAGTAACTAAGTAATTCAGGGCTAATAGTGCCTTATTTTTCTTTTCTGTTCTTTTAATTTCAAAAAGAAAAAGCTGGAGCAGAGGATGAAGGGAGAAAAATTATCTGCAGAAGAAAAGGACACAACATGCTTAGTTGGTTTCATTTCTTTAGGATATGGAAGATAATTTTTTGGCTGAGAGTGTATGCCTGCATGTGTGTTACCAGAAATAATTCTTGCCAGCTGTCAGAGCATATATTTTATGGCCAATTTCAGCTTTCCCCACTATTTTATACATCATCCATTGCTGCATGGTGAATTATTTTATTTAGATCCAACTTTTTAAGCATTGCAAATGAATGAGAGTGTTGGGATCTACTGAAAGTGACTGATCAAAGAGAGCTCATGGTTTAGAATAACGTTTGTGATAGATTCTGTCCCAAAAGAGAATTTGCTAGTTGTGCCAGCACTCTGGGGAGATTTGCTCCTGGGACACTGTCAGACTGACTGGCTGCAGCACGTGTGGCTGTGTGCTGGCTACGTCCTAAGGACGATGTGGTAGTGGTAGCTACGGGGTGGTAGTCCTAGTGGTGGCACGTTGGGCTGCTCCTGAACCAAAGGCCACTGCCTCCTTTGCAGCAGCAAGAGTAAATGGACTCTAGATCTTCAGCTGCCGCGATTCACAGTCAGGTGGGTAAGTCTAGGATGCAGATGCATTGACTAAGTAACAAAGGTGGTTTAAGGAAATATGTTGGGCTGTGAATTGCAGTGGCTGAAGGTCTGGCACAAGATTATTCCTGCTGCTGTTAAGTTTAGAGGTGGGTAACAGCTGCCAGTGGTGGCCTCTTAAATCACAGTGTCTAAATACTCCAGAGCTGAGAGTCAACCCCAAAGCCTGGATGATCCATTGATGAAAATGTTTTCCCTGTCACTAGCATGTACATAAGTGTAAACAGTGAAATAATGACACAATTGGTATAACTTACTTATCCTGACTGCTTGCTGGTACCCAAGACTTCAGAAATGGAGACTTGTATCTTTATTTGCAAAATGTGGAACAAAAACCGCAGTCAAGATAATAGAGGTTGTGGCTGCTAGCACCTAATATGAAATAAAGGACATGTACAGTAGCTGATGTGCCGTGTACTTTTATTTTCAAGTGATGTGTGCTTATGTGAATGTGACAAAAAAATGCTGGTTTAATCTAGTATTGAAGCTCTCACTTCCTTTTCAGGACAAGAAGCTGTATCTTATGGAAAGCAGTGATCTGGTATCTCCATCTTCCTCCGTTTGTGTATCGGCATGTGCCTAGAGTCGATGGCTGTTCCACTCTTGGCCTCCCAAACGAGTCTGCCAGAAAAGTTTTCAGAGTTTTGCAATGTGGACAGTTGTCTTTTGGGAACTGGGTGAAGCTTGCCTATCTCATTTTGTCTAGATTACCAAGAAATTGCGGTAAGATTTGTGTTTCCCTAAATTAAGAGTGTGGTACAGCGATTTTAATTGCCCTGCTGTGGAATAAAGTTTTGCATATTTAAATGATGTCTTTACTGGTGTTAACTGGCTTTGAGGGAACATTATTTTCCTGGAATGCCTTAAACTTGAATTACTTTTTTTTTTTCCCCCATAGCAAGTAAGTTTAGAAAATGAACATATAAAATACTTAGCAACTGTGGACTGTATTTTCCCCTTGATGTGTGTGCTTAATTCCCATTAAACTGAAAGAGGAGAGACTATCACCGCTGAATGTGCGTGTAACATTTTGATATGCTCCCAGTTGGTAAAAATGAGAGCGACACTAACAGCTGCTAACAGTGTCAACAGTCTCGTAGGATGAAGTGTGGCGAGCCCCCGACTGTTTCCCATTCAAATGAGTTATGAGCTCTTGCTGCTCAGGGGCACCCTGATAAGAGACCATTTGAGTAGAGTTGTGAGACTTGGGGAATATCCACCTGGCAGGATGGTCCCCATCCTTCAAAAAAAAAAAAAAATGGGGGAAAACATTTCATTGCGGGGAGGGGGAGAGTTAAAGTTAGGAGAGAGGATGTCAAAACCCCACTGAACAGAGCCCAGGGAAGACCAAGGGCCATGTGATTCGGGGAATAGGATGTGCTAAGGATGGGGAATGCTCTAAAGGAAATGCAATGAGGCAACATGAGATGACTTGGGGGCCCACCCACCTTCCAACATCAAAGTCTGACTGCAGAGAATGCTTGGTCATTTGCTGCTTAATGTTACATGCTCTATATTGATGCCAAAATTATTGGTCTGCCTTCTAAGTGCTACTTATAGTACTTCATTCACTCGTTTTTCCTAATCCACTTGTAATTGTCCCTTTTTCCACCCAAAGAAACGTCACGTGGGGGTAATAAAACAAACTACTTGGTATTGATGAACAAGAACCAATATTATCTGTGGCCTGCACTTGTGTTGCTTCCCATTTAGAATACTGAGGGCTCCCAAGATATTTTTTTTCCTCTGCCATGTAAATAATGTGTGAAGTATTGCATAGAAACATTCAGTGTGAAAGGTGCCTGACAGATTTTGTAGTCCATTTCCTGGGATTATGGCAGAATTAACTTCATTATCCCTAAGCACTCCGTAACAGATGGGTGTTTAGCCTGGCCTGAAAAATCACCAAAAGCTCGTAATTCCCCCAAATTGTACCTTTGTATAGTTTGTTCTTACAATTATCAAATATTCCATCAGAATTTTCCATACTGTGTTATAAAACTTTTAATGCTTTACTCTTTAGATACGTAGACCAGGGGGTCTTTTTAAATCCCTCATTTCTTAACCAAAAATTACTGGGTTTGTCCCCTTTCCTTCTTCTAAAAAATATGGATCTTTGAATCTAGGTGTCTGTTTATAGCTTAATCAAAGATGGGATGGTAATATGTATTTGGGGTTGTGAATTATTTTTTAAAGCAGGATGCCGTTACTAATGTAGCTCAGTAGCTTGCTTTTGTTTCAGAAAGAAGCACTCTTGATTTGTCCACTGCAAGTCCCTAAGCCTCTGTGACAATATTAGTCATTATCCCATTCCATAAATTTTACATTTCATTAGACTTCCTAGTATGTATGGATCACTGGTGTCCATCTGTATTGGTTCTTTTTTTGTTGTTTTGTTGGTGTTTTCTTTTTTTATGTTTCCAACCATTGCTTTATTCTTATTTTTTTTAATCACTGATCCTTCCCTGCTGGTTTAAGAATGACCATTAAGAATTACTTGCGGTCAGATGTTTATCCAGTGATGTGTTTGCTTTATCATGCTGTAAAACCTTGCTCTTGAGATTGATCCAAGAGTGATGTCATCCAGCCATTGTCCATTGGTTTTCATCTGCTGCTTCTCCTTTCCCATGTCAACTGGTTAGGAAAACTATGGAATAAAAACAGTTGAATTGCTGCTAGTATTTTGGCTTCAGCTAACTGGCTGAATAGTTGCCAACCAGACTTTCCTGTTATTGGGGAGGAAAAAAATCCAGAATAACTAAACCAAACAACTGCTTAGCTTTAGCTGACCAAAACCAACCCCTTTCTTCCTCCCCTACCAAATGGTAGTATGTCAGAAAATCCATTAGAGACACTATGCAATCCTGAGTCAGTAGTTCCCATCCCCCATCATCTCTGGGATGTTTGAAAGACGGATGCTGAGTCTTCCCAACTCAGGCCACCTTGCGTACCCATCCTGAAAATCTATGAACTGCGGGAGAATTATGAATAAGAAGATAATAAAATCATCCTGTCTTTCCTTCACAGTGTGTATGTGAACTCTTATTTGAGTAAGGCCTATAAAGGCTTTGAATGTATTTCCATGAGTTCAGCAATATACAGAAGAGTTTCATAATCTGACTCTAAAAGAAATGTAGCTCAAAGACAGCTACCTTTAAACTAAATAATTATATTGCCGATTTATTCTTTTTTTTCTTCTTCTATTCTGTTTGCACATCAGGTGGCAGATTTGACATGCATTTTGTATTCAGTTAGCAGCAGAAATGAATAAGTTTATGTGATTGTAATTTCAACATACACTTTCAGATTCAAAACTGCTTTCTCATATAGGCTGAAAACATGTCTGAATGGGTCACTATTAGAAGGTGTAGGGTTTATAAAAACCTGAAATGTGAAAAACCATGTCACTGATTGTGGCTGTTGGTGGTAGAGGCTGCTTGGAGACATCTGTGGACGTACCTGTATTCACCATAGTCCAAGCTGTGCTCCCTTCCATAGCTATACAACAACTTGCATCAGATGCATGCAGTTTAGCCTTGTTTTGAAATCTGGAGTGGGTGTTTTACCCATTAAGCTACCCAGTGCTTGGCTGCTACCAAAGGAATTTGCAGGGTTTGCATTAGCCATGGGAGGGCTCTCTTACCAAGTCTCTCTGTGCAATATGAATACATTGACAATGACAGGAAAAAACCCACAAATAATTAAACATACAGGTGACAGCTCAAAAGAAAATCTTATAATTTCATATTAAAGCCTATTCAAAAAGATGTTTCAAAAGTCATGTTTAATTTACACCATGCCAGACTTTGCCATCCCTATGCTGAATAAAGCTTTGCTTCTCAGATAGTTCCATCCCAAAGTGGGAGTCGGAACTTGTATGTGCAATGCTGTGTGGCTGTCAAAATATCAAGAACAATATTCTCTTGATATTTTGAGCTACAGCTTATCTCCAGAAATAAAACTAGGCTAGCAGTAGTACTGTATTTCTGTTTAGCTGATAAAAAGGGAAAAGTTTTATTCCTGTTATGAAAAGGAGAACAAGTGCTGATTTTGAGATGCTTTATTCTATTAAATAATTAAAAAAACAACTCAGTTACTGGAATTTTGGCAGTTGATACCCAAATAGTTAGCACTTTATTTTGATGACCATCTAGTGCTTGCAGCAAAATCAAACTTTCTCCTAGAGTTGCTAGATAAATCAAACTGAGATTTTTTTTTTAAATTTTTTTTAAACATCATTCTTACATAGTCCGAAAGGGGACATGATCAGGTAGTCATCTTATAGGCATTTGCCAAACATTTAGATTTTTGGAAAGCTGTCACGGTTCTAAGTATTTTAGTCCATTGATCAAATAGTCTTACTTTAAATAATGTGCCTTATAATTTTCAGGCTATGCCCAAAAGCTGCTTCAGGCTTTAGATTTTCCCTTGGTTATTATCAGCTGGAGAGACCTGCGTTTTCAGGTGTTTTCTTCTGTGTTCATGTCTACAGTTTCCAGGCAAGTCACACTGACAACATTCTCAATAAATTAAGCTGCTGAGAGTCTTTCAGAGTAGGGCGATATGCTCCATTTTGCAAATGTTACTTATTTTCTTCTCTCCCTCATCCTTTTTTTAACTATCCTTTTCAAGGTGTAGATACCTCAGTTCTTTTAATATAGGTACCAATAATCTGTTCTCATTTTATATACCACTAACAGTAAGGAGAAGTCCTAGTTCAGGAGGGCATGGAAACATTTGTCAAACTGTAATCACACAGTTAAACCTCACTGACGTGATACTTTATGAAATGCTTAATTTCAGCACATACCTAAGTGCTGCCCTCACTGGAGACAGGCAAACACACATACTAAAATGATTTCCTTGGCTGAGGCAGAGCAGAATATCTTTACTGTGATAATAAAGTAAGCGGACCAGGCAATGCCCTTTAACTGTTTTGACTTACCATATTTTATTTCCAAGGTATGTTTGCTTCGTAAACCATATAAATTTCTAAAAGAAGTCACATGCTTGGGGTTTTTTTGGTTGTTGTTTTGGCTTTTCCTTCTTAAAATTTTTGCATAACCAGCATTTGGGCTCAATAACAGATTCAAATATGTTTTTTAGTGTCTCTCTGTTCTCATTTTATAAGCTTTAATATGTATAATGACAATGTCCCGTGCTACATAAGCAATACTCAGCATGTATCCATACTAAATTCCTTCAAGAGATGTCTGAGAGTACTTTGGAGTTCTTGTTTCAAGTCTGCTTTATGATAAGTCAGTTGCCTTATTCCATCATCTAAATTAACCCACTGTAACACATTTCTTGTTTACTTTCTGTAGGAGTAATGATTTATCCAATGGACACAAAAAGTCCAAACTCCAAAGAGAAAACATGCTGTGCTATTTATACTGTTTGGCTTAGAAGTTTGTGAAAACGTGTGAAGATGAGATTTTTACTTTTCCCAAAGCCTGGTTAGAGGTATCGAAGAAAGAGTCTGGGCATAACACTAGAAGTTAGTAGATTATAAAGGAAGGAAAGAATAATCCTCAAAACACTTTTTTGGGCTTAGTCCATGTGTTGTGTCAACTGCTTTTTCTCTTTTTTTTCTCTGAGTGCTTTCTAAAGACAACGGCACTGTTTATAGTTTCTCCAGAGCATTTACAAGTTGGCTTTGTTGGACTTTGCTGGCTTGTGCTCAGCATGTTGAGGTGTGGCCACATGGCAAGAAGCAGAAAGGAAATGCCAAGGCAGCCCCTCCAAAACTATAATGCCTGTTTATGTTTTCTGCTATTACCAAAAGAAAACTTGGTGAATCATGAAAGAAATCCCTGAGGACACATTTATGTCATAAGTTCTGTGTGTTATATGGGATGAAGCCTTATGCCGTCTCAGTGACAGTCCAAACCTCAGCTAAATATGTTTGTACAGCCACATCACCTTAAGCAGTGATTTTTTGTCAGACTTTTGAAGCAAAGAAAGGTCAGGTATTTCCATGGACTAGCCTCAGATAAAATGCAGGATTGGTAAGCATGTCTTCACCGGGACAGCAGTAACATCAGTCTCTGAAGTTTGTTTAAATGGTGCTGAGCAGTCAAAGAGGAAATGTGAAATTAAGGTGAAAACTATAACATGGATATTAAGTTTGTAAGAGATTATGGACCTGCGTACCTTCTTTTTTCATGTTACAGGCTATTTTTGAAAAAGTAATGAAAATATGTGCTATGTTTTAATTTAGACAGATCTAATAAAGTGATTCTATAGGAATCTGAATGAAAATTTGTTTTATAATTCTACACTCATGGTTGCAACAGATTCTGATATTGTAGCTGGAGCCTAAGAAAGCTTTGCCCTTAATAGCCAAGGATCCAATCTGGAGAATTTTGATTTTTGGGTCATTAACATCCCTTGGAAATCTTTAGGAAGGAGTAATATGTATTGTAAATAAGAGTTTATGTTTCTAAGTATTCTAATACAGGGAGTTAACCAAATTTGTTTCATTGTGCTGAATGCCACGCAGCGAACCTTAAGGCCAATAATCATCTGGTGAATCTTGCCTAGTCTTTAAAGTCATGCTTCATATTTGCTTGATCTAAACTGAACCCTCATCTCTGAGGCGGGTGTGGGTGTGTGTGGAAATCATCTGAGAATGTATGGTACTGCCCTTTTAGATCATACTGCCCTCCTTTTGGTAATTGATACTTTTTCCAGAGAGGGAGCTTGAAGTCAGAAGTAGCTAAATGGAAGCAGAACTTACTAAGACATGGTGGACTTCCAGGGATGGTTAGACTAATCATGATTAATGATTAGCTTTATGCTACAAAAGCACCCTGAAGGTGGGAAGTCCTGGGTGGGTATTAATGAACCATCGTGCCTGTTTGGGAGAATCTCCATTTCATAGATGGAGACATGGAGGCAGAAGGTGCCTTCTAACACAAATCCATGATTTACTCTTCTCTGTTGGTAGAATTCAGTGGTTTCTTGTTTCTAGTTTCCTTCTAATTTCTGTGGATCACAGTGTCTCTCTTGATGTAGGTTTGCATTTTTTTTTTTCTTTCCCATAGACAAAGAGTCCAAACATATTTGTCACGTCTGTAAGTAGCAAGGATGACGGTAGCTGTTTGGGAGGAGGAGTAGTAAGAGGGGTCTTGACTCCAAGTGCTCTCTTTCTCTCTTGTAATACTATGATGGCTGAATACTGTCTGTCAGTTCCCAGCTATATTCTATAACAATATATACAATAGATCTGTATATAACTCATGAACAGTCATTTGTAACATGTGCTTTGTCAAACACTTCACAGATAAAACAGGCATTTTGAGATAGTGTGACAGATATTCTACATTTATTATACAGCCAGTGAGGTTGGAGACAAATGAACATTGCACATTCATTCTGGGGCTGAAATCATGGTGGTTTTAGTGTAATGGATGTAATGCATTACTGCATATGATGAACAGACCATTCACCTGCATTATAAATGGCATTATTTAAACCAGCTAAATTGTTATCAAGAGCAATGTTTCGCAAAGCAGAAATCCCTGTGGAGGAAACTTAGGCAAAGCCATCAAAGCTAGGATAAAAGAAAAAAAAAAAGAAACGTTGGTCTCTCCATTGTGTTTAATCCTTGCTAGGGAATCAGCAGAACTGGAACCATCTATCACGTGTGGCCTGAGCAACTGGAATGGAAACAAGCCCTAGGTACTTGTAGGGGAGTGACACATCCAGGCCAGGCACCCAAGGCAGGTGTGGCAACTCTCCGAAGATCCCCATGGCTTTTGCAAGGGCAGCTCAGTCTGTTCTGGGCCGTTCATCGGTGCGTCTGTACCTCCACCCCAGTCCTGCTGTTCGATGGCTCCTGCCAGCCCTGGCTGTGCACAACTGGGGCCTCTAGCAGCTGCCTGTGCTGGGGTCTCCTGGGTCTCTAGAAAACTTGTGCCATCTTCACATCCTCTAGATTCTCAGCTGCTCTGCAGGTCAAAAAAGCCTCTGGCTGCTTTAAATTACGCAGCCCAACCCAGGCTGCTTCTGGGGTTGCCGTATTGCCTATAGTCCTTCTAGCATGCCTAATTCTGCCCCTTGGCACATTTCCTACGCAAGTGCGTGTGAGAAGAGAGGAAGCAGCTTCATGGCGTGATTTACGGTTGCAGCTCGCAAACAAACCCTTGCAATGGCAATGTATTAAGGGAGCTGGGCAGGGAACCAAGTCAATTGACAGCGAAGAGTGGATCCAGCTGCATTTAATTTACTTTACATTTCTCACTGGACAAAGGTGGCAGTGGCAAAGCATCTTTTTTTTTTTCCTCCTATTACATGTGCAATGTGTGCCTCTGAAATGCACCACTCTTCCTGTTTCTGTTTCCTTCTGGGAAGGGTTCTTGCACACTTCTCTTCCAGGATTGTCCTTGGGGAGGTCCACATATTATTTATGCACCTTTGGGGAAAAATGCTGTCTGGGACTAGGCTTGAGAAATGTAGAACTAGCCAAATGTGACAGATTTCCAGCCTGTAATTGCATTATATTATAAGGCAAAATGATTTTACAGTAGTTATGCAATAAACGTGTAATGTATATAAGCACAACTTGTGTAATTCATCAGGCATTTGAAGCAGAGCAATTTAAAATTTAAACTTGGCTCTCACCTTTAAAACAAAGGAAATAAAATAGAGTAAAACAAAGAAACAAGCTTCCGCACTGAACTTTGGAAGTCAGCAAACCAGTCCTAAGGAGCATACCTGCGTTGTCATACCACAGTGCGTTACTGTCAGCATGTTCTAAATATGATCATGACTCCATGAGTTCCAGCTCAGGATATGAAAATTGGGCTTTCTAATAAAAGCAAAGGTCTCCATTAAATTTGAAACATCTTGTGAAATTAATTTGTTGCTGTTTGATATGCTGGATATTCTATGGGAAATATTAATTTAAATTTCAGTTATTCCATCAACTGTACACAGGAAAAATCACTGCAGTGTATTAACATAAATCATCAGAAAAAGGCAGAAGCTAGATTTACTAAGTTTTCTTGAAGCCCATTGAAAAATGTGCTGATTTTTGTTTCAGAGAGCTTGTGCTGCTCTGGGTGAGTGATATCACATGTGGTGGTGAGAGCCATGTAATTAGCGTGTGTTTCTTCAGCATCTTTGACCACTCATCTGTCTCTTCCAGTACTGCCTTTCACAGTTTCTGAAGTTACCACTAGCTTTTTTTTCTTTTCCCTCATTTTTTTTTTTTCTCTGAGCAGTTGCAAACTTTCCCAACATACCTCTTTTTTTCCTAGCAGAAAGTGCACATCATGTTGGATTATTGAGTTCTCATTGGGATGAATGGCATATTGAAAGCTATTTTGAATGATCCTTAGGGAATGAAGTTTTTAGCACACCTTTTCAGCAAACTTCCCTGCCTTATAAGGATCTTTTTCATGTTACTGATTGTTGTCATATTTCTTGTCTTTCTGTTTCTATTGGAGTTTTATTATTTTGTCTAATATATGAATAGATAAACATTCCCCTACGTGAATCTTGATGCAGGTTTTAATCTTGGAATAATAAGTTTTTTGAGGATGGAGAATATTTTATAGTAATGTCTATAGTAATGCATTTACTTATCATGGTGTACAGATATTTATTAATATTAATGAATGTGTAATTAAAATTAGCAAGCTCCCTTGGAAAGGTAAACCATTTCCTTTGTGTTCTGGTTTTAAAACAGACCTTTGTTTCTTAAAGCATACGTCTAACCTGTGAATCTGCTGGCACGTAGCTCTTGTCAAGTTCCCCTAAAATTCAGCCTTCTAACTTCTATGCAAGAAGAGTGATCTCAAGAGAAAAAATTCTATTGGGAAGGGTTTTTTCTCATGGATAGTTTTGATGAATTGCTCTCTGAGAGTCATAGTAAAATGGCTGAATATTTAGATCTAGGTCTGAAGAAGAAAAAAAGGACAGGAGTTTCTAAGTGGTACTAGCAGGAGAAAGAGAAGTTACAGACACATCTCTGTACATCCTATTTGTAAAGCTGCTGGGCAATCATTTTTAGGAATGTTTGAATCACAGCCTGTTATTGAATGGTGACAAATGGGGAGATACTAACATGGTTGGTTTAGTGTTCTGTGATCATCAAGCCTATAGCTCGCATATAGGCTCATTTATTTTCAGCATCAGAGAAGCCCATTATGATCATCTATCCTGAGCAATATTACACAAGCCAGAGAACCACACTGAATATGCATTGCTGAGAGCCTGTTTTTTTTTTTTCTGTTTGAACTGTAGAAAGAGGACTTACTTGGTCTAAAGATATTACACGGTGGTGAATCCCTTACATCTTTGGTGGAATGCTCCAACAGGCAATAACACTTGTTGAAATCAGTGTTTCTAATACCGGCTTCCCTCCACATGCTGTCATTTTGTCTTTTCCCTCCCCCTAGCTAGATTGCAGAGCTCCCTGCTATCACAAATGTCTTCCTTATGTTGTGACCTGCAGTCTGTGGTCAGTCACCAGTTGGATTTGTCTGTGATGAACTAAATGGGTTGAGTTTCTTTAGTCTCTCATTATAAGACAATATTTTCAAGACGTCGAATCACTTTGTGGCTCTCATCTGAGCTATCACCAGTTTGCCAAATTCTTTTGGGGAGCTCCCAGTATACTACTTATGGTCTCACTAATGCTATATGCAGAGGGTAATACCAGTTCATTACTCCTATGTGCTATATGCTATTCCCCTGCTTATTCATTCAAGGATTGTATTCGTTCTCTTGGCCATTGCACCTCATTGTGAGATTTACTGCTGGGAGGACTTGGATAAAGCTCTGAGATACTCAGACAGCAATTGGGAAGGCCTCATTCACTAGTAATGGCTGGGGCTCCTTCAAGCAATTTGTCAGCAATCTGGAAGTTTTTACAGTTGTGATAGAAATGAGAGCAAATTCTGGCTGCACCTCTCCTTGTTTGAGAAATACTCTGGTTTGCTCTCCAGCTAAAACACAGTTCATTCCAGTGGTGCCAAATTCTACAGCTTTCTTTCCAGCCCCCGAAGAGCCACGACATCATGCATATGCATCATGCAAATACAATCCTGCTTGCCTAGCTCAAAAGCCAGGCAGTGGCTGCTGATCCCACAGCAGTGCAGAGAATTAGGAAATTATGTGCAGTCTTCTGTGTCTTTGCTTGCACAAATATCCACAGTGGCTTTATTTTTCCTTCCTCTATGTGACTCGGAAAAAGCTTTTGGCTCATTTCTCTCCATATGTAAAATCGCCATTTTCAGGTCTGATGAAACCCTTGAATGAATTAGCTGGGAGCCCTTGTATGTGACATTACTGGTGCCATCATGAGATTATCATCCCCTACTGAAGCAGTAGAAAGCTATGCATACCTCCCACCTAACTGAACCCCAAGCAAGCTGTGTCTTTGTTTACTGCCAAGGTATTGCCCAGGAAAGTTGGCACTGTAGAGAAGTGGTTAACTTGTTTAGGGATTTTTTTTTTTGAGTGTTAGTTTCATGCTTTACATGTTTACACAAAATAGAATAATGAAAGGGGTTTTGTAAAAGTCATGACACACAATACATTTGGTAACATCTTATTTCTAGTCAAGATTTTGCTTATGACTAGTACCCTATACTTTCACTGAAAGCAGTAGATTTTGATTTAAGGTGTTCGGGCTGTGTGTAGTGGACACGTAAAAGGTGACTAAGAAAAGCATGTTGTGGTGAATAGAAATGCATTGACTAATCTTCACATGTGACACTTGGAAGCAGGTCTGTACCCTCCCTGAGAAACTCTTTTAGAGTTTCAACTTGAAGAAGTGAAAATCAGTGCTGCAGGGTGAATACTGGTGGTTAACAGTTATTTTCAGTATCTGTTCTACTTGGACAAAACAGGTATGTCTTATGCCTGCTGTTGTTCTTTTGAGCCTTGGAACTGGACTTTCTAAGTCTGCTCTTTTTTGTTTTTTCCCCCTGTTATGAGATAAAATGACCCTGCTGTTTGTGATGTGACTGATTGCCAGACAAAGCCAGCCTCTGACGTGCACCAGCCATGTGTTTGTTCCCTTTTGGCAAACAAAGTGCGGAACTGGGGAGGTGCAAAAGTAGGGATGTTAATTTTTTTTTTTTTCCTTTTTAAGTAGGTATCAGTTGAGAGATCAAATAGACCTTCATAGGAACATGATGGGCACAGATGCCCTGTGAAAACAGGTTTTGAAGGAGGATATTGTCAAATTTGCATCTCCTTCCTTGGTGATTTTCAGGCTAATATTAAAAATACTGTCTGTAAGGCTGACATAGTATGCAGCCACTGGGAACTACAAAGATATTGTTGTAATTTCTAAACCTTCATCAGAAGAGTGTGGAGCTTTCTTTCATGTGTAAAAAGGTTGTCTAGGATTATCCCAAAGTGTGAATGAAACTTCAAAAGCCATTAGGCTCCTATTGTTATCTAATGTATCCTTTTATTCTTATTATTTTTATTAATTAGAAAAGTTTAGTGGATGGGACTGTGTTAAAAAAAAATCATACTGGAGCTCAGCATCCACTGAATGCTGCTTTCATTTGTTTGAAAGGAACTTCGCTACTGTTTTCTTGTTTTGCCATTCTGGTTAGTTGCCTCCCAGCTTCATCCACACCATATGTCCCACCCACTGTTTGGGTAAAACTTAAAAGCTATGAGCTTCACAGAACACTGTAGCATGCAAAAGCTTAAGTTTAATGTCATAAAATCTCTTAATATGGCTTGTCTGCAAACCAACATGCACCTATTTTGTTGAATATAACCAAGTCACTTCAGGAGACTTGGTTTGGAGAGGTGCAAGCCTCTCTGTTAAAAGCAAAGTAAATTCTGTGTGATTTAAATCAGCTGTGGTGTTGCACAGACCATGGATGTGTTTGACTAAACCAGTTTAAAATCTGCATGTGAGACAAAATGTGTTTTCCCAGTTAAAGGGGGACTTTCAACTCTTTCATGCATGCCTGATTCCATATCCAGCCACAGGATCAACCCTTTGTGCTTCTATCTTATTCACTTCTGATTTTATTTTTTATTTTTTTACTTTTCCTCCTCTCCCTTTTTGCACATTTGAACAACTAGAGCATAATGAAGGACATAGGCGTACTAGATTTCTATGCTTAGCTTGGCAGTTTGTGAATGACAAAAGAAAACAACTAGTCGTTTGATTTTCTTGCCCATCTGCTTTAAACATTAAAAAGAAAACCCAAGGAACTTTAATTTTTACTACAGAAAAATAGGAAACTTATAATTGGGTTAAAGTCTTTGCTGAGACCAAAATCATCCTGTGATCTATGTGACCCAAGTCTACCTGTTGTGCTTTTCACAAACAGGCATTAGCAGGGCATCAAACCTGTGCACTTCTGATGTTTTTTGAAGACCTGCAAGGTGAGTTACCGCAAGTGTTGCAGCAGTGACAGCTTCATTCTGCCCAACCTAAAGCTTGGATTCTAAAGGGGTACAAATGCTTTCATTTTCCCAACAAAACATGAGGCCTTGCGAAAATAAGGGAATCAGAGCACGTTAATCAGAATTACCAATGTGAAGGCTGTGACAGAAATTTGAAAAAAACCAACCCATAAACAATGGCTCCTCTGTAGGAAGAATGATTTCAACCCAGTAAAAAATTGATCGGTAATTCAAACCAGAAATTGCCCTGAATGTTGAACATATATTGGAATATTTCATGGGCTGTTTTATCATTGCAACTTGTTGACATTATTTTGTACTTGTAACTTCATAGACTATAGCCATTTGTTACATCAGCATCAGACATCTGCACAAGCATTTGTCATGCTGCTGTTGATTTTTTTTTTTTTTTTTTTTTCCTTTCTTTTTTTCCCCCATTGGCTGGAGGAAGGCTAGAGCTAACAGAACAATATTGTGGAATGTGAAGGCTATCATTAGGGGTAAAACAGGACTTCAAAGAGGAAGCACATATGGTTTTGACTTTTATAAAGATGGCAGGTGGGCATGAAAAAAGGTTGATTTCAAATTTATTTTCGTGATAGCTGCAACTTCTTAAAAGTCCGAGATGATTAATTTTCAAATTGGAATTCCTAATAACTGAAACAAGATCACGGTTTTACAACTTCCTGAGGCAGAGTCTGAGAGAGACAAGGTCATCTTGGTATAATAAACCAATGGCAGCCTGAAGCAGCAGGGTTGGAAAGAGCAGCAAAAAATGTTTTGCAAAAGGTTTTCTGAAGCTAAAGGGTCTATGAGAAACAAAATGTTTCTGAAGTCAGCCTGTTTTGAAGCACATGTTAAACTTCAAGGATGTTGGGCTAGATTTGAAAGGTGAACCTTATGTTTACAGACTTGCTGAGTGTCAGTTGCATTACTAACTGAAATAGCAGTTGAATAGCAGGATTGAAACAAAATGAAACAAAAAACCCCTCCAGCAATGCCGTCTTCCCCCTTAGTGATAGGTGTTTCTTTTTATATGAAGGAATACATGACACTTAATTTTAATTTCTGGATTATCATATGTCATTTTAAATCTAGCATCTGAAATCCTCTTGGCTGGAAAGTCAGAGCTCTCTGCACCTGTGGGTCACTTGCTGATGATGTGAAAGAATAAGCAACTGTCAGTTCTAAATACAAGTTGAATTTATCCCTCTTATAGATGTTGTATATGGTATTTTAATTGAAAAAGAATGTTGCTCAGCTTACCTATACTTTGATATATTAAAACCAGTAGCTTTGATAAAAAATATTTCTGGTGGTAGTTCTGATCAGGGATAAGGATGTTCAGTGCTTCTCAGAAATATCTCAGTGCCAGTACCAACAGCTCAAATATAACTGCAGCCTATACAGGATTGGGTTTGGATCCCTTCACCAGCTTTGCTGCTACTGTGGCGTGGAACCTTCTTCCATCCTGGTTCTAGCTAATTCACTTCCCTTTGCCTACATCTACTTCTGGAATTGTAGACTACTCGGAATATGCCTTGCCCAAAAGGGCATATATTGCCACTAAGTGTTAATGCTATAATAATAATGATGGTATCCTATAGGGGTGATTATTTATCATTATTTGTAAAGCCAATGTTGTATCAGGGTGGGATGTGTTACAATAACACCATTCTTCAGAGAAAAAGGAATAACAAACTTTCTTCTGTCTTGTTATTCATCCTCTCTGAGAGTGTCAAGAAAGGCTTAGCTTTCCCTAAATAAAAAAGAATTTAATGTCTTTTATCATGAGGCTGGAAATACGGTAAAACTCCATTCCAGAAGTTGTCTGCAGATTGGGACTTGAACCTGCATTGTTCTCACAGAAACAGGATTGATTGTTGCTTCTTATAATCAAATCTTTTCTTATCCCTCTGAGAATAGCGCTACATCATTTTCTCTTGCAGGAAGTATTATTTTTAGTACCTGAGACATTAAGCTGCCAGGTTGTGTCTGTCCTCAAGAAATAGTCTCCAGAAATGGCTTTTTAAGGTTTTCTTTTGAGGGTTGTCTTTATTTCTTTTCATCCAAGGTTACATGTGCTTTTTAGAAAGAGTGATATATTACCTTCTACTTACATGAAAGTAATGAGAGGATGGTGCATGCCAGCATATCTCCTGCCCTTGAATTTGAAGAAAGAAATGTTTTATCAGCAATTTAGTTTCCAGTGCTTGTCTTGTGGGACGTCTTCTTCCAAGCTAAAGCAAGAATTTCTGTGTGTTTGTCTCCGGTATCAGGCAATCCTCCCCCACGCCTCACAAGTCTTGCTTGTAAAGCTTCTACCTGGTCCTCTCAACAAAACCACTCTCTGAAGCACTTGGACAGAGTGGGAACTGTGGTAATTGAACTGGGAATGGCCCCATGCCTCCATCCTCTCTGAGCTCTCATCGATTTCCTCTGCTGGAAACCTGGTAGCAACATTTTCAAGGGTTCCCTGAAGGCAGATCTGATCATCAAAGAATATTTAAGTTGAACACACTTCTTCTTACATCTGAATCGGTTTGCCCAGCTTCCTCACGAGTATAGAAAAATGTTTCCTTTTGTCAGCTAACGTAATATGTTCTGGAGTCCTGTCAGGCTCCATCTTCAGACTACTTCCTTGCTAGAAACTTTTGTACCACTGAAACTGGAGAATAATAATACAGGGAAGTGCTAAGCCTGTCCAAGGAATAAAAAAAATGCATCCACTCAGCCTTTCTATCTCTTTCAGTGGGGACTGCTATCAGAATTCAGCACCGATATTTTTAAGAGTTGCTGAATGGATGCATGCATCTGATCATAAATTTCTTCCTAACTTACATCGAGGGATATTTAAAAATCAAAGTGCACTCTTTCTGTTGACAATGGAAGCATACCTTTTGCACTTGTAAATTTTAAAAAGCTTCCTCCTCTAGGAAATCATGAAGGTACTGTTGGCAGAGCTGTTCATCCCTTCTAGCTCAGTTCATCTTAGTTTCCTAATATCTGTCTTGATGGGAGGTGGTCAGAGAATTCTCATTTTTTCCAGTGGAAAATCAGTGTGAAAGGAAGGACAGGAGAAAAAAATAGTCGTTCTCCTGCAGAAAATACAGAATTATCCTATAAATGCAAGAAAAAAAATCAGCATTCCCTCAGCACATGCATTATTAATTACAAACAGTGTTTGGCCATAAACAGACTGGTTTGGGTTTTGGCATCTTCAGGGAAAGTAAGCAGTTCCACAACTGGTTTTGTTTAGCCAAAACTCAGGTTTGACTCAGTTTTCCACCACAGAATATCTGAATGAATAAATTTGATTTACACATGGGATATTGTATAGCCAAATTTGCACATAGGGGTCTTTAAAAAAAGTATATGTGAAGCATCTTCATTATAAATTCTTTTCTTTATATTAATTAAATGAAAAAGATTAGTCTACACTGGAAAATTTTTGAGGTAGAAAATGGAGTTAGGGAACGTAGCATGGAAACAAAACCAGGGAAAATGTTTTAATTAGAAATTACAGCTGCCTTAGTTTGAAAAAATATTACAAATCCAGTGAAAAACATAGTCTGAAATGTGCTATGGAGAAGGCAGACATGACCTATGGAAAAATACCCAGTCAAAAATTAATTTTCTACTGGGAAAAATAATTTTGATCAAACCTACTTTTCACTAGGCCTATAAGGACATCTGATGTTTCATTCTGTTGTGGTTTAATCCCAGCCAGCAACTAAGCCCCATGCAGCCGCTCGCTCACTCTTCCCCCGGTGGGATGGAGGAAAGAATTGGAAGAGTAAAAGTGGGAAAAGCCATGGGTTGAGATAAAGACAATTTAATAGGTAAAGAAAAAGCTGCACAAGCAAGCAAAGCAAAACAAGAAATTCATTCACTAATTCCCACCAGCAGGTGGGTGTGCATCCATCTCCAGGAAAGCAGGGCTCCATCACATGTAACAGTTACTTGGGAAGACAAACACCATCATTCTGAATGTCGCCCCCTTCCTTCTTCTTCCCCCAGCTTTATATGCTGAGCATGACATCATGTGGTATAGAATATCCCTTTGGTCAGCTGGGGTCAGCTGTCCTGGCTGTGCCTCCTCACAGCTTCTTGCACATCCCCAGCCCACTCGCTGGTGGGGTGGGGTGAGAAGAAGAAAAGGCCTTGACTCTGTGTAAGCCCTGCTCAGCAGTAACTAAACCATCTCTGTTATCAACACAGTTTCCAGCACAAATCCAAAACATAGCCCCATAATAGCTGCTATGAAGAAAATTAACTCTATCCCAGCCAAAACCAACACACATTCTCAAATAGAATCACACTGTAATCTTTGAAAATAGGGCTAGAAGAGCCTCCATGTATTCTTTTTGTGACTCTCAGAAGAGTCAGCTATAATGGCATTGTTCTTAACAGACTTTTGTCTAACCTACTCTCCATGACTCCTGGTGAGAGAGATGCTTTACTCCTTGAAACAGTCCACTGTAGTCTTTCACTATGCTTACATTTTCCAGTATCTAAGCTATTAATTTTAGCTACCTGTCTCTTTACCTATCTACAAAAGACTCAGAGTAGAATAATTTCTTCAGCTATTTGAATACCAGTAATCAACCTCTCTTCCCATTCTCTATTTGTGCAGTTATTTGTATCTACCTTAAATTTTGCCTAATTTTTAGAGAGTTTATCCAGTTTCTGAGATTGTTTTAAAGTCTATGCTTGCTTTCCAGCATGTTTACATACTGATTCATGTTAAGAGCAAATTTAAGAAGCATGCTTACTGGTGGATGTATTCCTTTTAGTCAGTGAATGCTCCCGGGTGATGCTGATGTAAAGAAAAGGATGAGGAGCACATCTATCTAATAATGTAGTAACACTGATTAGAAGAAAAAAAGGTATGAAAGTAAAAGATTTCAAAGTCAGCATTCATACAGGATGGTTGAAGTGTTGCTTAAAGATCTAGGAACTGGGTAGAAGTTAGTACAATGCTGGAGACTTTAAATTCCTAAGAGGTGGACTATTTTGAAATAGGTCTTAAATAAAAAGATACAGTCT
Organism: Gorsachius magnificus; assembly: GCA_034008185.1. Taxonomy (NCBI): domain Eukaryota; kingdom Metazoa; phylum Chordata; class Aves; order Pelecaniformes; family Ardeidae; genus Gorsachius; species Gorsachius magnificus. The sequence continues at coordinate 33,040,169 of CM067084.1, forward strand.
TAATTGCTGTAACTGGGATGTTTTCCAAGTAAAAATGTGTAGTCAATCCACCCACAAATTATCTGCACCAATGTCTGCTTGGTTGGACAGGATGACCTCCAGAGATCCCTTCCAACCTCAACCATTCCATGACACGTTTCAATATTTTAAAGTTGAGAGGATCTGGCACACTACAGTTTAGAAAGTAGTGCCATGATCACACCAGGAGGTATCTCCATGTCTCTCAGTTCTTGGATCATTTCAAAGTCTTTGGGTCCCTTCTGCTCCCTTCAGAAGTATTAAGAAGTGCATGAAGAAACAGTTTTTGGTATCCAGTAAAAGCAGCTGAGGGAACACTTGAGAAAACCTGAATTCAGAAAAAAAAAAAAAAAAAAGGAGATTTAAGGCAGTAGGGCTACAGTGCCAAATGGCCTCTCATGGTAATATGTCAGTCAGTAAGCAATAGACTGTGTCTTGTTGGAAAGAAAAGGAGCTGGCCAACCTACACAATTCCTCCATCATTTCTTTAAGTTAGCATAGTAGGAAAAGTTGCCTGGAGAAATCATTGCAGGAGAAGTCATAATAGTTAGGAAGAACAGTTTTTCAGGTGAATTATGGTCAGCAACTAGAAGGCATATTGAACACCTGAGATGAATATCAATGTTTTTGATTACGAGGGCTTAAAATATCAGAGAAATATGGACAGTCTCAATATGCATATGTAGCTGGAGTGATATCTGAAGAGTAAGAGTCCTTGCTTGTCATCAAGGTAAGTTGTCAGTAACTTACAGATGCGTATATGTCAGTATTCACCAGTTAACGGGTGCTGTTCATATCTCATCAAGGTAACTGTACATACACATACAGAATATAGTTCCAAGTAAGCAAGGGTTTGCATAAGCACAGAGAAAGATGTTGCAACTGGAATCACTTTTATTGTTTTGCCCCAGCTACAGTTAAGTGCCCAGAATTGTGGCGTTTTGTCCTCTGGTTTTGGGGAGCCAACTCATGATGTTCTGCTGTAGCTCCTTTTCTTACTTGACACGATGAAGAAATCATAGAAACCATAAACCAATATGAAAGCCTACTTTTACTATTTATTATTGCTAAGTGTGAGAAGAGAACATCCCAGTAGTGTGATTGCTATTGTGGAGCCTCAGGGAAGTCAAGTCATTAAACAAAATATTCTGTGTTCCTTATTTGATCAGTTTCTAAAATAATTCCTAAAATTAAGATGTAAATACATTTCTTTGTGATTCAACTTCCAGTGCCTGTTAAAGTATTCAATTGATGCCTAACATTTTAAAGCCTTTTAAGAGCCAAATAAAATTATTACTTATAAATTATTAAAAGCCTCCAATAAATGGAAAAATACTTACTGAAAACTCCTTCATAAATAATGTTCAAGCTAAATTAAATAGTAGTATAAGGAATGCATTAAAGTTCGTGAATGAGATATTAGCAGCATGCTCCCTTAACCTTAAAGTTATGATAGCTGGAGCACTTGCTACCCCTGCAAAACCTTGCGGCTCTAAGTCCTGGCTCACTCTGGGAAAGAAACATGTGGTGCTGCTGAAGATTGGAAAAAGAGCTTGAGGTCAGGGGTCGACACAGTAAGGGAGTTTGCTCTTTAAGAGGTTATCTGTGGATCTGCAAAGCCAAAGTGTAATTGGGTTCTGTGATGTGATTTTAGTGTGTAATTGTATATGATCTTAGGTAGTTTCAAAGACAAGGTTGGAAGATTTTTCTAGCCTGCTTGTGATAGTCTGAGATGGACAATGCAGTTTCTTCAGAAATTGTCATCAGAAGCGATGCAGCTGGTATCATTTTAATTATAATCTTAGCAAACAGGTAATACAGTTTGTTCTTTCTCCCCTCTGTAATACTGGTCCTGCAAATCAGCAGCTTTGTGGGCTTGTACTTTTTTTGCAACTGGTAAACTGTTTGCTTCTGAGCTGGTACTGCATCAGAGAAAATTTTGCATCTTTATTAAGACAGTGCAAGTCACTGTAACTGATCTGCCTGGATATTGCTTTTTCTTTGCTCTTTTAGTAGATGGTTTGCCAGTGGGTTATCAAGTTTCTGGTTCTCGATTATTCAAAACAATGTGAAACAAACATTTCCTATTGTTTTAGTTGTTTAGGGTTTCCTTGATTAAGCTGTCACCGCTGTCAGTTATGTTCTTATAAGCCTGCTCGGATCTATTTCATGTTAAGAAAAAGCTCAGATAAATCCAGGAAAGCTTAATGTTTATCCAATGTGAAAATAATTACTCAAAAGTGTTATTCTTAATCCAGATAATTAGAGTGAGGAAGGAGAGATCAGTGTCATTTTGAATTATGCCCTGGCAATTGACTCGTGGTCCTTGTAAGTTTCAGGTGAAGATGTGAATGGATAAAGGTTAGATTAACCATAATCCAAAGGAGCTGCAACCTTAATCTGTTATGATACAAGGATGATCACTTAAAAAGAGCTGGATTGTGGGATTGTTTCTGGTTGGATAAGATGCCGCTCGACTGGGACTAGTCTTAAAACATGCTTAGCACCATGTCACTGCAGCTGTAAGCACTTGTGCACGGTTTTAGACTGCCGCAGCTCAGAGGCGGACTGCTGGGCTCTCGCTGCACCGTGTAATACTACACGGCATTGCAATATCTGTGCTTTACATTAACATGCTTTACCCTGTGCTTCATGGAAAATAGATGGTAACTGTTACACGGACTGATTTGCTCGATGATTGCTTCTCTGTGCTGTTAAACATATTTCTCTGTATTCCCAGTTCGAAATGTTCAGTGCGTCTGCAGGCAGTCATGCTGTACAATGGTATAGGTATGCAATTACAAAAATTGACCCATCAAAATGTAAAAAGAGAGACTATTTATTTTCCCTATTTTAGTTTATACCATTATTTTATATAGTTACTAATTATTAACCAAAAAAAGCGCAAAAAATATACGTCTATGTAAGGATAAACTTTGCAGCTGTGGTTTTCTGTGAAGCTGCAGAGTTTTCAGAAAAACTTAAGTAAAAAAGACCAAACCAAACCAGATTCACCTAGAATGCAGGAAAAGCAGCATTAAAAAGGGAGATATGCATGTATTTGCACATACTACAAGCAGATGCACGCAGAAAGTATTTGACACTTCAGACTTTTCCCTGTTTTTAGAAATGGACATAACAGTGACAGCTCAGATGGCAGAATGTGTGTGGTAACTCTTTGTAAATATGGACTCTTGAATGCCAATGGTTACTTATGGGGAATAACACCGCTGAAAGAGAAAGAAAAGAGGGTGAATGACGGGTCGTTTCTTGAAAAACGGGACAGGAAATGTTTGGTCTCAGCAGATAATTTAATTGCATGGTCCAGTCTGTATCGTTGTTTCAGGCCAAATGGAAAATAAGGCAAAGGTGTTTTTTCCCTCCTATTCAATTTTTGTAATAAATTACATTTATTACATTTATTCTGCAAGGATGTATTTGTGCAGATCTCCTTCATTCTCACTGGAAAACTGAAAGCAGCCTTCCTCGATGCATGGCTAAGGTGAGGAAATAGTTAAGAAAGTAATTAATGGAATGCAAAAGCTAATAAGAGGAAAGTACTTTAATACACACTTGAGCTAGAATCTTCTCTGTGAATAATTAAAATTCTTTAAAGTTCATTTCTGTATTTTTAATAAAGTATATCTCAATAAGACTCATTCCTGTTTTTAAACCTTTCTACGCTTAACTCACTACCTTCTTTTTAAACTGTTGTTAGGATTGCATTACTTTTACTTGAAAGGGGCTTTGGGTAATGCTTATATTTGTTGATGTGTTAAAAGTAAATTCTGCAAGAGGCATAGCATTCACAGATCTTGTTCCTAACATAAGAATTATTCATTTAGAGTATCACATGAAAGCATTACATTATTTTTAATGCCACATTATATGCTGTAGATTGGTGTGTATATAACTGCTGTGTTCTCCTGCATTCTAGATTCTTTGCCTTTAACATAATGTTTCATGGAAATGTATGTCACTAATAAAAATTTCCAGACTTACGTCAGAAAAGGTTTTAAGGCAGGGATTTAAGTCTTCAAGCTTCAGAATATAAGTCCAGCTTTAATTGAAGTAGCTGAGGAAGAAACTTCCCTACTTGATGGCTCGTTACATGGGCGTATAGCACAGAGTTTCCCCGCAGCTTTCAGCAAAGGCTTTTTGTGATTGATACTGAAGGGACTACTGGTCTCATGTAACACAGCGATTCTTACATTAGAGAAAGAAAAGAGGAAAGTAGGAGAAATTCCCTTAGTATAAAGGGCAAGAGCTAAATGCTAGAGTTGCGCATGCACATCCTGAGTCCAAAAATATTAATATGCAAGAAGTGGTTAATAAGGCAAAATGTCTCTTCAGGGTTGAAGCTACAGAGAAGACATCATTTGGAGAGAAGTAGGGGTGCAGTTTTCCTTAGTGGAAAAAATGAGTTAGGATGAAAATGAAATTATAGATCTTAGAGTCAAACACTCTTGGTCCCTTCTGCATTTTACAGGGGTAGACTTGTAGACAGTTGACTGTCTCAGCTGTGGAATATCATGGAAATGTAGTTGTTGATATATGGGGAAAGTAAAAAATAATGATGGTCCCTTTAAAAAAAATAGTAATAGTAATAAAAACTGTGAAAGTTTTAGCAAATCAAAAGATCAGTGAAATAAAAAAAGAAATAGTAGCATATTAAGTGTGTTGGAGACAAAGAGAAAGTCCTGTAAGTATATTTGTAGTGTCAAAGACCACAGTCAACTTTGTATCAATATCTATAACTTTGGGTTCTTTAAGCAGCTTTTAATTACTTGTGTATTAGTTTAAAAGCAGATACTATAACTAGACCTATCAAAAGAGAAGTAATGGAGAAGTAATGAAATAATTTAAACATCAAATTGCAAATGGTCATAGAAGATAGAAGGTTTTGCTCGGAGGAAACTGAAGTAACTGGTAAAAATGTGACATTTATCACTTTAAAGCAGCTTCAGTGTTGAATGATGACCAAACCCTGTCAGTCTTTTTGAGTAGTGATGATCCCAGCAAGCTCAGGGAATAGGAAAAGAGTTTCTGATGAATCAGGCTGAGTATTGCTACAGGGTGGACAGATTGCTTCCATGTTCAGCCTCTCTGAGGTCTGGAAGCCATACGTCAATGGAAAAAGCCTTGGCTGATTTCTCTAATTTTCCAGGATTAGTGGGTTTTTAAGCTAAAATTATGATCTTCTGTAACTTCCATTAGTGTACGAGAAAAGGTAGCTCAAGAATAAAACAATTCTTGTAGTGACTTTAAATCTTAAGTACTTACTTGCATGTTCAACGTGCATCAACCAGCTACATTAGCGTTTCAGATTTTTATGAAGTATTATAAAATAATACAGAAATAAATGCTAGAATTTCTCTTGTTCTGAGACAGCACAGTAATTTACTGACCGTGGACAATTAAGAAACAAGTAGGTACCTAAGGACAACCATCAAACCAGTACAGATTAGTCACAGCTAATCTATTCTTGTAACCCCATAGAGATTTTCAGTTTCAGAGGAAGAGGAATTTTGCTTGTGTTTAAGACTAGTTCAAAGTGAATTGAGCATTCATGGAATTTGCATTGAACGTAATGCAAGTTTCTTAACTTGCATTAAACTGAAGTGTTTTAAACAAAAATGGTGGAAATACATAAAATTTATTTATTTATAGCAAATATAAATGGTTTTGTCAGTGTTTGCTACTACCTAGTTCTTCTTCCATCCTGCTAGACAAAAATGATCTTGTTGCCTTCATGTTTTGGTATAAGAGCATAAGAGTAACTGTGTTGAACCACACCAGAAGTACATTTTGTCCATTAGCCTATTTCTGACAGTGGCTGGTAGTTTAGGGAAAGAGTACAAGACATGTCCAGTAGAGAATATTTTCCATTTTCTAATGATCTCAGTTTTAGAGATTTCTTTGTATAGGTTTTACTATATTGTTGTATTTTAGTGCCCTTAATAGTTCTTTCTTCTATAAATTTGCCCAGTTGCATTTTAATTCTATGTACACTTGTGGCATGATGTAGCAATGAGTCAGTTTAAACAATGAATTTAATCAGCTAAAAAAAAGAACTCCTGGTAAAGTGCTTATTTTAAATGGACTGCCTAACAATTTAATTTGATATTCCCTAGTTCTTCTGTTGTGAGACAGTGGAAATTTTTACTTGAATACATAAACAGGGAACAAATTCTCTCTCACCTGCCTTTTTTTACTGTGTTGAAGGGTCCCAGTCTAATTAATTTCTCCATCTACAGAATTGCCCCTGTATTTTTGGCCATTCTTGGTCATCCTGGGTACACTTCCTTGTACCTTTTGAAGCTCTGCTATATTTTTATGGAGGTCAGAACAACATCCAGTAGTCAAGAAGTGACTGCTATACCAATGGCCTACACTAGCATAAGAAATTTTTGTTTGTCCTCTATTATTTACGTAACAATCCTGAACATTTGGTTTGCTGCTTTGTTCTTTTGCCACACATTGAGCTGGTGCTTACTGTCCACAATATGTCCACAGTTGCTTTCCTGAAACTTGACTTTAGTATCCATCATTATATAATTGGGATTGCCTTTCCTGTCTGTGTTTTACTTCATATTCATGGCAGTAAATTTTTTTCCCAATCTCATCATCATGAAATCTTTCTGCAACCAAATGATTACTTTTTGTGGTGTTAAGCATCTTTGTAATCTCAAAAATTATTCTTTTTCAAGGTCATTTATGAGGCAGTTGAACTGCACAGATTCCCATGGGAATCCACTGACAACCGCCCTCCATTGTGAAGGCTGGGTTTGTTTTAAAGTCTGTTTTCCTATTTCATACTCTTTTTTTTTTTTTTTTTTTCCCAACCACATGGCCTTATATCTTATTCTGCAACAGATAACCTTAAAAACTGTTGGCGAGGACATCCTCCCCCCTTTTTTTTTCTTAAATCGAGGTATTTCCAGCCAATTTATCTGGCCCACAGATCAGTTTCTACTTCTGCTCTGACTGAGCGCACAGACATATTTAATTAAAAAGGTTGGTCAACTTGCATGCAGCTTTGCTTTGTAGTCAGTGCTCATCTTGCCCAGATAAACTTTTACTTCTGCCCCAGATCTTTGTGAAGATAGGGATGGCTTCTAAGATGGAGGATCAGACTTTACATTTGGTTTGAGTTGTGGGCAGTATGTCAGCTTGGCTGCCATTTTGTTTGGCTGCTGTTTCAGCAAGAATAATAAAATACATAGGAATTTGATTCCTCAAAATTGGAAATCCTTGTCTCGTTAGGGATGTTGAATAGTGCTGAGTTCTTCCTGAAGCTCTCTATCATCCGTATCTCCTTTATATTCAATGCAATAGCCTTGGTTAAGAAACTAAGAGTAATTTCAAGGTATTTATTTAACTGATTGCTATTTCTTCACTCCTGTGTTACTTGGACTCAGCCTCGCAAGACTGATCAGTAAATTCTCGTTACTGGGTAGGTTTTTAGAAAAGTGTGTGTATCAAAAGTTGTTATTCAAACATGTTTTTTTTTAAATATTTCTTGCATTAGCTCTGTGGAAACTGGAAATCCTTATCTAAACAAGAGACATAACAACATAAACATTAGTAGATAAGTACATATATTTTTTTTTAAATTGAGTATAAGCTTCTGAAATTACTATAGGACAAAACCTTTTCTACTCTACATGGTAAAATGACTGAAACTACATTATATATATATAAACATATATATAAAATAGAAATTTCATGAGAGGAAATGCAATTAGTCGTGTTCTATAGTTTTAGTTTAAGAATTTTGTATAGTTCTCTTCTGTTTCATTGTTCTGTATTAATACTGAGGAATTATAGCTTCAGCCTTCTCCACAGTCCCTTCACACCGAGAGTTTTGCTGTTAAGCGCAAGATGGCAATGAATGAAGGAGAGTCAAGCAGATTCCTGTCCTGTTAAACACAGAAATTAAAAGAAATCACTATTTTGTAGAATTAGCGAGTAAAAAATTGCGAAGTGAAAAAACGCTTCTGGTTCTAAAATAAACTCACTTAGAGGCACTTTGTAGTGAAACCAATAATTATGGCATTTAAAACAAAGGATTTGATTGTGTTCTCTACATGTGGGGTTTTTCCCCCCAAAATGGAAAACCTCCTTTTGGCTGCAGACTCGCAAGCCAAGTAGGACACTTCTAGTCATATATATAATATGAAGCTAATAATTTTCTGCCCTATTGTATGTGAAATGTTTGAACTAATAAATGTTTGATGTTTGAACTAATAAATCCTATGATCTCTGCAGTGACCCTGCCAGGTGATTAATGTACATTTCAGACTAGCAAAGTCAAATAAGAAATTTTCTTTGGTTGGGACACCTGTCCCAGAACATGTACCCTACGGCATAGTATTTCTGGAGCTCATCCTATTCATTGTCATGCCCATAAAGAAAGCTCTTTTCCAAATTCCACAGGTCTCACGTATGGCAATAATAATCTAATATATAATGCAGAGAGAGTAGAAAGAAAATCTGTTTCTGTTTTTGCATGCTCTTCAAATGCAAGCCTTTCAAATACTGCGAGATACAAGGCTGCGCTCATTATGGTTTTTCTCATGTACCTGCTTCAGCTTTGGTGTCTGGATGCTGTTTGCTCCAACAAAGATGGAGTTCCTCTCCTGACAAAAAGTTTTTTTATAAGTTTTCTCATGCTTCCTGGTTCTGGTCAAAGGATTGTTACTGCAAAAGTTTTTCCTCTTGGTGTTTTGCATCCCTGATTCCTGTCCTAATAATACAACCACGTACAGAAAAAATAAGGATTGTAAACCAAATTAATCTGCTTGTTTCAAATCAGAGCATTCAGGCTAGCTTTAGTTCTGAGCTTCAAGTGCTATTTCAGGTAATTTCTAATAGTATCTGAAATAATTTACATATGTAAATTTATTAGGAGTCTGATTTTCAGATAACCTCTTGGGTACACTTTTTTTCCCCAGTCTTAACATGTAAAGTTTTCAAACAGTGGAGATTACTCTGCCTTGAAACAGGCCTGAGATGTGACTCACACTGTACACACACCCTACTGCTTCCTTTTACAGATTTCTTCTTATTTCAAACATGTAAAATATTAATGATACATTTCTATTTTCTTTCTTTCTCTTTCTATCACTTTTATTTTTCTTTTTTTTCTTTTTTTTTCTTTACACTGGGTCTTGGTTTGTTACAGGTTACAATGTTGCATAAACCTCATAATCTGTAAATCCTTCTGGGCTCTTTTACTGCAAGGTTGTCTTTGTGTGAGAGGGATGGGACTCAGAGAAGCAGATGGTGCCCTGAAACCCTGTTCCCAGATCCCTGTGAAAAACAGTGTCAGTCATAGAGTAGAAGTTTATATCACAAGTTAGGCACCGCAAAGATGATAGTACATCCCTCATTTTCTCTATTCTGGAAACCTGAGGGATTTACTGCATGTGTGTATATATAAATCATGGCAGCATTAGGCACTAGTAAGTAGAATTCTTGTTTCAGGTGCAAGGCCTCTGAAACAGCTGGTACTGTATGGGTGAACTTCTGCAGTGCCAGCTTAATGGGTAAAACAAAGCAGTGAAACATAAGATAGGGGAGATTTGCTTTGTTGATCTACTCACAGGGCCCAAGTATAAACTCTTACTCTTAGCGTGTGTCCAGTTTACTGTCCAAATCAGAAATTGTCTAGGTACATAGAAAATTGGCAAAATAGCATTTCTGGTCCATGAGTTGACAGAGGCTAGAATACATCTTGTGGGCCTGAAGTAAAGTTGGGATTGTATTAACTAATACCACTCTTTCTCATGCAGGGCGCTTTCCAAAGACAAAGAAACAACATTTATATGAGAAAATCTATGTAATTGAGTTCCAGTAGGCATGCGGTGAACTAAAAAAAACTAAACACACTAATGTTGTGATGTCTGCATTTCTCAGACCTTTAGGGTTCCAGAACCAGAAAGGGGAAGGATCGTGACCATGGCTTACAGGGAGGACTCCAGTTTAACTGGGTAAAGCGGAAGTGCAGGGGAGGAGTACAGCAAAACCAAAGTACAGTATATGATCCTCTTCTTCTTCAGAACTGGGCATGGTTTAAGTGTGAATTTGTTAAAACAGGAATAAAAAAACCTAGAGGTTTCTTTATTTTCTTCTTCGAATGTTGATGCTTCATTCTCTCATACAAGAAGCTGTTCAGTAATCATCATATGGTGAGGCTATATGTACTGTCTAAGTAGATGTCTGCATCTGAACTATAAGTCTTTTGTGACCTGTGGAAAGAAAATGGTGCTTTTAGGGTGCATTTCTTCTTTTAACACCAATACCTAAAATTTCTCAGATGAACCATCCTGTACATCTGCCTATTTCTTTCCTTTGAATATAAAGAGATGACCAGCTCCAATCTGAAGGTCTGTACTTCTACCACCTAAGGTAGGGGGGATGAATCCTGCCCATTGTGCCTGGTCAGATAACTCTTAGGAAGGTTTAGGCAGACAGGACTACAGCTGCAGTGTCTCTTAACTACTGACAGTGTTTATCTGCCTGCTCAGAAATTACTCAGAAGGCAGGTGAAGTGTGATGTGGTGTTAGTTTTTTCTGTTTTCCCTTTAGGGAAGGGAAAGTAACTAGAGAAATAATGAAAGAGCTGTGTTTACAGAGTAGCCCAAAGCTGTAAAGTAAGCTATAGCTACCTTTAGCTAGGGTAGTTTTAGATTGTTGGGGGTTTTAAAATTTTTAATTATTTTCTTTTTAAGAGTACAATTTGCTTAGAAAAAACAGTAAGAATATGCTGGTTTTGGCAAGCCCCTCTTCTTTTCATGTCACACAATCTCATCCTTTGCCTTTTTCTTAAATCCCCCCCTCTCTTGCTTCCTTCACTAATGTATAAACCACCTGCACACCTCCTGACTAACTTTTTCTTAGAGGAGACTCTAGTGTTTGGTTAAGTCACGGGAGACACAGGGATTTGTGCAGTCCTCTCGCTTACGTGCTGCGGAAGTGATGACAGAATAGTCCCTACAGTCACTAGAGAAACTGACACATCACACCCAATTATGTGGCCTCCCCAGCCCCTCACACCGTTCTTCCCTGAAATATAAGCTTTCTGTCTCACAGTCGATTTTATTTTTTAAAGAAATTTGTTATTTAAAAGAAAAGGAAAAATGGTGTGTAGGGGGGAAGGAGTTAGCCTGTCATTCTAAAGAAAGCTATTATAGAGTAAGTCTTCAGGGACATTCAATATATCAGATTAAACATAATTTAAACACTTGGCAATTTTTTTTTAAAGCTCACACAGGAAAAAACACCAAATTTAAACTGATGGTAATAGATTAATTGGGCCTTGTTGTTTGCTGTGACACTGCCCATCAGCTGTTGTGAGCTAGTGGGAGTTATTTGTCAGTAATTATGAAGTACAAATTTATACACTAATCTATATCTGCTCAGGATCCCACGCAATATTCAGTAAGCTGTACAAAAAGCAGATTATTTTTCATGTTAGTACCATATATGCCATCAAATGCAGCCACGGTTTTCTTCCTTAGCCCTAAAAGGACCTGTCCCCTGAAAGTGAGATTGCATGAGTGTCACAGCTTCCTTCCACTTGTACTATGATGGCTGGTAGAACAGGAGAACAAAAGCAGAGCTGACTTTCAGCCATTTGATTGTATTTGTAAGAAGAGGAGTAATGAGAAATAAAAATACATGTTGCTGTGATAATGAGGTGCGTTTGTCCTACAACTGGATTCCAGGTCACAGACACGGACCACTGATTACCAATTTTTTAAGGTTGCCTGAGCAGAAGCTCTCTCTTCTGAACTTGCATGGGAAAATTTTATATTGCAAAATCTACTGCAACTGGAGTTTTTCTCCAACAGCTAGTACTTCAGGTGCACAAATGACTGTGAGGGTTTTTCCCTGTTCCTTGTTGAGTTGTTTTTCCTTCTTTAAATTTTGACAGCTATCCTAAGGCAGCAGGAATACAACATTCATGGTGTGATTATTTGGCAATAATTTAAAAAAAAAATACACATATTTTTGCTGTGAATCACATAATAAGAACTCAAGAAGTTTCCGAGCAATAGACTTTTCTGCAACTGTGTCCAGATTGAGACAGGGAAAATCCAAAATATACAGGATAGTGGAAGAGGAAAAAAGCCCAAGCCCAAGAACATGGAAAATGAGTGGTTCCAATCACCACGTGGGAAAACAAACTAAGATGAAAGGAATTTATTTCCCTCCTGTCTGAACACTATTGCAGCAGAAGAGCTCCTAAAGGACAGCGTGGTACAAGGGTTACGCCGTGTGCACATTTTCTGTCTTTCTGCTTTGCAGCTATAGAAATTAAAAATGCTGGGACAGCAGTGAACCAGCCTCACGTGAGAGCTTTTGGGATGCCTTTTGTCCCCTCTGCCTAGGTTTGACCAGGAGCTGGGTGCAGTGGCCATCGCACCCCCCCAGGTCCTGCAGCCCTGCAAGGGAAGCTCATGCCGTCTCAGCACCCTGGTGGCCTGAGGAGCTGCCTCACAACTCCAAAATCTTCCTTTTCAATCTTTGTTGTTTTGAAACAAGGTGAAACAGATTCACCTCACTTCAGTGAGTGTTGCAAAATTAGGTGGAGTGTGGTAGCAACTTCTTCTTGGCATCAGCGCTTTGATAGAAGTTCTGGGTCCATGTTCCATGTGCCTCGGATAATACGGCAATGTGTTTGTTCCTACCTGCTTGAGCAAGATATCTTCATCTCCAGTCAGCATTTCTGTACGGTCTGGAAACCCTGAAAGCATAAGCATTGCTAATATAGAGCGCATTTCAAGCCCCTGAGCTGTGTTGGATTTGGTATTGATCAGGTTCATTGTACATATACAGCCAGCTCTTCCCTCCGTCAGACATCGCTGGATGTCCCTCATACCTGAACAGACAGGGTGCAGCTTTAGTGCAGGCACTGTAAATCTAAGATGTGAATCAGTCTTTACCTGCTGCTCTTCAGACTCCTGGTGATGGCAGCTCTGCCAGCTCCTGCCTTTCCTTCTCCCTGTGCACTAGCCACGCTCACTCACCCAGTCCGTCTACACAGACCTAGTGCAGGTGATGGGCCATGAAACATAACCTTCTAGTGTAAAGAAAGTGATCAAAACCATTCCCCAGCCCACTGCAGGCTCAAGGTATAAAGCCCTATGAGAAATAATCAGGGAAGGGTTTATTTTCTGCGTTCTTGTATGTAAAAGCAAGGGGGAAGATATTAATTTTTAAATTAATGGTTTATTATGCATAGCAAGAACATACGTCAATTTCCAAAACTTTGTTTAAATCATAGTGGTTTTATTAGTAAAATGCTAACTGGTAAACATTTGAAAGCTGAATACTGAGGCACAATTTCATCCTTATTCATGCCAATTGGTCCACTTCTGTATGAATAAGGTATTGACTCTGTCACTTGCTAGTACAGGACTACATGCTGTATGGAAGGATCTTTGCTATTTAGTGTGGAGCTCCGGTAGATACCATGCTATTTTTTCAGTATTGTAAGTTGTTATCGACTGCTTTTTAACAGAAGTCCTTTTAAAACCCTTTACACTTGCTTGGTTGTAAAGACCAAAGAGGCACATTGGACTGTCTGGGATTTTTAGAAATGTTGTCTGAACAGCTCTTTATGTTTAGACAAGAACTGTGAAATGCTCCCTGTTCACTTTGCATTCTCCGGCCAACGTTGTTTAGCCAGGCAAGGTGGCAAATTCTTGTTTGTGACATTGTCAGCCTTAAACCTGGCAATTCGCTCACTGCGTATCCCAGCGGAGCCCTAGTGCAATGGGGTGTGATGATCAGCCCCCAAAATACAGCAATATTGTTACATGTAACCCGATGGTTAAGAGTTAACTATTGGCAAGATTACCAGGATCTTGCAGAGGGGATCTGCCCTGGGAAAATCAGCTGAAGATTCAAAGTGACGTGTTAGAAATAGATGAGAAAAAAACAAATTGTAATTTTAAGTCAGTTTCTGTGGTAGGGTGGAGTCAAACTGGGAATGGGTGATTTCAGCAAGGACTCAGAGTATTGCAAGAACAGTTTTATAAACTTCTTTGCTAAATGAATGATGAAGTAATGGTAATGTTAAATTGAATAGCCTGTGTCTGAAATACTTTGGGTAGGGGGAGACGGGGTCGATGCATGTGCCTACATGAAGGATGGTCTTAGAAATACAGTGTTTAGACATTCAGTGGGGATGTGACTGTTGTGCATACAGAAGGTTATCTAACGATTTGAGGTGAAGCATGGTTTGCGATATGGGGGTTATCCATTCATGAGCTAATACATTAACCCCCGTTTCCTTTCTATAGGAACAGGTTACCTTTCCTGCGTGAAACCACATATTACAAATGTACTACATAGTCTGCTGAAATGCAGTCTTAGTTTGTATTCTTTTCAGAAGCCTCTTATCTTTAAAACTGGCTGCCTGAAGTCTAAAATTATATTCCTTGGAAGGAGAGAAAAACACGGAATATATTTAGAAATACTTAAAAATAACTTCAAATACTTTTCCCATTCGTTAAAAGTTTGCTTGACCCAAAATGTCAGGACCCACCAGTGTGAAAAGCATGAGATGAATATCTCTTGTATCACCTTTCCACTGGTATAAGCCCCAACTTCGAGCCTGTCGGAGCAGGAGGTGTCTGGAGTTAATCCTGTAACTGCAACTGCTTCTTGAACTCAGCCTCAGTGTATTTTGAGATTTAAATCCACGATTGAGGAGGAAGAAGGAAACATTCATGATGATTTTTTTCCATAGCAGCTGTTTGAAACTGTTAACAGGCTTGTACCTTTAAAAGTAAGTCCTGGGGGAAAGAGAGACTGAGAGGCAGATTGCAGTTCAAGTGCTGAGAAGCGCACTATAAATGTAGCTAAATTCAGGGGCTTCTTAGGTAAATATGTCATTGATAATTGAGGGAAGAGGGAAAACTGTATAAGGAGATTTGCACACACAGTTTTGGCTCTCCTTGGGATACATGGTGCACCTGCTGAACACAGAAAAAATAAACTTGTGTGCAAAAGATGGTTACTTAACCATCAATAAAAAAGCAACGTTGTATCTGCAAATAGTCTTATAAAGGAAAATTAGTATTTTCCCATTGGAGAAGACGCCTTTGATTAATGAGACATATTTAGCAATTATAATTTAGAAAACTGTCTGAAAATACAGATCTGTGTTTGAAATCAACTTAAAAATAATGGTTTTAAAAATCACATATTTAATTTGTTAGAAATGTTATGAAGGCTGCACATAACTTTTTCTCGTTTAAAGTTAGCTAGGGTTGGTGAGATATGTCTGAATGGAATACACTGCGTGTGATCTAGCCTGTTGGTGGGAAAAGGTTCTTCTCCTTTCTTAATCATGAGGAGTAACTTTTGAAGGATGTGCACAACAATCTGAAGGAAAGACATATAGACAGATTACGCACTAATTTTTTACTGATTGCTGTTATTTTTGTCAGAAGTTTTCATACATAAGGTTCTTATTGTCCATGTAGAAAAGGGGAGGTAGAATCAATTTCCTCTTTAACATATTGATAAACAACTCCAGATATAGTGGGAGGGGGAGGAGGAAACTACATTTACCTTTGTGTGACCTATATAGGAATGCTGGAAAAATTAATTCCAGAATATTATGGTGACATTCCTTTAAGTTGTGGATATGATTTACATAGTAGGTCTTCTTGAGCCGTCCAGCTTCTTTCATCTTGATACTGTAAATTGCTTTCATTTCCCCCCCTGTTCCCCGCCCCCCCCCCAATCTGTATGCTTGAGGTATTGTTGTGATAAATTATGGAGGTACAGGACTGAAAATGGTGTGTAGATTGTCTAAGAAATTGAGTGCAGTCAGCCTTCAAAGTGGTGGATGATGTGCTAAAACAGCTACCTTCCCCTGGTCAGGTCGCACATGTCGTCAACGAGCAGCTGCTTTTAACTTTGCCTTTTGCCCAGAGCACTGAGAGCAGCTGGATTTATTGAATTAATAACTGCTCCATTTGGGGTGTTTTGTTTTCCCATGACTGTGAAATCTGGCTATAATGTTAGCAAAGTGTAAGACAGGTCTCCTTCACCAAACAAGGTGCTGTCTTTTTTTGGTATTATATAGTGCTTAATCTGTAACACAGACAATAATTGGAAAACTGGGGGGGAATGAAATGTTTCTTGGTAAACAGAGTTAAGGAAAAAGGAGAGAAGCACATAAAAATGAGCTAGGTGATACACACATGCTAGTGTGATTTTGACGACATTTGTACCTGTCCTCAAATTAATGTCTTTGGTTGCAACGCTTGGTAGTGGCCTCATTAAATCACCTGATGTATTCTACACAGCATTAGAATGTTAGCAGGAGTGGTCAAATTAGCAGTTTCTGTGCTTTGGATCAATTTTTTCTTCTCAAGGCTCTGGATTTCATGAGGCAGGCTGAGAAATGGTGGCCACGTGTTATGAGATGGAGACGGGTGAACCAGTGGCCTCTGATTCCTCTGACCACACAGGTGTGAGGGATGTGCCCTACCACAGAGCTTCGGGGCAACCCCGCTGAATAGGCTTTTGTTTGGGGTTACTATAGGTAGGACTCACTCATTTTCTAGAAACAATACATGAGGTAATGCTTTCATGTTTTATCAATCATGGCATGTATTAATCATTCTCATGTTATGGTTAGTCTGCTGCGCCGAAAAAAAAAAAGTAACACTTATGAGGGGAGTTGTTTAGCTGTGCACTTGGGATAGCAAAAGAAACGAGAGAGGAGGATTTATTGGGAACATGCACCCGCATGTGAAATCTCTTGTGTGCCCTATTTATTGCAAGCAGATCCTGGTATCAAATCCTGATCCCATGTCTTCCTCAACATGTAAAAGGGGAAGTCCTGAAGCACTTCCTGCAAAAGGATGGCACAAGCTCAGGAGAAATAGGATTGAAGGCCAAGCTGTACTCATTAGCTAAGCATAAACTCTGTCCACCAAGGAGGTGTGCGGCTGCTGTATCCCTGGCAGAGGCTATCTACAGAGGCCTTCAGCTTTCTGAAGATTTCTTTGGGAAAAGGTGGAGATCTGACCTGTTAGAGCTGAAGAGCTGCATCCCATTTTCAAATGCCTGCCAGCCCTTGTCACACCTATCCTCCCAAAGGCTGGCATCGGTGTGTGCCAGTCTGCTGCCACATCTTCTAATTTTGAAGATCCTCCCTTGATGAAATCTAAGGATTTACCAGATTACAATCTACTTTCTGGCATGGTGAAATTAGCTGGGCTTTACTTTTTAGTTTATTCATGTTCCTTATGTGGGTTTTATGCCTCTGGAGTTTCACAGTTCTGCAAATAGATTTAAAAGATAATTATTTTGGTTTATGTCTTTATTATGGAAATTACTGCCCTAGTAATTTAAAAATCTGCAACTCTTAGGAGTAGAAAAGGTATTTCTACCAAACCAATTCTCAAATTGCTGCAGAGGTAGTAAAAAAAAAAAAAAAGACACTTTGCACAGACTCTGCCTCAAGAGTTTAGCTTCTATGCTTAAATATTTTCAGAAATGAGGCATATCATAAATGTTATGATGTGCCAAGTATTTCCCTCAGTTGCTTTTTAATTGCCACAGAATATCTAAGTGATTCAGGGTGTTTCATCCAGCAAGTCGGAGAGTTCAAATTCCAAGAAAGGCAATTTGTTCACAAAGCAGCTACCCAGTCTGCAAAACAAGGACCAAGAAACTTGAGAGGGGTTAAGATGAGAAAACACAATAACTTGTCTCCTTGTTTTTTGCCTACTTCTTTGTAAGCAAACAGTTCCATCATCAGCTCCTGCTTCTTATGGAAACAACCTTTTATTTAGGCGTGACATTTCAGAGTTAAAGAAGTCCCGTGCTTCCTCATCCAGAACTTGTTATACTCTTTTCTTTTTCTTCAGAATATATGTTATGTACTTAAAATACACAAAGCACACCCAGGAGTGGTGTATTCTGCAGATCAGTACCTCCAGCCTGTGTTCAGGTACGCGGGTAGAAAGGCAGGCCTAGTTAGTGTCTGTTTGTGAAAGGTTTTCTTTCAGAGACGTGTATTTCAGAAGCAGCTCATTCTTGAGTGTGATGCTGAACTGCTCTGATGAGATCATCTTCATGTCATCTTCTGTGGTGGTCAGCTTCCTTTTCTGCAGGCTTGGTAACTTCTGTGGTGGATGAAGCAAGGGTACTACAGCTGTTGCCTTCAAAGCTTGTTTCCATCTCCAGAGCAGCTCAGTCTTGCACCCTGAGTGAGGAGAGGGAGAGCTGAGAAAACAAGATATGTTTGTATCATTTAAACCTGAATTATAAGGCATGGAGGGGGAATTGGAGGAAGAAAGGGATTTTTAATGTTAGCATTTTCTAATTAAAGAGCAGTTAGTTGCATAGAAGCATTTGAAAAAAAGTATCTCCTTGGAGTAACCAATGCACTGGCTATTAGGATATTTCTGTGGAAAGTGGAAGGCTGAGGTTCAAGTCCAGGTCCAAATTAGGCCCTTGAGAGTAGTCTCATAATGCTTAGGCAAACATTTGAAGCACTGAGCTGTTCTGGAATAAGTTTACTCTTCCCCTTCCCTCCTTTTCCCCTGGCCTTTTTCTCCTTCCAAAATTTCCATTTGGGAGGTGAGAACCCTTTCCTGAATGAAATGTAATAGGAAAACTGTCATTTTTTTCAGGAAAGTTACAGGCTTGATAAACTAGTGTTTCCTAATAAAAACCCCATTTAGTTCCAAATTTGTCATTAAATCTCATATATCCTCCCCCTACCCTGTTCTCTATAAAATACTCATCACAGTTTTCCTCTCTTCTCTCCGCTTGCACGCCCACTGGGCTCCTTTTTGCAACCCCATCTTTCCCTCCTCATGGTTTTCCATTGTGTTGGCTTCCAGCTCCAGCGTCTTCTCCCCACCTGCAGTGGGAAGAGTAGCAAGGAGCAGTAACAAGGAGCATGGGGAATGCTCCCAATGCCCTGTGCCCAGCTAGAGTACCTGGCAGCAGCTGTTTGAGAGAAAAATTGAGAAACACTTCCAGGTTGCCCTTGTCCCGGGTTTGCGCTCATCCTGTGTTTTGTGGGGGCCAGAGTGAGATCAGTAAGGTGGAATCTTCAGAGTATGCACTTTGAAAAACTCTTAAAAGTGAGAGCTGTTATTACTGAGCCTGTACTAAAGTGTAATTTTCTTTGTTTTTTTAATTTTTCCTCACAAAGTTTTACAATTTGGTCAACTGAAGGCATTTTGAGAAAGTGGTAACAAGCCATCCCTGATTTGAGCACAGAGCCATTGCTGTATTTCAAAGACAAGAGGTAAGATCTTGAGGTATTTTCCAGAGTAACTATGTCAATGTGGAAAAATTTATGCTTGGAAGTCAATTTCGCAAAATTCTAAGCAACGTGAAAAGAGGGTCTTGTAACAAGGAGGATGTGGCAGCTTCGGGAACAGGCTGAACTCTTTGCCCCACCAGTAAGAACTTTTGTCATTTATCAGAGGTCTATGGGGCAAAAGCTTTACAGTGGAAGTCCAACAAAAAGAAATGTGAGATAAATATATATATAAAAAACTTAAAAAAAAAAAAGCACCTCTGTGTGCTAGATCAAAATTGGTAATAATAAGCAGCAATAGATACCCCCGAACAGATACAGAAATGTATTCTGTTAAACCCTAAGAACTTTGAAAACACACAAGTTTTTATGCTTCACCTACATAGAACAATCTGCCCTGAAGAACAGGCTTTAAATTTAAATCATCTCTCCACCTAAGTTTCTCATCATTCCTAGTCCCAAACTGCTCACCTAGTTTTAGTTTCCTCTTTGATCTTGGTCAAGATAGGCAATCCAGAAAGAGGTGTAACTAAAAATGCATAAAGTTATCTTCAGGATTGACATTCTAAGGGGATCTTTATATTGCTTTTAATTTTACATGCTCAATTTGCTGTTCTCTGCCAGGCTGCAAACCCCAATTTATCTGGGCAGAATTTTAAATGGCAAAAATATTTCTCAGTTCCCTTCTGCAGCCAAGCTGACATGCAGAGGTACTGAAATCCTGCAAGGACTCTGCACCTCTCTCTTCTGTCGTTCTTCTGGAATGGGAGGAAACGGAAATCTCACAAGAAAAACTTTTCTCCTGACTTTCTGAGACGGCACAAACAAGAAAAAGCAGTGGTGGTTTGGGTATGCCTCATGTTATGAGACTGAGAGCCAGATCCAGCACTGCCTAGTCCTGCCTTGATTAACAGACATCACAAGATTCTTGTTCATTTGGGACTGAAGCAAATTGTTTGCCTTTTAAGTCTAAGGTGACCTAAACCTGGACTTAAAATAAAACCATAACTGAGCCCTAAAATTGCTGTGAAAACTCATACAGCATTGATGGAGCATAAGGGAGCTCAGCTCATTTAGTGGTGATGTTCTTAGTGGTGTCTTGCCAGTTCTGCCTTTAGTTGAATGAATTGCTAACCTGAGCAGAAGCCAAGAAAGTGATTTAAGTCAAAACTGCTGACCCTGTCTCTTCTGTAGCTTTACTTTCAAATACTTCTATAATAGTGCTTGATAATTTTTTCGCCCAATTTTAGCATAAAGTTTGGACTAGGTAGGATGCTTTGCATAGTAATTAACAGCTGATTTTCATGGTACCAAGTAAATTATTTTTAACTATACTATCTTCACTGAAATAAAACAAGTCAAACCAGCATCATTTGATGGTCGTTTTGTGCAAGAGAATGTGCATTCACCTGCTCTGCTTCTGTTCTCCCTGGTTTGATGCTTTGTAGGAAAAAAAAAAGGCACCTAAAATTGTTTTAATCCTTTACAGTTACATTAAAATGATGTGGCTGCCCAGCTGATAAATTGAATCCATTGTATCTGTTCTAAATTTATATAGATAGTGAAGTTCTGCTGGTCATAAATGATTTATCTTTTGTATTTGGAGTAGAGTCATAATCATTCACTCTTTTTCACGTCTAGTTTGGCAACTTTATCTCACTTGCAGTTTGCATTTCTGAAAGTGGAAATATATTCTGCAGCTTTTGATGTGTTGATTGGTAAGAAGGTAAAGACAGCTGCACACATGTCTCCAGAGACTCAGCTCAATGGCTAAATGAAGACCTCTAGTGCTTTCTTGTTAGCCAAGATAGATCTACATCCAGATGAACCACAATTAGTCAATAGTGAAGGCTATAGGTTCGTGTGATCAGAAGCCACAAATCAGTTTTCCCTAGGACTTAGTTATTGGCAGATAGCGCCTTAGGCTATGCCTTGCTGCCGCTTGCCTGACTGTAATTTTTCCCCTAGTGAAGTTTTTAAAGTCACATACTGAGGCTGGAGCAGTGATCTCCTGACAACAAGGCTGTCACTGGCCTGTCAAATATCAATTGCTTATTGAACAAATTGTCTGCTACTTTAATGTACCTGGCCCCTCGCTATTAACAAAGCTTAAAACGCTGCTGCTTTCTGTCCTTCTATTTACTCTGTCTGTACCTATCTGCTTACCCACATACCTCATTATTTTGACATGGCGTGGGCCATATCCTTCCTTCCTGCGACATTGATGGAAACGCACCAAAATGATTCATAGCCAAGGTGACTGCATATCATTGCGAACTTGTGAAACCATATTGGTAAACCAGGAAGGAACCCTAAATCCTGCTGGAATTTAAACCCTGGTCCAAAATGTCTTTGTTTCAGAAGGCTTGGTTAATGTATTTATTTGCTTAGATAGCCTCACATTGTACACAACTTTGCGTTTGGGTTTGGCTAAAATTAGAAGCAAAAATATATTGTGAGGAAATTTCATCTGAGGCCTTCAGAGAACTTGGGGGATGGTGGGGTGCAAAACCACACAATGCTCACAAGTGACAGATAAATATGATTCCCCAGTTTTATGAGTAGCTAAAATGAGTCTCAGAGAAGCTGTGTTACTTCCTCACCCAGTGAATGAGCTGTGGAGTTGCAGACGGAGCCCAAAGGTTTTATCCTCTTCCCCTATTTGTAGTTACCAGCCAGCCTGTCTCCTCTGTAGATGATTTACATGCCAAAATGGCATCTGCCGTGGCTTCTGGGCAGCACACTAGTTGAATCAAATCACACCTTTCTCATTGCTGCTCTGCAAATAAAGGAAAAATTAAGGCCAGCAGAAGTAAAAGTAATTCTTCAATGAACTGAGCATATAAAACGTGCTTTAAAATTTCCAGCACCCTGCAGTGATGGTGATTAGTTAAAGAAACACCACAGCCTTGTTACTATCACATCTTTTAAAACCTTTTTACATTATACAAAGATGGTCTAAGAAATTAATTAAAATGTTGGACAATAACATAATCAGGGATATCTATATTTGCAGTCTTTTCTCTGTGCTTGCATACATCTTTTATCTGTCAAGTACAGCAAATAGCTAATTAGCCCCCTTTTAAGTGCTTCACTGCTTATATTGGAGCTATAGTCATGCCCTAGTGGGATGGTTTCCAGGAAACATGATACACGTTCTCGGCTGAAAGAGCATATGCCTATTCGTAGGCTGTGGAGAAACCGGTAGCGATTTGAAAAAGCTCTTTTAAAGAAATAGGTTGTTTGCGGGTCTCGGAGTGCACCTGACCTGTCGGTGTTTTAAAGGCAGAGCAAGCCAAAATCCAGAGCCCCTACATGGCTCCTATGCAGCAAAATTCTTGCCAACATCAATCAGAGGGTTACTAAATATGGGCTGCAGGATATCACCTAACGTGTTCCCTAAAAGGTAAGTTTTTAGTATGATTGGTATGACTCATCATGTTAAATTCTTGCTTTTATTTGCTCATTTTCTGCTTGGGCGAAAGCCCAGCATAGTCAGAACTGAACTAATGTGCACTGATTTTGACAAACCGCCTTAAAAGCATTAGGTAGTTAGTATGTTACACCACTGTGCATTAGTATTAAAGTAGTAAATCTGACAAATGAACAAATCAGCTTATTTTTGCATAATGACCAAGAAAAATGTACTTGCAGATTAAAGTGATTTGGGGAGATTCCCTCCCCCCCCCTTCTTTCTGCGTTAAAATCTTTACGACAGAAAGGCCTCATTGAGGGTTACTATAACATATAATGTCACATGCCATCTCATGCTGACCACAAAAATAACTCAAGGCGCCACTCTGCTGCAATTAGCAGCTGTAAGATTATGATGTTTTGACACAGGTGAGGCAAAAACCTCCAAGCACAAACAGAGCAAAGATATGAGTTACACAACTATTTGATCACAAAAATACCGCATATTATTTATATACCAGAAACGTCATAAGAAAGGACTTTTCTCAGACTCCTGAAAATAAATTCTGCCAACAATTAACTTGCAGTGTGACAGCAGAATTTGACTACTGTTATTTAGGGATTTCCACTAGTCTTTGCCTTCTAAGTAAATATGCTTGCGTCTGCTGCTCTGCCTCATCAGAAGGTATCAATCATGGTATAAGGTGATTAAACACCAACCTTTGCTTACGTCCCACAATAAGACTATCTTTTATAAGTATGAAGTAGACTCTATCCCCCTTTATTCACTAAGTAGCATCTTGCTCCATGAGTGGTGTGGCTGAAGATACACTGGGCTACTTATAAAGCAGAATATTGTGGGTTTGAAAATAATAATTATATAGCTCTGTGATTTATTGGCCCGGTGAAAGGGCATATTGCAGATATCAAGCAAGTACTTTCTATCATAGTTGATTGACATGTGATTAGTATATGTACTACACAGCTTTTTAAATGTAACTAGGGAGCAGATCATTATGTGAAAAATGTATAAAAAGGCATTAGATAGTCGCCTCATTCTTCCTTTCTGTGCATGTCTGTTTTGCAAGACTTTGGCATGTGCCTGATTTACATTCCTACGATACCCCTTCTCTAACATTTAAGTAATTGTAAATGTTTTTTAAAAAGCTGGAATTTTGCAGCTACAGCGAATAGAACTTAAGGCTAATACACCAGATGAGTTACTTCTATAGTAAAAGCCCTTACACACGTCTAGGAGCAGTTCTATGGTGCGTAAAAATAAATTTCGTTTTGGCTTGTCCTACTCCACAGATTTCCATAGGATGTTTGCCACCTGCCGAGTTCTGCAGGAAGAGAAACACCCTGCCGGAGACCTGTTCCCCATGAGGGAGGTGCTGGGGCACGGGGGCTCGCTCACCCCTGCGCTGCGCTCGAGGCTCAGGAGGCCTGGCTCTGGTCCGAGCTTTCCATGTGTGATTCCCTTGGCCAAAAAAAAGGGAGAGATCCCAACCCTGCAGCCTCGGACCTAGGGGAGGTTTGTAGGAGGGAGGGGATCCATGTTGCATTCCTCAGTGTAAAGTAACTCTAGCTCTGGGGGCGCGGGACAGAGCCAGGATATTGAAACTTCCACTCACCACTGCTAGTGGTGAATTGAGTTGCCCTAACCTTAGTGTTGCTTAGTTTTAAAGCCTTGCTAAACTTTCCTGTTTAGCAGGAAAGGCTGCAAAAGCGAAACCTGCAGGCCCAGAGCTCTGCTGCTGGGCAGCCAAGTGGGAGATGCTGACCTGACCGGCTGACTCCAGGCTGAATTTTTGTTTTCTAAAAAAGGGATAATAACAGTCCTCTGCCTGACAGTGCTTGTACTCTGTGGTAATGGGGAGAGAGGGTAGATGGCAGAAAGGGTAAGTGCCGTACCTCCTTTAAATACTGGGATGTGACCTCCATCCTCCCTTTGTGCTCGCTTTCATCTACATACATGAACACATACATAACCATAAAAATATACCTATCCAGATAAAAGTCTGCATCAGCTATGGTCCTGCTGAATTATCTGAAATGATTTTTTTTTTCAGCACAATGGGTTTTAGCATTAAAGTGAATGAATGAAACTCTATACTTCAGCAGCATCGGTAGGAGGGAAGGGAATGAGAGGGTGTTAGAGAAAGGTAAAGTGCACATAAAACTGGATAATGTCACCTGCTGCTCCCCATCATGCAACTTAAGAAATGTACAGGAATTTACAATGTACAAATGTTCTGCTTTGTAACTACTGAATTTCACGGTTGCATATTTGCCACTTGTGAATTTGTAACTGGATATTAGCAATTTCCAAATGGCTGGGATGTTCGTGCACATGTAGTATTTGAAAAATTGTAATAAATATATGAGATAACCTGTGTATTCACTGAAGAGGGC
This sequence comes from Gorsachius magnificus, assembly GCA_034008185.1. Classification (NCBI taxonomy): domain Eukaryota; kingdom Metazoa; phylum Chordata; class Aves; order Pelecaniformes; family Ardeidae; genus Gorsachius; species Gorsachius magnificus. The sequence goes on from CM067084.1 coordinate 33,065,331, forward strand.
ACAAAAGGAAACAGAAATGCTAAGAACCGTCATGAAGTAATCTATTAAACTGGGACAACCACATTAAATACGCAAGCATGAGCTGATATGATACCCTGAGCATTTCCATATGGATATGGTAGAAACAGTTATATTGCCCAAGTAAGAGGCTAAAGCCAAAGGGTTGTGGACAAGATAATATAAATGTAATTAAGTCATTAGAAACTATTACTAGGGCACACCCCAACATTTGTTTGATCCCCTCATGTTACTACATACAGAATGGGGTGAGATCCAACCTGTCAGTGGTACTGGGATTAGATACCAAGATGTGAGAGGTAAAATTTGCAGAACTAAAATAACCCCTGATTTCATTAATCTCTTCTGAAATGTCTCAAGTGTTACTTTTATAGGAGAGACTTTCTTCCAAAAATATAAAAAGTTATCCTGGTACTAAGTATTAGGTGACCAGAATGTAACAGATCACAGCTATCATGTCATACAAGATCACAGCTATCGTGTCATACAGTGACATGCAGTGGTTGTAGCATGTTATTGTTGTTATTATTATTATTATTATTATGTTTGCTGGTACTATGAAAGTGTTAGAAACTGCCTTATTTTGTATTTTCTCAAGACATAACACATCAAGGTTCATGCCTCTGCCTGGGCATCCTTAATCTTATCCTTGATCATATCATATAAATGGGCTGATACAAAAAGGCAAGATTGAAAAGTATGCAAAGTTTTAAACAACTTTAGAAAACAACTATTAAAATTTCCAAAGTGAATGTTTTTCTAAAACAGATACAAGTTTTTTGCTTAGAAATATTATGGGATTTTTTAAAATCATCCCAATTCAGAAGGAAAATTAATTTCTGCATTAAAAGAAAAATCCCATTAAAAATGACCTTTAAAAATATGCATACTATATGATGTGTTTGTGATGTATGGTAAAAGGGCATAATTATCTGCTTCCGGTGATGTTTGTGAATAACAATCGAACCAATGGTTAGCAGAGGAAGGTGTTCATTTCCCCTTTCCTTTATTATTTTCAAACTCTTCCTTTCAGTATCTTTGGGTTAGGAAGTTTGCCCCTTTTCATTAAGGCCCTTTGTTTGTGGTCTGCTGCCAAATTCATCTGTATGCATCGTCTTCAGTAATATTGAGAGTTGTACCTTCCACGAGTCCTTGGCACTGCATGATGAAGCGCTCTATTTATATTAAAATGAAGAAGTTCCTAAGGGAGACATAGAACAGAATGAAACAACAAACAGAGCTTTAGTGACTGGATATGCGAAGTGACAGTGACAGCAAAATGGTAGCTCTTGTTACGGAGTGGCCCAAAGGACTGCAGAAAGACTTATAGCATGAGCCACACCGGCTTGAACTTGGCAGCTCTTACAGGCTTAAGTACTTGCCACGAGAAGATGTTTTACAAGACAGAAGTTAATCAAACAATTTCTCAAGATTGCAACTCTTGGTTTGGGATGTCATTGACATAATACGTTGCGTGAGGCTTTGCTATATATAAATTAGAGGAATTATTTTAACATCAAACCATATTTCTTCATTTAAATCAACGCACAACTATATAGCTGTTGTTATGATTTACTTAGTCTAGATAATAGGAGAGACAAGACATAGACGTCATGTTATACGGCAACTAATGCCCTAACGTTTTCAACTCAAGGAAAGGGAGAAAGTGAATTAAGCTGCTACCGAAATGTGCCCCGCAGGTCAATTTGAATTGGACAAGAGTGCTATAAAGTGCTTTATTATGGCAGGGGGGGAAGCTGTTGTTAAATTGCCTGGAGGACTGTCTCAAACTGACCATGATGAGGGAAGTGGTGAGGTTGCTGTGCCCTCTCTTCTGATTGTACAAGCAATCCACCCGGCCATCTAGAGGTGCCGGCTGAAAAAGGATGGGAATTATTGAAGGTGAATTTCAAAGAAAAATAATATTTTTGCAAAGTTTTTTTTAGAAAGGGAAAGAAGACCGGATACGATTTTTTGAAGGGAAAAAAATGAGATGGAGTAGGCAGGAGAGGGCGTTGCAAATGGCTGCTTTCTTTGCACATCTGGGCCAAAAGAGCATTGCGTGTGGGGGGCCGTGGTGCTACCAGGAGGGGAGACTTAAGACTGAGCATCTGCGAAGGGAAAGGGCTTTTATCTGTTTCTGTTTTTGTCACGTGGTGTTTGAACTTTGGTGTGTAATTCATGTTTTATATAAAGCAAGTATTTGCTGAAGAGTCAACCTGTCCTTTCCCAGGTCGCAAATTAGCCATTTACAATTTCTCACTGAGTACCAGCGGGAGAGCCCGTGCTTCGTACTGGTTCCAGCACAAGCTGGAGGCAGGCTGCACTTGACATTCCCCAGTTGTAATAGCATATGTTTAAGGAACTTATTTTCACTTGCAACATCTGCTACAAAAAGAAGGCACCATCTATTGGAAATAAATAAAGTGGTAGTCAGATACTCTGATGAGTAAACTTGTTCGGGGAAAAAATTAATTGTTCCCTATGGATACAGACCTGCAGATGCTGATAGCACTGGTAGGGAGGAAAGATCACCTTTTACAATGCAAAGACATAATTTATCCCATTCCTAGCCCACAGGAAGTCAAGCCCAGGGCATATCCTTCATGTCTTTATTTTTTGAAAATCATTTCTATGAAAAACAAATGAAACAAAAGTTTAAAACATCTGAAAACACTTTCCGTCTTTTAACTTGACCTTCCACTTTTTTTTTTTTTTTTAATTGAAAATGACTTTTTCATAACTGTGTCATTGCAGAGGGCAGGAATTGTCTAAGTCAAATAGGAAAAGTTCCCAGAAACAGAAGCTAGACCTGTTTTATTCAGGATCCAGTTCCAGATTCTATCTACCTCTGGTCATCTTGTCTGATAATCTAGCATCCCTACTACAGAGAATGTGCACCCAACAAGGATTTCCCACCAGCACCTACTCGGGGATCTGTCACCGCTGAACTCCTTTGGCATCCCCCCCACTTGCCATTGCCCTGTGATTAGCAGGAGCCTCAGAAGCTGTTCTTCACTACTATCGCTAATACTCTCTGACTCCTGGGAAGGGAGAAAATAAGGAGAGTGGAGAGGAAGATTTGGATATTAATTTCCAAATAATAGAGTAGGAGGGGGAGATGTTTTCTTTGCAGTCAAGAATAGGAGAGTTATGGAGAGATTCAGGACTGTGTAAACTCTGTGCAGGGGTAGCTCTGCAAATTGTCCATGAAGGGCAGGGTTTGAAGGAAATCACCTTCTCCAGAAGGGCTTCTTTCCTTATGGACTTTGAATTCTGGCTATGGAATATGTGCACAGTTTTTAAAAAGTGCTCTATTTCTTCAGGATTTCCAAACCTTTTTAGTAAACCAATTTTCCATTCTATCCTGATCTCACTCTTCATCCAAAATTTGATTTGGTTTAATGTTAAAATTCCACCGTTTGTTAACAGATCAGGTACGAGAGAGACTTGAGGTGTTTTTCATAAATCAGCCAGTCCAGAGTGTGGATTTGACTCTGCTCCATGGGATCTCTGCTAAGTCACCTGAGCTGCATTTCTCATGTCAGACTGTCTTTGAGACATCTGCCTTCAAAATACCTGGAGACGGTGAAAGTAAAAAATTGGAGAATGACAGTGTAGTGGGATTTTTCCTTCCGGCAAAGCACTGTGGAAGAGGTACTCCTTTTATTTCCACATGTTGACAATTTTTTTCTGCATAAACAAATTTGTCTGAGCTACTTCGGATGCCTTGGAATATGTCCATGTGTCCTTAACCTGTTTTGGCTGCAGTACAGGTTTAATTTCTCTGACATCCATTTCTGGATTTTCTTGGTAGAACTAACTCCTGTGAGAATGAAACTGAGAAATTTGTAAAGTTTGGTAACTGGGCAAAAATAAAATGGGCATTTCAGAAGAGATTAGGGAAGGTAATGAATCAACAAGGCTACTGTCTGTTTAGAGTCAGACACAGGTAGAAATTAAAAGGTTTTAATTAAGGTTTGGGGGGAGATTTTTAAAGGTTTTTTCACCTAATTTTCTGGTTACACTAGATTTCTCAAGGATGGTTACAGAGCCTTAAAACACGCAGCCTTAAAAAGCACAACATTGCATACACGCACCCAACACTGCCATCTTGGGTTAATTCCTCGATATTCGTGGTGTGGCTAATTCAGCTAACAGGGAAAATGCTGTTGGATGTGCCCCTTGTGACCTGTAACTATGAACTGGACCCCAGAACTCAGCACCAGACTCCCACTGCTCCTGAATATCCATACTGAGCAAAAAACCCTCTCCCTTTAAAACTTCAACTAACCTGTCCTGCATGCTGATCGTCGTGCCAGGTACAGTGGTTTATATACTTTTGGGGGTTTAATCAAGCAGTCTGTAAAAATCAGCTGGAGGCAATGTATGCTTTATCGTGATTAAAATGCTTGAGACAGTAGCATTAAGTGTAAATGACACTACGTAACAGCAATTACACATTATTGGTTAGATCTTCTGCTAATGTAAATTCAAATAACTGTGTTTGAGGCCATGTTTCTCTAAGTCACTCTGTAAAGATTTCAAGTAAGAGAGATCAATTTTAATTAAGCACATGTTTTAGAGATCATATAAAAGTGGAGAGAAAAAAAAGTCATATTTTTTTTTACTAGCAGGTTATTGAATATATTGCAGAAGATTAAGGTGCTGCTTTTGTTAATTAGACTTTTTTATGATGTTACAGAATTTGGAATTAGGAAAGATCAGGGAAAAGCTAATTTTTATCTGAGAAAAATTACAAGAATAAAAAAAAAATCAAAGGTATACATTAAATTCAGAGACAGAGATAAAGCTACATTTTTTCCGATGATAACTTACAGCAAATATCTTTATGTGAAATAATTTGTTGTCTAAACTTGCTAATGTTAACTAAACCATGCTTTGAATAGGCAGTAGAAATATTCAGATGGCAAAACAGTAGTTTCTTCCTGACTGGCTCAGCAGTTTAGTATAACTATGAGTTTTATTGTGTATCATTTTTTTATCTGCTGTAGTTATTCCATCAAACAAATCGGTTCTTCCTTTCCTGGCCAGAGTACAGTATGACTCGAAAAAATCACTGAGAAGAAAAAAAAAAAAAAAATTCACATTGTATAAAATGCATTTTCAAAGAAAGAAAGAAAGAAAAACACCCAACAGGAACCATAGATTGGCCTCCTACAGTGTGCAAATGGCCAAAGGTTGAGCAGTTACCTCTCTTTCTGTATGGCCACGTGCTCGAGTGCTGCATTGCCTGTGTGCCTGTGGAAATGGATCATCTCAGGTTTCTCTCTCTCTGGGTTTATTAATGACCTTGGTGCCTCAATGGGCTTCCAGTGACTTGGAAGTGGATAGGGTGGAGCATTTCTTCTAGCACATGGACACCATCCCTGGCCTTCTCTTCCCTTCTTGCCTGAAGTGTCTCATGTCAGCCTACCACCACCGCCCCACGAAGCTCAGCTCAGAAGTCCCTAGGCCCCCTGCACCTTGAGTTTCCTTTCTGGATTGCGTCCATGGTCAGAGGTTTTTGTGGGCAATAGGTAAAGCGTGGAGCATGGTCCTTGCTTGTGGAAGGAAGACCTTTCATTATTAGTCTTCTGCATTATGTTACAAAATTTGGAATTAGTGAATATCAAAAGAAAGCCAATTTTTAACATAGGGAAGTTGCAAGAATGAGAAAAACCCACACTATACAAGGGTAATGCACTTCCTCCACGAAAGAAGTGGAAGCGTAATTTCAACACATTTTGATTCATCAGGTTTTTAATTGCTGCTGTAATCATTAGACATTATATATATGGCCATACTGAAGTGCCTGGTCACTAAAGGTCACTAGGTTAAGGCAATGTTTTGTACTATGTTGTGAGGAAGGCTGTTTATTTTAGTGTTAGCAGATATGCTCCTGTTGCTATATTTTAATTTAAAATTTATCATATCTTTTTCTCAGAAGGCCTGAAACAGAGATACAGAGATACTGTATGTGATGACAAGCCAAATTTGCCTCTTCACCATAAATAATCACTGTAAGAAAATTAAGGTGCAAACCCATGCCTGCTGTAATTGTTGCATACTTATTAGAAGCTTTCCCTTTCCAGATTCTCTGGGTATCTGTTGCCCATGATAATGTGAATACTTAAGGGGAAAGTGTAATTAGCGACTGTGTAGTTCATTCAGTAAACATTTCTGAGCTGTTTGATGTGACTGAACGGAGCGTCACATATAATTTTACACTTTTATCCTACCAGGCAACTGACAGGTCTCTAATCTCAGTCTCAGAGCTTTCACTCTGCTTGAACTTTGCTTCATAGAGGTCATTTTCCAACCACTTGGGAGCAGGAGCCACGTCCGTTAAATCCCACAGAGTCGATAGATGCGATAATAGCTTTAGGCACATTTTCTTAGAACTCAGGGGAAAAGACAATTTCAATAAATGTAAAGCTATACTCTCTACAATCTGCAGAATATGTAAGCAAATCTCATAGGAGCACATCTTTCTTTTACCTCCTGGCAAGAATCTCTTTAATAATAACGCGTATTTGTTTGTTTTCAATATCAACACTTGATAAGGGCAGAGAAGGCACGCACAATGCTTTAAGAAGAGAATAAAGAGGAGGAGAATGCACGAGGTGAAATGACCAGCAAAATATTCCCTCAGGTTTGGATTTTACAGACTATTAAATAGTCTAATACATATTTCTACCTCAGAGAAAGGCAGATGGAAATAGGGTTTGCACATGGTGGTCTGACCATCATATGGCAAATATGAAGGCAAGTGTTAACATACAAACTGTCGGTAGGAGAAAAGTAGAGACCAAGCATGCTAAATAGGCTTGTACACATAATGCTTTGATATATTTTGCATTGTATAGATCAGAGCTCATCAAAACAAGCTTGCAGGTTGTATCTGTCAAGATAATTAACAGACAATTCCTCTGTAGCAGATATCTGAGCTAAGTAGGAAGGACAGTTCCTCCCTTGACATGGCATCAAAGGAGAAACGTCTGATATTAAAATAAAATAATATGAGTTATTTCAGTTTGATCATAGCTGTCTAACATAAAAATTAACCCCCCTCACATGATAAAACAAACAATCCCTGCTTGACTGTCAAACTCTCACACCGAGATTGAAAATAAACTTTCCAATTCTTTCAACATTTTTGCTATTGTCTTTGATTATTTTTTCCTTGATATATTTGTGGTGCAAAGGAATAAATCTTGAAAGTAAAGTATCCCCTCCAGCAAAATATTTTACTCCATTTGCCTTGGAGAATTCCACTGCAGGGGAGAGAAAAGGAAGAAAAAAAAAAAAGCCTTGCAGAGTAGCTGGAACAGCTTCAAATTCAATAGCCTGTGAGATTTTCCTTTAAATGATCTTTCTAAATATAACAGTTCAATAGGTCAGTGGTCAATATGAATGTTATCTGCAAGCTGGAGCTATTAATTTCTGCAACACTGTTCCAGATGCCAAATGTTAGCCTAATGTTTTATACGCCAGCTTTCTCACACATATGCTTAAATGAACATTAGGCAAAAACAACTGAGCAAGTGGTGCTGGTGCTCCCATATTAAAAAGGAAAATAGCTGCTAGATCACAAAACAGAATTTTTAATCTTTTTTTCCTTTTCTTTAAAAGGTCCTTTGAAGAACAGTCAGCCTGAATGGAAGAACGTTGCCGATGGTGAGGTGAGAATTTGTACAGCTACTTGACAAAGGTGAGAGAAACAATGCAGAAATTAATGCTTTAGAATAATTCAACTCTATTTGAAACTAATAGTAAGACATGGCAAATGTACTGAGTGTCTGTTCGGTAGCAAAATGTTGAAATGGAAAGCGTATTAGGCCGTGGGAGAAGAACATGAATTAGGAGCTGAGCCTGGCTGTAGTGGCTGCTCCAGCAGAGGCAGTGCTGGGAGGAGCTTTGCTCCGCTGTGGGCTCCTGGGGTTGGGCTGGGGCTGACGCAGGGGCTGCAGCCTGGCATGAGGCACGGTCCCCTGAGACCTGCCGGTGGCAGAAAAGGGAGGTGAGCTCCTTTCCTGACTCTGACAGGTGTCGGGCACGGGGAAGGACGTAGGGCACAGCATTTGCAAGGCTGGATGGTGCACCCCTGCCCCGATCTGTACACCCTTACTTTGGAAAGTAGCAGCCTCCACGTGCTGCAGCATCTGCGAGTGACACAGATAACAGAGCTGACCCACCTGCCACATCATGTTTTCTCCACGATGTTTTTTGATGTTTAGGCTGTGGGCCACTGCCCTGTTAGGTCCTGGTTTAAAACACATTTTAAAATACTCGGCCTCTCTTCTACTCACCACTCTGAGCACCCTTTTCTGTACACAGTTCACTCTCCCCAGTCAGAGTTATTTAAGGTCTCTCTTCGTCACAAGACTGGTGTTTGTTCTTGCAAGTTCATCTATGGCTGTCAAATAACTAGAGGCAACTGAGAGTTGTGCCACTCATTTCAGACTTGATCATAACACAGAAAGTCTGAACATGGCAGTCGGTGCTATTTTGCACCTTCAGATGCATCGCGTGGGAATCCACAGAAGCAGGTCTGCAGTTTTTGTCTTGTAAACAACAAAAAATGACATTTTTATTTTCTCCCACATCTCTAAGCAAGAAAATTCAGTCCTGTCCTCCAGAAATCCACTGAGTTGCAGTTATCTTGAGTGCAAGGTGCTAACCTGTTGAGCCATGTGCTTGAATTTAATACTCCCTTGGGGAACTGAGGCTGGACAGCCAGTTCTGAGATATGATTTGGCTCAATGCTTACTTTATGTGTTTCAGTGGTGCTGCAAGAACCCAGAGAAAAGTTCTGGGAGAAAACATCAGAGGATTGCTATGGGCAGAGGGAAAACACTGTCAAAGAAACCAATTAAGGAGAGGAAAGGAGCTCAAAAGGTTTGCTCCCTGTTGTACTGAAGCTGGTTATTCTGTTTCGAATCACGGCTGCTGAGCTGATTTTTCTGTTACAATATTTGTGGTTGCAGTTAGGCCAGTAGTGCATATTCGCACTCAGAGGACCTTATTCTTGTCTTTATTTCTGTCTTTTGAGTGACAACTTTATTTAAGCAAACTCCCACCTCTACATCATTACCCTGGATCCGATCTCTTCTCCTCAAGCTAGTACCTTGGCCAGTTTCTTTGCCATTTCCTCTCACACGTTTTGTCATCACCTCTGGTTCAAAGATTGACAATGACTTCTATTTTCTCTCACCCATGCCTCCTGTTTCAGTCACAATAGGCGAGTCAGGTCAGCCTGACTTGCCTATAGCAGCCCGGCAGGCAGGTCTATTCACTCCACCCAGCTTTGAGCAGCTTTTGTCTAGGTCTTTTTACACAAGCTATGTCTAATCCCAGGAGATAATATTCTTCCTGATGTTATAAACTGGGGTCTTTCCTTCACTCATTCACCTACCTAGCTTTAGTTCTCGTGGGGGTTTTCTTCATCTGCCAGTTTGATGGCCTTCTTTTCTAGCTACATGTGCTCCTACCTTTTGTGCATACAAACCTTGACAGCACTGTCCTAGAAATGCCTTCACCTTACACGCTAGGTTTTGATGTGCTGTATGGAATAGTGCAAGCCAGTCAAAAGCTGATTTTTAAAGTTTGTTATTTGCTTAAGCAACTCTCATGTCTGGGAAACTTAGTGTGGGTGACTGATTTATTAATATCACTTTGCTGATACATGTTTAGAATTTATTTTTCTCACAATACATCCCATGTACGAATAATAAATATAACTGAAATAATAACAGACTTACTATTTTTATGATCAGTTTATGTCCCCATGTGATTCTAATAAGAAGAACCCAGGTTGGGAAAGAAGCCATGAAGTTTTATGATGTCTGTACTCTAATCCTAATCCTCCAATGCAGAGCAAAATCCATCTGTGCTAGAAAATATCATATGGAAACCAGAGACCTTCAAGTTTTTACTGCTGCTGTCCCAAATGGAGGTATATATGTGGACACTGCTGAGCTCAGAATTACAGCCCATGACCAGAAGTAACATATATAGTGCCAGAGGACCTTATTCATAACAGAGGCAGGTTTAACATGTTTATGCTTTACTTGAGCGTATGGTGACAATGGTTCCCAAGGATTGCACTGGCACTCGGGGATTGCTGGGAAGCAAACGTCTCTTTTATTTTAGTCATATTTTCCCTAGCAGAAAAACAGTGAAGAGAGATGTTTTGTTGGTCCTATGCTGCTCATCATTTCTCCCAGGCATTTTTCATTTACAGGGCCCATCGAGTTTCTGGTAACTTGCTCTTGTGGATTGGTACAGAAAGGTCTCCGTATAACTTGGAGTCTGGGAGAAAAGTTTTCTTTTTAGAGCTTAAACATTCTCTAAAGAGTAAGACATGCTAATTATTTCTATAGCAAAATTGAACAGGTTTTTTTAACTTTTTGCACTGCCTTAGATGAGCAACCTTCTTACACAACAGTGTCTAAAAAGTAATATATGTAGGGGAGTATGCGGATGGTCTAAAAGAGTTTGTTTCCGAAATGTTTAAACAAAATCGCTATTTAATATGAAATACAAATAAAACTGAAGCATTGCATGCAATTAACAAATTCACTGAATTATCAAATTCTACTTCACTTTAAGCTGATGAGCTCCTTGAAATGGTGACAGATACACTTTTATATCTGCGAGCCTAAAATGACCTCAGGAAAAAGCATTTTCTCTCTTAAAAGCTAGACATAAAAGGAGTTGAAAAATTTAAAAATGGTTTCTATAGCGTAAAAGCTGAGAGACAAATCTACAAATGGGATCAATCTGCCTTGCTCCTGCTGCCTTAATCCAGCACCTCAAGAATCAATGTCTCAAGTCAATCCTTCCAGATGAGGTGCTGACTGAGTTCCAGGTGCTTCCAGTGGTAGGAGGAAGTTGATTTTGAAAATAAAGGGCCAATCTCCTCCTCAGAGTAACTTTATTTTATGTAAAATGCTAAAAGAGCCGTTTTCTGCCATGGCAGAATGTGGAGGCCTGGGTGCCTGTTGGTGGTGTGGGACAGAGCTCAGCATCGTCATGCCCTTAGCCAAATTTTCCTGCCTTTAGTCATGAAAATTTTTGATGATTTCATGAGAGAACTGTAAGTAAAGGGCAGAGTTGAACAATGTGTCTTTGTTCTCTGTCCTGTCATTTCTGCTTAATCTGACGCTCTCATAAAGAAAATACTACAAAATACTAATTTTCAGAAATCCAGTGCTGGGGATATTAGTACGGCTGGTCACCTAGTATGAAAAAAAGCAAAAAAATGCAGGAAAAGAAGATAAATCTATCTGGTGCACCTACTTCTAAAATATCCATGTCAGAGATTTAACAAGCGGGAGCACTTCTTCCTCATTCATTAAAGCTTTGTCTTTCTGGTAATAAACAGCCATATATTGCTGGTAAACAGCCCTTTGGAAGGTATGCGATTAGCCTGCAGTTTTTATTTTCTGTGGGTTGTGCAGATCCATCTTGCTCTAGAGCACATTCCTCAGGGACCGTGGACCATGAATATCACCAGAAAAAATACCTGTATCTATAGTGAAGCCACTGGGGCCACAGAAATGCTGTGGTTCTGCTATAGTACCTATCTGTTAGCACTTTTGCAAGAAAAGCTGCATTTAGCTATGTTTCCTTAGAAGAAGTTTGGAAGGCCAAGTAGTCATATTTTCTAATGGAACTACAACCAGATTTAGCTGAAGCATTTTGATCTCTCTCTAGGGTGGGGCAGGCTTGTGATGGAGAATGAATCATTAAAAATATATTTCATCTGGAGAAGAATCTTCAGGTGTCTGTAAAGATCAGAGGGATGCTGACATGATCCTGAGATGTGAATTGGTGTGGTCTCTGTGGAAAGGGTGGGTAGATAGCATTTGTGTAGAGACTACACAAAATAGTTGGGGTTTGCTATTTAACACTACAAGATTGTGCTAAATACACTAGGAAGGTAATCTTTACACTGGCAAAATGTGGAGCCATTTTAAGCACCGTGCCCCTCCTCAGGTAGCATGTCCTGCCCTCCCAGCAGACAAAAAGAGGCCAAACAAGGAGGACCAGGATGGCAGGAAAGTTACCTTTTTGTGCTGCTCTCCTCTGCCAACAAGAAAGATTCTCGTCTGTCACTGTTCCACCACCGTTAGCAATTATTTGAGAAATGCAATAGCCAGCTGATTGTCTTTCCTTTCTACACATGATTCGGGGAAAAAGAGTCAAGTCTACCCCCTGCCCTTAACTTTACAATTCTTGCTGGTGTGGATGAGGTACCTCGAAGCTCAGCGTGGCTGAGAAAGCCTTTGGATGTCCGTATGAGGCTCCACAGAGCAATTTCTTTCATTAGCATGCCTGAAAGTAAAACAAAGGAAATCCATCCAGAGCTTTCCCCAATCCTGCTCAAAGAGCACAAAGCCTTCAAAAACCCCTATGGTTGAAAAAATGTTATGGTGGTTGCCAAGTCAGGCACTAAGAAGTTAGTAAATATTAAAATGGAGTCTTCTTTAATACAGCTCTTTCATGCATGTAACTTGGGTCTTAACTTTCAACTGAATAAACACCAATTGAGAATGCAAAATGTTATTATTACCATTATCTCATTATAGTAATACATTGCTCAAGAACTTTTCATCATGCAATGTGTGGGATATACTGCGCTCTGGGACCCACGGAAAATGTGACAAGGAGGATCTTGGCCAGAGGTCCCTTTGTTCAGTTCAGGCAGAAGCTGTCTGGGTGTTTTCAAGCTGTCTGATGTTACAGGAATGCTCACTCCAGAAAAGGCAGGGAGCAAATTAAGAAAACTTTCTTCAGAGCAAGGTTTGAATGCTTTTTGGTGATCGCTTAATATTATATAATGCTTTATAATAGTCCTGTATGATGTGAATCAAGTTGCTGAACAGAGCTACCTTGTATCATTCTTGGCAGCCTAACTGGGGAGATCAATGTGAGACTGGTACAGATGACCCAGGCCGGGTGGGAGATCTGAGCCCTTCTGCAACAACTGGACAAAAACGGTAGCCCAAGTGATACTCGATACCTGTGTTTATGCACCTAACTTTTACTCTGATGATTACAGTTCTGCTTCATGAAAGGAATATGTGAATGGAAAAACTATGAACGGTTTGATATATTTTTGTTTGTTTGTTTTAAGGAGAGCAGTTAATTATGGGATTGTATTTTCATGAGGAAAGGGCTGACTTTATCAGTCTGAATACACCTAGAGGTCTTAATCCAAGCCCTTACATGTGGGCTGCTCTTATTTGCTGCAAACAAGATTGGCACAATATCTTCATCTCCCTTCAATTGCCCTCACTGTAATCCAAGCTGTGGTTTCAAGGGGAATCAGTTTGGTAACTTGCAGATACATACACACTCTACCCATCAAACCAGACCAGTCCCCATGGCAGAGTGGCTTATGTTTATACCCACTTTGCCTTGCTCTTGGTTTTGGTGATCCATGGATAATATTAGAATTTTCTGTTCTTTTTAAAGGTGACAGCAAAACGATGCAAAATGGTCTTTTTAATGTTTACTAGGATGCGTTAAAATGAATATTGACTTTAATTCTGTAAGCTTACTAGGCATGTGTTTTAAGTAACTTTCAAATCTAGACAAAGATATTTCAGGCTTTCTTGGATGTTAGTATTTGCTAAATTGTTTTGTTGAAATAACAGCTTCCCATCACGGTTTTACACTTCCAGACTACCCAAAATATTGGAAAATAGGGTGCAAGGTCAGGAGGACAATTCCCTGCTTTTCTTGTAAGAGAACTGGGGAAACAACTGGATTTTTCCACATTGATACCTATGTTTGCACAGGAATTCCTGCACTAAGTTTCTGTTTCCTCACAAGCAAAGACTTGAATATGGTTCAAATAAAAATACCCAACACACTTAAATGAACTGCATAGCATTTCCAGTGCTTTCATATTGCTTCAGATCAATTTCACTAGCACCAGACTGTGTTGGGAAGAGCGTATCCTTTGAGAACTGGAAAACATTGATTTATTTTACATGTCCAATTAGTTCCATAAATTAAGCAACTGTGTTCAGGTGCATGATACAGCACTGTGCTTTTAAAAGCTGAGGAACCTATAAAAAGCCGTTAAGAACAGGACCTTCATTTGAAAAAGGGGGCCTTACTTAAAGTGGTTAAAAGCCACGGGGAAGATTCCCATTGATGTTGGGGCAAGCTTGTTGTAAAGGTTCACATATTTATGTTTTAACAAAAAAATTAATTCTCTGGGGTTTTTTTGTCTGTTTTTTAATTCCACAGAAAGATTTTTGCTGGTTTTGTTGGTCTGTTCATTTTAAATGAAGCTGTGACTTAACTCTGTCTCATTAAGTGGCTGAACAACATCAGTGTCAAACAATTATGCTGCAACAAGAGGCGGTGTCAGAGGTGTAAAAACGTATGCACCTTAAGCATTGGTGTTTCCCTTTGGGGATAACTCGTGGGTGCATGTCAATGTAAAAATATTCATCCAGTTGCAGATCAAGCCAATCAGCCTCCTCCTTGCGAGGGTGAAGGTTGCCAGGCCAAGCACAAGCAATTAGCTGCGCGGCGTTCGCACGGCTGGCGGCCCTGTCCCCGGCTGATTGCCCTGAGCTCCACTGCTGCTCGTAATGCAAATTGTATCTGGTCCCCCGGTAATCGGGATCAGTGCTGCCTTGTCTGTCTACTCGCTGCTTGTGCCCCCTCTACGCTGTGATAATGGTTTTGGTGGGCAATCAGGGAAGATGCCTTCTTGACTCATCTCTCATAATAGATTGTCCTCCTCAGGCAAAATTGAATAACCCCCGACATGGCCTGGAGGCAAGCACTACGAATTCAATAATTCTGCAGGGTCAACGTCCTGTCATTTTTGGCAAGCAAGTAATTATTCTGCACTAACATTCAGTAATGGGAGTAGGAAACTGCTGGAGACACCTTCCTCCATACCCAGAATAACCACTTTAATAGGATATTCCTCTAATATGTAATTCTGCCTCATTCCAATGCCCCTTGCATTCAGGTTCGCTTTTCATGCACATTTCACGTACATATTCTGCAGAGGCTTTTTACCAACGACATCTGTGGGAAAGTTTAACAACTTCACTGTCTGTTGTTTAATATTTTCCACTTTTATGGGTTACAGTTGTGCTGTCTATTTGCTTTTACTGATTTGTGAAAGATTTATTATAAACCAAATACAGCTGTTCTCTCCTTTCATAAACTGAAACTATTTTGGCAAAACCTATTTTCCACTATGAAAATAAATTTTAAACTGCTTCCCTCACCCAGCTTTCCAAGCATGAGCATCCAGTTGTTATTTAGTGGTGCAGAATAGGTGCCAGGGTGGTTGTAGGCTCACTTAGGGGAAAGAAAATGCCTGTGTTTCAAAAATAAACAGCAGAAATGTTTTTTCTCCTTCCACCCCCCTTTTTCAGTGGATTTAATATTATTATCTGCAGATCTCAAGAGTTATGAATTATGATATAAAAAAACTTCTGTAGATTCAAAGAATTTTTGCACTCTAATTTTGCATTTACACTGAGGGATTGTACACATTTTATTTAGATACTTAAGCTTTATCTTAAACTAATATTATTATCAACCTTCTGATATAATTCAATATTTTCTCCATGGAGCTTAAAATAGCCCTCTGTTTACTCTGAAAGGGCACACATTTCACTGGGTCTGTTTCCACTGTCGAAATTTGGACCAGTACAGTGTTCCCAGTCATTTTGAAAGGGAATATTAAAAGTTCTAAATTCTTCAGGAATATTTTGCTGTGGCTTGTAATATCCTTTCCCCTTTCCTAAACTAGAAAAGTTATAACTTTTCATTTTTTAAACAAAGTAAGAAATAGAAGAATAGGGATCTGTCACTAATACTACTGCTTCTATCTACGTTGTTTGCTATTCTCTTGGTTTAAGTTTGGGTTGGGTTGGGTTTTTTCCCCTAGAATTAAAATATGTTCTACTGCTTGAAAACTATTGCTTTAATCATTGAAAGAAACCTTTATCTCTTCTCTCTTGAGACCAGTGTATATACAGTAATGAAGATCCTTGTATAATGGCAGAATAAGCACTTTCTATGACTGATTAGTGATTGATTATTGTAGGGCTATCACCCTATAGCTGCTCATCGTGGTGCTTTTTGATGAGCAGCATTCATTCCCAACATGAGAAATGTGTTTTGATCTGTACTGGTTTTGTTTACCAGACGGGACAAAACTTAGGCTGATATTGTTCATGTTCAGCTGCCACTGTTGATTTAGAGTGCAAGCCTAAGAAAATCCTGTGTCAATGACAGACCCAATTTTTTGTGAAATGCTTGTCGTGATTGGTGCTGCTTTCCATCTTGCACCAATAGTGATTGTTTTTCCTTTCTTCCCTGGTTTTAAAATGCCATTTGCAATATAGCTTCAATATGATTTAATTTACCGTTGGAATGTTCTTCTCATTACTGCATTGACAGGCCCGCCTAAGATCCATCTCCACTTGTTCCTTTGCCAGCTTGGCTTCATAATGCATGCTGCTTCAGCCGTTGGCTCACGGAGAGATTTTTTTTTTTCACTAGTACAAAGTTACCTTTTCTAGTGCTCCAGCCAAAGCACCCAAGATTCATGGTGCTTGCACTAAAAGCTTACAAATGCACATATTTGGACCACAAAAAGGTTTTTTTGTGTGTGACACTTCATTGCAAAAGAGGAATGGTTTTCTATAGAGATCTGGACTATTGGAAAATGCAACAAAGGAGGGGTGTAATTCATGGAAATAAAATTATGGAATTGTTCTGAACTACTGTGATGGCTCTTTTAGATGTAGCTCCATGTGTGTGCCTTGGACCCTTCTGTAGTATTTAACACAAAAGCCATCGATTTTTTAGGCAGAGCAAATCACCGCTCAAAAACTGTTGGCACAAGACCTAATGAAAGAAATACACTTTCCTTAGTACAGAGGTGCTCTAAGAAAGACTGTCATCATTGCCTGTGGCCAGAAAAACTGTGTTTAAAATGTGTCTTTCTGAATGTTTGATGGTTTACCTAATGATATAATTAAATTCTAATCCATGGCTTGTAATTTCAATGAAATTATATTAATTTTTCCACCCTGTACAGAAATATTCATTTATATATATAAAATACACACACATGTACTTGTACGCATACAGCTATGTCAGTGTTCTAGGGCAAGACAAAGCAGAAAAAGGGTTGGCAGTTGTAAAAGATATTGCTGCTGAATGCAAAGCTTATAAACAGGCACTAAACTTACTGTTCTTGCCTTACGTTTATCTTCTGTGCTTTCTACAGCCGGTTTGACTCATAAGTATATGTACCGTATTTCACCTCAGGCTTTGGAAGGTATTTAGTTTTAAATCAGTTTAAATATGACAGATAAAAATTAGGACCTTATCCTGTAAATCCTTATTTGCTGGACTTGTCTTTACGTGCCTAAATTTTCCCGTTGATAAATGAATGCATGTGCAGTACTTTGAAATACCTGGGTGGTTATTATTGACCTGAAGTGACTACTCAAGAGTAGAAAGGTTGTGAGGTCAGCTGTTTACATTTTTTTTAAAAGAAACTTAAGTTTGAGCACAATGCACTGGGGTTTTTTTGCATATATTTTACACAGGCTGTGCTGAATAAAAAAATAAAATTCACACAGCCAGTGTGTTTTTAGCTTTAGTCAGTGCATAAATGTTACTGACGTAGTAAAATCCTTTTTTTTTATTTGAATAGAGAATAAAGAAAAAGTAGGCTATTAAAAACTGTACTTTATCATTTGTTGGCACAAAGTTTCAAGCCGCCTTGTTCCCCTCTCCCAGCTGTCTCTCCTTACTTCTGCTTTTATTTAGTCCAAAATTCCTGCTGTTTCTTAAATGTGTGTTTGTACATCAACTATTAATGTCCTTTGAATTGTTTGGGTTTGCTTTTGTTTGTCATATTAATGCTACTGCGAAACATTCCAGTTTTAATCCTAAAGGCAATACATTATTCCAGAAATCTGTTAGTGAGCCTGACTTTTTTTTTTATTATTTTCATCTTTTCCTAGCTTTTTTTATAATAGCCAAGTATACAAAAAACTCAACGGAAGAACAACCCCACAAACTTCATAATTCATGCATTCAAAAATGAGTACAAATTCCTCAGGACTTTGTCACGAAAAATCTCTTATCATCTGCTCTGGGAGACAGGCACAAGGAGCACGACAAGCTGCAAGGTAAGCACCGGAGACAAAGCTGCAGGCCAAAGGAGCCGCATGCAAGTCAAGCAGTCAAAGCCAGGTTCTCATCTGTCTCTGAGCCCCTTGTGTGGGCGCAGAGAAGAGGGACAGAAAGACATCTGCGTCACCAAACTTCCTTGCTTAAGGGGATGTTGGTCAGGAGTGCAATATTATTTTCTGACATAGATTTTTTCTCACAGATGTATTTGGGTAGTTACCCAGATGGTTATTTCCCATTGATGTCAGAGATGAGGAGGTGAAAAGCAATAAAAGTGAGTTAGTTCTGCACTGAGACAGCATCCACCTTAAAGAAGTAATTGCAGAAAGATGTGTTTTCCATAAGCTCTGCAAGTGAAATTCACATAGAAATGAGTAAATATAAATATAAAACCCAACACT
Organism: Gorsachius magnificus; assembly: GCA_034008185.1. Lineage (NCBI taxonomy): Eukaryota > Metazoa > Chordata > Aves > Pelecaniformes > Ardeidae > Gorsachius > Gorsachius magnificus. The sequence continues at coordinate 33,083,954 of CM067084.1, forward strand.
ATAATATGCATTACAGTTAACTATCCAAACGATATTGGAAGGTGGGGTAAGCAGTGCTATGCATGACTGTGAGCCAAAGTCATCACTAGGGGACAACAATTTCCTGACTTTGTATTATTATTTCTGTCTGACATGCTATGTGTCATCTGCATGTCTCCCTCTCATTTCCTATGACTGTTTCTTTTCCTCCCTGCTTTTAGCTCTTGCTTGTTTGTTTGGATTGTGGGGTTTTTTTTGGGTTTTGGTTTTTGGTTTTTTTTTTTTTTAGTGACCAGAATTAGTTTAAAAAGAAAGGCTAAAATATCATCTTAAGACATGATTTTTATTTCATTTGGCTTTGGTTCCCCCCCTCCCCTACTTCCTTGCCATTGCTAGTGCTTTTTTTATGTCACGTTCCAGGAAACTGCAATGAAGTGTGTTTAGTATTAAATACCTAAAGCCTAATTTTGTTGTTTTATTATTGTTGTTCCTGTTATTATTGTTGTTTCTTATTGTTATTGGTTTTTTATTTTTAGTACCATCATGATTCAGAGACCAGTCATGGGCCAGGAACCTGTTTGACTGCTAGCTGTTCCAACAGAGTACAAAAGACGAGTCCCTGCAGTCAAGGGTTTCCAATACCCAAGTACCAGAAGAGAGAAAATGGGTGGATGCAGACAGAGGAGGGAGCACTGGGAAACAAGGATCTGCACCCTGTGCAGTGGCAGAGCATATCCCCAAAGTAACTGCTGTCAAGGAGAGCTTTAAAGATGTATTGGAAGGAGGTAAGGAAATAATTTCACAGGTATTTATGGGTAACAAAGTATGAAGATATGTATTTCTATGCCTAACAGGAATATGAGAGAGGCTGGGGCTGTGAGCAGACTGAAGACCCGAGGCAGAAGTCAATCATTTGACCAGGTGATGGCAAACAGCTCTGAAAGTGAAGACAAATGGCTTGTATCTGACACTGCAGAGAAGGTGAATCCAGAGAGAAAGCAGCCATTGGCAAAGCAATGAGCTAAGAAAATGATCTTAGCAGCAATACTCACCTGGGCAAATATTTGTTGGTCAAACTTGCATTTGCTTTGTCCAAGGACATGGTAGGTACCCAAGTTTCATTGTACAGGCAGATGGGGAAGCCTGCATCCTAACTACGTGTTGTAGAAAGCAGGCACAAGACTTGACTGTAAAGAAGAGATATCTAGGAAAAAAATATTCTGCTAAAGCTAAGAGGTGGGAGATGACTGAAAAAATAGAAAGAGGGATCTTTATTTTAGTCATATTGAGATGATGGCTTGTCATATCAGAGACAATATCAGAACAACAAAGTTAAATTTCAGTTTGGCTGGCAGGTCTGAAGCAGAAAGGTAGATGTGCGTGACAACAGCCTGGAGAGATTACATGCATTTTTTTTTAATGGAAGGATAAGATCAGCAGGTGATAAGGTGTAAAATAAAGAGAAAAGGAGATTCAAGAATAGCTTTTATCTAGGTTCTCTATAGAAATCTGAGATAAGGGATGAGAAAGGTCCTGCCAAAGAGGATAACCAAAGAAAAAAAAAGAGATAAAAGAAGAACCAGGTGCAGAGGAGCCACAAAAACTAAGGGCAGAAGAATTGCTCAGGATCAACTAAGTCAAAGGCTGAACCATTGGTGGCATCTGGCTGAGTCCAAGATTGGGCTGGGAAATGCAACGCACAAGTTCCACAACATGCGTAGGAAACCACTTATCTGGCCTTGTTTATGATTTTTCAAGGATATTCATAGATTGACAAGCACCCAAGTTGTGTGAACAGATGATACCAAACTCCTTGCTATTATGGGTGCCTAAGGTCCATACTGCAGGGACCTATGCTAACCAGTTTAAATCAAATTTATTCATCTCTGTGATGCTCTCAACTTACTTCTGTGATTGATATCCTATGACTTCCAACTGGGATTGTCAAAGAGGTGGCTGTAATCTGCCATAAACCACAAGAACTGATCCTGACAAGGGTAGGTAGAATACTGTCTCACCTGTTTTATCTCAGTGTTGAAATAGAAAAAATAATATCAAAGCAAAATAATTAAATGCCACAAGAGGTTATTATTTTCTCAATATTTGGCATCCTCCCCACATCTTTCCCTTTTCATTTCCTATCTGTACAACCTCTATCCATTTCCTCATGAATGCCTCTTCTCCGTAATTGACTCATCAACAAGCTATTTCATCAACCTGTAGTCACCTTGTCTTTCCACATTCTGGTCTTGAACCAAGTCTAGGAATTTTACATGATGTAAGGATGAAAATTAAATGCTCAGAAGGTCCTTTTGGAGCTTATTTAGGCTCCTAACTATCATTTGGCAATCAGACAGGCATTTGGGAATTTGGATTAGAGATGAATAATGAAGAAGAGCATAAAACTTGATGGCAGAACTACAAAGAGACAACCTTTGTTCTCTGGCTCTCTGTAATGCCATGCAGCTCTTGCCACTGCCTCCTGCTGGAAATAAGGTAAGGAAGTAGTCAACCAGGAGCCATGCATTTAAACTGATATTTCCCCTTTTCTGGAGAAACTTGATTTCAATTGAAATGAGTGTGGTGTAGTGACTCAGACATCTGATCCATCACAACAGGTCAAGAAAGTAATTTTTTATTCCCAAAACAAACATCTTTCTGTGTGAGAAGAAAAAAAATACTCTTGTGAAACTTACTCTCAAAAAGAGTTAGCTAGCTTCCTTTTGGAGGAAGAATAGAGTACACATGAGCAATATCACAAATCTTGTAGATGGTTTTATTTTTGAAAACCACACTCAGTGGCACACAATAACTTTTCATTGACAGATTTACCCACTAATTTCTTTGAAAATACTTCAGTGTGTGTTTTCTTAGACGTTGTGTGGATTCTTGTTTCTACTGTAAAAATAAAAATGTAGCAACACTAATAGGGAAAAATAAGACAAAAAACTGTCATTACAGCCACATGTCTAAGATATGAGTCCCCCATGCAAAAACATAGTAATTATTGACTTAGCTTGTGGGAGAAGGGGATAGTTACTATATGCAATACTGTGATTAAAGCATCTGTTACTAGTCTGTTAATTTTTTTTTTAATGTAACTGTGGTGTACATGATCTGCATGATTTCTACTTCTCTCATATTCTCAGAAAGGATAAAATGGATATAATGTCTTTTGAGACTCAGCTGGAATGCAGATTCAGCAACATTGAAGCTGGAAGAGAAATAAATGGCATTTAATATAGATATTGGAAAAGGGCTAATGTGGAACCTATGTGAGTACATACAGGGTTGGGCTAAGCTTTTTGGGCTAAGTACTTTCCTGGTGTAAACAGTATGGACTTGACTTCATGCTTCTGACTCTTAGAGACTTAATTATGTCAGATTATTCTCTTTCGATTTCTGACCTAAAATGAGGATCATTTGTTCTCCAGCAATGTAATATTCCTTGGCTTCTTAAAATTTGAAAATGTGTAACATAAACAGAGTTTAATTTTCATAACTGGCAGAGAGTTGTAGTACTTGCTGAACTGGTCACTTACCTGTTCAGTTCTGTTCCTTTTTATGGTGTCATCATGTCTCCTGATGGGAAGAAAAAGTAAAATGTAATATTTAGCTGGTTATAAAGGGTGAAGGTTTTCCCTAAAATCTCCTTCACTGCACCAGAGGATATAGGTTCAGTAGTTACAAAGCCATGGAAACGTTTGCCAGCTTTTGAAATCTGCACTCAGATTAACTTTATAAAGATGAAACCCCGCTTGCTGAATGGGTTGTGCACAGGTCCAACACAGAAATAGTAAAAAAGAACCCCTCCACCAAACTCCTATAGGCAAGAAAGAGGGGTTGCCTGTTTTCCCCCACATTTCCAAGTCCTATGCTACAAACATATATTTGCTCCTTTGCTGTATTTAAAAAGGTACGGCTTATTGCTTCCAGTGTGTGGCTACAGAGAGGGAGTCTGAGCCTCCAGTTCAGCTGCTCTGCCTTCCCCTCCATCACCTGATCCCTTGCAAGAAGGTGCATTTGCTGTCCTGGTCTCATTCTGATGGCATAGATCTCTGGCCTCCTACTTTACATGCTAGTGTGGTTTTTACTAGCTTGTTTGGCTTGTTTATATGACAGCTTATTCATTGGTTTGATATTTTGCTGTGTGCTTTATTTATGCAGTTGCCTGTTGGAGTCTGGAAAGGATTTCCCATAATGGTAGATTGGCTGGTCAGACTGGATTTTTCAGATTCCTCATAGCGGTGGTACTAAATGTTAGTGATTAAGTATAACCTTATGTCAGATATCAATAACAGTAACCAAGTCTGGTTCAATAATATGTCTAGAGGACCCTTCCTAAAATAAATAAAACATATGGCTCAAGCCCATCCTAAAGCTCCCAGGCTTTAGGGACTTAAAATCTAAGCCCTGCAGTCACCTTTACAGGTATTTCTTCCCCAGCCTCACTCTTGGGAATATGAAACCACAGGCACACAGCGTAACACAGATATTTATATTAAAAATGAAATGAAGCATACCTTGAATAATGCGGTGGAGGCAATACCAGCCTCTGATTCACAATTATTATTTGCCCCACTGACTGAGACCTAGTCAGCATTTTTCATATCCACAGGACATTTGTGCTCTTCTAGTTCATCCACCTCTCCTCTCACCGTGAATTTTAACAGACTCTGGGATGCCTGACCAGGCTTTAAGGGCTCTCCTCCAGCCCACAGGGTCTGTGGGCACTTGGGGAGCCCTCCTCCCCAGTGCCATGTCCCGAGTTTGACTTCACAGCCTGGCTGCTGTGTTAGCTGGTCCTGGAGCATCTCTTGCTGGGGATGCCGCTCCACCCCCCCCCGACTGGCACCCTGGGGACAGAGTTTGTCCCATCAGGAACAGCCCCGTCTTGTCCACATCAGTTCTGTGCAGGGTACAAGTGTTATCCAGGGTAAAATACGGGATCAGTCAACTGAAGCCATTTCTTGCTATGTCTGGGTGGGCAGCTTTCTACAGGACATGTGTCTTCTAAAAATTACAGTCTCTTTTCTGACTGCAGCTACTGTAACCGTACCGTGCTTCCTCAGTGGTTCTAAACCACAGAAAACATGCAAATACACGTATGCTCTGCTTTGTTTGCAAAGTCAAGTGCTCCAAATGTAGCAATGGCAGAAGTAAGGTTTCCTTGTGTGTCACCAGAAAAGTAGTATCTTTAAACAAATGACCACTGTCTTTAAATATATGACCACACGCTACTTTTTTTTTTTTTCTACTGGACTCCCATTTAGTGCATGGGTTCAAATACTGGAGTGATGAATTGTCGAAAAGCTATCTTCAATGAATCATCTTTGAATGTACCTGGTGAAGCTGAAAGCATTCAGTATTTCTGGTGTTCTGGAATGCAGCATACAACTCAATGAAGGTAATTAAAAGGAGTTTTTTGAATGCTGATTGGGCTTTGTATTGAAGACACATTGATTTCTGTTGCTGTAAGTTGTACAAGGAAAGACGACAGAACAGCCACTTAAAACATACTCTGACTAATTAATAGCATAATAATAAGGAGGATGATTGTAAATGAATAATTAGAATAGTAGAATAGACATTATTTACCATCATGAATATCAGTCTTATTCCTTCCTTTCAGCCTTCACAGACACAATGGCTATGTAATGGGAGGACTGCGAAGCGTTGCCGTACAGCACATCTTTACCCCTAAAATGATGGTGCCGTATGTGCAGTTTCTGACTGTAACCATGTGAGTAAGGCACTGTTAATTGCAGCTCATATCCCATCTGAAAGGTCTCCTAAGCTTATTTATTACTTTACTGATAAGCAAACATATTGACAAAGGGTATTTTGTGTTATATTTACTTAAAATATTTTAAAATAAACCTATTGTTATGGTTTGTATGAAGCCTAAAATGTAAACATATGCAAACATAAAAACACAGCTCTTGAAAATGTATTGACTGCATTGAATACCTAAACAGGTATTTCGGTGAGATGATTTCTTTATTTGCATGATTTGGGGTACAGTGTATAGTGAGGAAAAGAAAAAAAAGGGAATCCTACTTTCAGGTATCTCAAAGCAACATTTTTCACTTTTCAATAGAAACTTTGCTAGTATTCTGTATTGACATTTTTACAAAACATAGCTGTTATTGTTCAGAATTTTCAGAAAGAACTAGAAGTATGCTGTAGCAAAGTCGTATTCAGCAAAGTTAGAATTGTTTTATGAAATATAGAACCATACAAAACACTTGTAAATGGTCAATAACTTCCAAAGCAGGTTAAGAAAAGATTAATTTTTTTGTTATTGTTCTACTGCAAAATTTTGTGATTTTAAATGCTTCCGCCCGCTTATTGTTTTAATTCTTGGAGTTAACTAATTTGCAGCGAGCCTCCAAACCTTTGCTGAAGAGCGGATGTGCAAACTTATTTATATGTGTTGGCAGCATCACCATTGTAAATTGCTTGAGCCATTGAAAAACAATAAACTGAACATGCTTCAAGAGGAACTAGTGCCTCTCGTTGGTATTACCTCTTTCAAGATGACAGGAGACCTCAAGAGGCCTGAGAGTTCTTGGTTGTATGAGTTTGTGACTAATAGGTGGTTTGATGGGACGAGTGCTCACCACCTAGGGAAATTGAAGCATCTTTGAGCTCGATACCCTTTGTGTCTCATTCTTTTGTAGGTTATTTTTGTGAGGCCTGTGGGGACCTCTTTTACAGTTTGCATCCACAGACAATACACGATCAGCAAAATCTTTTTAGTTTTACTGTTGCTATTGATCTGCTGCTATTCTGTGCTGTGGCTAATTTGCTTGTTAGCAGTAATTTTAAAAGGTAATTACAGTTTTATAGTCTGCCCAATTCTCATATGTTTATTTCTTGCCTAATTAACAGTTACAATCTTAGCAGTGAAAGGCTTACTTTTGGCAAATGAGGGACAGTTAGTTTCCTGATTTTTCATTTCACTCTTAATCTGAAGATTACTCTGAGGATAGGTGGAGACAACTGCAAAGTTTACTAAGACATTTGCATTTAGAAACCCAAGTCATACAAGGTTGGAAACAATGTAGTGACTTACCAATGGTACACAGGAAACTCTTGTGTATACTAAACAGAGTAAAAGCTTGTGAGAGACTTCACACTAGCAGAGACCACAGACTGAGGAATGCACCACTAGAGCCTGCCTATGTCTTGTCAATTTTTCTTGACCTCATGTAAGCATGAGATAAGAGGAAGAAATACAGTGGCCAAATTACATGCATTTTAACTTGAATTAAGCTCATCTGAATGTCTGATGCAAATCTATCTAAATCCCCAGTCTTAAAACTGAGCTGGGTTTCTCACTGAATTTGTCTTTCTAATGGAGCTAAAGAGCTGTTTGAATTTAGTGTGTCTAGAAATATACAGAAGTGAAACAGGTTTTGGAAAGGAGCTGAGGGATTTCACACAGATTTAACCCTTCTCTGAGCCTCAGCTAACCCCAGTGTAAATGGGCAGCTGTGCATTTGGGCTGGAGGGGCAAAAGCAGCTCCCACTGTTCACAAGCAAGAGAGGAAATGCAAGGTTTAATTTTTTTAACTCATGCCAGTCTAATCCAGTTTGGGAGGGAGAGTTTTGTCCTGTAATTTCTGTAATTGTCTTTCATTAAATTCCAGCTCCAGTGTCTACCTCCAACAACAGTGGGAACCAGAGTCCTCCAATTTTAAAAGTTAACTATGTTTATTATTTTAAAAAAAATAAAAATCAATCTGAATTGCACCTGGGATTCGGTAGCACTTGTATATCATCATGTTTTCCCAATCCCTTAGCTAATACCCTACCCTTGAACAGCTTCACAGCCCATGTCTCTGACTGGAGAGGCACCACTTAAGGTGCATGAGATTATTGGCACAGTGCCTAGCAAGCTAGTGCACCAAGGGTTCAAAATAATAGCACCCATTTTTTCTTATTTTGCTGAGTTCACTCCAAGATCGGCAAAGCTCCCTCCTTGCTCCTCAAAGCAGGGATCCCAGGGAATTCCTGTGACCACATGCACTGGGCACACTGGAAAGCTGCAGGCTTCAGATGGAAAGCTCTGGTGTTGGTAACCTCCCGCAGGTGACCCACATGTTTGTCTTAGCCCTTCCTGTTAAAAGCTCACCAAAGTGCTGTGTTTCTCCTAGCTGCCATTCTCCACAGATTTACCCTGGACTGGTTAATTTTACTTGCCAAGGAGCCTCTCATAGAACATTTTGCTAGATAGGGCAGCTAAAGCCCCCAAATGGGAAAAAGCGATGATCCGAGTGACCTGTATGAGCACTGTTTTACATGGCTTTTGAAGTCACCAACAGCAGGGAACAAAGCCTATTGTAATACTAGCAAGACCTGAGTTACTCGCAGAAATGCCAGGTTATTATACCATGCATATACAGCTCTCTTAATTTGACTCTCAGATTGACAATTCCTGTAAGATAAGCAAAAAGCCTCTGAAAGCAGCATTTCTGCCTCTTCTGTTGGATGAGTCAATCCCGACTGCCTGTTGGATATCCTTGGGGGAAGCCAGCAGTCTGGCACAGTAACGGGGACTTGCATCCCACTGCTGCGGCTCCCCTGGAACTGCTGAGGAGCTTCAAGATACAGGTGAGGTAAATGCTATTTCATGGCATTAAGACAGCACATCAGGAACAACCAACCATAAGCCCCTCTGAGCATAGCGGGAGCTAAATCAGTCTGAGTTAAGCCTTGAGGGCTAGATGGCAACCTTACAGCCCTCTGAACGTAAGGGTCAGGGCTTTTCTGTGTTGCCCCTGAAGCAACGTGTAAGGGAGATGGGGATTCGGGGAGGCTGTTCCCTCCCAACCAAAGGGATGTGATGCTCATACCTTGTGTTGCCGTATTCTTTCAGCTGTAGCTTGCTCCCAGTTCCATGTCTTTGCTTTATGTTTACTTCATGAGAAGTTGCTTTCTATAGCAGATTTTCATGAACAGACAAACGCAGATAACTCAATACTGAAATAGATAAGGGTTAAAATAAGTCTTGAAAAATGTATGGGCACATGGAGACCTCTTTGACTAGTTAGATCCTGTCAGTCACCCTGGCAGATTTCTTGGCTCTAGAATATGTGGTTTTACAACCAAAATAGTGAAAAGGTTTAAGGACAGACATCCACAACAAACAAGTGGCCAAACAAGCCCAGTTAGCCATTTTTAATTACTTGCCATAGATGTGTTATTTGTTTTCAGTCCTTATAAGTCAGCTGGGGCCTGTTAAGATTAAAACCAGAAACTATTAGAAGTAACTAGCAGGCAAGAGGCACTTCTAGATGTCTTCCCCCTACACCTTTTTTTCTTTTTTAGTAATTAAAATAAAGAGGGAAGAATAGTGCAGATCTATCTTTTCAATACTATTTTCCTTCTTATTTTTACATTAAATTGTAATTTATAGTATTCCTTCCATATTCCTCTGATGGTGTTCCCAGTTTCTTGCTATCTGCACCTTGACTAAGTCTTACATCTGCTGGAACCTGAAGTCATTTGAAACATGAACTGTTTCAAATCAGTGGTATTCAGGAAGTATGGTATGGTCTTCAGTGAGACTTCAGATATTTTGTTAAAGTGAGATCTTGAGGATCCTCAGAATTGGATCCTGTGAAATTTGTGAAAATTCTGAATTTCATAAATGTTTCATTCCTGCCTCAGTTTCCATCTCGGCAGCCATTGGTGAAATGTGCTGACAGTTGAACTTTGACTGTTTCTGTGAACTGCTTTTGCTGCAGCCGTGCAAGGAATCGTTCATCACTCCTCTGAGGGATTACCTTTTTTATTCCTGTGTTTCAGCATTGTCTTGATGAATAAGTGCAAGTAGAGCAATTAAAATACATGCAATAATACTATGCTGTCATGGATTTCAGACATGCATTTCTCATGATCCCAAATTTCTAAGCAGTACAAAAAGATTCAGCCACTCAGCTCTCATTAAAGTCAGTGAGTCAAAGGACATGTAACATTTTGGCAATCTTATCCCAAATAGTTCCAGGATAAATTTTATGCATGGAAGCTTTCAGGCATTTCTGAGACCAGGATAATCTTTGTCTTTCGAAAAAAAAATTTAAAAATCATTCTTTGCTTCATATTTGATTTAATGAGACATAACATAGGTTGATTTAATTGCCTATCTGACAGCTAATTGACTCTTCAACATAACAAGGCACAATTTCAAGTAATAGATGTTAGAACAACCTTTGATTGCCTTTTGGCCTGACTCACATCCCAAAGGACCCCTGGGCTCTAATGGGTAGGGTGAAGACTTCTGGGTGAAACCCTTATAGAGGACATGGGTCTACTAAGGAAAGCTCCATGGAGGGCAGAAACCAGAGGAGGATGGGAGAGATCCATAAGAAGCTGCCAGGAGTATAATCCAATGTCTGTAAATGTTCAAAGTCTAATACTACCCCAGAGAAATCAATAGGATTTTCTCAGGATGAAAAATAGCGAGTCCAATGATGTTATTATGCTGATTAAGGGAACAGTCCTAGGAAACAGAGTCAAAAGGATTGCTTGCATCAGTACCCTAACACTGATGTTTTCAAAAACAACAGCTATGAAAAATTTCAGTAAAACTAATAGTGTCTGGATCTTGTTGATTCGGATTATGATCCACAAAAAAAACTCACAGAAAGATTTTGGTAAAAAGAAAGTACTTTATATCTAAAATGAGCTTTCTCACACCTGCTTGTAATGCTTGCATGCACTCTGCCCTGTATAAACCACAGACTTTCTGGCTTGTGGAACCATAAACATGTATTTTTTTACAGCTGGGATGGTGTTTTCTAATTTTCAAATCCTTCACTGAACTTCAGTAAACCACTCGTTGGATCTTATTCACTTACTGCCTCCATGAAGCTCAGAGGTAGATCAGAGCAACGCCAATTTCTGAGGAAATTGGGTTTGATATTCTGGTTTTGTGCAACCTTGTGGAGATGAACCAAATCCACACATGTCAGCCTGCATCTATTTCCCCCAAAGTTCAAAGAGATTCAGATCCGCTGCCTCGAACATGTCTGCTCAAAATCCAGGCTGGTCTTTTATTCATATCACACCCCATAAATGTAAGTCACAGCAGCAATTTCAATGTACGTAAGTTATGTATAATTGGTTCCTAAAGCTGCCTGCCACTGAAAACAAGCATATTAAATTCAGACTTACAAAATTCCTTATGTCCAATCCCCATTTAGGTGTTGTGGGGTTTTGTTTGTTTGTTTGTTTCTCCCTTAGAAACAGTGCTGATGTTGGTTTCCTTTCCAGCATAGCTAATAAAGAAAAAACATTTTAAAAAGTCCGGGTCATTAAGCTGTCAGGAAATCTATAAGAGGCATCTCTTCTTGTAGACCAGATTTAAGAAGAATTAAAACTGAAACCTTCATAATGACTCTTTAAGTCTCTGAGTAGTTAAAAAAAAAAAAAGACAAGAAAAATTATAAAGAGAGAATGCAAGGAAGCTTTTTTTTTTTTTCAGTCATCAGTATGAAAACTAACATTTTTTGCACCACTGTGTGGAAGACTGTAGTTATTAAAAAAAAAAAATCAAGTCATGGAGGACATAAAAATTACCAGAAAACCTTATCAGAACAAACGCTCTACATGTTTTGTAAAACATGTATTAATCTCATCTTACAGGAGCTGTCACTGTTACAAGTAACCCTGGAGCTGTAAAATGAGCTGTAAAATGGATTTGATTCCAGAATATTACAAGTTCTGTCATTATGGGTAAGATTAACAACATTGCCTGATGGAGGCCTACTGTTCTAGTGATGCAAGGATGCCTAGGACAAGAAATAGCTTTGTAATTATAGCTGTCTTAGTGGAAATAAAAGGGCAAAAGGGAGCACATTGAAATAATTATGGGTAATAGAGAGATGAATGCTCTGAGCAAGGTAGCAGCGAAATAATTTCATGGGGACAGGTTATAGAAAGGATTATGTCCAAAGTAAGTTAGCAGCTTTAATGCTGGAATAAAGTTATAATGTATTAATGTATGGCTGAATGATATGCTAGAGCATTGCACGATCTGTGAGACTTCTCTTCAGAACTTTTAGTGGGATTATTGTACAGACTCCTGTATATGTTCTGTTGTCATCCATGTCTTTGGGTTGTAAACACCAAAGTACTCGTGTGCGAAGACAATGGGAAGTGTATCACATGCTGGGACTTTGGGAGAAATGTTCTTTTCTGCCCAGTTTCTTTGCAGGCTGAAGCCTAGTTGTGTGTACATTGCATAAATCACACTTCCTTACATTTGAATTGGTTTTATATACATCAAATTCTTCAATATTAGTCTACTATTGTCTGTTGTAGGTCTACTATGGATAGCTTTCAGCTAAGCGGCTGAGTACATATCTCTTCCTTCATTTACAGTGGTGTAAATCAGGAATGCAGGTCTGGAAAACTGGTTTACGCAGTTAGCAAATGGGGGTCTAATTAAGTAGACACCAGATTCCCAGCCTTGAACTGGCACCCCTGAAACAGGTGGGCATTTTGTCTTTGACTGCTGCAGCAGCAGCAGCAAGAACATTGCTGTGCTGGTTCTTGGTGGGCATTGTCATGGATCACAGGGACATCAGCTGAGATGTGAGGAACACCTCTGTTAAACAGCCTCTATAACATACGCTGGGTTCCCCAAACCTACGGTTCTGCTTCCAGCTATATGCCTGTGGAGGACATTGACTGTCACGAGTGTGTTCAGCACTATCATGAGAAAGCACTGTGCAACCAGGATGTAACACATCAGGATGCTTTGAGGTGCCAGCCTCCATTCAGCCACTCGTGGGAAGGGCCAGGACCAGGAAGGAGGGCCCCAGGGTGAAATGGTTTCGGGAGGAAAGAGGCAGTGAGAGGTTGGATTGGCTGTGGTGTGGAGGAAGCAGAGGGAACAGGAACCACACTAGGTAAAGAACAGGTCAAGAACCAGAGGCAGAGGATTTCAGAACCAGGCTTCATATGTGTTGGCACTGGGGAAAGAACAAAGCTGCAAACCAACAGAAAGTGTGGAAAATACTTTTTTTTCCTATACTGAGTGATTTGAATTTACAAGCCAAAATTCACAGTCTGAATTGTCATTGCATTTCTTTAACCTTGTTTCTTCAGTTCCTGTTAGGAACACATATTACAAACCTCGTAGGAAGAGAGAGCAGGCAACAATGCAACTTTGAACTCTACTATTAATTAAACAGTGCTGCAACTTAATGAAGCTTGCGGATGCTTTAGCAAAGTTTCAATTTCTCATTTGTACTATACCAGACAGGGAGGAGCAGGATTAGATAAGGAGAACTATATTAACCACTTAACCATACGAATGACATTCATACGTTAGGCCTTTTCCTCTAATTGCATTTTTGCTTCTTCCTTCAGAAACAAAAATGTCTTGATAAAATGAAACTGATCCTTAAGAAACAGAATTTTCCTAAATAACACAGTGTTCCTTTGCTCTTGCTGGCTTCTGTTCACTGGGGCTTAGGTCAGTGTGGTTAGTGTGATAACGCGGTTCGTTTGTCTCCATACACTTGCATACTTACACATAAGTTATGACTGCAGAAGCCACAAGTGTGTGGTGGGATGGAAGAAGTATTAGCCTTAAGTCTGCCAGGATCAGGTCCAATGATGCAGTTTGGTTTTGCTTTTGAAGATGAAGAGATGATAGTACATGTGAGAACATAGACACATTCCCGCTCTAAGATGCCTGCATCATAATGGGGAATCCTGGAGAGAGGTTCCTCTACGACATGTCTCCAGGTCATGTGTCTGTGAAAGAGAAATCCTCATCTAAGCAGCTGGTACTGCCTCAAAACATGCTAAAGTTTCTTGAGTGTAGGACAGATCTAGGCCCCATCAGCATCAGTGGCCTTTGTCCCTGGCTTCCATGAGTCTGGGTCAGCCTTTTAACAGCAAGCTCAAAAAAAAAAGTACTCCCTGGGGTCCCTGGGGGACCACATTTGATATTCAGTTTTCTTTAGACCAGCCAACACTACAAATAGTTGGGGAAACATGGCAATGTTAGGATTGAAACAGCAAGAAAAGACAATGGTAGACAAAAATCTGCAGCTGGAGAGAAAGGATGATTTTTCTCATGCATGTTGTTTTATCACAAAAGAGAGAGAGAATATTGGGGTGAATCTGTATCTCAAAGCAGTGACTACTGGGAACAGTTAATAACATTTTTGCCGTCACTTGTTTCTGCAGTCCATTCAGTTTGGTGTCTAGTAACAGGGCTATGATCTCTAAGAGCTTGCCATCATTACATGTGAGTTCAGCTTCCCAATCTGTACTGGTGTTAACAGGGATCATGCAGCTTAAGAGGCGAGGCAGCATTTTAGAGATGAAGGAGTGCTGGATTGCTGAGTGCATCCCTTGACAGTTCTCAACACTAAGTTGTTATGTTTTTAATTGTCAGCTGTGACATCGCCACTGCTGGAGGTTTGTCATGGCACTGGAATTAGGATGGGACACAAACTCAGTCATATTTGTCGATCTGCCAGACCCAAGAACAGAAAGAAAATGTGACATCTGAATACCAAGAAAACATGGGAATTAAGGAGAAACCTGGGACCTCTTCATGGATAGTATGTAGTACAATGTAGGATTAATTTCTGCAGTCAAATAACTCCTCCTGCGATCTCAGGTTCATAATTATTTATGTTAACGTAAATAATTGTCATTAATAGATTGGTGTTTTGTTTGTTTGTCTGTAGGGAAGAATATTTCTCTTTGGACACAAGAAATGCATAATATGTCCTGACATGACAGGAGAATAAAATTCAGTTAAATTCTAATACCATAGGTCGTAGAGTAACTACTGCTAGGTCCCTTTGTCGCACGAGAAGCTTCAACAAGTATTAGTATGCACCAAGGGTTTTTCGGCTATAGTGAAAACACTGATGCTGCCCTGCTGTGGTAATTTACACACAGTATATGCTGTAAAGGACTTTGATTATGTATACATCTAATTCCCTCCCCGTGATGGACTGTGATCTGATCTACATTCATAATCCTTTTGTAATGCAGTGTGTGGTTGCTGAAGGCTAATTGATAGCAATTGACTAATAAGGTATTTTGCTATTGGAAACAGGTGGCAATCATTTGGAACAAAGACGGTACAGAAGAATCTGAAAACAACAAAGCAAAGATTTGGTGGTTTAAAGCGTATCCTCAGAGGTGACTTGGTATCATAAGGAGGGACAGGATGTCTTCTGAAATCTAGATGGCTTGTTTTTTTTCTGCAGAACTTCTCAAGGCATGGGTTGAGTAAAGGACAATATTGTCTGAGAAAGAAACTCCACTGGTGACCACAGAAATGCAGAAAAGTAGCGTGGACTAACTTAAATTGATATTAAAGAAATTAAATGAGCCTAAGGTATGTATAAATTCCATCAATTAATTGTGCTGTTTCTTTCTAACCTTGCTATTCTGTCAGTATGTTGTGGATCCAAATTGTAGTATTATCAGAAAAAAAGTGTATGTCCAACGAGCATGTTCAGTTTGGCTCTTGGATTGCTGGAGACAAAGCTAGCGCTGACATTTAAAACAACTCTATCTAAACCACAATGAACACGTAATTGTATCTTATCACCCTCAGTATTAAGTGTCTTAACCCTCTGCTTAATGTTTTAAGCTGCGAGGTTTATTTTAGAATCAGGTGCACAATTAGTCCCAGTGTGTGATTATTGTAGCAAAGTGATTTGTCTGTGCTAGCCAAATTACTTTAAACCCTTAGTACTTTTATTCATCGGATTAACATTTGGTGTTGAATAATTATATGGATATACTTCTCTTTTTGATATCATGGCCTCAGACTCTTTAGATTTTTGTTTTCATGATACTTTCCATATGACTATACTTAATGTATATTGTTTAGATGACTTCAGTCAATAATTCCTTAATTGTTGGAATCATTGATACAAATGTCGGTACTACATATATGTTTTTTTAAAATCTTAATCCTAATTACTACAGAGTTGGGAGACCATGTCTCTGTACAAGCCAAAAGATACAAACTAAAGAAAGGAAGCCAGTGAAATACTATTTTTACATTTGTGAGCTTTTGTAACTCCTTCAGAGGACCTCACAGGATTGCTTCTAGAAGATAATCTCTGTAAAACAATTTAAAGCTTCAGCATCAGTGCTTACAATTTTCCGTGTAAGACACAAGGTCTAACTTTCATAGGAAAGTAATCAGCCAGCCTTCAGCTGTGGTCCAAAGATGGACGTTTGTGTTGGAAACAATTCTGGGTTTACATGCTGGAAAAGAAATAGCTAAAATCACTGGGGATCAGTATCTATGCATAGGCATGCAACGCAGACTGGCTGAGACTCTTAAGAGAGTGCTTTGGGGAGATGGGAGTTTAATGGGGAAGAGCATAGTCCTGCTGCTTCTCATCTCACTGGATCACTGGCAAAGGATTTCCAAAGGCCGCTGTGCCTTTGCTAGGACCAGCATGGTCTTCTCCTGCCCAGAATAGAGATACGGTAAATGATTCTTGAATTAAACCCCCAACACAAAAGCAATCACATCACAAACAGAGATCCCTCAAATACATTATGTATGGGCTAATTAAACTGTGACCTGGAATTAACATGCGGAGGACTGGAGTATGTCACACGCTGTATACTATCCATGAGTGGCATACAAGGGCAAACATCACCATGTTAATCTTATTAATTCATACCATGTTTAACTAAGGGAAGGGTCTCCACTCCAGAAGTGGGTGCGGTTCCATCAAAATGCATATGTATAACCAGTAAAGTACCTTACGGTCACTGGGATATTAAGATTTCGACAGTTCATATTTACATTTCTTTTAACATCGTTGGCATCTGAGCAATTGATATTTAAGGTTTTATTAATGGGACAATTAAAACACCTCTTGTCTTGGGGAACCAGGTTGTATATAAGATTCAGAGTTCCCCGCAGGAAAATAGGCAGCCCTCTTGTACAAAAGACAACGTTACTGTAATGCTGTTGCTGTTGTGCCAAAGGGGTTTGGGCTAGGATCTGGCCTGGAGCGGTGATCAGGATCCACTGCGCTAGAACAGACCCTGTTGTATTGGTGCAGTCCCTGCAAGCACAGAGCTTTGGTCTGTGGGCACAAACAGAGCCTCGCCTGGAAGGGCACGTGATTTTTCTCCCAACACGTCAGGATGGAGGGAATCTGTGCGTAGGAGAAGAGGGGTGACCTTATGTTTGCCTACCTGTCGCTGACCTGCTCTCTGCAAATGCCCCAGAAATGCTCTTCGGGTGGAGCTGTGTCAGTGCTGCAGCTCTGGCTGAAACCGACTCCTCTCTGGTGAGTGGGTAGCTGCGCTGACATTTAGATAATTTGTTTTTAGATAACTTGGCCGTATCTCATTCATTCTAGGCTGTCTGACATTTTTTATTGCAAGCATTGCTTCCGTCATTTTTTTTTCCTCTGGATTTTGGGTTGCAAGAAATATCTGTAATACTCAAAGACTTTTCAAAGCAGAAATTTGCAAACAAACTCTGAATGGTTCATAACACCATGGGCCCCCGTAAGTAACTGAACACCTAATCACTCCCAATAAAACTAATTGCCACTAAGCAATACTATACTGAAACATCACACTGTCATAAATTGATATGTAAACTTTGGTAGTGCCAACAACAGCTGCTTTATTAGAGTTATTGTGACCATCTACCGAGGCTCAATGTCTAAACCCTCTTTGTGGATCATTTTTCCCTGGTCAATCTAGTCAAAAATCTCTGTCCTAGCATGCAGCAAGTGCTTTGTCTTTTTAAAAAACTTAGCAGCATTTTAATTTCTTTTCCACATGTCCAGATTTCTTTAGGGAAATGCTTTAAGGATAGACGGTTTCAAGAGTGCTCTGGCCTTCCTGGTTCAGATGGGGTTAGACAGAATGAGTAAAGAGCATCTTGATAAACTATTGATTAGTTCTAACTCTAGGAAAAACAGACACGCTTCAGTGAAAATTTAAACATTTTTTGAAATCTAGAAAGATTGGAAGTTTTTGAGTGACAGCTCTGATATCTCAATTTGCAGCTGCTGCTTTTGTGTTAAAGCCTGGCATCTGACAGAAAGTCCTTACCCAGTACCCTGAGATGGTGGTGTGGGTTCAGCCCCATTTTGTCTTCAATCTGTTTTGATCACACCTGCCTCCAGTGCTTTCATTGCTCAAATCCCTCTCCATAAATTTTCAAGTTTCTGATATCCTTTGCTTCACTTCTCAGGTCTCTAAGCAAACCTGGCCATTTGGGGGTTTTTATATTTATATTTTTTTAATATTTTATATTTTTATATTTTTTGTAGTGCAAAGATTAAAGATGATACCATGTGCATTTTTTTGACTGTACTATACCTTTTTTTTTTTTTGCTTACAACAGAGCCAGCATGAAAAAGAAAGTTTCCTGCTTCTGCCATTGCTTAGAAACTCCCTGAGAGAGGCATTGGTGACTCTGTTTCAGGTCAGTTTTTTCAAATTCTCCGTTAGGACTTCATTTTTAGAATACACCTGTGCGATTTCTGACTTGTAGCTGCAGTAGGGGCTGCTGCTGCTGAGCACAATGCCAAGAAGACTTTGGGCAAACTCAGCAAGGAAATTAATTACGGACCTACCTCGGTTGAATTCTGTGACCTGGAAATGGCGTCCATCCACATTTTATTAATAAACTCTGCACAAGCCCTAATTTGCTTTGCCTTTGTTCTCTGCTGGTTCTGGTGTAAATCAAATAAATAAGCATCGAAAGGTGGGAGCTAACATTCCCAGGTCTCCACTGACTTGGCCACACAAAGTTGGATGTGTGAGCTGTGAACCGGGACCGCTGTGCCTACCACGCTGACTGTGTCGTGATTCTGAACGAGGTCTCGCGGCCCTCATCTTCTGCTTCAGTTTGTTTGACAGCCTCACGAACTGGTGGGTTTGTTTGTTTGTTTGTTTGTTCTTGCTTTTTAGCACTGTGCTTCCTCTAGTGAGGTAAATAACAGGGAGGCCTACAATAAATTCCACACGTCTCCAGCGTGATTGCGGAGGCCTATGGTCAATTCTCCATCTTAAGGTATTTATTGGCACTTATTCTTGGGTAAACCAGATGTCACTCTTAAGTGTCACCATAACCTTTCCTCCAAAAAAACCCCCTCGCTTTTCCATCCATATTGTTTCTGGTCTATTGGAACAGCCAGCTCCTCAGAAGTCAGTTCAAAAACTTCAGTATTTCAGTGAATTTTTTAACCTATTTGAGTTTTAAGTTGCTGTGTTCCATACTACTGCCCTGTTTCTGTCCTGGGCACTTCAAGGATCTTTTGTAAAGAGAGAAAGTGCGGAGGAGGGTGCTGGTTTAGGCAATTAAAACTCATAGTTTCATAAGATCAGTGGGTTCTGAGGTATCCTTTTTCCAAGGTATTTTCAGGGGGCTTACAGGGTAATGTCAAGATAATGACGGTGGAAATAATGTAGTTGTCAAGAATTGCAGATATGCCTGCCTCCTCTCATGTTATTAGGAGATTCTTTCTTTTTCTCCCTTCTCTCTTTTTTCACCCATCTTCCCCCCTGCGATACTCTTATCCAATGAATGCCCAAACATGTAATTTTAGATTGTGGGCTTTTGGTATGTGAGCATGCACTGGTGGTAGGGTTTCTGTATAATGACTTGATAAACCTGTCAGGATTTTACTAGCAATGCATAATAAATGTGGTTATTACAGAAGATATCCCTTTTCCAACAGTGGCTATTGGATCTTTAGCAGGTTAGGAATCTTAATTCTTCTGTAATTCTCTTTCTCTCTTTTCTCCTCACCTTTTCTCTTCCTCTTGATTGATTAAGGACTTCAGTAGATTGCAGTATCATATCTTTCAGTCTTTGGGTAGGAAAAACCACTGATGATAAATGTGTAGTTTCTTGTAAATATTGATTTTATTTCTATTTTTGATAAAATTATTTAAACTATGCACATCGTGAGCTGCTTAGAATGCAGTTCATTAACTTAAAATGCCTGTTAATTAATCCAGTTTGTTGTTATACTACCTCACCTCCTCCACAGCATCAGTCCAAACCTATACCTCTCCCCCTCTGCCGCTGTTGTTTCCCAGAGGAAAGGCAATGCTGTGGAAGACTTTGGGAAGCTGCTCGTGCATTCTTCCAAACAGTCTCTAATGATGTGGTGGGGGGGATCGGGTAGAAAGCCACAAGGCGTTTACGCCAAAGACCTTCGATAACGCAAGAGCACGCATTTCCTGAAAGCCTCTGCTGCGGTAATCTCCTAAAGAGGATTATGCATTTTAAACAGCCAATTAGGTGAGATTAGGAAGAAAACCTCGAGCCATCCCAATGACGGGAGAGAAGGAATGCAGGCAAACTGACAGCTGCTCAGTGGATGAGCAAAGCACCATAAATGGTCAAGAAGTTACAAGCAAAGGGAATGGGCCCATAAAGGGGAGAGGAAGAAATGACTGGTTTAAGGTCACAGCTTCAAACTGGTAGCAGAACCCCACTAACTTGGGTCCCAGACCAGAGCACTAAACTCTCCTGCCTTCTCTGTGATCACAGGAAAAATGCCTGCTTTGCAGGGAGAAAGGAATTATTTTACTACTGAGGGCTATGAGAACATTTTAAGTAACGCATGAGCAGTTACAAGATACCTACTTTCAAAAAATCCTTCTGCCTTTTCAGCTCTAACTTTTGTACTGTGAAGAGTTTCCTTTATGCAGCTATATGAAAGCTGTGAAATACTATGCCAAGAGAGCAAGATTCTGCAGGTCCCACTTCTCATTATCACTATACAGCAACCCACATACAAACGGGGATTCTTCCATGCCTTTTAGAGTTATCACCATTTGAATGTTCAAATGGGAACCTGTAAGTCTGTTTACCAAGTACTGCTTGAAGTTTTCATGTTAAAAGGCAAGGTTTCCTTTATTTTTCTGATTAATCTCTGGATAGAGAACACAGCTGAAATTGTATCTATGCATAGCTTCATATCGTCCTTTCAATAATTTAACTGAGTACCTAAAGAATGGCACAGTATTTGCAATGAAATATTTTCAGTCTTTTTAATATTGTTTGAGAAGCAGCATGTGATGTTTGTGTTTGATTTTTTTTTTGTTCTTTCTTCTTTTTTTATGGAGGCTAATTTGAGGTTGGGGTAGAGACAATTCTTCCTGTGGGGCTGTTTGCCTGCTCTGCAAGCAGTGGCCATGGTGTCTTTCAGGTTGTCTCTCAGACCTTGGATATTTCAGCTACATGCAATATCTCTGTCCTGTGGTATTGCAACTAACCTTTATTTTATCTTCCCATTAAAAAAAAAAACAAAAAACCCAACCACAAACAACACCAAACTTTTGACTTCAGGAATTTGCACAGAAGTGCATGATCTGGTCCTGATATGTAATCTCTTAGAATCAGGTTTCTGCTGGAAGCCAGGGTCCAGAGCTGCTTCTTTTACAACTTGCTTTGGATTTGTTTGGTTTGTTGGGTTTTTTTAAACAATTCATGCATCCACAGTTTTTGGTGATTTTATGGTTCCTAATTATTACCTGGATTTTGCCATTCCTTAAAGGAAGGTGTTAGAAAAATATGTTGACTGCGAACAAACAGACCAAGCAAATAGAGCTATGCAAATGTGATTTTTTCAGATGCTTTTTCAGTGGATCATACTGAAATGTACAAAGAAACAAAATTAGGTTCAGTAATTGCCCAGGAGCGAGCTCATGTGTAATAAATAATGTCTTTAATCATTGAAATTTAATTTTCAGAACATGCTGTATTGTTCACCTTTCCATTGAGAAAACTGTAAATTAAATCTGGGTCTCTACTGAAGTCCTGGTTGACAGAGGTGATCCTCTGAAATCCATTCAAGGTACTTTTCTTCTTTTTCTGAGCAAATGTAAGCTTGATTGCTAATGCAGACTTCAACGGCAAATATCCTTTTCTAAATAAATCCCACACTGGATTTCTGTACCTCTCCTCTCTGGCCACGTTTCAACTTACACAATTTTATGACTGAAGTGGCACACGAATTGTAAACCACTAGGATGAAAGTCTATTAGCTGAGGTTCTTCAGCACAGACTGTTGCATCCCAGAGAGCAGGCTAACATCAAATGTAGTAAATACTCTCTGTATCACTTGTCCATTTCTCTGTGTTCTTTAAATAGTGAAGATACAAGTAGGATGGTGGGTTTGCCTCCTTTGCCTTTTGCATCTCTGCAGGTTGGGTTTTGAGTTTGGAGGGGCTCTGGTTGGGCCACAACCATATAAATTTCTCAGTGTCATGTTAAAACAGGGATGTAGTCTATTTGGTCTGCTGATTCACCGCACCCTCATCAATATTGTTTTGCCACTGTGCTGTAGATTTGGCCAATATGAAACCTGGTATGTGTGTGTATGTCAGCTTCTGATCTCCATTAACCTGATATAAATCAGGAGAAATTCCACTGAACTAAACACAGTCATTCTGTTTTAGCCACCATGTGGGATCCAAGTCTTACCCATTCTGCCGCTATGGGTCAGACAAGACTTAAAAGTGTAAGCAAAAGACATGCAACTGAACAACCTTTGCATGCGTGTGAAATAGTCATGAACTGATCATCATTTTGTAGGAATTATTATATTATCTGTTAATCAATAAGATTAATTTGTTATTAATGTGATTAAATCTTGCCAAGCACAAAGAATTTTCTGTTCTTCATAAAACTGGGGTAGTGACACTTGAATTTTGGCAGCTGTCATTGCTGTGGTGAGTTTTCTCTTTTTCTGTGCAGAACAAAAATAATACATGTTGCACATTACCTTACAGCATTAGTTTTCCACAGCATAGCAAGGAAAGCGTTTATGATCTCTTACCAAACAAATGTACAAGGAAAACGAGTTGAAAAGGTGCATGCCAAAAAACCACAAAATATAGTTAACAGACTTCCGCACTATGCAGCAGCTATTATTTGAGTTATACATAAATAACAATTTTAATCTTGAATGAAACATAACTGACTTCTGTTTCATTCCTGGCCAATAGATGAGCTCAAGATGTACACAAGTGTGGTGAACCCAAGAGATTTACGGAGCATCATAAAAGCATTTTATTGTGCACTCCAATGCTGTCATCCACAGCTAGCTAACAAATAAGATAGGTTTTTAATATAATCCACCATGTCCCTGCCAGTGCTCCTTGCCTGTTACATCATCTTGCTTTGGGCCAAGCGTTTGTTTTCCCCAGATGGCCATCGCAAAGCTGCTGACAGCTCTCCTGACTGAGAAGCTGTAGCACAGCAATCTTCCAATTCATTTAGCGCTACTGACAAAGGAAAAGCTGTTGATGTCCCAATGCGAAAGCACTCTATCAGGCATTACATAGTGTCTGTGTTCTCAGCATGTTTGGGGTGTGATAAGTCACAGCACATGCTTTTTGACATCTTCCTGCCTTTCACTGCAGTGTAGGGTTTCTCCGAGTTGGAATTCAGGTGGCAGAAAAGATGTAAAAAGCCAAGTGTGACATCATCAGCAACTGGTAGCAGTCGTGGAATCATAAATAATTTGTAGACTTGGGTGAAAAATAAATCCTCTGAAAGATGTGCACTGCGGTTCCACTTGCCTAAACTTTTGCCCTCTTGAGAAGCCTGAGTTGCATAGACTTTTGAAACTGATATCTAGCAGGCCTATTAACATCTAGGGAAGCCGCTCTTCTCCGAGTACATAAAAAAGGGTTGCATTAGTCAATAATTATTCTCCATCCTATTCTACTGTATCCATGGAGTACGGGTGGATTAGGAAGTGGCTAAGTGCCCTTATTTCTGCCAGTCCCACTCCCAAGCTAGTGGGATGGGAGGAGGAAAATGCCAAATTACCACTCTGTGCAAGAGAGGCTCCGTAGGACACGGTGTGAGGTTGCTCTGTCTTGTGCGTGGGATGGCTGGGGCAGCAGCAGCCATGCCTGCTAGGATGCACCCTGGGCCTCACCTTTCTACGGGGGGCAGCTGAAGCAATCTGCTCCCTTTTATGAAAATTAGATGCAGCTGTCAGGCTCCTGGCAGCTTGTTAATGTAGCCTTTGCTTAGAGAGAGTCTGGATGCCTTTAACATTTTGCTGCCAATATTTATTCTATAACATAATTGGGTTTTTAAAACAATATATACATTAAATAATTTTCTTTGAGGTACCACAATCAACTCTTTAAAAAGTTGAAATAAGTACAGGGAGGTTTTTTTTCTCTAATTTGTTCAGATAGGTGAATGTACTGATGGTGATTATAATTAATTTAAAATTATTCTGTTTGTCCTCTGTTACTGGCTGATTGAGCAGAAAATATCCAAGGCTGTTCAGGTGCTCCACTAAAGGTCAAAGAGTCACTCTGGCACAAGCAGTGAGTGGTCCATGTGTGTGTCCCCCCCCCCCCCGTAATCTGCCCACCGGAGTCATTAGGTAGTTTAAATTGTGGCCACCGGTGCCTGTAGCGGCTCCGAGTAAGCGCATTTATTTCAACTGTGTTATTTCAAGTGGGATGAATCTCAGTGCCTGAGTTCAAATTGGGTTTAAAACATAAAACAAAAATGTAAAAATCAAGTAACCCTTCCACTTCCCGATTCTCCAGCTTCCAAAATATTCCTAGTTTCTCCAGCTCTCCAGCTAATGCCTCCATGGCTGAAACTGAAAATCATTTTATGTCACCCCAGAAACAGTTGTGGTGGGGCTAACATACCCTCTAGCTGTCAGGTAAAAGGGCTGGTAAACCCATAGTATAGGCAGCAGCTCCAGGTCTTTCTTCCTAATGCTGCTTTTCCCTCTGCTCTTCCAAGAGTAGGGTTTTTGCATTATAGTTTGTCCTTTTCTGAGGAGAATGGAACAGTAAGACAATAGGGTCCAAAAGAACCAACAAATTATTCTGCCTGTGTCAGTGATGAGGCATGAAATGTAACCCTGCATATTTCACTCTAGGTCTATCTGTATCTGCTAAATATTCTTTTTTTTCCTTCTGTTTTGTTTTCCCTCTGTTCTGTTCTGTTGTTGTAATTTGCATGTGGGTTTTCTTATTTTAATGAAATTCCCGCACGTACTTGGTTATTAATACCTCTCATACGACCTACAATGCAATGTATCATCTTGGCGAAAAAAAGTGTGGGCTTGAGATGTTACCTTGCAAAGTTCTGCCGAATGTAAGATTGAAAATGTTTCTACTCATAGCATACCTTATTAATAGTGGAATTGTTTTGGAAGCGTAACCCGCTGGGAGTTAAAGGTTAGATTGTTTGTAATGTAAACTCTTTTATTGTACCTGATGGCTTATATAAATGCATTGCAGGGAACAGCTGAAGTGTTACGCGTAGCATTTGGTTTCCAAGATTGGCAGATATCACCTGAAATGCACAACGTTACATGAACATCATCTTTTGCTCGTAAGTTTTGAATTTTGAAAAGTCTGTTGTTCCTGGGTGGTCACTGTGGAGATAGCTTCAAGCATACAAAATATAAAAAGTATGCATGAAATATGCCAGTATATTAAATTAACATCCTGCAAAAGCTCCCTTTTTAAAATCCAGATGCTTATATTGCTTTTGACAGAGTCTAGGCGGTAAAGTTTTAACTTTAAAGAAGGGGCTTTCTGTTTCTGTTTTCAAGTTAAAAATAATGAAAGGAAAACACACTGAAATTCCCACATTATTAAATAAAACATTTAAGTGGCATGGGGCCAATCATTGTCACGCCATGAACAAATGCCTTACGGTAATATGTTCCATAACTGTTTGCTAAAAACTACCAATTTTAACACATTTGCACATGATTAGACACAATAAAAAGTTACTTATTGAAGCCAGTGCCACAGTAGTGTTACTTAGGCCCAGGAGGAGGGAAACCTGAAGGAGAGGGGTGGTGTGAAATGGGTTCCATGCTGTGAAAACAGACCTTCAGGAGAGTCCCCCCAGTGATGGACTTGGCTCCCGTGGCCATGAGTTCACGGGGCTGCCCCCACGCCGGGGAGGAGGGCTGGGCGGACGTGTAAGGGGGGAGACTTGGCCACATGTCTGACGGGCTCAGGCAGCGGCTACCCAAGATCCGCAGTTAAAATGTCATTTTGAAATGACCCTCATTACCCGGGGATGGGTCCACCAAAAGGGCACATTTCAAAATGGTTGTGCTGTAACGTTGTCCTTGCAAGATTTCTGGGCATGTTCCTATTTTTCTTAATAACCAAGGAAAGCGCTTCATAGGTCTGTGTTTGTAGCTGCCAACGCATTGGCATGTGTTTGTTTCACTCAACCTGATCAACTGGACTGAGACCAACAAGAAATGGGGGTCTCTGTCATAATGGGAGAAGTTCGGCTATGTCTCTTATGCTTTGCTGACTGAAATAGTGGAATAGCATTTTCATTATTTCAGAGCAGTTTATTCTAAGTGTAATTCTGCATAAATATTAATTTAGATCTCAAATATTTTTGCTGAAGGAAATAAAAAAATTCAGAACAGATGATGTCTTTGTATCAGCCTCACAGACCACTTCAATTTTGGTTTTATTTTTCTCTTTCAGGACCTTTGGATTAAGAACCCACTGATATGCCTCAGTTTTTCAGAAACAGTGGCACTTCATATCTTCTGCATCCATGTGAGAAGAGTTATCAAAACTGGCCTGAATTAATTAAAAGTAGGTACAATCTCCACAAACATGTGGAAACCAGTAAGAAAAAAAAAATCTGCAGGGGAAAATTCTGAGTATAACTTAATGGTAACAGTAGCAGAGATAATTTTTGCTTTGCAGCATCTGCACATTTGGATTCATGAGGGAGTTTCTGGCTACTTGGAGTTTTACACATCTATCAGCTATTGTAAATCTGAGAAGCCCATGGAAGCATTACATGACTCTGAGATGCACCCTTGAGGGTTTTGGACCCATAAAGTAATTTATGCATTGCAATCAGGGGTAAACATTGGCTTTCAAAGGAGAACCCCCAAATCTTCCCCTCCCACGGGGACTGAATCAAATTCAGAGGATACCCAGGGTTAGGAAATATTTCATAGTGACCTACTTACCTGCAGAAAGTGACGGGGCTCTCCATCCCAGCTGCCTGCCGCTCCCACTGGCTGTAGTTTTCTCCCTGTCCCTAGCGTACATGTTATTTAAAGTAGCCAAAGCACAGCGCTGAAGGAGCTCCTGGGGAGCAGAGGCGGGTGCGACGCCTGCGGACCATGACAAGAACAAACACCAATTAAGGTATAGTGCATGCTGCTTGTGCCACCCAGTAAAATGAGCCACCCGCCCAGTGCTGTTTGCATGCTACCCCTCCTCACCAAACGTGCTGACAGGATTCGGGACTGGCAGGTTCTCCAGTGCCCCCATGGTGCGTAGAATAAAGTGCCCCTGTTAACAAAATCCTCTTGCCAAGCCCCAGGGGCTGACAGCAAGAGTACTGCTACTGATCTCCCTTACTGTGTAGGGGGAATTACCTGTTCAGCAGTGATGCTCTTCTGGCCTGAGCACGTACAACAAAAAACCCACCACCACCAAAAAGTAAACAGAGCATTAAGATGAAGAAAGATTAAATAAAACAGCCCTTCACGGTTTTCTGTGCTGTGAGAAATACTGCCAGTAAGGCAGGAGATGAGCAGGCAATCTGTGCTCCATCTCCTAAAAAAGGTGGTAAGGCAAGTCTTCAGTTTTTACATGATTTTTTGCACCCCCTGTTTTACACCACTGTTTTATTTCCGTGTGGGAGAGAGAGGTTTTGGCATTCATCTGTTTCTTGGATGTCAGAGTGGCTGACGAATCAATGTTCGATGTCAGGCATATGAAAAGCAGGTGTTTGTTTTCATGTCACAGGAGCCAGCCTTCATACAAAGCCCTTGACCCCTGGTGCCTCACGCCTACCCCATGCCAGATCCCCACCCTGGGTTTCCGCAGGGCACCTCATTTATACCTAGCCAGGAGGGTTTATCCAGGGGGCTTGATGCTGAAGAGGGAAGGAATGGAAGCTTTCCAAAACTCTTTCTCAGCATTAACCTCCCCCCTTCTCTCGTTTTTGTTTCGGTTGGCAGCAGCGAGGAGTGGAAGGAGGGATAACAAACCTGGCTCCTTCCCCTGCTTGCTCCAGCACTGCACTGACTTCATGGTGGATCACTTAAAATGAAAATATGCCTCCTGCTCCATTGCTCCCGTGACTTTTTTCTCTCAGAAAGTCTTGCAAAGCAGGGTAGCAGCCTGAGCCTCATCTTACAGAAAGGGAGTGAGAGGCAGAGGAAGTAAAACGGTTGCCCTAAAAGCCTGGCAGCCTTTCTGTAAGAAGGAGCCTCTTTGGCTCCTTAGTCTGAGCACGACAATGCGTGGTAAGGTGTGAATTCAGTGCTATGTTTTCTGAAAGCTGTTATGAGACCCATACCTGGTAAATACCTCCTTTACAGTTATTTCCCAAAGGTACATGTGGGATATGGAAAACTAGAAAGCTATCCCACTACAAAATGCAGCCATACATGATGCTAACAGCTGAGGGGTGCTTTGAAGATGTGTCTCTGAAAGGAGTTAAGCAACAAAAGCAATCCCGTGTCTTTTCTAGTGGTGCCAGAAAGCAGAGAGAAGTGGATGTATTTTATTCACAGCCCCTCTCATCACTTCAGACAAGTGACTGGACAATGTGTCGAAGGTGAAAGATGACATTGGATTTGAGCTGCTCACAAGGACCAGCTGTGTTTGTGTGAAAGTGTCCTTCGGCTGTCTCTTCCTTCAGGGGAAAACCCATGCCTGCTGAGGGGACTTTTCCCTGGGCTCAGCAGCTGGCAGCAACTCTGAACCTCCAACAGGCCCTTCACAGGTCTTTGGGAAATCCTCTCCAATGCCTAGGACCCTCTACCAGTCTCCTGCTGGAAAGAGCTGTCAGGAGTGTCTGCACTCCGTGCTTGCAGTTCCTTGACTCCCCCAGAGGTACGGGGCTGGCTCAGCTTAGCAGTAAAAGAAAACAAAGTTTTGTGTTCAGTCAGACTAAAGGCCAGATTCAAAACAAAACTCCAGAAGCAAAACCAGATATGAGTTATAGTCCTGGTAAGCTTATTTAAATAGGTAACTGTCCTCATGCTTCAGCTTTTTTTTTTTTAACTTTTTAAAATTAACCATAGATATATGCTGGCTTTTAGAAGTGGGACCCCGAACACACTGTAATGCCCAGTGGCCAATGCAGCTGCAGTCACGTATCTAAGGGAGGGAAGGACACGGGTGCCCTCCTGCTGTTGGCAGGTCTCTCTCTCCGAGCTCCCTCCCCACGTCCAGTTTCATGTCTCTGGTGTGTCAGGGCTGGCTGCTAGTTATTATTTACTGTGCTACTGCTCCCACCTGTGAAAGCCAAAGCGAGGAGGTGTCACATGAGGTGGGATGTTGGGATTATAGCATTAAGGTAATTTTGCTATAGAAGTGCTGACAGCATTGAAATGTTTTGTACATTAAGAACAGAAAATAAGGAAAATTATCTAAGAGATGTCTTGAGTGAGGCGTGATCCACTCATATGAAACACCATCACGCAGACTTCTAGTGACGCTTTAGTGATGATTTTTTGCAAATTTGAAACTTGAAGCTGAGCTCCAACAGAACACAAGATAAATGCAGTGTTGACAAAGAGCAGAAATACAGATTATAGTACTATTAATGGCTTTCTGGTTAGAAAATTTGACATGGCCATTGATTCAAGAACTTCCGTTGCCAGTTTCAGTCAATACAACCTTTTGGGCTAGCATCAAAACTGTAGCAAAGACTTGCCTGTCAGAGGTGGCCCTTAGCCATTAATGTTGTTTGTGAATATAAGAAGGAGGAGAGCAAAGTACAAGATGGGGTTATGATGGAGTAACTTTATTGCAAGCTGTAAGCTGTGTTGCTCTTAAAAAAAACCAAAGTGAGATACAATAGATTTTAAGCCATTTTCCTACCTTGGCACTCCTGCCACATTTTGTTGTTTATTGGCATAGGGGATAAGGAGTCCTCCCGACACAAATCAGGAAGTTTATCTACATTCGTCATGATATCCAAGAGCCAGGTTATTCTTGTTTTCCATGGATTAAAAAAGGAGAAGCATCTTTCTGTTGTCCTTGGATCTTCTGGAAGGATTGGGTACTCTCAGTCAGCATGTGAGTCTTTGTAGGAAGGATCTTGTCAAAATACTGGAGACTTCAAAAAGATGAGAAGAAGAGAGGCTTTCCTTTTCATTGCATGGGCTTGCAGACACTCTTAGTGCATAGTGGAAAGCTCTCAGGGGCAAGGTGCCCTGTTGTCCAGAGGTAACTTCATGTTTAATAGGGAATTGTAGGAGATCCAGAAGTAATTGCAGCATCTGCTGTACTATGACACTCTCATTTAGGCTACCCTCAAATCTTCAGAGAGAGAGAGAGAGAGAGAGAGAGAGAGAGAGAGAGAGAGATGTGATAGGTAGACCTGGTGGCATAGTTGTGAGGCCTCGTCTGCTGCCTTGAATAATGTTCCCAGCTTGGAAAGACCATTTGTGTCACGGTGGAAGAGTGGCTGCCCTGAGACCAGCTCCCCTGGGAAACACAACTGGCTTTAAACACCCAGGCTTCTGCCTTTGGCTCAGAAGTGTCTCTGATCTGGTAGGCTTGGTGCTGCTCTCTGCATTTAAACTCTTCTCAGCTCAAAATGAAAAAGTCAATAGTATTTTGTAACCTCATTGTAGCTTTACTGAAGCCTCCGTTGTCTCTTCTGCTGACTCCCTGCAGAAGTTTCAAATGGTAAATAGCACCTTTATAGACACCTTTACATAATGGTAAATTGCGCCTTTATAGCCTTTATTAATCCCTCACTGAATTACTATTTCTATAATATGCTACAATTATTACTGCTTAGTTCATTTTCTTGATCTTAAGTTGGGGCTCAGTGCTCAATATAGCCAAATTTATTTGAAACATTTGAAGAAGTTCACCTTGATACTCTCCATGTTTCTGCAACAGCTCATTATGAGACCATAGATTATTACAGTTGTACTTGAAGCTTACACATTTCTTTTTCAGTTTTTCCCAAATGCTCAAAGAAACACCAGCTGGTATTAGGTAACTTAGCTTGATTCCCGTTTTCTTATTCATGCTGAGGAACAGCTTAGTGTGGGAATAATTCCTGTTTTTATTAGGATTGTTTGTGAAGATATAAATCTACAAAGCAGCATGCATTGGGAAACAAAACTGCGCTTTGTCTGATCGATGTGCTCTGACATTTCCTCTTTGACACAGTCTGGCTGTACTCTGGGACCTCCAAGGGCCATCCCATTCCAGATGTGCCCCCTGACCAGCCTCCATCTCCCTGTTTGGACAAGGTTCAGATGCCTTTCCCTCCCCTGTTTCTATGGGAAGGAAACATGGGTGATTATGCTGAGAGGAAGAGAGCCACATCATGCTCCAGCTGATCCCTCAGTCCAGGTAATTGGAGCAACACCATTAGGAGAGGGTTCTCTGCAGCCCAGGGACAGCCCAAGTGCTGCAGCGCCCCTTTACAGAAGTCAGCGGTTATTTCCTAGACTATGCTGTGAGGACAGCTCGTGCATCAAAAAACATGTCAAAACCTGGTATTTGTCTTCCAAGGCCTTGGTTCCTGGCGGCCATCTCTCAGGTTTCAGCAGTACTGAGCTCTGAGAAGTCATTATGTGATGGGGGTGCTCAAAGCTTGTGATCAGGTTATCTTATATTGAATACTGAATATTCAATACTTATACTGAATAAGAAGAGGCACGTTAAACAGTGGTGGTTTTGGAAAGCTTGGCTCTGTTTTGGGCAGAACCGTCATGCTGTAACCAGACACTATCAATCATGCTCCACTTTTTGGAGGACTAGTACCCTTAATCTTAGCGGTTTCTTCGGAAGAAGTTTATTTAAGAGGGAGCTTATTTTTTTCCAGTGTTTTCCGCAATAATACGCACTTCCTCTCTGCTCTGTGTACACAAAGCCTGTGATTACTTTGAAGGGGATTGTTGGAGGGAAGGGGAAGGTACTCAAACAGGAAAATTCTTATGAGGATGACGTAGGAGCTTGGTTTCCAAATGAACAGCAAAAACCACGAATCAGCTCTGAGGGCAAGATTACTGCTGCCTCCAGGTTGCTTGCCTTTGAGGGCTGTGCCTGCATCTTCCTCAGCTGACACTGTCTGGTTCTTGATAGATCACAAGCCCAGCCCAAGAACTTCTTTGCTGTGAAACTCTCCCACCTTCACATGCTCATTTGTTTTCTTTAAAACTGGAGGAAGTGGATAAAAAAGTGAAAAAATGTAATCTCCCATCCAGTTTGTCTTAACAAACTGGTTTGAAATATCATTTATCTGGAGGTGGTCCTGATGTAAACCCATTAGTTTGAATCTTTCTGAATTTCTTTAGTCTCGATTCTCCATTTTTCAAATTATAAGAATGCTAAGACCACAACTGTAGTCTTTTTGAGAAAAAAAAAATTGCATAGGAAACTTCTTTTTTTTCCTGCAACTAGAACATTCAAATTTCTCAATCACCTGTTCTGATCTGATATTGATTTCCTTTAGTATTTCTTCTTCCTCCTTAGGGAAATAAATCTGTTTCTGGTATCTGTCAGCCATTCTTCCCTTTGATAAAAAGAATTCATATAATTCTTAAGTAATGCTAAATCTTCTGTCAACAAATTAGTCTTGTCATCAGCCATAAGGGGCCTCATGATCTTCTTGGTGACCTCTTGCTTCTAAAATACTTGAGAAAAAATCCATGCATAATAACTCCTGGCTATTCCTGTAATGTTTGTACTTTTATTTACAACTTTTTATGGTGTTGTGAAGCAAATTGGCTAGAATAATTTTTTTTTTTAGATCAAAACTGGAAACTTAAATACTCTGTTTGTGAGTATGATGGCAGGGGCTTAAGACAGCAAATGAATATATGTGTAAGGTTAATTCAATATGTGCAGGTTAATTCAGTAAAATCAATAATTTAGTGGCTAGAGCACTCGTTGGAGATCTATGGGTTGTATGGAATATGGGATCAAGTTTCCGCCTTAGCCCCATCCCAGATAAGTGCCCAGATCACTAGATTATATGATCAGTCTATCTTTTTCTAGTCAAATAATTATTTATCCTAAGTTCATCTCCAGTAGAGAGAAATCGATGTTAATACTTTCCCATAATTCATACGTATGCCCAACTGTTGGGTTATTAGCTTTTCTTTCTATGTTCTTTGACAAAAATTTTAATCAAGAACTGTCTTTACATGATTAAAAAATGTTTTGATGCTTTCTAGCACAAAATCGTTCCATTGAAAAATGCACCTTTTTTCCAGTCCCTCCCCATCCCATGACACCACTGGATATTTTGCTGCTTCCATTTAGTAGGCTCAGGACTTCAGTTTTATTGTTTAAGGTCTCTTTCTTGCGAGTTGCTTAGCACGACTGGAGGCATAAACATGAAGAACGTGGCTAGAGGCATAGTCCATCACAGTGCTATATTGTACTTAAACAACATGTTCTCTTGTTAGCATTAATTGAGTTTTTCTTTTTTTCCTCTGATTTCATATACACTTAACAGCTACTCCATACACCATTCAAACTCGCTGTCACATTTAGGATATGGTCTTTTTGCATACAGTATTTTCCTCCCTCTTTTTCATTATTTTTAACTTTATTTGTCATTTTTTGCCAGTGCATTTTCCGTGAAAAAGTAGTTTGCTTCTAGTTAACATTTAACTGGAACTGGCATACCTAATGCTTTAGTAATCTCTGGATGCACTGTATTGGCCTGGTGCTGCTTAAACTGAGGCCTTATGCTGTTGCAAGAGTACTTCTGTCAGGCTTTCCAGATTTTCCGTGGAGTGGGTTTGCAGATTTACCTCTTCATCTCCAATATGTGTCCAGCTGATTCTTAAAAACTCTGTCAAAAATTGCTGTCATTTCACAAATTATAAAGGAAGACACAGCTCTATACCATGTGCTCAAAGCTATTGCTTGATTTATTTCTTCCACTTAATATACCCCAGATTATATCCAGTACTTGAATGCCCCCATTTCTACTTAGTTTTCTGTCTCCTTTCAAAACCATATTAGTTTATTGTTGCCTCCTGCTTGGTTCCATCTACCATCTTACTTCCTTTAACTCAGGTTTTGAACCCTGGTAATTGTAACCAGCTGGTAATGTCTCCTGGGGTTCCTGCCGTGGTAAATTTTACTTCCATTTAGCACCTGGACACATTCTCTGCCTTGCCCACTCTCTGAAGAGCAGAGATTTGAAAAGGGCAGGACAGGAGAGTAACTACTGCACTTTGCTGTTTCTTGAACTGGAAATGTTTATGATCAAAATTAAAAGCAAAGCAATTGTATTGTGTGATCTGTATACGATATCAGACACAGGCCGGAAGGAAATTTTCTTGTTAGGCAGGTTCAGTTTCCCTGAGTTTTGTCCCAAACAAATATTCAGCTTCTGTAGGTGTTAAGTGAACAGGTTGTCTCTTTTATTGTGTGTTGTCTGATGGGACTTCCTCTGGTGAAAATCAAAAAGGGTTCCGTGTGGTGGCACTTCTGAAAATGGACAACTTACCTTACTTTACAAATTTCTGCTGTTTCTGCATCTTGTGTTAAGAGTTAGGGAGCTATGAATTTGATTTTTAATACTGTCATCCATGTTGATTTAAAGCATGCGTAATCATACATCCACCAAGTAACTGGCTTGTATGGGGACCACAAACAATTTCATTAAATAGTATTTCATAGGCTTGCTGCCTGGAAAAAAAAAAAATCATTAAATCCAGAATCTGTGAATTTACAATATACTTTTTCAGATATGTTTGAAAGTGTACATTGGTTATAGGTAATAAATGTAAAACATGAATCCTGTCTAATTACCTTTGGCCATACAGGAAGGCTTTCATATTAAACACCTGTCTTTTCCCCTTGTGATTCATGCCTGTGATGTCATAAGCATGAATTATGAGCTGGGCATGGCAGGGAATTTAGACCAGGAATTTAAATAATCTGAAAAAAACTTTATTCTGCCTTTTTTATTCCCCGAGTAGGATATGCCCCATGATCTCTGGCAATGCAGGCAGGAGTGGGAAGTGCAATCAGGGAGAGGAAATCTGGTGTAGACTGGCCCCTACACAGGAGAAAAGACCAAAAAACCAATGCTTGCCAATGAATGAAGAAAGCTGCTGGCGCCTAAAATGGGAGCGCAGCCTGGAGAGCCAGTAGTACTCAGGTAGGCTCTTGCCTTCCCCCTCTCTGCAAGGTTCCTGAGCACATGAGCTAATCAAAACTGACAGCAGATGTAGTGAAGAGGAACGTGTCTTCTCCAGTGCTGACCACTTGGAGGATGCCTGTCAGGATGAAAAACACTGATGTGCAAGACCGCCTACCACGGCAGAGCCTCTCTCTCCTGAGAGCTCTTTCCACCTGCCCTGTTCTCACAATGAGAAGTTACGCTGGACATTGGCAGAGAAAAGCGCAAGGGGACATGCAAGGAGGGGCTGGCACTCTGAGCACCGTGCAGAGACTCTGCTCGCAGAGACGGCCTCGCAGGCGGGTTAGCGGGAGGAGAGGCATTTCCAGGCTCGAGGTGGGTTTCAGATGGCTTTCCCCAGTGCAGCGGCTCTTACCAAGCAGCTCAGGGTTGCTCACGGAGCAGTCACTGTTACAAGCCCAAGAGGGCTGTGGGCTTGTTTCTGAATTGATGGCCAGTACAGTTAATGCGGCATCTGCTCCGGGGTAACCCACGTGGAGCCACGCTAGGAGAGCACACTGGGACAGCGCGCTCTGGAGGGTACGCGTGATTTAGGTGATCCACCAGGAAGCTCATCTAGGCATACATGTAGTGAAATCTGAGCCAGCAAAAGACAATTTGCCTGATAAAACCCTCTGGAAGAGGCGAGCGCTCACTCAACACATGACTGTCTATATTTTGGTGTTCTAGACTAGTCTAGAGGGTAACTATATTTTGTGGGGTTAAGGTGCATCAAGGATCCCACTGAAGGCCCAATAACAGTGTTTATAGCTGTCAAGTATATTGACTGCCATCTCTAGCACTACCAAGCCACGCGGGGTCTCCAGTGGGATCGTTACGGACAAGGAGCACAATGATCACGAGCGCTTGGCAGCTTCCCATTGGAGAATGGGCGTTTTTCCCTTTTTTTCAAGCTAATTAGCCTTAGACCTGTGGCTTGGGTATGGACCTGAGGAGCTCAGGTTAACAGTTTCTGTCTTGTCCACAGCAGAGTTGAGCTCAATGAACATCCTTTCAGAGAAATAATATTTTGAAACCGTATGAATGTTTACACAGAGCAAAAGGAAGGGGTACAAACACTGTAAAGGGATTTTGTGATTCCTGATCTGTTGTTGCTTTTTGGAAGGCTGTGCTTGGATTTTGCAGTATTTGCCCTGCTCCAGTTATGCTTTAATATTTCAGTGTGAGGAAAATAATTCTAATGTAGGAATGCAGCACTCAAGATCTCTCTCCTCAACATACACACACACACGCACACTTATATACATATAAAATAAATGAAACCTTACTTTTTATTAAGGGAAAAGATATTCTTGGGAACTTAAATTGGGAAGTAACTGGGGGAAAATAGCTCTCTTTAAGAAAAGTAAGTAAAGTAGGTTCAGGCAGTGACTTTAAATTGGACATTAAACTAATCCAGGGCTGTACTTTAATAAAGGCTAGTGCTGGGAATTCTTATGGATTTTCTAACTCATTGCTGGGATGACAGAGAAATACAATAAATGTTCTATTACTTACACAAGCTGCTGGTTTTCAGAAAATTAGTCACCAGTGACCTTTTACCCTTTGTCTTGCTCTCTTTCTCAGTAAAAGTACCTGATCAGAATCCAACGCAGCCCTGGTGTATGATGGCATCCCTTTGGGCTGCACAGGGCTACCCTCCATTACTGCGAGTACGGCTCCTAGCGTAGTGTAAGACTGGCTTGGTTTTCTCATTGTGTAACTGTAATATTGGGAGGGTGGGAGGGGAGAGGGAAGGGGCAGAGGAAGAAAATGGGGGGTTTGTCATTGGTTGTTGTTTTTAAACGTAGAAGAAAGCAAAGACACAATTTGACATTTCTTACTAAGGAATGAAGCCCAAACTGTAAGACATAACCGATCAAACGGCTCAGAATTAAAATTTGAGAACCATGATACGGCTTGGTGATAGCCCCAGCCTCACAAAGTGTAAACCTCTGTGTTTGGTTGACATTTTTTCTTTTCCAACAGTATCAAAACATGATTTTTATATTCTCTACAATGAGGCACAGACTTTTGCTGAGGGGGAGGGGACTGTATTACTTGGTGTGTACCAGCCCTTTGGTAGAATTATATTGATTAGTTTTCCAGTTAGCGGTGAGACCTCCTTCTGACCCTATTTTCAGGGTCAGTAGATCATAATGCAGAAGCACTAAGAGACCAGCATCCCTCCCCATATTGCTTTTTGAAGAGTGTATGGACCAGAAAATCATCATTTTATGGATATAAATATATATATATATAATGTGTGTGTATATATGTATAATCTAGATAGGTACAAAAAGAGTGGGGCTGGACTATGCTCTGCAAATGCAGGTGTAAGTTATGTTTCAATTATAAAACATTTTACTGTGAAAAGGAAATACATCCAACCTGTACTATGCAGCTTTTAAACTCAATTTTGTCCTGAGCTGTTGGTTTTTTGAAATAGAAAAGAAATACCTCATGATTCCGCACAGTGAAGACAGATGTGTCTTTGTGAAAGAGGAACATGCATCTATATTGGAAATTGAACTATTTTTCTGAGATCTTCAGTCTGAGAGCTCTCAGACACGAACATGTAAAACAAAGAGTTACAAGCTCAGCCCTGTTGTGGGCACTCTGAAGAT
Organism: Gorsachius magnificus; assembly: GCA_034008185.1. Classification (NCBI taxonomy): domain Eukaryota; kingdom Metazoa; phylum Chordata; class Aves; order Pelecaniformes; family Ardeidae; genus Gorsachius; species Gorsachius magnificus. The sequence goes on from CM067084.1 coordinate 33,121,739, forward strand.
GTCCCATAAGCAATCTGTTGGCTTCCATCTTGTATTGTATGTCAACCATACATACCTCTAATTAAACAAGAAATCATTTGTCAAAACTTGCTGCACTTTTCATATCCAACATTTTCCATGGCAGGTGTATAACAGACAAAGAACAACGACAACATGAAATACCTAAAGAATGCTTTTAGTTGCTATTTTTAATTGCTATTTGAAGCTTACATTTGAAATCCTTGGTCCTGTAAAAGGATAAGGACTGGAGTCAAGGACTCAAATATCCTCACCCTAACACCAGGACCTTGCAGAATGCTTTTGAACTCTGGTGCTCCCAGAGCGTGCTGTAACTGTAGGAGACAGCCCTACTGCCCCGGTAAGAGCCGGGCTGCTCTTTTCATATTAAGAAAAAGGAGCTTGACTTCCAGCAGCTGCTGCCTCTGGTTTTCAGTATTTCCTTCACTGAACTACAGACCGCAAGGAGCTAATTAATATATTCCATGTTAATTGTGAAATCGCCATCTGGGGAAATAAATCACTGGAAATAACTCCAGGGGAAAAATGTGACACAAAGCATTACAGGCCACAGTCTGCCCTAGACTGCAGGGAGTACCTCTGCTCCTCAGAAGACATCAAGTGGATGATGCTTTGCCTGCAGCTCTGTTGCTGAAATTTCCGTCTTAGGGTTATCAGTGCTCTCTGGTCCCGAGGCACCTGGTAAAATCAGGTCCCCAAATATTGTCCCTCGCCTTTCCCCCAGCAAAGACTCAACAGTCTTGCAACGAGCATGCCAACATAGTGGCATGCCTACTGCTTCATGTATTCCTGGTTTAGCAACTCTGAACAGTGGTATGTAGAAACCGATTAGTGAATAGATGCTGCTTTTACGTTGGCTTTTTAGTTGTGTTCAGATTTTAGCGTGGTCCAACAAAGATGGCAAAGAGAGTATCTATGCACCATCTCTTCACTTCCTTATCTCTTATTTTGACCGGTCTTAGGTCTGGGCCTCCTATTGTGATCTGGAACTCTTAGATTTGAATTTGAGACATGATGCCGTATTTATTTCTCATAGCAATATGGCACAGAATTTCAGTATCCTGGTTTATGAACATAAGGTGTTCGTAAACCCACCCTTATCTTCTCCACTGTTTCTTTGCTGAAACAAAGGCAATTTCTTCTTTCTACTGCTATCTTAACATACCTGGCTTCTTCTAGAAGATTTTCTAGGATTCCTAAAGTTTCCTACTAATGGCTAAAGAATTGCCATCGTGGCCTCCTTGCACCTGCGTGCTAATCAGATCAAATAACTTCCGGAGAGAGTCAGATTTGTAACAGAAGTGAGCTGACTCCAAAGGACTTGGGTGCTGTAGCGAGCAGCTGGTCCTTCTCCAAATATTCTGGAGCACAGGTATCACCGAACAGGCTGTCATTACATCCAGCACGTGCGCCGTCAGTGTTGAAAACAGGCAAACAGCTGCTAAGTGGATAAGAGTGACCATATTCCATGCACACATACTGCTTCATTTCTTCACCAGCTGGTAGTCAAGGGACGCTTCCCTTTCCTGATGGTCGATAACCCTTAGTGTGTCACCGGGTGCGCTTATATGGCCGTAGTCACTTGCAAAAACTACGTGATTTTCTGGTGTGTTCCTCTGCTGCATTTTTCTCTGCACAAATTATGCAAATATTAATGAAAATGTTAACGAATTTGCCCTTTTTGCCTCTGTGTCTGTTAGCAGTAAGGAATTATACTGAGCCTGTCCTTGGCGTGTTGGCTAAATTAATTCACAAAATTTTGGTTTAGCATCTCACTCACCGAGCATTTTTATTTCTTTCTTTTCCTGTCATAGGTTTGTGAACCATTCAACCAACTGGTCATTCAATTGCTATCAAGTAGCAACCACTCTGGAGGAAGGTGAGAGGCCCTGGCACCCTGTATCTTGGGCAGGGTGACACTTTGTGCCCCAGAGCCGGGCCAGCTGGGCTCTCCCCACAACTGGCACAGCTGGGTAGGTGCTTCTGGTTACTGCATTGGAGCGTGTGAAATCAGAAATTTGTGTGAAGCTCACCTGATAAAAAAATCAAGGCAACCAATCAGCCTAATAGGCAACTAAATAAGCAAAGTGAGTGGTGTTTCTTACCTTACTTCAGGCCAATTATCTCACTTGACTTCATTTCATCATCCTCTTGCTGGACCCTTCCTGGAGCTTTGGTTAATTTTGCTAATAATTTATCTTAAAACCTACCATTGCTTCATGTTTCAGCAAAAAATATTCTTCATTGAGGGCTATATGTATGTTACTAAAGCTGTAAAGAAGGAATGTTTCTAACACACTGAATTATGAAAAGGGCAAAATATTCTTTTTCTCCTTTAAGGGAAAATACATTTTGTTTTCTTTTGCCACTCATCACCCTGAAAAAAGTGACTGAGGGGGTAATATTCTATTGCCCTTTCTTCCTTTGCTGTACTTCTTTTCCCTACTCCCACAGGGCAGTTACGATAAATTTGATAAACGGGAATAAGACTAGGACAAACGTGCCCACGAGTAACAGCAGGAAGGTGTAAGCAACTTAAAGTGGCCACTCCAGCGCTGTTTCTCGACTGCACGGCAGCTATATAATGCACTATCCCACGTCATGTCTTACCTGTGCAACTTTGGGTAAGACAAAAATTTAGCCTCGATAACGTATTCCTCCTGGTATCTCTCTGCTGTTCACAGAGGATAATCCAGAGGAGGAGTCTAATACTGGATGTTTCTGTTGTCTGTTTGGAGGGGGCCCTCCTGCCCCAGCATTTGTACCAGGGATCAGGGTCTCTGGGCAAAAATGGACCTTTTTGATGAATCTTTGTGCCGTGGAAATTTAGTATGAAGAGTATTCTTTGTTTCTACTGTTTACCCTACAACATTTTATTATTTTATTGCTTTAATTCAGTTATTGGAATGTAATGATTGCTAGCTGAAAAAGTGAGTATAGTTGCTCCTGTGTGAGGACAGGCTTTTTATCATAAATTCCCAGTAACAACTTCTTTCTTCACCTTTCTCTGTTCTCTAACTCTGTAGATAATAGAGTGGCAATTATGGTTATTTAGGACCTAAGCCTAAAAACCCTTAATCATGTGGATATTCATTGCTCCCACGGTCTACCTATTTCATTGATCGTGCTAGTTTATTTTTGGTAGGATCAAGTGAGCGATTATAAAACAAGTAAAAACCACAGAAAGGTGACAGAGTCAATTTAGAGTACAGAGAAGCTCTTACATCCCGCACCTCACAGCTCTTACCCCAACTAAGAGATACTCAATCATACTCATTAAAAAGGGTTAGTCCTTCCGAGGCCCAAAATGAGGTTTTTTGACTTCGGAGCTGTTATCCGCCGTGCCTCAGGCTGACTTGTTTGCTGATCGTTCTGCTGGTGAGTGTCGTGAGGCCAGATCCTGCTGGAGCAGGTAGATGCTGGGGTGGGGATGGCCGACCTCCTGCCAAATCCCATCTAAGCCTGAGGCAGAGCTTCTCCTGGTAGAGGGAGAGAGGGTACAGGGCACCGCACATGCAAGGGGACCCCCTTAGCCCTTCCCAGCGCTACCCTGGGGGAGCAAAACCTTTTCAAAGGTGGGTGGGGAAGGCTGGGACCTCTCCTGGGCAGGCAAGCAACCCCAGCCAGGGATGCCATGGCTCCAGCCTCTGCTCCACAGGGAGAACGGGCCCAGCTGGTGGCCCCGAGGGGGACTTGTGGGGCTGCCAGCTCAACGTCCAGCTTTGTGCCAGCTGGATTAAACAAGGCGGTGCACGGGCATGCAAACCAAGCAGAATTAGGAATGGGTTCCGGCCAGAAGAGTATGGATTTGAACCTAAAACACAATCCAGACTGTCCCAAAGGGAATGTTTAGATTCAGGGCCATCTCTTAAAATAAATAATGAATAAATAAGGTCTCGTATAGATTGCTAACTATGTCACTTTATTAACACTATAGATTTTTCAAACACGGAGGGGCTGTTAGAATTACATATACATTTCATTAGTAGGGAATTTATGACTACAAGATTGCACTTAAGGTTTGCGCTAATGCTTTATGCACCCTTTTGACCCAGTCCCTTTACTATATTCTGCCCCAATATTATTTTTCATAAGTCAGGAAACGTTTTCCATATGTTTTGCAGCATTATCCAAAGGGAGTTTGCAGCTGTACTGTTCATACTTCATCATGTTCATACTGACTGGAGTGCAGATCCCTCCTAGTGACAGTACCCATCTGAAAGATCATAACAACGCATTTTTGGCACATTATTGTTCTCCTTTTGTGTCAAGCCTCCCCCATGGAACAAAATTGTTTCACAGTTTTTATTAAAATTTACTATAAATGAACAGCTGAAAAAATAAACAGAAAAGTCTGTGTGTATCTTATTTACTGTCATCACAAAAAAGAATATCTGTGCTGGAACATTATAACATAACCTAACAGCCAAAACTAGCTTACAGAAATAAGCAGAGACATTAGAAAGGTTGAAGGCCACAGGAGTTCATTATTTTCAGTAAGCTTAAAAGGCAACAAAGGGGGTAGGGGAGAAGAAAAAAAAGGGCAGAAGGAAAGTTATGAAGGTACAAGGGAGCAGGAGGGGAGAACTGAACCAGGAGCCTATGTGGCACAAAGCAAAAAAAGGGATGAATGCACCGAAATCTTTGCTGCCATGCCTTTCTGCTGCAAAGAAAAGTCTCTGTGTTTAGCTTCCCTTTGGAAAAATAAATATATTGATCTGAAAAGCTCTAAATAAAAACCCATCCATGAGTTATTTCAGCTGATTTTGGCACTCCGCTGCTGGATCGCAGTATCTGAGCTCTGATATCACAAGTTATTCTGTAAGGGACATGAGTTTGCTCCTGCAGGATGACTTTCAGGAGTGGTGTTTGGGCTTAAAATGTAGTTATGTGGGGAGATTTTTACTGATGTGCTGTGGTCCAAGTTGGGATGCGGTCTAAGACACTGTACCTCTGCTGGCGGCTTCTGTGCCTCACTGCGCTCGTGCGTGCTTTCACCAGATCTGAATTTGATCTCCTCGATGCGCTTCAGTGGAAAGAGGTTTCTAATCATAACTGGAAGCAGACATAGCCAAGGAATCAGTTTTAGTAAATCCCACTGAACTCTGTCATGGCAGAGAGACAGTATAAATGCTCCCCATGAGTCTGCTAATGAAATGCCTGGCAAAGCCAAAAAGGGCAAAGAAAAAATAGAAATCACAGCTGCAATATCAGCTTGAATAATAGAGCTAGGAACCGGAGAATAATAAAAGATGAGCAAGAGGTCAGAAATAACACAATATGAAGGCAAAGGAGAGGAATGCTTTCCAAAAAGTGAGGCGGAGAAGAAAAAAAATTGCTCTGGGTCCCATGAAATGCTGACATAAAATTATTTACAAAAGGAAAACTAAAAAACACTGTGAAGGCAAAAGTTAATTAATTACACAAATTTCATGAACTGTAATATTTAATACTTCTCAGCTTCATGCTGGGAATATTCCCCATAGGATCAGTGCTAGAGGCCAGATCCTTGATGACAAGTCCCTAAAATGGGTCTGAAGAGACACTTATGTGTGATTTCCAAGTACGATTTTGAAGGGTCAACCACCTTTATTCTTTTCTTTTTCTCCCGTTTGGGAATTTTGGCACACAACTTCTGATTTAATTGAGCCATAATCTCTTTGCTGGGAAATAATTGGCTACATCCATTTTCAGGGTTTTATTCATCACTGCACATAAAGGTGAAGGAGCGGGTACCCGTTCCTGCTCCCAGGGCGATGAGGATGGGAAGCAGCCAAGGGGCGCCCAGCAGAGAGCCCGTGGAAGTACAAATGCTGGGAAAGGAAAATGCTGGCTGGCACAGGCTGGGGGTGGTTTCCTCCAGGAGCTTTATCTGCACAAAAGGCAATTAATCAGGCTTTCTGTGAGACAGCCGCATCCCATGTAAAATGAATATTTTTCTACACCTCCAAGAAGAAAACACAGTGTATTTCTCCACAGGTCTTCCAGGGAATGGCTTGAGTTACCTAGATCTTGGTCCTTCCTGCCCCCTGTGCTTCTAAGCACTAAACCAGGCATCAACTACTGAGGTTTAGTATTTGCATAAAGACTTGTAGTATATTCCTGTAAAAGCATATTCCAGACAAAGCAAAAAGAAAACACTTTTAGTTAACAATTTGCAGCTACAGTGGAAATTATTTACTCTGAAGCCAGCATAGTATCTATTTTCTCTTTCAAAATAAAATTCAAAAATAAAAATAAGATGCCTGATGAAGTGAAGGGAATGAGCGTTGTAAAAATTTTTTTCAAGTTAGCTAGTGGATTGTATTTCATTTTCTGTGATCGGCTAATCATTTCTTTATGTTTAATCTGCAATTATAATTCAAATTTTGGTGTTTGGGAAAGAAAAAGTGTAGAACTTAAGGGTTTAAAGTAGCAATTTAACCTTAAAATCAGAAATTATAAGGAAGTTATTGCTGAAACATTAACTTTTTTAATGGGCATGCACCAATTAAGGCCATGACAGAGAAAAATGAGAGAAAGTGCTTCCAAAGGTAGAAGGCTTCCAGACTTGAGGTTTAACATGAAAAGAAATACAAAATATTTTATAAATTTGTATATTGAAATATATGCCTTCTGATACTATCTGAATGTGATTTGCTATTCCAACACATTCTTTTTGCATAGCAAAATTATAGATTTTAAACCAAATTTAAAATTCCATCCACAGATACCTCCTCTGTGGCCTAAGCAGGACGTATAGACACGGCTCAGCCGGACGATCTTCCACATGTCACAATTCTTGACTGAAAATATCTGAAATCCAGCCAGGGTGCCATATGAACATGTAAGTACATTTACATACCAGCACAGTTGCTAGTGTTTCCAGGGAGGCCAGGGTTGATCCCCACCGCTCTGCCTTGCGCACAGCCCAGGAGTTGGGCACGCTGTTTCCCACTTCTCTGTGGGCCCTCGAAATTTTGGGTGTCTTCTGCTGATGCATTGATTTACAATTCTGGGCTTCCCAGTTCAGGGAAGGATGAGGAACTCCTAGAGAGAGTCCAGAGGAGGGCAACAAAGATGATGAGGGGACTGGAGCATCTCTCCCACAAGGAAAGGCTGAGGGAGCTGGGCTTGTTTAGCCTGAAGAAGAGAAGACTGAGAGGGGATCTCATCAATACTTACAAATATCTTAAGGGTGGATGTCACGAGGATGGAGCCAGACTCTTCTCAGTGGTGCCCAGCAACAGGACCAGGGGCGATGGGCACAAACTGAAACATAAGAGGTTCCAGTTGAACATGAGGAAGAACGTCTTCACTTTGAGGGTGACAGAGCACTGGAACAGGCTGCCCAGGGGGGTTGTGGAGTCTCCTTCTTTGGAGATATTCAAAGCCCACCTGGACGATGTCCTGTGCAACCTGCTCTGGGTGAACCTACTTTAGCAGGGGGGTTGGACTGGATGATCTCCCAAGGTCCCTTCCAGCCCCTGCCATTCTGTGATGCTGTGTGATTCTGTGATTTCCCTGTTTAAACACAACAGTTTTCACAGTTTCTCTTCCAACAGGATTGGATGTACAGCCCTCTGGCAGACTGCCCATTACCTGCCTGTACCTCTGTGCGAATTAAAAACCAGTCATGACATATTGGCTGACAATATTATCTCCTTAGCCTTGGGGAAACAGCTGAAGAAGGAAAATGGGTTAAGACAGAAATGTCTTAACCCATTATTGTCTATTTCTGGAAACAGTGGGGCAGGAGTGCTCCTGGTGTAGGTAAATGCTATATCATTCCCACAGAGATGAAGAAAAAAACCTGTGAAGTGACTGCTTCAGATAAAAGCGACTGCCGTTAGTTTTACACCATATTGCCCAGCCTTTTCCACAGGGAATGTACTGTTCTTTTGCCCCTTGTTATCCATGTGTTTTCTGTTAATCCTAGGCAGCTACAAACATACATTTAGGGGAAAGCCACTACTTAATTTGAGGAAGACTTTGTTCTTTAGGTATACTTGTGTACTCTTTGTTATGAGCCCTCTGCATATGGTTAGTACAAATTGCCATTTTTTTGCACTGGATAGCTACAGTAAATATTTGATACATAGACTATGAAGAGCATGACTCTTTACTTTTTCTATCTGGCATGCTTTGCACCTAAACATTTGTGTATTAATCCTTTTTTTTTTTTTTTTTAAAAAGGACTGATCTAGAAAAGCTTGATTTCCTCTCATGTGAACAACCTGCTAACCACATAGGTGCAAAGCCAGGCTACAAGACATGCTAGTGTCTGTTCTGTCTTATGTTATTACAGTTATCCTGTGCTTTTCTCTGTCTCTCAGTATGTTTGCATATATAAAAACGTTAACATAGCTATAAAATACTGATACATTGTATGCAACCCTGAAAGCTATCGAAGTTTAAATCTCAATAAAGTGCTTTAAAATCAAATCATCATGCCTTTCAAGAAGCTTTGCCAAACCAGGTCCTTGTATTTTTTCTTCCCCCTAATAATAACCACGTGGCTTTCGGTGGTCCTGCCTGCCCCCCAGGAGTGCTTGCTGCTAGGCACCAGCAGGCACAGTCCCACCGTGACGCAGCAGAGAGATGCTCAAAGAACGTGAGTCGCTGGTGAGACGTGTTCCTTCTACACCTGAAAAAGCCTTTTCAGCAATGATTTTCAGAGAGCTTTGCTACTGTTGAAAAGGCTCCTCGGCTTTAAATGGGGCGTAGGGAAAAGGCGGTATTCCTGCGCATTAATACAATACGCGAGTGATTGGGAGAGGCAGCCACAGTTTCTGCTGTAGGGGTTGTGATAACCTGGAAGTAGGTTATCAGAGAGCTGATGTGCCAAATTAGGTGTCAGGTCTGTACCTGTTTGTAAAGAGTCGAGTAGGCAGCCTTTAAAAAACCAGAATAGCTGCAGAAACCCTACCATTGGATGTTAAGCATGCCCTGGAAAAGCAATAAAAATGGAAAGGCAAAATTGCCCAGAAAATCTTGAGCCAAAAAGGGGAAGGGAAAAAAAGTTTACTTAGTGGTTATGAGTCAATGCATGGTGTATGAACAAAAATGTAAGAGACCTTTATTAGATGAGAGAAATCTGACATGGTTTTGAGGCTTAGACTCTAAATAATAATCTGAAAGCAAATACAATATCTGATCCAAGAAAAGTATTTTTCATAGCTTTGAGGTGAATAATTTTTAAATTAAGGAATGAAAACCTATTCTGTTCTTAAATTGGATAAATAAATACGTGATCAATGCCAATTATCAGAAAACTATTTGCATGGTTTATGATCTTTGCATGACTAATGTGTGTTATGGAATGCTGTGAAAATTGCAATTTCTTTTTTAGTAGATGTGGACTGGTTTTAACAAGTATTAAAGAGCTGTTTCCATTTAGTATAAACATATTTAGCAGCAGTCAGATCAATCAGAACAAGAAGAAAAGCTACGATGAGCAGGATACACCTGTAAGTGAGTCAAATCTGAAAACTTTAGGCAGTGGCTTGAAAGCTTACCTGAAACTCCCAGGTTGCATGCCCTATACATTTATGAAAGCAAGTAGAGAAGACAAAAAGCTGTTTATTTTTTTCTCCCCCATTTCATGTATTTATTTTAAGAAGGGCATAACCTGGAATTATATATTTGATTAAAAAGCCTAATACCATAGACTTCACGGCCTTCTTACACAGCCTGGAGGTCCATGACTCAGTGCCAGGGCCAACACATAAAAATGACCCTTTGGTAGATGAGAAACAGACTGAAGAAAAGAAGCTTTTTATATCTATGAGAACTGGTCAACCTTCTCTGATGCTCTCTTTCAGCTAATGGTGTATCTCTGGCAGTGAAGAGTGAAGCTAGTATGGGAAGAGAGGGAGAAGAGGATGATTATGATGATAACTGGAGAGTAGCTTTTTCACTACATGTGCAATCTCAACAATGGGGTCATCACAACCAGTTTTTCAGGGTGCTGGTTTAACCAGACCTCGAAACCACTCTCTCTCTTTATCTGAATCACATACTGTGTAATTTCTTAAGCTTCAGAGACTTTTTTCCTGCCTACTGAAAAAACAAAACAAAAATGGAGCTTCATCATTCTCCTGTGTTTTTTTCCCCCTATCAATAATAAGACAAGACTTAGGGGAGATCAGGACAGCAGTAATTATTCCTAGTGAAACAAACCCAGGATTCAGCATTATTTATAATTTTTTCTTCGTTTTTTTTTTTTCACAGGCAAGAGAGAAGTCTGTTCTACTCTGCAAAGGGTCCCTGCCGTGATCCTGACAGTGTCCTGGACGTAGCATCGTACCTGAAACCAAACAGTCTGCAAATGTACTTATTTCACTGTGTCAATTAAGTCCTGAATCTCCATAGAGTTAGAGATTGTCTGTTTAGGTAAGTTCAGTGTTTTACTCTGCTAAAATGGAAAGTGATCTTTAGCTCTTGGTAAAGGAATCTGCTTTGCTGTTTATTGGATCCATAAAATGGAGTACGTGCATGTGTTTTTGGCTTCACAAAAGAGGGCATGTGCTGTTGTAAAAAATTATGCTGCTGGAGAGAACAGCAAATGCCTTATTTACTTATTCTTTATCGCTGGAGGATGACTTGGGGAACTTAAGTGGTTTATGCCCACAGGTCAGGTTTCATGTATGTGGAGCTTTAGAGTTTGCAGAAACCCTCTGCTCAGCCAACAGATGAATTATTCCCAGCATAAGATGGAATAAGCCAGCAATAAGCTACTACTGCCTTTGTCTTGGCTTTGTTTTCTCAGTCACTAAACAGGGCAATGAGAGACAAATGGTCTCCACTGGCTTGGGCTGGCTGAAAGAGGGCTGGGAGGGATAGTTTGGAATAGGTGGGTCTGGCAAGGAAAATTTTCTCTGGTTTTAGTTTCTTTAGTCCAGAGATCCCATCTCCCAGCACTGAGCAGATGGCCAGTCATTGTTCTTTCCCCAACTTTAGTGACTGGATCCCATAGGATAAATCCAGATATATTATTGCACCCACCAGTATTACAATAAAGGGTTATTGGTATACATGCTAAGACAAGTTAAGTGGAGAGAGCATAAACTATCATTTTAAAGCTGCATATGCGTCTTCTAAGCTCATTGGAAAATGTTAGTATTTCGCTTGAACTCTGCAAGAGGTTCTCACAGGTAGCCTAAGATCATGAATGAAGCCAGGAGAGACATAAGTCTGTAAGATGTTAAAACAAATTATGTTTGATGTAGGATAATGGTGTTGTTACCTTTTTGTCATGGGCGCAAACATACCTGTGCATAACATGTTGGGTTTGCACACAGTATAATATGTTGTATAATTATTTGGATAATTCTTGGTCTATAGAATTTAAAGTAATTGTTTTCTATTTTTGTAAATAAAGGATAAGCATGTTTAGATGTACTGTGTGTATTTTCACATGCAAACAAAATTCCACAAATGGGGCTCAGAGAATTTCCCCATGGTTAATTCAGTTCCTGTAGAAGAGATGATTATTGCTATCAACCTGTATTAGGAGCTACAGTCATCCAGAAGAATGAAACGGTTTCTACACAGTGTTGTAGATTAAGATGGTTTTACTGGGTATTACACATTATAAAATAGCTGGGCCTTTTAACAAGCTGGTGATCCTTTAAGGATGTAAAACCCTATACCAAAAGTGCTAAAGCAAAATATACAACATTGGGATTATCTTCTGAATGCTTAAAATGAATGACTGGGCTTACAAATTGTTTATGACTATAATGTCTGAAGCTCTGGTGAAAGGATTGGCTGCACTAATTGATTTTTTAAATACAATTATATTTTGCTACTGAGTGATCTGTATTTGTCACTGATGGTGCAATTCTTTGGTAGTTCCTCTGCAACTACTACTGTGTGTCTTTTATTACTCCAAGCTACAAAATACACCTTCTTGCAGGGCATTTTTATTTTTAACTACTGTTACAGCTTTCTTTCAACTAAAGGATAACGCTAAAGAAACCTCTGACATGAAGCAAAAAGAAAAAAGTGAAAACCACAGAAGCAAGCCCTTCAGCACTTCTCAGAAAAAAACGTTCCTCATTTGCACACACCAGCCTGTGAATCCCTGTTTTTTTTTTCAAATGTGTACTTTAAAAAGTATATCTATACTGAAAAACTACGTAGAAGAATAGCTAATTAGTTACAGGACACTGTATTGGCTTAATCCCGTCCTGTTTATACAATGACTTAATTGGGAGGTATCTTTGTGTAAAAGACATTAAATTAGACCCAAGGTAATCTTCAAGCTTTGACCCAAATCCACAGCAATAATTACTAGCTTACAAGAATAAGTATCTGCGCTAATATGCCGACCTCACATACCTTGCTGCCGTTCTTGTGTTGGGGATTTTTTAGCATAAGAACGTAGTGTAGCAGTCTTCATTTCTAGCCTTAGATGTATAATTTTTCATTAGAGCTATAAAACCAAGTTTCTTCTTAACTAACTGTGGTTAAGAAGCTGAAGTCCTGTTCTTATTTCTTGCACTTCTCCTGCCCTCTCTGCTCTGCACATACAGCCAGCAATACTTAATGACTTACAGAATAAATAGCAATAAGTTTGACTTAGCCCACAAAATCAATTAAGTTTATTAAAGCCTAATATTATGGACAGACACCTTGGCTTGTATCATGTTATTTTGCTTAGTCAAAACAGCTGCTTAATACAAAATCAGACATTACAGAAGATCATTATATAGCAGCGTGAGCAGTTTGCCTGTTTTGCAAGAGCCTTTTCTACTTCAACGTATTTGAAGTGGTTTAATGACTTCAGAGTAAGAAGGAGTCTGGTGGCAAGGATTTCTGGTAAATTGGGTACAATTTCATCTGGTCAGAAATATCAGAGGAGATATTAGATCTGAATTTTCAGGTCAGTATTACTGTGTATTTCTGTAGGAAATACAGGACCAGCTTTAGCAGCAAAGGGAACACTTTGCATCCCACCAAAATATTACAATAGCAGCAGCAGCAGCAACAACAACAGTGACAAAGCCTCAGAGAGCAAGTTCTGAAAACAAACCTTGGGCAGCCCGGGAGAGCCATGCCAGTGTTTGCCTGGTGGGTCAGAGGCTGCAGCCAGGCTCCGATACATACCTCAAAATTCAGGAGTTTGACCTGAGCCCATCCGAGCTTTCTACAGCAGTCAGAGCCTGAGTCACAGTTTTGTAAGACAGGATTTGGTTCCAAACCATGCTGGTTCACCATCTGTCGGATCTATGTAAAGCATGATGAGGCGCTCCCTCTTCCTCCCTGACGATGCCTGGGCGATTACCCTCTTCCCACCTCCCGCCAAGGGAAGGACGTTTCTGCTGTTTTCTGCTGATGCCAACCAACCCCTGTCACTGACAGACACAAAAACATTGTAGTCATTTCTATGGTGCTCCCAGAAAAATCTAGAGGAAAATGCGGGAGAGGTTCCCAGCAGTCATACCAAAGGAATCCTATTTCCACTCCACAGCAGAGATTGGGGGCCTTTGTTTAAACAGATAAAAGGTTCAAAATAATGATGTGAATTTGGGACGAAAGCCAAGATGAGTATTAGGACAACAAAATACAGCTCTTTTTGCTTCTGCCAATGTCCTGTAATCAAGAATTTGGTCCTGATTTTACTTTGAAGGGGATTAGAGATCAAACATACAGGTGATGAGCTGAGAAACTGTAAGTAAAAGGTGCGTCCAGCCCAGTCTATCAGGAGTAGACTGGAGGCTGACAGATGTGGGGAAGCCCGTCCAAAGGAGCGAGCACAACTGGCTACAGTGTCTGCCAGCATCCAGATGCTCTTGTTAAGAAATATCTTTCAAAACTTTGGCACCTCTGCTCTGGGGCAGTTCAGAGACAGATCTAGCTGAATTGGTGTCTAAGGACAAATCACTTCTTATCACAAATTTTAAAGTAATGTGTAATTGTTTTATTGTATTGTGATTTTGTTATTAGTCATATCTGTCCGTATCCCTCAGACTACTGAAAGACTCAGTGCAATTACACACTCAGCCAGATTTAAAGAAGTACTGAGCAACTCCTATCATATGGCATTGATTTATGGGTGGATTTTCGAAATGTCTCGTTACAGTAAGGGTCAAATTTTTTGAAACCTGTCTGTCCTACTCAGGTAGCAAAATAAGACCTGAAAACCTGAACTCAGCTGTGATTTTTGTGGCATCCTAAAAACTCTCACCATACTGTGCAGCCTTGCAACCCTGTTTGCACGCATCTACGTTCCCTCCCAGCGCTTTATCAGTTTCAGTAATGTGAAAACTAACAACATTTTATTTTCCTATCAGATAAAATGGGTCTTTGGGGAGTGTAAAACAGGCCAGTTGAATGTTGCAAGGCCTATGTAGCATCTTGGTCTTGCTTCTGATATTACTCTGTGTGTCCTTGTTTTGAGTTTCCTAGCTCTCTAGTGCAATAATAATACAATCTGATTAGCCTAGCATCTGGGATGTTATCAAAACCAAATCTATCTCAGCCTTCCAGATGACTAATATAAACTTTTAGAAAGCCGTTGGGGTTTTCCACCATGAATGCACACAGAAAATTTGCTGAAAAACTTCATTGTAAATGTACTTCACATCTACTCTGTGTTTCCTGGAAGACAGGGAGATAGAAAAATAGGGTCCTTTTGGATAGTTTCTGGAGAATCATTTTAGAAATGTATAGCATCATAGTACAGCTATTCTTTTTCATCCTTCCTCTCTTCTCCTCCTTCCTCCTCCTCCTCCTCCTTCTTTTCCCTCTTTCTTCCTCTTTCTCTTTTGCTCTCTCTGTTGCATCTGTGTGAACAAAAAAATCTTGCATAACAAGTAACCCCCATAACAAAGATTTTTGTTTCTGCAGTAAACTAGCAGGGTCCTAACCTTGCAGTCCTTATGGAAGCAAAACTTCCCTGAAGTGGTAAAGGAAATGCTGAGCACTGGTCACGTATTAATGTGCCTTAACGTTTGGCCGAAGTTCCACCCCTACTTGGGTGTATTGGTGCGCACAGACCCTACTTGATTAATAAGAAATCGATAACCTCCATATGCAATACAGACAACAGCAATATATATATAAGCACATGGGCTTATATTTGTTTTGTAAATGAGTACTAAACCTTCAAACAGCAGCTTAATGTGGTTTTAGACAAAACAAGCATGATGCATTAAGTGTTTAACTGTATTAAATGCCTTTTTTCCTGTTTACATAATGATATGCTGTGTTTATCTTACAAGCACTGTAAAAATATTAGTTAGCAGTCATAAATATAGTCCTGATAAAACGATACTACTTTCCAGAACTGCTAATCTGTGTTAATGCCGCTTCAGTACAGGTCCTGTAACAGCTGTTAGAATTTTGTCCCCTGTAGGTCAGAGAGAGAAGATGGGAAAATCCTTAATAAAATGTTGTTAGAAGCTACAGGTGGGAAATAAAGAAGCTCTTGTGACCTGTAATCTTATTCCCTCATAAAGTCATGGAGTGCACAGCAGCTTCTGTGGCTGAAATTAGACAACACGCTAGCAGCTTTTCAATCTCAACTTTTGCAGTTCAGTTATATCATTTTCGGTGAAGAACAAATGAAGGATACAGCAAGCACTGCCCCTGACCTTCCTTGCTGTTTTTAATAAGCACATTCAACAGCATGAGCTTCTCTATCTTAAATGAATTACTATATATCCATGTACTGGAAAGAAAATACAGTAGTGTTTATCTTCTGTATACATTGTACTGTCAGATTTTAATTAACTCTCAGCCGCAGGTAAAGAAAATATGCTAATTTTAATAGTCTTATAATTACTGTGGGCCAGATTCCACCGTCCAAATGCAGAAGGGTCCCCAGTCCTGCACAGAGCCTCACCAGCTTCGGTGGAGCTAACCAGCGAGGAAGGGGCTACCGCCATCCCATTTTCCTTTTATAAGGAAGGATTGTAGGAAGGAAAAATTGGAAAGGTACAATACGTAGAAGTCAGGAACGAAGCAGCGAATGGGTCATCTATTACTAAAACCAGATTATGTTATGGGACAAGTATATTTTTATGTTTCAGTTACGTTACAATCAGCCCCCTATGGATTTCATTTTTCTCTTTAAATGATGGGTATATTCCACGTGGTTTTATATAGACAATATAACTCTTTGGATATTATGATTCTTGCAGGCCTCACCTTTGCATCCTCTCATTCTTTCCTTTTGATATCTCTGTTGCTTTTCATCACACTACAGTACTGTGGAGTATGAAAATGAATATTTTTTCCATTGCCTTTATTAAATAAAAAAGAAAAAAAACAGTGCAGGATAATATACATGGTAATACACAGCTCTCCACACTTCTATAGTAAATCTTATTCATTCATCTGAGAGAGAACTATCTTCTATTTTAAACATCTAAGCTATCTGAATGAAATGGAGTCAAGGATAGAGTGAGTTTTCTTTTTATATTATTTTTATCAAAAGTACAAAAAAACTTGTTTAAAAATATTCAGTTAATACACTGTAGAAGGCAATCAAATATTTGCAGCTTTGAAGTCACAGTAATTTGTTGAAACATAATTAAATGTAATTAGTTATTAGTAAAATGGTGGAGGGTTGCTGAAATATGATATAAATTGGTATAATTAATTGGCACCCGATGCAATGAGTTGTCATTTTGGAAAATTTAATGTCATCAAAGCTCTTTTTCCAATAGCACAAGGAGCACTATTGCTAATAGACTTCAGAGCTTGAAATAAATAAATCTTTGGAATCCTGTTGCATCTCTTGGGGTGTGACATTTGACAGTCTTTTATAGCGCAGAACGAAACAAGTTTGTGAGCTGGAATTCAATTGTGGTGTATTGATTCCTTGCATCAGTCATTATTCCCTGCTGATTGACAGCTGAAAATTGGTTACGTTAAGTATTTCATATGTTATATTGGCTGACATTTGCTTGCCTGCTCCTGTGTCAATATTGTTGTAAAGATCTCCAGCTCTATGAGATAGCAATATACACTGACTGTGGCTTTTGTGTGATGTTCCAGTGTTTTTCCTGACATAATTTAAGACATATTAAAAACCAGCAGCATCTTCCCTCTTGAGAAGCTTAATGCCAATATTATTGTCTTCCAAGGGAAGATCATGTATGCTCATAATCGGGTGCTAATTTCCACCCATACGCTCATGTTTAGGCATTAGGCACTATAACTGTAAAATTGAGCCTGCTTGATTGATTCATGTCAAGCCTCATCTCAGCTCCTGCAGTGGAAGTCATCCAGCTGACCCTTTTTACACTAAAAGAAGAGATTTGTGTTCCTTTCTTTCACCTGGAACCATCAAATTGACTGAATAATCTGTAATACATTAGTGCTGACATTTGTTAGGCAAGAATTAAACAAGACACAGTAATCATTCCCCTGAATAAAAATTGTGTTTGATTTCCAGCAGAGTTCTATTAAAAGGACAGCACAGCCCATCTCCTCCAAAGTGGGAAATGGTGAATATTTTCGATGTTAATGAACCAAATTAACACTTTAATGACAGATGGACAATCCCTAGCTGCTCCTGACAAAAGCTGCTGAGGAGATTTGGAGAGGGATGTGGTTCCTGTGCCTGCCATGAGGACTACAACAAACTCTGTGGAAATCCTTCATGGTGAACGTTTAAGGGCAACCGTAGTAAAGTTTGACCATTTACCTAAAAATAGACAAAATGGGGAATGATGGTTTTCCTATAGCTAGAGCTGGTTAGCCTCAAGAAAACCAGTTCCCTATTTACTGTTTCCCAGAATTCCCTATTTACTGTTAACCTTAATAAATATGACACTGTAAAAGGGTGGCATCGATTCCCAACTCCTCCGTGGCAATAAAGGGTGAAGTAATGCCACCTGAAGTCAGTGCAGAAGGATCAGCATACAGCTGGCATGACCAGAGTCTGATCTGATGCCTTGGAGGTCCCAGTGTTATGACTGCATTTGGCGATGTAAAACTAGGTGGCTGAAGTGATGCCCACTGCTTGGCTGGCTGCACTGTACTCTGTCTGTCAAGGCCAGGCTGTAGTGGTGCTATGGTTGTACTGCATGTCTAACCTTTGGGGGATAATCCTGAAGGTAAGATACGAAAAGTACCATTTGGAGAATCACATGCTGGCTGTGTAGATGAACCTCTGAGGTGAAAACTGGTCAGATCATTTAGAAACACACTTTTCCCTTGTTCTGGTGTTGAGGTTAGATGTTTCCCACCTGCGTTCTTTTGGCAAGCTGAAAGTCAAGACGGGCTGCAGAGGAAGCATACTCTGGAAATGTTTTTTTTCCCTTGATTACCCTGTGTGGGAGAGTACGGGACCATCACCATTGTGCTGATGTGCCTCTGGGCTGACCACATCAATAACATCAGCACTGACTTAGCTTTTAGATGGCTTTTTTTTTTTTTTTTTGATGGCTTTTAGAAGTGGTTCCTGTTGCTTTGGGGTGGCTGGAGATGATGCGCACCTGGAAAATACCCCAGTGAAGGAATTTAAGTCTTGAAGGTACTCACAAGAAACCCTCTGCAAAGGGGAAAGCAATGGAAAAATGAATTAACTGAACCCTGGGTGGACACATTAGCCCTTGGAAGTTGTGAGGTCTGTGGAGATGTGCCTGACCCAGCCAGGAGGGCTGCAGCTGCCGGTGAGTGGCTTTGGAGTCTTGCTGCTAGAGGATGGTGGAGGCTGCGGTGAGAACTTTCTCCTGGCCTCCTTGCCCTTGGTCTGGGCTGTCTCTCAGAAGGGAGGGTGGTTTCTGGCCCAGCCACAGTGTTTCTCCTAGGATTTTACTTTAGGAGTGCTAGGCCTTCTAGTAGTGCCTTCCTGCAGCGTGCCCCAAACACTGCTTCTGCTGGGGTGTTGCGTGTGCTTCTGGCAAAGTGCTTGTACCCAGCTCTTATTCTGGTTCTGCCCCAGGAGAGCTGTGGGACTGGTGTCACCTCTTCCAGAGTGTGCTTCTTGCTATCATAGGTCCCCTCTGTGGTTTTGGCTGTTCTACGTGTAACTCTGCTTCTAGCTGTGCGTGGTAGCTCCTGTAGCAGCCCATGTTGAATGTCCTTCTGGGTGCTTACAGTACAGGAGAACAATTTTTTTAGCATTCTTGTTAAATATTAGAAAATCTTGGAGGCATGCAGCCTAAGAAAGTGTTATGAACATCTAAAAAATATCCAGCTTCTCAATGCAAGCACTAGTTTCTGAGCATATGGCTTGTTTGAGCCTGTCTGGGGTGCAAAAGTATCTGTTGAAATGATTCCCGAAACATAAAATTTTGAGCGTTACTTGCTCTCAGACTTGTAATTTCCCCATTTAAATTTCAATTATGGAACAAACAATTGCTCTCTTATTCCTTGTGCCATACAACTCATTAAATGTTTTGAATATTTCATAGCCCCAAACTCTTCATGTTAATCTGTGAATATATTGTTATAAATAACTAATAGGTGTATAATGAACCATGGCAATGATTTATGGAAGATTCATAGACAGGAAAAAAGTACGCTGAAAAATACTTTACAAGGGAAAATACTGCAGCATTACCTCTTTCATCCAAGGCAAACAAATACTGCTTGTGCTTTACACACTACTCCTCCCGGTTTTTGCACTAGATTCAGAACAGCAGCTAGAGGTTTTTGTGGGGGACTGTACTATCAAAAAGCTTTGAAACAAGTTAGCCTGTTTCATGCCAGCCCACGCACAATACTGCAATGTTTTATAATGTGGATGTCGAGCAAAATGGGTATCTGCAGGTTCTTAAGAGGCCAATTACAAAAGGATACGAGGGAGGGGAAATCCTACAAAAATAGCGTGAGAAAACAACAGCTTCAATACCTTCCCTGAACCCAAACCACCAGGTCTTCTGCTGGTGTCCCCACCATTGCTGAGTCTCCCCTGTCTGTGTGTTTGCATCCAGTAAGGGAGAGGGAAGTAAAAGGCATTTAAAGGAGAACAAGCCCTTGTTATGAAGCACTTACTTAATTTTATGGTTAACTGAAAGAGGTAGGAAGGTGAAATGGTTAGAGAAATGTGAAGAATTCTGTATATAGATATTTAAAAAAAAAAATTTATAACCAAGACCAGGTTGGATGCGGCTCTGAGCAACCTGATCTAGTTAACAGTGTCCCTGCTTACTGCCAGGGGGTTGGACTAGATGACCTTCAAAGCTCCCTTCCAACCCAAACCATTCTATGATTCTATGGACAGTAAAAGACACAGTATTTTGGTTTCAGCTTGGATGAAAATTTTTTCAGCCCCTAGTATATGAAAAATTTGATGGCCTGACTAAAAGTGCCATAGAATCCTAATCAGAGCAGTCGTCTGTCCTTTCTGTTGAAAGAGCCCAGATTAATCTCCACCAAAAAAATAGGTTCTAGCAGGCTAGAGAGATCATATAATTGCTGCTGGGCATTGCAAGCCTGCTTGCAAACCCAAGGTATCGCAAAACTGGCAGGTCACCTTCAAATCAGGTGTGCAGTGGGCACAGCAGAGCTACGTGCACAGCAAACTCAACAAAATCACAGTTCTCAGGAAAGAGATGCAAAAAAAGGGAAGGCCATACAGAATAATGTATTCACAGCTCATCGGTGATGGGTATCTTCAGGTGGCGTTACAAAGAGTGTGAAGAAATACTGATTGCTCAGACAATTCCTTTACAAGCATATGCATGTTGGGCAGGGTAGCAATATGTAATTAAGGAAAGTTTTTAAAGGTTTTTATAGAGTAATTGTGCCCAGTGTCATCAAAGCCAGTGGAGTGCTAGAAATAGTAATATTAGCACCAAAAGAAAGAGTGCTGGCAAAGAAATGTACAACTTAGGTTTTACAGCAGTGAGAATATTCTTCTGGACTGGGATCGACCCCCGGGTGGAGTAAAGGAACTTCTAATGCTATTGACTAAAAGAGAACTGAAAAAAAATGTGTATGGATAGGCTTGAGTGCTGAAATTCTGAGAAATGCCAAGGGCATAATGGAAAGCGGGACTTAGTTACATAAAATGATTCATGCTGAACAGAACTTTCTTCACAATTAAGTGATCAACCGAAGTGTTTAACTATCTAATAGGTGTTTTACATCTACGTGGTTTCGAAATGAATGGCTTAATTTTTATCATTTAAGGGATTTGACTGGTCATGGATTACCACGGGTTTTAGAGCTATAACTTTGCAAACGGGTAAAAGAAATTAGTACCTTCTTGTGCTAAACAGTTTCTCTTGTTGAGTAAATCAAACACTGACCGATTCAGAGCTCTTGCTGCATATGGGGTTTTAACTAGAGTGGCCAACTTCTGTCTTGGGATTTTGTTCCATGTTAGCAAAATGGGAAATTTTGAGGTGTTAAAAAAATATCAAAGAATAAATGTTGGTTACAGTAGTATGGTAAATCCTGAATAATGTCCATGGATGCAGCTAAGCTCCATAAAGGAATCAGTCCTTGCAGTGGAGAAAGGTCTTTACCTGGAAGTCATAGGGTTGCGTGATGTGCAAGTGATGGTAAACTTGCTGAGGAACTGGAGGCATGTGAAGATCCTGAGATGAAACAAAACAAAAATTTCTATCAGTTCCATGAAAATGATACTTTCCGTGAAGAAAAAGGATGCAGTCATGTACTACAGTCCTGTACTGTATCTTCTTCCAAAGCCAGAATGAAAACAGACCCTACTAAAATAGCTTTCCAAGGAGGTAGCTGCCCTTATGGGATAATTTTGAGAGAGCTGAACCTCAAAACACAGCGTCAGGAGAGGATGAGGCTATTTACAGCAGGCTAATAATGCTGCCTTAGATGGAAGGGCTCTGTCATCCTCATTTTGCTTCTAGTGTGACTGCTAGGTAAACTAGATCAAGATAAGGAAAGCCCCACCTGCCTTGTGAAGGAGTTCACAGCCTCTCCCTTGGAATGTGCTCAGGATGAACTGGTTGAATGGATCCCTGAAATCCAGGGAAAACCATCAGTGAAACTGAGGAATTAATGGGGAGGGGAAGAAAGAAAAAAGGTGGAGAACAGTAAGCGTTATAAACAACATTTTTCAGTTTGATCCCCTAGTGTTCTACTTTGTATATGATGAAAATATAGCTGCTTTCTTGATATTATACAACAATGGTTTTAAAACAACAAGAAAAATCATGTGTTCTGATACTGTCCTGTTCTGATAACGTCTGCCAGCTGCCTGTCACATAACCAGCACCGTGCATGAAAAGGCCTTGAAAAGCTTGCAGTGCCTCCTAGGTTTCTTGTGACAAATGGGAGTTGATACAAGAACAAGATAAATAGTGCAGAAAAATAGCAAGTGATGAACTCGCCTCAGTAACGTTATCTGTAAGCGTTTATGTGAGTGTTTTTGTTTGCAAGAAAGTCCGTGTGGAGTGGCGTATCCCTGGATGTATGCAAGGGTTCACGCCATGAACCTTTGCAAGACAATCTCTAGTTCCATACTCCTGTTTATAAAAGGTTCAGTCAATCGATCCGGGAACAAAAGCAATAGTGTGTGTCTTAGGTGAAGAGCTAGCTGCCAAACAGCACATAACAAACAGGGAAGCAGGTCTGCCTCGCAAGGCAGCGTCAGTCTTTGGTTACATTGGGTTGAATTATCAGGGCATGACTTGGGCAATGGAGAAGAGCAGATCAGAGGGTTGGGCAAGTGGAAGATTCCTGGCAGATGTGGGTTAGTAACAGGCTAGTACAGAAAACTCCAGGTTATTCGCTGTGTTTGAATTTTCTTTTTCCTTCTGCTGAAGTGGTAGGGTTTCCTTTTTTTTGCAAAAGGTTTGCTTTCTTTATTCTGACAAAATTATGCCCTCTGATAGAGTGCTAAGCTGACTTGGAGAGACATCCTGAGCCACGTAATCACCAAAGGGAGGTACTTTGGCGACTGCTCACTTTCTTGACCCGTCTGAAGCCGATGACAGGACTTGCGTGCTTCCATTTGGTGCACAATGAGTGGGTTCCTCTGACCCAAAACAGTGCCACATCGTGTAGCTTGGGGGAGGAAAAAGGAGAGTTAGAAGAAGGGTGGGCAGTAAGTACCAGAAATGTTTTCTGCTGATCTAGTAGACTAACTCTGTGCCTTTGATACAGGAATGTACTTGATTCCCTACGAGTAGCAACCAGCGCAGTCCAGTGCATACAGTTTATGCCCAGTATTAAAAAGAATTCTTTTCAGAAGCAGTCCGGGGCAGAGGCTAGCGCTCAGGGGCTGTTTGGGCAGCCTGCAGGCTTGCCTCAAGTTATGTACTCTGCTTGAGGACCAAGAACCTGAGAGTTAACCAGTTAGTTACAGGTCACACTTGGTACTGTTAGACTTCAACTCTTAATAGGATTAGCCCCAACCACGCAAAACTTGATATTCCAAACGTTATGAATGACAAGTTAATATACATTTTTACTTTCTTTTTCAGAAGTAAGTATTTCGCAACCCAAGACTGAGTAGTGCAATATTGTAGTGTGGATAGATGCAGCTCCTGGTGGCTAACAGGAGTATAATGTCCTAGAAATCTAATGCAATGGATCACAGCTGGCCAGAGGAGGATGCTGATAGCTGAGAGTCCCACATCTAGGTCTCTGCCCACATAGACAGGTAGCTATTATGGCCCTGTTTACACTTCTGATACCTTAGAGTGTTCAAGCATAAACCCCCTGCATGCAACAATACAAAACTGGCTCCTAGGAGAGCAATCTTACAGCTGATGTAAAGGTCAGCTCTGGGTGCCCGTTTCATAGTACTCACTAGGCAACATATTTGCCCAGTAAGGCTGCTGGCACAAATTTGATTAGATTAAAGCTCGAGGACTGCCATGGAACAAAGTCAGCTCTGTAACTGCATTTGCACACATACCATTGTCTCGCTGTGTTCCCCCCGCCAGCTGCAGCTCAGGATGTGCCAAATACTTTAAGTGCGGGAGTCTGAGTATGGGCAGAAGCAGTGTGTTTGGGAGAGGCTGTAGTGCAAGGGTAGGGGCGGAATATGGGGAAAATGGTAGCGGCAGGAGGCAGCGTGATAGATTTGACTGCACTCTTACTGCCTATCACTATAGCGCGGTGATGCTTTTACGAGCATCATTCCAGCAGCAGCAGAGCATTTTGGCATGCTAAATGCTTGTGATTCTTTTTATGTTCCAGTTTGCTACCCTGAGAGACGCTTGCTCGATGTGTGTGTGTTTACAACAGATGCGATTTCTCAGAAAAATCTCTGTGCACTGTAGGGAGAGTATATGTTTAAATACAATTCTATGAGCAATGTGTGAAACAATATACTTAGTCCAATCCAAGTGTGTTAGTTTTGTGGTTTTAGTGGCATCATTAGTATTTATTAACCAAACAAAACTGAATTCTGATACTTATTTTCTCCTGGAAATGTTAGAAGTTTCTAGTAGCTTAGCTCACACTTTAGCCTTTGGAGATTACAGTATAGCATCACTTTTCTTCATGTTTTTGTCAAAGACGACAGAACCCATCCAACCCCAGTTAAAGAGCAGAATGATTTATTGTCACGGGCTACAAGTACTACTTGTGCTAAAGCTTTATCTTGTCGTCAGCCTGAAAGACTATTCCAATTAATGCCGGTTTGCACTTGCCATGTAAGCTGCTGAGGGTGATGGGCCTCAATTTCCGTAGTTGCTATCTGATAGCCAGTGCCTGTCACTGAAAATTTAACAGGTCATTCAATGCTAGTCAACAAAAGACCCATGAAGCCTCATTTCACACCAATTAGTATTTAGCATATGTACACAAATTGATTTTAAAAATTTCTCAGGGACTCGTCTATGCTATAATCTGGCCACATGTGTCCCCACAGACCAGAGGCTACTCCAACAGCATCCCTCCCTTGCAGGTCCTGTCCGTGGCAGAAACCAGTGCCCCCGCTGCTCCGTCATCAGACCAGGTCTGCACCCAGCACCCCTGTTTCCAAAGAAGCCTTTTGGTTTTTTGGCTGGGAAACATCAGGTTTGCAAAGCTGGCGGTGTGAGGGGTCCTGGCTGAGCTTCAGCTGTGGGTGCTGCCGGGGGGCATGGCTGGGGGCTGCTCTGCTCTTCCTGCTGCCACCCCTACCCTTTCCAAAGCCATACCTTCCCCCCTTATTTTTCCGCTTGTTTTGGACATTGCTGTTTTGTTAGATTTTGCAATATTTCTTACCATTTTCACGATTGAACTGTTACGGATGTTTGTTTTGCACCTCGAGTATTTTCTTTGCGGTAGGAGAATGGGGGTTTATTATTGGTTGCTATTGATTTCAAATATAACTACTCAGCTGCTAAGTGCCAATCTCGAGGTCTTAAATTTATGTCTAAATTGTTCTTTTATTCTCTTGTTTGTACATATAATTTGTAGAGTGAGGTTTTTAAGAGGGAACTTTCTTTATCAGTAGAAACAAACAAAAAAAACCCCCCAAAATAGCCTCAACACAAAAGAGCATGAAAACACATGGTTTTGGCACAGTAGCATAACTTTTAAATAGATCTCTGGAAAATCAGGACAACTGCAGGGTGCAAATAATGCTTTGTTCTTACAAGGGGAGAATCTTTGCTTTTTTCTTGGGTCTTTTTTTTTTTTTTTCTCTCCATTTCTAAATTGCCATGAGAGTAAAGTTGCCTGCAGCGACTGGCAGGCTAAGTATTCCCCGTCCATCTCCTGAGTGTCACCTGCTAAGGTAAGGAGTCTGAAAAAGCCTGGACACATTATGTATGGGTGGCCTTTTGTTTATGACAGACAAAGGCAAAATCCTCTGGATTACTGGAAGATATCATATAACACACAAGATGGAGTTACTATTATTCTTTTCTAAGACATATTGTGTTTCCCTTGGGCAGAGAAAAGAAAGTGCAGCCAATCCTGGGAGGGTAGCTCCTATTAAAGATTTATGCAAGCCTGAATTATTTGGCTTTAAACTTTTTTCTCTTTTTAATAAGAGGGATGCTTTCTTTAGGCACAGCATACTGAAGGAGATGGTATCACTGGTAATCCTTGGCTTAGGCACAGAGCTCCTAAATGGTTTGAATTAGGTAGAAGATGAGACTTTGATTTTTTTTTTTTTTTTGCCCCCTTTCTTTTTTGTTTCTGCATTTAAGGTTTTGCCTCAAAATTTCCCACTGAAGTAGCAATTTGGTGGTTTTTTTCCCCTCCATGTAAGTGTCTCTTTAGGTGTACTCATTCAGTGAAACCGCTTTGAAGCTGTTGAACTGTGTAAATGTTATATTAACATTTTCTTTTGCAATTACAGACATTTACTTGCTCTTGTTGAAATAGCTCTTTCAAGGGGAAGGGAAGAAAGCAGGAAGTGAAAGTACACAAAGAAATGAAAAACTAGCTGTGTGCTCAATTTAATTTTTGAAATAAATCATTTCAACTTCTAATTTACACTTCTCTAAGATAGTGGTTAAGGATAGACAAACAAAGAATACTGGAAGAAATAATTTCATTTTGTTCCTTTGTTACATTAGATCATTTAATTTTCTCACATGTTTGGTTTGCACATGGAGGTTTGGCCAATGAGTCCTGCTCTTTGAATTTGTTAAGCGACACTGAGGAAAGCTCCAGGAGGCTCGTGTCCATCAGCCTGCAATTCACAAATTACAAAATGGCAAGCAATTGCCCGAAATAAAGATGACAAATAATGTGAATTAGCTATTAGTCCAGAGGGCTTCAAGCTCCCATGGCTTGATTAAATTAAGTCTAGTGAGCTTAACTCAAAGTGGCAACTGATCCTTTAGGAAAAAGCCCTATATAATCCAATACAAGTTATAATCTTTTTATGGGTTATTTAAAACATCCAATATGCTTAATAGAAGAATTTTTCTGTGGCATTCTGCTGGGTCATGTTATAATTTCTATGTAACGTAGCAATTTCTGTGGATAACTTCATAGAACTCGGATTAATCTCTCCTCATGTGCTCTCACAATGCTTTATTTCATGTTTTCCATACTAGTGATATTTGTTCTTTGCATACGCCTTACCATGTGACTATTGTATCTATAGCAGGATTTCTGATGGAAAGTGCAACTAACATTTCAGGTGTTAACACACTTATCATAGAATCGTTTAAGTTGGAAAAGACCTTTAAGATCATGAAGTCCAACCGTTCACTTTGTGTGATGTGGCTTCTTTTCTCTTCTATCAGTGGTTATCATTTCAACAGATTATTTTATTTTTTTTCCTGCTGCCAAGCCAATGCCAGGAGCATATTTGTGTTGTTACTGTTGCTCAGCAACTGTGATCTCTTCACTAGGTCTGACAGTTGCTTTCTCTCCAGGAGAGCAGAGATGCAAGAAGGAGAGATGCATTGATCCTCAAAGCATTATCAGATCTTGTCACACACCCACTTTGAAAAGCTGATAGCATCTAATAATCTTACTCAAGGCTCATTTTACACATCATTGAGCTTTTACAGTTAAACGTAGAAAAATGCATTGTCTTGCTCTGTCAAGGCAGGGAGGTCAATAATTAGGCAGTTATTCATCCAAAAAATAAACTCTATGCTTTTAAGGAGGCTTGGTCCATATAGAAGGGTATTTTTGTCCCATTTATAAGCTGCAGACACATTAATATCGGCATCAGTCCCCATCGGTTATCTGCACTTTGATTCTATAGACCTTCGGTGGCTCAGCTTCTGTTCAATGGTGTAAGCCACATTATCAATCACAAAATGAGCGATATTGTTATATTTTAATCCAGGATAATAACTGGGAACAGTCATCGCACTGTCCTCATGGGAATTCATTACAGGTGAAAAGATACTCCTTAAACCATAGAAGGGATGTCCAAAAGAGAAAAATACGGAGGAGCCTTAATTAAATAAAATTAAAATGCTAGTCTGCAAGCAAGTAGGTCAAGACTAAAGAACTTGCCAAATAACTGAATATTACTAATAAGAAGTTACTCCAAACCCTGCAGAGCAATCTGTAAGACTGATCAATAGCTGAAAAGCAAAAAGACCAGAAAGGCCACAGTAAAGAAAAGAGAGCTGATGATCTGCCAGTGGGTAGCACTTGCTCTGGAGGTGCTTCGTGATGCTCTGACCCTGAGGCTTTCTGTCACACAGAACACGCCAGAGGTACTGCCTCAAGTTGAAATGCCAGCAAAAGGGATTTTGGACCAAATCTGTAAAATGGGTATTACAAATTACCAGGACCTGACATCACTTACCCAGAGTTTAAAGGGATTTGGCTCAAACTTGTTGAGCTGTGAGCTGTGGCTATCTATACCGGCCCTGAGTGCAGGGGAGGGGAAGGTGGCGATCACAGCCCAAGCCTTCAGGAAAGGGTTCAGGCACCACCTGGGGGGTGGCAGGTGTTTTAGTCTGACTTCACCAGTAAAAAAAATCTGGTGCAGTTACAATGAAGGCAACTAGTGATCACCTTTGAACGTAGTGCAATGATAGTCAGCACTGCTCCTGCAGAGGAGGGAAATAATGAACCACTGGTCCCCTGGAGTCTTTTGGAGACCATCAGTGATGGTGGCTGCTACAGGCTGTAACTGGCAGGGGTATCACCTGGTGATCTGGGCTGGAGACCACCCTTACAACCTCTCCAGCTCCAACACTTGGGTTTTCTTTCACAGAAAGCAAATGCCAATCTTGCCAAGGCAGGGAGGCATGACTTGGCGAGCACCTGCCTCCGGGCCTGAGTTGGGGAAATTTTACAGGTCCTAGTAATTTAAGCACTGTTCTAGCTACTGAAGGGTGGGGGGTGAGCCTTCTCATACAGTCACTGGAAGGGAAAAAGAAAAAAACAGACCACAAAACACTAAAGGAAGTTAAGTTGTCATGAAACCAAAGGGAAAATACTTTCACAGGATGGGAAAGAAAGCAAATGAAGGATGAGACTAAGTGATGAGAGGTACAGAGCAATTTCCCAAGAGGCTTAGCTGATTTGTATTTTTCAATTTAAAAGATACAAATTGGGAAAGGTGTTCACAGAAGCCAGGACAACTGTGGATTTTGAGTAAGACTGGATAAAGAGCAGTAGTATTCCTTGTACTCCATGAACTAGGGTGTACTACTTATGAAATCACAGCAAGTTTAAAATAGCTACTGGAAGTGGGGTTTTTACCCACGGTAAATCATGGTTTCTGATTAAATCATGAAACTCAGTGTTACAGGAAGTATTGGGTGCTTAAGTTATGGTAATGTTCATACCTTGATTCGACCATCATAGAAAAAAAGGTTAATCCAAAGGTTTTAAATGTGACCACAGTCCTCTGGAAGCAAAGAAGGGGTGTGATAACCCTTCACTTGTGTCTGGGAACTGCAAAAGAAAAGAGTAACTTGGTGCAAGCCAAGCGTGTGCCAGGGCCACTGCAGCAGCATTGCATCTCAGCTCAGTGCCTGGACATGTTCCTGGGTGACTTAATTTACTCTATATATATTCAGCTGGAGATGATGAACTTCTGCAAAAAAATATCAAGCTCCATTTGTGAGGTGTTGACCCATAATTGCAGATAGGTTAATGTCATAGCTAACTCTCGGCTGAGAAACAACAAAAAGCAGTCAAACACCGAAGAGTCTGTGTTAAGTGGGACCTGGCTTTTAAAGCAGACTTACAAATTATCAGTGCTACTTCATGGGCCTCTGTCAATTTGAAACTGCAGGCACCAAGAGATGATCTTTTCAAATGAGACTCCTGAACTGTTACACAGCAGAGCTGGAGAAGCAGCAGCAGTCCTTTACAGCCTCTTGGTATGTGCAGGGGCCAAATATGGTCTATAACTCTAAAAAAATTTTTTTCTAATATTAGTAAAAGCTCCATGTATGTTATGAAACTTTTAGGAGGCGTTATGTTTTCCTCAATATTCAAATTAGGGGCATTTATTTAAAAGCCATAAGCTCCCCGCATGTTTTTTCGGGAGAAGCAAAGATGATCGTCTTGCATTCATTAAGGCAATTTGGATATGCTGAGTGTGTTTATTATTAGTTAAGTAATCAAAAGCCATGCTCACTAGTTTGTGATCATAATGCTGGCAAACTGCCTAAAATGTTCTAACACTTCTAGGGAGAAGATTTCCCTACAATTAATCCTATTTCCACCTATTTTTATCTTTCCAAAAATGCCATATCTGGTATTCTTGCACAGGTATCTTTCCAAAGTTGAACCCAGGGCTTGAGTATCTAGAACTAGCTGCTTGTTGGAAAACAAATAAGGTTTGGTTGTTTTCTTTAATTCAATATCTGTCATAAATATTATATTAACATTTAATTACTGGAAGACATGCAGCTGCTTGGGTAACAAAGCTGCAGTAGCATTTCTGTTTGAAACACAGTTCTCAAATGTGTCTACATGGGTTGTTTTACTTTTTTGTTGTTGTTGTTTTGTTTTTTTTGTTTTTTCCCCTCCCATGTTCACATATAATATCTACAGACAAATCAAAAGTAACTTGTATACTGACCCCAGTTTCTACCTACGAAACCAAACTGCTAAGCCTTCTGGGCTTTATTTGTTGAATTGGGGGTTTATTAAGTGTTTGTTGCCAGCAGGATAAGGCAGCCCCTTCATAAATACAAAGAAAGGTTGGGCAGTCAGCTAGAAGATGACACAGGTCAGTAAAATAAAGCAGACTTCATCCATAAGTAGCCTTAAGCTACTAAGCCTTAAGCTGTTCTATTGCCATTAAGGCAAAGGGGAAGATTGGAAGGAAAACAGTGGCACAGTTTTAGAGACTCTTGGAGGGATCTCCCTCTTTGAAAGTTCATGGAAGCAAAATGGAATAAAGTATGAATTTCCCTGCCTGGGGAAGCAGGCTGCTGGCCGAGGCTGACTCCCGGTGCTCACCAAAGCTGAGAAGTTGGGTGGAGATGGGCTTTAAACAGAGGTCATGTGAAAGACTGACTCCTGAAGCCACTTTCCAATGGTTGAAAGTGTGTTTTCCCTAGCGCTCATCTGGGCTGACACTGTAAATGTTTCAAATTAGCGTGGAAGCTGATAGATGAGGAAACATCCCTTTGGTGTTGCACAGAATAGATATAACATTACTCACCGCATTTGTGCCTAAATCTCTCTGTGAGTTACTAGAGTTCAGATGACGGCCCTGAAAAGAAATAGCTGTTCACTGGAAGGGCTTGCCTTCTGCTACTTTTTTGTTAACCTTTAGGTTTTATTACTCAGCCAGTTTCATATCTGTTAGGTCACTTTGTTAATTCACGCAGGAGCTCACACTGGCCCACATTCAGTCTTTAACCCTGAATTTGCACAACTGAGAGGGCAGTAGTGGCCTCTCCTCCCTTATGCATACATAAGAGAGATTTTTTCCTCGCTTTGGCCTACAGTGATGTTTCTGTTACATGAGCTAGTTGCTGCCTTGTAGACTTTGTAGAGGGACAAATACTTTTCCCATGTGAACATTACTGTGGAAACTATTAGGTAAGAGTCCTTGCTTTGATATCAAGGGCAGAACTGCTTGATTCTTCCCTTGAATCAGCCGTATGTTGCTCTGTAATGGCTTCATGCATAGCCAAAAGATTTAATAGTGCATGGAAACAAATTACTTTGAATACACACAATTACTTTAATATCAGTGAAATTTCTTTATCAAACAGTGAAAACTATGCGGGCTGCTATTGAGGGAATAAAGCATAATATGTGATTATTGCCAATATTCTGCTTCTTGAGTGGTCATATGTGGCTCAAGTCATCTATATCAATAAATAAATATTTAGAAAGGGTAAATTAAAAGAGGTATTTTGTAACAACAAAAAAAACCCTAGTAGGCTGGCTTGTGTAGAATAAAACTTTCTTGTTGAGACATCTGAAAGGCTGTGCCTGGCATCCCTGCTGCCTGCCTTGTTCCACACAGGGAATATTTTGTTTATGACAGTTTAAGGAATGATAAAGTAACCCATGATTGAGCTCTGTTGTTTGTTTATCTGCATTATAATTTGAGGCATGATGTCGTTAGGCTTAAAGACTATGCTTAATCTATGTTTATTCTTATGACTTGATGTATTACTCAATACCTCAGTGTATTATTAGCTGATATTAATGAAGCTTTTTATTACTGTTTGAACTTTTTCATGTTTTAGGTGATTTGCCTGTGTTCCAGGCAGGGCTTCTCTGCACCACAGAAGCTGCTTTTAATTCATCGAAAGCATATGTCACCATGGAAAACCAGAAAGATATTTAACTTGTACCATAGAAATTATAGTTTGAGATAAATCTGTGAAAATCCCATGGTATTGTTTGGTTGTTTGTTTTGGGGTTTGGGGTTGTTGGTTTTTTTAAGGTAGGAGTACATGACAAAAATGAGCAAAAACATACCTGACAAAATTGTGTCACATTGCAAGAAGGTTCTCAAGGCAGCATTTAAACCAGATCTCTGATGCTCAGAAACATCCAACTAAAAGCAGAATTTTGTTGTTGAATGTGAAGAGAGAAACAAGGAACAACCACTGTATAGCGAACATTTTCTTCATCCTTCTATTCATTCCTAACGTGTAGTAGGGAATAGCACTGGACTACTGAAGCATTTGTGCTCATTCATGTCACTGTGCAGAAGACAATTAATGTGAAATGCAACTTTGACTTTAAGTTCCTGTATACCTTTCTGTCTCTAGCTATGGCTCCTAAACACCTTGCAAATCATGTGGAGGAGGATTCAATGTGTGCTATTTGTGATTCATAATTACAGCTTTCCCTATTCCAGTGTCATTTTCAATCATCTTTGATGTTGTCATTTTCCAACCCATCCTCTGATCCACACTGTGGTACAATATTTTCGTATGCAAATTCGTTTCAAGGAAACAAAAATCTTTTGGCAGCTGAGCTGGCTTAGTTGTTAATGAATAATAGGCAAAAAGTTTCCCCAGCTGTTTAAATCACACACACAATGTTTCGGGTGAGGAAAGGGAGAGTAAAACTACTGAAAATGAGGGGTTTGCCATATGTAGAAAAAACTAGAAATGAACAGTAATTTTTTCACTAACCAGTATGGATCACATCTCCTGGGCTAAAACCCACGAGAGCCAAGGTACCATTTCCTTCCTCCCCGCTTATGCGTGTCCCCATATGCCTCATCTCTTTGAAACGTGGGAAACCCTGGGAAGGGTTAGAGATAACCTCAGAGTAGCAAGGGGTTGTGCTTATAGTGCAAAGTTTAGTTATGGTGTTGGGCTCTGCAATTCATTCAGGTTAAAGTACTTTTTGTTGTAATGCTGGTGACAATATTGCCAGAATCACTCATCGAACTAAACAAAATCTGGAAACAACTTAGTAAAAAATAAATGTTATCAATGATCTTAACAAGAGGCGAGACAGTTCAGTAGTCCAAATGAGCCAAATAATGGCATAACTGATGTTTCAGATACTTCTTTTCTTGGTTTTCTTATATGAATCCCACAGAGATGTCGCTGTAATTACAAATATGGTACCAAAGTTGTGCTGAGATAAACCAGGCTCCTGTTCCAAAAGAACCATAAAGCAATAGGTGGGTATGTCCTTCATAGTTCTTTCCTTTTTAATAGCAGGTGCTAACATTGCATAGTAACAAAAATCCCAACAACTTTTTTTAAAAGACATTTACCAATGCATCGTAAACTTAAATCTTCAGGTAAAAATCTTGACAAAGCAAACCACAAGGAAGATTGGCTTGTTCACTTCTGGGTCCTCAAGACTTCGAGATTATGTTAATCGGCTGCAGATAATCATCAACACAGAGAAGACCTCCAGGGGACTGATGAAGGCACAAAATTCTTGTGTGAGCAAATACAGATTGACCACCTACAGCTATGTGCATCTACATTCTAAACATGACTGAATGCTTGAAAATTTTCTTGTTGTAAATGTCAGTGCTAGCTAACTAATTTTTTAGCAGACATATATGATACAAGCAAGTTATACATAAACATAATATTTTCCCCAATTTTTGTGTGGTCTTATTCAGGCTGGTTTTTGTCCTTTAAAGCAGTGGCTGTTTCTCCTTATGCATAACTATATGATAAAATTCTTAACTTGTATTTATAATAACAGCTATTTGGTCATCAAATTTTCACTTTCAACTGCTTGTATGAGATCATTGGCTTTGCTGTTATTCCCTGTTTACTGCCAAACACATGATGATACCAGAAAGTAATGAAGTCACTGAAATAAATTTTTAAGCATGGATTTATGTTCCTAATGGTTTGCACATCTATACAAAACTATTGGTCTCACAGAATCATTTTAATTCAAAATTCCTGCCCACGTAAATATCCATGTCTCAGCTGGGTGCTTGTTGCAAGGAAGAAACATTTTAGAACTATTAATTAGAAATTCCAGTAAGGGAAAAAAGAAGCGCACAGAAAATGTTGATATTTTCTGGCTGCCTTACATCACTGAGATCTCTTGTTTATGTATTTCTGTGGTTCTGGTCTCAGAAAAATACCCTTTCCTGCATTGAAATTCCAGGGGAAAAACCTGATCTGCTAACTTTTTGCGCACTTCGCAGCCTAATTTCAAAGGATCTCCTTAGCCTTCTCAGAAGGTCAGAGAGTGTAGTCCAGAAAAGATGCTCTTGGTAAACTTTGATGCAAAGTATGGATGCTTCATGCACTCGTGACTGAGAAGTTTCTCCCTGAAATTAATCTTTGTGCCAATGCCTCCCCTCTTGCTTGATTTCGAAACCTGCAGCAGGCTCGCTGACTTCAGTGACAGACGAGGGAAGCATTTGTAATGCTGAGACTACTGCTGGGGTTTGGAGGAGACAACTGGCTGCACGATAAGGCAAGCAGTGCGCCTGCTATGTTATCACCAGCCAAAAGTGTAGAGTGGGGGAAGGGACCTGTTGGAAAAATCACAGTTGAACTTAAGTAGGTGTTGGGAGGTTTTGTTTGGGCATATACCAAAGCCATTGATTATGAAGAGATTTACTGTTCGAGGCTCTTTATTTACAATATAACTGAAGTCAACTATTGCAGTCCTAAAGCAAGAACTGTGATTTTTAGAGGTTTTTTAATGGAATTCTGTGGAGTCACAAGCATAAACTTTGAAATAACATTGGATAAGAAAGGCAATATCCTTTCCTTTCCACATATTTGTTGTGTTACATTCTGCTCTCTGTTACACAAGGTATAAATCTGGAGTTAGCTCCACGATGTTCAAAGTGTTGATCCCCCATATACACCAGAGTAACTGACAGCAGAAATGGGGCTAGACAACTTATTAAACTCTTCAGAGGTTGAGTCTATCCTACCCGCTGCCTTTTTTTCAAAGTTATCTTATTATTGGCTAGTTTCAGCAGAGCCTCACATGTCATTTTCAGTGCAATCTTTGCTTATTTTTTCCCCTTACAGTCTATTTTCCCCTTGTAGGCTATACAAGTAGATTCTGCAACGCAGAAAACCAGAAAAATGTGCTGAGTTCTTCAGACTGATGCTAGGGAGGAAGATTGTGTTACTCTGCACATGTGGCACTTCTTCTGATGCTACCAAAATATGTAAATCCATATCACTGATTCTTTCAGTTTGCACTGCTCACTTTTTTTTTTGGGGGGGGGGGGGAGGGGGGAAGGGTAATAAGGTGGGAAGATAAATGTGGATTAAACAAGCAGGTAAAGGGTCTGTTCCAAAATAGCATCACTGGAAGGGAACGTGCCGATGAATTGCAAACCGTGAGGAGTAACAGACTTCAACATCTGACCTCCCTAGGGAAGCAAGATCATGACAAAACCCTCAAAAATGGAATACTAAAGAAACAAACTAGGTGAAATGATGCATGTGTATCCAGGGGGCTTTCAATAATCAAATAAGGTGCTAACTGTATCTTGAAAGTCAGGTTTCTGTCAGTTTGGGCAAGGAATTTTCATAAGTTCATGCATGTATTTAAGGAATTGAAGTGGTATCAAAAAAAATTCTTGACTAGGTAGACTGCCATGAAAGCCCTTTTTTGATGTATAAAATCTTAACAGCATGCTGGTTTTGGTAGACAGAACAGGCCTGCGCCTTATCTCCCTGACATGCCAGAATTGAGCAGAGCAGGAAGAAGTTTGTAAAACACAAAGCAGCTTCTGCAGATGGCTGGTATGCACGCAAAGGAACACTACCAGGTATAGCTGCTACTGTCTCAAATACTTCCAATATTTCTCTAGCCCAGCATTGCATTTTGTATGGCTAGAAATAGAGAGGCTTCTATGCCCAGCCTCTCCAGAAAAAGTGTCCAAGGTTTGGTTTGTGTTTTTTTTTTACTGAGGCTTTTGCCATTGTCTTATGTGCATAATTATGTAAACCCATAGATAGAAAATATCTTTCACATCCATTTATGTACAAATGCGTGTTACATAGTTTATTATACAAGAATAGAAAAGAACGCTGTACTGAGGCAACCCTGTCTGCTGATATTAGTATTTGAAATAACTTCATTAAAATACAATTCGCAGATAATCTCAGTGTATGGTATAGGTAACTGCTAATTTTATTTCATTCCAGTTTAAAATTGGCAGCAAATGCTGAGCCAAATGCTATAGACTTAGGCAGGTCTTAGCAGCAAATAAGAGTTGCTGATATGAAGCCAGGCGTGTATAGGTACTCTGCCCACAAAAATAGAGGAGCTGAATCTGCTTACCTGTAAGACTTTTGCTAATGATGGCAATGTTTTATGTCAAGTGTTACCTGTATCTACAACTTATTATTTAGGTAGCATCTGTGTTACACACTAGAAAAATCTACTGAGTCTGTACTAAGTAGGAGGGATGAGCTACCATTCTTGAGCAAAATCAGGTTGTTCAGCTCTCCTAAGTTGCATGACTTCTTTTCAAACAGGCAGTGTTCTCTTTGTAATGCATGGAAGAGTTTGATTTTTGGACTTTCTAAAAGACTGAGTTATGTGTCAGGACTTAGAGGAAGAAGGAAATATTGCTAAAGAAGCTCTAAAGGTGTAAAAAGTTGCACACAGAAAGAAGAAAGGACAATTCATTATCCTCCTTTGCAAATGAATAGAAGAAGAAAAAAAAAAAAACAAAGGCAAGAGGTGAGAGCTTATATTAGATGAGAAAATGTAGTATATATAACCTGTGGAAAGAAAAAAATGTTGACCACATATGAGTTTAACCTTAATTCCTTAATCTTCCTCTCTAAATACTAATTTTTCTCAAATGTGTACCTCTAACAGTATTAGTCACCTTTGTTAACTGGTTTCAGTATCTAAAAAAGAAAGGAAAAAAACCCCTTTCATCTTTTCAGTAGGTTATAGGTTCAGGAGGTTACTCGGGTCAGTTCGCTGGTAGCAATTATGTTTCACAGAGAAACTGTTCACCTCAGCCTGATGCAAGAAGTGAAGAACTTAATCTATTTTAAAAAATCATTTATCACTGTAGGGTAACTTTGACAGGTGTGGGGCAGAGTTAGTGGCAAAACCGTGGCCTCTTCTGGTCGACAGCAAAATGCCGGTTGCTTTCAGGGTGCCAGGAGTGCCCATCCCAGGCTGAATATTGGCTAGGGAAATCCGAAGCAATGTTTCAACTCAAGAAGCATTTTCTTGCAGGAGAAACCCAATGCATTTTGGAGGAGCAGTTTGGGATAGCTTGCTCTGCTGCCACCTTCATGGTCCATAAATGAAGGCTTCATGCTGTCGATCTGGTTTCTCTCAAAAGAATTGAGCTCTTTTCTTCCCTTTGAGCACACGGCAAAGCATAGAGGTCAAACTGTATTGAGAGAGCAGTTGGTGGAAATGACGATGTTCCGTCATTCTTCATTCACTGTGGGTTTGATGACAGTCTGAAAAATTAAGAACTAGGTCAGCGGGAATGCTGAAAGTTTTCTGTTGTGGTATGCTCCTAGTGATCATCATGGCAATCATCTTATTGATGTGAGACAGTTTAACATTAGCTTCACTTCAGCTTTGAATAGCCAATTAACCATCCACCCTCTGGTGGTTATGCATGGCTAGTAAATATAGGATTCCTACACAACCTGAAACTTGTAAGAAGAAAGAGGTCTTTTTTACCCATGACTTAAGGGAACAGAAGTCATTTGTTTAACAAAACCCCCAAACTTAAGAGATTTCCAAATAAAACCCCATAGCTCTTGTTAGCTTTTCAATACCTGCTGAGAGGAGTCCTGGTATTCTAGTGAACACCAGAATATATTTTCTGGTACATCTTAGGGTACAGTTATGTTCTAAAATACAGGATGCCTTCACTTTGATCATCTAAGAATGAAAAAACTTATTTCACTTACACAAGCATGAATACACCTCCCCAAGGTTTGAGAATTAAATAATCCTGTTTGATCAACTTTTTTTTTTTTTTTAGACCACAAGTAGTTTTACACACTGATGTTGCAGTATGCTGCTACAGATTTAATTAACAAATTAAAAGTTAAGTATATTTAGTCTTGTTATTTTTACTTGGTCTTCACCTCTGTAAACTGATACTGAGTTACTGGGAGTTTGCCCAAAAGGCACTAATTTTAATAATAATAATGACAAAAAGCCAAACTGACCTGGGAAAATAAAGGAATGATTTCCCAAGGTAAGTAAATAAGAGCTCTCTGAAAATAACTGATTGAGAGAGAGGGAAGAAAGTGTTTGAATTTTTGAGAATATCAGATATAGGAAAGGGAGGAGGACTGTTTGTACTGGACAACGATAATAAATCAAGAAACAATTGGGCGTAAGTTCAAAAGAAAAACAGAGAAAGATTCACTGGTAAGCTCCAGCAGCTTAGCTCTGGTAATGCGGACTGGCCATAAACTCAGTTTTAACACTCCAAGTAAGTCAGGCTTGCAGCTGCTTTACATCATCCAAGCGCTGCAAACAGTTGCAGCAAGCCAGTTGCAGCATACCAGTGAATCTAGCCTCTTCCATGGTTATTCGGATAAGGCTTTTTTCACACAGCGTAAGGGCAGGCTTAGTACAAACATGCAAGTGAGAGCTTGAGAAACAAGCACAGTTGTCTCACCTTTTTATGAATTGTGCAAATTTCTGATCGCAAGAAAGAGCAGGGAGCAAGCGCAGCTGGGCACCGGGCTTTTGTCTTTCCCCGCCTTGTCCTGCCAGGGAAGCTTGTTCTGTCTCAGTCTCACTCTCCTGTATAAAGACTGGCATGTAAACATGTGCCAAACCGTATGGGCTAGTTATGTTACAGGCAAATAGCCAAGAAGGATCACAACAAGACCATCACACTACTTTCTTTTATAACTTGCAGAAGGCTGACCTCACATGTTAAGAGTCCTATACAGTGTGACCCATCGCCAAGGCCTTCATTCTTTTTTTGCTTTTTATGTTTTGGGGTTTTTTTTTTAAGAGTGGCATTCGCCTGTACTTACCAGTTCCCTTCGTTTCCACCCACCCACCCACACACTTTTGCACCCACTGGCCCATTTTGACCCAGGTTGACGAAGAGCTGAAGATCTGAGAGATGATGCTCGCACAAGCTTTATGAACCTGTGAGGAACAATTAAGGGAATGTAATGCAAAATTAGCATCATAATTACATAGTAGAAACTGCTTACCCCTTATGAGAGGTAGCTACCGTCTCATCACTGGACAGAGCTTGTTCTGTCCAGCCCCAATATGCGTGTTTCTTGCCACTTGGCAGCTACAGCTTTTGAAAGGGAAGCAGTGTTGGGGGACAAAGATGAGTCTGGGGATCACTAAAGAAGATGTAGAGCACAAATTTCTAGGAAACCAGGCTTTGCCAGTCCTGTATGTTATGGAACAGTTGACTTGATCTCTATATAAAATAGCCTACTCTTTTTTCCATACCATATTTTAATCAAGTTGATTTTCTTCAACTAATAAGATTAACTGTAATGACTGCAAATATGTGGATTTCATCCTTCCTGCTTCTTAGTTACTTCAGGTAACTATTTCTGTGGCTGCAGATTTTGGGTTGTGCTGCTCATTGCCAAGCACAGCGAAGCAGGCTCAGCGCGGCTGTGCAAAATAGCAACAGCAGAGATTCCTGAAAGCACTGGTGAGAATGTGGTGCCTTGCTCTTCGCGAAGGGCAAGACTGTGCTGACTTGACTTCTGTTTATTACCGTGGTGCTTGGCAAGTCACACTTACAGCAGGGTAGCTGTAAGCAGTCTTGAGAATCGCTGCTGCTCGTATGACGAGACTGCAGAGACTGTCATTGCCATGCGTGACTTGTGCTATGCCAC
This sequence comes from Gorsachius magnificus, assembly GCA_034008185.1. Taxonomy (NCBI): domain Eukaryota; kingdom Metazoa; phylum Chordata; class Aves; order Pelecaniformes; family Ardeidae; genus Gorsachius; species Gorsachius magnificus. The sequence goes on from CM067084.1 coordinate 33,161,770, forward strand.
AGCCAGTGGGGTTTTCGGTGTTACTGTATGCAGCATGCTGACCTTCACGTGTAATATACTCTTACCAGGGCCTTTTAGTAAAATAGCTATCATGATTTTAAAAATCAAATACCAGACTATATGTAAGCATTCTCGTTACATATTTATCTTGTGAGTTGCACTTTCATTCACTTAAAAACTTAGGTCTTTCTGAACCCTTGAGTGTCCTTACCTGTAGTATCTAAGGTTAGCCTTACCATTTATTAAATTTTGTGGGTTTTTTTCCCTTTTGCTTGTGTGTGGATCGGGAGCACAGAAGAGATCTTCATCTCTTCAGTGTTACAAGCTGAGCAGAGGCTACCAAGGGGTCTGCTGTGGGTACTTTTGAAATTAGAGGTTTTTTTCCTTGCACTGGTTTGCAGTGCAGATGTACCTGCACCAATGTTGCCAGCAGAGTGAGCCCTGCGCTGTCCCACAAACACCCAGGGCAGCAGATCATCTGCCAGGGCAAAAGGGCGGGAGTGATTAAGACAATATGTGCTTTGAGTGTCCTCACCTGGCAATCTGTCTCTAGAGAGGGATACACAGTTTGGTTTACCCCGAAGTGGTGCTGAGCCCGTGTCAGGGAGCAGGGAGATGTTATTGGCACAGTGACAAAAGCCTCGCACCTCCTATGAGCACAGTGAAACCTGAATGTGCTCCGTGCTCTGCTTCTGCAGCTCTAACGCACCGCTGGACTTGGGTTGTCTAACGCCAGCCTTTAAAGCCACTGGTAAACAAAATTGTAACAATTAAGTGGACAAACCAGTGGGCTGGGATGGCGAAGGAAAAGCCATGGAAGCATGGAGGATCATTAATTTTTCCCATGGTGTTTGACTCAGCATGTGATCTTTTGGCCAGCAAAATACTTGAGGCAGCGCAGTTAGTAACACTTCTCCCAGAGGCTGTCATAACCCTGCTTTAGACACCGAGTCACAGATGTTTACTAAATCATCATTGCACACCCTGGTTTTTCTAAGAATTACAGAGAGATGGGTTCAGCAAGACTCATTCCGTGAATGGCCCTTTCTGATAGCAGACACCCCGTGTATAAATTCTCCCCATACATTTTCCTGCAGTTCAAATTACAGTGCTTGATTAATTGATTTGACTGAAGAGAATGCACCAAGTAAAGTTCAAATGGAAAGAGTAAGCAGCTGGACACATGTTCACTTTCTTTCACAGTCTTGTTAGTTAATTTTGGCTGATGATTTCATGCAAACTGTGGCACTGAAGTGTATTCACAGCGCTGTCTCACTGAATATAGATAATGTTCCCGAGCTGTTGAAAGTGTGAAATACATTGCATATAGGGCCAAATTCTCGTCCTGTTGATATCTGTGGGAGAAATGCTGTGCTTTCAGGGGATCGGTATTTGGCCCTTGATGTCCTCTTTGAAAGTTTTGGTGTAGTTTTTTTTTTTTTAATTTTCTACTAGAAATGGGCATTTGGAAAATATCCAGTGCATCAGAAATGTACTTTTGTTGCATATATAAAATTCCTCTCAACAGAATGGTTTTATCAAGCTTGTTGAATGAGTTTTCCAAATCATTCAGACACAACGCCTTAAATTTGTGGCCTATGCTCTTTAAAGGAAGTTGATATCATTGCATTTCAAAGGAGTAGGAGATTTGCTGCCTTTTTGCACTGTAAGCAAGCTTCCTTCTAGAAGTCCCAAACCTAAAGCTGGCAAAGCCTGTGATATATCCATGATAGCTCTTTGGTTTGAGTTTTTAGTGTGTGCCATCAACAGGGAGAAACAGACTTTACTGAATTCAGAATACTGACTAGTTTTCCTTCACAGTCGGAGACCGTATTCCTTCCTGGGCACTTCTTGTGGAAGGATGAAGGACACTTTTGCTCTTACAGCAGAGCACAAGTTAAGGTTCACCTTCAGAAATGAAATGTGGTGAAAGAGGTTTAGTAGACCACACATGGTCTAAATTAACAGCTAAGTTAGTCAGAGTTTACCTTGGTGAAATTTTAGCAAATAACATATTATCACATTCCCCTCAGCGTCTCTCTCTCCAGCTTGGTCTTTGATGATAATGCAAATGCAACTTTGTAGATCAGCAAAACACTTAATAAAAACGTTTTTTTCTTCCTAAACAACACTCTCTGTGTTAGGGAATTGCAGCGTAGCTGATGTGATAACTGCTTGGAAGGAGTCTTCTTGAAGGTGTTTCTCACTCTTCACTACAGTTTCATGTTTTGTGACAGGAGTTGTCAGTGGGGATGGGGAGGATTAGACTTCATACTTTGGTTGCAAAGGAGAAAAATCCAGCTTCTCAAAGGGTAAAAATTTTATTAAAAACTTATCAACGTGAATTTTGGACGCATGAAAATAGCTGATGAATCAGTCTTGCAAAAGCCCACTTTCTGCACTGTCATCACCACACGACATGTGAACTGCACTGTGGACTTCGATCAGCCCACCTCTGGGTACTAGGGAGCCCTACAGTTATACAGAGTAGGTCCAGGGACGTCAGATTTAGGGTACTACTGCACCTTTCCTATAGGGTTGGGTGTCTCCAGAAGGCCATTCACAGCAGCCCAAGGCTGAACCTGGTCTAACCCTCAACAGGAAAGTGTGATACATTAAGATAAAGAAATTAGGAGTTCATATCTGATGTAGTATTACACTAGATTTCATTGCTAAGCTGGGTTTCAAAAATCATTGAGTGCTTTCTTTAAAACACCTCGGCACTTTCAGTGGAGCTGAGAAGTGTGTGCTGGGTGGAGGCGGTGGGTCAGCTCTTCCTCCCATGGACCTCAGCGCTGCAGAAGGACTGGCAGCAACAAAAAAGGTGTTGTCAACCTGGACAGATTGATACAAGGGATTTGACCTCTTTAAGTGCTAGAAAAGGGAAACCAAAACTCAAACATAGCATGCTTGTTAGTCTTTCTGTCAGATCAAATAATACGCACCTCTATAGATCGAAGTATATTAATGGATTTGTCTTGTTAAAAAGAAGAAAAAAAAAAAAAGAAGGATGACTAAAATATGTACATGTAGCTTGACAGTATATTTTCTTTTAGGAAAATCTGGAATAAAAGCAACATTTATGCACACTAAGCAGATGTTTATGATTAGTTCTTAGTTAACATCACCCAGCTGGCCATGGATGGCTTTATGGAGGGGAGAGCATTTGAGAATGTCACATGGCTGTATAAATCAAGAACATGGCAGTCGTGATACAGGGGCAAAAGTGCTACATTTCCCACTTTAGGTATACCGTTGTCACTAACAGTGTTTCCAGTTTCCTGTAATGATATGATGTGTACCTCTATGCATTAAAGTTCATTCTGAGGATTAGATATGGACATGTAGTGTATGTGTCTATATTGATAAACATATTTTGTCAAATTTAAGGAAATCAATAGGTAGTAAAGTAATAGAGGTTTTCTTCTAATTGTATTTGACAAACTATATTAGTTTAGAACATAATTGGAAATACACTGGCTTAAATATAATCTACTACTGGCAATGCATAATTTTGATAATATTTATTTTGATATTTTTTATGGGTCTGGAGAAGGACTATGATATTTTAGAAATGTGAAGTGTTCATAGGACCTCAAACTGTTTTCCTGTTTATGGAAAATGTGCCTTTACAGTAAGATTATCTACTGATTGCATGCACAACCGTCTCATGTGGGGATGTAAATAATAATGTTTGTGCACAATATATCTGTCTTATCCACAGTTATAAAGTTCTTAGGAAGTAGGACATATTTGTAGAAATCCATAGAAAGTATTTAGCTCCTAGTTAATAAAAAAATATAGAGCCAAAACTGATCCTACTAGGTGAGAAGGATGAATGAATCTGTCACTTGTTTCTTGATGAAGTTTTATTCTTTGTCCAAAAGAGTTTTGTAAATTTTCACTCCATATTAAGTATATAAATATGGATGATGTTATTTCCAACTTAGAAAAAGTTTCCTGATTTAACTCAGGCTTTTCATGTAGATTTCATCCTGTGCGTGGCGCTTCTCTTTTCAGATGAGTCCTTGACTCTGTTTCCACATCTATTAAAGAAGAATAATGCAATTTCATTTGAAAGCAAAGTAGTTATAATGAAACCTATTGCAAATGTGTGATACATTGTTCAATTGAGATATACAGAGAAAGGGAAAGGGGGTGAAGGGTGCGTAGCTGAAACATTTTCTTCCACAACTCCTCATTGCTCAGTTTCTTTGGAGAAAATCTGGAGGAGAGCACTCATCCACAGATCTGAATCAAGGCTACTTAACTTCCTCCATGACCAACATGGCTGTAGTATTTGATATTTGTTCCTTTCTGAGGTGTCTTTATAGTTTTTCTCCAGTAACATCCTCAAGTAGTATCTTCAATCTAAATGTGCCTTCCATTGAGGTGCTAGAATGATGTGCTCACCTGAACATTACCCAGGACCATCAGGCTGCAGAGCTGCCCAGCACAGGAGGGATACGACTCTTCTATACACATGCTATTGGGACTCTGGAAGCAGAGTAAGAGCTGTTGGATGAAACCAGCAAAAGGCCGTATTTTGCTTTTAGCTACGCTACTGTTATTCAATGTGAATCAAAAGCTGCTTGTAAGCATTATCCCCTTTCCAAAAGAATAATTCTATCACAAAAGGTTTTTCCAGGGAAAGGTTTGGGTACAATACCATGACTCTGTTCCCCAGCTGAAATAAAGTTAAACACAAGTACTATTGTGTAAAAAATAATAGACCTTTTCATCTGGCTTTGCATCACCAAGATCTATTTCATTTGATATTTAAGTTTATGTGGGTTTTTTTTATTTCATTTCATACTTGGTAGATAATATAGCTGTATATCTAATAACTTTCAGGAAACAGGTTTTAACTGTTATGTGGCTCTAAAGGCATGTAAATAATGCAAACAAAACCTCAGAATTTGAGCTGCCCACATTTTTGTAATGTGGAGTGAGTTAGAATTAATACATAGCATATACGTGCATTTTGTTCTTCATGGAAAGACTGTTTAAAAATCGTGTTGTTATTATATAGTCTAGCAGAAGTTAACTGGTTGTTCTTCTGGCCAGTTTATACTGTGCTCATTAAGAGAATATGAATTTCCAGAATGACAGTTTTTCTTGTCTGGTCTCATTCTGCTAGTATGTCTTATGTAGAAGAATAACCATCTGACATGAGTGCAACTTTGAAGGATGAGGAGGAGGATGTTCCCAGAGCAATTATTACAATTAAATCAGACCATAAATTAATTATTCCAGAAAGGAGTCAGTGCTTCTTTCTATAGTGCAAGTGCTGTATCTAAATGACCTCACTAAACCTGGTTACGGAAGAATGCAAGTCAACTTCTGGTCTGCAGAAATATGTAATTGATAGACATGGTCTTATATCTGAACTTAGCAAAAACTGTTAGCGTCCTATACTTGCCAAATTTTTTAGTTTTGTGTACTTAAACAAAACACAGTAAATTAAAGCAGCTATTTCAAAACAAGTGAGAACTTTGGTAAGCACATAGCTGTAGGACTGAGGAATTAATTAAATATAGTAAACTGAATGGAAAAATAAAGACATCTCCACCGGCTTCTGTTGCCTTTCAAGAACTTTCAAAGAGAGATGACATGCATACACCCTAACCCCAACCCAACCACCATTGTTTTTTAGAACAAGTAATGAACAAATCAATGCAAGTACAAAATGGAAAGACAAGAACTAGCAGTAAGGCTCCCTTAAAGTGCTGAACCCTTTCTCAGAGCTGCAAAAGGCACAGCGCCAGAATCCAAAATCCATCCGTGTTGTTGGAGTCATCTTTGCCCCCTTGTTTCCTGACTTTAATGTGATAGTTCCCAGCAAGATGGGACAAAATTTTGTGAAGTTATTTCCATTGAAGGGATGGGTCTGTAGAATACCAGAGATCTGAGGAGATGTCTCAATTCCTGCCAGGAATTTTGGGCTCCATAGTCTTCCAGCTTGCTTTGCTATTAGTCTGTTACATAATTTCTTTCCACATTGTAAGGTCCCTCCCCATTGCCGTTACGATTTACACAGACTTTTCTGTCAAAAAAAGAATTACTAAGATATTTTGTGAGTCTTACCCACCTTTATATAGCCAAATACTAATCAGCACGCTGAGCAATAAATCACTGTTAAATTTTTAGCCCCTTATGTTCAGCCAGCCAGTTATTATCCAGCATGGAGAAAACAGGGTCTGGATCATAAAAAACACATAGTAGGGGTTAAATTGAGAAATGCCAATGATTCTTGTTTAGTGCACAAACAAACTTTCCTTTTCTACAGACATACTTGCTTTGACACCACCAACCTGGATTAATTTTAGGACACTAAAAAGAATAAGTCCACATATCAAAATGCTTTTAAATTCTTTTTTTAAAACTATATAGCTGAAAATAGCAACTTATTTCTCTAAAGTTCAAAAGTTCATGCATTTGAAATTTAGTTGGCTAATTTTGTTTATAAAATAAAAAAGGAGAGAATGACCTTTTTGACTGACAGGTATAAAGATCATTATGTTCAGCCTGATTTCTACCAGCTGTTACTTGGTTTGGGTTTTTTTCTGCTTAGTCAAAGAGCCTCATGTCTTCCCTCTGTTGAAATGTAGGAGAGTTTTGGTTATTGGCTTCAGTGCCAGCAGGACCAGACCCTTTGTTATTGGTGCTTTCTTCAGGCATTCAGACAGAAAAATGAAATGTTCAGATTCTGTTGGAGATACAACCTTTTGGAAAAGTTTGTCTCTACCATAAATATTAATCACAGTGCAGTGATTGGTCTGTAATGTTCAACAGATGGGATTTTAATGGCTGAAGGGAGTCTGCTGTTATCAGTTCTAAACAACTAATTGCTGTCCACATTAGAGCATTTACTTTGTTTCATGGTAATGAGGTTTTAACATGCTGGCATTGGAGGTCCTATGGTGCACTTCCACTCAGCAGAAGAACTTTGCCATTGCCACGGGAGTTCAGCCCTGGTGGCTGTTAGCACATCGGTGCCTGTGTGTTGGGTGTCCCCACAATGGGGACCGGATTTCTTCTCCTGCCTCTGCAGGCCACCTTCCTGGAAGGACCTTAAGTGTTGCTAAGTGGCTTGGTGAAGGGTCCTCATGAAGGGCCTTCTTCCACACAGGCTTGAAAATGCCTCATGCTCGGTGGTGGGAAGTGCTGGGGGAGGGCGAGTTCAGTGAGCAGTAGAAACCTTAGGGTTTCCCTAGAAAGCTTAGGGAAGCTCGATTCTCCGTTCAGAGATACATCTGTTCCCCCTGCTGTAACCCGGCCAGGAGCTGAGGCAACTTTCCTTATGGGCACCGGCTTCTACCAGCAGCACTTGCTAGACCAGTTAAAATGTTATTCCACAGTGTTAAAAGGAGCATATGATGATGCAGTCCAGAGAACAGGATATGATGTGGAAAGAAACTTGTTTTTTACAGAGGGTTCCCATGCTGCTTCTCTACATTTTCTTTCTCTTTATATTATGTACAAAGATAGCAGTGAAGAATTTAGCTTGAAGCCCAGACCTTACCCCCTGTATCAGCAGATGTAGAAATTACATCCTCTCTGATGTTGTGTGAAACTCATGAAAATCTCAGTGTGTTAGACTGTAGAAATCATCTCATATGAGATCAGTAAATTCCCTGTGTAAGTTCACTGTCCGACCACATTTTAATTGCTAGTCTAGAATGATCACCAATGTCTCCATTTCCATCCCAGGCCAGCAATTCTCTTCCAAGTCTGGCTGAGTCAAAGCTATCAAAAAAAGACTGGCAAATTCAGGAGTTTTCTTCAAAGTAATAAGCATGCTGGTAATCAGTCTGTGAAGGTTTTTTTCTTGACTTAAAGTGTTAAAGGATGAATTCACATTGCCTTTGCCAAATACTTAATTACTTTTAGTTTCCTTTATGGGTCTGTATTTGTGTATACCTATAAGTGTGTGTGTGTGTGGTGCATATCGGCAAACAGCTTCAGCTAAAGTGGTAACAATATTTGGTGCCAACAGTTTTCAGAAGTGATTCATCAGCTGAACAGGGAGATTTTCAAGCAACCAAGTTCTTTCAAAATCATCTCTCCAGATCCAGGAAACTATAGCTCCTCCAACCAGTTCCTGTGTGCATAGTGAGGATGAACCGTCACCTAAAACAGGACAAAGCAGGCTGTTTGACTATAAAGTATACAGGAGAACAATACTAATGCTACTTCTGTCTTAGACATACTATATGAATAGAGGTGGTTTAGATGCCCAAAATTAAGTTATGTAAACATATCATGCTGGTTTTGTGAACCATTTGACAACTATCTTCTTATACATACTTTATGTCACTAGGTGAGTTATTTTCATAATACATTGACAAGCGTCAATAAGAAATAGGAATTGTTAATGTAATTCAATGGTATGTAACAAGGGCTTTAAACAAAGAGGAGAAATTAGTTTACTAACATGCTATATGTGGTTTTTTACGTGAGCCAGGTTATACCTCTGGGACTCAAAGCCTGCAAACCATCTGTGCAGCTTCTCTTTTGTAGAGTTTAAGTACTTGGTTACACAAAAACCTCTGTGGTTTTTGCGGTTCTTTGTTTTTTCCCCCAAATAGTCTAATGTCCTGTGACATATTTAGATAAATGATGTCACTTCCATCAGGGTGCGACACGCTTTCCCAAGGACAGTGGTGAAAGCTTTAGGTTTTGAATTATTTAAACCTGGGTACGGGGAGTTCAGTCAAAAAAATCCAGCTTACACAGTTGAGTTGCTCAGTTTCCTCTAGCATCCTCCTTCTGCTGGTAGGTCCTGCGATTCTGCCACAATGAATTATGCTGCCCTCAAAATTCATATAAGAAGTTGTAAAATCATATGGCTATCAAAATGAACAGGCACAGCCTCCTTGGCTGGAGTAGGCATATGACGTTGCACATTTTTTATATTCCTCTCGAACAGACATTTTTTTTTTTTTAATACCCAGGTATACCACTTTATTTTGGGTAAAAAACTGGCTCTGGGTAAAAAACTGGCTGGATGGCCAAGCCCAGAGAGTTGTGGTCAACAGAGTTAAATCCAGTTGGCAGCTGGTAACAAGCGGTGTCCCCCAGGGCTCAGTTCTAAGGCCGGTCTTGTTTTTGTCAATGACCTGGATGAGTAAGTTTGCAGATGAAACCAAACTGGGTGGGAGTGTCGATCTGCTGGAGGGGAGGAGGGCTCTGCAGAGGGACCTGGACAGGCTGGATCGGATGGGCTGAGGCCAACTGTGTGAGGTTCAACAAGGCCAAGTGCCGGGTCCTGCACTTGGGTCACAACAACCCCACGCAACGCTACAGGCTTGGGGAAGAGTGGCTGGAAAGCTGCCTGGTGGAAAAAGGCCTGGGGGTACTGGTTGACAGCCGGCTGAATATGAGCTAGCAGTGTGCCCAGGTGGCCGAGAAGGCCAATGGCATCCTGGCTTGTATCAGGAATCGTGTCGCCAGCAGGAGCAGGGAAGTGATTGTCCCCCTGTACTTGGCCCTGGTGAGGCAGCACCGTGAATACTGTGTTCAGTTTTGGGCCCCTCACTACAAGAAGGACACTGAGGTGCTGGAGCATGTCCAGAGAAGGGCAATGAAGCTGGTGAGGGGTCTGGAGCACAAGCCTGATGAGGAATGGCTGAGGGAACTGGGGTTGTTTAGTCTGGAGGAGGCTGAGGGGAGACCTTATCGCCCTCTATAACTGCCTGACAGGAGGCTGTAGCAAGCTGGGGGTCAGTCTCTTCTCCCCGGTAATGGGCGATAGGACAAGGGGAAATGGTCTGAAGTTGCACCAGGGCATGTTTATTTCAGACATTAGGAAAAATTTCTTCACCAAATGGGTTGTTAGGCACTGGAATGGGCTGCTTGGGGAAGTGGTCGAGTCCCCATCCCTGGAGGTATTTAAAAGACGGGCAGACGAGGTGCTTAGGGCCATGGTTTAGTGGTGGGATGGCAGGGTTAGGTTAATGGTTGGACTTGGTGATCTTGAAGGTCTTTTCCAACCTGAACGATTCTATGATTCTATGATTTTAAAGGAGAATAGTAGTGTCCTGATTAATTCTAAGGTGAGAACCAGGTCTGTGCAGCTTCAGAAACTGTATCTGGGGGCAATTAGTAATGACTCTTAAGCAGCGTCCTTTGGGTATTACAACTGACATACTTGACTGTAGATGCCATCATTGCCCTTGTGCGGCTGATGCCAGCACTTCTGTACCTGGTTTGCATTTTACTGCTATCCATAACTCCTGTTCCTCTGTTTCATCCCTGAAAGCTAACATATGCTAATATTTAATTCCTATCAGTGCTTACTCTATCGCAGAATATAGTATGGCTAAAATAAATCACTGAACCATGAGCTGAGTCATAGCCTTGTAGGAATGGAAAATTTTTTTTTGCCCCTTTCAAAGGGAAGATGAAGTATTAATACCTGTTTCTTGTAGGTTTATTTACATATGTGCCAGCTGCATTTATGGGTAAAAGAAAATCCTAAAGACATTTCTATGGCAGGAGTAGTTCACATCACTTCAGAAGTACAAACAAGTGACCCAAGTTATTCAGTTTTCTGTGTTCCTTAATTGTACGAAACACATGTTGTAACTGTGACACGGGAAGGTTGCATTTGTGAGAGAATGTCACAGATCAGTGGGGGATGTAGATTCTCCCCCCACTCCTAGGAACCAGAAGTGCAAATACAGTTCTGGCTGGGGTTTTAAGTTCTTTTCATTCATATGAAAGTAAGGAACTGCTGATGAACTGGGGGCTCATGCCTCTCATTGACACATGGCAGAAGGGCTGCAGGAGGGAGGATTCATGTCTAGTACACATCAAATAGTCATCATCAAAACCTTTGGCGTATTGATGGCTAGAGAACATAGACTAACCGAATCCTTTCAATGAAGAAAAATGCCCCAGTGATATATGTCAGTTTGCTGTCAGCTTGAAACACCAGAAATTTAATACTGTGAGTGTGGGAGAGAAAGCAATTTTCAATAATTGTTATTGTTCCAATAACTAAAATAGTGACTGTTCAAAACAGCGTTTTCCAAAACAGAAACCAAATATATATATCCTGTTTAAATATGAATAAACATAGTATTTTTTTAACCTTTAGTATATTTTTTCACCATTTGCAATAATTCCTATAGACTTTAGGATTCCCAGAGAAACATCCCAAATCTAGATAAGTTTTCTTCCAAAATTTCATAGAGAACAGAAGGATGATTTCACACCATGCTGGACTTAACCTTATCCATGTACAAGGAAGAAATACATTGTCTGGGTCAATGAATATCTGCAGTGTCAGGAAAGGTATTGGAGAGATTACTTTCTCCTGAAAGTGATGTCTTGAGCTTCACTTTTCTTAGAGTACCTTTTCTTGAAAGAGGTCCGTCTCAGAAATTGGTATGGAAATCATACTGAGTGGTCACAGAGGGAAAGTAGTTGTTATTGATGCAGGTTCTCAGTCTTGGACAGATTGGTGTCATGATTTACTTTTAAATGCAAAAGATCTTAGTAGTTTTTTTAATGTTCTCTGGAGATTATTTCAAGCTTTAGAGTTAGATGTGTGATGCACAGTACTTTCTAAGCTAAATGTATGGCAGTTTTAAATTCTGCTCATCATGTTAAATTTGTTTTAAAGTTCTTGATCAAATACCTCAAAGTTAATGATAGTAGGGAATATGTTTCTTTGCTTACTCTAGTGAAAATTCTTTTATAATTTCAGGTAGTCACCACACTTACATTTGGGTGTGGTGGAAAGGATATGGCATATATGTGTATGGGATCGCATCTGTGCACAGGCAGGAGCATAAAGCCTAAAAATATTGTTAAGAGACCAGCAAGAGGCTTCTCAAATCATTCCTGCAGTACCTAAGGTTGCAATGGCAAGCCCTCTCTGCTATTCTAGCTCTTGGGAAAATGCTGTTGTGCCAAATCACTGTGGTTCCAGACCCTTTGGTAGCTTAGTGCAAGGTGGGGGGATGCTCACTGGAGGCATGGCTGGTGCTGCAGAATTATTTCACCCATGACTGGAGCAGTGCTTGAACCCCGAGGTCAGTTCCTGGCCCTGCTGACATCAGTGAGACTTTGCCATGGACTTCAACAGAACCAGGGTTTCACCTCAGGCCTCCAGATGTGAAAGGTTAATGCATTAACCCACTGCAGCATTTAGCTCCCTGGGCTTGATACCTATTTCAATATACTTTGGTGCAAGTCTGTAAATATGACATTCAGAGATGGTCCCCAAGAGAACTGGGCACATCAGAAATGGTGCTAGCGTGAATAATGCATATCACAAGGATTTGTGAGACTGTCAAAAGGGGGATATGACTTACCCAGAGCTTGTGTTTGAGGCAGTACTCTAGGAATTGTAAGTTGACAGAGCCTTTAAGAATTTCTATATGCATAAACATATTTGTATGATGGTGATATCTGGAGTCCCCAGTAGATTATCTGGGCCCCATTGTGCCAGGCACTATACAAATACAGAGAGGCTTTCTCCACAGAACTTAAAATGTAAGCACATAAGATGTATCAAGTGTTGGATAATGAAGTGTTGTTATTCTTATTTTACAAATTGGGAACCAGGGCATGGAAAGGTTAAGTGATTTGCCCAGGAGCACACAGAATGTCTGTGGTAGAGCTATTGTTTGAATCCAGATTATCAACGTCCTTAATCCAATTCCTTAATTAAATAAGTGCTTAATAAAGCATAATCGAAATTATCCTTACTTAAAACCCTATATTGACACCAGAAGGAAAAATAAAACTGACAGTTCTTCCAATAGCATTGGGTTTATCCCTTGAAAGTATTAATACTTCTGCAACTTGAAGTGATACACTTGCTCTTATGCCTGCTTTTGCAACTTTATTTTCTGCCAGAAAAAAAAATAAAATTGGTTTGTTCTTTCCAGTTGTAATACTCGCTATTGCATTGACTGGTTATCCCACACATGCCGATGTTCTATAGGATGCACAGTACTATGCTAATGCAGCAGGGAAGTGTAAAACCTTGGTTAGATGGGCATCACTCGAATGCACACCAGGTAAAACGAGGCTTCAGCTTGGATTGACATTCCCAGTTAACTCCTTTCTCTAGAGTGTGTGTGTACTTTACCTGCTAACCTGCACCTTCTTGGCATATCAGCATCCCTGGTCTGTCCCTGTGGCCAAGGAGCCACCAAATGCAACTCTCTTTCAGAGGTTGGGGAGCTGCAGCATTTCAGGACTAGAACTTTTCTTTTTAAGATATGTAAATCCTGGAATCTAGTTTGTAATCTCTTCAGGGTCCTGTTCTTTCCCTAATTTCCAAGGCACAAAAAAAGGAAGAAATTATTAACTCTTCCTCTGCCTTCTGTCAGTGTAAAATGTGGAAACAGCTACATGTCCAGTCTTACTCAACTTGCGTAGCTACCATCAGGATGAAAATTATGCTTTCCTATGAAACTTTTTTATCCATTAGGGTTTCAGTATCATCAGAGGTTTTTAAAGAGGTTTTTGCAGCCAAATGAATGTGGATTTACTTTTTAGATCATTGACTTTGCTTATTTAAAACTTTTTCTTTTCCCCACATCATTTCAGTTCCCACTTTCCTTCTCTCTTTTTACTGTGAAAAAGACCATATAAAGGAAAATTTTGAAAAACTTCTAAAAATAGGAAAAAGTTGATTGTAAATTCGTGCAAAGCACCCAGGCTGTCTTTAAAGTCTGAAACTACTTTTTCCCAAGTTTCATTAAATTCTCTAGATCTCAGGTTGACAGCTCTCTGCAACAGAAGCCATTGAGAACTGTTTGGCTCTGTAACTAGAAAACTAACTACATAAAAACAGTGAGAGCTGAGGGTTGAACACATTGTGTTCTAACATCACAAAATTCAGAACAGCTAACAAAACCAAGTTTACATGAGGATCCAGTTTTGCCAACTTTTGCCTTTAACCTCACTCCAGTAAAACTGATGATTTACGACTAAGAAGCAGAGAAAGACACAGACTGTAATGGAAACCTGAAAAAGACAATTCACATTTCATCGGCAGCAGAGCACCTAAAAGAGGCCTTTAAAGACACCTGAAATTCAGAATAGATGCTCTAACATGTTTTAAGAAGTTCAGAAGTTAGTAATATAACATACTGCATCTTTGCTAAACTACTGAGAGCTGTTATTTCAAATGCCTTCAATGCAGCTGGTTGTGTGATGCTAATATTTAAGGAAGATCTTTGGTTGTCAAGTGACTATAAAACTGCCTGGTTTATAAAGTGTAGCAGTATGAGATGAAGTTTACATTCATGTTGTCAGAATTTTAGGGTCAAAAGTGTGGAGAAAAAAACAAACCCCACAACCTTCCTATGAAGTTATTATGTTGTAAAGTTCAATTCACATAGTAAAAGATCATTTTAATAGTTGCCTATGAAAGTGTCTCTCACATCAAGCTTCCAACGTTAGCTGCCACCCTCTTTGTTCACTAGACAAAGACAAAACCGGCACAGACATATATCAGGTGCAGTCCTGGCCTGAAAAACCAAGTCACTCTGCACATTAGGTTCTCTTGCTCCAGAAACCTGATCACTGCATAGATAGCTACACCTGACTTCTGTGAGAAAATCAATTCTCACTACCCTTTAATCCTGCTCACCCTGCAAAGCCAAGGCAGCTATGTGAAAGGGAGTTCAGGCCTTTTGTACCATTCGTGCAGCAGTTTTCACATTTCCACCTGTCCATGCCAGCCATGGGTGGCAATAACATTATAAAGGGGTTAACTATGGCCTTGTTTGGCCTTTGAAATACTGACTAGTAGTAGCATTAAGAAGGAATGGTGAAGATTCAGGGAAATCTGCAGAGCTGTTGGGGAAAATGACATTTTCTACCAAATAGGCGAGCACTTAGAACTGGAAATGAACAGAGACAGTGCACTGGGATCCTGCAACACCGTATTTATGGAGGTGGGAGCAGAGCTCTGCTTTATGTGAGGTGCTCAGGGTGAGAGAGGAAATGTCTGGTAGCCCAATCTCCAGACATCCATTGCTGTAATTTTTAGGTTATCTTCCCTGAGTAGTACTTCTGTACTGGAAGGGGAAACAGGATCTTTAGAAGGTCTCTTGACTTGGTTCTCATGGTAAGGGCTGTGCAAATTGTTAAATGTCTTACCGATGACTTCCAGCTGCAGCTTCTATCCAAATCCAAGAAAGAAATTGTGTTTATTTGTTTCTCTTGCTTTAAGCTCAAGATATGAATTATGCTGTCATGGTTTAACCCCAGCCAGCAACTAAGCACTACATATCCCCTTGCTCACTCACTAGTGGAGGGAATCAGAAGGGTGAAAGAGAAAACTCGTGGGTTGAGATAAAGACAGTTTAATGGGTAAAGCAAAAGCTGCACAAACAAGCAAAGCAAAACAAGGGATTCATTCACTAATTCCCACCGTCAGGCAGGTGCTCAGCCATCTCCAGGAAAGCAGGGATCCATCACACGTAAGGATTACTTGGGAAGACAAACACCATTGCTCCAAATGTTCCCCCTTTCCTTCTTCTTCCCCCAGCTTTATATGCTGAGACTGACATCATATGGTGTGGGATATCCCTTTGGTCAGCTGTCCCAGCTGTGTCCCCTCCCAGCTCCTTGTTCACCCCCTACCCACTGGCTGGTAGGGTGATGTAAGCAGCAGAAAAGGCCTTGACTCTGTGTAAGCCCTGCTCAGCAGTAACGAAAACATCTCAGTGTTATCAACACTGTTACCAGCACAAATCCAAAACATAGCCCCATACTAGCTGCTATGAAGAAAATTAACCCTATCCCAGCCAAAACCAACACATGCTTAAAAGAGATCCTCAGGAGTGTTTCAGTGAAAGAGCGTGTTAGTGAATTTGGATGGGATTTTGAACTGTTTGGAGGAATTTGCCAAGCTGCTTTGCAAAATCCAGGTATACAATTCAGACTGAAACCTCTCTCTCGGAAACGGTGAATCACACCTCTGAAAACTTGACACTAGGCCAAAGAAGATGGAAGCCTTTTAGCTAGCTTACAGTTGCATAATGTGTAATAGCCTTATGACTTACTGTCTTGGAACTTGTAACCATGTAACCAACTCTGGTGCAGAGTTGATATTTGATGATTAGTAAATCCAGGAGATATCAACACAGTCTGAAAATGAAGTTCACAGTGCATTTACTGTCAACTGCCAAAAAAAATTCAAATGCATGGTTCTCTTCTCTCAGATGAAAAGAAAATGGCTAGGGTTACTGGCTGGCTCTGTGCAGCATGTGGAGAACTGTAGTTTTACTGTGTGATAATCATTGCTTCAGAACCTGTTTTCAATTACCAGCAAGTCCCAAGTCTGTTGCTGACTCTGTCCCAGGCATGCAGCATGTAGCATGAATTGGAGCATTGCATAATACAGAATGGATACTAAACCAAGCTCTCTGAAAAGACAGTTTCCCAAATGCTATTAGCCTTCAAACCTGTGAGAAAACTCTCTTATTCAAAGAACTTAAGTGTTGAGATTGCCTACAACTTGAAGTCATTAGGCTCTGTTTTATTAATTCGGCCTATGTGATGCTGATCTCTATCATTTGTTTTTCTTAATTTATGTGCATTAAAGCATTGCCCAGAGGCTTGAGACATGTAGAGAGTGCTTTCAGAAGGACAGAACATCAATGCCTACCAGTGAATGAAATACTTAAAAGGAGCAAGAGTTCATTCCTTGCCTTAAATGGGCAACTGAAGTTTTCAAAGGATGTGTCTATGGAAGCCAATCCTCAAACAGTACAAATGAAAGAGGAGCTGGCTAAGGAGAAAGGAAGGTAATAATGACTGTGAGGAGTAAGAACCAGAGAAGTGGCTGGGAAAGATTACATGGGGGGAAGTGATTTAGTGATTAACAGCACAGGCATATATATTTTTTTTATTTTGTTTTAAATAACTGATGTGTAGGTTGGGGGTCTGAGGCACAATTCCATTAAATGGCTTCACGTGTTCTAACCCATCAACTACGTGACTCTACTGAGGGTAACCCTCCGTCCATGTGCTCTAACCCTGCTGTGACTGCAAGATCATGTGAATTACTAAAAGCTAAACCACATTATCTTGCAGTTGAGGTGGACAAACAAGTTACATGTGACCTGTTACAGGTTAGCTGCTGTTACCTGTTCCATCACTGTGACTTAGACAACCAAGCCCTAGGGGACAAACAGAGACAGAAATCATTGAGATGGATGAGAAAAACTATTCAGGGAATGAAGACTAGTTTTGCGTATTCTCCTCTTCCTACATGTCTTATAATGCTGTCAGTTCTAATATTACAAATCTGAACCTTTCCTAGGCCAACAGATCTTATTCTGCTCATTCAACCTCTGTATTTCTACTTTCCGTTAGTTCTTCCTCTGTAAGATCTGTTTGGGCCTGTAGTAGAGGGTGGCATTCTGGCTGGGACCATTTCATTCCACCATGCCAGCATGTATGCTGGCAATGACCAACCAGTACGTCTAACAGTGATACGGTTGGTATTGCTAACCTAAGTATTTCTGCCTTCTCTTCAAGATAACTTTGGATTTAAGGAGTGCTTAAGCTTTGACAAATTTTGGCAACAGCTATAAATTGACTTCATTTAATACCCAGTATTTCCCTAAGGCATTTACTTTCAAAGGCTCTTAGGATCCTTTCTGTACTTTTGGTAGACTTCCAGCTTTTATGTTCTTGTGATAAAATGGAAATAACACAGTTGGGTCTATATAAATAGCCATATAATAATAATATATCAACGGAAGCTTGCTAGGAGAGGACCCTGTAAAATGTAGTTGTAACAACACTCTCAGGCAGAACGTACCAGACAGAACAAACAAGTAGAGTGAGACCAAGAATATTCTTCATTTCAGATGTGAGCATTGGCAACTGGACCCGGTCTACCTCTACACGAACCAACTGAAGCAGCTGAAAAATTATATACACACAGCCCACATACTAAGCTAAAATCTGATGTATAGTGTGCTGCACAGCATCCCAAAGTAGGTTAGAGAGAATGTAGGGTGATTTATATGGCGGGGGAGACAGGGCGATGCAATAACACTAAAATATTTAATGTTTCCAGGAAGAACCCAAGGCTGGCTGTGGCAGGCAGTAAGTCGATTACTAGGCATCACAGTACTGGCAGATGGCAATCCAAATCTCCTTGAACCAGTAGGTTTGCCTTTATAATTGGTAAGGAGAGTACAGGTAAAATAAAAGAAGATTCAGCACTCTCCTTTTGGGAGGATTAGAGTTAGTTATTTCTGAATTAATAGGGTATTAGACAAGTATGAACACACTATAACTGATTCAGATTATTTCCAACTGACTCTTTGTCAGGAACTTCTAAAATGAAAGTATATCCATAGAATTACCTTAGGAAACAGTAATGTTGTTTAACCATAAATAAAATGCATCAGCTTTTCTTTAACTCAAGTGTGAGAAGAAGCAACTAGTGAGAGACGTTTTTCTAGCAGCTCAAAAAAGTCCGACAGATGGTTTCCATTTACAAACGAAAAGTGGTGACCAAAAATCTGTTTGCTTAAAACCACAATTAATATAGCCTACTTAATCTATATCTATGTATAGTTAATACCAGTGAGAATTGTTCAGCCTTGGAATAATAAAATGTTTTTATAAACATGGAGTAAATGACCTGACTGAATAGATTTTTTTTTCCCCAGGCTAAAATGGAATTTATAATCACTGTAAGACTTTTGAACTGAATAGGACAACTGTTTCTATGCACCAGTTTATATTTACCTTGTTTAAGATGAATTATTGCCACTGAAGTTTAGGGAAAAAACTCTTGTACATATGCAAGTGTTTACTTTCAAATGGTATCTTCCTATCTTACACGACTCCTTGTCATAGCTCCACTTGCTGTTACTATTTCCACCAAAGGAAGAAAGTAGACTTCAGTAATTCCTGTGTAAGTTCCTTAAAAGGTCCAGTAGTAACTGTCCAGTATTTTTGCTGGCCACAGCCAGTTTCAAAGTAATTTCCATTTAAACTGAAAGAGTATATTTTTCTCAGAATAATTTTGGGATAATTAATGTGCTGGTGAAATTACAGCAAAAGATATCTTCAAAGGGCTTTTCTTGCCATCAGTGTGATATGGTCCTTCTGGCAATGGCGGTGGGAGGAAATCCTTACTTTCTTGCTTTTCCTCTCTAAGAAGCAGATTTGAGTGGAGGATGCATTTGCAGAATGGGGCACAGTTTACCAGTCTGCAGTGTGATGGGGTGATTCGCATCCTCCTAGCACTGCAGAAGCTGGCACGGGGTCAGGCTGTACTCCCTTGTTCTCCTGCTGGTTTTGCTGAGACACATGTGTATGCTTGGGGCGAAAAGATGCTACACCAGTCGCAGTCCTAGCATGTGTCCCAGCACTGGTGAGAAATGAGCCTCAGAAGGTTATGGGACTCAGCAGTAGGAGCTGTGTTTCAGGCTCAGAAAGGCTGTAAAAATTAAGACCCAGCCTTTTAATTCTGGTGCAGGACAGAGAAGTACATTTCTTCAAAGCAAAACCAATTCGGTCCTTCTGTCTCAGCCTGGTTTGTGGCAGTGAGAAGCTTAAAATAAGGAGATGCTTTGGGGTGCGTTCAGAATCAGTTACTTTCAAATAAAAAATGCGGAATGAGGTGAAGGACTTGAAACATTATGCGTCATCTCCAAACATTTAGACTACAGCTGTCTGAGGGAGAAGAATTGGAGAAAAAAATCCCTTTCTCCTTGTTTTGTATCTGTTCAAATTTTAAGGCTGTTCTTGGAGACTAAAGTTAGAAATGCACACTTAATTGGGGCATTTGGCTTCCCAGGAAGGTAGATATGGCTCTGTTAATACGATACATTTTTTTCCAAATCCAGAAGTGATAAAAGCTTTAAGTTTAAATCTTGCAGTAGGGCACACTTTTTGCCTGATTGGCAAAACATTCAGCTAAAAGTAAAGAGTGAGCAGAGGTTGTTACTTCTATGCTAGGCCAATTCTCTATTTCATAATTTCTGCCCTGTATTTCCAGCCACCCCACACCTTGTACTTCTGCAATGATACCAGGAAGCAAAAGAAACTTCCTCCTGGACATTTTTTGTTAATGCATTAGCTAGGAAGAGGTTTTCAACTGTATTTTTATTTTTCTCCCTTATATGGCTTCTTGTGTCAAATTAGGGAAAATTGTGGTCTTAATTTCTGACTTCCCCTGTACTTTTTGGGGGAAAAAGCAACTGGCATGGTATTTTTGGTCCTTCCCTGAACCACAGAGTAACTGGGATCCTACAGGAAGCCATCCGAAGCATGACTTTTGCCTAATTCTTCAGGCTAAAAGAGGTTTGACCAATACTTGGATTCTTATCCAATCTGAATATCACAATTTTTAAGTTCACATTTGAGGTTCACCTGCAGCCAAAATTAAGGATCGCCTACCCTGTTCTCTCCCCTTTGGAAACCCTTGTTGCAATTGACCTTGAGCATCTTGGCTCTGCTAAATATGCAGCGTATCAGTTATTCCTTCTGTGCAGTGAAACATTCATTGTGGAAGGACAAAACAAAAATGAAATTTGAATTTATTCCTACAAATACATCACCATAATGATTTACTACCAAGGTTAAAAGCCAACTGATTTTATCATTTCCAGATGCAGTGAATTGAGGACTTTTATATCAATATTTATGTAAGCAGAGCCTACAGTCTTTGATTGTCAATTACTTTTTAAAAGCCAGATTCCGAGATATTGCATTTAAAAGAAAAATCTGAATAAAAAAATATGCAGTGGGTATTTGCATTCTTTTGGTCCTTTAAATGGCAAGCCAAGAAACATGAATAAGCAGGTGCCCTTCTCATTCACCAGACCATAAGTGTTCATATTTTGATCCCATTTCTCTGGGAACTTGAAGTCAGGGATGTTTCTCTGGTTGCATTTTTTGCTTTTCCTTTTCTGTTACATTCAATTTTTATATGACTGGGCCTCTGGTTTTTTGGTTGGTTGGTTTTGGGTTGGGGTTTGGGGTTTCTTTGGTAGAATTCAGTAAAACTGCAGGGATCTTGTTCATAAAAACATACGTGTTATTCAAGCAACATCTGACAAATGCTGTTATTTTCACAAATGTGAAACGTGGATATGACCAAGTATGGTTTGTAGTTCATTTAATCACACTTCCTTTAAGTAGAAGTGAGAATCCCTTGGTTATTCAGAGAATGTATAATTCTAGTAGAAATTGAATAAAAAGAAGTTACTCTTTTTAACTGAAGTTCAAGACAGACATAGTTGATAAACAGTAAAGAGACACTACCTTTCTTTTTCTTTGTATCCAAACAGAAGAGCATAAACTGAAAACCTAGACTGGGAATAAACCGCTCATAAGCAAATAACAAGATTCATGAATTAATTCACTTAGCAACTGAAATAAGATCTACTATGTTTGTCCTACTCTCACTTTAGCCTGTACTCGAGGCTTTGGAAGAAAGTGAAAGCTCAAATAATGCACATCTCCAATTCTGTAAATATGTTATATATTGGGGGGGAGCTCTACTGTTTTGAGCAATCTCTACAAGCAGTTGTGTGTCATGTTAAACTGGTGTATGTAAACTAATTCAATGCTGTGAACATTTATATTCTTTCACATGATGTGAGTCAGGGGTAATTGTACTGAAATAATCTTGTGCTGGTAAAATTTCAATCAACATGGTGTTGAGAATAATTAAATCCAGGGTGAAAAAGGTGTGAAACCTGTTGGAACATTTAATAGAAAACATGACTGGTGCTACTCCTACCCTGTCAATGCCTGGGAATAAGGCCTTGTAGTAGTCCTTGTAAGAGCTTAGGTTTTCTCCAGAGTGGCTTACATGCTATCCAAAACTTTTCTGTTTGCTTCAGACCCACCTCTGATTTAAGCACATGAAAGAATGATGGCTGCACTGGTGAGATGCACAGAATCCACAAGATCAGGGAGAACACTTCACTCCTGTGGACCTCAGGGAGCATAATACGTTCTGTCCAGAGACAGGAATCACAGTCATGTGCAATATTTAGCAATAATATGTTGACAATAGTAAATTGACTTCTTTAAATCATTAAAAATGTGTTTGACTTACGAGCTATATCTTGAGTAAATTCACTTGTATCTTAGCAAGCAGTTTTTTCTTATTGACCATGACTAATGTCACGTTAGCTCCATTCATGGACAGCTGAAGACTCACGGGCAGTGGATTGTCTCTTCTTCATCAAAAAATTCTTGTGCAAAGGCTTCTGTCTCTAAATCATACTCTTACAATGCCTAAATTTTATATTAAAAAAGTCTTGGGCAAGGGCATCTTTATTTTTGGTTAAGAAATTAGCAGTCTTTAGATGCTAAGTGATACTGGTGTAGTCAGGTCTGGTGTCAGCATGTTTAAAATGGTTTGAAAAATTGGAGAGGGCAAAAAGGCCACAAAAATGAATTAAGGACAAAGGGAGAATATGTGCTGCAGTGAGGGAATTACGGAGCTCTAGTTTATTGAAAGGAACACAGATGTCATTGAATTACACCATCTAAATATCTTTACGGGGAGGAGAGGACTGGATAGTAAAGGGCTTTTCAATCTAGTAGAGAAGCATGACAAGAAACAATGTCCTTCTAGGTAAAAATGAACTACAAATGGTTGAGTGAAGATAATCAACTGTTGGGAAAAAAACCCCACAGCAGCAACAAAGGAGTCAATTCTCCACCTTTAACTTTCTTCATATTTAAGATTAAATGCATTTCTAAAAAAAATCCTGCAGTCAAATACGAACTTTTGGATTGAATGCAGGCACACTTAAGTTACTTTTCTTGCTTTTTCAAGAAAGCGTAAAAGACTGATGTTTCCTAGATCATTAATGTTTTGTTGTTTGGGTTTGGTTTTTTTTAATTCACTAAATAAAATTAACAACCATGGGATGCCTTATCCTGCATAATGTGTTTCAAGGTAATCCTAATACACTTAATATCCTAATACTCAATATTTTTCATAAGAGTGAGGGATTTGTACCACCTCACAATAATCTTGAGTAATTTTAGAGGTTCTCCAAACTGCTTAATTAATCTGCCTTGCCTCTCTATGTTGGTTACAGGTTCTATTTTTTAGAGTTAGGATACAGCAGCCACTAGCTTTTTCGGTCCTGTATTTCTTGCAGAAAGATGCTTGAGTGAAAAAAAACCAACCCCAAACCCTCTGCCTGTTGTTCCTCTTTCACCCCAAATCTTAAAAGAATGGAAATTTTTTTTGTCCTGAACTTTGCCTAAAGATTGCCTGGTCTCTGGTGCCTTTCTTCCAGTCTATCCAAAAGGCCAGTGTGGACTAGGTGCACAGCTGGCCTGAACTGGTGTTGAAATGAAGCTTTTTGGCTGTATTAAGGCAAACTCCTTTCCTCCCTGGAGCTGCTTTTTCTTACCCTTCACTGATTTCAGCGTGGTTATCACCAGAAAAATCTAACTGTATCTGTGCTTTTTTGCAGTGCCTTTCCTAGGGAGCAGGCCCAAAGGAGCACAGTGTCTCACGTGCATAGCTGTGAAATTCCCTATCCTCACAGTACACAAGCAAATATATTGGCACCAAAATTATATTATGACCCTGATACTACTGGACCATTCGGATAAAAGGAGAGTTGGACTTGAGTGTATCATGCAGAGGAGAGTGTTTGTAGGCTTGTACATGTCTGTCTCTTTGTAATCAGTCCTCCCTCTTCGATGGGGAGAATTTCTCTGGCAAACTTGTTTTGTAGTCAAAGCTCCAGTGCAATGTGATGCTAGGAGAAATAATCTGGCTTGTTTTATTCAGAAGATAAGATATATCACTACTTCTTGGTTTTGCAGAGTTTATAGTTTATTCAATAGGACTAATAACACAGGAGAGTAACTGCAGGATGGGCTTTGGGTTCTAATGAGGAGTTCTTCCTCTCATTTTTTCTCTCCTCCTTTTTCCCCAGCTGTTTGAGACCAGCTACCACAGTACAATCCTCGCTTTGAACATGGTGACCAATGTGAACATACCCCTTACTTTTACTTTGTTCTGGCATTTTGCTGGGGTAGAGGATGGGGGAGTGGTAGCGTGTCCTGACCCCATAACTCTCTTGCCTACCTTACTAGAGCAAATGGCCAAGCGGAGCTAGACAGCCCGCTAAGAGGGACCAGGCAGGATTTAGGTAGGGAAACGGGAGGCCAGTGACTGAGGAAGAGGTGTAGCAGGAAAAGGCTGGGCTGCACCAGGCTATTCTTTCAGTGCAGAACTGGTAATAGTGTTTACATCAGTAATAATGATGTCCATTTGGCTTGTGTATGTTTAGAAGCTCAGTAAACCAGATATTAATATCAGACAAAAAAACCCAGTGAGCCAGCAAACCGAGGCTCAGCAGAGACCCTCTTCTAAATAAGGACCTGCTGCCCGCTATCCACTCCTGCAAAAACTGGCTACAGGTTTCCTGTAAATATCTGCAGGGTGAAGCGTATGTGAGAATAGGGTTGGACTGAGAAACAAGTGTCATTATGGCCTGACAAAATATGGGTGTCACACATGCTGGCTGGCTTTTAGATGTTTTGATGACTTGTGTCACACCAGAAGCCCATGTCTTCACAGTCCTTTGAATGAGAGGAAAAAAGGCTTTCTTCTACTTTTGGCCAAATTTCCTTTCAAGCACAGAGGGTATTGACAGGGCAGCATTTCAGTAAACAGCATATGTGTCTGTACTTACATTTTGGGAAAATCTAGAGAACTGTAATTTTTTTTTTTTCTTGCATTCATTTCCTTAACCCTGAAAAGTCAATAGATAAAACAATTTTATAGCATGTTTTTCCTGTCAGGCTACTACTTGTTGTGTAGTGTATACTGTGAGAAACTGTACCTTTTTTCATTCAAAATTTGCAAAAAATATATGTTTTGCTATAAAGGACAAAATACATGTTTCTTAAATTTATTTTTCTTAGATTTTTATTTTGAACCAGAATCTTTTCAGATCAAAATTTACGTAGAACTAATTACCTGCAAAAATGACAGATATCTTGTAATCAGTGTTTTGTGAGAATGCTGTACTCTTAACAAGGATCTTAAGGATTAAAATTGTTTGTTCTCACACAGAAGTTCCATGGGAAAACAACTTCTGATCAATTTAGACTCTAATGGAAAGAGCAATAGCAATAAGGATACAGAAAAGCATGGACCCTTTTCCAATTATGTTTAAATGCTTAGATATTCATTACCTCTGCAAAATGCTTTAAAAAAAATGCTCTGGGTATTGCAATAGCCTTAGATTGCTGAACAACATTATTGATTAGTTTTAAGGACAACCGCTATATATCATAAAATCAGTCAGTGGTTGCAGTTGCTTTAAAAAAAATGCATATAACAATATCCACTCATACCTGAGTGCTAGGTTTAATTCAATTTCTCGTGTTTCTGACCCATTAACCACTATTGAGAGCATACTGTGACACAGCCTGTGTTGCCGCAAGGCTTGGGTTTAACGCAGGGTCTGTTGCCATCCGTACTGGGGACTGGAGGCAGAAGGGGAGAGAGAGGGAGAAGGGTTGGGAATTACAATGCCTCATCTGCTCAGGTCATTCAGCGCCTTGCAAGTTTAATCAGGCTTTCTTCATCCTCCATTACACTCATTAGGTCCTGTTAGGTTAGTGCTCAATGTTGAGCTGTATCTTGGTCAAGACAATTGTTGCTGATTAACTATAATTACCAGTAATGGTCCCAACCTGCTTTCAAGCAGGCTGTTCCTGTCATCTTGTCCGGGCCCCTGCTCTGTGATGAGCAGTCCAAATCTGCTAACTGCTTGCTTGCTGTTAGAACCAACAAGTTGCTTCTTGTGTGGGCTCATCCCCTCACCCTCCTACTTGCCATCTATAAACATCCCAACTCTGCTTGAGGTATGTAAAAATGTAAAGGTAAAGAAAACAGGAACGATTGGTATGGGGAAGGGAGGAACAGCAGAAGCAAAGAATTAAAAATAACATACAAACAGGACAAATAAGTATTGCAAGGGCCATGAAGCTCAGTGCTAACAAAGGAATCTACTGCTTTGTGCTTTGCAATCCAAAGTAGTAAATTACAAACTAGGGCCCGATCTCAAAATGCGTCCTTGTGTGAATAACCTTTGCTTGAGTCAGCTCTCCTACGTATTTCCATCAGATTATTTTGGGAATAGCTGTCCTCAGGATCAGAGGATCAGACCTTTTATACTGCAAATGTTGCTTAAGGCAATTTTCACTTGTGGATGGTTTTCTGGTTAGCTTTATGAAAGCCTTTATATGCTTACGCTTCACAAAGACCGTAAGTAATCATGAGTCGAGTCAGAATTTATAGTTAATTGTGGCGTGAATGCCAAGGTCATGTAAATGTTTATGTTCCCAATTCATAGTTACAAATAATGCCTGCTAAATTTCCAACTGACTTTAACTACAAATAATGTGGGGAATGAAACTGAACCCTAGTTATTTATGCCTCTTTTCTGCAGGCATCAAAGAAGAATTATCTTGAAACAAAAACAAAAAAGCATTAGCAGAGTTTGGACATAAGGGTACTGAGTAATGCTACCCTAAGCAGCTAGTGTAATGGGTCAACTTGCAAAACTCTGAGCATGTAATAGCCATGCTCAGAAAGCCCAGAATTCAAGCGTGCACCTGATATTGCAGTTTGGGGGGCAAATTCACTAATTGTACCTAGGGGGCAAATTCTCACGCGGATTCCTTTGGGCTAAGGCTCTCCAGACTATCTGTAGACAAGCCTGTAATTGCACCTTCTGATAGCAGTTCTCCCCTTGAGACAAGCAGCATGGATGGTGTAAGCATGAGCCCTCAGCCAGGGCTGCAAGCTACAAACCTCCTCCAGCCCCCAAGCTGTATTTAAAATAGCCCTGTGCCTGAAGTAGCTGACTCCAGGAGGCAGGGTGGCAGTGCCACAAGCTAACTCGGTCACCTAACTCCCAGGCAGAACCTTCGGTGTGAAGGCAGAGTGTGTGTGCCCTGGTGGTGCGTACCTGTCAGATCTAACAAGGACAAGAACTGGCAATAGCCGAGTTTGATACCGACTGCAGCAGCAACCTTATGTGTACCTGAGTATACTTTCCAGGACTGTGGGCTTAGTGGGATCTTCAAAAGAATAATTTAAGGCAAGAAATATATGAGGAGGAAGGATACAGTGAAGTAGTCCCAATATTTATATATTTACTCAATGTGTATCTTAAATAAAAATTCTCCTTGAGGAGAGAAAGCCATTTTGGTTGCAAAGTTAAACACTTGAACGTTGTTCATCCAGCATTAATTGCATTGGGAAGTGCTCTCACTCCACTGAATAAGACAAGGAAAATTAACATTCTTATATAATTAAAGATTGTATAGTAGTTTATACATATATGATATATAAAAAAAATACAGAAAAAGATCAGAAGTAGAACTGACATGGCATTTTGTATCTTCCAAATACTCAATTCTGCATTCTGAATAATTCTTTTCTAACATTGATTCAGCATTTGCCACGTTACACTTAAAGAAAATAAATTTTTTCTGCTGCTTTAGCAGGCCTAACTGCGGGTACAATTTCACTGAAGTTTTTAAGATGGGTAATTTTATTGATACCAGCACACATCTAGATACACGCAGAGGAGTTGCCGTTTTTAAAGATGACTGTGTGCCTACCATGAGAATGCCTCTTGTTTCTTCTTTATGTGGCAAGATGTAATGGCAATCGATACTGGTTTACAGCTGCTTTACATCTCTGCAAGAGGTACATATCTTTGAATGCAGCAAAATAAAAGAAGTTTGTTTGCTTTTTAAATAAACATCTACAAAAAATGATTTTTTTTTTCTAGCACATACACTGCATGTGACGGGTCTGATAAATTGTAATAGCACCCATTATCTGCTGAGTCCTGGGATAAGCTATAAAGCTTTCTTTCACATAGTTTTCCTTGAAACATATTCATCTCAAATTTCATCATAAAAGAACCTTTTATACCACACTAAGGAACCTTCAATATATAATACACACAAGGCTTATCCATATTTATGTACTGTATTCATACTCGTATAAACAAATACACACTGCATAAATGTATGTGCTCCACTTCCGGGAGTATTTATGGTCCTAATGCAGATGTACTTTCAGAATCTGCGCATTTATATAACTACATATTTGTGCATGATGTGTATGTGTTTTATAGATGCAGACATAAAACACACTGCATGCTCTGTGTAGTTTAGCTTTTCTGTCAAGTACTTTAATTCCTCATTTGAGTGAATATTTGGCCTGTGAAATTAAGTCAATTTCTAGGCAAGAAATAATAAAATGTTAGCATAAAGAAAATTAATGGACAGAATAAATAGTAAATATATTCACATTGTGACTGTCAAATTACAGTTCAAGACTGGCCCATATTTTTTTAAACATTGGCAATAGTTTTAAAGAGGATTCTTTTGCACACATATATGTGTGTGTGTATGTATATATATAGAAAAAAGGTGTATATACATAAAAGATATATATATTTTCTAATCCCCAAAATCATTCACTCTTTTTGTAGTTTATGGAAGGAAATGGAGACTGTTGGCCAGGAAATCACATCCCAGAAAGATCACGTTCTTGTGACAATTTATCATGGAAAAAGCCGCGTCTTTCAATTGAGATGTAAAGCTGTGGTCTTGCAGTTTGTGGCTTGGGGTTTTTTTGCTATCTCTTGCAAGAAAAGGGTTATTAGCCCCTGAAGCCTTGGTTACATTCCAGTTTTAATAACTATATTTTGCCTACATAATTCCCACTGTAGCTTCAGGTGGATTGCGGAATTTTCTTTACTTCCTGTCATAAACTATTCTGTGGTGTTGCTGTGCGCTGTGTAACAGCTGCTGTACTCCACTGCTACTGTTCAGTGCTTCTCCCCAAACTTCTGACCCTCTTTATTTAATCTTACATCATCTCTTCTGAGTTTGTACCAGTATTTCAAACAGCACATATTACAAACCATTACCAAATGGGAGTTAATACAGAAAGCTTCATTTACTATTTTGCAGTTGCATCTCTTATATCTGCTTGACAATCTACACATGGCCCATCAAGGACTTCAAAAAATATCAGAAGCAAACAACACACACTTTAGGGGCCCCCACTTCTTCTGCGAGTCTCATCCATTAGTGATAAATGTGGATTAAACGGCAATTAAACACATTTCAGACAGGCTGCACCCACGTAGCATTATTAGCACTCCTCGAACACAGAGCATGTAACTCTCTTGCAGAAGAAGCTGAGGCAGCAGGGCGAAAGGAGGATGTTAGCCAATTTTATTTTTTTCCCCTCTTGCCCACCAAAATAATAATATTTCACTGGAATTTTGATTAAAAGATATTTAGGATTTTTGCTCCTTTCTGTTCTAATTTTGGAGATCTTGCTGAGAGAAAAGATGTTCGTTATTTACACTTTTTCTCCAATAATTTATTACTTGATTGACCTGGGGCTTTTATACTTTTTGCTATCCATTTTGTCTAATCTTCTTGGTTCATATGTGTTCTTGGTTTTATTTAATAGCCAGAGCAATATCCTTTTCTGTTTAGGACTGATTGACAGTGGAATATTCTGGCTAAGAGCTACAGAGTCAAACCACAGACCGAGACACTGTGCAGACTGTACATCCTCGGAGTCTGCCAGCAGACTGTTCCTTGCAAAGTATTACCAAGTCTAACTATGAATTCTGGAATAACACTTTCTTGGCTATTTGTAAAGACAGCATGGAGTATAGTTAGTAGGTTTACTGTTCTTGCCAGAAAACCATAATCTGATGCTTGCATCGACACATGAGAAACCTTTGCTGTGATTATTTGTTGACAGTTGTTGTGCATGTAAGAAGCGTGTGCTTTCATTCATCAGAATACTCTGTGCTTGTACATCCTTTGGGCCTCGTTGTTCCCAATCTGATGAAGTCGGGAGGATCAGAAGTGGCAGCACCTTCCAGCAATGCTTTCCTCGCAGCGGCAGCATTTGGTTGCTGCTTTCCGGGTGGCCGCCTTCCCGCTTGTCCTTCCCTTCTGATAAAACAGCACCTGCGCACGTTGTGCCCGCAACGAGAGAGGATTCCCGTGACCGTCCTCTGGATGGGAAGTGCTCTGAGGCAAAAGGATGAAAATGAGTGGCTTCTGCTGGTAGCTGGTTTTGCGGGGGTGGTGTGTTGGGAGAGCTGCTGTGGGGTAACAGGCTGGATGGGTGCCCCGGCCAGGCCCCTGCCATGCCTCTGCACGGACACGGTGGCGGCAGCTGGGAGCCCCGTTCTTACGTGGTAGCTCACAAAATGCAAGGCTTGCCCGTTTGTTTGCAGGACAGTTTTGCGTGCAGGATATTTTGCATGAATTAACTTTGTATCTTTTTAAAGCAATGCAGAGATGGAAAGCTCTGTAAACCTTGTAACTATTTGTACTAGTAGTGTTGCTCTAAGTTAGCAAAAATCTGCAAGATGGACAAACCAAGCTACACGCAAAAAGTGAGCAAACTTGAATTACATGTTAAGAGCTCTCATTTCCTTATTATTATCCCTAAATAAATACTATTGAGACTGGCTTTCAGCCATCATTTTGAGGGATTTATCATTGCTGCAAATAAGTTGCAAGTAATTTGTCTTGTGAAGAAAAAAAATTGTTTTATAAAAAAACCCCAAGATAGCGCAAGAGCAACACTGTGAAAAATCTTCAAACTCGGTCTTACTGCTGCCGAGTTCAACGGAAAAAATCCCATCCTCTTCCCCGGCAGTAGGGTCTATTTAAATATTTATCTTCTTCTCAAATGGTAGACTCCACATTATTTCCATCAGTTTTGCTGCAGTGATTTTGGTTCTAGCCTGAGTCTTGCTATGTTTGGGGGTTGGTATTATTACTCTTGTTGTTTTCTGTGTGTACCCCCATGCGTACTTGAGGGCATGCTACAACCCCGTGCGGCCCCAAACGCCCAGCCCGGCCCTGTGCGCTGCAGACCAAGTTCACCGCTCGTTTCTGAAGCCCAGGGCGTGCGGCAGGAGCCGGCGTCTCCGCGGCGGGTGCGGCGGCCGCCCGCTCCCCGCTGCCCGGCCCGGCCCGGCCCCGCCGGCGGCGGGCGCCTCTCTCCGGCATTCCGCAAGCCCCCGGGCACCGCCGCTCCGGGGGGCGAACCGGCCCCCCCCGGCCCGGCCGCCCACGGATACGCCCCGAGGGGGGCGCCCAGGGTTCGTCGCCCCCCCCCCCCCCCCGGGCGCGCGCGGCCCTAACGGCCGCCCGGGCCCCAACGGCCCCCGGGGCCCCCCGGAGCGGCGCCGCCGGTGACGCGCGAGCGGGAGAGCGGCGTTCCGGCCGCCGCGGGGCTGTGTCCGCGGGCGGGCCTCTGGGGGGCTGCCCGGGCCGGGAGCCGTCGCTGGTCACGGGGCTTCCGGCAAGGACCCGGTCGGGGCTCGGGCTCCCCGCAACGGGCGAAGCCTCAAGGTTGTGTGGATTACGTTTCTGTTTTGGTCTCGGTCTGTTTGTGCGCTGGCTTTCCGTGCTCTGCGGCGCTTGAGATTTTTAAAGCTGTTTACCGAGTAGTAGCAATCTGACCCTCGGGTATGTTTAACAACAAAAGGGGGGTTAGAAAACCTGGCATAGACAGGCACGTTCTGCAGTTTGCCTCGTCGGGCGGGGAAGTGGGATTCAGTTTTAATTTGATTTAGAAATTTTGCTGCAGTTTCCCAAGCCACAACCTGAACCAGGACGCTCCCAGCAATGACAACCGTAAACTTAATATAACCAAACCAAAAAGAGAAACGTTCTCCCCCTAGTCAAAAGTGAATGGCATACATGAAGGTAACTGTGAAAACCGAGTAAATTAAGCATTAGTTTAGCGTAACTTCAGACTGCGATTCTTAGGAAATAGGTACATCGTGCCAGTTTTTACACATGCGCAATTAACGCCGCACCATCTGTTGATGAAGCTGCGTGTATGCTTAACTCGAGGTGCTGCATCTTAACCTCGCGCTGACACTTTTGTCTGGCTACGGGCCTCTGTGGACAGGCTTTAAAAAAAAAAAAAAAAGTAATTTCTGGGATCTGTGCAGCAGCAATCTCCACTGATACCCTGCTCTCCTGGATCTCCAATGAGAATAGGGAGAAGAGTTTTGCCCACGATATTGAAAGCAAAAAACCCCCATACTTCCCACCATAAACACTGAAGTGTGTTTTCTCCCTTGTATAAAAAGGGATTTTGAAGCTGGGAAATAGGTGGGATGACTGAATACTTTGTAGCATGGCTTTTTGAGGGTTGAGAAAGGAGCTTCAAGAGGCTCTTTTGAAGTATACCTCTTTAAGTTTGAAATCTAGTGTGGGATGTTTTTGTGAAATTTCAGGAACGATACTTGATCTCATCTTGATCTCCCCTCTCTCCTTCCCAGCTCGCGTGCTCTGGATAGACAAGAAACCAGAGGAAGGGCGAAGAGGAAGATTTTGGAGAGACGAGGCATCACCTGGGGTAAGTGACGGGCAATGCTGGGAAAGGATGAAGTGAGTCAGCATGACACAGATGTGTCCACTTGGAAACCACAGCAAGATCTTCCCACTGCACTGTGTGAGCCTCTTAAAAGCAAAATCCAGACAGAGTCTGTCTCTCTATAAATCTTTCCCCCCTTTCCATTGCTAGTTGGGTATTGTTGGCTCTAAGCCACCTGATTTTACTATGATTTATTAACTGCTATGCATTATATATGAGATTCAGGTTTACTGAAGAGTTACCCTTATGGTCAATGTTGCATACAAATCAGCTACTGTTAGAGAGGTTTATTGCATCTTTTTATGCGGCTAGGAGTTTTGTTAGGTAGCGTTAGAATTTGTGACTTGTAAAACAATACCTAAAAAAAATAAATCCTCATCTGTATTTCACGTGGTCCATGTATTACATGGACTGCATCGTATAGCCCTGTTTGGGTTATGATTGTTCCTAAAAACCTGAGTACTTGGGGGGGCGGGGGGGGGCAGGACAGACTGATTTTTCACAAAGTTCCTAAAAATTGTAGAAAGTTAGATAAAAGGTGTTTTGTACTGAAAGAGGCATGAAATAGGCAGTAAAATGTTCTTTTGTGTGGAAATACTGACTTGCAAAAGGATATGTTATTTAAATGGTAATATGGCACATGTGAGAGATGCTGCTGCCTGAAGAAGTTACGCTGTTATGCATTGCTCACTGCTGTTCTTTCTCACCTTACCTGGTGGAAGCTCTGCAGGAGAGTTTGGCCTTTGGCCACAGCCTTGTCTGTGAGTGTTCCAGTGATGACCAGTGTCCCTGTTCCAACACTGAGTATTGCTTTATGGCATCCTTGTTTTTCATTTTCTACATGCAGATTAGATGTGCTCTAAAGGGGAGTAAATAAATCTAGAGAGAGGGGGGAAAAAAAAAGTTGATTTTAAACTCACTATAAAATAACTTAAAAATGTGACCATTTTTCAACAGTTTGGGAATTTCATGCCAAGGGCGGGGGGAAGGGCAGGAAGGAGGAGGTTATTCCTTTTTAAATAAAATAATACAGCCAGTTGTAGAGGCAGAAATTACCATAGGGATGTCAAAAGGACGTGGGGAGGATAAAAGGTAGAATACAGGGTTTCACCGTGTCTGAAATGTTGCTGTTATATTCAAACCACAAGCATTGCAATCTGTTTCAGACTTGACATGTGTTATGAAGTGTTTGTGAAGAAAGGAGTTATTGTTAGGTAAAAGCGTTATGTACTAAAAGAGTTAAGCAAATATTTCTGGTTTTGTTTCCTTCTGAAAGATACTCCCAACAAACTACAGACATGTTTATAGACATTATGGTTTTATGCAAGTTTTCTTTATATTACATTCCATTATTTGTAATTTATTTATAGCAGAAAAAATTGAAGAATTAATAACTTGAATTAACTATTTATTAAATTATATTGCAAATTTAGACACTGTTCCTAGAAGGCAGCTTATGGAGAGCCATGCTATGAGAATACAAAACACAGGAAAATGTGTCTTGCTTCTCAGGATAGGAATTTAGTATAATTTCACATGCTCCGGATACAGATAGCCCGAAAGCTTCAGGCAATGTATAAATGACTCTCCTATCACTATTTACTCACAGTTATACTGTTTCATTTTGGTTTGTTCTTTTTTCACAAAAGAATGAAACAGTCTGTTGGAAGAGAAAACTTTGGGGGGGGGCTTCACAGTATTGTCCCATTAAAGATATTTAACTGGACAGAGATCACCCAGAAAAGATTTCAGATTACTTTTTCAGACTTGTTTTGAATTGTTTTATTTAGGACATTTTATAAATAATACAAGCTTCTACATTTGAAATACATTTGAACAGATATCACCAGCACTGCCTTCAGAAGCATGGTTTATTTTATACACAGGTGAAACTGAAGTTATTAAAAAAAAAGAGTGGGAGAGATGATTTGAGTTTGCCTAAATGCAGGACTAATGTTGAAACACATTTTTTTTCTCACTCATTGACACCGGGTACTGGCCCAGAGTCCTTGTTCCTTGGCAAAGCAGATACTGTTCTACAGACAAAAACCTAATTAAGCTGAGTGCTACCTGTGGCAAGGACATTTAGAAATGCACAGAGTTCAAGCAACCAAAACAAAGCATTGGTTTTCAGCTTTCAGATCTGTTCTTGATAACATGCTACATAGGGGTTTTTTTCTAATTTTTTTTTCTGAGTTTTTTTTTAAAACCATGGTCTTCTAAGATGCCAAAAATGAGGCAGTGTTTAATGGTAGCAGATATCCCCATTGTATGTCACTGTTTCTTTTCCACATGTTCTGTAAATTAATACTCTCTCATAAGGAAAAATTGGTGCAGAGAAATCAGATAAATAAAAATGAAACGTTTAGCAGATGACCGAGGCGACGTTATTAGCTACTGGAATGATACGGCTTGATGAAATCATAGCACTGAGGCAATGTTTTGACTGACTTTTTCAGTTTCCTGTGTGAGTGATACAGCAAAAATTTCATGGCTTCTTACATTGGCATTTCAAACACTCCTTGTCAAAGTTAGTGAAAACATAGCCTTCTCTTGTGCCCTTGCCATTTGAGTATAAAAGTAACTCACCAGTTCATCTCTAATCTGCTGGCAATCCTCATCAATTCATTTGTATGTTTTTCTACTTTTACCAGTGCCAGAGAATAGAAAATGATCCCTATTTAAATATGCTAAACCCAACATTTTGAGGACAGCTTTAACATTATGAGAAAGCTACTAGCTGTGCTGTGAGGACTGAAATACATATCTGTATTTCTTGAATGTATTACACAGTTATCAGTGCGTTATTGACTGAACATGACAAAAAAGGAATGAATGGGTAAATACTGTGGTATTGATATGTATCTGATTGTACTTATATTGAGTATACAGTTTTCAGCTCAGAACATAATTGTGAGGCATTCCAAGATAATCTGAAGACCTGGTGCTTTTTTTAAGGCAAGGATATTGGCATCTGATATGGTGATCTTGTGCCATGTTGTCATGAGAGAGGTTACTATGTAGCAACAGTTCAATATCATCCTTTGGACTTTTCTGATAGACCACTTAACTATCTCAGCTTTTCCAGTGATCATCTCATTTATCTAGGATTATTGCAGTGAATTTACTGTTTGGTTTTCTTCCAGAACTGAAATGTCAAGTCCGGTGTCATGTATGCAGTAGCTTTGTGCTGTGAGAGCTCAACAGATCCACCAAAAGCTGCTAGTAGTTGATCTTTGGATAGAGCTAGAAATAAATAAATCCTCTTTAGCAGATCAATATTCATCCCATTTAATGCTTCATGTGAAACTTGTGGATTTGAAGTAGTAATGCTGATGTACAGCTAATCGTTGAAATGGGCATTAGGGCTTTTATAGCATGGCAACATATTGTCAGACAGGAAGGAGGAAAGTGTTGAGTGCATCCTAAGGGGGGGAAAAAACTCTGTAACAATATGTAATTTAATGCACATTTGTAATCCACGCAGTGTCCTACTTTGCAATGATTTGCTAGGTTACAGACTAATACTGTACATCCAGTGCTTATTCCAGGGGTTTACTTAGTAAAGCAGATGATTCCCCCTTCAGTGGATCTTTCAGAGTCTAAATATAATCACCCAGTCAGATTTCAAGACATAATTTTCCTCTTTAGTACTCTCTTCTCAACTGGTTGCTTATATGTCCAACTATACAGCAAGCACATGGAATGTGCGCTTCTCATGGTAGAGAATACACAGATGTCTCTAGTACTGAGCATGTGTATACATTCGTGTAGGTATGTATTACCTGCTTATTACATTCTTGTGTGAATTTGTATTGTACATATTTCAGAGAAACAGAGGGAGAATTTCCAGAGGAAGTACAAAATACCAGTAAAAAAGTTCTGGGGCAGTGTAAGAGCACATTGGAAAAATTTTGTGGGTTGATTTTTTTGTTGTTTTTTTTTTTTTAACGTGTGATTAAAGGATTTTTTTTTCTCCTTAGTCTGCTGTAGTAATTAAATACTTAAGGCTATTGTCGTCTTTCTTAATAAATAAAAGACTTGTTAAATGAATAACTATACTAGACAGATAAAGATGGTGTTGGCAAACACGAAGACAACATGAAGACATCTTTATTGTCTTAGTGTCATTGTAAATAGCTTTGTAATATTTTGCCACAGTGTGCTCTGGCTTTCAAGTTCAGCTGCAGAGTTTCCAGATGCTGTGCTGGCCAGCATATACCTTGGTGGACTGTCACTGCAAGGTGATGCAGGCAAAACAAGCCTCTCTGGCAGATCTCAGTCCTTTGGCGATTGCAGGAACTGTCCTTTTTCACCAGACAGAAAGACTTCCGCAAAATTGAGAAGTCTCACTATCTTCAAAGGTGAAACAAAAAATGCAGTTGTTTCATACTCCCCTTATATAAGAGGTACTGGTATAAAACACACATTTATGAATGCTATGCAACATGACAGAATACGTCTTTATCATAGTCTTTTGCTATTATCATTAGCTGTTTCGTTAAGGAGCACTTTAATCGTAAAACTACAAGCATATAGACAAATACCTGCTGGCACAATGTCTACTGAACTTCTACCCCTCTGAAGACAAAGTAAGGGGCAGTAGAGCTGTTACTTTCCTTTGCAATAGCAAATCTATATTCCTTTTAGTAAGTCTTCCCTGAATGACTTTGATTTGTAGTGGGTCCAGGTTTCTGCAAAAAAAAAAAGATGTGGGAGACAGTGAGGAGGATTGAGTTTATCTACAAAACAGTAAATCACTGGGAAGGAAAGAAATGTCTAGGTGTATTTCATGCCATGGAAGGGAGATGATTTGGAGATGCAGAGGTAGTGGCATAGTGGGAACTTCCTGGGTTGCTCTGTCCTCTGTCAATGAGGGTTAAATAGTCTGGTTAAGCACTCTTCTTCTAATCCTGCTTCAGTGTCCATGATAAAAAGTGGTATGGGCAATAGGTGTGTTCTGTGTTGTGAGGAAGGAATGTTGATCCGGCTATCCCATATTCACCACCCTGGTTTTTCTGCTACCTTCTTGCATTACCTGCAGCAATATTGTGTGTTGCTTGTTCTTAAGAAAATGTAAAATCAAAATTAAAACTGTTCTATCCATAAACACTTCTGTAAGCTTAAAAAACTTAAGAACATGGCAAGAATAAGTTTTTCTTCTTATCGTGAAAACCAAAAAAGATCAAGAAAACTTACGTTTGCTTTTTCCAAAGAATAATGAAGGAACAATTATACTGCCATGGGAACTAAATAGAATGTTCCAGGCTTCAAATGCCCCATTGAAGAAGCAGAAGCATGTCTTGGCATACTATTTGAAAAAACCAAACCAAAACTAACCCCAAACCAACCAAACAAAAAAAATCCCTCAAACAAACAAAAAACCCGCACCTTTATTGTTGACACACCATCTATTGATATAAAGGGAGCACATACAACTTATTCCCAGTTGCGTGTGGAAAGTATGGTCTGGTCAATGCCCTGCTGTCATGTTCTCTTTCTGTAGTGGGAGAGAAGAGCGGGATAGTAATAGGGATTCTGTTCTAAAAGCTGACATTGACATGCCATGGATGTTAATGACTTCTGAGGCACCGTGGTGCTTTCCATATTGCTTTTATTGGGGTGGGAAGTTAACCATGTTGTGGCAAGGGTGGCCGGATCAGCGTGCATGAGCAGACCATAAATTCAGAGGAAGAGAAGAGAGATCTGCTGGCTTCTCCAGCCTAAGAGGGTGCTTTGCAGGAGTGCTCACAAAGTGACATTTGTTTGATCGCTTTTATA
Organism: Gorsachius magnificus; assembly: GCA_034008185.1. Lineage (NCBI taxonomy): Eukaryota > Metazoa > Chordata > Aves > Pelecaniformes > Ardeidae > Gorsachius > Gorsachius magnificus. The sequence continues at coordinate 33,200,015 of CM067084.1, forward strand.
TAAGGCCTTTACCTAAACACAGCATGTGACCTATAGAGGTAATATTCTGCTGAACACTTTGAAGGCTTTGCATCCGTCAGTTATAACAGTCTGAAGTTAAAATAGGGGTCAAGATAGAGGTATAGGTTCACACATCTTTCCTTATGCTGCTGCCCATATGTATAGGTGATGAGTCCTCTGAAGGGGTTGAAATTTGCAGACATGAAGTTTTCCATTGTGCGTAAGAGATGGTCAGCCTGGTGCTAGATTTTGATCTGTTCTTAATTGTGTTCTTCCTATATGTGGTACTCAAATCTGTCAGTCACTACTTCTGTATTTAAATAGATACTGTGAAGAATCCTATTTTTGAAATAACTTCCTGATGATTTTAAGAGAAATAGAAAATAGGTTTTTGGTTTATTTTATGGATTTCTAAATGAACTCTTGCTCATAAGGAAAAATAATCAAACCGCCAGCCTTGCTTCAGTGCAGTTGTTTTAGCTCCGATGATACAAACCCTTCAGTTTCTTCCCAATGCTGTAAAGAGGCTGGGGTTTCCCACTATTAAGGGCTCAAACCTGATCCTAGAAAAGACCCTTACACCATACGCTGAAGCTGAGGAATAACTAGGATTCTATACTGTTGGGGTTTTTTTTTGTGTTTTTTTTTTTCTTTTTAAAAAGATTCTTTGAAGTTCAACCTGCACCGCAAATGTTTTGGTATTTTTTTTAAATGGGTCTTTGCTGAATTTTGGGTTTTTTTTTTTTCATTCTGCTTTCAGAGCACATAGGTGGGTTCAGACGGGAAGCACAGCCTGAAAGGCTAGGCCAAATCCGGAGGGATTAGTTGCAGCAAAAGGCTGCTCTGTGATCCTGAGTTACTTTCTTAGTAGTATAACAGAAAAAGAAAACACACACATTCTCGTATGTGTCCAGATCTTTATGCAAAGCAAATCCAACAGACAGATGGAAAATTAAATCACCCTGATAAGGCATTTAGGAACATTCCTGTCACTATAAATGCTGATGGTGGTGTCCTATTCTTCTGGGGTTTAAAAAGCAGGTGATTTTTATGAAACAAAGTCAAAGCTGCTATAAACCATAGTTTCCAATGACAGCCCAGCAAATGGTTTTTCTACTGTGGCTTTTGGAAAAGCTTTATGCTTAAAGGGGAGATTAATACTTTTTGCTTAAGGTAGAAGTTCAAGGGTAAGTTTACACCTGCTTGGAGGTGTGTTGAAAATGGATAGGATGTATTTCTCCTCCCCCCCCCCCCCTTTTTTTTTTTCTTTTGTTTTATTTTGCCTAGTGGCCAGATAAAGGAATTTGTTGAAATTACAAAGACCTTAAACTTTTTCTACCCAGCTACTTATCTGAAAAAAAAAGAAGTCCTGAGCCTTTCTTTACATTAACACTGTTTTTTATCTCCTTATAATGAATGTAGAGAAATCTTTGGAATTAACTTTAGGTAATTCCCTACCAAAGATTTACAAAGATTCTAGGTTGATATTTTTGCATGCAAGTGTTTCCCATCCAATTTACCTGAAACTTTAAGAATAAAAATAACAAGCAAAGACAAAAATTTTTAGAAGGCTGCGTTAGATGGTTGCCTAAACACCTTTAATCAGAAATAAGGAGAAAGCTTTTGTTATTTTGGGGGGGTGGGAGGGTGGAAATGCTGCTGCTGCTGTGGTGGTGGTTTTTCCATTACTAAAAAAATAGAGAAGAGTTTATTTGTTACATTCTTTGAGGGTGAGATGTGGCTGCTTTGTACTGTGCAAGATGCGGCCAGGTGAAGCGAACACCCAGAGAGGTTTCACAATTAACACTGATGGTAAAAAATTTTTTTTTTTTTTTAAGTTTCCTGCATCAAGCTGTCCAAGTGTCATGCCTGGTAAAACCTGTACAAGTAAGGCATGGTCTGAAACCACCAGCTCGTGTGGAGTATTAGCTAACTGCCAGTTTTGCTGAGGGTCTACTTTTGAGCTCTTTTAGTACAGTCAAGCTATTTTTTTTTTTTTTCACAGTCCAAAGAAGACAGAACCATCGAATCGTTTAAGTTGGAAAAGACCTTTAAGATCATCTAGTCCAACCGTTAACCTAACACTGCCATCCCACCACCAAACCACATCTGCGATGTAAATATTTGTATAGAAATACCATATCTTTGTCTCAAAAAGTTCTCTCATACTCAGAGATCCGACACTGAGGCCAACAGACTGAGTTGGCACAGAGGAGCAGAAAAGGGGATTTGTGACACGCCGGAAACCTGTCAAAAGCCTTTCTCCCCTCCTTCTCCTCTTCCTCCTCCCCAAAAGGTAAATGGCAACGGAGAGGGGTTCCCCCCCCTTTTAATAGTTCGGAAAACAAAAAGAACAGCAGAGGGAGCCCCTGCATGGCGTAAACCGTCGGGCTTGCAGAAAACCGAGCAAGGGCTCGCACGGGGGACAAACCTTTGCCAGCGGCGGCTGCTGAGGGCACCGCGGGGCCGCCCCCCACCGCCCCGCCAAAGGCCTCCCCGCCCCCGCCCCCCCCCCCCCCCGCTCCCCCCGCGGTTCGGGGCTCGGAGTTACCTGCAAAGCGCTCCCCTGGATCACTAGGCTGTTTGTTTCATTGGTCTTCTAATGTGTGGTATAGTAAGTCAGCATTTATCACACACACGCACATATATATTTATATATATGATGTGCTAGGAAAGTATTTACCCCGTGTACATAGAATCCTGTCCTTTAGGCATCTGTCGTCCGTCAGCATCACTGAATGTTTTCCACCAATATTAGTGTTGCACTGCATTCTCACAAGCAGTTTAACCCCAGATACGCTGTTTGCATCACCTCTGGGTGATTTTTGTAAGCATCCAGCTGAACATGACAGACAATGCTAATGCAAACCTGAGAAGCAGATCTGGAACCAAAATATCCCAAAGTCTCTGTCTTTAAAGATGTGCTGGAACAGCCTTAATTTTTTAATTCTAATTCATAGAAGAAATACAGTGTGCTGTTTAAGAGACTACAATACATTTTAGTTGTAGCTGGTCAATTATTTGTTGGCAAAGCTTTTCTATTACAGATTGGCTCATCAATCTGTATACTCTCATCTGAATGTACATAGTTTGAGATGGTTCGTAATAGGCCTTCTGGTCACAGTTAGACACCTCGGAATATCAAGTTACCTAAAGTTACCTACCTGTCAAGTTACCTACCATTTGTGGATAACAGAAACAAAATCTAAATGTGCCAACGAATACCACTGGACTATTAGTTTGGTCCTTATTCTTTCCCCCTCCTAAAATGTTTGAAAGGGCTTTGACTTCATCTTGCTGTGGTTTGGGGGAAGTACAAAAAATTTGCTAAGATGGAAAAACCTACTGCTTCTCCCAATGAATATATAACAATAATGAAAAATCATATGCAAACAGCCATCTTTATTGCCTCCCTGTTAATCGGAGTGAAAAACATGGGGGTCTCAAAGGCCATGAAAGTGTTAGGGTCAGAGTATGATGCGACTCCTACGCTGGTACCTGCGTTTAGTACCTGTTTGGACAGAAACGTAGGAGAATGGTTTGTGTGTACAGGTGAGCTTGGTATTTATAGAGAGGCCTATGTCTGTGCAGATCAACCTCCAGACCGTTCCCTGCAGGCAGGTGCATTCCTCCACTGAGCTCCACAAGCGTTGCTACATCTTTCCATTTAACAACTTTCATTGCTGTGTGAGCACGGGATTTGTCAGGATCAGAGGTTACTAGCACACTGCCTTTACTGCTGTTTCACTGTGGCCTGTCTGAGTGAGCCAGTCTTGAAATCTGTCTTTTATTTTCTTTTGTGTTATTGTTGGTGGGGGATTTATTTCTATCCTGTTCCTGCTGTTGTTATTTTATATAGGCTCTTGTTAGTCTTTTGTGTTTTTCATTTCCAGCCTTAGGTCAATTAAGTCTTGCAGCTCTAAATCCTCCTTGCTTCAGATGTAAGAGTGTTCACCTCTACGTCTGTCCTGAAACTGTAATTACATCAGACAAATTGTGTAATAATGTAACCAGCAGTGGTTGGAGACAGATCTGCTCACTGTCCTTATTTTTCTTGTAATATTACTGGCTTAATTTGGTGTTCTTCTAATCACTTCTAACTTTTTTCCCCTCTGATGGATTTAGTTGTAGAAATTTACTATGAGGGTCCAAAATTGTCAGCTAGACTTTACTTTTCCATCAATCATTTCTCTGGTTTTCCTTCTAAACTTGCCCGTCTGTTGATTTGTGTAAGGCATCTCATTTCATTAATCTTTGTATCCCGTCTTTGTATCTGATCTTTGTATCTCGTAATTTGTACTTTTTATTGACTAGTACAAATTATCTAAGGGATGCTATAAACTGTTGCCTGAATGATGCGTTGAGAGCTGATTCCCAAGATGAAGCTGATTGTCCATTTTGGAGTCTTATTTAATACGAGGACCTGTACCTTCAGCAGGTTTTGGAATTAACCCATCTGAACTTGTTGCTGTGCTGTACAGCTCAAAGCAGCGTAACTCTCAACTCTGCCATGTAATGAAGCAGTCAGTTGCCATGTATCCCTACACCACACAGTGATGTGTCCTGCAGAGATCTAAATAAATAGGTTTCTGTATTCTATATAATAGTATATTATCCAGAATTCTAGTTCAGGTCTCGGATGTGCTACAGCCATGCTAAATTTTCACCCAACCTAATTAACCATGCTTTCCTCCTTCATTGAAAGCATCATCAGCTGGGAGCAAACCCAGACAGAGATTGTGTGTTGGTTTTGCACAAGTGTAAGATGACAGGGATTTGTGCATGTGCTTAGCTTTTGGGATACAAGTAGTCCCACTGAAGCCAGTGGAACTGTTCAAGTGTTTAACTTTAAACATATTTGAAAGATCAGATCCCTGGTGGCCAATTCTGTTCCTGATGAACAAGCAGAAATAAAATCCAGCCTCCACAGCAGAGCTGCAGGACTAGTTAGAAGAAAAAGAAATAGATGCATATTTTTTTCACTAAAGTAGGGAGGCTTTTTATGCTTGGAGTGAGTAAAAAAAAAAAAAAAAAAAAGAGTACCTTTTGTGCAGACCAGATTTATGAGTAGAAATAAATATTAAGTTAATTTACACAACAATTGCAGACTTATTAGTAGAAATATTAAAGAAGGTTACAAGTCCTGAAAGAAATGAAAGAAAGTTCTTAACCATACAGTGTAACTTCTGCAGCTTTGTCAATCAACTCATTTCTGTCTTTGGAAGCACTGAGGGGACTAAGAAAAAAGGCCCAAGAATGCATGTAAGACATTTTCATCTTTCATAAGAGAGAAGTAAACCAAATTTTTTTTCAGAAGTGTATTTCCTTACAGTTAGTTCCTTTTTGTTTGGTAAATTTTAACTACGCCCTAGATGCACGTCATGGTGCTGAATGCTCTTTATTCCTGATGTTATTTGTTTGTAGTATCCAATTCAATTTCTCTTGAATGTGGCACCCGGCAGTAATTCATTCAGTCTATGAACTTGCTTGTAAAATGCTTCTGGTTTACCACAAAAATGTATATGTGTATATGAAGATCTCCTGCCATAGATGCATCCGTTCAAAAAGTTACTTACAAAACTTGTCTGTCTCAGCAGCAATGCCATAGCTTTTCATAAGGCACATTCAGACTTCAAAATATGTGTTATGCAAGTTTGTAAGAGAAGCATAGGAACTTAGTATCTCATCACCTTAATAAGTGAGATTTTTCCTTTTTAGATTTCCTAAAACTTCTAATTAATTTTTTTTTGATGCAAGATTTTTCTACCACAATTTAAATAGTATTGGACAGGTTCTACTAACCCTCAGTTGCAAAAATATTTACTATTTGTTATTCCTCCTTAAGCTATGAGAAATTGCAATACTCAAAAATGCATGAAAGTCTTAATGTTTTGGTGCTCTTTGATCTTTGCTATTTGATGACAGAATGGTGCAACGCAATGCACAATGTACCATAAAACATCTCCAATGTTAAAATTAACATTTTTCTAATCACCTGCCATATAGAGAATGTCTTGATGATGGCTCGATAAATACAACTCATGGTGTTACGTGACCTTCCTTTCCTTAACTGGAAGCTTTACAGTTTGAAAATCTGTCTCATCTAGTGTAGAATTAGTGTACAAAATGCCAACATCCTAGCTCCAGGGTAACATGGAAATGAAGCGTTCCAGCTACTGACCTGTTAGAAGTATGTGTATCATTCCATTGTCTTGTCTCGTTATCTTTGTATTAATATGTTTATAAATTATGTATAATGTGTATGCATTTGTGGTTATCCCTTGAGGATAACAAAACAATTACTTGTATCGATATATCTGACATACATGCAGTGGGAATATGGGAAGTACTTCTGTTCCATGCTGCAAGGTTTTTCAGACATTGTAGCCAGGTAAAGTGTGACTTCACTGTTTTCCTCTATGAAGAACACTGGAACGGGTTGCCCAGAGAGGCAGTGGAGGACCCCATCCCTGGAAACATTCAAGATCAGGTTGGATGGGGCTCTGAGCAACCTGTTCTAGTTAGCGGTGTCCCTGCTCACTGCAGGGGGGTTGGACTAGATGACCTCTAGGGGTCCCTTCCAACCCAAAACATTCTATGATTCTATGAATGAGTGTATGGAGTTCCATGTTTCTCTCCCAGTATGTTCCACAGTCAAAATACCAAGTCCATAAGTAAACAGTTTTAGGGTTTTTTTTCTAACTGTTAGTCTTAAGGGTCCAGCAATTTGGCACTCAGCCTGCTTTTCTGTCCTGTAATATTACTAATAATAATGATTCAGCAAGGCAAATTATCTTTGCTTGAATCCACGCAACCTTCATTTTTTCTGCATCCACCCTCTCAGGGTCCATTTCTCTGCTACAATGGATGGCAGAGGAGATATAAAATAGTCCAAATAAAAGCCTGACTGTCTCAATACCCATCAGATCTATAGTTTTCAGGAAACAATAAGTGATAAATCAGAGGAACTCCTGGAGTAGCAGTTCTGATAATAGTGTGGCACAAGAAATCCATGTAAGGCTGTTCTAATTGATACTTACCCATCTTTTCTCCATCTCTGTCCTGATCCCAGAAACAACACCATTGAAAACTAAGCCTATTTCCTTGGATTTGTCTCATGTAATGGTGCAGGGCAGACACTTGCAGTGGAAGGCAAGGCAAAATATAGCTCCATGAGCTGGTTTCAGGGGGCTCAAAGTCAGCACAATTCTGAAAAGGTGTTTTTGTTCTAGCAGAGCATGTGAAAATGTTTTGGCACTCCCAAATAAAACCCCAAGGGTATTTCAAAGTACTGCCATTTGGTTTGGGTATATTTTGTATGCTGTACTACCTTTTCCTAGAAACAGAAATCCCATTTACTAGTTTCTTTACTAGTTTAGCTTTGCTATGAAAAACATTCAGTTTAATGAAAATACTGATTATAATTTATTGAGGTGACTGAGATTAACTTTATCAAGCTAAATTACTTCTAAAAAAATAGTAATTAATCATTTAAGCTGAAACCTTTGCAGTACTACATTTGTGACTGAAAGTCCAATGTGATGTACTGAGTGAAAATTTTGATTTCCACATCTTACCTGCTGCATCAGGAAATAAAATAGTCTGAATCTTACATGTGAAAAAGATGAAGCTTTAAAAAAATATAAAACAGTAGAGGGGTGGAGGTTCATTTTTAATTATATCCATTTCTATCTTGTTTGAGTTTTTCACTAGAAGAAAATGCTATTCATATACACTTTTGCACCACCGGAAAATACATACCAGGGTTTGTAAGCTCTTGGATTTTTCCTCCTGGATCTAAAAACTGATGAGAACTTTTCCCAGCCTCTCTCTCCAAATGGTTACTTGGGCCCCAGTGCCAAGGAGTAGACTGACAGGCAGAGAGCTGGGGCCAGTCAGCTCTGTGCAATTCTCATAGCCCCTGTGCTTTGTTTTGATTGCAAAAGATCTGTCCTGATGCCTGCTCCAGTGCAGACTGGATCAGCGTCCATGTTGTTTCTGGTTGTTTCTTGTGTAAACAAAAACTACTTAGTCCATTCAAAGATGCTTTGTAGAGTCATAAAAACCTCACTATTCTGTATCTAGACACAGTGGCAAAAATTCCTGTTTTTCTCCAACCTTCACGATCTTTAAAGTCTTATTCTAACTCACTGACCACTCCCTCGGACAAGCTCAGCTAAGTGACTTTGCAATTTCCTATAAATTGCTTTGATTCTACTTTTATGATTACTCCTTTGTATATTCTCTTGAATATTAGGGGGAAAAAACCCTAATAATGCAAAGTTGTAAACCTCATTTGTGCCTCTATTTCTTACCAGATACTCTAATGGAAACTACATTTCTTCAGATAATGATATTAAAGTAGGATATAGTAGAAGACAAGTAGATGATCTTTTCTCCTTTTGAATTTCACTGTTGTTCTAGCTTATCCATATTTTACTTGTCTTTATATTTTTATTCTCCCTCTTTTTCCCCCCTATGTGTCACAGATGGTCTACTATCAGCAGTAGACTGTAAATCACTGCAGCTCAGCGGATCTAGTCCTGAAATGTGTGGTGTCAAAGCATTCACCCTAACAGGTTGAATCTCAGTTTAATTCCACCATCATATATACCAAAATGATTCACTGTCTTGGTTGAATGTACATGAAGTTCAGTTTAGTTGTTTAGAGCCCGAGTAGCAAGACAGATTAGCAAATGTGATGCCCATCTACAAGAAGGGCTGGAAGGAGGATCCAGGGAACTACAGCCCTGTCAGTCTGACCTCAGTGCTGGGGAAGGTTGTGGAGCAGATTGTCTTGAGTACCATCACATAGCATGTACAGGACACCCAGGTGATCAGGCTTAGTCAGCATGGGTTTATGAAAGGCAGGTCCTGCTTGACTAACCTGATCTCCTTCTATGGCCGGGTGCCCAGTGGATGAAGGAAGGTCTGGGGATGTTGTCTACTTGGACTTTAGTAAAGCTTTTGACACTGACTCCCATAGCATTCTCCCAGAGAAACTGGCGGCTCATGGTCTTACATGGGCGTACCCTTTGCTGGGTAAAAAACTGGCTGAATGGCCAGGCCCAAAGAGTTGTGGGGAATGGATTTAAATCCAGCTAGTGGCCGGTCACAAGTGATATTCTCCAGGGCTCAGTGGTGGGGCCAGTTATGTTTAATGTCTTTATCAATGATCAGGACGAGGGGATCAAGTGCACCCTCAGTAAGTTTGCAGACAACACCAAGCTAGGCAGGAGTATTGATCTGCTTGAGGGTAGGAAGGCTCTACAGAGGGACCTGGACAAGCTGGACAATTGGCTGTGGCCAATTGTTTGAGGTTCAACAAGGCTCAGTGTCGGGTCCTGCACTTGGGTAACAACAACCCCATGCAATGCTATGGGCTCAGGGAAGGGTGGCTGGAAAGCTGCCCTGTGGAAAAGGACCTGGGGGTGTTGATTGACAGCCAGCTGAATATGAGCCGGCAGTGTGCCCAGGTGTCCAAGAAGGCCAACAGCATCCTGGCTTGTGTCAGGAATAGTATGGCCAGCAGGGAAGTGATCATGCCCCTGTACTCGGCACTGGTGAGGCCGCACCTCAAATACTGTGTTCAGTGTTGGGCCCCTCACTACAAGAAGGATGTTGAGGTGCTGGAACATGTCCAGAGGAGAGCAACAAAGCTGTTGAGCAGTCTGGAGCACAAGTCTGATAAGGAACACCTGAGGGAACTGGGGTTGTTCAGACTGGAGAAGAGGAGGCCGCAGGGAGACCTTATCGCCCTCTACAACTGCCTGACAGGAGGGTGTAGCGAGGTGGGTGTTGGTCTCCTCTCCCAAGTGACAAGTGATAGAACAAGAGGAAATGGCCTCAAGTTGCATCAGGAGAAGTTTAGATTGGACATTAGGAAAAATTTCTCCCCCAAAAGGGTTGTCAAGCACTGGCATGGGCTGCCCAGGAAAGTGGTTGAGTCCCCATCCCTGGAGGTATTTGAAAGAGGTGTCGATGTGGTGCTTAGGGACATGGTTTAGTGGTGGACTTGGCAGTGTTAGGTTAACGGTTGGACTTGATGATCTTAAAGGTCTTTTCCCACCTAAATGATTCAGTGATTTTGTGATTAGATCTGTAGGGCATCCCAATCACTGTAAAATAATTTCCAGTTACGAGATAAGGCAAGACAGCAGAAATTATCTGATTTATGCCTTCCACGCATCTGACTGAATGGTTTTCTTTGGTGCAGTTTGTTGAGCCAGACCGTAATTCACACTCCAAAATCTGGTTTGCTTAGGTGTCCTCCCTTTTGCAGTGCTGGCTGCTGTGGTAGTATCTACCATCAGCAAAATCTCCCTGCATGGGCCAGTGACTTGGACAGAATAACAGGTATCTGTCAGCCAGAATCCACATTTGCTTGGCCTTTTTCTAAAGGCATGCTGACAATCATAGAATCACCTCGGTTGGAAAAGACCTTTAAGATCATCGGGTCCAACCGTTAACCTAGCACTGCCATCCCACCACTAAACCATGACCTTAAGCACCTCATCTATCCTTCTTTTAAATACCTCCAGGGATGAGGATTCCACCACCTCCCTGGGCAGCCCATTCCAGAGCCTGACAACCCTCTCGGTGAAGAAGTTTTTCCTAATGTCTAGCCTAAACCTGCCCTGGCGCAGCTTCAAGCCATTCCCCCTCGTCCTATCGTCTGTTACCAGGGAGAAGAGGCCGACCCCCACCTCACTACAGCCTCCTTTCAGGTAGTTGTAGAGGGCGATCAGGTCTCCCCTCAGCCTCCTCTTCTCCAGACTAAACAACCCCAGTTCCCTCAGCCGCTCCTCATATGACTTGTGTTCCAGACGCCTCACCAGCTTGGTTGCTCTCCTCTGGACCTGTTCCATCAAGGCAACATCTTTCTTGTAGTGAGGGGCCCAAAACTGAACACAGTATGCAACGTGCGGCCTCACCAGCACCGAGTACAGGGGCATGATCACTTCCCTACGCCTGCTGGCCACACTATTCCTGATACAGGCCAGGATGCCATTGGCCTTCTTGGCCACCTGGGCACACTGCTGGCTCATATTCAGCCAGCTGTCAATCAGTACCCCCACGTCTTTTTCCACCAGGCAGCTTTCCAGCCACTCTTCGCCAAGCCTGTAGCGCTGCATGGGGTTGTTGTGACCAAAGTGCAGGACCCGGCGCTTGGCCTTATTGAACCTCATACAGTTGGCCTCGGCCCATCGATCCAGCCTGTCCAGGTTCCTCTGCAGAGCCCTCCTCCCCTCCAGCAGATCAACACTACCACCCAGTTTGGTGTCATCTGCAAATTTACTGAGGGCACACTCAATCCCCTCATCCAGGTCATTGATAAAGATATTAAACAAGACCGGCCCTAGAACTGAGCCCTGGGGGACACCGCTTGTGACCGGCTGCCAACTGGGTTTAGCTCCATTCACCACGACTCTCTGGGCTCGGCCACCCAGCCAGTTTTTAACCCAGCGAAGAGTACATCCATCTAGGCCATGAACTGCCAGCTTCTCCAGGAGAATGCTATGGGAGACTGTGTCGAAGGCTTTGCTGAAGTCCAGGTAGACAACATCCACAGCCTTTCCCTCATCTACCAGGCGGGTCACCTGGTCATAGAAGGAAATCAGGTTGGTTAGGCAAGACCTGCCTTTCGTGAACCCATGCTGACTGGGCCTGATCCCCTGATTGTCCTCCATGTGCCTGGTGAGCACACTCAGGATGAACCTCTCCATAATCTTCCCCGGTACCGAGGTCAGGCTGACTGGTCTGTAGTTCCCCGGATCCTCCTTCCGGCCCTTCTTGAAGATAGGCATCACATTTGCCAACCTCCAGTCATCTGGGACCTCCCCTGTTCCCCAGGACTGCTGATAAATGATAGAGAGTGGCTTGGCAAGCTCCTCTGCCAACTCCTTCAGCACTCTTGGGTGGATCCCATCCGGCCCCATAGACTTGTGGATGTCCAGGTGGCATAGCAGGTCAAAGACTGCTTCCTCCTGGATTATGGGGGGTTCATTCCACTCTCTGTCCCCATCTTCCAGCTCAGGAGGCTGGGTACCCTGGGGATAACTCGTCGGGCCATTAAAGACCGAGGCAAAGAAGGCGTTGAGTATCTCAGCCTTTTCCTCATCTTTAGTGGCAATGTTCCCCCTTGCATCCACTAGAGGATGGAGGTTCTCCCTGGCTCTCTTTTTGCTGTTAACATATTTATAAAAACTTTTCTTATTATCCCTTACAACAGTGGCCAGGTTAAATTCCAGCTGGGCTTTTGCCTTTCTAATCTCTTCTCTGCATGACCTGACAGGACCCCTCTACTCTTCTTGGGTTGCCTGCCCCTTCTTCCAGAGCTGGTAAGCTCTTCTTTTTTCCCTTAGTCACAGTAGTAGTCCTCTGTCCAGCCAGGCCGGTCGTCTTCCCCGCCGATTTGTCTTACGGCACATGGGGACAGCCTGGTCCTGTGCCTTTAAGACTTCTTCCTTGAAAAACACCCAGCCTTCCTGGACCCCTTTGCCCTTCAGGACTATCTCCCAAGGGACTCTCCCAACCAGCGTTCTGAGCAGGTCAAAGTCTGCCCTCCGGAAATCCATGGTGGCGGTCTTGCTGACCCCCTTCCTTACCTCCCAAAGATCGAAAACTCTACCATTTCATGATCACTAAGGCCTAGATGATTTCCGACCACCACCTCTCCCACCAGTCCTTCTCTGTTAGTGAACAGGAGGTCAAGCAGGGCACCGCCCCTGGATGAAACACCCCTCTCTGAGATGAGCTTATTCCCTTTTAAGAACATACTACTCCTTTGAGGGTGTTTTTTTTCCCATTAAAGTTCGGTTCTGGCCCTAATCACTCACTGTCAGATGACTTGCTCTCACTCAAATCCTTTAAGGTTTTAAAGTTTCCATATATGTCTACAGACTTGTAGTTGTCCTCCTTTACAAAAGCAAAAATACATGCTTGGGGAAAAGGAAAGCACTTTTTTTTTCTTTCCCCCTGTCTTTCCAAGAAGTAATTAAAACATCTAGAACAAAAAGGGAATTTCATCTTACTGAGTGACGATGTGTCTACCTAGCTCTTGCTTTGGGCTTCACACCAGTACTGCTAACGACAGCGGACTGACTGGCTTTTCCAAGCACACACACTTGGAAAAATGAAGTATGTCTCATTTTGGTGTAATCCATTGGAGAAGTCAGTCATGCAAAAACAATTTCTGTCCAGAAGATCAGTAGACAAAACAGGCCTCTGGTCAAGGGGTTTTTTTATTCTTTAATGTTGTTTTTTTCTTATTTTAATCGTTATATTTAATGGAATTACCACCTCATTTGTATTCCCAGAAAGAGTGATGTTTATTGCTGCTCTCAATCTCAGTGAAGAAAAATAATCCTGTTTTAAATCAAACACTTGTTTATATGATCTAATAGAAAACACCAGGCTGTATATCAAATTCAAATGGAAAACAGATGTATTAAATTGACAGTAAGAATAAATTTGTCACAGCTATAAATGCTTATTGAGATATATGTTTATATACATGTGTGTGTATATATATAATTTCTTCTTTCTTTGAGGGCTGGAGGAGAGGACAGGAAAAGAACATTGCTTTAGAGAACATCACCAAAGGGATGAAGTGTAGTTGCTTCAGATTTAAAATGATCTGTTAAGAGAGTATGAAAACAGAGACTAGGCACATGTGAAGTTTTAATTTGAGGGTTTGAAGATTTAATTTCAGGGTTGGAGTTTTTAAATTGTTTTAGTTGATGTAGTACAAAATGTATTTTGCAAAATTTCTCAAACTACAGAAAAGGTGGTAAGCCCAAAGTACTTGGGAAAAAGATTGCATTAAACCGTTACAAAACATTCCAGTTTGGGAAAGGAGCATCTCTACAGTGCTTCATACCCAGCTGTCAGCTAGGCATTTTTTGCTTTAGATTGTGGCTCAAAACTTGTGATGGATGGACTTGTAAGTCCTCATTTCCACACACAACTTTCCATCATGAACACACTCTTAAAAACAGGTCTCAAATGCTTTATGCACATTTACATGTCACTGTCAAATTAGTCCAGTCCTGAAGCATGGGTGCAACCTTTCCTGTCCTGTGTTAAGTTCCAGCTCAGTCTTTTAGTATCAGCAGATTTCATTTGACTGTACACTGACTAACTATGCAGTGTAATTTTGTCACCTTTAGAAAAGCTGGGGCACGCTATACCTTTCTTCCACTCCTCAAAAAATTCTGATAGCTTCTTTTTGATTTGCCATGCCAAGAATTTTTTTCTGATCTTTTCAGAGCCCATCTGCCATAATCCAGCAGGTTGACAAAAGATTTTAAAATCTATTTTGTACAACATGGCCTCAGGTGATGGAGAATGTGTGAGTTGTTCCTCTGATGTCTGAGCCCTCACAGCCAGAGCAGGGAGAGTCCTGGACGGACAGGAGGAGCTTCCTGACCTGGGGACTTTTCACCAGGGGGGCTCCGCAGCAGCAGCTGAGCCTTAGAAGTGCTCCTGCACTCATGGTTCCTCAGCCACAGATCCAGCTGATTCTGCTGCAGTGCCAGTAAAGAGGGTTTAAGGAACTATTAGGAAAGAGGAGGAGGAAATGCCTATCTGAAGAGGTGAGAGAAATCTCTGTGATTTCACTCGAATCACCTAAGTCACTTCACATCCAAGGTATGCTGGGGAAGGCTTTTGCTGACTTTTGACTTTCAAGAGTTGAACCCACTTTAAAGAGCTGCTGTTTCTTTTCCGCTCCAGTCTAGGATAGGGCATGAGTTTTTTCGGTCACCTTTCAACTCTGGATATCTGAAACACATCTTGCTGGCAGAACTAAACTAACATGCTGCAGATATATCTCATTTTCTACACTTAATTTTCCCTGATGTTTTAGAAGGGAATTGTGATACTCTTCAGAAAGAGAAGGCATTTGAGAGCAGAAGGTTGATTAGAAGGCAAGAAATAAACGTATTTAAGCAGGCTAGATGGGAAAGGCAACAACTGTGTCAAGTGTAAACATGATTATTTGCCTTGCTCTCCTGATGTGGTGGGTGGCTGATGAGACGTGATGACCCAATCTTTGATAGTCTTATTGATTCTGTATAAAACATCATAATTAGGAGCTGAAAGACTGTTATATTTATTTTGTGTTCTCTATTTAATTGGCATAGGTGTTGAGGGTTCCAGGGAGCTAGTGATGACCAAGCTTTTAATAGTTGCATAATGGTTCATCTTTGTTCTAATACGTATCAAAGGTATCTTTTCCTCATTTTGTGAAATTTTCTGATATGAAAACAGAAAGAAATTAAGTTGTTCTTTCAGACCATCTTTTGCCCTGTTCTGTATTGCTTGGTTTCAGCAATCCCAGAAATGCTCCCAAACTGTCTCCCCCTTTTTCTCCCTTTTTTGTAATGTCATAAGAATCCATCCCAGTGTGCCTCATACATTGGCTATTTGTACACATCTTCAAATCACCACAGAAATTCCACAGTCAGCATGGTGGGTTGAACTTGGCCAGCACTCAGCTGCCCACGCAGCCACTCCGTTGCTCCTCTGACTCAACAAAACAAAGGGAGAAAATAAGAAGAAAAAAGCTTGTGGATCGAGATTAAGGCAGTGCAGTCACTTACCAGTTACTGTCATGGGCGAAACAGACTCAGCTTGGGGAAGATGTGGGGAAAATTTCATAAATATATATAATATATTTATAAATATATATAATAAATTTCATTTATTGCCAATTAAAAATAGAGTTGAATGGTGAGAAATAAAGACAAAATAAAACATCTTTCTCCCTCCCCACACACTCTCCCTTCTTCTTCCCAGGCTCAGCTTCACTTCTTCATTCCCTCCTCCTCTACCTCCCCCTGTCCAGCAACACAGGGAGATGAGGAATGAGGGCTGCAGTCGGTCCATAACAGATCCTCTCTGTCACTCCTTCCTCCTTATGCCTCCCTCTGTACCAGCATCAGTCCTCTCCACAGTTCCTTCATGAAATACCACTCGCTATGGTCCTCCGTGAGCTGTAGTGTTGAGTATCTGTTCTGGCCTGGTCCTCTCCCCAGGCTGCAGGGGAATCTGTGCTCCAGCACCTGGAGCACCTCCTCACCTTCCTCCTTCACTAACCTTGGTGTCTGTAGAGTTGTTTCACACTCTTCTCCCCCCCTCCCTTTAACTCTGCTCTGCAGAATTTTGCCCTTTCTTAATTGCCTTTTCCCAGAGGTGCCCCTTGGCAGAGGGGCTCAGCTGTGCCCTGCAGTGGGTCCGCTGGAGCTGTCTAGAACTGGCTGTGTCCAGCATGGGGCATCCCCAGTCTCTTCTCACAGAGGCCACCCCTGCACCCCCCCCACTAGCAAGACATTGCTACGTAGACCAATAGAGTGGTCTATAATGCAGTAAGCCACTCCCAGATGTGTGTTAGTCAGCTATTGATTTTCACCCACTGCCACCCAGAGTGAATTTATAGAGCAAAATCTGCCAGTCATGGATGGGCTTATGTATCTGCCATATATCATTAAAACTGCATTTTCTTGATGCCTGTTTCATCACCCAGTGTTTTCCTGGGTTGATATGAGGTGTCCCCTGCAATACAGCCTCCTGTGTGAAGGCATCTAGAATTGTGCTCTAAATTTCAAGTCCTTCTTAATGTTTAAAATTTTGGGAGGTGGGGGATTATGCACAGTGTGAGTGAGCATTGATGTAAAGTGTCAGTAGTGATTTACAAAATGCATATTGGAGAAGATGGTTCACTCTAAGCTCATTGATTACATAGCAGGACTGTTAATATTTAGGTGGTACATGAAGAGAGATTGTGCAGTGGCAGATAAGTTATCAGTTGTAAAACCCCTGAATTTACTCATCTTTTGAGGGGATAGTTATCTATTTAGAAATGTGTCTGCATGTTCAGTGCTTATCATGGGTCTCTGCACACTGGAATAATCAAGAAGAGTTAAAGAAATTTTAGAATAGTATCTTCTTTACCACGTATGCAGAGTACTTTTTTTTTCCTTTGTTTTTTTTTTGGGTTTTTTGTTGTTTTTTTTTCTGGGGATGGCCTTGTGAAAAAGTAGTGACACACTCTCCTTCTGTATTGGAAGAGACCAGAGGCATCCCTGCACAAACAGACCTGTCTCCAGCTTCCTCGTTTGTGCAGAGTCAGCCTTTCCCCCTTGTTTCTTGACAGAGTTCACTGAGATTCTTAGCACTTCACACTGAAGTAACCTTGAACATGCTGGGTGCGTGTTCAGTAGTTATTAGTTCTGCAATGTGAATTAATAGTCAGCATACCGCTGTCATAATGCAATGCATGTAAAGTGATGTGTCCAAAGATGCAGACAGGGTCATGAAGGAAGTGCAGGAGACTGATTCCCGACCCCTCATGTTAAAACACAAGTAGCAGACAATGAATTACAAACACATGAGCAACTGCACAATATCCTTTTAGGTTCATATTTAAAATAATAATGCAAAAGAAAAATTCCAGACATCTTTCCTGTCTGCCAATTACATTCCCTCGCTTCCTCTACATCCTAGCACTCTCTTCTTGTTGCTCTTATTTCAATACCTGCTATCTATTTCTCTAACCTGATCTAGCTTCAGTGCACTGCATCCTTTTACAGCTCTCACTGCTTTCCTTCATGATCCCAATTATGCTGCGATGTCAGTGACCCTTTGGCATTTGAGGACTAGGTAAATAAGGAGTGGGGAAGAGGGGAGGTGAGACAATATCAGGAACTTAAGGATCTTATAGCAATTCTTGCTATATAATAATATAAAACAGCTAACAGATTATTGTCACCTTTGACTTTGTTTCCCCACCTATTTGTTCCACACTTTTTTGTTATTTTGAATTGAGATTACCTCTCTATATTTGCTGTAGGCTTTAGGCCCCTACCTCATTTAATAGTAATAATAAATAGCACTAATTACTCATAAATAATGCTAATTACTCATAGCGAGGATGTAATGAGTACTTGCAGATGGGCCAGGAACATAAAGTTTGTGCACCTCTCTTGTTTTCTAGCCTGGCTCTTACCCACAGTTAGAAGCAAGCAGAAGAACAAACTCTCAGCACAAATCCAGATGTGCACAAACAGGGCATCTGTCTCAAGTATGCGTGCCCTTATTTAGGGCAGTTGACCACTCAGGCTTTCTCTCTGTGACTTATGTTTTATTAGTAGCTCCTTCTATGGATTTTTCAGGGACAAAGCCTCTCCAAAGAAAAGAATTTTTATGTAGAAGGGGAGGCAACCACAGCAAACCAAAATACACTGAGAAATTTTAACAAGTGAGGAAGGGCTTTCTGAAGCTGAACCAGTAAAGATCAGCACTTAGGGTTGGAGCTTCTTTTTAAGAGGAGTGTCTCACATGCTGTGTCAGTCCTGGTCTGTGTAGTATCTGAGCCTAAAAAGACCTTTTGAAAATTGTCTAGAAAACAAAAGGAAATTCTGTTTGTCAGAATATCAACCTTATTGTCTCTACAGACAAAGTTATTATTTATAAGCAGCAGCATTAAACAAACTGAATGGAAGTTGATAACCAAGATCAATAATATTTTTCTGAAGCTATAAATCTGGAAAACATTGATCCCATTACACTACTGTTGCAAAAATCGCGGAATTATTTCTATTAATGGCATCAGCCTGTGTAAAGTTCAGCCAGTTCATCCAAGTTGTACTCCTATACTGTCATAAAGGCCTTTGCTCTCACATCAACAATACTGTTATCGGAGCATGCTGTTCTCTTATTTATTGAACTGTACCAGTTGCACTCTTATTTATTGAACTGTACCAGTTGCAGTATTTGCTGTAGTTGTTATTTTAATTTTTATTACTCATTTATCTATTATGTTGGAAAACAGAGACATGTTGCTACTCAGGAGGAGCTTCTGTATGGGTCATGTTGATACAATGGCGCACACGCAACACAAAAGGTGTAGAGGGTGCAGTGTTGATTGCTACCCTCCTCAGCCATACCATAATATTAAAAAAAAAAAAAAAGTAGGCTTTAATTAAAAGTCTAGCTTTTAAAAATTGCAGAAGTGGTGGATTAGTTATAATATGTGGTGTTTAAATTTCCAGAAAACCATAGATGTTCCTAAAATGTTCAGGATGAGGCAGTTGTATCTTGGAACAATTTTACAACGTACTTATAGGAATCCCTCCTCCCCTTCCCCCCCAATAATATGCTATAGAGAAACTTCCAAAATAATCTCTCTGGACCTTAGACAGGTATTGCTAATTGTTGGACCAGCTCATTAATTTGGTGATATATGCATACAGAAGCCTTGAAATATTGATAGGATATAGCCTAATTTCTGTTCACGCCATTTGATTCAAAACACAGGAAGACTATACAGGAAAAAAAATAAAGATGCATTTGTGTAATTTCTTTTGTTATATTTTTAATATATTGACAGTAAATAAGGCATTCCTAAATTACTGCGTATATTGAATTTGAAGCTACGTAGTTGTATTTTAGTTATTGTCTGTATCTCTTCAGGCATTTCTAATAATTGTTATTCAGCAAGATAAAAATGATTGTGTTCATTCTCTTAAACTGAGGTTTGTACATCATAGTAATCTTTTCAAAATCTTTGAGTTGTGCCTATACATTTTGCTTCATCAATCTTTAGTAAAATATGGTATTCATAAAATTAGTATGCTGCAGAGTACAAGAGAATGTCTTGCTTTTAAAGATCAGAGATGATTCTTGTTCTGCTCCTCAAAGGCAATTTGAACAAGCTAGAGACAAAGATTAATGATAATGTTTCCATTGTTAAACCTCACTTCTCAGATTATACTACTTTAGCACTGGAGTACTTAGCACTGCGTCTTTCATATCCAAAAATTGTATTAATTCATTTTTTAGGAAATAAACAGGAGTTTAAAATAAAATCCTCCAGGATCTTCTGTTGTTTTGAAATCTAAAGGGCTCTATAATCCTTTAAACCTGTAAACACTAACAAAGAGACCACTGTCACTAAATCAAATTCATCTTTGTAGAAACAGCATGCTGCAGCATTCCTCACAGATGATAAATGCTATTTAGTGAGCCAGCCTCACCTCTGGTATAACTGCAGTGCCCTAGTACACCAACCAGTGATCAGTTTGGCTAATATCTTGAAAATGATTAAACGTTTGTGAAGCAAAAAATGAGTTGGACACCTCCCAGCTTCCTGGTTGAGTAGTTTTTCTTTAGCATTTCTGTCGACTGTTGCTTTGCTTAACATTTAAGGTTACATTAGGTCAATTTTTAATACAATAGTGTATTTGGCAAGAGTAGATGAGGATTAATTAGTTAATGTTTGCAGAAGACTTTGAAAATGTGAAGTGCTATGGGGGCATAAATGAATGTATCAGCTTTTCTCTGGTCTTGGAACAGGTGGTATCTGCAGAATACTATGCTCGTGTTTGGCAAACATTTGTATGGACCTTACCATAGGTAAATTCTGAGTTTTAAAGTTAATTGGTTGTGCTTTTAATCAGTGATTCGTACCTCTTCTGAGGCTATTTTTAAGTGGCCTCCAAAAAATGTTTTAATAAGTAGTTGGTTTACAGCAAGCTACACATGTGAAATTCATAAAAGGGCTCAAACCGCCAGTGGAAATATCTTAGGGGTCCTGAAATAAAGATCTGGGAATCCACTGGATGTATTTATAACAGGAAATTCAGCATTTTTCAGAGGACATACAGGTCTTCAGATGTATCAGATTATTTATGAAGCTGGTATTATGCAACGTATGAGTTTTCGCACACTGACGTGCAAACGTTATCTCTTTCCTGCAATGGAGGTTTTCTGCTGTTCCTTCCTCTGTACCAGGCTTGTGAGATATAGCCAGCTGAGGTGCTGGTAAGCTAGGGGTAGGTGCTAGAATTGATATCCAAGTGAGCTATAGAAAAGTTTTCAAAACACAATCATCTCTAGTACTTAAAATGAACTAGATTTAAACTGCAGTTTCAAGGTGAAAGGTCATTGTGCCCAACTCTGTCTCTTGGAGACATTTGATCCACCCCACTTTTGCCTTTTTTAAGATTTAGAATATACATTGATATTCTCAGCAGTACTCACATCTAAACATTTCTAAAAAAGGCAAATGATGGATTGCATAGTGGACATTTTCCCATCTTCCTTTCACGCTAGCTTCAATAATTCTGCTGGCTTGTAATTCTTGGAGATGAGATATGAGACTTCAGCTGATGACAGCAACAGACAAAAATTTAGAGGCAGCACAATTCCTTCAAACAGACATTTCCCAGACAGATGGATAACACTTCAAGTGACACCTCTATGGATTTTCTTTCCTAACATCTCTTGGCATCTAATGTCCTTTACTATTTTCTGCTTTCTTTAGAGGTAAATATCCTCTATTTTTGGGCTTCAGCACCATTAAAATTTGCAGTTCAGGCTATATCACAAAACCAATGTTAGCTGTAGGGCACTTCACCCGCCTGGTATCTCACAGGAAAAAAACAACTGTAAACAACTAAACTAGAAAAGTGTAACTTGTAACCACTTAATGGATTTCTAAGGGCAAGGAACTCTGATCCTACCTATATATCCAATGTTTTGGTGCTGCATGTAACAAATATCCTGTTGGTGATAAAAGACCTGATCTCATGTTTCTTTCCCCTTCCCTTTCTCATTTAATTCTCGAGTAAAGAGATCTGGGAGTACTTTATTGTACTTTTTTGTACTCTGTTGTATTGTTCATTTCCCCTCACCTGTAATGCATCTCTTTGTGACCCACAGGTGTTTTTCACTGAGGTCAGTGATGGAAATATTAACAACCATAAGGACCAGACAAATGTTAAATGTTCAACATGGCGAATCTCTTTCTGTAAACATTAAATAAATTAAAGCCTTTTCTACAAGGGCAGAGACTCAGAAGCTCCACTGTTCCCTATAAACTGAAAAACATTCACTGCTTAATAACATTGCATTAACCTAGAAAAGTCTAGCAGTAGTACATGGCTAGACCTGAGTCTCTGTTGTACTACATTATTGTCTCCTCGTGTCTCTGAGAAATTGCAAGTGAAGTTTCTTCCATCTGTGTACAGCCTCCTATTTAAAATAAAACAGAATACCTAACCAAAATGTATATTCTCTTTTTTTAAATCTTACCGCCACAGTTGTACTAAAAGTTCCACATGAACTTCCTTGATATTTGTTGGGTTTAGCTGGAGTACTTCAAGTCTCATATATAGAAGTTTGACCTAAATTTGACAGATATGTGTTCTACCCTTAAACATTTTTGAGAGAGGTTTCTACAAATACTGCTCCGTAGGAGTTATGGCAAATTCTACAAATTATTGAATGAACGTATCTTTAAGACATTGTTTCTCCTTATTAAACCTGTTGACATACAATTCATGCTGCTCTTGAATGGGTGATTGAATAATGAAGTTGATGTCAGGCATGAGCATTAGCCCTGCTTGACGACTGATCCCAGGGGTGTAGGGAGGAGGGAGCAACAAAAACAAAGTAGGAGTACTCCCAGTTCCTTTGTTAGCTTAACCGCTTTTGTAAACCCAATATCATTCTCTGCCAAGAGCTTAGACACCAGTAAAATTACTAACATAAAGCTAATTCCGCTTCAGTCCTTCCTGTAGTTTATGTTCTTTTTTATTCCAAAGTTTTAGAGTACGTTGTACTGTTCTAGAACAGCTTTTTTTTTCTGAATTCAGGCTTCCCTGAGTGTAAGTGCCTTGTTGCAATTGCTGTCTTTGACACCAGAGTTGTTTGCTTATCTCTGCCTATACTTATTGCTATACTTGTACTTTTGTTTCATTTAGATCCTATGCTGCAATGTACTTATGGTAAATTTGATGTAAAGTTTATAACCTTTTCCAATCCCACTTGGAGGATAAATGTTGATCTCAAATTTTCACTGTCACTTCAGTAAAGGAAACACCTAGCAAGGCAACCTGACTTTCACAGTGCTACCACTTCTGTAGACTCTTTCCTATAACCATGTCATAGCCACAGTGTATTTCTGCTTTTGTGGGATGTAACCCTGCACAAATATTTGTTTGTTACCAGTTAAAGCAAAGCTTTGTTCAGTGGCAGTTTTAGGAGAAGGTTGTTGATCAGAAAAAAGTCTATAGACTTTTTTTCCTAATCTCTGCTTCTTTTCTGACAGTTAGGAGGATCAGTGTTTAGACTATTTCCAGAGAGGGGACAGCCCTTTCTGCAATGACTGGAAAATGTCAAGGGGTCATCCAAGAGTGCATCCACTGTTTGAGCCTAGCAGGAATGCGTTGGGGTTTTTTTGTTGGTTTTTGGGTTTGTATTTTAAACTTCCCCTCCACCAACCTCGTCACAACCTGTGAAGAAGTAAGGTATTGAAGAATGGTTAATGTTTGTGAACCTTAGTACTAAACAAACGGGGAGCCTCTACACTTGGGTCACAAACTGAAATATCCCTAACAGCAACAGGAAGCTTGTCCCAACTGCAATCACAAATTGTTTACTGGAAGAAAAAAACAAAAAAAGAAACTTAATGAGGAAAAAAAATAGCATGAATCTGAAATTCCCTTTTTCAGCCCTCGTTGCTGCCTTTCTGTTGGTAGGGAACTTTTATGTACTGCTGCATGTGGACCTCTAAGGGAAGCTTAAATTCATTTGTTTTACTGCAGCAACCATGGCAGAGCCAATGCATTTTAAAGGAGAATTCAATCCCTTTTGCTGTGATTGCTACAGCAAAGTAACTCTTTTAAAAAGTCATAGCTGTATAATGAAACATTAGTGCACTGAACTCACCCTGCTTGTAGCCTTACCCTCTTGATTTCACATAATGGCACTTCTGTTTTTATAAGTGTACTCTTTAATCTGAAAGCACATAAAGAAATGCTTTTGAAAGGGGAAAGGAGCACAAAACTTTCTTGAGCAAAGGCAACAAGAATGGTGGGACCCAATGGTTTAGAGCCAAGAATGATTGATATAAGGGCATGAGATTTGGTGTATTCTCTTCTTGCCTGCAGAAACAGAAATGTGCTGCTATTAGCTTGTGTAGCTGCACTGAATAGTATTCCATGGAGTCTGATCTCATGCAGAAAGCCTCTAGTGGTAGCAAGACCCTGTGTAAGCACTTACTCTTGACAGTTTCGGGTTTTGGCTGTGTGTGCATGAACTTCAGCATATGAAATAAGCAATGCCCATGGATACCTGGGTTTGCAGAGTCTGACGTCATTAACTATGTATGAGTTGCACCCTATGCAACTATGAGTTGCACCTTTCCTTTCCAATTTTATATCTGATACAACAGCTGGCTTCACTGACCGACTTCATTAATCACTGAAGGGGTGATCAGAGTATATAAGCAAAGAGGCATTGAGTAAAGAGCTACATAGTGGAGGTTTCAGGGCTTTTTTTGAATGGTATTACCTACAAACTCATCTCTTTTTTCCCCCTTGTTCCAGTTGGTTATTCTGCAGTGAAGGAATGGCACCATGGAAGTATTATACTTCATCCCAAGCCTGACTAGTGTGGCAAAAGAGTGAGAAAATAAGGTTCATAACAAAGGCTGCAGTTATTTCTTTCCAAAGCAAAGAGAGAACAGAGGAAGGAAGGCTCTGAACTTGACTGATGCTTTTGCTGCCTACATGCTCCCTAACCTGGGAGAGCTGGTATGTTCTGTGTAGTCTCAAATCCCTGAAGCAGACAAGTATCTTCTGAGTCTTGTTCAGTAAGTAAAGGGAGGTCTCAAAAGCTGGGAAAAATGAAGTCAGTTTGTTGCAAAGGCAGAAGTGGCATCTTGTGCCCAGCTTCCTGCAGTGCCCAGGAAGTTTCACGATTCCCCAGTATAGTAAGAGGTGAAAGCCTGAATGAATAAGCATGTTGCTTCCTCTTCATAAAAAATTTGAATGCATATATATGCACATACAGAGCTTGAATCTCCATAAAGACTGACAAGCTAGTAGTGAAGGCCATAGGATAGTAACCCAGGCTGTAGAAATTGGTGTAACTCCATTGATTTTTATATTCTAATATTGATTTCAATAGAGGTAATTTCATACTAGCTGGGAATTTGGCCACAAATCACTGTTAAAATAGCCCTGACAGGGTCACTTCCATATTTTAAGATGTGTAATAGATTACATGCACAGTATACCTTGTTTACAAAGGGAAAAAAGTCTGTTCTAGCTTACACTTTGCACAGTCCTGCTGAAAGTTATGGGAATACAGGTTGTGGACAAAGATGATATCTATAGAAAATTCTATTCTTCTCCCATTTTGGTTTTACTTTTTCACTCCAGCCAGAAGCAATTTGTCTAAATGAAAAGCTATGCAGGAGATTCCAGGAACCAAATTGCATGGCCCTGTTGGAAATCATGATCAAAACTGCTAGCTGTTAATAATGTGACTTGTATCTCAGTGGGATGCCCCAGGAAGTGGATTAGCATTGCTCTAAACATCATTGGGGATAAACAACAGGAAACTCACCCTGGAAGAGAGTGCAAGTGGCTTAACATGAACTCTCATAAAGCGCTTCAGGCAAGGCTTGCTCTTAATAAATATCCCAATATTGAATCTGAGGGACTCTGAATTCAGTTTGCAAGATTGCCAACACGTGTTGAAGTTCTTCCCAGGACCTGGCACTGCTGTAACTTCCTTCCAAAGAAAGCAAACAGTAGTGGGCTGGAGAAAAGCTTTAAACCTGGATTTAATTTCTTGCAAATGAAAGAAATGTGTCTTTTGGAAAGCTTTCTTCTCTTATACAAAAGGACAAAGAAGTAGAAGTCTGATTGTTTCTTGATTAGCCCAGAGATTTTATTGTTTAGAATAAGGAAATGTGCTGTTCTTTATTTAAGGAGCTTCTTAAGGAAGAGAAAAATTGTGCAAGGGAGCTCATGCTTTGAGAAAGCACATAAATTGGGCTGGTAAAAAATAGTACTTCTACTTTGCTACAGTCAGTTTTGGTTTAAAAGCTCCTTGAAAATTTTTCCAGACTCTCTCCAGTCCCTGTTTTCAAGGAAGTTTAAATCACTGCTTTGAAGTCCCCAGTCTTGAGACATTCAAGAGTTAATGGCAGGTGCTCTGTGTTCAGCTAGGAGGTTCTCACATTCCCAAAGTTTGGTAGCATTTAGGTGTGTATAAATGGAAGCAATTACTGCAGGGCAATAATTAATTTTACTCCATGGTGAATTGCATAAATGTTGGTTTAAATTTGATGAAGGGTATTTTAAGTAATCTCTGATCTCTTTGCTGATCATTCCCAGCCCTACCTGTCAGTGTGGAATGGCAAGCCATCCCCTTGACAGAAATCCTATGAAAGGACATCTGTGCTGTGTGACAATGTCATAGGAAGGATTACTGGTTTAATAGAGTTGTGTTTTGTTCTTGCTCAAGCAGATGCGTCTGTCAGTCAGGCTATAAAAAGGAACCGTGTTTTATGGCAATAATTTTCACTTTGAGATTTCCATGCAAATACGGAAATAGAAGAAACAAAAATCTATAAACAATTTCTGCCAAATGAATGGTTCGTGTAGCTCTTGAAAAACAAACAGTAACTACACTTGGAGTATGACACGCATTATATTAACAAAGTATGACAGGGAGAGGTTGGTACAACAGATCTAATCTTACTTGGCTGTATCCTGGACAGCTTTTAAGCACAGCTTGAAAAACAGTATTTAAAAGATCACTTTCCAATATGGCATCTCCCCATTTTTTCCCAAGCTTTTTTTTCCTCCTTTAATTCTTCTCTTTCATTTTGCTGGCTTCCAAACCAATCCTCTCTTCAGATCCTTCCTCTTTTTGATTTTTATTTTTTTATATATATATGTATGTGTGTGTGTATGCACAATTTTTTTTTAAACAAACTAAAGAAAAAATAATAATTAAATGCTCCTACCACTAAGGAATTGTGACTTCAGAATTTATTTGTCTATGCTAAATATTCAACTTCAACGGTTACAATATCTGCATGTCCACAGGGGAGAACATGATGATTGTCTAATGCATATGAAGTCCTTGTGTGTGGTAAAAGGCTGGTTTGTAACCAGGTCTTTTGTTCAGCTGAACTTATCAAAAACCATAACATCAAGGAACTGGATCCTTAGAAACATTCATATAAACACAGTGATAGTGGAAAACAGATGCCTCGGCATCTACTGCAGCCTAGAATCTTCTTTTTCTTTTTTTGGATGAAAAAGAAAGTTTCCATGGTTTTAAGATAGGCATTTTTTTGGTGAAGTATATCAAAGTTTGCCTCCAATAATCTGTAGCTGTTATTTATATCTGCCAAGGAGAGCTATAAATTCAGCCTTGACATGGTTTCAATAGTGTGAACCTCCAGATCTGCTCTAATCCCAAGATTAGATACTGAAGTGCTGCTTCAATTGTGCAGTATTATCACGTACTATCACTTGGCCCTGTTTCAAACTGTAGCTTTATTGACAATACTTTCAAAGCTGTTGCTAAGTTGTGAGCACTCTGCTTTATCTACTGCTGCTTTTACAACTCCAGCTAGGTATACTTTCTCGCAGGAAGCACTATGCTAATAATAATCACTAGACAGAACGATGATCTGTGTTTAACCTTTTTTCATACAGGAGTCTTTGTTCTACTCATAGACTTTTTTGCATCCTTGACAATTTAAACTGATTTTTCCCTTGCACCCTCTTGTTACTGTCACTTCTACCTGGACAATTCTTCAAAGCAATCCTAAAAAGCTGTATATTTATATCGTAGCACTTGCTGGTCTAAGTTTAACTCATGTCGTTGGGTGTTTGTTCTTCCTTTCCCAAATGTCATGACTTATTACTACCTTCAGTCATAGGACTTTTCCACAAAATGTGGTTGAACAGATCTGTGTCAACTCCCATGAGGTGTGAAGGATTACATACAAAATACAGATTAATAAAATAGCAGATACATTCATTAACCAGGGGCAGACCAGAAAGCAGACTTGAGTTCTTTGTGCCTGCCTGTCACAAGTGAAGGGGATGAGCTGGTAAATTCTTCTGCCACCTATAGAGAAGAAAACTGAAATTTGTTGAATCCCTTGGGATACGAAGGGCCCAAGCTAGATTTTGCGGACTTGCCTGAAAGAGTGACCATAAGGAAGCAACTGCTCATCCTAATGTCCAGTGTGAATGCCTTCCAAAAGAAAGCTTCTGACAGACCTATCAGAAGATCTGATTGCTGTTTTGCTGCCCATGTTGCTGAATAGGTTACAGGGAACACCTGTGCTGCCCAGTGTGGAGGGTATGACATAGATAAAATCATAGAATTGTAGAATCATTTAGATTGGAAAAGACCTTTAAGATCATAAAGTCCAACTGTTAACCCAACCCTGCCATTCCACCACTAAACCATGTCCCTAAGCACCTCGTCTACCCATCTTTTAAATACCTCCAGGGATGGTGACTGATGATCACTTCAGAATAGAAATGTGGCCATAAAACTGTTCCTTGGAAGGCTCGGCAGCAGCTCCGTTTCTTTCTCTGACACACACAAAATGGTTAACCTGAAGGAGATCAGCAGTTATCTTGCATAGAATCATAGAATGTTTTGGGTTGGAAGGGACCCCTAGAGGTCATCTAGTCCAACCCCCCTGCAGTGAGCAGGGACACCACTAACTAGATCAGGTTGCTCAGAGCCCCGTCCAACCTGGTCTTGAATGTTTCCAGGGATGGGGCCTTCACTTTGCTCCTGTTTATTCTCCTTTTTTTCCTTTCTTCAGTATCTGGTGTACAAGACTTTGCTGCCCCTATGTTTCATTTATACTGGCTGTAACACAGTTGGGACTGTGCTCTACACACATACTGTGAATAAACAGCAGGAAAATAGACATGAATACTGGGAAAGCTTGACCCATCACCCATCACTGCTGTTCTTATACCTCATCAGTAGGATGGGATGCTGCCCTTGGACTTCATTCAGGTGCTGAAGTCTGTACAGATGCATGCTTTAACAACAACAACAAAAGGTTTTAACTGAAATGAAGAGTACCGATGCTGCATCTTCCTTTGTCAAACACTTTAGCTTGATGTCTCCCACAGCTTAGAAAAGTAAATACTGGTTCAGAAAAACATGACATCTACACCTGCACCTCTCCCATGTTTTTAAAGACCAGGAGTCAAAACAGACATCCTTAACTAGCATTGTTAATGCCTCTGCTCCACTCAGGGTCAGTTTTAATACTGTGATGTGCTTTTGTTACAAGCTTTTGTTACAGGTAAATGGTTAGGAACTCAACTTTTAAAATCATGGCACTATAGTTTCACTCTAGGTTAGCACTCATTGACATACATGGTATGGTTTTATGAGGCTCTGAGTAAGCAGTTTTTCTCCATAGAAATAGTAGCTGGAAGTATTTCTTTTTAATAAAAGCTCAAACCCTCAATAGCAACTGAGAAGCCTGCTATGTTCCCAGATTTGTCCTCTGTACTCTCCTACCTATTGGGAATATTGCCAATAAGCATACCCTCATATGACACACACTGGATTGGTTGGTATACTCAAGACAAAACAAGTTTTACTTGTCTGATTTTCCTTCTCTTGTGAATAACTGAATTTCTCATATGTCTTGGTGAATTGGTATCCTTGAGTTTACAATCTCATTGCTCTGCTACTGCACCATAAAAACAATTTAGTGCACTATCTTATAGAAGCTTTTCAGAGCAATTGATTCTGTGCAGTCAGAATCTGTTCTATATTTTCTATATAGTTTACAATAAAGCCAAGTAACACAAAAAAGGTATGTAAAATCGAGTTGCTTATGGGTGAAAAATATTCCTTTGCCTTTTCAATGTATATAGCATAAATTCTGTGAACAGTTGTTTATACCTTTATACCCAAATAGATGTAGAAAAGCCTTAACCTAAAGTCTTAAGCACCCTGGTTTTATACATATCAAAGTGCTGTTTATCTCTTGGGAAGCATGGATCATAACCAGTGGCACAGCTTTACTCCACTTCATCTGATGGCTAGAGAATATGGTTCCATTGCTTCACATACATACTGAGATAAAAATGTATTGTATGAAGAATGAGGATTTCCCTTGGAACATACATCCTGAATTTCACGAGGAGTATTCTTGCCTTTCAGATCCGAGAGTTAACCATCTAGGAGGTATATCTGAAGATTCATAAATACCTTAAGTTTTTAAGCATGCCTATGTGTATGTCTTTTCTTAATGCATGTGTTTAATCATACCCTTCAAATAGACATTTTTTACTTCTTTCTTACATTGTAGTGTGCTTTACAAGGCTTTCTGTGGGCTGTGCAAGATTGCCAGCTCAAAGTGGAACCTAATGTCATCCCATTTTAGACTTTACCATTGAAGAGCGGTGTTTGATGAGAAAAGGTTTTCTCTGTGTTCAGGAGAATGCTTCTGCTATAATCTGATTTGGGGCTGAAAAAGCTGTAAGCCGAAAGAATATTTTCACAGGCAGAGCAGATGGGCTATGACTGCCCAAGGCATGATCTGTGCATAATCTTAATGGCCTAGAGTGACAGTTGTAGATGGTTGCAGTTACCTCAGAAAAGATTGTAATTTTATCTCCATTTTCCTGTAGTACGACAAGCACCTACAGACTAGGTCTTTTGTTACTAAATTATACTGTAAGTGTGTGGTGTCTCCATGCACCTGATACTATGGACTTACTCCAAAATAATTTCAGAGTAAAATGGGACTAAAACAGATATCTAAACCTTAATCCCTTCCCCCCCCCCCCCCCCCCCCCCCGAATTGCTTTGTTATTATCATTAGTTTTTGTGGATTTTTGTTGCTGCTGCAAGAACTCGCTATGCACTCTCCGGTTGTGTCAGAGTTTAAACTGTGGTTGGTGTAGAAAAGTTGCATGGAGGAAGCCGAAAAGCTGGAGAACTCATGAGAAATTATCTTAAATACTCAAGTCTATTAAGTGTTAAAGAAAGGTGACATTACTAGTTAAGTAAAATAATAAAGCCTAAGTGTATCTCAGCAAAAAATACTGTTACTACACTAAATGCAAAACACAGGTTTTCATTAGAGAACCAAGTAGAAAATGGGAATATTTGTCTCTGTACTAGCATGATGGAAAGGATTGTCAAGGAGAAGCCTTTTGCTACAGAGGAAAAAGGCAGGAATGAAGTCAGACTTGCAATAGCATGTTTTCCTGAGAGACTTAGGGAAGTGGCCTGAAGTGGGGATTATGAGTCAAAGCTGAGAGAGAGATAAGGGAAGGATAAAAGAGTGTGTGTGTGTGCATGGAGCACAGAGGACTGGAAAGAGAACTGAACACCAATTTCCTGCTTACAGTGCCTGGCTGGAACTTCCAAAGCAGGTAGGAAGAAGTCTCATTTTAAGAAAACCCAGTACAGAGGTGCTAGCAAGAGGTAAAACCTGTAAAACTGCTACGTCTGGAAACAGCAAGCAATTGCTGAAATAAATCTCATCTTTATCAGTTGGAGTCACTGAAAAATCCCAAGAGTTTTTGTGTTTGGATGTAGTGTGGAAGATTTGAAGTAGGGCCCGTACTACTGAATTTCACAAAATAACATGGGTATGAAAGGCACTATCTATAATAAGGACTTGCTAAAGAAAAGCCTTTGGCTTAAAAGGCATATTTTGAGAAGGAATGTGCTGGAAATTTCTAGTTATACCCTGAAATGATAGATTGTTTAAGTTAATGAAATCACAGCAAGATGGGATTCTGAGAAGGGAAGTAATGAGCTTCACTGTAATTCCACTGAAGCTCTAAGAAACACGTGAGCATTGCAGGCTACACAGCCAAATTTTGTAGGATTGTTCTTAATTGGTGGAGTAGATCTGCAAACTCTCTTCCAGCCAGCCCAGTGTATCCTTAAAGAAAACAACCTGGCAGAATAAGGACCTGGTCCTGTGAATGCTTCCCAATAGAATGGTCATACTCGTTTCCCTGACACAAAAATGAATATTGCCCTCGGTAGGTCCCAAAATGAAGACCTCAGCATCACCCCATCATTGTTCAAGATGCTTTTTTCAGAGGCCCTTTTTTTTAGATATTCCTTAGTTATAAATTATTAACAGTGTATTATACTGTTGAACATAAAAGGAAAGCAAATATTTGCAAGATATTTAGAAACTTGTAACAACAGGTTTAAAACACAATAGCTCTAGAGGAATGGATCTGTATGATTTGAAAAGCAATATTAGCTAAACCAGTCATTAGATATGTCATAAGGCTAAGAATAGCTCTATAATCATCATCCTGTCAGCATGTGAAGGGATAGGATTTCATGAGGTCACGCAAGAACTTCAGTCCGAAAAAAGAACAGTCTGAGCAAGGAAAGCAATGCAGGAAGCTTCTGGGCATTTGGCAAGATTTCTGCTTTTGGGGGGAAATTCCTTTTTTCTTTCATTGTTATAGCCCATCATTAGTACAATAGTATAAATTTAGCAATTACTGTAGGCCTCTGCTGCAAGGGCTGCCTACAGGAAGGATACTTTGTTGGCTTATAAAAGACAACCTCAGCTGACATCCTTGTAGCACACAGCTCCTCTGCGTGCCACCTCCCCCTTCTGCCAGATCTCCATTTGACCTGTTCACAAGGACAGGCACTGTCGTGACACAGAAGCGTCATTTCAGTTTGCTAGTATAGCGCGCACGCTTTCTGCACATGCTACTGCCTACGTATGATGAAGGCATAGGAATCCTAGCTTCCGTGCTAGGATGTAAAATCAATTTGGGGAGAGACTGAGCATTTGCTGTGTGCCAGCTTTACATTTATTACCAACATTAAATTCTATATGAAACTGAAATAAGGAATGGCTGATACAAAGTTGTAGTTGTTTTTAACTCTCGCTCACGCCGCCAGATTGGAGCATCTTTTGCCAAATCCCCCAGTGGCCACGTTCTTCCTTTTCTCATCCTCCCTCAGTAAAGAAGATAACGAGGAGGAAAGGGATCAAAGCTGATTTACTTTGGCTTGTGTCTTCCCTCAGTTGGAAGGGAACTTTCTAGCTCACCTTCCTCTTCTACACCTCCTTCCCATGCAGGAAAATGAAGGTAGTTACTTTTTACTTGTTCCTGCTCCTGAGCAGCCTGGGAACCTAAGGTGACCTCTTACTTTTGAAATGGAGGGAATTGCTGAATATATGAAACCCTGCATGAGAGGAAAGGGTGGTTTGTTTGAGGGGGTGCGGGGGGGGTGTTACATTTTTCAGTAGATTCAATTCAGCTCTGAATTTCTCCCAGCAGTAAAATCAGTAAACTAAATCAACTTTGAATCTGGTGAAGTGGAACATATTTTTAAGTATGCTATAGCCATTTAGGTGTTGGTTTCCTATAGTTCCTTTAAAAATATGATTAACCTTTCTAGCTCTAAAATAGGTAATCTTCATGCTACAATTTTAGCTTTGGAATCCTCTTACGACATCTTATGGCATTTCTTCCTCCCAAATATAATTATGTAATGATATCTCTTCTTTTTTGGGTTTCAAAGCCTCCTTCAGGACTAGATGGCTTTTTAGGCTTTGGTCTAGAATTCCAGTTCAGAAATTACAAATTGATTTAGAGACTACAGTATCCATCTGTACATTTTTAAGTGTTGTACTAGCTGAAGTCTGAGTGCTGTAATGCGATAAGTAACCTACTTACCCTTTAACTTTATTACTTTAAAAAATGGCAGTGCCCCAGTTTGTGGGATGTTGCATAACATGAGACTCCCATGTATGATTTATAATATTGACATCACAGACTGTGCTGGTTAATGTCAGTCCTGGACTGCTGCTTTATATCAGCAACTATCAAGCCTATTCGTTATCAATAAATAAGAAATGCCACATAGTTTCATTTAGCTTTCTTGAAAAATGTTGTGCTTTTTAAAAATTTTGAGCTATAGGTATTAATATAATTATCTGATTATATTAATCAGGGAAGGAAGAAAAACAAAATAAGTGACTCAATTTTCATAGTGTTTATTCTCATTGGCAAGCTCTCTCTTGCCTTTCTGCCCCCACATACCTTCTTTTGAGGCTGAATTCATTCCACACACATGTGAGGACTGGCTGATGGTGGCTTGTATTTTTCAGTTCATGAGGTTACACTGTGTCCATCTGACCCTCTGCACAAGCTAAAGCACTTATTGGAGCCTTGCAAAATTGGGGAGGGGGAGAGAGAGCCCATTCTCCCCCCATCTTAGAAAACTCTTCCTGCAACCAACTTTGCATCTGCAAACATGCCCTGGGTCCTTTGGGGGCAAGCAGGGAAAAAACTTCATTGAGGCCATATGCTGGGTAGGACATCATGAATTCAGCTCCAGTTCATGACAAACAGAGGCGCAAGATGAGCAAAATGAGGTCCTCTTAGCCCAGCCCTGGTGGTGACTCGCATCCTCACATCTGCTCATGTGCTTGCAAGCACTTAGCTAATGCTATGCAAGTTGCTACTCCAATAGCAGCAGGGTGGTTCTCATAATACAGTTTCACAGGACTGGGTCTTTGTCTCTTATCTTGTCTGTGTGTTTGTCCAAAGCTTTGCCATATTGGGAGGTAGGAAATCATTTTAGAGCTGAAGGAAAGATTCTTGTACAGATGAAAAGATGTGTTTGGGCTTCTTAAAGATCTCATACAGATTATTTTTATATAAACCAAATTCAATTTATTTAGTTAAATGATGCTGGATATTTTCACCACTGGCCAAGTGCTTAATGGTACTGTCCCCATTTTGAATGACTTTGGTTTACTGCCAGAATTTTATATGCTAGAGCAATGACAAGGTACTCATGGTATCATTTCAATTATTATTCTAATTTGGACTAAGACCGTTACATTGGGCTGTGGACAAATGCCCTCTTCTAAATCCAGTTAAAAGTTGAACCTAATTTTGTCGGTTTTTTTTTTCTTGAAGTTCTTTGAGCGAGAGTCTCTCTGAGGTTTTTTTCTGAGCAAGTTCTCATTTGTTCAAACAAAACCTGCTGATCCAACAAAAATTATCCAGTTGTGAAACATAAGGAAATTAAATGTGTTATTATGAGTGGGAGATGTTGGTAGAGCTTTGCATTACAAGAAAAGTTATCCCCAAACCCTCAGAGTGTCCACTGAATCTTTTTCTTGAATTTATGTCACTCGGTTTGTAACTGCAGCTTTTTCTCTGAAATTCAGTGTGAAATTACATGGTGAAAGGTAATACTTTTTCTCAGTCTCCTGGGTCCAATGAGATGTAATATGAAGCACAGGACTTGAAAGGCTGGCTGCAGTCACATAGTTTAGACCACTGAATATATGCAAATTCCCCTCTATTTGAACTCTATTGTAAGGGCATTTTTCATGGTTATATTACAAGTCTCATCATATCTTTTTATTTACCTAGTGCTTGACATTCTAAATGTGAAAAAGTGAGAATCTTAGTTTCCAGGGCTTTTTTAGCAAGCTTCTCCTGTGGTTCAAATGTGATTTCAGTTCTCCACCAGAACGTAGTTTAAAATTTCATAGCAAGAGAGCGGAAATCAAAAGAACTCAAAATGCTGAGAGGGGGGGGAAAGAAAAAAAGGAGAAAAAAAACCATCACCACTTGATTTCGGGGAGATAGGCAGGCCCTGAACCATCTGCTCTGGCTGGGCCTGCTTTGGGCTGGGGGATTGGACTACAGACCTCCAGAAGTGCCTTCCAGCCTCAGCCATTCTGTGATTTGGTGTCCGCTTCCGTGCAGGGTATTGAAACCTGCTAAGTGTTTCTGCTGTGCATTTGTCTTCCATCTGTGAATCAGTCATTCACAGCCTTAATGCTCTCAACAGTATTAATCAAACAGCTTGGATGAAGGTATACAAATGATTCCTAGAGGTCTATGTAGTGTTTCTGTTGTGCATTCATTAACAGTACTGCATTATGTCCTACCACTGTCTGATTACGCGTGTTCCTTGAGATTAATGATTAGACAGCTTTCTGAATACTGTAAATAATAACAAGTCATCTGCTTACAAATAGGTAGCATGGTCCTTGAATAAAGGACAGAATGAACCTGCCCTGTTATTCACAGGTATTTTCTGTTCATTATTTAACCACCTTCAGTGTAACAGGTTTTTATAATGTAACAGACTAGATCATAAATTAGATTATAATATAAAGGACTAGATCATGAGAATACATTATGCATCTGGATGTATTTATGCAAGTCCATAGGTCTATTAATGTGGACTCACTTACTTGCAAAAGCCTTTGCAGAAGATAGCAATGATGACAAATACTCTCCTGGATTGGAGTCTTGTAATTTATTCAGTTAATAAAAAGAAGACACAGTGCTTGCTAACAAAGAGCATGGAGACAGTGTGAATAAAACACACAAAACTTAAAGGATTGAAGCCTATAGGTTAGTACAGAAAAATAGGAATTGAATTAAAATAGAAAATCTTCAGCCTGTATCTTTCCTATGTCTTCTTCCATGGTTTTACAGTTTCTCTACATAGGGAAATTACTGTATAGTTGGGTAAACTGTGGATGTATGGAGTACCAGCTATGCTGTGTCAGCTTCCCCACATGCACACACAAGAATAAGATTAGTTCCAGGTAGGAGGGCTTATCCCACTTTCAAAACAGAGTAAAAAGTGCTGCAGAGAGCTGCTCACACAGGAAATGTGTATGTATTATTGACAACATGGGAAAGTCGCACTGAATTCCTGTAGAATGAGTTCCCCTTGGAGACAAAGGCTTAGGGAATAGGCTCTCTGCAGCAAAAACCTATTTTTGCCTGTGCAAGAGTGGGAGTGTCTAGCAAAAGTTTTGCATACCATTGACTAATTACCCTTTTCCTTTTAATCTACCTAAATTATGCTGCTATAATTTTTGCCATGCATGCAGAACTATTGTATTTCACATACATATCGACTGTAAAACAATTTCATTCTGGAGCCTGTCACAGTGCAAGATTATTGGAGTTGACTGTGAGATTAGAGCATTACCTACAAATGTGTGCTTTACTGTCACTGGTAATAATATGCAAGCATGGCTTAAAACTGGAAGCAAACATACGGAAATTATCCAGTAGATACAGACTAAAGCCAGTTACTCAAGTTGCTCTTCATTTGTTTGTATAAAAAAGATTTGTTAAAGCTTCAGTTTTCAGCAATAAAGAAGGGGAATATATGTGTGTGTGCATAAATGCATATTTAAAACATATATATTTAAATCTTCTATATCTATATACAGTATTCTTATATCTATAAACTGTGTATCTATATAACTATATATTTATATCACTCCAATATGAGAAAGGCCAAAACAAATCTAAATCTGAACTGCTTTTCCATCCTTTAGTATGAGAGATCAGTGCAAAATCAGTGTAAAAACCTCCTAATTTGATAGCATTTCGTACTGGCTTTGTAGTGATGTCTATGAGTCGAAATGGTGCAAAGTAGGGGGGAATCAGGCTCCTGGTAGGATTTCACTCAACTGGTTGTTAGTGCTTTTATAGTACTCCTTGTTGTCATTCAGAGTTTCCACCTTCAAAGCACAGGTCATTTAGACTGGTTGTGTCTTGTTGCCAAAAAGTGATGTCCTAATTATAAACCACCAGTCTGTTTTTCTGATGAGAGTGAAATACTAGTTTACAGATTTCACCAAACCTGTTTGATTCATGGGGGGCTATGACCTGGCAGTGCAATGTTTGACAAAGGCCATAATTCATTCAAGAACCCATGTAGCTTTTATTTAGAAATACTTGGTTTTGAAAGGAATTAAAAGGAGCAACCTTCCTAAATCATTTCTAAAGTACCCCATGGTGCACTGTTTTTTAACATCCAGAAAGATCTTAATTTTTGTTTGCTACAGAAAAAAAGTCAGGCTGCTTGTATAAATTTGATACATCAGCTACCTCTAGCACAAATAATTAACTCTTTCTTCAGCCCAAACTGAAACTTGAAAATTTGTTTGTATTCTTTATTGACTGGATTTTTTTTTTAAATAATGTATTCAAATTTAAATAATGAACTTTAAATATTGTATGATTTACTGGCACAAATACACAAAAACCGTTGGCAGAACTTGTTTCTGTGAGATACTCAGTTCATAAGGCAGGAGAAATTTCCCTTATCTGGATACTTTGTGAGGCTAGCCAGACTCTCAGAGTAAAATCAGCAAAAATGAAAACTCTACAGAAAGATACTGTTATCACTCACAGATATGGTATTTTAATAGATATGTAAATACGTGAAGTAAAAACCTATGCCCAGAAATAAATTCATTCACCTTAAGAAATTCATTGTGACAAATAGCGTAACACGTAGGAATGAGAGCAAGTGCTTGTGCATCACCTCATGAAAAGCAATATAGCTTATTTAGCTCAGATTTTGATTGCATTATAAGAGATTCTGTTGCCAGAAAGCTGAGTAAAAATATGGTAAGATGAAATTAATTGGCAGGCCTGAATCAGTTGATCTTTTATGTTTACAGACATTTCACAACAGACTTAACACAGTAGTATTTCACAGCAGCTCTTTTTCAAATATGAACAAAAGGCTGTGCAGAGGAAGGATGACCTTTTTATCTTTGTAGTCAAAAAGCTCATAGATTTATTTTTAGACATGATGCATATGGCATAATGGCCTAAAATTTTCCCCAAGTGCCAGGTTGTGAGTGGTTCTGAGGCAACAGTAAGAATTTTGTTAAAGGAAATATTGTGGTGAATGCATGAAACACTTTACTATAATAAAGATGAGGGGGAGGGTGAAGGGAAGAGAGAGAGAAATGTACAACTAAATGTCTCTGTCTCCTAAACACTCACAGAAGTGCTGTTTGAAATTGAGCAGAAATGGGCAAGCCCCACATTCCTCCTGTGGTCACCGAGCTTCCCACTCTTCTAATGCACTCCAGTAGACTTGCAGAGTTCAGCTGCCACTGCAAAGCTCACATCTGGTATGGGGAGCATGCTTTAATAATCCTAGAAATAATTTAGAATTACCTACTCATCTTGGAAGCAGTTCTCCTTTGAGACAGGGGGCCATAGTGCCCTGCAATGAGGCCTCCACGATCGATTTGCAGCGCACAAGTGCTCCGTCAGACATGTTGCAGCTACCGGGTGTCCCCTGTGCACTTGTGGGGGAGTTCTGGATTCCAGATCTTAAACCTGTGGGTTTCCCAGCAGGGTTGTCTCCGGAGGCCTGGAAGTGACGGGCCCTGCATTGGTACAGAAAGCTGATTTGCAGTGAACCCAGTCTCCACCTACTGTGCTCAAAGATTTGTGTGTCCATGTGTTCATATACTACGGACCGTATGTGCAGTGGGTCTCATTGACGCTTGCCTATTGGGGTCAGTAAGATTCTTTTGGCTTTCTAATCTCTCACTGAAGTCAGTGAGGGTCTGATTCTGCCCATTTGCCATGCTGAACAAACACTTCAGTTTAGCTCAAAGCCGTGTTGAGAGGTGTCATTTCTCAGAGGGGAGTTAGAACCATAGAATCATAAAATCATGGAATTGTTTAGGTTGGAAAAGACCTTTAAGATCATCAAGTCCAACCGTTAACCTAACCCTGCCATCCCACCACTAAACCATGTCCCTAAGCACCTCGTCTGCCTGTCTTTTAAATATCTCCAGGGATGGGGACGCAACCACTTCCCTGGACAGCCGGTTCCAGTGCTTGGCAACCCGTTTGCTGTTTAAGTGCTCCAGAGTTCCTCTGTCACCAACTGGGCCCTGGAGGTCCATAAACCAAAATGATATGATTTTTAGCATTTTCCTGTTTTTCTGGTTTATACATTCAAGCTGAAGCTGAAATGGTGAATAAAGATATTCATCCCATGTGTAGCTGAGACCAATTACTTAATTATTGCATCTGTTTTTTTATTATTAATCCCTACTCAAGTCACAAAATACCTGATCCAAAGCTAGATTCAGGTTTTGCTGGCCTCAAATCTGGATAGTCCTTGAGGTATAGGTTTTGTATCAGTTTATTCTTGCCTGTGGTAACAATGCAGGTTATGGTAGGCATCCAAAGTCAATGGATAATCAAGATTTTTAGCAGAACAATAGTGTATTGTGGAAGCTAAAATTACTGTCCCATACTCATCCACAGATCTTTAATGAAATCAATGGGACTTCTTAAGTACAACTGAAGAAGAACTGATTCTTAACTCACAAAATCAGAAATCTTAATATAATGTCAGATTTTGCAAGTACATAAAAAAAATACAGTTTCAGTGCTGTCCTTTTAAGATTTGATAAATAATTGCTGGTTACTCAACAAGCCCAGTTTTTCAAAAAGTTGCTGACAGGGTTATGGTGCTTATGATGAAAATAAATAAAAACAAGTCTTGCGAGGCCTAGAAGGCAGGGAGGCAAGTTTTTACAGGATTAGGCCTTAAATTAGAATAATTCCACATTTAAGAAAGAATACATCTGGTAGGCAGAAACGAAATCTGCATGTATATTTACCCAGGAGGACGTGAACTGAGCTTAAGACGTTGTTAGGCAAGTGATGAAGAGCTTGGATGTATGAAGGTCTGGCTTTTCTTTATACTTAGACAGTTCAGAATGGTCTGCCGAATCGAGTATGCATTCAAACCTCCCGTGTGCCAAGAGGAGCACAGAATCCTTGCAGTGGGGGAGGAAGGAATTTGGTTGGCCCACTTGCTGAAGAACAGTGTTGTCGCTGCACCTGTGGGACGCTTTGACTGGGGGTGTGGGAGTGGCTGTGGTATGTACATCACAGCTCAGGACACATGGAAACAGCACACTGAAAGGATGGCTTGCACTTGTTCAGTGAAATTAGACCTGTCTTAAGCTGTCTGAGGGTAATTTAGAAGAAATGCTGATCCTTCAGAACCTGCAGATTTGGATTTCCACTGGAATCTTGTCTGGGAAAGATTTAAACTTGATAAGGAGCCAGAGCTCAGTCCTTAAACTTTCCTCTTTCTCCAAATCAGCGTGGAGACTTGGATTTGTTACATACCAAGGTCATTTTTCTGCTGGTAATGTGCAGTGATGTGAGAACTGCTCAGACTGATCATTGCCCACTGGATGGCCTTTGCTCAGTGGAATTTTCCTCCAAAATGGTATTACAGAAAAATAGATAACGCCTCTCTAGAAGCTCATTCTGTTTGTCTCTGTCTGTTATTAATAACAGTCACCTGTAGCTAAGAAACTTGGATTTGTAGTCGTAAATGGCCAGGAGAGGCAGGACTGAGAAGTTAATGTTACTCATAGGTAATTTTACTGTTACGTGTGTTTACAGTTCTTATCACTTCCAAACACATACTCATTAATATTTTATGATACCTTGGAGCTGCTTAATGAAAACATGAACTGTGTTGCATGCAAGTTTTCCATTAAAGCTTCTGCTGTCCAGTTATTTTGATGAGAGATATGGGTTCATTTGTTTTTTAAGGGGGCTTCTACTTTTCAGCTGAAAGATAAATTATCTTTCCGGATCTTAAAAAAAACCCCACAACCTAAAATGCCTTCATCTTCTCCAAAGTAAACTGAAGGGAAAGTTAATTTCACTGAGTTGTATAAAAAGAGGAAAGAAAGGATGTGTTTTTTTGTATATCTTCTGTCTATCAGTACTGGTTGAGAAACTCTTCCCCTACAATCTCAGCCTTTTCCTTATCTATTACCATTAAATCTACAACCTATACCTCTAGAAATCACTCGTACCCTCTAGAGGATCATGGGGACTGTTTCTTTATTGTGTTACATCAAATCACAATGATCTAAACTCTTAACATGAGTCTCATAAACCTATGTAATTCACTAGAAATTGGTTACCAGAGAAAACCAAATTTTTTTCTAGAAACGGATTTGCAGTAAATGACTTCTGCTGAACTCCAGTCTCTCTTCTAG
Source organism: Gorsachius magnificus (assembly GCA_034008185.1). Taxonomy (NCBI): domain Eukaryota; kingdom Metazoa; phylum Chordata; class Aves; order Pelecaniformes; family Ardeidae; genus Gorsachius; species Gorsachius magnificus. The sequence continues at coordinate 33,241,731 of CM067084.1, forward strand.
TTTAAAACTGTGTAAAAGTTCATAATTTATCACATAAATCAGGATAAAAAGTTTTATTATTCAGCATTAAAAGTTATTATACTTTGTATTTTTTCATACTGAAAGCACATTACAAGACTGTCTTCATTAATTGTGGCAAACAATGCTTGACTTCCGTTGCTTGGGGAGAATGGTACCACCTGAAATTCAATAGGCTAAATTAGTCTGGTCTTAAGTACTCCGTACAATGATCCATGTACTTAGGGATGCAATATGCAATTTCAAGAGGAAATTTTTAGATATTTGTGTTCACACTAAGAAAAAAAAAAAATATCTAGAAATAAAGACTAAATTGATATCAGATGATGAGAGTCAGTTCCAGTCCATGAGTAAATGTTAGACACACCCATGCTTTTTTTGTAATTTACATGCTACTACAGGATACGAAACATTTAACATCTGTTTGGGGAGAAATCTGCCTATTTTAGTAAAAAGAAGTGTGCTTTATCTGTTAGATTCACAGGTCTGAAATGTCTTCTCTTCTGTTTATATTCTGAATTATTAATGTGAGTATATCTAAATTAATCCCACATCCCTGCTCATGTAGAAGAGAAGGTCTCTAAGTGTTACGCTGCTGTGTTTAAATGTCTTCTCTTTATTGAAGCATTATTTTCATTACCTATTCTGTTATATGATTTTTGCCTTTATTTTTCTGTGGTGTGGCGCTTTCTGCTGTTGTGTAGCATTTGGGTATCCTTTTATGACAATTGTCTTTGCAGCTACCATTCTGTGGTTACAAAATCCATCATGAAAGCTAATATGCTTTTAAAATATAAACATACAATGCTAGATGAAGGGATTGTGAAACAGATAAACAGAGGCAGATGGCATAGATTTAATTAATAAAAAACACAAACAGGAAAATAAATATGCTGCAATGATTTAATGCCTAATCTAATTAAGAAAAAAATGTCTTGGCGTTTAGTTATTGCCAGGAAATTATATGCTATGTTGTTTCTATTTGGAGAGAAATGGTTTGTATAAACTTTACAGCATTTTGCTTTATGAAGAATCTGACACATTCTTATGGAATGCCAAGAAACTTTGCTCCTTGCAAGGAACAAAATTCAGGAGAAAGCAGTGAATGAGGCTCAGGTCAATAGGTTAGATCTGGATAAGTCAGAGCTGGAGTTTGAGGCTGAGCTCTTGAATACCAGGTTAATGCCTTTGCTGTTGTGCCACTGACTGTGTAGCCAGTGGATCTCACAGCCCATTTTGACCAGAAGTTTAGCGTCATGCTAAGAAGCCCTCCCCACTGGAAATGTGTTTGAAACCAGTGCACAAACACGTGGAGCACAGGATTGTTTTGCCAAATTAACATATTTCTAAAGAGAGGGAGGAAAAAAACTTTACATTTAAAAAAACCCCCCAAAACATTATTAACTACTAGTCTAACCAATTTCTTAGATATCTTTACAGTTTATTAGAACTGGTTAAAAGAGGTTAAAAAATAAGAATAGGAAAAACATCAAGGGAAAAAAAGGTATAGAGTTCTTGACTCGTTGCTTTGGTATTTGCGATCTATTGCTGTTTTCTTTTTGCATAAAAATTTGAGGACTGAACATGCAAGAAGCAATGATATGGTCATCTGGGGTTTGATACAAGTTCAATGTTATTTCACCCAAATGGAAATTGATTTTGAAATTTAAGCAATTCTCTAGGCTGATAACTAAAATCCAGTTTTACGTGCAGTTTATTCTCTGGAGATAGTGTATTGTTGGCTCTAAGTACAATGTTGGAGTTTGTCTCATGAGACTTTTCTCCATTGCTGCTACATTCATAATGTCGTAAGAGACCAATATTGGAACTGAGTTAGTGTTTGTTTTGTGGAGTATTTCACTGTCCAGAAAATAAAAATCAGAGAGAGAGAACCTTGTGGAGTCACACAGGAGATGGGTCTGTGGAATTAAAACCACAACAAATTTGGGTTTCATTTGTTGGGGAGTTTTGGCCTGTTCAATCTAGGAAAAACTAGTAAAGAGGTAAGTGTGTGACTGTGCTGGATTTTGGTTTCAGAATTATATCATTGTTTACAGTGCTTTAGCTTTCTGGAAAAAAGGTTAACACTGACAATCCCAAACAAAAGAAAACAAGGAGAAATAGTTCTCTTTTCTTGTTATTGTTGAATCAAATAAATTTTACTGGGTTTTCCTCAATAAATTCAAGTTTTATTTTAGGTCAGGCTGAGATTAATTTAATTTTTATTGCCTTTTTTAGTCAGAGAAGCAACAAGATCAGCTATTGCTAGACTCTTCAGTGTTTCAGACAGACCGTTGGAGCCTGGTAGGAAAGTTGTTGGCTTACATACCAAAACCAGCTAAAACAGCCCCCGTGAACACTCTCAGGGGCCTGGGAGTGACATGGGGACATCAGCCCTATCTGACCGAGGTCACAAGTAAGCCCCGCTTGCAGGATGCCCCGCAGACTGTGCAGGGTCAGAGGGGGCTGGAGGGATGAAGGGGTGGAGGGGTGGCGTCTCCAAGCCTCCAATCATCCAGCTGCTCATGGTTTTTCAAGCACTGGTTATGTTGATCGAGAGCAGTCCCAGAGTGACAGCATCATTCTTATCAATCTGCTTTCTGCTTCCATTTGCCACACAGAAAGGGCTGTAGCTGCTCTCCTTGAGTTTGCTGATGTCTCATCACCACTGTCCGCCTGTCTTCCTGGCTGAGTGAGGGCAGATTCCTGGCTCTGGGAGGGCATCTGTTCCCTGGCACTTCCTCCTTCAGCTATACATCCTCTGTTTGTCTCTCCATGTGTGTATGTGTGAGAAGAGGGTGAGATCTTCTCCCTGGCTTACGGTTAGGTACGCTATGGTTTGATAGGTAAATCTGTAAAAATGCCGTTAAAAAGTTCAAGAGTCCTCTCACTAATTTCTTTAACTAATTTTATCATTATTAGAATACCGTTCTGGTCCAATCTTTAACCTTCAGGAAACTAAACCTTTTTTAGTAACTGCTACTCAGAATTAGTGTTGTGGAATAGGTCTAGTACCTCAAAATACTTCAAAAATTATAGGAATTGCTTTCCTCCACTAATGATCCATATGGGTTGTCTGTTGCTTTTATATTACTTTATACTGTTTCATATGTTGACTGTTAATCTTACTTATCCCATACAAAAAGAAAAAAAAATATAAAAATTCTCTTTTTATCCACTACATTTAAAAAAAAAGTTTGAAGGAAATCCTCTCGGGCAGTCTACTAGTTTATATTGGAATCTTAGTCCTCTAGTATAGATACTGATTATTATCCAGTTACGGAACAAAATTTAAAGTGAAAGAAGAATTTGGTTTTTCTGTTGAGCTGAAAGAAGTGGCACTAATGTCTTTCAAACAGGACTTATCCTTATTCACCTGAGCAAAATAACTTTCAGAAATAGAACTAAAAATCTAAGTTAGGATGACTTAGAGGGAACTAAAATAGATGTGATGCCAAAATTGAGCTGGAAAGATTTTATTCTTATATTTTCTAATTTTTTTACTGCATTTTACATGCAATTGTACTTTTTCATTTGTGGGTATAGGAGATGAGGAACGCAGTATGGCCATTTGTGCAGATATTTGCAAGAGACTATACATATTGGAGTGAACCTCGCTTGCCACCTTCTACATAAGCTAATGTTTATTTAGCAATCTTCATAGTATAAGCCTCTCACGAGAAGGCAGTTGCATTCCTCATCTGCAGGATTCTTAAAAATTTGTCTTGCTGTCAGGCTGTTTTAGGTTTTTAATAGGTGTGTAAAATCTTACAGACTTGTAAATCTCCTAAAACATTCACATGAATAATGCAGAAGTTAAAATTCACATGGGTGAGAAGTTTCACAGATAAGAGACCATCTACTAAGAAAGCATGTGGTTGCCCTGTGAGTGCAATTGGAGTTGTAAACATTATCTGGTAAAAGTGAGGTTTCCTGAGGCTGAAGTAAGTAAAGCCTGTTACATCTTCTGGTATTAATCATAATAAGTGTTTTATCTTTGGCTGTCATGTTTAGTTTCTGCATGCAATTTACCTCTCAGGCAAGCTGTTCACGGTATCGGCCAAGCTTATCTCTGAACTTATGGTCTTCAAGTACCTAAATGTATTTCCACCAGAGTTCCCACAGTTAATGTGACAAAAGCCAACATAAGTGCTATTTTAAGACCGCACTGCATCCCTTTACAGAAAAATAGTGTTGCTTGTATTCTGATCACTCCTATCAACCAAAGTAAAGCTTAACTGCCTCTACTAGTGCTATGCTCTACTGTAATTTTATTATGACCTATTTTCAGATAGACTTTCTGTACACACAGAATTTATCTTGACTCCAAATGTCCCTCACACATGTTATCTCCTATCCTCTAAAGTGCCTTTACTGCCACAGGACTTCCACATACAAAGGATGTCATTATCTGTCTGACTCCAAAGGTATGTTTAGCAAGATGCAAAAGCATGAAGGAAACACATGGTCCCTGTCCCAAAAAGTCTACCAGGAAAACATTCAAATTGCTTCAGGGGATCCAGCAATAGCCCCCTGAGAGGAAGGCAGGGGAAAACAAAAAAGAAAAAAAAAAAAAGCCTTAAACAATTTTGTGAGTGGCTCTATTTGCAGGATGATTCCAAAATGATACGGAGAAAGAGGTCAAAGATTAGACAGCTCTTAATATTCTGCTCTGCATGACCCCATCTCACTGCAATACTCTCATGATCTGCTAATAATCCTTTATAATTAAGCTTCCAGCCTAATATTAAAATGTAATCCACATGAACACCAATCGGAGCATACAGCAAGAAGTGAAGTGGTTACCTCTTTGGGTTGTGCATGGCAAGCACTCTGCAGTTTTAATTTTAAATCTTTAAAACATTTGGCCCTTGATGTAAAGACAAATTAAGTTTCACTTCTGATGCACACAAATACAGTACAACACATCTAGTTCAGACCTGCTGCTGTAACAGTTTGCCTGCGTAATGCTTGCCAAAAGAATATGGAAACATTGCCACTGTGAAAATGGAGACTGCGCTTGCTAGCTACCTTGACATTTACACAGAGTGTGAATGCCAGACACATTTTGTAGCAGCCCATAAAATGAATGGCCCAGGTTCATAGTTGGTAAACTTTGAATTTGGCCTTCTGAATTGGGTTTTATATGCAATCTATATGCATGTGACATAGTAATCACCACTGCCAGAGAGTCAACTGTTTTCTCTTTGCGCTGGTGTAACTCTTAAGAACTCAGCTGAAGTTACGGTGTTACAGCACGGGACATCATGCAACATTTTACTCAGTGTTTCCATCTATTGCATTTGCTATCGCAGATTCTCTCTGTGGATTCTTATACCATTAAAACACTTCCAAATTAGTTGTCACTAGTGTGATTGGGTATTCTGCATACTAAAATGGATGGTTCCCTTTCCTCCTTTTTTTCCCTTGCATAAAACTACTCATCAGAGATCTCCCTATACAAATACTTGTATACTGACCAATTTACTTTTGCTCTCAAAAATGAAAAAAATTAACAGTCCAATATATTAGACCAATGTAAGAAACTTTTCTTGGGGGGGGGGGGGAATTTAGCTAAATGTTTAAATGTGCCAGTGCCTTTAGCCCAAAAAATTCTTAATTCCCATGAGATTGCAGAACATAAAATGGAAAACTGAACTGCAGCAGTAAAGCACCTAGAAGATTGAATAAAACAGGAAAAGACTGCATCTTAAGATGCAGATAGTTTTTCTCATTTCTTTAATGAAGATTTGCAAAGTAGCTAAGAATGTTTTCCACTGATGGCATGTCGTGGAATTCTAAACATCTAATTAGTGTCTAGAGAGCTGACTAACTAGGAACTGCCAGTGATATTAATATCTAACATATATTGCTTTAATTAGCCAAATCCATAGGTCAACATTAACACTGATTTTCCAGTCCTGGAAAACTTCATTGCAGAATTTGACACTCAGGTTCCTACAGCTGCCAGGCAACCTCCATGAATGGCCAGGGCAAACTGAGGCAAGAGGGTGAAGGGCATGAGTACGGATATTGCTTTGAGCAGAAAGGTGGGTTGCCAAACATTGTCCACGTATCATTGTAGTGTGGAATTGCTTTCCAATTTTGGAAGGAACAAGTTGTGACAAGAGAAGCTTTATGTCATCAGTGGTGAGATTGCCAGAAAGGATGCAAAGGATGTTTCAGAATAGAAAGATGCAACAGAGAGCACTTGCAGCAGCTATTGTAGCTGGTTTTACTGCTTTAAAGCCAATGTTACTTTTCTCACATTCTGGCCTCTTTTGACGTCCAGAGTGGCTTACAGAAATGATGATAATCATTACTGTTTTTCAGCACAATCTTTCTTTTTTTTTTTTTTTTTTTTTAAGGTTTATTGTCTTCTTTAGAAGAAAAAGAGAAAAAGAGCCCACAGAAGGAGAGAGCAAGTAGACAAAAGAAAGAACACACACTTACTTTCTTAGGCTTGTTACTGTCATGAAGGTCACATTAAGATTTAATTTTGTTTCCTGCCCCTTCCTTCATTGTAAAATCTAGATGAAACTGTAGGAAATAGCAGAAAACAAAGATAAAACCATATTTTCAGGAGGGGACTTGAAGTAGACATGGGAAGTAGCCTGGGCATGATTTTTCAGGGCATGGAATGATGGCATGGTAGATAGACCATTCATCCTTTATGGGTAGAAATACACTAAAGTTTTTCTGTGTTTTAAATATTCATGCTATATTTGCAAAGCAATACAATAAAGTATATGTGGTATATTGCAGTACCAGGAAGATAGTTGTTACTGGTTTGTAAGTAATTAGAATTAAGTTGCTTGAAAAATGTAAAGAGACATATTTCCAAAAAAAAAAAAAAAAAAAAAAACGTATTAAACTAATTTAAATAAAATAAATCCTTATTTGCTTAGTAAATGCCAGCTCTGTGGTTCTCCTGATGTATCACTCAATGTAGTTTACTTTTACTGGAGGCAGTGAAAACTTGATCAGCATAAATTTAAAGATTGTGGGTAGTATATGTGCTGAGGTAGTTAATAGAAGTGCTGATGTTTTCTTAAATTGGTAGTAACCTCTGACTAGGATGCTAACTTGCTCTGCATATGTTATTTATGTAAATCATGCTAATGGAAAAAGTTGCAGACAGGTATTTTTAATTAGGCTAGAAAACAAAACAATAAATACTTGATGCAGTAAATTTATTTACCTGCCATTAAGCCTGATCTTAAAATATGTATACTTATACCTTGTACGACAGTCAAAAAGGAGAAAACAATGAAAAAGTTTGTAGTGGAGAAGGCAGGAGGCAGACTTGGGGTGAGTAACAGTGAGGTTAGCTATCAATGGTCTGGAAGAGGATTTGGTTTTGGAGTTGTTTCACATTTTTATGCTCATGCACTGCATTGCACTGCAGTGTGCCAGAGGGAGCAGGCCCTGCTGATTCCCAAAACCCATGCAGCTATAAAGTAATAACAGGGAATGAGGAGAGTGTGCCCCTGTCTTTCCCACGGTGCCTAGTAAATCTATTTTGGCATAGTAACTGAGAAACCTGTATCTATTCCTATGGCATCTCTGATGAGAAAGAGGTAAAAGCATAGGGTCTGCCAGAATAAGGGCTGGATTATTAGTATACAGAGACCTAAATACCAGACTTATTTCTGACAGGCCAAAATGACCATTATTACAGACCTTAATTCTAGAATGTCTTCTAGTTATAAGCCAAGATTGGCCTGGCTTTGTATTTAACTTAGGCTGACAGAGCTGCCAGGGGGAAAAAAAAGGCTAAAAAGTCTAAATTTTTGTTACAAAAGATAGAGAAGGAAATATTTGAGCTAAACATTGAAAACCATTGCTTCTCATATTACCCTAGCAGGTAGTACCAGATGGGAAGGGAGGAGAGCTAGACATAAACCAGAAGTGCTTCAAAGACCACATGTGAATGGGTGCAGGTGGGCCCACGCTCTTCTGCTTCAAGCTGGTCGTGAGGCAGCCATGGTAAGGAGACATCACATCAGGCTGCGCTGGTAGGAGCCTGTACCTCCACGGGGTTGTCGCAAGGAGGCCATTTAATACCCAAGCCAGTTCAGCGCAGTGATTCCCCAGCGGGAGCCAGCAGCTATGCACTGCTGCATGCAGAGCCTTTAGGAAGCCCTGTTCCTCTTATGTGGCTGCCTCAGTTTATTCTGAGAACCTGAGTCATGGGCAGGCTGATGTTAGATGGTCTACTCCACATAAAGAGGATGTAGGGACATGAGGCAGTTGAACCACAACACCTATGCATCCTGCGATGGCACTGACAGGTAGAAATACTTCAGGCTTCAGATTAAACATTACAAGAGTCAGACATATGTTAATTTTTTATTGAAACTATGACTTTTCTACAATACTGATTCTCCACACACAAAAATGTTTAATATAAATCACTTTTTCTCCTCTTGCAAAAACTCTAGAAGTTCCAGGAAAAAACAGACAGGTCTGAGCACAGGTTCATATTGGGATGAAGAGCCCAGGTTACTGGGGACAGGGTGTGGTTACCCAGGAGATGAGGAATAACAAGAAGATTGTAGGGGATCAGATCATTATGAGCTGCCTGCTAGGTAAAGAGCTTGAATTCAGAAGTGTGAATGTTATGCTTGGCTCTGCAACTTTAACTTCCTTTTCTTATCAGTTTACTTGCTGGTGTATATGTATTTATAAGTAGAGCCGTACCAGATTCAGATATTAATGCAAATATTTCCTCTGGCAAGTAGACTTTAAACTAAATTTCAGTCTGACTCTGCACTTGCTAAATTATATTAAAGATATACTGTGGACTAAATCTGTGAATTTTTATGTAGATCTTTTAAAGTATTCTAAACTGTTACTTAGTTCATATTTTCTGAAAACCTGTACTGAGGTTTGTTGCAGAATTTCTGTAATGACTTTCAGACTGCAAAACACATTCTGTCTCTGTTTTGTACGGTTTAAGATTTTCCTGCCAACTCCTTGTAGAGCGCCACTTCCAATCTGTCCTCAGGGAAACCACTGTAAGATAGGGGGATTGTTTATTTTTAAGCTTTTGAAACTTAGCTTTTGCTCAGTACTTGAACCAGAGAAATTTAAATCAGCAGAAGGCCTCCCTTTTGCCTCTATAGATTTCAGACCAGGTTCTAACTGCTATTTCATTCCTATAAAGCTTGTGCCCTTTTCCCCTTCAGATGTCTTGATCAAAATGAAAATCCAAATAACAATGAAATTACTTTTAGTGCTTCTCCTCTCCCTGACTTACTCCCCCTTTTGTCCAATATCAAAAGGTTAATGAACCAAGTCCACACTGTTTAGATCTTGTACCAAGTACAAAGAAATATGTTGTGAATAACTGATAAGTGGCATGATCAATAATAGGGAAACATCTTCCAGCTGGTGTTATATAAAGGAAAAATTATCAACAAAGACCCTGGCATTGTCAAAGTTGGTTTGTAATATATTGCTAAGTTACAGATTAGTCACTGCTTTTTAAACAATTGTAATGTTGGCCACTGAACCGTGTATATTTGGATCATCAAGCATGTTAAAACTCTATTTCTGAGTGTAATGGCAGATCTATAAGTTGTGCCTAATGAACTTCTCCATAGCATAAACTTAGTAGCTTTCTAACAGCCCTTTTTCAAACACTGCTTGCCATTATGAATCTAGTTCAAAACAGTAAGTACAAAAGCGAAGAGATGTTTCAGCTTAAAAGCAGGCATTTCCTAGGTAACTGAGGTATGTTTATTTTTAAATAAATTTCCTTAGTATCCCTGAAGACAGAATGCTATTTGGTAATCATGAATAAAATTCTTGAGCGGCAGCTCTGTAAGTTCTGGCCTAACTCCTGTGGCACTATATTTTGATTAACACACTAGCTGTCTGATGTTCCCTCAAAATTCTGCTGCTGTGGGCATTTAATGGAGCCTAAGAACATTTGTCAAATATAAATTTATTAGAAGTCTTTTAAGGAAAAAGCAATATCTTAGAGGAAATCCTATGGGTATAACATTGAAATTTGTTATGGAACTGTGTGGAATTTCTTGCCATCAGTATTTTACCTGTAATTTATGTAGACAAAAGGCTAAGCACAAGCACATGTTTTCATATGCACAACTTTGTTGTGTATCGATTAATTGCCCAGGAGGATTCATGCCTTCTAGACACTGAGTAAAATCTTGGTCCTATGATTTTCAATGGGAGATCTGGTATGGACTTGCAGAGGGTCAGGATTTTATAAAAACAAAAGTAAAAAGGATTGTTGGATGTAGGCTGATTTTCCGAAATCCATTTGTTATTCACCTTTCCAACATTGTTTTAACAAATAATGAATAAATTACTTGAAAAATGCCTTTATAGGGAAGAAAACAGAAAGAAGTTCTGATTTTGAGCAAAATTATCTGACAGAGAGATAAGATATATCTTTTAAACTACTGGCTTCTCCCTAACATAAGTTGTCAGCTCCCCAAAGACAAAGTACTGTCTGAGACCTTAATGAACTTTTCTGTCAACAAAATAACTGTTGTTTTGAGATGAGCTGGGGAAAAAAAAAAGAATATAGATAATGAAAAAAAATGCTTTAGTTATTTTTCAGATCAGTTTATTTTAGAAATAAGTAATATTTTTGCCAAATATTTGTTTCTGTTTTGCTTAGGTAAGGGCTTGTGGGGATCTAAAAATAGCAAGGAGGACAAATGTAAAAGCTCATTAAGGATTAGCACTTCTTCCGTATATGAAAAATAGGAAGTGTGTTAGAATGAGTAACACATCTAGAAAGAGTGTTTTTTTAAAACAATCCCTGCATTCAAAAGCAGCAAGAGTATTTTAAACATCTCTGGAATCTGTAGCATTTATAAGATCTATTTATCAGCTGCCACAAGCACAACACTTCTAAGAATGAATAAAACCATTTAAACATTTCCCGGGACTCCTGAGACTGAGGTGTGTGCCTTGCATGTCTATGTAAAGCATAAATATGAATGTGTGTAAGTGCGTGGGAGGGAAGAACAATTTTCCCTTCTTCCTCTCAAGAGAATGCCTGAAATTTAATTGAGGTAAAATAAATGTTCTTATCAGAAGGCACAATGGACCTTCCCAGTTTTGTTTGTGGCAGAGTTCAGGAGCCCTCCCCATGGCTTACGCTACCTTCCCCCCTCTTCAGATATTAACCTGGACATCATGCCTTCCAAACATTAAATGAGCTGTGTGATGTTTTATTACATTTCTCATGTGGCTAAGCTTAGTGTGGCTTTTAAGTGTTCCTCGGTATGCCGTGCTTACGCAAGTTATTTTGTGCTGTGGATTGTTGATGCTGCAGCAGCAGATAGAGTGATGTGCCTTGAATTCCAATGAGGAGAAGGCGTTGGTTTATTTTGGGGTTTTTGAGTACAGAGTGAGTATTTTTAAAAGATTTGTAACTCAGATTTTTCTCTATTTCAGGTTTAAAGCATTAGAAATGAATTGTTTTAAGTGCTGCTGGGAAATAATAATATGTCTTTAGAAAGTAAAGTAATTTAAAATGCCTTTATTTGTAAAGTATGTTGTTTATGAAAATCTGTTTTAGCTAGTGACTTGTATTACATTCGGTGTGGATCTCCACAAAATGCAGACAAATAAACAGAAGCCCTAGAGCTCTGAAAAGATAATTTTTATGAAACTAATTTTTATGAAAGGTGGCAAAGGCAGTGGGTAGAAAGTTTGCCATTGAGAACCTGATTTGTAACTAAATTAGATTTGCTTTCATTGTACTAAATTATTTCTGATCTTGTCCTGACAATTAGGGGAAATTTATAAGCAATGAGGTGGGCAATTGAAGTGATGTGTATATTTTCTTGAACTCCTTTAGGGGATTAAAACCTTTTGGTGTGTTCTATCCATCTGCTTATTTAGTGCTTGTATTATTGGAAGCAATCCTTTCCTCTTCAAGCAGTGATGCTTAGATCCCTAGTTCTTAAGGGTTGTGTATGAAACAGATTTTAAGGGATCCAGCCCTGATTAGAACAGTTAGCCTGTTAACGTCCTATGTATTTACAGTGGATTATTTGAAGGGAAGCAGGGGTTAAGTCAGCAGGTCTCTCGGCTTCCCCAGGGGTTAACCTGGCAGCCTGTTTGGCACACACAGGAGGGCTGACAGGTAGCAGGATTTGTCTAAGCAGTGTGCATGAGAGCCAACAAGGAAAACTGAATGCTCTGGATTAGTTTTGGATTATGTTGTCAGAGTGAAGCCTGATGGACAAACTGCAGAGGAATAAAATGCAATCTGTTTGGGGAAAGAGGCAGCGTGCATAGCTTTCATTTTTCAAGAAATGACAAGAAAAATCATTAATAATTTGTAAATCCATGTCCATTAACTTTTCTCTTTGTTATCCCAAGACAGTCTTTTTAACATGATTTTGCCACTGTTCTATATCTGTTCTTTCTTGTGACAGATGGCAAGATAAATATAAAATTGCAATAGTACAGTACAAACCAAAGGAAAAATATCCAGAAATCATAACACCTGGAACTGCTTAATGTGGAATATTGGGGGTGGGGAGGGGTGGTGGGTTTTCTCCATCTTTTTGTGGTGAAAGGTAAAGTTGAATATGATTTACATACTTTTCCTATTCTATAGTTCCCTTTTTGTGATCATCATTTCCTTCAAAATACTGGAAGCAACATTCCATTATTTCTTCCGTTAAAGCAATTGCATTACCAATATTGCAAACACAGTTGATTCCCTGTTTTAATTCATCTGGTTACTTCATTACTTTACTGCTCAAGTACTTAATGTTTTACAAGAGGGGAAAAACATTTTAAAAAAAAAAAAAACCAAAGAAACAAAAAACAACTTTTTTTTTTTTCACCAGAAAGTATTGCATCATTTTTCATTGAAGTAGTGTTTGTCCTTGCATATATCACCTAGTTTGTTAACAATGACTTCTCTGGCTATAGAAGAATAGTTCCTGCTCATGAACTTCAGTCAGATTTGATTTTCAGAAGGTTACCAGGGGTAGAAGGGGGCGGGAGGGGGGCAGGCTGGGGGAAGGGGTGAGGGAGTGGGGGGGGTGTACTCTTTTATAATAAAAAAAGGAACACACTAAATGTAAGCTGTCAAATAAACTCTACTTAAAGACCAAATAAAGTCAGGGAAAGACTGTAAAAAGTTTTGTGGATTTGATCTTTGTTACTCAGATTTATACCAGTTTTCACACAGTTTCTTTATTTTTACTAAAATGCCAAAACCCTGTTATGGCAGCCTTAATAGAAGAAAAAATGATTCATCAGTTACAGCTGTTGGGATTATGTTGTTGCTGAGGTGTTAGCGGAGTAAAACTATTCATAAGTGTATTAGGACTAGAACTGTAATAGTACAGCCAAATAATTTGCAGGAAAATGTTTATATGATAGATTTTAGGGTTTTTTTCTGCTTATGAATTATCCAAATGTAGAATCAATGCATTTGGTTTTGGAAGAGTACAGTAAACGTTGTCTATGAATTCATCTTGGTCTATTCACACAGATTTTGTGGCTATTCGGTATATCAAATTTAAGGTCAGTTGGGTTCATTTTCAGTGAGTGTATGGAATGTGCATTAAGTTTCTGTCTCCTAATCAGTGATACAAGAAATATTTTGGTGCTAACATTCCTAGTTTTATTATATTTCCCTAAAGTGTATTCTATCTGAAAGCAGTCTTGCTAGCTATTTTGTTTACTCAATTATTCTTGAAAAGTAAGTAGAAAAATAGGAGGAATTTTAGCCAACTTTTACTTATGAGTGTAGAATTTGCTTTTGGTTATTAACTCAGCTTTGGCTAAAAGTAATGTATTTTCCCTTGCTGCAGTGAGCCCATCTGAAGGTAAGACACCAAGGCATCTCTGTTGAGTTATAAAGTGTCATTTTCATGGGCAGTTGTTGATGGTCTGATTACAATGTATAAAATTGTTGGTTTGTGCAAGTTAAATGCTAATTTTGAGTTGTCTGGTAATAGCCTTGTGTAGTAAGGGAAAAATAAAGCAGTATTTCTGGGTTCATTATAAGGTCTTTGAAAAAAATTTCTGGAGAGTACCTCTTGGCTGAGGGAAGGGGAAAGAAGGAACTTCTGTACAGCTGCTCCCGTGACACAATCTTATCCCCTCAATTTAAAATGCAGAGTGGATGATGTAACACAATATCATCATTTTAATATTGGATGCTACATAAGTGTGTGTGCATATGTACATCAGCTTATTCATAAAATAATCTCAGGACATTTATCTTCCATATAATCTTTTAGAAGTATTAGTTGGCTAGCTGGGTGTGTTAGTAAGCAAGTAGTAAAAATACCTCCTACAGAGTAAAATGTTTATGCCCAGACTGACCCTCACTGAGTCTCTGCACCTTGTATGTGCTGTTAGCTAACACTCTAGATCTTCAGAACTGCTACTGTAATAGGAAACAACAGCACAGAGTAGAATTTAGGCTGGATTAATTTGGGCCATGTTGCATGTCCAATTTAAAAGCATTAAATATTCTTTTAATATTAAGCGTGTGCTTCATTGCTTGTCTGACTCAGTGGCTAGATTTGGTCCTGGAAGCGCTGTTGTTGGTGCATTTTATCCTTGTTTTGCACTGAATGGATAGAAGTCTTGTGAAAGCCATGTAATCTCTCTGGGCCTCTCTTTCCCCTTGAAAATATTAAGTATTTCATAGAAGTTTTAGAGACTGAAAATGATGCTTTGGGATTTCTTTTTTGGATAAGAGTTCAATGATTTAGTTGTACATAGTTGTCAGCGCTTCTGACTAACCAAGCTTTTAAGAAGTAGTCATATTGTGCTTCCATCTCTAAAATTTCAATCCGTCATAAATCTTTCTTCTAGTTATGCCTATTCATCGAGAAGTCTTCTACAAGTGTTTTTTCAGCTATTTTGAAATGACCAGACAGTTAGATTGGGACAGCAATGCAATTTTGTTTGTGTCACCTTAAAGGTAAAAGTACTTGGAAGAGAATGCTAGAGTAGCAAAGGATACGTTTAAAAGGCAAACAAAAATTAAATGGTTTGCTATAGATAGATTTTGATTTTGTAACCAATTGTCCACAATGAAGAACATCTATTTTCTTTAATTCCTTGCATCCTTTTCCACTAACATAAGCATTACAGGTTCAGATTTTTAAATAATGTATATTATCAACACGGTTTATATACAAAAGAACTAAGATAATTCACTTGTTTATCTTTTTCTGTGGGCCTTCACAATATACATGTTCACAAGCTTTAGTATTTGAACTAGTGAATAGGCCTGGGATATTTTTTATCCTGCATGTTTCAAAAATAGCTTCTCAACATTTCCATAATCTTTAGTTGTCAAGTGGTTATTTCATTTATTGCTGAACTAAAGTAAAAACACAGTGAACGTGCACAATAATTGGGGCCAAACGTCAAAGAAGAGTGCAGAAATGCACAGGCGTAGATGCAGTATAACTTCTGTGAGGAATTTAATTAGCTGCTCACGGTAATATAGAGCAATATCTAATGGCGAGTGATAGTCAAGACTTCAATACCAGTCTACAGAGAAAAGCCATCAGTTCTATTAGCACAGCATTTTGCAGTGTCTTTTAAATTAAGCAGCCTCTTAAGCTCTCCCAGGAAGGAACACTACCGAAGTAATGGGCAGCCAGAGCTGCACGTTGCTGTAGTTTGTCCTTCCTGAAGACAGGTCTATTCCAGGCTTGTGTAACTTTTCAGAACTGATGGGAATCACATCACAGCTTGCTATGGCTGCAAATCATTATTCCGAGGGAATGAAAACAAGAGAAATGCTGTTAATTCTGTTACTCGGCTTTTAAGCCTGCCCAGTTCGGGCCAAGTTGTCTGACCAAACTTGGATTAGTCATTGATTTCTTTGTCCTGAATTTATGGGAAGTGACAGACTACAATAAAAAACTTCAGAATGCTCCTCTTTGAGACATTAGTAATAGCAACTTTAGGAAAAGTTTAATATCCTGTCCCCTTTTCATGTAGGGAAAGTTAGACAATAACACACAGAAATAACCAACATAGTAAATTATCAAGGGGCATACAGTTTTAATGGAAATAAATCAATAAAACTATTGCATATATCCTCCTATTCTAGGGGAATAAAAGTCTGCATGACTTATTTATATGAAAGCATTTGTTAGGTATGTGTACTAAAAAGCCTTCCAAAGTAGTGAAAGAATATGACTTCAGTATTTTTAACACTGCCTTAACAAGTTGTGATGCAAAGAGTAAGCAAAAAACCTAAGTTTTCCCTTAGCTGATTACTCGTGTATGTTTTATTCTGCAGTGTGTCATCCTTGATTCTGTGAGGTTTAAACTACATTGGTGGTTCCAAACCGCACCTGAAAAGAAAGACCTCTCCCAGCATTCAGTTCACACTGTCTTTAACTCAGCCTCCTGCTGACTTCTGGTATGTCCCTTTAGGCAATTCTTAGGCATAAGAACTTATTCCAGAACTAGAACTGTAGTTCTGCTCTGCTCTGTTGCAGGTTGCATGCAAAGGCTCTTTTTATCTCTGCCTGCATATAATAAATAGTGTGATCAAATATTCTGGTTTGTCTAGCAATGCAGGCTGTGTCCTGGTATTTCAAGGACTGATTTCTGGATGCTGTTTTGTCCTGGATTATTATTAGGGATATGGACTTTTACCGGCTGGTTGCACTTGCACTATTTGCAGGAAGAGCTGATGCATTCCCAGGACTTTGGTAGAAGCACTTAAGAGAAGAGCCTACGTGAGCAGGCAAGAGCTGAGCACTGTCACATGAAGCAGCACCGAGGGAAGTGTCCCCTCTCATGCTATCTCTATTAGGTTCCAGGGCCTACCATGAGAAATGAGTTTTTGGTATGTAACACCACAACCTTGTGCTCCATTTAAAAAAAAAAAAAAAAAAATTAATCTGACCAACCTAAACAAAAGCCAGAGACGCTCACTTTCTCAATAGCCATCTCAGAATTTTGTAGTCTCAAAATTGGTGCTGAGAGCCTCAGTGGAAGTGGAAGACAAGTGTTTTGTGTGTACGTGATGGTGGCACAGGTTCCAAGTCCCGTTTGTGAGAAGAGCCACAGCCTGAATGATGATGTGAGCTGCAAAGAGCCTAGCTCATCTTTGAGACACCAGTGCTTTGCAAGGTGGTACGTGAGAGATAGCACAGTTTTATCTATGAAAAGAGTAGATATGAAATTGTTAAGAGACAAAAATAGCATGAGCTAACAGAATAGCTTCTTACACAAGTGAGGGAGTTTCTGTCTCTCTCCTTCCTCTCTTCTTTCCCTACATTTTTTTTTTTCAAAAGAAAAGAGTGATCACCAAAATACTTTTCACAAGTTCACAAATTTTTCTTTGGAAACCCTTTGGAAAACAAGCTTGAAGTATCACATCCAAATATGTTACAGGAAAGAGATGTCCACTGTTCACACACAGATCAAGGCCACTAGGCTCCTCTGGGCTACAACTGGCAGTGCTTTTATGGGTTCAAATTTCCCTGCATCTAAGTCTTGCATCTCTGAGTTTTCTCAAAGATGTTTTCATTATCCTCTTACTAGTACTGAAATCAAATGCAACTCCTTCCAACCTTCCAATTGCTACATCTAAGTATAAACACGCAGTATATGTGTAGTTTGTAGAAGTTCACAAGTTGTAAGAGTGTGTGGATGATGCATCTCTGCTCCCTGCCTTAGCTTTGTGATATTCCTCAGTATATGCAGGCCTGTGAGACTCTGGGGGAGAGATCAGTGTCTCAATATTAGCTTTTTATATATATAGCAGCCTCCCTGCATTTACAGGTCATCCAAACTCTACTTAAGCAGTGACATCCAGTGCACAGGTTTCAGAGGGCTTACAGGGTTAATTCTGTCATTACTGTGTTGACATGAGGCATGTTACAGCTTTCAGCTGAAAATGTTACTTGTAATCTTTTAATCCCAAATTAGGTCAACATTTTATCAAGTTAATCTAACATGAAGATTAATTAGACTAGTTAACACGTGCACAGAGGTTATTTGTTTTGAGTCTACGTTTAATCAAGGAGTTAGTCCTTAACACAATAGACAGCCTCCCCCCTGCCCCCTAACCCTAGCTACAGCTCATTCCATCATTTTGATATTGTGCTCTGTTTAGGACATAAAATTAGGAAAAGACCAAATTGAATTTCTTATGCAGTCCACCCACAAGCCCAACTGAAACAAAACCAAGCCCTTGTAGTATGAGAGAGATGGATTTTCCAAAACTGTAAATTAAATCTATCATGGATTAATTGGGGGGAGGGGGTTAGGGAAAAAAAAATGCCATTAATATTAAACTGCTCTGAAATTTATTTTTTAAATAATTCCATACCATTCCAAGATAATTCTGCATGTAAGAATTATCAGCATTTGAAATGTGGAAGATGCATGATGTTTTCCTAAAGCAAGATTGATACTACCATTAAATCCTTAAGGCTACAAAATGTAGAATGGCAGAAAAAAAGTGTTGAGAGAAATGTGCCAGGCAAAATGGAAATTTTATCAAGAGAGTTTCTTGTGTCTGCATTGGAGTTTCTCTCAAAATCAGACGATCTTAACAGCCAACACTATGCCTGCCCAAGCATTCACCTGAGACATAAGCACCCTGGTTTGGACTACAGCTACTGGGCCTGCTTTGTAGCAGGTTTTTGGCTCAGTCTCTCAATCTCAGGTAAATTTTAGTAACCAGAAGACAACTAGGAACTATAAGAAAAAGGAACTTTGTACAATTTTTAGAGAATTTACCATTCTGGAAACAGTTTCCCAGCTCAGAGGAAAGCACCTTTCAGTTTTGTGGGTCTATTTCTACATCCAAGGAAAACTGTTCTTGATAGTAGTAAAAGAAAGTAGTTTTTTCCATAGGGCAGGATGTCTTTTTGTAAGAAATTTTAGTTCTAGTAGGACACTTGAAATTACCTGCTGAAATGATCTGCATAAACAGAATGGAAAAAATGAACTCATCTGGTCTCTTTCTTTACCATTTGCATGCCATATCCCTTCCAAAAAAATACTACTCAGTATAGTTATGCTCAAATTAAATATCTAAGAGGAGGGGAGAGAAGACAGTTTGTATAGAGGGAGGTGGCATAAATCTGCTAACAGGGGTCATTAGACCGGACAAATGCCTTTCTCCCCTGAGTTTCCTAGATAAGGAGAACCTATCTAGTAGTTAAAAATTCCAAGAGTCATTCTGGATAGCATTACCGACCCCCCTGGGTGTTGCTGCAGAGTTCATGCCCTGTTTCATCAAATACCCAGTGACATTCACCAGGGGCCATGCTAATTATAGGGATTTAGCAGACAATGTCTAAGAACATTTCATCACAAAATAGCATGTCTTTGTCTACAAGTATTGGTTTGTTGATGTGCTAAGTTAGCAAAAAACTGGAGGTAAAATGCTTCTGCAGTTTGTTAGTGTATCTTTACAGCAGCATTTATCAACATATTGGAATGTTAAGATACAATCTCCCCTGCATTTAGCGCCAGCAATACTGTGCTGTTTTGCAATTACATGGAGGAGAAAGGCTCAAGGTAGCTTAAAAATTCATGGATTATACATTAGTTCAATGTCTTCTAACCCAATTGTTTTAATGAGCTACATGGTGGATTCACTATTAAACATTTTTCTTGGACAAGAGTTAGACAACTCTTGTCTTTTATTTATGCCTAACCTATTCAGTAGTCTCTTTACTGAAATCGGAGGGGGGGAGGTATAATGATAAGGGATGGAAATCAGACTCCCATTTTGTTTCCCTGCCAGTTGAATTGTTGCTGGATTCTCAGAGAGCAAAGCTTGTGATTACGGAGTGAGGTTCCTTACTCAGGGCTGAGTCCAGAAACAGACATAAGCAATGCTACAAGTGAGCTTTAGCAGAGTGCAATCCATAGGCTTTCCTTGTACCTTGTACCGTGTAGGCTGGGTACCTTCGAAAGCTGCAAAAACATCCAGCTTCTGAACCGTGAGCAGCCTACTCCATTTACCTCAAAAAACTATGAAGAATTTTATAACCCTCCAGGTGGAGAGGGCCTTAGTCCCAGAGGTCACATTGCCATCATTACTGAAAGCCTCTCTTGGCTTTAGTCCCAGAGGTCACATTGCCATCGTTACTGAAAGCCTCTCTTGGGGGTATGTACATGACTCATTTCTTCTTTTAAAAAAGAAATGGAGTACAACCCATCCATTACTTGCAACATGTTGTCAGGGATTATGTGGTATCTTCAGTGTTTGGGTCCCTCTCTGGCCCAGTCACTGCATTACAGTCCATGCTCACATTTTAACTCTGTTTTCGGAAGGGAATAATTCCAGCAGAAAATATGCGTACTTTCAGAGTGGCCTATGGCATGGTGCTTCCTATACTATGCAGGGAGCTGAGGGACAGGAGGGTCAAACCAGTACCACTCTGATTCTCAGAATATCCCAGGTGGTGTGTCCTGTACAAAATGTGCACCTACACGTGACTGCTAGGCGTGCTAAAAATGTATTTTCTCCATCAGATCCATAAGTGGATTTACAGAAATTTATTAACACAATTCAAAGGATTCTGGGGATTATACCAAGCCTAATCTCATTTTCTGTTTTCAGTATACTTCATGTAGTTTGTATGTTGTGGAATAAATTGAAATGAACAGTCAGTCTCTCTGACACACACATTTCTACTTACACATGACATTTATTTTTATTCATCAGTTTGCAGTAGTTATTATTGTTTTGTTAATCATTTATGTATGGAGGTAACCAGCAGCTAGGTTGGAGTCAGTTGCACAGGCACAGTACAGACATTATAAAATGATCATACTGGCCTTTTAATGGGAGCAATCACAAATATTTACTTGGTTAACAAAAATTTTGAAGTGGACTTAAGTGGACTTTTAAGTGGACTTAAAATTAACTTCTGTGGAAGCACGTGGACGTTCAGGACTCCTGAAAATTAACTCAACTGCTTAAGCACCTTAGGAGAATAACTTCTGGCTGGCAAAAATCTGCCAGATATATTAATGATGATGGAAATAGTAATGAGGTAAATAGGCACAAATGGTGAAGCAGAAGACTTTGAATTGACAAATAGTTAGTGAGATAGCAACAAAAAATGGCACACAGTGTAGAAATTGCCTATCACTGAATTTCAGGAATGTTTGACATTATTAGCAGATACATGATCATCATAAGGAGGCTGTTGCTGTTTCCTCCTCCTTCCCCACCCCCCTTCCCTTTCCTCACCTTTCTTTTTCCTGTTATTCTCACCTTTTCTAGAGTGAGGTTCATCTCCTTTTATTTTTTCTGAGAATGGTTTGTAAGAGGGATATTTGTCTCATGCTCTACATTTGTTTGCAGAGCTACAAGAGTACAGGCAACACTATTCTCCAGGAGATGACTCTGTGCTGGGGTGCACACGGTGTTTCAAGCCATTTTGGCACCGTCTGGATCCTAGTTGCATCTTCCCTAAAGGATTTTAGTGAGAACAGTCCTTATGTCCTTCTCATTCTCCAAGTCAAAGGACGTATGATTAGTTCTGCTCACATGGTAAGGCATGTAAGTGAGGAAAGGATTTGTGGTGGACAGGAAGGAGAGCTTCTGGAACCAGCTCTCACTTTTCTGCATTCACAGAGGGTATAACCCACAAACAGCATTTTCTTACTTAGTGATGTCCCTGGAAGTATTTAAAAGACAGGTAGGTTCTTAGGGACATGGTTTAGTGGCGGGATGGCAGTGTTAGGTTAACAGTTGGACTTGATGATCTTAAAGGTCTTTTCCAACCTAAATGATTCTAGGATTCTGTTTTATGGTTGCTGATACATGCAAGTTTAAGTTATGTAACCATATCATTCTTGTAAGTATTTTCTAAATTTTTATCCTTTTGATTAAATGGTTGGAAATATAAGACATTTAGTTCCATTGAACTCCCCACAGTACTTATTTCTCTAAGAATTTAGCCTCCTTTTTAAAATCTTCTTGCAATATACTATTATTGCAATTTGTTTTCTTTTTGACTGTGAAGAAAAGGCCTGCAGAGCATTTCTAGTGAGCTCACTAAAAGCTGTCAAATAAGTGCATTGGCAGATATGTTCGTGTTTAATAGCTCCTGAAAGTGCTACTGAGAATTCTAATCATATATCGTATCAAACCCAGACTACACAAGGTCAGTTCACATAATCACACCAGATTTCACTTTCCATAGTGTTTTTTATTAAAAAAACCCCTAATGAACTCATTTGGAGATGTAGAGCTTATTACAGGTTAATGTGATTTTCTTAAGTGCAAAAAATCATGCAGTGAAAATGCTAAGAGCCTGAGGTGAGGAGGTGATTTCTACATTATGATACTGAGAAGTCACTGCTTTAGTTAATAAATCAGAGCAGTTTGCATTTCCTCCTAAAATATTTCAGTATCGTCATCAGAGAGCAGAGATTTTCATCAATTTGTAAGTCATTATTTTCCTACATTGTATGTAAGTTTCATTCCTGGAGATGGCCCTAAGCATCTCATATAAACACCCATCTTGTTTATATGAGAGTCCCAGGGAGACTGCACTCAGTTATATTCCAGTACAAATAGCCTGGTACACAGCACTCCGTGTAAAGGGAATGTATACAATTTTATGAATGGGATTTTTCTAAAGCTCTCTGAAGTTAAAAGGAGTCCAAACCAAGTATTTAGAAAGATAAGGAGAGGAAAAATTATAAAAAGAAAAAAAAAAAGGATAATCTCCAAAGCCTTTTTCCTGTGAGTATTTGTAAAGGATAGAACTTTGTCAAATGCTTACTACTGCACTCACCTATAGGATGTACATTTATTTTTTTCCAAACAAATTTATTGCTTCAGTACACATTTGGTTAATGGGCCTCTGCAACATGGAAGAGCTACAGGGACTCATTGTCTTCATCTCTTCCTGCTGTCCTTTAAGTCAATATTAGTTTATAGAGAAGTGCTGCAGCGCAATTAATTTGTCCTTCCAAGAATTCAGATTCATAAATCAGCCTCTTTCTCCCTCTCTTTCTCTCTTTTTCTGCATGCTTCATGGTGAGGTAAACATTTGTGACAGGCAAAACTCAAAAGGTTGAAAGGTCTAATTCAGAAAGGGCTCCCCAAACAGGATGCTTATCTTAAACACACAAATTTATCCAAACCTTTGCAAGTTTACCTTATTCCATGTGCCATTATTTTCTTTCCAACTCACTCAGGATATACTCCTTACCCTCATACTATTTTTTTTAGATGGTTCTTTTTGTTTGATGTGGATGAAATAGTTTTTTAAAAGCTACTCCAATCTTTGTTGTACTGAACAGAATGCAAACAATTTCTGGATTCATTAAAGCTCAGATAAATACTTCCCTGCCTCTCTGTGACTACCAGTAGTCCTCTTTAACCCTCTGTCTTGCTGAAATCCTTCCCCGCGTATCAGAGAGGCTGGCAATCTCCTCCATGCAGGCTACTGTCTTCAGATCTTATTAGTTCTTGGGAACCACCAGGAGACCCCAAGTGTTCGGATGTGAATGAAGTAGGCTACCAGAGAAGGTGACAGGTCAGAGACATACACCTCATCAGTCACATCACACTTCAAGATCAGGGCCTACATCAGGTCAGGTAACTCACTAGGTCAGGCTGGGGGGTTGGGGGGGAACGGAGTCTCTTGGGGTTTATAAGGTAGAAATGAGAAGAATGAAACAAAAGTGTCAAAAGAAAGGCTGGGGGAAAAAGAACAGATGAATCTCCAAGGATAGAGGCAAAAGATCTTAAACCAGAAAGAAACCAAATTTCTCAGAACTTTTTCAGAAATCCTTGACTCCTCCACTGATCTGTACCTTCATCTGTAATTCCTTATTTGTCAGACTCCTTCAGCTCTCTCCCACAGCTCCAGAGAAACTTGCATCCTGTTTTAAATCTGGTTCTCATTCTGCAACAGTGGAAGCTAGCAACAGAGAGAAGGTCTTGCCATTACTTCTTCTCTCCTACTTTATTTAGAAATTAAATAGGTTTTCATGCCTTTTATTATTCCTGCCCTTATACCAGGAGTACAAATAGAATTTTCTTCAGAGTAGCAAATAAGACGTAAGTAACATACTGCATTAAATTTCTAGGTTCCAGCATTCTCAGGTTTGCTTTGCTTTGATTTCGTTTTCTTTTGCTGCTCTTTTTGAAGACTAGATTGCCAGCATTTCTGAGTGAAGAGATGGAAGTTATTCCAGTTTTAATCCACTTCTTGGGCCATTCCTTAATTACTGTAGAATAAGTAAAGTGAATAAGTAAAGTGAATATGGAATAAGTAAAATAGCAGTAAGTATTTCTAATGCTCTGCAGCTGATACTGCATCCTGATGAAATATACCTGATGAAACTTCCCACTCCACCAAATAACTTATTGACGTGTCATTATTACCAGACTGGAGTGATTTTTCAGCCTTTGGTACAAGGGATTCTATCTGTAATGGAAGGGGAATAAAACATCTCTCTAATAAAATATTGCATGCTCATTACAGTGGTGTCCTGACGATAGGGATTCAAACTCCTTTGAGAAGAAGGAAAACCAAATTAAAGTTCCCACATCTTTAACAAATGCTTTACCAATAGCTCTAGAGAAAACCCAGAAACATAAGGATTCTGCTATGTACATACAAGTAGAACTCAATCCCTTCTTTAAAAGAAGCAATTCCTATATGACGAGTGCTGAAATTTTTGAAAGTTTTTTATTTTTGTAGTGCCTTTGCACCCATAATGGAAAGATTACATTTCAGTGATTGCTTGCGAAACAAAGGATGTAAAAAATATCCAAAAGCCCCAAGCCATGTTGCCAGTTAATCAGTACTCAGGAAACTTAAATTTAGGTCTTCAAAGAGTTCTTGGAGGCTCCTACTGCAAGGGGTGATGTTCAAGCAGAACAACAACCTGTTCACCCTGAAGCAAACTACCTCCATTATTCATTCATCCTAAACTCAGACATTACATCCTTGAACACAGGCCTCTTTGAAAGTCCTCTGCTTGTAACCTCATGCCTTTTGCACCATTCCTGAAGTAACAGAAATGGAGAAATTACAAAGCAGAATGGAGAGCATTATAAATCTAAACGCTAACATGGGAATTCAAACTCTTTTGCTAAAAAGCAAAAATATCTAACAGCAAAAATGTAAAAGGGAAAAAATTTAACAAGGTTCACTTTCCATTAGCTCTGCAAAAAATGTAATCTTTCAAAAAAGAAGCTTATATATTTACTGACAAATTTTTCTCTTTGTAAATACAAAACCAGTTAGTGGCCTCATAGCCCAGTTTTGTCAAAGTGCTCAATGTGAATAGAAAATTGTAAGACATAGAACTCCATAAAACCACATCCCTATCCCTTTACATATGTGTAAGCCCCTAGAACAAAGAGAAATGCAGTCATAGTTATCAGAATATTTCCTACAGGTATTAACATTTATATATATCAAGTGAGTAAAGTGTATATAAATCGTGAGCAAGCATCTCACTCCCACCACCATGGTTTAATCTGGGTCTTAAGCTTCCGAGGGTAGAGAAATAGTCTCTCAAAGATTATTTCCATATCTGTCAATCACCTACATAGATGACATTACAGGTGGTAAAATATGCCCTTCTGAGCACTCAAGCAAAAAAAATGGGGTTCCCATTAGAAAGTTAGCTAGTAAAGTTTAAAGAGTACTTGCCATTTACTGCAGAATAAGTTTGTGTACAAATGTTTCAGCAAAATAAAAATTTTCTGCAAGGTCACAGCTCCTCTTATTTTATGGTAGCTTGTTTATAAATTCATATAATGAAATACCAGTTACCCAAAGTACCATGTTTTATTTTAATTATCCTTAAAAAAAGGAGTGAGGGATCCAGAAACACTTCCCCAAAGTTAGATCTATGACAGAGGCAAAGGATGAATTGAAGTGGAAGAGGATAAAGGGAAAAAAAAAAAAGTGCAAGTTTAAAGTGAGCTGGGGGCAAGCCATCTGGACTGGGATTGAGAAGTAAGAAATATGTAACTCAACTTGCTACTAGGGCTGGCTAAAAGCTGAAATTTCCTTCTTTAGAAAATGCTGCTGTTATGTTTTGGTTTTTTTTTTCTCTTACAATGAAAAACAAAATAACATTTTTTCACAAAGCAAAGTTAAAAAATAATTCAAAATACTCCTTTTTTTGCTCAGCCTGTCATTAAAATGTATCTCTATGAGTTATTGCAGGGTGTGTCTCTCTCTCTACGTGTTTGGTTTATAATTGTCAAAAGCGTCTTGACAGAAGGTTCTACAACCATCGTTCAGAATTGAATATCCTTCTTGTGGGATTGTCTGTCTCTTCAGTGTTTAAGACATTTTAGGAGTGAAATATAGGTGGTAAAATTTGTTGATCCATTGTATGCAACCATGAAAGAAAATCACACAACGCTGGTAGACTTGGTACTAGTTACTATTAATGATACTGTATAAGTTAGTGCTAAAGTATAGCCATCTGATTTTGAAAGAGAGAATTTGTTTACCCATGTTTAAAAGCTAGGTATACCCCTAATTGATACAACGTTGTTTAAAAACTCAGTTAAAGGGGATTGTCTGAGTGGAAGTTGTTGTCATCCTTATTGGTGAGACATAGTACTACAATTCCCGCAGCAAATGGGTTTTTTTTTTCCTAGCTGCATGTTCTGTTCAAGCTGAGATCAAGCATCCTGATTATTTTTGGCAAAAGAATCTCTGAAGCTTATTGAACTATTCTGCAACATTACTTACTGTTTGGCTTCTTGGGACTTTACACTGTTTCTACTGAGTACTCAGGGGGAACTACTTTCCAGGAATTTCACTGGAAGACTTTCCTGCCAGTTTAATCTCTACTTGTTTCCTTTTTCTTGTTTCCCTGTGATCCTATTTTCCACAATAGTTAATAAATTATTTACTTTTTTTTTTTTAATTTGTTTAACGTATTCTATGACCAATAAGAAGCACCATGGTTGTTCTTTGTATAGGGATCACGGGTAGACGTGGTGCTCAGGGACATGGTATAGTGGTGGGATGGCAGTGCTAGGTTAATGGTTGAACCTGATGAGCTTAAAGGTCTTTTCCAACCTAAATGATTCTATGATTCTATGATCTACCTGTCTCTTAGGGATAGATATCAATGCCATGTCTGGAAGTAGGCTTATGTTTAGAATTACTGCTTTATGAATTTGGCTGCATGATACCAAAGGAGAAATGATCGCGTCTGCTTATACATGGCCTTACCTAATGCTTAATGATTAAAGCAAATGCCTTCTCTTTTTCTTTCCTTTTGCCATTCCTTTTCTTTCCATTTTAAATCCACAGTATCTGTTAGATAGCTTTTTATGACAGACGTTAATTATTTTGTCCTGCTCTGACAATAGAAAGTAAAAAACTGAATTTAATTCCTTGGTTGAGCTATGTTCACAGTTTATTTGTAGCACCAAAATGAAAAACCTGTATCTGTAACCTGGAGGAACTGCAGGTAGAATAAAGTTGGGTGACTTAACATGCTGTTTCCATAGCGGGCAGTATTTGGTGAAGTGCTCTCAATGAGACAGGTGGGGCAGACTGCTATTCTGCAGCCTACCACATCAAAGCACGGTGCCTTTCCTCTCTACTGTTAAAAGGGACTGATGGGAATTGGAGAATGATAGACAGCCTTCTTAATTCAGGCCTTTGAAAGTTAGATAGTCTAAACCCATTAATAAAAGAAGAATATTGTGACCTCATGTCTCATCTGCCCCATATATATTTGGCTTCAGAATCATACACTGGTACCTGCACACACACAGACTGCGTTCATGTTTCTGGGAATTGACAGTGGTTGTAAAGTACTAACATTTTTCTTACTCTAAAATGCCACATCAGAAGAGGCTGACTACAGCTTAACAATAACTTATTTACTTGTTTGTTCTTACTAAAAGGTTTGACAATTGTGGGTGAAGTACCTGTACTTTTAATTCTTTCAAGATGGATTTTTCTATCATCTATATTTACTTTGCTGCAGTGCTGGCCTGTAGCGCTACTGCAACATGTTCAATTACAATAGTGAATAATAATTTATCAATGTCTCATTGCAAAATAAATGAATAGTCAGATAAAATCCCAAAGGTCAGGGAACAAAGTGAAGCAGACCACCTGGTCCTGGAGCTGCATGGGAGAAATGGTCTCTCAATCACAGACGCTTAAGGTGGGAAAAAGATGTTCCTGAATTGTTCATCAGTAGGACATCATGCTGTCGTGAGGCTTATGATGTAGATAGTGCTAAGACAGGAGATGAAAATGAGTCAAGTTCTGCAAACATGAGTTGGTGAATCTGGACAGATTTGTAAGGATATCAAAGAACCTGAACCCAATCCAAGTTTTAGACGGTTTCTGTGCAAATTTACAGCATCTGCTGGAGTTGGTGCAAATCCAAAGACTGAGCTTGATTCTAGTCTGATGCCCATTTCATGAACGAAATGAGATGGGATTGACAACAGAAATCTGACTTGGAGGGGAAAAGGGTATATTCTGCCATTAATTTGTACATGCTGTACCAGAGCTGAGCAGATACACAAGACTGCATTCCACCTTTACAGCCCTCTTCCCTGATTCCAAAACGATGAGGAAATTTTTCCAATCTCCGAGGTAAACTAATGCAGATTAATTACAGTTCTGACTTTTGGTTTTGTTTCTCACTCTGAAGGTTGTTTTGTGGCCAAGCATTGGCTAAACAGGGTCTTTAAGTACACCCGTTCCCTGGCCCTACTCTGAGCTGACTTTTAAGTATAGAGCTGTCTTGCTAATGCTATGCCACTTAAGTGAGCATTGTGCTGGGACAAGTCCCTACTATCTTTATTCTCTTTCCTAATTTATTGCAGTCAGAGGAGCACATGGCAAGAGAATTAGAGCCTCTGATTTGGGAACAGAGTGCACTCGATTTGAAATTTCAGAGAGAACCCCACTCTAAGATGTTCATTTCAAGAATCGCTTGTTCTTGTAAGGCATACATACTGTTCATTCATCAGAGCGTGATTCACGTATCAAATCGATGTGTGGTTTGAAATGTTTGCCCTCTCACAGGGCTGGACATGCTGGGTTACATGCTGCTGGTTATTATCTGTAATCTAAATCAGACCAGTTGTGCAGCTACTAACAGGGTAGTGAGATTTCCTTAAAAACCTTTCTAGCTTTACAGTTACTGCATTAACCTTGCAAAACAAAGACGATTAAAGGCATGCTGACAATCATAGAATCACCTCGGTTGGAAAAGACCTTTAAGATCATCGGGTCCAACCGTTAACCTAGCACTGCCATCCCACCACTAAACCATGACCTTAAGCACCTCATCTATCCTTCTTTTAAATACCTCCAGGGATGAGGATTCCACCACCTCCCTGGGCAGCCCATTCCAGAGCCTGACAACCCTCTCGGTGAAGAAGTTTTTCCTAATGTCTAGCCTAAACCTGCCCTGGCGCAGCTTCAAGCCATTCCCCCTCGTCCTATCGTCTGTTACCAGGGAGAAGAGGCCGACCCCCACCTCACTACAGCCTCCTTTCAGGTAGTTGTAGAGGGCGATCAGGTCTCCCCTCAGCCTCCTCTTCTCCAGACTAAACAACCCCAGTTCCCTCAGCTGCTCCTCGTATGACTTGTGTTCCAGACCCCTCACCAGCTTGGTTGCTCTCCTCTGGACCTGTTCCATCAAGGCAACATCTTTCTTGTAGTGAGGGGCCCAAAACTGAACACAGTATGCAACGTGCGGCCTCACCAGCACCGAGTACAGGGGCACGATCACTTCCCTACGCCTGCTGGCCACACTATTCCTGATACAGGCCAGGATGCCATTGGCCTTCTTGGCCACCTGGGCACACTGCTGGCTCATATTCAGCCGGCTGTCAACCAGTACCCCCAGGTATTTTTCCACCAGGCAGCTTTCCAGCCACTCTTCGCCAAGCCTGTAGCGCTGCATGGGGTTGTTGTGACCAAAGTGCAGGACCCGGCACTTGGCCTTGTTGAACCTCATACAATTGGCCTCGGCCCATCGATCCAGCCTGTCCAGGTCCCTCTGCAGAGCCCTCCTCCCCTCCAGCAGATCAACACTACCACCCAGTTTGGTGTCATCTGCAAATTTACTGAGGGCACACTCAATCCCCTCATCCAGGTCATTGATAAAGATATTAAACAAGACCGGCCCTAGAACTGAGCCCTGGGGGACACCGCTTGTGACCGGCCGCCAACTGGGTTTAGCTCCATTCACCACGACTCTCTGGGCTCGGCCACCCAGCCAGTTTTTAACCCAGTGAAGAGTACATCCATCTAGGCCGTGAACTGCCAGCTTCTCCAGGAGAATGCTATGGGAGACTGTGTCGAAGGCTTTGCTGAAGTCCAGGTAGACAACATCCACAGCCTTTCCCTCATCTACCAGGTGGGTCACCTGGTCATAGAAGGAAATCAGGTTGGTTAGGCAAGACCTGCCTTTCGTGAACCCATGCTGACTGGGCCTGATCCCCTGATTGTCCTCCATGTGCCTGGTGAGCACACTCAGGATGAACCTCTCCATAATCTTCCCCGGTACCGAGGTCAGACTGACTGGTCTGTAGTTCCCCGGATCCTCCTTCCGGCCCTTCTTGAAGATAGGCATCACATTTGCCAACCTCCAGTCATCTGGGACCTCCCCTGTTCTCCAGGACTGCTGATAAATGATAGAGAGTGGCTTGGCAAGCTCCTCTGCCAACTTCTTCAGCACTCTTGGGTGGATCCCATCCGGCCCCATAGACTTGTGGATGTCCAGGTGGCATAGCAGGTCAAAGACTGCTTCCTCCTGGATTATGGGGGGTTCATTCCACTCTCTGTCCCCATCTTCCAGCTCAGGAGGCTGGGTACCCTGGGGATAACTCGTCGGGCCATTAAAGACCGAGGCAAAGAAGGCGTTGAGTATCTCAGCCTTTTCCTCATCTTTAGTGGCAACGTTCCCCCTTGCATCCACTAGAGGATGGAGGTTCTCCCTGGCTCTCTTTTTGCTGTTAACATATTTATAAAAACTTTTCTTATTATCCCTTACAACAGTGGCCAGGTTAAATTCCAGCTGGGCTTTTGCCTTTCTAATCTCTTCTCTGCATGACCTGACAGGACCCCTCTACTCTTCTTGGGTTGCCGGCCCCTTCTTCCAGAGCTGGTAAGCTCTCCTTTTTTCCCTTAGTCACAGTAGTAGACCTCTGTCCAGCCAGGCCGGTCGTCTTCCCCGCCGATTTGTCTTACGGCACATGGGGACAGCCTGGTCCTGTGCCTTTAAGACTTCTTCCTTGAAAAACACCCAGCCTTCCTGGACCCCTTTGCCCTTCAGGACTATCTCCCAAGGGACTCTCCCAACCAGCGTTCTGAGCAGGTCAAAGTCTGCCCTCCGGAAATCCATGGTGGCGGTCTTGCTGACCCCCTTCCTTACCTCACCAAAGATCGAAAACTCTACCATTTCATGATCACTAAGGCCTAGATGATTTCTGACCACCACCTCTCCCACCAGTCCTTCTCTGTTAGTGAACAAGAGGTCAAGCAGGGCACCTCCCCTGGTAGGCTCACTTACCAGCTGTGTCAGGAAGTTATCTTCCACACACTGCAGGAACCTTCTGGACTGTTTCCTTTCTGCTGTATTGTATTTCCAGCAGATGTCTGGGAAGTTGAAGTCCCCCACAAGAACAAGAGTTCATGACTGAGAGACTCCTGCCAGCCGCTTGTAGAATTCTTCGTCAACATCCTCATCCTGGTCGGGTGGTCTGTAACAGACTCCCAACAGGATATCTTTTCTGTTGGCCTGCCCCCTCATCCTCACCCATAAGCATTCTGCCTCACCACAAGCGTCAAGCTCTGTACAATCTAAACACTCCCTAACATACAGAGCCACCCCGCCACCTCTCCTTCCTTGCCTGTCCCTTTTGAAGAGTTTGTAGCCATCCATCACAGCACTCCAGTCATGGGAGGCATCCCACCACGTTTCTGTGATGGCGACTACATCATAACCATCCTGCCTTACAAGGCTTCCAGCTCCTCCCGTTTGTTGCCCATGCTGTGTGCATTAGTGTAGATGCACTTGAGCTGGGCTGACGGTTTCACCCCCAGCAATGGGGTGACCCCCCCAGGCCTCCTCTCTAGTGAGCCTGTTTATATCCCCTCCCCCCTTCAGGCCTAGTTTAAAGCCCTCTCTACAAGCCCTGCCAGTTCATGAGCGAGGATCCTTTTTCCCTTCCGAGAGAGCTGGGCACCATCTGTTGTCGACAGGCCCGGTGCCATGAAAACCTCTCCATGGTCAAAGAAACCCAAGCCCTTCCGATGGCACCAACCTTTGAGCCACACGTTAACCGCTCTAGCTTTCCTATTCCTTTCCGTGTTCCCTCCTGACACTAATGGGATCGAGGAGAGCACTACCTACGCTCCGGATCCTTCAACCATTTTCCCAAGTGCCCTGAAGTCCCTTTTGATCAATTTGGGGCTTCTCTCTGGCATTTCATCACTGCCTGCCTGTATAATCAAGAGTGGATAGTAGTCAGAGGGCCGTACCAGATCAGGGAATCTCTTGGCAATGTCCCTGATCCGGGCAAACAGACTGGAAAATAAGATGGTGTCTGTGATACAGTGATGATAGAACACATATTGTGTAATGCTCATGGCTAAGTTTTATCCAGATCATCTTTCACTGTCATATTCCTGTCTGGCTTTAGAGAAGGATAGTTATAGACTGATAGATAGATATGTGCATGTGCATATAAATGAAAAAGTGTAATTTTCTATTTTTTTCATATATATAAATACATGAATATTACATATATAAAAATATAAAACATATCACTAATTGTATGTTGAGTTCCAACAACAGGAAAAATTCACTTTCCAGATATACATACACAATACAGTTTATTCTTGCAAGATATATGCTGAAGGTATACATGTTAATTCTCTCTACACTGCAATTTGCAATGTATTCACAAACTATTGCTATACACAGTTTTATGTACATTGATGAATACTACTTTCAAAGAGAAAAATTAAATAAAGTTTCTTATTATATACAGGAATAAAGAAGTGGGCATAGCCTTCTTTAATTAGCATTTACAGCAATTTCAATACTATTCAATACAATTTCAATACAAATCAACAAAAAGAGTTTCAAGATGAAATAGTCTTAGTTTTATGTACACTGGATCTCAGAGTTATTAAAGACTGTAGAACTAAAATTCAGAGGCTGAATTTTTGAAGTAGAAAGAAACTGCATTTGATTTGATTTAGATGTCTGTAGAGCCAACTATAGCCACATCTATCTTGGGAATTGAATGTGAAATATTTTCATTACTAGTCTGGTGTTGGTGGAAATGTTTTATGATTTTGACATGCCTACTTTCAGATTAAAATGCAACAAGATAGTAACAAGAATGGGTTTATTATTCTTTTCTATATCACTGCCTGTCCACAAGTGTCTCTGTGCAACTATTCTATTAATATCACAACAGTGTAATTGGGTAACTAAAGATGTCTGCCTGGTTTTAAAAGCTCTCTAATAATCAAGATGAGGCCAAATTGCCAACTGTTGTGCCCATGGATACTTTGAGGCATGAAATTGAAAGCATAGAATGTGTTATCCACATGTTGTATTAGATTAAATAATCCACATTGATCTGAAATTAAATGTCTGATCTAGTTTACACATAAATTGTATATTTGGCCGTAGATCTTGTAAAGGGCATGTAATTTATCTGAGTGAAGATCCTTTATTATCAGAATCAGTATCTAGATAGGACAATGGATATTTAATGCTGGTCATTTCTATATTTACCAGCCACCTCAGCCTGTCTGGTGGTACTCCCACAATGACGATTTCCCAGAATCAGTGTTTTTCCAGACTGTCAAGCATTTCTTCATTTATCATGCATAAAGCAGAGGTTCTCTTTCCAGCAGTTTATGGTAATAAAGAGAAAATGTGGAGATATTCTCACTTAATAGGATATAGTGGAAGTACCTAAAATGTTCTAAACCAGTCTCATCTCTGGCTCTACAACCAGTGGAGGGCTACTTGATAGCATTACGGTTGACAGCCATTGCAAGATTTATCATGTGATCACGGTGTTTTTCACAGAAACTTGGCAGAATGTGGCAAATTCCCTCTCATTCTCTTACTCTCCCTTCCTTTTTTCCATACTTTCCTGCTGTCTATGCCATGTCCTATTTCAGAACAGCAGTGAGTGACTTCAGACATTTCTCAGGGATTATCACACTTCATGGGCAGTGATATATCTAAGGCATCTAAAAACACCCCAGAAATGCTTTGCTTGGAGTATCTTACTGCTAAAATGGGGCTAGCAGTAGTTCATCTCGCCTCCTACCTGCTGAAACAAGCACATATTGAAAGGAGGCAAGATAACAGTTGTTCTTCTTCGCAGTAGAGAACCAAAGCAGCACACACTACCTCAAAAATAATTGAATCTGATTTATGGGCTTGTTCAGTCTCTCTGAGTTCCTGTTGACTTTGATGGGGGTAAGATTCATCCACGCTTCATGGTGTAGGGTCAGCTTCTTTCAGTAACCAGCTGTCACAGACGAGCTGTAGTTTGCTGGTTTGCTCTATAGTTGATGTTAAGAGAAGTACAAATCTCCATTTTTCACCTGCTGCTTGAGAAACGATGAAGGGGCCATTTGAAGACACTAATTTAAGTGATTTTGCATTGGGTCACATCCATTTATCAGAAGTCCAGCGTAGTGGAAAAGACTTCCCCTCTTGAGTTGTTTTTGTGAGATTTATTGAAAGAGGCCTAAAACACCAGGATGTACTTCAGAGGTTACTTCTATATTAGTGAACCAGCCTGACTCCGGATGGCAATGAGATGTGGCGTGCTGCCGAGACAAGAGCTACAGCTTTCTGTGGACAGTCCCCAGCATGGGCAATCACCAGCCAGAACCCTCGCCTTTACAGCTTTGCATCCCAGCTGTAGGTCTGAGTTAACTCCTCTACTGGTTCCCATCCTTAAATTTGGCCTTTTCCATTATGAGGGCATGATGTGGGAAAAATCATAAAAAGTGGTTGCTACTCAGTGGGCACACCTTTTGCTGCCATGCTCATATTGATAATTTTAGTGATACTGTATACAATGTTGCTTAATGTGTTTTTTAATTATTATCTTAAACTGTAAACACAAGGTGATTAGTTTTGCCATATCCTCCATCTGCAAAGTGATGGGCTTGTGTGAATGTAAGTGGGCGCAGGATTTGACCCTAAATCAATACAGTTTTTTTACTTTGTAAAACTGTCAGGAAAAGGTTTGTGTATTTTCTCTGTTTGTGCAACGTCATAGAATCATAGAATCATAGAATGTTTTGGTTGGAAGGGACCTTTAGAGGTCATCCAGCCCAAACCCTCTGCAGTAAGCAGGGACATCTTCAACTCAATCAGGTTTCTCAGAGCCCCGTCCAACCTGGCCTTGAATGTTTCCAGGGATGGGGTCTCCAGTACCTCTCTGGGCAACCCCTTCCAGTGTTTCACCACCCTCGTTGTACAGAATTTCTTCCTTACATCCAGTCTAAACCTACCCTATTTTAGTTTAAAACCATTGCCCCTTGTCCTGTCACAGCTGGCCCTACTAAAAAGACTTTCCCCGTCTTTCCTGTAGGCCCCCTTTAAGTACTGAAAGGCTGCAATCAGGTCTCCCCGCAGCCTTCTCTTCTCCAGGCTGAACAAGCCCAACTCTCTCAGCCTGTCCTCATAAGAGAGGGGCTCCAGCCCTCGGATCATTTTTGTGGCCCTCCTCTGGACCCGCTCCAACAGGTCCATATCTTTCCTGTGCTGAGGGCTCCAGAGCTGGACGCAGTGCTCCAGGTGAGGTCTCACCAGATCGGAGTGGAGGGGCGGAATCACCTCCATCAACCTGCTGGCCACGCTGCTTTTGATGCAGCCCAGGGTACGGTTGGCTTTCTGGGGCCAGAACAATGTCCAGCACAGTGAAGCCCCATTTTCCTTAAGGCAGTGTCTTAATGGAAGTATTAAATAGCAATAGAAGTTAAAAGACTTTTACAAAGTTGTATGACCCAGTACAAGAAAACTATCTGCCTGAAAGCATTCAGTCACTTGCAGCAAACTGCCTTGGCTTTTGTAAATAACATAGAAAAAATAGCCTTTTTTTCTGATTACTCCCTGAACTGTTGTACTCCATTGGCCCTTTCTCACCTTAATTGCACCCCTTTCCTAGTATAAATCTGATTTTCTTGCTCAGGCACCATCTTATCTTTGGCTTAAAAATTCAGTTTGTACCACAGACTTTGTATAGCTTATGCCACATAGGCCTCTCAAAAACTTCACAGGTACCTGCTGAAGATATAGTAAGACTGGAAAGGTAAAAAAAAACGTTCCTGCTTGACACGGATGTGAAAATAAGAACTCAGGTTTTCATCCTCCATCATGGTTTCATGAAGCGAGGCAGCCTTTTGTTGCATTTCCCTGTTTTGCATTTCAAAACTATCCAGAAATTGTTGAGACATTGTCACGATATTTTCTCTTTTTTGCCTAGGAAGAATGGTACAAGGATGCAGCAATAGCTTTTATGTTCTGTAATACTGCTCTTGCTAGGGTGGGTTTTAATAATTTCCATGCCTATAGAGGCCTAGTTTAGAATATATATAATGAAAACTATTTCCCATCAATTTGAGTAAAAGGCATTTCCTGTAGCATGTCTCAGTATACCCAGAAGTCTCCAGCAAATCACATTTTTCAGATGTCCGTCTGCACTTTGTGCTCCTTCAGAACTCCCCTGAAGGAATGTCTTACTTGGGCAGCTTGGTATGTGACCACCAGAAGGGCATGGCCTAAGAAACTGTAAAATCCATTTGTATTTTAATGAAAACACTGAAACTTAAAATAGGAGCTTGGTTGAACGGACCATGACTCATAAAAAGAGATTTCAGTTCACAGTTAATTTCTGTACATTTTCACTACTAGAGTAACTCATACTTCTCAATTGATTGAAGCCACTGTGGATCATGGGGAGTGATTATTTGTCAGGGAGACCTCTAGAACCTCATCAGGACAAAAAGCTCAAGTTGCCAAAGTCACCTCCTGGATCACTTGCTCATGTTGGGCAACAAGAAGCACATCAATCCTTCTGTTGCCCACAAAACCCAAGGGACTGCTGGGATATGGACAATGCAGGACTGTTTGTCTTAATATTTATGGGTAAAGGGATTCGAGTTGTCCTCCCTTATGGAGTATTAGGCCTCTTCTTTAACATCATCAGTAAACACCCACCTTCATATAACAATTTGGGAGCATTTTGGTATAGTCTTTTAGGGGTTTATTGGTTCTTCCAACTGTCATGCAAAACCATACCATAGCATACATGGGAACTCTTTCAGAAGCAGGATGACCCAGCTGGACCCATACTGAAACACTATGCGGTGGAGATGAGAACCCATGTTGCTAGAGATGAGAGGCCACCATGCAAGGTCAACATCATTCCAGAGAGACCTGCAGGCGAGCTAGTAAGACACCTAGTGGATTGGGAGCACACAGGCAGCCTTTTTCTTGGCAACCTTTGTGTCTTAGCTCCAGGAAGAGCTGAAGTATTTCTGGCATAGGCCATTAATGGATAAAAAGCATGTGAACTTCAGCAATCAGTCTGCTGCATAATGTCCCAGGGCAAAGACGAGCAAGGAGCACTTTAGAAAAGAAAAATGGGGGAAAAAAGATTAATTGAGCCAAGTGGGGTCTGTACTTTGTTCTTGTATTTTTACTGGCAGAAATGCTGCTATAGTCTTTTGCAAAGCTTCAGAGTTCTCAGTTTACTGTGAATAACTCTTGGATCAAGATCTCAAAATGCAGTTTTAAAAAACTCAAGAGATTCAGAATATGGAAATTATTATGGCATATACTAGACAAGCCCAAGATTTATTTTAAAACTTTGGGGTCTTATAACAGACTCTTTTGCCTTCTTAATAACTGTACTCTATTAATTAAGTCTCCATGAAAGGTATGGGACATGACTTTACTCTTTATCTGTCTAAATTCTTCTTCTGTTTCTGTGATGTCAATATCACTACAGTTATTAGTAAGCTCATGTTTTTGTGTAATCATACATTCCAATTTTTGCCATACTAAGTTCCCTATATTGAAAGCATTTTTTTAGAGAAGGAAGAGGGCTGCTGAAAAGCTGTAACTTTTTGGTGTAACAATCAAGAGGTACTTGGTTTATTAATTTTTTTTTTTCTATTTCATTAAGGGAAAAGTGGGGTGGGGGAAAGGAAACCTCTTTTGGCCTTAAGGAACATATGAAAGGGTGGTGGTGTAAGTACTTTAATGGATATGTACAGTAGAAGTCAGAAGTATTTGTTACTGGTAAAGTATCAAAAAGGAAAGAACAACCCAACTTTGCACTCTGTTGAGACTAAAGAATTTTTTCCATATTATTAAAAAAAGAAATATTTGATATAATTTTCTTTTAGTTTCACATAGTGTAACTGTTTTAAAAGACCTGAACTGGAAAATTAGACAACGTGAAAAAATATATGCATTTAATATACTTCAACCTAAGAGCCAAATAACCATCTCACAAATAACCTATTCACACCATGAAGAATTCCATTTCAGTTAGTGGAAATACAATGGTGTGGAATCAGTTCTTGATCTGTCAAGGTCAGTCATCTAAACAGTATGTAAAAACCATACATTTGCAAGGAAAGACAATCCCTTAGTTGCTAGTGGAGGCTGGTGACATCTGAAAGTGGGTAGGCAAAACTGTCGTAAGCCCAAGACCAGAGCCAGTTCAGAGCATCTGGTAAAGATCACAGAGCGTTAAACTCACATCTGCCTGTGACGCAGAGCCTTGTCTGTTGACTGCAAGCACAACGAAATGCAGATTTTAAGATAGCTCATTAGGTGGCTACTTTGCAAACTCCATTCTCTGTCTTCAGCTTTAGTGCAGTATCAAACATTCCAGGGGAGAGATGGTTATGCTGAAGCACTTTTATGTGAACTGTGTAAGAGCAAAAAAATTACTTGGATTTTCTCCTTTATGCTTTTCTCTATATGTATATGCATATATTATTCAGCTGCATACAAAGATGGTCTGTTTTGCATATCTGTAAATTATAAGGATAGTGTTGAACAGGTACTTGTATGTTTATATAATAAAAGTTCTCACACTGAGTAATTAGTAAATGCGAGTAATTAGAGCTTTTGGAAGGACTGGCAAGCAAAATTATGAAGCCATGCAAAACACCCCTTTTAGTTTTCAGAAAAATTCAATTTAGTAAAGCAAGATATGGATACTGCAAACTGATTGTAATTACTTTGAAAAAGAGTTTCTTATGTGTAAGGAGGGTCAGAAAATTCATAGCTTAGTAATATAACTTTCATTGTATGTGTGAATCAGTTTGGCTAATACTCTGCCTCTGTTCGAAATACGTGTTTATGTTGGTTATTTTCTAGTTAACAGAACTACACAATTCACAGACATTAAAATCTAGTACCTTGTTCACATTTCTCCTCCTGCAGGTATAATGACTAGCCCCTTTGATACTGCACAGTAAACTGATGCCAAATTGGAAATTAGGCCCCAAAGTTGTGTACCAACATTTATATCCAGTAATAGGTAATAGCTGTTCAAAATGCCACATTGCAACATTCACCTTAGCAAGCAAGCAAGGTATAAGCACACAAACAGTGTGTGTGGTAAAATAACCTCGCTAATATGTAGAGCCTTTATCAGAGTTTCTGCTGAAGGTCTTTTCTGACCGACTACTAATATACCAGGGTAGGGGGTCAGCAATTAAACATATGAAGAGAGGACTCCAGGTTTTATGGGTTTTTGTGCAGGTCCTTCTGCAAGGCTCCCAATGGCTGGTTGTGCCCACAGAAGCAGACAGAACCTGTGCAGCCTCTACACAGAACCCCTTCAGCTTTTGGGGTTCCCTTTTGGTGGCATAAACTTAGGAGGCGAATGTGAAAGAATCTAGTATTACACTCAGCTCAGATTGCAGAGGTTTACCAGGCAAAGGCTGGGGCAAAGGTCTTTTCCAACCTAAATGATTCTAGGATTCTATGCCAAAACCTAGAAATTGGGACATTTGCTTAGTTATGGACAGAATAAAATGCAATAGTAGAATATGGTCAAGGCAAGGGCACAGCTCTGCCTCCCATGCTGTGAGCAGTGGTGGTAGGACAGACAAAATTGGGCAGGCATGGGATGAGACAGTGCTTTGTCTGATTAACTTCTTTTATCGTATGTCCTGTTCTGATTAATTCAGCCACTAAGGATCAGGATGACCGCCTGCCACTTACTGCCGCTGCTGCTTGCCCTCATGGTCTGCGCCCGCCCTTTGCTCAGGTGCACAGACACCTTCTGCTCGCTCCTGCAGTTCATCTGTGCTGCAGGGTGAGGTGAGGTGGAGAGAAGGGGGACTAGGAACTGAGCTGTTGCTTGGTGTAAAAGTGTCGGACAAAGTCCTGAGAAGCAGAGAAGGGTTTGGGAAAGCTGGCAGAGGGGCAAGCTAAAGAGAGAGCTTGCTTTCTAAGCAGATCATATCTAGCAGAAGCTATTTGTGGCCTTGATTTTTAGAAGCTAAAAGCTGCTTGGAGTTGAGCTTACATTGAAGCTGCTTACTGAAAAGCTGAAAGGCCCTACCTAATACTTTTGTTGCTTTATCAGGTTGTTCTGGGACAACAATTGCCTAATACGTTATTTGGAGATCAGCTTTGATACTTATGTTAATGCAGATCTTGGGGCAGATAGCAGCGGAGGCAAAAATGTTGCATAGGAAAAGTTACCTCATAACAGAGTCCTACATAGTAGGTTTTGTAGTTAGATTTATATGCTGAGAAATCAAGTAATCACTGATGTTTCATGCAAGTGTCTCCAAAGCTTGGATTTAACTGGATCATATCAACTGAAGGAGAAGAAGCAGAAACAGCTTTCTAAAGCTGGAAAAACAGGACAGGACAGGAGTACAGTACAGGAAGAAATGATGTGCGATGCAGATGGCATCTGATTTCAATATGATGACTTTTTCCACCCTCTTTGAAAATGTATCTGGAGTATGCCATTTGTTTTAATGTCCATGGATTGCTTGATTATTAAATTAAACATGACCGCTCTGTTCCTATCAACTTAAGAAAGAACTGCTGCT
This sequence comes from Gorsachius magnificus, assembly GCA_034008185.1. NCBI lineage: Eukaryota > Metazoa > Chordata > Aves > Pelecaniformes > Ardeidae > Gorsachius > Gorsachius magnificus. The sequence goes on from CM067084.1 coordinate 33,282,842, forward strand.
TTTGTAACTTTATAAATGGTTTTGCAAGTAGATTTATAACCCATTTATTCAAATAATTCTTACTATCTTCAAAAGTTATTCCAACAAGTCTGGCACCTTGCAGTAGCTTTGTACCTTTGCTGTAATTGAAGTGAAGAGTTTGAAGATTATTGTTTCTTTTCCTCACACTGAGATACGATCTTTCTGTCCTTACCCCTATCTATTTCTCCCCTGGTATTTTGGCTGCCAGTTTTAGTTCCTTGGACAGCACTGTGGTCTTTGAAGTTAGAAGAAGAATGTATCTTTCCACATGATCAATAGGGATTTGGCCACCAAGTCTCCACAACACTATTTTTAAAAATAATTACAAAAGTTTCCTCTGAGAGAGAGAGGAGAATAAATTCTTGAATGGCTAGGCATGCATCAGATGAGGCTGAGACAAGTAGATAAAATAGGTACGCTGGATCAAACTGCTACAGCATTAAATTTTTATGCTTTAAAATATTTTGCTAGATGAGTTAACACTTGGCCCATTTGTACTATATATTTGAGGCTTTTTTATTTTAACATATTCTTTCTTTTATCAGCTGTTAATAACAAGTAGTGACATGCCATCATCTCCCCTTACTTCGTAGCCTTTTAAGACGTGTATTCCAGTTGAGACTGGTGGCACACAGAACTTCAGCAGACCCGTCTTGTCCAGGGGAATGGCATGGCTGTGACAGCCAAGGATCCATGGGCTCAGCTTCCCAGCCCAGGTCAAACCCCAATAGACAAGAATTCTTAGGGGACTGGGAGACAAATGCAAACTGGGGGAAAGAGGAGAGGAAGCATGAGAAAAATGAAGATGGGGCTTATTTAAAAAAAAAAAATCTCTAATTTCTGTGAGATTTGGAGTATAGACAGAGCTGGCAGTGAAGGTCTGGCTGATGGACAAGTCAGAAAAAAAAAAAGTCTGTAAACATTGCAGTGACTGTACATGGAAGGCAGCAAGTAGGGAATGAGTTTTATATATCTACTAAAAAATTACCACAACTGTTCACGTTCTTTTCCTATTGTGAGTGCATGTGGTGATGCACTAAAAATGCACATTAATGATGACTGCAGTGGATCCTTTCAGAGAAGGCTACAGATGGGCAAATTTACTATAGGGAGGTACAATGCAGCTATGATCTGCTTGAAAGCCAACAAGACTGTATGTTGCATACCTCTAATAATATACATGGGTTTTTTTATGAATAGCATTTATTTGGAAAAAAACCCATTAATCATAAATTAGATTTTTCCAATTTTAGGTAATTCTCGTTTCTTTCATTTAATGCGCTACAGATATCACATCCCCATAATAAAATATGAAGCAGTTTTCAGTGTAACTATTCTGTAGCAGTAAGGCGTCTAGTCATGAATTACTAAAAGGATGAATAAGATTACAGTAAGGACTATCAAAATATATAGTTATTTCTAATGATGAGCAAGCACAAGGAATTTGTGGGATACCTGACAATAGAGTAGGGTAGAATAGAATAGAATAGAATAGAATAGAATAGAATATGTTCTGTTGGAAGGGACCTACAACGATCATCTAGTCCAACCGCCTGACCAGTCCAGGGCTGACCAAAAGTTAAAGCATGTTATTAAGGGCATTGTCTAAATGCCCCTTAAATGCTGACAGGCTTGGGGCAACAATCGCCTCTCTCGGAAGCCTGTGCCAGTGTCTGACCACCTTCTCAGTAAAGAAATGCTTCCTAATGTCGAGCCTGAACCTCCCCTGGTGCAGCTCTGAACCATTCCCACACGTCCTATCACTGGACACCAGGGAGAAGAGCTCAGCACCTCCCTCTCCCCTTCCCCTCCTCAGGGAGCTGCAGAGAGCAATGAGGTCGCCCCTCAGCCTCCTTTTCTCCTAACTACAGAAGCCCAAAGTCCTCAGCTGCTCCTCACAGAAGATGCCTTCCAGCCCTCCCACCAGCTGTGTTACCCTCCTCTGGACATATTCAAGGACGTCAGCATCCTTCTTAAATTGCGGCGCCCAAGACTGCACACAGTGCTCGAGGTGAAGCTGCACCAACGCTGAATACAGCAGGATAATTGCTGCTTTTGACTGGCTGGTGATGCGGTGCTTGATGCACCCCGACAATATAGGTTATGTCTCTTAATTGAGTCTCCTTGCCTGTGGTCAGAGATCTCTGTTTAGGCCCTGTAAATCAATGAGGCTATGCAACCGGACTGAGAACCTCCCCTAAATGTATAGAGTAGATCAGGGTTTTAGCAAATAGCAAATAACAAATTATTCAAAGTTTGATTTTAAAATGTGAATGTGTGTTCATCCTTAGAAATAAGTCTTTTATAAATCTGCTTCTTCCAGGGTCTGCATGAAAACGAGGAAGGCTCAAGAACAGGATTTTTCAGTCTGTTGAATTATACCAAATATACAGAGTTCAGAAACTTAAAGCAAGGCTAGCCCAACAGTTTTCAGGCTTTAAACATTGTCTCAGATATGTTTGGAATCTGGGGGGAAGTTTTCAACTCATTAATTTTAATCCATGTCAGTTTAATGTATTTTGCTTACTCTGTGCATGTTGTTATTCTGTTAATTGAACTCCCACTGTATTTTGATTTCATACACACAATTACAGGAGGGTATTTAGCTTTTAACTATTTGTGCTAAAACAACTTCAGTTATCTATGTGAAGAGTTATGCATGCTCCCTCCCACCCAAAAAAACCAGCAAAAGAAACAGAGAAAAGTATGAAAATCAAACCAAAACAAATGGCAAAGAATTTCCAGTCCCTGACAGTATTTTTCTTGAGCCCTTATTGTTACTCCTGTATGAGAAATGTTCATCTAGAGGGAAGTCCTTAAGGCAAATGCTGCCACCTAGAGAGAAACAGAAAGAAAGTGCATGATTTACTTAGTGATATGATTTTTATTCCCAGGGAGCCCCAGGAGAAGCTGGGCAAGAGTCCACAGAATGGACTGCAGTGTCAGAGATGGGAGCTGTTGGGGCAACTTTGCAGCAGCTGGTGACTCAAAATAGTCAGGTAATTCCCACAGACATTGAGCAAAAAACCACTGAGAAAATCCTGAGAAAGGGTTTTGAGCATGTATCAAAGATAGCAAACGCCTCTTCTTAACCAGTTACCATTATTTCATCTTGCACATTTTTTCCTTGGCATTTCCTTTTTTCAGAGAAAAGCTTTTACTCTAAATTTATTTTGTTTAAAGGAAGAAATGCAAAAGAAACTCACGTTATTTGCTATTTATTGTCCATCTGTCTCTTTTTTCATGTCACAAAGACTCTCTGTTTACTCTTCAGCTGGTTTTGAGACTTAGGATTGCAAAATTCAAATAGAATGACAAACACAAAGAAACCACTGAAAATACCTGAAAGACAAGAAAGAAAAGTGGGGATTTACCTTGTCTCAGTATGTTATGTGTGCAGCTATCTAAACATCCCAGTGTGTTCAAAGACTGAGCTATGCATGTTAAGCCTGAATGGCAAAAATTAATTCTTGTAGGTACTTTGAAAACTCTGCTACCAGTAGCATTTTTCTGGGTATAATGAAGATGACTCATTACGAACTAGTGACTTAGAAGAGCCTGTAAATAATGCTACACATGCTCAACCTTGTTAGGTCCATTTATTTCACTGAAATTATTCATACAGAGTTAACCTCGAGTGATTCCGAGTTCCAGTTTGAAATGTTCAAATGAATAAGCACAGTAAAAATAAGCTGGGCTTAACACATTCATAAGTGCACTTTTTTTGTTTCACATGGTTAAGTCTGTTTCAATGTTGGTGTGTAAAACAGTGTAATGAGTTGGCAAGTTCTCTCTGGGGTATATTTTTATGACCAGTTTAACATGGTGTGTTGTTAATGACGGACTGTTATGTTGTCTTGGTAATGATGTAAGTAAGCAGGATGTGAGAATTAAAAGAAGGCAACTTCTGTGTCTGTCCTCTGAAGTACCTGAATAACACTTGCAGTCTGAGAGTTTAGGATAGCTTAGCTGCTTCTCCCTAAAAGGTGTCCTGCAAGTGGAAAAAAAGTATGGGAGAACCCTAATTTTTTTGAAGTATATGCATATTTGCTGAGAAGTGTGCTTACAGGGTGGACGACTTTGTGTTTTCACCTGAAAAATGTGAAGGGCTGGAGGTGCTTTGAAGTACTAATAATCATTCCTGTATTTGATGTATATTTATAACATATTTATAGCAGGTTCTCTGTGACTTAGGAGTTTGCTGAGATTAAGGAAAAGATGTTTCTCTTTATTTTTTATGCAAACTAAAAATGTAGAGATCTTCAGAGCTCTGCAATGAACTCAAAGAAAATAATTTTGCAAAGCTATACTGTTTTTAAATATTAGGTGATAAGTGGGAAATTTTCCTAGCAGCATACTAGCATCGATATATTTTCCACCTGGAAACATTATTATGCTTTATATTTTATATCCAAAACCTTTTCTGCAGTATGATTAGCTTGTAAGTTGCTCAAGTATAACCTGTACACAACAGGATGGAGTCAGAGGAAGGCTGGTTCTGCCATACACCATAAAATATTCTGAAATCATGGAACACCTTCTTTTTTTCTCCACACTTCTTCCTGGACTTTTGGTACTGACATTTGTATCCAAAAGCCTAGATAGAGTAAGCTTACTGTTCCTTTTTTCTTTCAGTTATGATGTTGGCTGCGTTTTAAGCCCCAGACGTGGCAACTGTCACAGCCCAAGAGCGGCTCTTAACAGCCATTTTTATTTCATTGATGAGGAGGCTTCAAGTTTGAAGCTGTAATACAGGAAGCTCAAGCTATCCCTTTAACTACACGACAAATACAGTATGTTTTAAAATATATTTTCTCTCTGGCTGCCATACAGGATTAGAGAAATGAAAGATACATTTCATTGTGATGCAAGGGCTTGTTTTGAAGTGACGGTTCCATATGTTACAAAAAAAAAAAAAAAAAAAAGAAAGAAAATCACAGATGCCTGCAAATTATGGGAAGCTTGTGAGTTTCCACAAACACATGAAAACTTCCCAAAGGCAAATTCCCTGCTTTCAAAAAAATGCCCATGAGTGTCTTCTATTCTCTAGCATATGGTGCTGTCTGTAAAACACTTCAGAATGCCAGTGATGCAAATAGAATTCTGCATTCCTGCAGTGGGATATTTTTGCTCTTATTTAGAGTTATTTATTTACTTTGTCAGATCCTCTTCTCACAGTTCTTTGGTTCAGTATAGTCACTTGTGTATTATGACTAGGGAGTGTGGTATCTTAGAAAAAAAGAGATGAACAAAATAGTTAAGATTGATTAAGAAGGGTTTTGAAGTAAGCTAAACTTCAAATTATTTATAAGATTTTGAAAAATCAGGTGAGATCTTTTGTCATTCTCTTCATTTTTGGTTCTATATGTCTGGACTTTTTGCTTTTTCCAAAACTTGCTGAACATAGTAATGAGATTGTTTAGAAAAGGATGATTATAAAACATCCCCGCGCAACCTCATGTTGCAATTACTAAAGCAGAAAAACTCAGAATTATAATTTGAGTTCTTAAAACCAACAAATTCAACACCTGTAGTAACACTGCCAAACCACGGATTTAATTGGAAGTTTGAGGGTTCTCATTTAACTGATAAATTGAGCTATGAAATGCAGGTTCTTCTAGGGTTAGAGGCCCATCCTAGGGCACGTGCTTTTTTGTTTGGGTTTGGGTTTTGGGGGTTTGTTTGTGGTTTTGTTTTTTTTTTTTCTTATTTGTGTCTCTTAGCATGTTATTAGAATGGTTAGTGTTAGGTCTATTACTTTAGGGTGAAAATCCCCTGTGTCTTCCACTAGTAGCGTTTTCATAAGGAGCCAAGATGAGGAAGGAGCATGCTGTAGCAGGAGGGAAGGAGCTGGACACAGAATTAGGTTTGGGTCTGTGAGCCAGTCCTAGGTGCATGTGGTAGAATTGTTCAAGGGAGGCTGCAGTTCAGGGAGAGCTTGAGAGACAAGAAAGACACCGCGTCTGTTAATATGCGTGTGCATTTATATTTTGCTGAAAAGTCTATTTAGCTGAAAACTGCATAATACATGCTACAAATACATTTTCTTTTTAATGCAAATACAAGGAGACCAAAGTTGCCCAAATTTTGAATGCCTAATATTCATTCAATTACGGGAGGAAAACCGGGTACCACAAGAAGTCAGTGGAAAACTTGCCACAGATTTAAGAAACTGCAGCTTCATCATCCAGTGAGCTTTTCTCTTGCCATGTTTTCAAATGTATTTTAAAACGGCTTTCAAGACAAGTCAGTATTACCTGGAATCCAGTTTATGTTAAAACTCACCAACTTGAAAAGTCTTATTTCTGACATCTCTATACTGCTGATAGACTGGAGATGGCTCTAGATTCAGTAAAATTCAGGACTAAATTTGATTTAATTGAAGTTTTCCATAAATTAGGAGCTTGGAATTAAATTAATAGTACATTCCTGGATTAGATAACCATAAGATGATATTAAAAACTCCATAATTTATTTTCTGCCATATTCACTGGGCATATCTTTGACTTTTAAGTGACCTTTTGCTAGAAACAATTGGAAGATATTCAGTGCCAATAAACAGATACAGGCATGCACAAATGCAGGTTTAAACTAGACAACGTGCAACTCTCAAATGGGTGTGATATAGCTGGCATCAACATCACTAAGTTTTCTGTCTTTTACGTGTTCCAGAACAGCTTGCTGAATATAATGGCAAGCTCTTCCCTTCTCTTCATTTCTTTTCAAGTTAAAGGACAATACATTCAGTTTACTCTTACAAGCATCTGTTTAGACTTAATAAATGTGGTTGCCTCTTACCTTGGCAGTCCTAGGTTCTGATCCTGCTGGGGTTTTATTTTCATTCACTAGTATATTACAATGGTGATAGTCTTTTTTTTTCTATTGAAGATACCATGCTAGCCCAGGTCACATAAACTTGGTCTGTTCATAAATATAAAACATTTAAAACCAGATTAATAAAATCAGAAGGTCCTTTTAACAGTGGTTTGTAAACAGTCATTTTACAGGCATATACTTTTAATAGCCATATTGCGTACTACAGTGCCTTTCTTTGTGAATGTATTACAAAACACAACTCCATGCAAATTCAGTGCTACTAAATAGCAATGTGGTGCCACAAGAGCAGTGGTCATTTGCAATCACTTTTTCATACGTTATGTAACTGGGCCATCACGTAGATTTGAAGATCTAGGTGAAACTGCAGTGAGAACTGAGTCATGACAGGATCTGGAATCTGTTGCAGACTGGAGATAAAGACTCTTAATTTTGGAAAAAGCAGTAAAACATCCTGACTAGTTGGGACATTGATTTTATTTTGTCTAAAAGATGGCATCCCCAGGATATAAATTCCTAGCACTATTCCAAAGTGCTTGGTTCAATACTGACATAGAGGGAAATTTTCCAAGAAATCAAGGCCAAGAACATCCATTTTATATAAGCATGACTGGTTTTATAACCATTTTCAGTGACACAGTTGGGGTTAGTTTTTCAGCTGTTTTGTTCTTCTTTGTATATTGACCCTTTCTGTCTGTACTATATTCTTTGGGGTTTTTATAATCTACACCATTGCGTAACATGATTATTCCACCCCATCAGATACTGATTATCACAGAGTGACTTACCACAAAGGTTTGTGACAGGAGTTCTCCACCTCCCTCTAGAAAACGTGACAAGAGAAATTAATTGTTGACAGGTTTTGAAAGACTCCTCGACTCTTCCTTCTGAAAAAAAGATTAATCACTAAAACTCAAAAGAATATTCTGCTTTCTGCAAACCAATGGGTTTGTCCTGTGTGTTGAACTATGCCCCCAGTCACTCCTAAACCATTGTTGTTGCCTGATTTGATTGTCCAGTGACCTATGCTTGGCTTCTGTTTGTGCTGTCTGTGCTTCATGTTTGGTTTCCATCTATCATGATACTACCTTTCTCCTGAATGATAAAGTCTGCATTCGGCTAATAGAAAGAGCTATAAAAATTAACCTAGTTAACTTTTATTAGCTTGTTTTGGTCAACTACAAACAGGGTGCGACAAGATGCACCCCTGACCCGAGCACCTTCATCATCAACTTCTGGCATGTGACATGCCTGCTATATGCCAGATAGGTATGGCTGATCTCTAAATGCCATTTTCAAAAAGACATGCATTAGGCAGTCTCTCACTTGTAATAAAACTTTACTTGGAAGTGCATGAGCTATGATTTACATACCCTACAAAGCAGACCATATAGTACAGCTAGGGAAGCTACTATAGCTTCCTATACAGCATGGAAGGGTACTTTTACAAAGCTCGTCAAACTTACTTCTCTTTGGACTTACTGTCCATTCTAGTCTGGAAGACAAACACAGCATTCACACAGCAGGACTCATCTGACCACATTCAGGTATCTTCATCTAAACTGGTTGCTGCTGGCAGTCTGTGTGCTTAGGAGAAAGTAACCATCTCAGTCTGAAATAGCTGCTGAAATACATCAGATGAATGATACATAAAAACTGTCTATAACTCTTTACAGACAGGTTGTCTGCTGAGACTCCGATCTGCAGTGCAGGCATCTTAAGTTAGGTGAGCTGGATCCCATTCATTAAGCCTTTGTTAGGCTTAATAAAGTAAGGCCTAAGTTAGGCCTATTAATACATCCCTCAAGATAGGCCATTGAAAATACCTTGGTCTGCTGCCTTTTTTCCCTTAATTAAGCTAAGCTGCCTTTTTTTCAGAACATATGCCATTATTTTTTATTGTATTCTTTTCCAGATATGGTGACTGTATTTTTAAATATGGAAATTAGAAGTGTTCTAAATATGGTCCCAATATTTTAAAACATGTAAATTAGCAGTGCTTTCAGGTTCCTGTAAATTTGCAGGGCAGGACTGGTATGCAAAGAACAGCCCCCGATCTGTGGATCATTAAACTACCTACACATACCTCAGCTTAATGTCTGGGCAGTAAAACCTAATCTCGGGGTCTGGCCTGTAATAGCCACTGTTTCTCATGCTTCAGAATAAGAAGATTTCCCTTCAACTTATAGGTTAAATCCTTGCTAGAGATACTCTCTGCTGGCAATTGAATTAAGGGAATCACTAGAGGCAGGAAACCTATTTTGCCAAAATGCAGACAAACTGCCAATCCCTTCCTACTCACTTCTTTTTGAGGCAAGAATCCCATTGATGAAAAAAAAAAAACAAACACCATGTTGCCTTAATATTGTGTTTCAGGATTTGGTCCTGGAATGTTCTTATATTTGCAACTATAAATTTTGAGATGGATACATCTGGATCTAAAGTGTGAGAAAAAAAGCACAACTTAGGTTTGTCAGGTGGTAGCAAATGCTGAATCTCATTAAAGACATTTCGATTCGACACCTGCAAATCAGACAATCTGTTGCATCTGAAAAAAAAAAACTAAAATGATGAATTTAAGCAATTAGAAAAGCGATCTCTGAGTAAAAGATGGTTACTGCATCAGTGGAAATAAATTTATAGCATGCTAACAGAGAAAAAAATAATGTGCTGAATTTAAGTAAGAGGTTTTTGCAGCTTTCAGAAACTCTAGGAGATTGACTTAAAAATTGTTTCAAAGTAAATTTGAAAAGTGCTGTAACTATTATTCTCATCCAGGTGAATGGATATTAGGTAACTTAATGGCAATTTTGGTCTACTGCAGTTTTCTTGGACATTTTGCCAAGCTATTCTGCAGCAAACTAATGTGTAACTCTGCAAGCATCCATCATTCAGCAAAGTCATGGAGCTGGCATGTTAAACAACAAAGGCTTTTTTAACCTGTCTCAGAAATAAAAAGTAGCCCTTTTTTTTTTCCTCCTCTGTTAAACAGGCAAATGTACGTACTTCTTAGGATTTTATAAAGTGCAGGCTTCAATTACAAAATGAGTGGACACGTGCAAAATTGATTTGGAGTTTTCTATGGCTTTATCTCAATGTCCTGGCATTAATGCATAGAGGAACTCACTTTTCTCACTGAATAACCCCATTCTCCCATTCCCCGCTCCTCCCCCAAAATTGCCAAATGTGTCTGTAGTTTGATGGCATCTTTCCAGAGAGCGATGAACAGGTCAGATCAGCAACCAACTTTTTATCCATTGACATACAGACTGACTGATGGAAACTTCTAACAACCTTAAGACTTTAAGCCTCAGTACAAGAGTTTACATCAGACCCTTCACAGAAGGGGAAAGCCATTTAATCCCAGAAACTGTTAAAACTTCCCACAAGACAAAATAAACTACCCTCGTATAGGGTTTGTGTATTCTGTTTATTATTTCTAAACAATTCAGTATGAAAGATAATAAACTTAGATCTCTGTGTGTTTTTTCTATTTAATCTGGTGTTGGTACTTGAGTGATCTGCTTCAGATGGCAAGACCTTTATTCTCTGCCACTCATAGCTTTGGCCGTGAGTGGCTTCACTTGTCAGGTAGTGCTGGGAATCTTGTTCCCTTATTTCACTGCAAAAGGATGATTTTTAAAACGTGAGTAATTCTGTGTTACAAGTTCAATTTCCATCTATCACTTAGTTCTAAGATCATTTCAGAGCATATTATTACCTTACTGCAAAGGCCAGTATGAGATTTCAAATCCCGTTGTATTCAATGGAATAATTTTACAGTACAGCTTATGAAATCTAAGAAGCCTAAGTGCAAACCTACTTGGGCAGCACCTATTGCCCATCTCTAGTAACAGCTGCAAGAATTATCTTGCATTCTGCTTGCCAGTCAGCAGCTACAGCTGCCAGCCTGCTGTTCGTCCCTGCCTACAATAGATAGGATTTTTCTTCCAAAAGCAAGAAGGGTTTTCAAGGCTTTTTGTACAGTATGTAGCCCTAGGGATTAGATGGCAGCATACAGTTTCCTGCAAGGTACAGCCATTAACATAGGACTGTAACTTCGGCTAAAAATTTCATCAGAAGACAATGACATACTGTTGGGGAGTTCAACAATAAATTCAGATTGTTCAGACATTTTTAAAGCCAATACATATGTATGAACTACTGAAACTTTTCAAAATCTTTATTAAAACCTGCAGTTTTATATTATTAGTCATCCACATATTTAAAAATTACAAAGCACCAAACCCTCTGCACATATTTGCATTAGTTTGTGTTTAATATGTAGTCATATGTCATCATTTGAAATCTAAGCAGGCATAAATCACCATCTGAAGAACAATTTAGCAGAACTGTCCAACTCCTGACGTCTTAATTCTCACTCTAAAGAAATAAAAATATGTCTTAGATAAAGAATTTGCTGTCCATTTTTAAAGCTTTTTGTTTGTTCATTTTCACTCAGCCTAGGCCTCATTTACCACAGGATTTGTGCGGGATCCTTCTGGAGTGCCTCAGAGTTGTTAAGTGACAATCTAAAAGCCGATTTAGGATTAGCTAGCTTAACCAGGTGAACTGAAGGTTTCACTTTGATTGGATAGAAAAGCCGTAGCTGTGCTTGGAAGTCCATATTGTGATACTGAAGGGCTTTATCAACATCCTGAGAGGAGTGCATTCAGAATAGGTGATGATGCGAATCTCACTAATCAGCAAAGGATTATCTGAGGCTCAAAGCTATACTGCTTCTAATTCCTTCTTCATGACGCTGTTCATGCACTGCAAAATGATCTAGTGCAACACCAGAAGTATAAATATTAGATGAGACTCTTCAGTATCTTAATTAGCACTTTCTAAGGGAGCAGTTCTTGAATAGTCAGGGGTAATCAGATGTTTAAAAAAACCCTGCAAAATCAGAAACATAGTGGAAATCTATGATGATTTCAAATGCACAGAGACTGACACCATGTTGTACACAACATATATCACTTACAAATTTTAAAAACAGTGCCAGCGTTGACTCTGATGCCAAATAATTGACAGGATTTTTATATTTCTAGTCACACCATTACTGTGTTGGAGACAGTGATTCTGCATAATTCTTTCCTCTTATTGAAATACATGAAATTATCCATTGCCAGACTGCTCCTATATGGGTTAGGGGTGTGCTAATACCCCACACAGTCATTACAAATAGTTTTCCCTACATATGTTTGTTCAGCAGAAAACAAAAAAAAAAAGAGAAAATTAATGAAACACTGAATACAAGAGGGTTTTGTTTGCTTGGATTGTTTGGGTTTTTTTCTTTCCCCAATGCATTTAGCAAAGGGTAACAGGCTATGAAACATGGGTCTGATAACAGAACAAAATTACCATTTCCTACCACAACGCTATTGAAATCTTATGCTTGCCCTTACAGCAAATAACAGTTTTTCTGAAGCGGAAAAGTTATATAGGTATTTTAATGGAGTATACGCTGGTAAAACAAGAGCTTCCCTAGTTTGCTTCACTACACACGTTGTCAAAATGACAGAACAAGATATCTTTAATTCCTAACATCCAATTAGGTCCAGTATCTACAAGACCACCAACAGAGTGAGGGCCTGCTTCCCAGCACTTCTTGTAGTGTTTTATATTCTTCAGTATCTGTCGCTTCCTACCATCCTCATTTTAGTCTTCTGGCCTCCAAGAAAAGTATTTACAAGTCATTGACAGCTCTTAAATTTGTTGTTTCTTAGACCCTTTCTCTCCACCATAGTTTTAAGTAAGATACAGAGGAAAGATGGGCTGTGAATAAAACCCCAGATTTGAGGAATCCAAGCCACTAAACAAAGAGGTTCTGATTTTGCAGTATAGGACCATTCATGGAATATCTCCATGTAATAAATATCTTTAGATGAGTAGTTCAGGCTTTTCATATTACAAATTTTTAGTTGAATTCACTTTTTATGTAAATGTAGCTTAACAAAAAATCAGTGTTGTGATTTTACCAGACAAGTGTCATTACTCATTATCAGAAACATCTATTTAAAGTTCAGAGAAAGTAAAAATAAAAACTATCTCTCTAAAAAGGAGGGGTGGGGGTGTAATTTAAGATTAAATTGTATTGCTGCACTTAAGATTGTGTTCCTATAGGTATACTTCTGCTCATCATGAAAAGTACATACTTCCATGCTGGCTTGCAATATTTCTATGAAAAGCAATAAAATAAACATCTTAGAAACCGGACATTATAAACACAAGTAATGTATTTCATTTTAATACTGTTTTCAAAACCAGATAGCAAGGTTTTATCTCCCGCTTTCTATGATACCAAGAAAACATACATCCAGGTAGACTTCAGATATTGTGTCAGAGGGCTTCCATTTCTATCACTCCTTAATGATGAATGAGGTGGTTCTTCTAAACAAATAAGCACTTCAGAGAGTTACCCTTGACAGGGCTGTTAATCCTGGGAGTCTGCCTTATCGTTGTAGAATTCAAGGGCTGAAGTTGTACAGTATCCCTGTACTGCCTGTCTCTTACACTGCTGCTCTGGCTGAACGTTGGGACAGAACTATTTCACATCTTGCATGTAAAGCCATGCTCAGTGCTTCTGTTCTGGTGTGCTTGCAGATAGAGGGGCTTATCATCTTAGTAGGCACTGGCCCTCAAATCTGGCTGAATTTCTCATTCAGATGGATGAGTTACCGCCTGGTTTCAGCGCCGCATTGCTTCCTTTGCAGTCTTTCTTCACTGGTTGCAATGAATTTTGGACTCTAATACAAAGCTTACCTTGAGCACTGCAGAATGTTAAGGCAAGTCAAATCACACTCGTCACAAATGAATTAACGATGTGGCCCTTAAGCACAGTAGGACTTCACAAAATGACGTTTTTTAAGAAATGCAGAAAATCTGTCCTACAATTTTGCATACCCTGACAGCAGCTGTTGTGCTTATATCACTGCTAAAATTATACAGCCTTTAAAAAGCAACAGGTAATAGTGTTATTCTAGTGATTAAGGGGAGAATCTGGACCCACTTTCACAGGACTGAAAACTGTTCTCAAGCATCTTTCCAAATGTCTCTCATCCTTTCTCTCCACCACCTCCCAAATCCCTTCCATACCACCTGCCATAGAAATGTGGAACACCACCAGGATCATATGAAAATAACGAGTATTTTTTTGTCTCCATCAGTTTCCTTATCCCTGAGAAGGTTTAGAACAGGCATGTGAATTCAGCTGCTGTTTGAAAATCAAAGCATAATGTGTTTCCAGTTTATAAATTATAAAATATTCAAAAGCACAGACTAACTTTAAGGAATTGGTTACACTGCTTGATGTCTAGAGCTGTTTGTTCCTTTTATCTCTGTTACTTTCCCCTCCTACTCCCTCCCTCCTTTTCTTCTTAAGGACAGAATGCAAAGAAAATGTAAATTTTGATGCCTTGGGCCTTGGAAAGATAGGAAGGAAAAAGATAATGCCAAAGAATAAATAAGGGAGATGGGGTGAACAGAGGGTCTCTTTTGATGTGACACCGGTAGTTCCATTCACTTGTTTCACTTCTTGTCCATCAGAAAGATCCCTAATGCAAATTTTTAGCTTTGTAAAGGCTTCTGTGAACAGTAGGAAGAAAACCAGGCATTTATACTGTACTAACTTCCATTCTAGCCTCTCAGCATAAATACTAATTGTCATTGATGCCATGTGAGGTTGGTATTTTAACACCACTTTACAGATAGGGTACTGTGAGGTGCAAATAATTAAGAAGCCCAAGGAAGAAGGAGAGCATTCCAGGAATACTGAACAGAAAATGAATGTTTGGGTCTGATCTTCAGAAGCTGTTTTCTTTAGGGGGAGGGAAAGACGATAGAAAATACGCATACCATCACCCTCGGCTGCCTGCGCTGAAAAAGACAAATTCTGTTAGATGTAAAAGGTGAAATCCTCTCTGAAGTGATGAGTAACTCCCTGACTTAAGCAGAGCTGAGTTTTTCTTTACATGCTTACTTCTGCTTCGTGCATAGTAACGCACGTCACTGTCAAAGTAAAAAAGCAGCCTTAGGTTGTAGTTTATTTTCATGGGTTTGATAGTGGCAAAGCCACTACAGAAAGTTCTCTGTCCTTCTTCACTCTAGCTTCTGTCCTTCTTTATTCTCGCTTCATGATCCTGCATCACAGTTTGGGCCCTCCTCAGCTGTGCTGAGGTAACTGTCTGGAGAGCCAGGCTATAAACCAGGCCACTGAAGTGATCCTGATTATGTTTTAAATCCTCAGGCTGTTTTAGGTGAGATGAGGGGAGAGGAAGATTTAGTTGGGAGTGTTTGGTTTTTTCTAAACCTAGATAATTTTGCTGATCTGTATTATAGCAGATTGATCAGACAGTTGCAGCAAGCATTAGAGGTAGGGGTAAACTGAACCGGGAGTGGTATTGCTGCCTGGAGAAACATGTTTAAAAATGCCCTGAGAATCAAAAGCATTTGGTTGTTTCTGTACTGCCAGTTCACAGCGAGCCTATGTATTTGGATAGGTCCTAGCACAATGAAAGCTGGATGCTGATTCAGGTGTGAAAACTTCCCTTATAAGCCTTTATGAATACAATTTTTTTTGAATGGAGTAATGGCATAAAGGTGTTAGCTTTTAGAATTTGCGCTATCTGCTGTCAATGACAAAAAATCATGTGAAGAACCAGGCATTCAAGAGACTCTTTCTCCATAAACCCTTGTGCAGTGGGGGACATGTTACTTCTTTCTGGTCTGGAAGAAAGGTGACCTGCAGTTTTGAGTATACTATGCTAAACCTTGTTTTCTGTGTCGTATCTCAGCTGGCTTTATAGCCCTTTATCTTTTAGCAAGCAAATGCTTGAATATTTGCCATATCCCTGACATGATGTTTCTAAAAGCTATAAATCAAAAGAAAAACTGCAAATTAGACTCAAAGTAGGTTTTGCTGATGAGAATTGTTTGCTTTCAATAGATATGTACCAATAGAGAGGCAAATACACCTCTCTTAATTACTCTTATTTTGTCTTCATGTATCTATTGATTAGGACATTTATCTAAAGAATAAACAACAGCATCTTGGATGGTGTTATCAAATGTGATGTAATCATGGCATACAGAGATTTAGTCATATGTTTTCCTAACTTTGTTATCTAGCAAACCACATCATTTGCTGTTTAATTCTAGTCTTAACTCTGCAATAATTAACATTCTTTATTTTATAATGGGTTAGATGTAACTTACTTTGATCTATTTAGCTTTTATATGTAATTGATTGGCACAAATGGTGCTACTTAACTGTCATTTAGTGATCTGGAACCTGTGGGAAAGCATTATATTGGCTGAGTTTTATTATAGGATGAGTATATAAAATTGATTTTGAGTGATAGGAGGTTCATGCTCTCCATATAGCACTTTTTATTATAAATGCCTGTTACTGCTGGTTTACATTTTTTTCCATTAACCAGGCAGAAAATGCATTCTTCTTCTCTTTTGTACTTTATAAAACCAAAGGTTTGACCCGTAGTTAGAGTAGGCAGAACACTAAAACGTCGCATGCCTGCTCTTTGAAAGCCCCAGGGTCTGCTACAGCTCCTACTGAGAAGTCGCTGGGAGTTTTGCCATAGATTTCAATAGGACTGGGAGGAGAGCCTATGTTTATTGTTAACAGAGATATATTGAAGCTCTGTTCACAGTGAATTAGAATGATGGGTCTGAATTGTTTCAGAGGTTTATTATGTGCAGGCTGCAATTCCAGAGAACCTCTGTTTACAGGAGGAAAAAAATTCTGCATGCCTTGTACAGTCAGAATTTCCACTGAAGTCAATGAAATCTTTGCCTGAGTAAGGATAAACACTTGCAACCAAAGTAAATGATTTAGTGAAAAACAAGCACATTACTGAAGTGCCTGCTGGCTGTGTTGCTTTATTTTCTGTCATTTAGATTTGAAGAGTTATCTAATACTGGTAGCTTTCAGTTACCTACATCCTCTTACTTTACAGCAACTGCACACTACTGGCTTTCTTGCAAGGAGTGTTTATGTGAAAAGAAAGAGCAGAAGCTCTTTAACTGGATTCTCAGACAAATTCTGGTTGATTCAAAAGATGGTTGTGCCCTTACTTAATTTCTTGTTGCTTTCTTCTGAAAACCTGATGGTTGTACAAGATCCACAATTTACTTGCAAATTTGTGCATGCAAGGGGTCCAAGCTTCTGAACAGTGAGGACTTCAGGGATTTTTTTTTTCCCTCCCAACACCTAAGCTAAGCCAGCCATAGTCTGGTCCCAAGCATTTTTCATGTATAAACACGCTGAACCCTTGATGTCTGAATGGTTATATCATCACAAATTAACTTCTCAGTGCTCTTCCAGGATTAGTACTTTGTGACACGTGTGCTGAGTACTGAGAAACTGGGCTGCCACAAATTGCCCACCAAAATGTGAGGGTTTGTGAGTAATTTTCTACTGAAACAGAAAATAAAATAGGTGAATTAGAGAGTAATCTATCTTCGCTACTAACTCTAAATCTTCAGAGGAATATAATATCTCAAATTGCCCCATATATGTATGCAGTAGAATTTTGAGTACCTTCTTGGTCAGGGGCTTAGTGGCACTGATCCCTCTATGCCTTCGCTGTGCAATGGGAGCCAGTCAAATCCTGCAGCAAGAGGAGTACAGCAGGGGCCTCCACAGGAGGTGAGGAGTGGGGTGGAAGTACTCCCATGTGTTTCAGACTGTTTCTCAAGCTTACTGGTCTGCTGTAAAAGAGAAGTAATGTTCCTAAGATACATGCTAACCCTAGGTTTGAAGGCAAAAGAAAGTGCTTAGAATTTGCAGAGAAGAGCTGTTTAAAAAAATAACAAAACCGAAAAAGTGATTTCAAATTGGAGATGATATACTGCACACCGAGAATAAGAGATGGTAAAAAAACCAAAAGACTTAATTTGAAATACATTAATTTTTCCACAGTCTGTATTATTCTCTGTCAAATATACTGGGAACACAAATCTGCATCTGCATTGATTGGATGAATTTCAAAGACCTTTTACCTGCTCTCTGTTTGTGTTGCCTCATATCTTTATGACATGGAATGAACTGCTTGGCGCCACGTTGCTGTTATCCATTAACCATTCCTGTTTTCCTAATCATCTTAGACTCCATCTTTCTCTGTCCTATCTGTTATTGTCTTCTGCAAAGAGATGTGATGTTCCTGTAGCCTGTTCTGGTTTGCATGACATGATTTGTGTTTCTGCCTACAAGGGTTTCTCTACTGAACCCTGTACATTATCTTCCCCCAGCCCCCCCTCCTCTGTAACCAGGAGAAGAGGGTCATACATCTGTAAAATGACAGCACTTATGAAAAATGGGAGTTTGGTACACATGGCTCTCATCAGACACAGACTCATCTTCCATGCCACAGACACTACTTGTTTCCTTGCAATGCAGACTGTAGCTGGAAACACAGGAAACACCTAATAAATTGCTTGACCTATCAAATTAACAAGTCATCAAGAAACTATTTTGGTAATCAATGAGCAAAGCAGAATTGTTTGCTTTCTGGCCGAGCAAGAAGAATGCATGGAGATGGAGCAATTTCTTTTCTTCATCCCTCTTCTATAAACAGCATTTAACTGGATTGTAAGTTTGCTGCAATACAGGGAAAAATGTGAAGAATCTATTTTTAGAATTAGAAGAACTCTTAGACCTAGAGGCATGCATTCGGCTAAGTTTATGGCTGAGTACAGAACTCAGAGAAACTCAGATATGGTTGGATATGTGACATTGTAATTATGTCATCACTACTTCTGGTGAAGGTGGTTCTAGTGCTGATTATAATAAATACACAACAGAAATTAAATTTTCTGGTTTTAAGCCTGGTACGAGTTGAAGTAAATCTCACTGTAGTCCCTACTCCTGCAGCCTAGCAGAAAAACTTCTAAGTGTAAAATTTTCAGCCTTCATCTAAAGCACCTAATTAAAATGAGCAATTAAAAATAAATGTCAAAGCAGACACTTTCGTCTTCCTGGCCTGATGTGTCCTGAGATGCAGAAATAGGCTGGCTTTTACTTCTGGTTAGAAAAAGTAGATGCTTGGAGCTGCTGAAAGTTAAGTCATGGTGATGGTTGTGAAGGCAATTGCCAAGGATAGTTGGAGTGGTTAGGCCCAGTTGGCCTAGTGCACCAAATAGCTTCTCCTGTGAAATGAGAATCGCGTATAAAAAAATGAGACAGATTGGAAACTTGTGATTGTTTAAGTGACTGCCAAGGATGTTCTGCCCAGCGAAGCCTGTATAGACAGCAAGATGCCAAAGCAGGTGTCATTTATGTTGTGAGCTTAACGATAGACATCAGCTTGAGTACTCTGTCAAACTGTGATCTCAAAAATAATTAAATTATTTGGAAATTTATAGAACACCAGTAATTTTGCTACCACTGTGTCATCTCTTGTCTTTCTTGGGCATTTCTGTGGTTCTGAACTTCCTGGTTTAATAGCAGACCTTTAGCAAGTCTTCATGGCATTTGTAGAGGCCCCTGGAACATTATGCATCATTCCAATTGATCATTTACTTCAAGCATAATTTGTTTTTCTTTATTAAATAGAAAGCCACAAAGTTGAAATCCTGATGGTGTAGGATAGACCTCTGTAGATTATCATGATATTATCTAGGAATATAATTTTCCCTCCATTGCCCTTCTGACAATGAAAGGATGGAAAGATTGCTATTGAGGAGTAAATGGGATAATGCAGGAATCCTTCCGACAAAACTATAAATACACATTGTTGTTGAAATCTGTGACATGCCTGTTGCAAATTCTTCTTATTTATTTTTTTAAAAAAAAAAGTTTGCTTTGAAATTATGTGTACTTTTTTCTGTCTAAACTCAGTTCCTTGTCTGTAGACCCAGTTCAGTAAGATGTTTAAGCATATGGACCTCAGTAACCTTTCTTATGTTTTAAATCTGTTTTAAATAAATGTGGGGAAGTTTTGTTGTTATACTGTGGAGAAGGGATGAGGGGTGGAGTGTGTGTAAATTGTCCACCTCTGTCAGTGTTGTGATTATGTTATTTTGACTTTGGTGTGCAGAATATTTTTTGTTGATGTAAGTGAAGTTTGTGAAGACTGTGTGATGAATGTATATTTTAATGATAATTCTTATGCATACACGTAAGTGCTTCCTTATGCCAAAACCAGATGATAGGGTCCCTCTCCCTCTGTCTTTATGTAAACTGTGGTCAAACAGAAGAAATTATACCCCATGTGGTTATTGTAATAATTAAAATTGTCCAAAATTAGGATTGTGAAACTTGGTGCTACGTTCCAGATGGGATAAGAACATGGGTTACACTGATGCTTGTTTACAACTGTCTAAACCTAGAAGTACACCAGAGTCAGTGACTCATGGCCTCATCCCACGTGCTGAGCAATGTCTCCAATCTGTGTGTTTTCCCCATTAATGTAAATTCTAGATTAAAATACTTATTTGCCAGTACTCCTGCCTTTTCTTTAGATTAAAAGTGTGAGAATTTAAAACAGAATGCTTAAAAAAAAATACAACACCCCCCATTTCATCCTCAAGACAAAATGTCTAGTATATATCAGAAATTAGCCATGTTATGTATTGCAATAGCATGAACGTGGATTTAATCAGGGAGAACTTAAACATTGTTCTGTTGCAGGTCCTGCAAAAAGACAAATTAAAATTTCTGGGTGTTAAGCAATGAATTGTTTGCTTTTTAAGAGGAAGAAGCGGTGAACAGAATGTAACTAACTAATTGGCTAACTATAGCATTTAATTAACATCTGAAACAAGAACAGGTTTTGTGGGTAAGTGCTGAGTTATGGTAATTAAGTTTCTATTTTCCAAAATATCCAAAACAGTAATTGTATCTGATACACATCAAGATACGAGAAAGGACACTAATTACTGGAATATTTATTGAAGGCAGGATACCTTCATGTAAGATGGACCCTGTTTGAAAGACAGCAAAAATCTTGTGGTATCAGAACACATGCTATTAGATAATCTAGACTTGATTTTTGTCTTTCAAATTTTATTGTTTAATAGACTAAAATCACATTTTTTCCTTTTTTAAATCCACAGAAAGATTGAGATGTAATTAGTGCTTTCCTTAAAAAAAGCAGAAACCTAAATACTTCCTATGTTTGCACTCCGTATCCTTCCTTTGTTTAGAATTTTTCCTAGCAGGTTCTGTCTGTAACAGTAGTAGTAGTTTATTCATAATTTTACATTTCAGAAAGACAGTGGCTGTAGATGAACATCATCTTCCAGTTTCCTCAAGAGAAACCTCTTCCATATGTCAAGACATTCAGTTTGCAACATTAAAAGTCCAGGTTAACTATATAAACAGCTGATAGAAGAGCAATGAAAATGTTAGTTTGAGCTTAGTTTTATTTAATAGTAACTGTAATAGCCAGTTGTTTTGCTTTTTGCATCATGTATGTCATCATTTTGCTAAGTTTAATGCTCCTTGGTATGGGACTGTTCAGTTCATGGAAGTTACGGATTTCTCAAGTCAACTCCTGGTTTCACAGATGCTTGTTTTAAGAGTTCCTTAGCAATATAAATTATAGGACACTAAATTGCTCATTTAAGGCCATGACAAAGGGACTCTCAGAGCATGCTCTGGTATGTGAAGCAAGCAGGGTAAGTGCAAAAAGCAGCACATGGGTCTCCATGAAAAAAGTCCTCTTTCCTATGTTTTAGAAAGGGACTCTGTCATACAAAAGTTATGCCTCCTGCTAAAGTAGTTGAACCAGCTGCATCCCATGTGCTGAAAACACTCTTGTCTCCTATTTCTCTTGTTCAATTATTGTGTCTATAAATTGCAGTGGGCCACCTGTGCAATGCACTCATCCAGAATAGCCCCAGAGGAAGCATTAACATATCAAGGCTCATAAAGCACAAATCCTTAAATGTAAAAACTGACACTTTCATCCTACTCCAGCCTACATCTATATAGACATTAAAACAGAAGGGAATAAAGAGTATTTTACTGTGAAATTTGAAGGCCCTGCTCTCCTCTTGCAGAGGTCAGCAGCAAAACTCCTCTTGATTTTTACTTGGGAACAGGATCAAGCTATAAAAAGCATGAATTCTAGTTACATATTTTAGAAACTTATTCTGACTTCTGCCATCTATCAAGTTTGATGCTACCTACTAAAAAAAAAAGAAAGGAAGACTTCTGTTCTTGACATTAACCATATTTTTGTTATTCCTAATCTAAAAGAATTAAATCAGGTCTCTCTGGGAAAGAGGCCTGTGGGTTTGGACTAGCCAGGGGAAGATATCCAAATTAACAAAGCTGCTTCTTCCAGCTCTAATACTCTCTCTTTAGAAAAGGTTTAAGAATGATTATTCTTTTCTTGACATGTCAAGGATAAAGAACAAGTGCTGAGCCTGTTTTCTCAACCTCTGGGCAGAGCCACTGGCCAAAGGGAATGTAAAGATGGCAGTGTTCCAGTTACTGCAATCTGCGGCACAAGTAACTTTCAACAGGGACAGATCAAGGTGAGACCAGCCGTTTTCAATCAACTTTAGGAATTCTTGAGCAATATTCCTACGAAAAGAAGCTCTCTGGAGAAGCAACCGTCCTCCATAAGTGTTCAAAAGCATCTCTTACACATTTATCTCCAGTGCATACACAGTACCATTGATCAGCAAATAACAGTCACAGTTGTATTGAGGACTGCATTTCTGTGTTCCTGGCATAGATTGGTAAGGTACCCTTCTGTTCTACTCCATTCCCATCTCTAAATTTATGTATGCTTTCAGTTAAGCTTTGCTCCAGGCCAGCGTATGGTTGTCTATCCTTAAGCACCTCTTATGAGAAGTATGCTATCAGATGCAACAGTGTTGTTCTTTGAAGGAAATGGGTTTGGATATAGAAGCTGCAGAATATGACTGTGTTTACAGAAGGAAGAAAATCAAGGCAAGTGTTGCAGAAAGTCAGCAAAGAACTGGGTGATGCAGATCTTCAGAAATAAAAGAAGACTCAAGGCAGATTCCTAATGCTAATAGCAAATAGGGGTTTTTTTGATCTCACCGTAAGGATTGCATACCTAAGAACACAGACCCACCTTAATCTAAACCAGTTGAGCATCTCTGACCTCAGAGCTGTCATTCTTTCAAAATGACATCTTTCCCTGACAGTATATTCACATTTCTGTATCTTGTACATTTGACGTGTATTGAAGTGGCTGTCTGTTTGCCTCAGCCCTTCATAAACAGCACTGTCCTTCATTACCTTGTTGTTTAACTGTTTGGTTCTCTTTCTTTTTGTACTAATTCCCTAGCTCCAACTCTTAAGACGGTTCCTAACACATCGCCACATTGCAGACCTTTTCCTCTCTGCAGCACAATTAGACCCCTGACCTTCTATTCCCCAAAGCTAAAGAAATGCCAAATTGCTGCCAGCACTTCATTATGTTTATATATTGTTCCTATGAGACTTGAATTTTCTCTGGCTATCCACATCCTTCTTTTCATTTCCTGTTTACTATCATCATACAACTTTCTGTGATAGCCAGTGCTCTTGGAATAAGATACATTTTTTTATAAGGTAAGGTTATTTGCACTTAGTGATTTTCTCTTTTCTCCAAAATTGAATCTTGAATATTAACCATTGTGAATTAATAACTATTATAAAACCTAAGGATAGGAGAAAGAAAGTGAAAATCCAATAGTCTTAAGTATAATAGAAGAAGATTTCATGGTCTTGGATCAAGATCCAGCATATGTGTGCTCAGTATTAGCCACATGAGTAGCCTCTGTCTTCAGTGCATTACTGAACCCTTATTCTTCAACTAAACTCTTGCAAAAACTTCCACGTTAAACCTTCCTAATTGCAGCTAGAAAACTCTCCACAAATGAATATGTTTTCCCTGAAGAAGAGAGGTCAGTGAAAGTCATTCATAAAGGATTCAAAGGACATCTAATTAACTTGTGTGCCATGGTCATGATCTTTATTCTTAGTTCTGCCCTGAGAACAGCTACAACAACAAAATCCTTTCTTACCCTTCTAATATATTAATCCTGATGCTTGCTTCATGGTATAAAAAAGGTGACCTCAACTGCTGATAGTAGGAATTCTATCATTCATTCGCTGAATCAGACACTGTTTTAAGACAGCATTACTCTAGCCTCTGAGAGGAAATGCTTCTGTAGGTTAGGATCTAAGATCCTGCTCAGATCCATTTTTCTTTTGTCATTCTAGCTTCTGCTCTTGGTATTCACCCTTCCATATATTTCCAACAGACTCTTGTAGCAGGCTGTGGTAGCTTTTTTCACTGCTCAGTTCCTGTTTCAATTTTTCACCTAGTGAAGAATAGCACATACAATCAAGCAAGATCATCCATCTTTATGCAAAATATGCTGTAGTTCAAATGCCATTTTGGGGGGCACAAAAATGTATAATATCCTGTGACCCTTACTACAATACAAGGTCAGGCTAAAATGGTGATAATGCTCACTTCTGGGCTTAAAATCTATTAATCTACTTTCATTATTTGTAACTGCATGAGATCAGAAGTATGTGAGCAGACATGGCAATAGAATAATAACGCCCTGTTAGTTCATGCCTACGGGCATCTTGAACCAGTGGGTAGTTCAGCCTTGACCTTCCTCCGAGGTAAGAGAGGTCAACATGCAGAGACTGTTCTTGACGGAGGGCTCTCCAGCAGAGGGGTTTTCCCACAGGTACACACTGATTCTTTACTACTTTCTTTTAAAATTCAGCCTATTTTTCATGGCTTATTCATAACTATAAAAGTAAGCACTGACCTTGGTGGCTTATGAGTCCTACAGGTAGGGTTTGAAATTACCAGTACAGAGTGATCAGTGTCAGGCTGTTTTACAGCTTGGTGTCTCAAAGTGGTCACTTTTTTCCCAGTTTTGCCAGTCATGACAGGGCTGCATGTTTTAGGTCAGCTGCATGTTTCTCTCATCCCAGGAAAGGGGAGTGCTATGGGCAGCCATTCTTCAGCACAGTTATCCATTGACAGAGAGCAATGAAGCCACATGGCAAGCCTAAGCCTTTTGGGCAGCTGGCTTCTGCTCACCGCTCTGGAATGGTGCCGCACAGTCCACAGTGCAGAACAAAGATAACCATCTCATATAAAAAGTAATAATAAACGGAGGACAGAGTTTCAGGGAAGAAATGATGACCAATTATAGAGGGCAATGACAAACAGAGGTAATGCTGTGAGTGTACAGCACACCAAATGTGCCTGCTGGCCCTCTTTCAGTAGCCCGTGAGTACCTGTTTAAGCCACGCACATGCTGCTCACAGCCTTTTCTCTGCAGCGGCAGGTGTTTGGAAGGACAGCAAGGAGACAAACAAAAAAGAAGCAATACAAATACAAGTGTCCTTGTCCTTCCGATAACAGAACGCTACGTGGGTGTGGAAAATACATGAAAGCTACCTGTAGCTTGTATGTTAAATCAGAAAGGCTAATGACAAAAACCTAACAAAATGAAAACCTAGAGGTGTCATTCTGAATTTACTTGTAGAAAGAACTTCACTGAGAATTGTAAAATAACACTGCTATAAAATATTGTGAGGTAAGATTGGTCCTTAGGTTTTGACTCTGCAGATATCTCTGGTTTCACCCTTTTGTGCAAGAGCTGCTAGCTGATGTAGTGAGAGGACTGTATGGCTTGATTATAATATCCTGGAACTGCTGGACCCTTGGCAAGATTGCTGATGCTGTGCACTGGGAAATTTGTATGCAAATGGCATTACCATTTTCTGCCAGAATGGTGTTACATTGCGCTTACCAAGAAAAAAGGTAATGTTGTTGGTGATTGGAATCTGGTCCCAGTGAATCTGTATGCTACAAAACTGCCCTCAAGAATTCATTGAAATTATATTCACCAGTCTTTGAAGCAATCTGGGACAGATACAGATAGAAATAAGGCCAATTCCGCTCAACCTGTCCAGTGCATTCTGTACATGTATTTCAGATGTTGAGCATTTGAAACCCAGATATGGTTCTAACGTTTATATGTAAGACTTCAGTTTGACTTCAAAAGAACTTGAGTGAAAAATTTTGAGAATTTGGGTTTATTTTGACATAAAAGTAAAATGGAGCAATCTCAACCAAATTCACTCCAAATATAGTCTTTCTACTTCAGTGAAATTGCAAACTGGATGTAAAGTCAAGCCAGGATGAAGGCAAGAGATTTTTGGATTGGTGCAAGTGGAAACTCGGTTGCAAAAGACTCATGGCCAAGTCAAACATTTCAGAAGAAGTAGAAGGACTGAACTCTTGAGTAGTTTGTGAGACATATGCTGAGATACAGTAATTATCTACATAGTTACGAGGAGGTATCTTCAACTGATACCACCACTTAAATCCAGGTTCAGACTTCTAGTACTCACAAGCCTTATCTAGAGCTTGGGCTATGACTTGGCCTTCCTTAATGAATTTCAGAGTTTTTCCATTGTTTCGGTGGATTTTTCTGTATGGTATTTTAATAGGTTTATAATCCCAATCTTCCTTAGAACTGAGAGATGTTTTTTCTCTGGTAAATAGTACACAATGTATATTGCTTATTCATCAAATAATTGTTGCCACTTTCTACTTTTTAGTGCATTTTAGCTGGCACTGAATTGGTCAGTCTCCCTGCCCTGGGATGCAACCATGGGATAGCAAGGAGATTGTCCTTGGGAAGATTAAAGAAAAGAGCAACATTTCTTCCTAAGTCACTATCAACACTGAGCTGTCCCCCTGTGACCTCTAGCTGCTCTTAGTCACACATGTGCATGGAGATGAAGTTTGAGACAGAAATCCTCTTTTGTAGCAGAGTGCACCTGCCATTTCCATCATGCAGCAGCAGCAGCTCTGCAGCAAGCAGTAAATCTGTCAGTGGGATCAAGTAGTGGATGGCACCAGTGGTTTCACATCCAGCTATTTTGAGTCAAGCAGCCGAGTGATTTTTTTTCCCTCTGAGTTGACATAATGCTATGCTATGAAAACAAATTCCTTCAGTATTTGTCTTGTTCTGTCCAGCCCCCAGTAGGCTTCACATTCTAATTCTTTCCATTTGGGATTCCCAGATTTTATTAAATCACATTTTTAAAAACAGGTTTCCTGTTTCCCAGCACAATGCTCAAGAAGTAGATGCCCATTCAACTTCTTTTTTCAAACACCTCTTGGTTATTGAAGACTGGCATAGAAACCAGTGGGTTTAAATGCAGTTCACTTAGTAAACATAAAAAATACGAGTATTTCAGAGATTCCAAAGAACTCTGAGCCAGAGACCAGACAAGTCCAGATCCAGTGAGGAATCTCAGAAACACAAGCCTTCCATCAGACTCCAGGGGCCCCTTCCACTCATCTAAAACCTTCCCAGCTATGGCACCAGTCTTAAAGCTTGCAACATCTGATCTTAAGGAACAGAAGTGAAACACAGAAGAACCTGAGAAAATCATGTCTAAATGATAAGAAATGATAATCACATCAAGATACAAAATTTACCACAGTATCAAGCCAGAAATTGTAAATCTAAGCTGTATAGGGTCACAAACATGCTTTCGTGCAGATAGCATGATAAAAAGGCAGGCCTTAATAGAGGAGTCACTTTATAGATGCTTTTCAAAATATGTTATTTATTGGGGGGCGGAGAGAGCAAATATATCAATGTAACTTCGTGACTTTTCTACTATAATTCTTCCCTGCTTCCATTTCTCCAAAAGACATCACATCTCGGCTCCCTTATGCAACTACAAATATTATTTGCTTTTCTTAAAAAATGTTAAAAGGTAAACCTGATAAATACAGACATAAATACAGCTTCTGTATTAGCCTTAAAAATAACCTAACTTGTATTTACACAAAGAATCATAAGCATTTCTCATTTACACAGGAGCATGATTTATATTCACTACTGCAAGACTTTAAATTGTGAGAATAGTAAAGATATTGGCTAAATGGACCTTCACTTTGTATAAAAAGATAATGTAGTATTTGCATCCTCATCAGTTCTTAGCTAACCAGACCTTCAGATGATACCTGCTGATGACTGCCTTAGTTAAATGGGTACCTCTTTGCTAGGCACTGAGTTTGCCTTTTCTAATCAGAAGGGGCCCACTGGAAGTGTAGAGTGACTAGGAAATCTTCAGACAGTAGGGGAAAAAAACACAGCTTGTTCAATATTTCCCATAAATGTGAGTTAAGATAGAAACTAAAAAATATAGCAGTTCTATTGAAAATATTTAAACATATTTACTGCTCTGAGCAAAGGAAGCTCCCTGCCAAGGAAAGAACAACAGAAAGAGTAAAGGACCAGTTTAAGAATAAACAAATTTTCTCAGTGTTTTTTAGCTTATATTTCATAGAAAACATTAAAAAATCTGCATTTCATATTGATTCCTACGCAGGAACAGAGAAGATTTGGGCTGCTAAACTTGTACTTTTGCTTTTTAGACAGGAGTAGAAAGCATGGTAAGGCTGTTGAAAACAGTGATCACTGTAAACACAAGAAACTTTTCCAGTCCTTTCTTTCATGACATCAGAGTAAAGGAGCTTCCCTAGAATCAGATGGCAGCAAATTTAGAGCCAGTAAAGTACGCTTTTTTTTTTTAATTCAAGACTGTAATTAACATATGAAACTCCTTTCCACAAGGCAGAAGCGCTGTGAAAGAAAGTGAATAATTATTTGCATTAAAAAATACTTATGTCTGCAATAGTAAACATTTTTAAAAGACAAGGAAAAAAAGAGAGTTTAGACATAGTTAACCTACTTGCAGAGGGTATGAGGCAATTTTCTATGGCAGAGACTTATCTGTGACCACCAGTTGGTCCTTCCTTAGAAAGAGCTGGTGTTGACCACTGCTGAGGGAAAGAGGGCTCTGGGCAGAACTGACTGCTCCTCAGATTCAGAATGGGAACTTCTGTGTTGTGTCTCACACTTCTCATAATTTTCTACAAAGGCTTTGGCAGGGGAAGTAAAACCTGTAGGAACCGCATTGTCTCTGCTTTTGGCCTCAAGTTTGGATTTACAAAAGCCTTTCCATTGAATTCCTCAGAAATTTGTTTTGGCTGGGAACAGGGTTTGACACCACTTGATGCTTAAGTTTTTAGGAATTACAGTTTGGCAACATAATTTGCAAGCTGAACTGTGGCAAAATACAGTGCTATGTCCAGGCTTTGAATTCCTAAAGTTCTTTCTGCAATCTTATTGGAAATATCTCAGTTTAGCTGGGTGAAAAGCAGTGAAAAGTCCATGGCAAGCTTCAAAGACAGACTACTCATGGCCCCCATTGAAAGTCATGTAGAATCTGACTGTTTTATATAGGCAGTAAGTCTTCCTCCTGGTCCTCAGTAGGACTGAAGAAGAGAAATTTGAGGAATATTAGTGGGCCTGTCTCTAAATTGGACACTGAATATAAAATTGGGAGGTTTAAAAAGCTTGAGTGTCACAACTGTTGGTAACAGTGTGAGGAAATAAGGCAAGAGGTGAAGTCCTATATTTGAGCGCATTTTGAGTCTTCATAGAATCATAGAATGGTTTGGGTTGGAAGGGACCTTTAAAGGCCATCCAGTCCAACCCCCCTGCAGTGATCAGGGACAACTTCAGCTCGATCAGGTTACTCAAAAGCCCCATCCAAACTGACTTTGAATGTTTCCAGGGATGGAGTGTCTACCACCTCTCTGGGCAACCTGTTCCAGTGTTTCACCACCCTCATCATAAGAACTTAATCCTAAGTGGGCAGGATGGCAGAGAGCCATCAGTAAGAGATGCAGCGAAGGTACTGGGTAAGTATTGTCTGAGTACAACTTCTCTACACACCCCAAACCTGGGGATAGACCTCCCATGTGATGCTGATTTGTATTCAAAACTGAAAGGAGGTTAGTTTTGGACACCCCATCCATATATGCAAATTGAAAAAAAGAGTGGTAGTTCATACATAGGGTAGGAGGCTGAACCCACTGCTAATAAGAACCAATAACAAAGGGTTAATAAACTTCTCTTATGAAACCTACTATCATCATGCTAATAATTGTATGCACATTTCATCCAGGAAGCTGAATCTTAATCAAATAATAAAGTGTATCCTCTTTGAAATGCCTCTTCATTTTGCTTTGAAGTGCCAGACTGCAACCAGAAGAGTACTTCTGCGTTTCTTACTTGACATGCTCCCATCTGCTACCATCCCAAACTGAGTTTCTCTCCCTCACTTTTTTATCCTCTTTCCTTCCTTCCTAGTCTCCCCACATACATTTTTAAGACGAAGACCAAACGTTTCTGCACCCAATAGGGCAAAGACATGTCAACTGCATCAAGCTTCATGTAAGCAGTGCTGCCTCATGGATAAGAAATTTGAAAAGTAGCAAGAAAGAAAAATCTCCCTTTTATTGGTTTCATTCATATTGAAATGTATGATCAGAGTCAAAGTCTTAATCTTCACCTCACTTTCACAGCTGCTCAGCTAACCTAAGTGTGTATCCTAGCCGTCTGTGAGAAAGCAAGGCCCCTCTGATTGGATTAAAGGGCAAAGAAAGGGAATGTCACATTACCCCTTTGGGCAGCCCAGGCTCTCAGAAGGAAGCTCAAATGACAAAAGGCGAGGAATCTGACCCAGCAAAAGTATGGCAGGCTCCAGCAGACTTCAGCCGGCTGCACCAGCTACAATGAGGTCACTTTTGACACTCTACATGAGGTAACTTCTCAATTTGTACTAAAGCCTCTTTTTTCTCAACAGAAGGCAGGAGGAGGTCTCTCCACTTCTTCCTACTGAGACAAGCCAATCAGTAGCCCAGAAGAATAAGCCAGAGCCTTGAAGTTTCCCTTGTAAGTCCTTCTGTTAACAATTATCAGCTCCTAAAATGCTAAAGAAAAATACTGACTGCAGTTCACAATGTATATTTATCCAACAAAGTGTACAAAGAAACCTTTTCTCTTTTTCTAATGCCTGAGCCTAGCAGTGAAACTAAGCCCAAGCTTTGGTGGCTTCCCCATCACATTTGTTTTGCTCCTTACATCAGAGGTTACTAATAATTAGCTTGTTTGGATTTAAGAGTATGCCCATTCCCAGCCAAAAAAAAAGCTGGAAATTTGCTATTGTTCTTGATGAAGACTTGCAAAGGGAAAAATACTATTGTAACAAGGCCCCATCAAAAAATTATTTCTTTTAAATTATGACTGTACTTCCACAAGCTTAAACTGCTGTCTCTTAGCTGTAAGGCTCTGGAGAAGGAGTCCTCAGATAACTCACACTGTCTCAGAGGCCCCCCTGCCTCTGGTCAGATCAGAGGTGGGGGAGGGCAGTCAAACAGAGGCAGGTTATGGAGAATCGGCATTAAGGAGATATTACAGAAGAAAGGGCTGTGGGGTAATCCCCAACACTTGAATACCCAACTCCAATATTGATTTGTACATTTTTTGAGAGGAGTCTTTTTAGTCAACCTTGTGAAAACATAATGTGAACAGCTACAAAACAAAAAAAACCCAAACCAAACCAAAACAAAAAACACGCTGAGCTGAGTTGCAGGTACTTGCAGCAGCAGAGCATCTTTTTAAAAATGATCGTTCTCTAAATTAAAAGGAAAACTGAGCAAAAAGAAGAATGTCTGAAACATCACAATACATGTAAATATCAGTCATTTATAGAGAGAGGCCTCACCTCAGTACATGACTCAGCTCTGCTGTGAGAGGTTGGTGAGCTTCTGCATCCATCAAGGATGGACCTACCCTGGCACTCAGCTTGCCTAGGGTACGGCAGACAGAACTTCGGTAATTAAAAAATGTTAAGTCTCGTCCCCAGAATTAATCCTTGACTCAAGCACCTACAGACACTTGGTACTGCAGGCCTATCATTACAAACACAGGTCTGGCAGACAGAGATGCTGCTCTGAATTAATTGTGGTCAGGCTAGGCCCTCAGACAGACTCCAGTGACTAACTCCATTTTAACCAGCCAGTTGTAAACCTATCCTTTGTTAGAGCAATCCTCAAGGGATGCAGAGTCACTTCTATTCCAGGCCACCTTGATTTCTGTTTCAGGTCAAGTCTAGGTAGTAGCCCATGAATCCCTGTGTGTTCAGCACCCAAAGCAGGATTGGGTCACGTTGGTGTAGATTAGAGCTATCTCCCAGATGCTTTGTTTTGTTGGCAGTTATGGCTTTGATACTCCAGGGTTTGCAAAAGTGGTTTAAAACGCCTTTTCCCTCTGCTTCCTGATCTTGAGTCAAATGTTGGTCATCTGGACTGAGGGATTAAGTATCCAAGTCTGCTTTTTACATTCAGCATACTTGACTTTATGAGAAACCTTTTTTCAGTGCTACTGGAAAGAACTGTAGTCTCTCCTCCTCCAGACCTGCACTTCAGGACTGTAAGTAGACAAAACACCTAAATTCAGCAGCACAGCTTCCAGGAGGCTGCTGCTGCAGCAGCAGAAATGGAGATGTAGTTAGGGACATGTCGATCAGCTCCCTGCTGCTCTTTTGACAAAAGGGATGAAGAGCCAGTGTTTATTTTCAAATAACATTTTTGCTGAGGTTCTAGAAAGATGGATGAACTGAAACCAACTTTGATTTGGAGCTAATGGCCCAAATCAATCACTACAAGAGGCCACTGCCTTACCTCAGGTAGAGGCATGAGCTGATGGTGTTTGGGCAACATACAAGCTGACAGCCTTATATTTGCTGATTTGTTTACCTCAGCCACAAACAAACCTTTAAGAGATTGGCCTATTGATAGCTGGATTCTCAGTTTACATTTATTACAATAGTGTATGTGTGAATAAAGGGGGGAAATATTCCAAGTCTAAAAAGTTATGATAGAATGTAAAGAAACAGGATCATATATTCTGCACAGTAGATGAAAAAAAGGCTTGTAGTCAAGCACATATAAATTTGTACCCTTTGCCTTGTGCTAAGCTATAATATTGGCTTTCATGCAGAAATGAATAATAGCTTTATTCACCCTCTTTAGATTGCCCTAACATGCTGCAACTTGATTAAGGGCATGAATTCAGGGCATGAATCTTCCTGATATAGTGAGATTATTGAAATTATCCCAAAAGAGCATGTTTGCTGCTCTGCATGCAAACATCTTCCATTGTCTCCTTAAGAATACACAAGACAGGTCAAAAGAAT
Organism: Gorsachius magnificus; assembly: GCA_034008185.1. NCBI lineage: Eukaryota > Metazoa > Chordata > Aves > Pelecaniformes > Ardeidae > Gorsachius > Gorsachius magnificus. The sequence goes on from CM067084.1 coordinate 33,315,792, forward strand.
CTTAATTAATATGGAATTAGCACAAGTCAATTTTGGTTTTTTATATTGTCTTGCCCTTTGTGGCCTTAGGGCAGCTGGCAGTTGGAGGAGATCATGCTCATATAAGTGTATTGATCAAACGTTATTAGTTAAAGCCTATTTGTGTGCTATCTTTAGGGTAGCAGAACAGGAATTCTATATAGCAGATAGTGCTAGGCAGAAAAGACCAACAGGTTTCTGCGTTTTGGCAAGTCTGATTTAGAGTTAATAAGTAGCTGAGCTTTTCAGCAGAGAAAAGGCAACAAAACAAGGTTTTGGATTAACTCTGTAACTCCATGAGGCATTTCTTGCCTTGTTTAACACTGCATTGCAATCAGACAGCTCCCCTTTCCAAACTAGTATGAAGGATCATTTACTATCCCCCAGTCATCTGCCAGGTTCCAGTACCTAGTTTGCAGAAATAATTGGGTTTCTTTAATGTCATTTGTTCTCAAATTTATTGGACAAGGACGAGCAAAAACAGGCTATCCATCTAATTGACTGAGCACTCTTTGAATATCATATTACCATTATGTCTAAGCTCTCAGGAGCCAAACATAGCATTTGCCAAGAACTTATTTCTCATTATTTATCCATGTTGCATGACAGCACAGGGATTCAGAAAAGATCATTCTGTCATCTTCACTATTCATTTCTCTTCATAGTTTTAGCAAGTTCATAGTGAGGCAACTGAATTAATCCTCGGATATTTAATGAAGCAGTGCCATGCAAAATTCTCATTGACTTAGTGGATACCCTGTGGAAAGTACTGCACAGCAGAAGGAATCTCTTCTGGAATATGCCTCCTCAGCAGTCCTTCTCCATAGCAGTAAAAATGCAGCACAGCCAAGTGCCTTGGAGACAAGGGATCCACGCTAATAAAGTCCCTGAACAGCTACCGCAGTTCATTCGTGCTCATGGAACATTTCCGCAAAATTTGTGATGGATGCAAAGAGCATATTCTTACATGGCACTGGCTGCCCTGTGTACAACTTCATGTACCTCAGGACCTGTATTTTTCCTCACTAACTTTGTTCTTAGATTTGGAAATGTGCTAATAGTGTTTCTTTTATGTAGCTTTATGGAAAATATCTTCTCTGGGTCATCAGGTCTTTGCAGTGAATTTATTCCCATCACCAGAATCACAATGATTCATGGTTTAGAAACAAAGTCACTTCTTCTTACACAATTCTTAAGTCAAAAAGGACTATTCACTCACAAAACCTCCAAAGTATTTTAGGCTTCCTGCCACGTGCCTGTTCAGTTGTGCCTGTGTCAATCCAGGTCTCACCCAGACTGGGATCTGGGAGTTTTTGGATAAATTGTGGGAAGAATGAGAGAGAAGAAGATGCCAGTTGGGCCATTTATAATCTTTTTGGGGGGATAGTATAAGTGTGACAGCTATTACATGTCTTTCACCAGCTGAGAAAACAAACCTGTTCATTAAGAAGTCCCCTTAATGCACACGAACAGAAATAAATACACACATGCAGGCACATGCACATGCTTTATCTTTTGCTCTTGCTTTCAGTTCTGCTCTTTACATCAGTGGAATTAACGTTATGAGCAATAACTGAATTAATTTGATAGTAAGCCCAAGCTTAGCAATGAACTTCACATCTAAATCAGTTCCATGGCTCTGTTAGTATATGAAATGCACATGCGGTAGCCGAGAACTGCCACGAGCAAAACCTCACCATCTGAAAATTAACATCCCTCCCCACTCTCGTATTCTCATATAGATAATTTCTCTACATTCTTTTTGTCATTACTGGGCAGGTCTTGTTTTGTAGACTGGAAATTTGATCACTGTACATTAGAACAGTTACCTCCATCTATTGTTATGCAAAAATAGCAAGAAGCATTATTTAAAACAGAACAGAAATAATTAAACCTTAGTGAAGAAGTGGAGCTAAGTGAAAATACTGTCTAAGAATAACCTGTCATTGATGTAAATTTTATAAATTATGTCAGGTTCAACTCCTGGACATTTGAGGCTGGGTTCTGCAAAGTTCTGTAAATGCTTTACTAATACCCACTTCAAAAAACGGTTGTTAAAAAACTCTTACACTCCCTGCAAACTAATGTCAGTCACTTTCAAATGTGGTAGGAACAACAAATTTTCACACACATTTTTATTGTTATTAAAGGGTTTGTTGTTGTTTATGATGCTGTGGGAGATGGTTTGATTATTTTCATATCACAGCTGTTCAGAAACATTTCTTGAGGGTTTTTCCTACTTTTCAAAGCAATTGACTTCATAATCAGAGCAAAACTACTTATTCCAAAAAAACCTTTTAACAAAAGAGCTGCAATTCCTGGAGTGAAACAGAGTAGAGTAAGTCTGGACCTGAACATACAAAAGTAATTGGTTTGGGTCATCATTGGGATACTGCTTTATATCATAAAAAATTCTGATTCATTTTCAGGAAACATGGCTTATTTTTATGTTAATGTTTTTCTTTTTCCAAAGAGGTTCTATGAATTATCCCAAATAGATTAATGTGCTGACCTTTGGTCCTTAGAAACCAGAGGCTGGATTACAGCTGTGCACGCCTTGCAAAGCTTAAATTTTACCATTTGGTTAAGATGTGAGCTGCAAAGTTTAGAGATGCCTGAACTTGACCATCTAAGGAAATAGCAAAATTAGCACAAGATTTTTCCAGGACTATTTATACATCTTCTGAAATACAGAATACAGCTGATCATTGCCTTTGAAGAGTATTCACAGAAGAGGCAGACCCACTGCCACAGGAGTATAAAATCTTGCAATCCTTCTTTAGGCTTAGTGGAAGTAAAACTCCTACAGACTGGTTTTCCTCTATGTGCTCAGTCCAGCAGTATTTTTGCAAAGACACCAGTAGCAACTGCAAGCCATCTTTGCTCATAATATCCGCACTAAGTTGGTGCTTTTTCAGCAAAGTAGGTTATCCTTCCTCTGTGAGACACCTTGATCTCACCAATACTCAGCCATACATACTTTGGTTAATAAGGGCTTTATCTGGTCAATGTTTGGAAAAGAAGTTAAACACCTAAAGAGGAGGACTGTAGCTTATTATTACTTAGCTGACATAGACATGACAATTCCCCTTGCGTTCACGCAAGCTCTCCAGATCCTGGACGTGAACGCAAAGGGAAAAGTGGTTCCTTTCCCTCTGGAGCAGAAAATAGCACGTGGGTGAGCAGCCAGTGGAAATTAAGGAATAAGGTAAAAATTAGTTATTTTAGTTTGAGTGACAAACTACAGCACCTCTAGGAAAACAGGATGAGGAGGGTGGGGAGGAAGAAGTGACAGGCCTGATTGATAGTTATGTCCCCCGGGAATAGAGTCCAGCAGGTACAGCAAGTGCCAGCACACAAGGTTTTAGACCAGACTGAAGGTAAAACTTGACCACTTACAAGCAAAAAATAGGGACAATTTTTGCAGCAAAGCTAAGTGTGATTGGCAACTTCTCTTGGCATTTTTTTAAAAAACTTTCCATAATACAATACAGAATTGTGAGCTTCACTGAAACCAAAAAAATCTAAACTGCACTGGATTTTAATCCCACAAGCCAAATGAAATGTCAGCAGTCAAAGCCTGTTTGCATTCCTTGCGTCTCTGCACAACATGAGATTAATACTGTGAACTCCACTGTGTTGGTAAATGATTAATTTCAAATACAATAAAAATTAGAATAAACTGGTTCTAAGACTCTTCTCATGGCATTTTCAACTTGTCTGAAACCAGGAAGTGTCAAAAGTGTTACAAGAAAACCTGTTCAAAACAGATTTGATTTATAGGCTCGAAGAGGTTGGTCTGTGTTGAGACAATAATTTCATTTTCTGGAAGGTGATCAAAACAAAACTTTCAAAAGTTCTGGGGTTCACCCAGTGCTGGAGGGTTGAGTGGTTGCCATTTCTACCATATGCACTATATCAGAGTTATTCATCAGCTGTCTTTTTGATATATAGAGTTCATATGATACAGGGAGTTTTAGTCTTTGGTAAAGTCCACATTCATTCATTTCATTTTACAGTTCTAAATGTTCTTCAAGCATTAGAGCAAGAAAGCATTAGAGCAAAGAAAGAATGACTTAAAAGTATCACTTAAAAGAAGTTCTACTTATCAATTTCACTGAAAAATCTAAACTCCATTATTAGAATCTGGTTGCCATTGTGTAGTGCAACAGTGGTAAATGTTGGACTATTAAATAAAATATTTCTATCAAATAAAACTTCAGCAGATTTTCATACTGCCTTTCATTCACCAGTAACTCAGGGCATGCATTAGTTTCCACAGTTTATGCTAACACTGGAAAGTGAGAGCAATCCTATCTGCAGAAAAACCATCATAAAGCTGTCTTTCTATGAGGTGTTTATTCATGGATGACTCTGTATGACTGCGGTTAGAATTAAGCTACTTTTTCTTCGAGACTACAAAATATATTATGTAGAAGTAGGCCTGATAGAGAGCTCATGTTCTGGTTGTTTTCATAAGCACTAGGAATCCATTTTTATGGGAATCTCATGGCTAAGGTACAAACTCACTATCTCATAGAATCATAGAATCATAGAATCATAGAATCATAGAATGTTTTGGGTTGGAAGGGACCCCTAGAGGTCATCTAGTCCAACCCCCCTGCAGTGAGCAGGGACGCCACTAACTAGATCAGGTTGCTCAGAGCCCCATCCAACCTGTCCTTGAATGTTCCCAGGGATGGGGCCTCCACCACCTCTCTGGGCAACCTGTTCCAGTGTTTTACCACCCTCATTGTAAAGAATTTCTTCCTTATATCCAGTCTAAACCTACCCTGGTTTAGTTTAAAACCATTACCCCTTGTCCTGTCACAGCTGGCCCTACTAAAAAGATTTTCCCCATCTTTCCTATAGGCCCCCTTTAGATACTGAAAGGCCGTAATCAGGTCTCCCCGCAGCCTTCTCTTCTCCAGGCTGAACAAGCCCAACTCCCTCAGCCTGTCCTCATAAGAGAGGTGCTCCAGCCCTCGGATCATTTTAATAGCCCTCCTCTGGACCCACTCCAACAGTTCCATGTCCTTCTTGTGCTGAGGGCTCCAGAGTTGGACACAATACTCCAGGTGAGGTCTCACCAGAGCAGAGTAGAGGGGCAGAATCACCTCCCTCGACCTGCTGGCCACGCTTCTCCTGATGCAGCCCAGGGTACGGTTGGCCTTCTGGGCTGCCAGTGCACATTGCCGGCTCATGTCCAGCTTTTCATCCACCAGCACGCCCAAGTCCCTCTCGGCAGGGCTGCTCTCGATCCTTTCTTCCCCCAGCCTGTATTGATACTGGGGGTTACCCCGACCCAGGTGCATGACCTTGCACTTGGCCTTGTTGAACCTCATGAGGTTCACACAGGCCCACCTCTCCAGCCTGTCCAGGTCTCTCTGGATGACATCCCGTCCTTCTGGTGTGTCAACCGCACCACTCAGTTTGGTGTCATCCGCAAACTTGCTGAGGGTGCACTCAATCTCGCTGTCTAAGTCATTGATGAATATATTAAACAGCACCGGTCCCAGTACGGACCCCTGAGGGACACCACTCGTCACCGGTCTCCATCTGGACATCGAGCCATTGACCACTACCCTCTGGATGCGGCCATCCAGCCAGTTCCTTATCCACTGAACAGTCCACCCGTCAAATCCATAGCCCTCCAATTTAGAGAGAAGGATGTTGTGGGGGACTGTGTCAAAGGCTTTGCAGAAATCCAGATAGATGACGTCCATTGGTTTTCCCTTGTCCACTGATGCTGTCACACCATCATAGAAAGCCACTAGGTTCGTCAGGCAGGACTTGCCCTTGGTGAAGCCATGCTGGCTATCTCGAATTATCTCCCTGGCCTCCATGTGCCTTAGCATAGCTTCTAGGAGGATCTGTTCCATGATCTTCCCAGGCACAGAGGTGAGGCTGACAGGTCGGTAGTTCCCAGGGTCTTCCTTTCTACCCTTTTTGAAAATGGGCACAATGTTTCCCTTCTTCCAGTCACCAGGGACTTCACCTGACTGCCATGACTTTTCAAATATCATGGAGAGTGGCTTGGCGACTACATCGGCCAATTCCCTCAGGACTCTGGGATGCATCTCATCAGGTCCCATGGACTTATGTGCGTTCAGGTTCCTCAGGTGGTCACGAACCTGATCTTCTCCTACAGCAGGAAGGGTTTTGCCCTCCCTGTCTCCCTCATGCCATCCATCAACTCGGGTGGGGTGAGGAGAGAGCTTCCCAGTGAAGACTGAGGCAAAAAAGTTGTTGAGTACCTCAGCCTTCTCCTCATCTGCTATTACCAGCTTGCCAGTCTCGCTCATCAGTGGGGGTACGCTTTCTTTAACCATCCTTTTCCGGCTGATATACCTGTAGAAACCCTTCTTGTTATTCTTTGCATCCCTAGCCAAGTTTAGCTCCAGCTGAGCCTTGGCCTTCCTGACCCCATTCCTACACAACCGGGCCGCGTCCCTATACTCTTCCCAGGATGCCTGTCCCTGCTTCCACTGCCTGTGCAGCTCCCTCTTCCTCCTTAGTTTGTCCAGCATGTCTCGTCTCAGCCATGCTGGTCTCTTCCCTTCTTTGCCCGATTTCTTACACCTGGGGATCGAGAGCTCTTGCGCTCTGTGGATCACTTCCTTAAAAAGCTGCCAGCTCTGTTCTGTTCCCCTGTCTCTGAGGACCGTTTCCCAGGGAGTCCTTCCAACTATCTCCTTGAGGAGCTGGAAGTTTGCTTTTCTAAAATTCAGGGTCCTGACTATACTCTTCATTCTTCCCATTTCCCTCTGGAGTGTGAGCTCTACCAGCGCATGATCACTGCAACCCAAGCTGCCTCCGATCTTGACATTTCCGACGAGCTCACTTGCATTGGTGACCACCAGGTCCAGTATCGCATCCCCTCGGGTAGGGGTGTCTATTACCTGGCTTAAGAAGTTGTCCTCAATGCATTCAAGAAACCTGCTGGATTGCCTACAGCTTGCCGTGCTGGTTTTCCAGCAGATGTCAGGGTGGTTGAAGTCCCCCAGGAGGACGAGAGCCTGCGAGCACGAAGCCTCCCGGAGTTGGAGGAAGAACGCTTCGTCAGTCGGCTCCTCTTGATCTGGCGGCCTGTAGTAGACACCAACCACCAGGTTCCCTTTGTTGCCTCTCTCTCTGATTCTTATCCATAAGCTTTCGACCTGCTCATGGCTATTCTTCAGGGCCAGCTCTTCACACTGTATTGATTTCTTGATGTAAAGGGCAACGCCTCCGCCCCTCCTTCCTCGCCTGTCCCTTCTGAACAGCCTGTAGCCATCAATAGCTACATTCCAGTCGTGGGATTCATCCCACCAAGTTTCCGTAATGGCGATCAGGTCATTCTTTGCATTGTGCTTTTTTGGAGGCATTTTCTCTCACAGAAGAAGTATTTTTCTTAATTTTGATTTGACAAAGTGCATAATTAATATCAGGTTTGCTTGGAGAACTGCAGCTGTACAGCAGGTATGGTATGATTATCAGGTAGATCATGCTGACTGAAGAACTGTAATGGCTCACAGAGAGAACTAAACCCGGATCTGGAGGTGGATTTGACAGTCTCACACCCAGGTCCATGGCCAACTTCTGAGTGGTTTTTAACTAAGGATTTCACTTTTTCAATAGCTTACCTGCAACTGTGATGAATGCTTCAAGTGAAATCTTTCTGTCAGGCTTCTGTGTATTACCAAAGAGATGTGGTGGTCTGCTCGATCAGAAATGAGAAAAATCGTGCTGTGTAGGTAACCAGGGGTCAATGTCATGCCTCTTGGTCTGAAGCTCTATGAAGCTATGTCATTCCATTACCATACTATTTGCTAACCAGAGATCTCAGTTTAAGCAAACAACTGATTGCATTGCAAAGCTTCCCATCATGTCAGGCAGATGTGATGACAGTATCAAGGAAAGCTGTAGGGCTAAAAGACTAAATGGCAGTAGGACGGAGTTGAAGTTTTCCTAAGTAAGCTGCATGGTGCATTGGCTGTGTGTACAGTAGGCTTCTCAGAATAAACAGAGGCCCAGCAGCCCAGGACTTTAACTTTGCTATCTTTTCAGTGTAGCAAATTCACAGTATAACTGGTAAGTTGTCAAAGTGATGCTTCAACAAATCAAAGTTGAGACAAAAATTGAGCTCTAGGCATCCCTAGATGTGATTTTGAACAGTAGCATAGCTTTGGGATTTGTTTAGAATGTAATTTATTTGCTGGCTTGTTTGCTTTTAGAGGGGTGAGTCTTACAAGGATTTGTTGGCTTTGTACTGTTCAGGCACCTCAAAGATATAAAACTTGAAACACTGTCTGTTGGCTTCCTGCTGGGAAAAACTTCTAGTTGTCACAAATCACTCAAGCCGGCTCATACAGCCACCACCTCTTACCCTGCTTGGCACAGCAAAGGGAACAGGAAAGTGCTGCGTTTGCCAACCTCTTTCTTCTCAAACCTATACCAAGGGTGCGCAAAGCAGTGAAGGGGAGAAGGGAGCAAGAGAGGAAGACATGATGCCCCCTTTGTGTGTCTGTGTGTGCTAGAATTCAAATCCAAGTATTTCATATTTGTACAGTCCTTCATTTGTTTTTTTGGATCAGTAAAATATTTAAATCATACAAACCCTTCCTTAAGCTTCTTTATTTTATGAATCGATTGTAAATAACCTTTGAAATGCATTCAGGTGATGGAAACAATTTGTTTGTTTGGAAAAGGTAATTTTCCCAAGCTCAGAGAGCAGTCCTTGCTAGCAAATCCTTTGAAACCGCTGTGAGAAATTGTGGGCTAGATAGCTGGAGTGACCTCTCGTGGTCTTCACAGGAACTAAGGGAATTCATATCCCCACTTGCTTGCCCTCTTTTTAGCAGATGCACATCAACGGTGCTGGTGCTAACTGAAATAAGGACCTAGAAGCACAGCTCCATCAGGAGAGCACAGGACAGGTACATGATAAACTGTAGGTTGCAGAGTGCTCCCAACTTATTTGATATCTTGAAAATACTATTTCAGCCCTTGAGTGTCACTCATCTGTTCTCAGCTGCACTGAGAAGGAACTATTTTCTAGACATGGCAAGTTGCTTCACTATTAGCAGGTCTCATCTGTATTTTTTAATGTTGGATAACAAAAGTACAGGTCTTTTAAAAAAGAGGTTGACATCTTCCTAAGCTACTTGAAATGGGAGCACTCAGCCCTCCATGAAGAATCAGTAGTGGCATAAGTAGCTGAAATATCTGTAACAGATGCCTGCATTACCTTTCCCTGCCATCTTGCTTTTATTTCACCAGTCCTGTGAATTAGCTTCCAGCTGGTTCTAGGTAACAGTAAGAAATTTCTATCATACGTTTACAGACTGGGAAGGCTGGTGCATATTTTCATTACAGTAGCTTCATCTCATCACCCAAGGGATTCTTTTTGTTTTCCTTGAGTTTTTGGAGGGGGCAGAGGAGGAGGAGGGTTAGGACTGTTGCTTAACATGGCATAAAAGTATATCAATAGATAATAATTTTTTTTATTTTATTTTAATTAATTCCACTTGTTAAAACACAAACATTTCAGACCAGGTGGCCCCCATCACTTCAGGCTGTCATATGCCATGTATTGACCAGTGCAGTAGATGCCTGGGAGTGTATTTATGATTCGTATGATCTGTTTCTTGAGAGGGACAGCTATTGCACTAGGATTCCTCTGTCCCTTCTTCATCTGGTACCTACAGTTCTCTAATTTTAAAAAGTAATGATATATAGTTTATGAACTGTCTTATATTGTTATTTATAGTGTTACATGTTGTCATTTTGGGAATTTTCTTCATAGTAGGTAGCATAGTGCTGTGTTTTGGATTCAGTACTAGAAGAATGTTGATAACGCACTGATGTTTTTAGTTGTTGCCAAGTAGTGCTCAGCCTACTCAAGGACTTTTTGAGCTTCTCCTGCTCGGCCAGGTACATAACAAGCTGGGAGAGGACACAGCTAGGACAGCTAACCCAAACTGACCAAAGAGCTACTCCATACCATATAACGTCATGCTCGGGGGGGGTTAGTCGGTCAGTCGGTGGCAGGGAGAGTGATCGCGGCTCGGGGAGTGATTGTGGCTCGGGACGGTCTGGGCATCAGTCGGCGGGTGGTGAGCAATTGCGTTGTGCATCATTCGTCTTGTACATTCTGTATATTCTGTTACCATTCTCATTATTACTATTATTACTCTTTTCTCTTATTAAACTGTCTTTATCTCAGCCCACAGCTCTAACTTTTTTTTCTCCTTCCCGATTCTCTCCCCCATCCCACTGAGGGAGGGGGGAGTGAGCGAGCGTCTGCATGGTGCTTAGTTGCCAGCCGGGTTAAACCACGACACATATATATGTCCTTACTCAGTAGAGGAGTCTGAACCAAACTACAAGTCTACACCACCTATTTACTCCCCAAACACTACAGTGTTCAGAGTCCAAACTGAGATTCGTTTCACACTTGCCCATGGATCTCTGTATCCACAGATAGCCATACATCACTGGATGGAAAAATCCTTCTCCCAACCATGGTTTAAGTGTTGAACATTTGAAATCCAGCTCATTACCTTAATCAGACAGTTTAGGCCTGTCTCTAATATTGATAGCTCTGCTTAGGTGATAGAGAAGAAGACAAAATTGCTAGAGCAGTAACAGATTACCCCTATCCCTACCCTTCTCAGTGGTAGGGGATAAGGAAAAAACTAGCAGTAGTCTCTAGAGGCACAAATAAGTGTATGTTGGATGGCTGTTGGATTCATTCTCACTGCCGTCTGTTCTTTCAATCTTCCATATGAGTATCACATACCGCAACAGCATCAGTGCAGTTGTCAGTTCTTTTAAATTTCTATTTTCCCTTATCTTTTTTATGATTTCAGTGCTGTCAAACTGACTGTTCACATATTTCTTCTTTAAGTTTCTTTTCCATACGATTCTTCCTGTGGTTTTTGTAATGTTTTAGCTTTCTCTTAGATGAAGTTCAGCATCAGTATAGTGAAAATTGATGGATATATTGTTTAATAATAAAAAATATCAGATCGTTTCATTATTTATAACTACAAGATCTATCCAGCTATTTTCCAGACTTCGGTCACACATAGCATATACCAGAAAAGGTCAATTATTTTCTCTCATTTCCATCTCCTACAAAAAGTAGGAAAGTGTCCTACATTCTCCTGACACTAATACAGTAGCTTTTGAGATATGAGTCCAGACATGTCAGATATCTTTGTGTGGAGAACAGGATGTGCTCTTCAGTACAACACAGACTGTCTGAACTTACTGCCCAAGCCCATCGGACTTTCTGTATAAGAACTTAAGTTAGCAGGCTATGTTATTTTAAGTGAGAAAGTTCTCTTAAAGATTCTCATCTCTTTGGCCAAATCCACCTCTTGGTGGGGGGAGGAACCAAAACCAACTCCACCTGCAACTCTAAAGGCACAAGTTCCTTCACTGATTTATCTCTATGCCCTGTGCCCTTCATTCCCATTCAATAGGGTGTGTGGTAGGGCACAACCCTCTCATAGAGGTCTGTGAAGTTTCAGCTAATATGACTGAGGAGTTGTGTGATAATTGTTTTCTAGAGCTCTATGTAGGGTTAAAAGATCTTAGAATGCATCAGAGGAACGTTTGTTAAGAATATCTGTAATTCAATATTTTCAGTATTATCGATATAACCTGTTTGTAGGAAGGTAGCAATTTTAGCCTGCAGTGCTCTCCTACAAGCTGGTATAACAAGCAGGTGGTTCAGGTGTCCTTTATTATTTGAGATCTGGAATAAGGACAGCAGTAACAATTGACATTCAATGCATTCTTGCTATTAACAAACATCCCCTATAGATCACAGGTGAAAACGCATGTACGCGTGCATGCATGAGGTGTCTCTCTGTAGTTGGTTTCTGCAGGTTTTTGTTGTTATTATTCTTGCAAGTATAAATATTTACAATATTTGTCTACCTGGCGAAATAGTCTCATTTCCATGCTTATTTAAATGGACTAGCTTGGCTGTATTTGTGGTGCTTATTTTTACAGTGAATAGAAGCCTCCGAGAATTTGTTAACTGAAAGTGCAATCCAAATGTTTAGCATATAGATGAGAGAAGATATTTTAGGGTCATTGCTTTGCTAATACAAGTCTTCCATTTCATGTTATCGCTCTATTTCCACTTCCCTCCTATTTCTTCTATTTTCTTCACTACTGGGTGGGATTTTATGGCAGAAAATGCACCAAGTGGAACATCACCACAGATTTCTGTTACAGATAGTGGAAAAGGATGGAGAATTAAAGGGCAGTTGATGGAAACTTTATCGGGTTTTCTTTAGGTAAAGGACGTAGAAGAGAATCTGGGTTTGAAGGTGTCTCTTGCGTTACATGGGAGACAAAAATAAGCCCCAGACTGCAAAAGGTGGAAACATAAATGTCAAAGATGACTTGTTTACCAGTATGTTGCTGTTGCAACAAAATTAGCTATGCCTTCCACAATGAAGAAAATGCAGAAAATCTAGTGTGAAAATAGTGAAGCTGGCTAGAAAAAATGAAAAAATTTATATTCTGCTTAAGTAAAATAATTTTTAATTCAATATCTTTCCTTAAGGCAACGTTTTAGTGTCATTTGCTGTCTAAGCCAATCACATTTACTAAGTTTTGCAGGGATCACACCATGTACATACATGCAGGTAATTATTAATGCAAATGAAATCTTAGTGTTTAAAATAGCAGTGTAACAACTTAATTATCTGTAATTATTTCAAGACATACCTTTGTGTATATAGAAAGAATGAGTAGCGGTAGCATAAGAATTTCCATTCTAAAAGTCATTTTCCATTTCTTGCCTTGTCAAACTTCCAAGGCCTGGTTCCTCCTCCCTGCAGAAACTGCACTTTTAATTCTGAGCTAATGTGTCTTAGTTTTTCCTCAATACGAGTAGCAGTGTCAAGCAGTCAGAGCTGCAGGAAGGGATCTAAGAAACCTGAGTTCTATTCCCACTTTTGAGCTTACTGAATGAGTTTGCAGTCACTTTGCTGTTTCCCCAACTATGAAATGTTGCTATTCTGTGCAAAGCAATTTAAGATCTTCTGATTTAAAAAGTAAGCAAACAAAAAATTCCCAACTCACAGTTGCTTTTATTTTAACAAAAGAGTTAACACACTCTTTTGTGTTTACAAAAAATGCTTGCAACAGTTTTGTTTGGGTTTTTTTTTAAAAGTCTGGTATCTCAAAGTGTGAATACTGAAGATAAGGCAGAAATGAGGTTTGGTTACCTCAGTTGGCATTCTGGTGAATATAACCACTGAAGGTTATAAAGGTTTTACATACCCTGGGCCCTGACCACAATTTTCAAATTAAGTGTGTGTGTGTGTGTGTGTGTTTGTGTGTGTGTGTGTGTATATATATATTTGGAAGTTATTTCCCACTACTCTGTGTTATGAAGTATGAACGCTAAAAGTTCCGTGCTTACAGAATGAGCACTAGAGACCTTTGGAGTCAGTAGAAATATTCCCATCACATTTGCTGGACTTTCAATCAGGCCCTCTATGAGCAACAGAAGGTGCGCTACTGCTCTGTCTTCAGAGCTAACCAGCAGAATTTTTAGTGGCTGTTTCTATTCCTACCATACAGACTAGTGTCATCTTTTCAAGTCTTATTTATCTTTTTCACTTCAAAAACCTAGGAAATTAATGACTTTACAGAAGAATGTAAGGTGAAAATTTATGAAATGCTAGAGTTAAGGAAGTCCGTAAAAGCTTACTTCCATTCTCTAGTACATTTTGCCACTCTTTTTATTCTCCTATTTGCTTTCTGTCTTTCATTAGAGCTCTGTCTCTGCAAGTCCAATGCTGGGAAATGAAAACTGTGGGATACCTAGCAAACTACAGGAGAAACTGGAGAATCTGGGGTTCAGACCCTAGCTGGCTGCAGTTTCTGGGTATGAATCTAGAATGTCCCTGTAGTTATCCATGGACTTCGAACTTGTATGGGCTACAGTAATGATAGCATATTCGAGATCAGGGCTAGGCAGAGTTACATTCTGAATGGCAAGAGAGCAGTGCGGTAGCTACTCCTCTGTCGCGTAAAGGTGACTGCTATACCTATAGGTGCCTATCACCTTCTTAAAGTGCATCTCCACCTCCTTCCTTCATCCCCACAGTAACTGGAAATGTGGCATGTCAAATTCCATTAGGCAGCATTTGAACTTTAGGGCAAAACTTTCTTTCACTTCGGTTCTTCAAAGCCAGAAACATTTTTCATTTAAAATAAAGTCAACCATAGAAAATGAGGCATTCAGGAAACAGCCTTGCTCCCACTGGAATTAATGGCAATAATCCATCTACTAAAAAGTCTGCCTAGTAAAATTCACAGCTGCAAGAAAAACTGCATAAGATCAGACTTTGTTGTCCCATTTTTTCCTCAATGATTTTCATTTCCTTTCTTTTCCAAAGAAACAAAAAGTAATAAGCAGCTGGATGGACAGCTAGACACTTGCTTGAAGTCAGACTTACTTAACTAGATTAAGTGGTAATCTTTTAAGTGTATTGCCAAACATACCACAATAAGATTTGAAATGGCTCTGGAGTGCAAAAAGCTGATGAGATGTGGTAACAGCACACCTCAAAATGTTTCTAAGTGAGCCTAAGACTTAAAAATGTTACTTTCATCTTACTGAAGAGTGCATGAAATCTCACAAGGTTTAAAGCTTTCTTCTTATTAAATGTTTCCTCTTTTCTTTCAGCTGAAGGCTTTTAATAGTAGAATTTTTTATCTTAATGAAGAAATTACTGCTTCCTCAAAGCAAATAGGGAAAAAAAATCCATTTCTAATCTACATGAATTTAAATAAAACACTTCAGACTGAATCGTTCATGAATTTCCAGAACAAAACGTTTGCATTTCACATGGTGTATTTCTCTTAGCTTTCGGAACTGATAGCTTCTCCTAGGCATGGAACCCAGCGAAAGGAAATAAAGTCTTCCTAGAAATGCTGATATCACTTTTAAAACATAACTGCTCTCTTTCTGTGGATGTTTCTATTTTCTGCCTGCCTTTATTGGCATCCCAACAGGGATTGAAGTGTAGCACAGATTCAAAATACCCGTCCATGTGAATTAGAAAAATCACGTGAACATCACTGACGTTTAGGTGTCAGGGCTGCTTTTGATACTTCAGTAGAGTAACTTGAATCATAATTTCAGTCAACCAGCCTCACTCAAATAAAAAGCAGTCAAATTCAGGGATGAGTCTACTCTGATCTTTGCTGCTGTGCCATCCATAGTGTTATTTTTCATTCAGCTCCCCAGATCAGCCAGACTCTGCTTGAGGACACCTGCTGAGATGTAATTCCTGTTTTGTCTAGAAGGCTCTAGATGGCTGTAGTGTATAGGCTGATAGACTGAAGGAAAGAATGAGCTATGCTAACCTAGAATTACCTAGAATCACCTCTGATTTCATTCATAAGGGCATGCCTTAAGAAATATTAAGCATTTTAGAAAGGGACAGGCTTTTTGGAACTACCATGATTTCTTTATTGCCTTGTGTAGAGCAGAAAGAAATATGTCATCCCCCTTCTTCTTCCCTTTAAGTGAAGATATAATCCACTTTCCCCATGTTTGAATACATAAAAACACTACTTACAGACAGCATCAGCGATTTCTTATATTATTTGTTGGTTTACCTGGTGTTCTTGGGAATGAGGGGTGAACTCTGGCAAATATTACAGCCTGTAATATTTCATCATTTCTGTTCCCACCCCATTTTTCACCTCTCTGTGGCAACCTCCAGCCCAGGAAAGCCAGCTGAGCCACGGCATCCCAGCACAAATTCCAGCCCTTCAGCCAAAAGCCATTTTCCTTGACAGTCTGAGCTGAAAGACCAGAGTGAGCTGAGCACCCTCTCTTCTGCTGCCTGAGCTATGGAAATACAGATTGCTGAGGGTGTTTACTTCTTAAGCTCATAAAAATTCAGCAGTTTGTTCATTAATGTCCTAAGTCTCGCAGTTACCTATTTGCATTGAACGTGCCACTTCCTTTTTCCTTCTATTGTTTACCCCTGTCTTCTTTTCTTTACCGCAGTGAATGACTTCAAAGCCTTAGCAGTCTAATGACAGTGATGTCCACAGTGAACAAAGGATAATATCATCCCTTTTATTATACAAGTCATTATCTGAATATTTCTGCTAATATTCCAGAAATTCTGTGCTTATTGCTGTTGTAAATCAGAAAAAAATGGGACATACACAGCATACCCTGAGGAATTTTTACACAGTGCCACTCTCAAAAATAAAAGTCATTGTGAAATAGTTTCCACAAACTCCAGGCGCAGGACACAATCCCACTCCCTCTCTCTGGTGGAGTGTAATTGTCTTCAAAATTACAAGTCAGTTCGTCTTTGCAAGGTATGGCCTGTAACATGAACAACCTTGAGCATCTGAAATTTTGCCAGCAATCTAGAGAGGACTTAATTTTATTTAGTAAATTACCAACAAAAAACCTAACATGTAACTTCCTGCTGAAGTCAGAAGCAACATGTGAGAAACCCAGTATAACCATTCATGTAGACATAGGTCTGATTTCACTACAATTTATGTAGCAGGAGTGTATCCCCAGTTAGATTTAAATTTTATCTTTATAGTGTTCAACTGGTTACATGAGCTCTACCAAGACTCCTGACTGTTCAAAAAAAGGAAGCAGCTGTATTTTCCTATTTCAAGTCATAAATGCTATCAAATACTCTACATTTTGTCATACCAACTCCAGTATGATACAACCAAGTGTCTGAAGGAAAAGTCAGAATGATTACTGCATTTAGTAGCTCATCTTGCTGAAGTCTCTAGAATAGTTCTGTGTGGATTTCTGGGGTGTCATGACAGCAGGCATTGAAGCCTAGTGCTTAGGGCAGAGAACAAGCAAGAGGGCTTTTAGAGATCAAAACTAGGAAACAGTTTTGTTTACTAGGAAATGTGGGCTCTAGTTCTTGCCTCATCATTGGCTGGCTATCATAGAATCATAGGATTGTTTAGGTTGGAAAAGACCTTTAAAATCATCCAGTCCAACAGTTAACCTAACACTGCCATTCCACCACGAAACCATGTCTCAGCACCTCATCTACCCGTCTTTTAAATACTTCCAGGGATGGGGACTCCACCACTTCCCTGGGCAGCCCATGCCAGTGCTTGACAACCCTTCCAGGCAAGAAAATTTTCCTAATGTCCAACCTAAACCTGCCCTGGTGCAACTTGAGGCCATTTCCCCTCATCCTATCATCCGTTACCAGGGAAAGAGCCTGACCCCCACCTCACTACACTCTCCTGTCAGGCAGTTGTAGAGGGTGATAAGGTCTCCCCTCAGCCTCCTCTTCTCCAGGCTGAACAACCCCAGTTCCCTTAGCCATTCCTCAACAGACTTGTGCTCCAGACCCCTCACCAGCTTCGTTGCTCTCCTCTGGACACGCTCCAGCACCTCAATGTCCTTCTTGTAGTGAGGGGCCCAAAACTGAACACAGTATGCAACGTGCGGCCTCACCAGGGCCAAGTACAGGGGCACAATCACTTCCCTGGTCCTGTTGGCCACACTATTCCTGGTACAAGCCAGGATGCCATTGGCCTTCTTGGCCACCTCTGCACACTGCTGGCTCGTATTCAGCCGGCTGTCAACGAGTACCCCCAGGTTCTTTTTCTGCTGGGCAGCTTTGCAGCCACTATTCCCTAAGCCTGTAGCGTTGCCTGGGGTTGTGACCCAAGTGCAGGACCCAGCACTTGGCCTTGCTGAACCTCATACAATTGGTCTCAGCCCATCTATACAGCCTGTCCAGGTCCCTCTGTAGAGCCTTCCTACCCTCAAGCAGATCAACACTCATGCCTAGCTTGGTGTTGTTTGCAGACTTACTGAGGCTGCACTCAATTCCCTCATCCACATCGTTGATAAATACATTAAACAAAACTGGCCCCAATACTGAGCCCTGGTGAACACTGCTTGTGACCAGCCACCACCTGGATTTAACTCCATTCACCACAACTCTCTGGGCCCAGCCATCCAGACAGTTTTTTATCCAGCAAAGCGTATGCTCATCCATGAAACCTTAGGGCAAGGCTTAAGCACTGTTTTATGTATTTGGGTGCAAAAGCTGAATCCAGAAGCCTGGATTATGCCACCAGACATGGATGGTGCCCCAAGCGGGGCCCGGAGACACTGATAGACTGAGGAGGGAGCAACCCTCCCTAGAGAGATGGGAGGGTTGCATCTCTCAGCAATAGAACTGAATCTCTTCAGACAGTGGTGGGAATTGATTCTAGATTGTCTGCAATCTGGATAAGGGGTCTGCTTATTAAACCTATTCTTTTGAGAAATAGATAATGCTGTACTCTCTTGGAATGCCTTCTACAAAAGGGTCTACTCTCTCAATCCTTTCTGAAATTACAAGTTAAAAATTAGTAAACTTTGCGAATTAACCACCAGCTCACAAAGATTTTGATCCTATTTACGTAACTTTCACTTAACACCTACTTTCGGTGTCAAAATGCTGTTCTACATTAGGCCTTTAACTTCCCTACGTACTCCCATCTCTAAAATGCGGAAAAACTTACCAGGTGAAAGAGTTCAGAGGCTATATTCATGTTCACAAATCACTGCAAGATCCTCTGCCTGGGTATGAATGCCCGGAATTTGGGGATGGTTTCATTCTGAGAGGGAAATTCACATTCCAGTTCCAGAGAAATGAGTGATAAGATTCCCATGGATTTTAATTGTGCTGTTATTTGTCCAGAATCATTAAGTATGCTATTAATTTACATTTGATGTTGATAAAGCCTAAGCCATTTTCATAAGTTTCGGAAGCAGTTTTTCTGGATATAGACTGGTATATATCTTCTAGTGTCTGTTGTCTGAATCAATAAAATCTTAACTTGGGAAAGCAGTTGTGTGCTGCCCTACATACCATTTGGAAGCCTTCATTTTGAGAGAACTGTCACATTATTCTGGCCTGAAAGCGTTGTCAGGTTAAAATAACTGAAAAATACCATTCCTTTAACCAGGCCAAGCCAATGCCCCTTCTTATCTAGGAACGTGTTATGGTTATGTCTAATAAGCCAATTCAATAAGCACAGGATAAATTTAGTTTGTCATTTTAATAGAGTTATGGCTCTTTGCATGTTTAAGTAATTGTAGATGTATGTAGATATAACTGAGAGGAAACATTATTTCAGACAGCATATGCAAAAAATTGGATTTATATATATGAACATACAGTAAAGTACAGAAGGGAACATTCAGGAAAGATGCCTGTTTACAGGCATGTGAATGAAAGATGACTGAATTCAAGAAAATCTTCACGTAGTTTGACCTGGCATGGGAGACATTAGTTTGAACAGAGGTGTTCCTTAAACTGGAAAGCATGATATGAACAGTTGTCTTCTATCAGATGGAGAGAAAGAGAATGGATTCTGCTTTAATTCACTCCTTTCTATTTGTTTAACAGGGTCCTATCAAAATGTAACCTATGTAATGTCCATCATCAGAAAAAGGGGAATATTTTACAGTTGCCTGGATTGTTTGATTTGGAAGGGATTCAAAGATTCTGTAAACTGCACTGATCCTGTAAGTTTGTGGCTTAGACACTACCAAGCACAGATGAACCACAACTGAAGTGAGTGAGCTTTGTTTTCTCTGTTATGTGCAGAGACCGTACTCATTTGACCATGAAGTCCCACGGTATTTATTTATACAATGGCAAAATGTGGCTTTGAGGTCACATAACAGAGTTCTCGCTACCCCAGAAACTGCACAATCTAGGCTGAGTACGGCATCACATTTCCGAGTCTCACTGCTGACTAATTCCACACAACAATTTTGGTGAAGAATGCTCTCATTCTGAAGTGGCTCCACTTTTGGGTTCACGTGCATATGCTTGCCCAGAATTGAGTAAAGTGAATATTTGTAACACTGGGATTTAACTGTTATTTCTTAAGAATTTTTGAAAGAAAGTGTTACTTTAACTCTCCAGCAAGTTAGTAAATCCCATAGAGCAGGTGTAGGGGCCAAGGCCAAGTACAGCGCCAAAAGGGAGAAAGGCAGAGTAAGAATGAATTCTCTCATGCTGCCTGAGGTGCTCTCTGCCTCCTCCTGGGCAATTAAACCATTTTCACAGTTTCTGTGTTGGAGTTATGACTGTTGAATCAAAGGGGGAAGTTGCGTTGTGAAATGAGAGTAACCACAACGGATCGTGTACAGGCCTGTTCAGTAACTCAGTTTGGAATAATGGAAGGTGACCGTTTATTACAACCTGAGGCTTATGCACAGCATTAGTAATCATCATAAAATAAAGGAAGCTTAAAAATCTGGCAGCCTAGTTACAGACATTTTGAAAGAGGAAAGAAACAGTCTGTCATATAAAAAATTTTCAGTGTGTTTTTTTACAAAAGCTGTGTGATACTTACTACATTCTGTACCTGAATTGTGTATATCCAGATAGCACTAGGAGTTTTCTAATGAGTGACCACGATGATTTATGAACCTTTCAGGTTTGCATTTTCAAATTTTTGTCCTGAAGCCAGAGGGTAGTAACTTACATTTTAAAGTGAGAGCTAAGGTTCTCTTGTGTTGAGACAGGGCTCTGAAAAATGACATGTGTTACAAGAGAAACTTGAGCAAGTTGACAATACCATCTCTACCTGATACTGTTTCTTGCAGTTATCTATTCCTGACTTGATAGTGGCACTGTCTGGTCATAAGGGATCCACGCTATAGTGTCTCGGAGGAGGCTGATAAAGCTCACCGTTACTGCCATGAGACTGCGCTCTGAAGCCTGCACCAAAGCCTGGTCACAGAATCTTATTCACACTCTGTTTCTATGGGAGATTACATGAAAAATGTAAAATTGCGCCCTGTTAAAATGAGATGTAATGGTCTGTCTGTTAATCTAGACAAATGGAAACATTTGCAGTTTTATCTTGTAGATGAAGCAGACCCAAGAAAAAAAGTCTTTGTGCTAAAGGAAATAAAATCTTTCACCTCCCATGTCTGAGTTATTGCTGGTGAGCAAAATGTTTGCAGGAACAGGGGAGCTCCTCAGCGACTTGGAGAAAATATTCTTAAGCCTGCCTTTCCCAAGTATTAAAGTAATAAATAGATTTGGTCTTCACGGAATAAAATTATTAATAGCTGCATTTCTTTCAGGTAGCGAGACACAGCGTAAGTGTTGTTGCAGTAGCTGTCATCTGCCCATACTATTAATTAGCCTAATTAGTGGTTAGCAGTTCACATTACCCTTCAATCACTTTCAAATGTCTCTTTAGACAAATGTCAATTACACACAGATTTTCTCACGGTCCAGTATGTGACTTGACTGCTAGAGACAGGGGCTGAAAAGTAACACGGTTTGATTTGCCACCGCGCTGAAACAGCCACCGTCAGAAAGCCGAGCTCGCATGGGCCACCCACTAATTCGAGGCTTTTCTGTCAGGAGCCAACACACAATTTGTTGGCCATTGATACACCTGAACATCTTATTGCCTCTTCGTTTCACTAGCTAGGTGGTCGAGGGTGTGCTTCCCCTCAGGAAAAATGTACCTGTTAAGGCAGTATTTCTTTTGGCTCCAGTTCTAAGCGGTAGGCAGAGGACTTAGAGATTCGGCTTTTAATTGTGCTTGTCTTTTTCTTTTGCAAATGGCAATCATTCCGTAGCACCCCTTGTGATATGAAATTGAAAATTGGATAAAAGCATATTTTTGATTCCTGACCAACCTTTCTAGTCAGAAAGACACCTTGTTTAAGCCAGTGGGTGTAGTTACCAGCCAGCGCAGGCTTTGACAGCTGTGTGGTATAGGCAAATATTGAGTAATTCCAAAGCAATCCAGGCCTCACCTTCTAGAGAAGAACAGTAAGACTTGTTTTCTGTTTTCGTAGACAACACAAAGAATTATTTGGCATTGTTCATTTATTTATCAGCTTCAAATCTTTAAAGTTTTGACAGATTAATAACTTCCTTCAGGAGTTTTAAATAAACATGATGTATTAACAAACAGACTAAGAGCCTACTTAAATTGTACAAACATATAAAGCAGGCTGCCTTGCCTAATGAAAACCTGATAAGAAAAATATCTTTTAAAAAAAAAAGGTTGTGTCTCAATTTCCGAGAAAGTAATTTATCTTTATATATCCACTGGAATAACAGATGAATGGAGTCAATCACAGTTTAAATAAACCCCAATTATGCTTTGCCTGATAATTTGATTTTATCAACACTGTATATATTTGCTTATAGCTTCAATTATTTAATATTGTAAATATGGTGTGTTTTGACAAACTGGGGTTTGCTCTGTCCTTTTTTAATTTCAGCATAACTTCTGTAGATGAATATAATAAAGAGGAAATATTCCATGCAGAGGGGTTTAGAGTTATCGCTTCAGCAAACCTTACTAGTACTGCAGCTTTGCTAGAGTCTCAGTGTCAGAGGTTGTATATTTATGTAAGTTTAATCGGTGTTTAAGAACAAGCTGAATTCATCCAGCCATAGTCACTTAGTGCAATTCATATGTGAAACTTGTGTGGATTTGGGGCCGGATGACCCAATTCTCCAGAGCAAAGATTGTTGTTTAGACCAACAGAGTACTGCGGTGGGAGAGCTGATGATTTTCAACTCCAGTTTTCCAGAGGCAGAAACATGGTTGAAAGACCCATTTGCATACCATTTCCCTGCTGACAGGGTAGCAGAGTGAGCGAAATGTCACCATTAAAATACAGTTGTAAATCTTCCAAACTTGTGCTCCGCATGTGTAGGCTACAGCTAACGAGTGGCTTAGCATTTCTAAAGGGAAAATGAGCAGAGGATTCTTGTTCAGCCTTCAGTTTATAACCTCTGAAACAGCCCTGGGGCTCTACGGCACAGGAGGGAAAGCGATGGCTACTGTGGCAGTGTGGGGTGCCAGCAAGACTGTCCCGGCAGAGCTCATTGCTGTGTTGTGCAGGTAACCCCAGAGTCCCAGCTCACTCTCTCTCCTGCTGGGACAGCACAGCCAGCAGCCTCCAGCCACTCACCTTCAGCTCTCTGAGTTCAGGCCTTTTACAAATACAGCTTGGGTTTTATTGATAGTGTTTTGTTTGCCCTGTTCATCACAATATAAAACAATGGCATGGATTTAGAAACACGCTGTAAAGAAAATTGTTAGGTTTTGAAATGTCTTAGCAGGTTTCAGAGGGGAGTTTCGTAGGAGCAATAGCAGAAGGTGCAAACATTGGCCAACAAAGCCAATGTAAAACAAATGCCAGTAAATACAGAAGGACCAGCTTGTACAAGTGCAAAGGTACAAATGACTCAAGAGGATCTCAAGGGTCAGACAGCAGAATGAAATGTCTTTTCATTTCATTTGTCATAACTGTTTAGCGCTTTAATGAAATAATTTTTTCTGTATTTCGTGAGTAGCAAGACTACATGAAAACTTACAGGTAGTACTTGCTAGTGGTAGGCATTGCAATTTGGCCAACCAAGACAGAATACTTTACGTAAAGTTATACATCTCTGACATTGAACTGCTTTTGAAAATTAGATGACATTTTTTTTCCTATGATTTTTTTATATAAAAGTTTCTACTCTTTTGTAAAGCTACTAAGTCATATGTTGCTGAAAAATCTTTATTTAGAGGAGACATTTTGTAGTTTGGAAATCTTTGTCATAGAAATACTGGAGCGCTGTACCTTTAATTACATTTTTCAGGCAAACAGTAAAACACCTTGCAATTCACTTCATATGGAATTCATAATCCTGCTGTTTAAGCAGTCACACTATGTTTACATCAACATTATGGAAGGAACATAAAAGAAGACAACATTTTATTCTTTAAAATTATTGCATTTGAACTACAGAAGATGCAGAGAGAGTACCTGGTGGGCTTGGGGTAAGGGCCTAAGTAGAATATAATTCGGTTACCAACATTAATTTGAATAATATTTGACTTAAGTCTAATAGCTGTGGTTTTTTTATAGAGTCAAACTGGTCTGCTTCTATTTTTATTCAGTCTGTTTCATAGGGACACTTTATTTCTTTTGGAAAAAGAAATTGCAAATTACAGTCATGTGAAGGATTTTCAATTACTTAAATCCTCCTTTCAGTGGAAAGCCTTCAACAATGAGTTCTTCCTTCCTTAAAAAAATGTACCTGTTCCCATTCAACATACTGCTAAAACCATAGTATTAGTTTTGTCTCATGTGTTTCATTTTGGAGCTGGCTCTGTCATTTTCTGGGAAAAATAGCTGAGAAATAGGAATATCAGGTTGGCTGACAGATTGGACCAAAAGTTCTGCAGGGGACAGTGGGAGAAGACCCAGGCACACCCACCCTATGCAAAAATTAACACATCAGCAAGGAGTTAGAGGGATGGGAAATTTCAGAGGCATGACAAAACACACTTACACCGAGGGGGTGCTCAGCAGCGTGCTTCCTTTTCAGAGCCTCTGTGGCTCGTTTCAGCTGTCGCTGTTTCTATTAGATTTGTCATTTAAAGTTCTCTCCAAATGGAATTTCATGAAATCCCAGAAGACGAGGAGATTGGTAAACCTGCTCTAACTGCTCTAACAATATCATGAAACAGGGTTTGAATTACCAATACACCCGGGAATTCTAATGCAATTATGAGTGTTTACTTACACCATGTGTTTCTCACTGAGCCTCGGCTGTATCAGGATAAACCAAAGGGAGCTAATGTTTTATAGATGGTAAGACTCTGTTTGTTTTCAGTAGGGCTAAGTCTCCCAAAGCACTCAGACACACTAATTAAAGTAAACTGCAGAGGCCCATAATAAAATATATGTGTTTGGAGACTGTGAGATGAACTCCACTGGCTTATTAAAAGTCAAAAGAAAAATATACATTATTTATGACTTCAAAGGGACACATTGTGAGCTCTGGTTTATTTAAAGGATTAACTAAGCATTGGTTATTGGTGACCATCTGAACAGCTTTCCTTTCACGGTTCATTAGTTATGTCATATATGTGGGAAGTCATAATTTGGGTTTAGATCAAATATTATTAATCAAATAAATTATGGAGGGTACACCAACATTATTAAATGTAATCTTTAGGAAAATAACACCTCACAAATCCACTTTTCTCCCGTTGCCCAATTACATTTCAATACATAAACAAAAATCCAACAGATGTGTGGCAAGTTTTATAGAACTGCCTATCTCTGGAGGGTTTTTTTTTTGTCAATAAATACAGCACACTCAAAATACCAAATGGAATTCAAAACAAAGCACTTGGTAGGCCATCAGGGCTTAAGGATGTATCAGAAGTACAAATTAACCTACAGTGAGTATTTCTGTAATTTACCTAAAATGTTTAGTTTTTAAAAAATCATCTGATATATGGAAATGGGGGGGAAACTGGGGGTTCCAGTGAAAAGGGCACCGGGAGATGGGATTTTCTTTCCGGTCTGTGTCAGTAGCACACCCTGTGCATCTTTCTTCTCATTTTTCTAATAATTTGACTTATCCAACTTATGAATGAAGAGCTGTTTCTGGAAAATGGTTGGCCAGGCCAAGGCAAGCAGAAGGACCCGAACACAGACACAGACACAGACACACACACAACTGGCTTTAAAATGTTCACCAACATTCATGAGACCGGGCAGAGATACATTTATCATTACGTTCTTCTGTCTCTCCATCCTTCATGCTAGGTTTAATACAACTCAGCTTTTAAGGGAGGTGAAAGGAAAAGATTCAGGGTGCTAGCAATAATGTTTAAATCAAAGATTTCAATAAATTGTATATGGGCAGTTAGGTATGTAGAGTTTGCTGATATTTTGATTTAATTATCTCTAGAAAATTGTTGACGTTTCTTTTTTTAGAGTAGCTGTTTAACTAGCTTAAACTCACTTAAGTCAAGGTTAGGAAAACACCTATTCTTATGCTAAGTATTTAATTCACAGGAGTTTTTTTAGGGCTGTTTGTATTTTCACTGACATGACTTAAGAGAGCAAATGGAAGCTGCCATCCCTTTTGTTTCAAACATTATAGGCTGAGGTAGGTTTTTTTAATATTTTATTGTCATCTTTGGATCAGCTAAACAAATATGCCAGCACTGGTACTGCCTCAAGCTTTTAGCTTTGTTTTTATAACCATAAACTTTGGGGGGAAGGAGAATGGTTGCAACATGCTCTGCTGCCCAGAGTAGCATCATTCTGCCACCCCACCTGTGAACACCATGTAATCCTAAAATCGGTGGAGACTTGGCTATCATTCTTATTTTTCACTCGGTGAATCAGCAGGCAGGCTGTGTTTCTGCAAATAACATCTCTTATAAATTAACAATAACATATTCAGCAGTGAGGGTCTTTTTGTTGTTGCTTTCAGTTCAGTCCTTTTGCCTGAGCTACCTACAGGCAGGAGAAGTCACTTAATTTAGAAATAAATTGTGAAATAGCAAAGCTTTGCCAAAATGTGTACAAAACTGATATCCTGCTGAGCTACTAGAATTCATGAATGTGAAATATGTATTAAAATGTATTAAGTATACTATATATTTGAATATTTAACATATATATGTACATTTATATTTACAAAAATATAAAAACTGTTTGACAGGCCACATGGTCCCATCATGTACCTGACCCATTTTACAAATAAAGATGAAAGCAAGGACACTTTACAGTGCTGGTTCTCATCTTTTCTGTTTCTGTGGTGGTTTTTCCCATACCGCCTTTCCCAGTCAGCTGACATAACTGAGGTTTCCCCAGGCCCTTATCAGTCTGGAAAGTGAAGGTGATGGTGACTCCAGATCCCACCTTAGGCATTTGTGGGCGAGTAACCATTCTGTAGCACACAACTCACTGTCTTGGGTGAAGGTGTGCCCTTTCACAGGTGAGCCTTCCCAGGCTTGTGGGCAGATATGGATTTTTTGCCAAACGTCTTCTCTTTCTGCATTGCAAATAAACAAATGGTTTCTCAGTTCTCTCCAGAATTATATTTTTATGAAATCTTTACATTTATATGTCCTGCAACAGCAGGATTTTGTTTTAAAAACTGACCTACATTTGGAAAAAAAGAAAAAGGAGAAAATCCTTTGAAAGTTTTGAAGCTGAAATACAGTAAAATTAAAAAAAAAAAAAGCTTATTGCAGATGAGCAATACTTTGTTTTATTACACTGTTTGGGAATAATTTATGGTTTAACATAAGCTGATCATTTATCACAGCCAATAACACCAAGACTTCATCTTTCACATAGTTCTATCATTCATATTTTCTTCAGCATGAAACAGAATTTTGGAGGTTGGACAAAGACACTCTTCAAATCATTATGCCAATTCTTCATCTTCTGCTATGGACTAGTATACAATCAGAATTATTGTTCTCTGCCCCCCTTCATAGAACTCTAACTGATGGTGCTAATGATGAGACAAGCAGCCCTGGTAAATTTATAAAGTAATCCATTTGCACCCAAGCAACATCTCATGGGACACTCAGCTCTGTGAATGAAAAATATTTCGTTCAAATTAACTGCTAAACTTCAGGAGTTCAGAGTAACCCTCTATGTAGTCTGAATTAAAGCAATTCACTTGCTAGGATAAGTAGAATGAAGGAGAACTGATTCCGGTATACAATATTTTATCACCTAATAGTGCATAATTTATAAAGACACATTGTAAAATTATGAACAATTAATCTTGAAATGGTCATTGAACTTAGAAATAACAGTACATTTCAGAAGGTGGCCTTCAATAGATTAATGATTGCTCCTGCCCTTTTCTATCTCTGTAGCCTAATTTGTCTGAGGAGGGTTGTCTTTGAAGTCAGGTTTAATTTACTACCTATGAGTCCTTTAATGGATGTATCCACAGTAGATATGCTTACATGGAAAATCTTACGTGGAACAGGTTCATACCCAAAAGATAGAAAGAATGCATTACAGATACCCTTATCATGAAACTGATAACCGCAGTATTATGACGTTTGTATTCTGACTTCCTTAATAGTATGCAGAGACAAAAGATCAAGGTCAACAGTTAATACAAGTTTCTTAAACTGTTGTTATTTGATAATTAAATTGCAATAAAAGTAATCCATGTAGGCAGATGTGCCCTTACCTTTGTCTTTATGCTTCCCCTTTTGCACCAAATAGTATAAGCATAGCTATTTCCAGTGGCCACAAATTGCACGCTGTATTTTTTCTAATGTTGAATTGCATATTTTCCTGCTAGTCTTTTACTTTATTTTTTTTTTTCTGGAGTATAGCAGGTTGGTAAAAGAAGTCTATTAAGAGAAGACTATTGAAGAGAAAATTATGTTGGCTGATGTTAACTTATTTACTGGTTTAAGAAGATATTGTGACTTTCTCTCCTTGGAAGAGATAATATAAAAATACTCTTAGCATTGCTGGACAGCTAAACAAATGCAATTATAACTTATTATATTTAAGCAACTGTTGAATGCTCAAACACAGAGAGAAAAAAATTATACTCTTGGGTCCAGCATCTAAGTTGGTGTGAACAGGTGCTGTTCAGTGGGTATGCTAAGGATTTCATTGTGTAAAATCCTTTTCCATCCATTGAAGACAAAGGGAGGAACTAGTTCAAAGTAGCATATTTTTTTACCTATTATTCCCTCAAATGAGAAATTGAGCTTCTGCTTATAATTAAGGTATTATAGGTGATAATTAGTAATGATGATTGCTGCTCATGTATGCTATGTATATGCTGGTAGAACAATATCTAGGCTAATTTTGGGAAATATGCCCTGATCATGGGAGCTGAAACGGGAAAAGTGATCCTAAGATACAACACTAAAATGAAGATTAAGAACTCCTTCCAAGATATTATCCACTCCAGATTATTTTATCTGGAAGCCCAATTACGGAACCCAGCAGGAGATTGATTGTAAAGCAGAAAACCTGACTTCACAAAGACACAAGGACAAGCGGACAGCAGAATAAGAGTAAAGCTTATTTGCTTTCCAAATCCAGGAGTATTTGGGAGCATGTAACTATACTCTCACAACAGATCAAGCCCCTGCTGAATCAGTAGCTGAAGCCAGTTATCCAAACAGGATCTGGCAGAACGGCCCCTTTCTTTGCTGAGAGCTGGCTTGACATAAGAGTATAATTTAGGGAAGGTGAGATTTGGGCAAGATGTGTCGTAGCGGAGACTGGGGGGCTGACTGCTGTATACCTTCTGGGTTGCCATTTTCTGTTTGCACAAATATGTTTACATACAGAAGTCTCACATATGTCTTCGGAGCACATTTCTTTCCCCTCTTAAAAGATTTTTTTGCCCAACATCATTCCCAAAGAGCTTTTGAGTGCTTGGAAATAAGGAAAAAAAAACCAAACAAATTGACTGAAAGGTTACTATTTTATTTTTGAGGACCAGAATTAAATGCATTTCTTTACTTCACAGCCCAACTAGCAGATGCAAGCAATGACACCTTGACATTAAGCCTGGTTTGCTTCAGCTGCATGCTTGTAGATCCTATCAAAGTGAGAAACTTTACTCAGGTAAAACCACAGTGATACTCCTGTCTGAAAAAACATCAAATCCTTAAGCTGATTGGGATTTATACAGGCAAACCTTATCCCTCTAAAGAATACTCTGTAAATACACAAAGAGAAATGTGTTCATTTTTCTTAGACTAAGTCAAAATGTGGATAGAAGCCTATGTCACCTTTGAAGATGAAGCTGCAAAAACAGGTGTGCCTTCTGGCAGTTAATGGTAAAGTTTCTTAGAAAAATACACAGGATACTTCTGTGTTCCCAAAAATCCAAATTCAGGCTTTTTTCAGCTTCTAGAAAAACAGTGATATTTAGGATTAAGGCCTTTAAAATAAGAAGCACAGGCTTTAGAATACAGAAGAGTTCAGTCCTGAAAAGCATCATCTTGTGTACCTACCTTGTGTGATTTTTACTGAAGTTATGTGAAGGAATAGTATGGAGGGACTCCTAGTACCTGGTGCTGGATACTTCTGAGACAATCCATTACTGCTCAGGGCATGAATAATGCTCTGTCAATCTGTGTGTCCTGGGCCTGCGCTTTGCAAATCCAGTGCATAGGTAAGTCCCACTGGTTTCCCCGTTGTGCACCCTGCTCAGTGAAGGGTCTGCTTAGCCAGCCAAAGACCGCCATGGCAGACATTTTATTTTTATTTCTACACAAGATAGTCCTATCTTTCTCCTAGATAATTTCTGAGATTAAATAGTTGTTGAACTCTCTGAGGATTTTCACCTTGCAGATTCATTGCATATTTTTCTAGTTATTCCCTCGGACTTTCCCATTACTGAGAATGTAAATGGATTTACTCATTTCCACTGTATTGATATTTCTACCAAATGCCTGGGAAAGGAATTGCTAACTTTGTTGAATTTGTTTTATTCATAATTAATTATAAACCCTATCTTTCTTTAAATATTACAGAGTTTTTTGATCAAGTTTGTCTGATGATTGTTACTTATAGGAGGTATGTTGCCAGCTAGAACCTAAACATTTTGGCATACTGCTCAGGCTTTGCTATTTCTGTATCCATACACAGCTTCTCTAACAATAAGGTCAATGGCAATGCCAAACAGCAGGAGTGAGAGATTGCATCCTGATTAACTCCTAATTTAGCATTCTGGGATCGTTGTGTTCCAGTAGAACAGGGTGAATAATTCATTGCGAACAATTGTCCACTATTTGCCTGTTTTTCTAAATGGTCCATGAGCTGATCGTGTTTTAACAAAACAATTTCTGTGATTGCGTTAGCTCTGCACACCTTCTCAATTTTTCCTGTTCTCTGAATCGGAGATCCCCAGCTTTACTGTTGCCATCCCCCTTCAGAAATGATTTTCTTTACTCCATTCCCTTTCCAGATGCATGTGCCGTGTCCACTTCCCCCTTCTCATTCACAGACAACAGTAATGAAATGAAATAGTTCTTGAAAGAGGGAGACTAAATGGTGTATCACGGTGTGTCAAATGCAGTGCCAGGTCCAGACAAGGCCAAGTGTCTGAGTTGCCTTTTGGCAACACAGATGTTCATACCCCTAGAAGATCTTAAAAAGATCCAGGAGTACCAGCCTGTCACGGTTATGTTCATTATCTTGCCTTTCTGTGAGATGATTCTCTCAATTTTGAGTCACGTCCATACTTTTTCCCTCTCTACCATCATTAATGAACACAGGATACAATGATGTATGCTGGTTTAGAGGTCAAAAGGACAGTTTGCCACCCAAATGTTGGCACTTCTTTTGCCTCTTAGTTGGCTACAGCCATCTGTTCTCTATTGAGAGAGCTCTACTCCAGATAATCTAAAAGTTCATTTAGTGTGTTTGACACTGGGCACACAGAAAAGGTAAGATATCATCATTCTCTTCCCTTGTTAAATGACTAAAATTTTAGAATTATCTGTACAAAAACTAAAGATTTGGGGGAATCCCGTCACTACTAGGAATACCTTTTTTCTAGATGAATTATAGAAATTAATTGTAGAATATCTAAGCTGCAATAGAAATTTTACTCTTTTAATTAATATTCATTCCTGTCAATGTGAAACCATTTCTACCTTCCAAAATTGCCTTATATTGAAGATATTTCTACAGATCTTTACCCTATATTGATTTCTACCAGGAACAGAGAAAATATATTAGCAGAAAAAACAATAGTTTGAGAGGAAAAGAACTTAGAATTAGAGATCCTGGGGATGAGAAATGAGGTTTTCTCCGGTAGAGAAAACTTTTCCCGCTCAGTCTGGAGCATATGCTTCTTCCCCGTCCTAAGCAAAATTCAGTGTTATGTTGCTCTTTCTTGATCTAGGAGACACTAAATGTCATTCACTCCTGAAGTTACTAGACCTGTTTCTAGTGTTTGAGTAGACAACTACAGAGCCACACAACCTGTTTTCTTTGTGTGTTGTATCTCTATAAATTCATCCCTTGCCAGTCAGTTCAGGTACTGACCAACTCAGATTAGGAGCAAGCGATCTTTCCTCGTGTGACCTTGGAGTATAATCCTTAATATGTAGAAAAACTAAACAACACATACATAATTCTCTGCATCCATCAAATATTTTGAGTGAGGCTACATCATTTGAGAACACCAAGAAGAAAAAGGATTATGTAAACTGTGAGCTAACAAAGAGCTGGTTTTGAACCTCCACAATGGGGGTTCACCGGCATCATAGCAAGTTTACCGCTACTTTGCCAAAAAATGTGGAGGTGTAGTAGTTCAGGATCTTGCCCCAAACTTCTAAATCACTTCCTCTGAAAAAACTTCCCAGCTTGAAACCGAAGACACGATCAGGGACTGAATGAAGGAAGACATTCAGTTTGTGAGGAAGGAGACAAGGCTGTTTGGGCTTTATTCAGCAGCTCTTTCTGGCAGCCGTTCATTGCACGTGTGGCACTAGAAGGACCGTGGATTCACACGTTTTTGCCATGCTTACGTACGCTTCATGTGACTGAACATTTGGCAGATTTTCTTGATAACAAGCTTTTGCTTTGAACTTGTGGATCAAGTAATAAAACATTTCTGAAAATTGGACCTAGAATCCAAGGACTTTTGTGTAAAGTTCTCCTATCTCATTCAAAATTGGCAAAGTTCACAAACGCTGCCTGACTCTGCCTGAAGTTCAGCTCCAGTTTTGCATCAGCTGTGAACTGAAGCAAAACCCTATCCCGGAGCACCTGCATGCATCACAAGCATTCAGGCCCTGTAAATGGAGCCCTCTCTAAATAAATCTTCCAGTAAAGCCATTCTGCCTTCTTTTCAGAGGTTCTAAGAAGTCCTTCACACTCTTCTAGTACAAACAGCCTCAGCCTAGGAATGAAATATGCTAGATTTTTATTTTCAGAGGTGCAGTAAGTCTGTTCCACTGTCAACAGCAACCGTTGTTTCAGAATGACAAATGCACAAAGTGCTACAATCATGGAGCATCCCTATGGCTTCCTGTGGTGTGTAATCCTTGAAGTGCATCATAAAGGTGAGTGACTCATCCTACCTCCTTAACAGTGGAGGCAGAAGATGAGGGTTAAGTGATTTGACCAGGTTAAGTGATTTGACCAAGTTGTCTGGGGAGCTGGAGACATGGACTGCCTTGCTGAACTTGCAGTTCTGTGCTGGTACCTGTGACCGTGCCATGTAGCTTCACGTACAGCAAGTTGGTTCACATTTCCTGATACACCAGACAGTCAGAAGCAGAATCCAGGTATAAACAGGGAAGCACCTGTGATTTCTGTTCAGCGACAACCTTTTTTTTCATCTCACAATTTTCCACAAAATAGCCTGATATTTAAAATGTCATTCAGTGTCTCTGGAAATGTGGAAAACAAGGAAATGGACTTATTTTCTCTTTTCCCACCCCTAAACACATCGTATCCCCAACCATGTATTAGGCCATTTCTGTGGTAATGCATATAATTCAGTGACAAATCCACTTCAGCCTTCATAATGCCCTTCATTTTTACTTCAAAACATTCACTGACTCTCGTGGATTTGTACTATTTAACGCCCAGATAAAGGTAAGCTGTCTTTTTTAATAACGATGGATTACATTTTCTTGTTACATGCTCTGATTCAATTGGATTTTTCACTGTGAGCACATCTATTCCAGAGAAAACAGTAATGCCAGTGTGAGAATAATTGTAGTTATTAGAAAGGTAAACAAGATGAAACAAAAACTAACATAAACGGAAATTAAATTACTGCTTTAAAGTCCCACTTTTTCCTTCCTTTTGCAGAAGTATCTCTGCATTTTTCTTTTCTTTACGTGTATATTATTAAAAACAATAGACAGACCACTTGGTGAGACCTTTTCTACTAGGCTGGGGCACTGCCAGAACTCTCCAGCAGAGGTGACCGCCAGCGCGGAGGAGAGCTTCCATGACCTTCAGAATAAGGCTGTTCCTTGCTCGTACCCCAAGGGGGATGAAGTCATGATGAGCTAATATCCCAAACTCCTGTCTGAAGAGGGCAAGCTAACTCTCTTTAAGGGGATACTGCAGTGGATATATTTCTACACATAGGAAAACTGCAAAAGCTCCAGCAACTTTCTGGCCCTCACAGAAGTTCAGTGCATAAAGTGAAATTTGATGGGTGGTCTGCTCTCCACCTAGCTGCATCCAGCTTTGAGCTCCCGGCAGCGCTGGGGACTAATGCACCAAATTAGTGGGTTGCTTAAATGCTTTGGCTGAACTGGGGCCTTAGCCATTGTTTCTTCATGTGGTCAAAAAAGGTCAACCCATTAAAATGTGTACTTTAAATGGCTTCTCCGCTGAAATTCATCCAAGAAGATTTACACACTCGAATGTATTTGGAGATGTTCCTTTGGGCAGAATACCACGCAGCCTGCACACCTGTCCCACTGGACAGATGATCTCCAGGGGAGAAGAGCGAGTAAGGATCTGGGTATTTGTTTAGCCACCCCGTCTCAGCCATATGGAATTATATAACCTTGTTTTTGTAGGATTACTTGGCTAAAATAATATGAATATCACGTTTTTTCCTCTAAAACATATTACAATATAATGTTGCCCTGAGAGAGAAAAGGGGAAGATGTGTAGCTCCTCCTGTTTCATTTCCTGCTTTCACGGATTGTTGTGTTACTAAAATATTTTTATTACAGAAGAACTTGAAGCAATATACAATGTTTGTCAGAGGATTATTTATAGTCCCTTTAAGCTGAATTTCTGTAATGAAATCCATTTACAGACATTCCACAGTGCCCTATGGTTACTTGCTTATGCAAATGAAATGTGACCCTTGAAATAAGCCTCTTGCCCTTGCTGTCACCCTCCTTGGCTTCAAAGGTCTACAGACAATCGCTTCTTAAGTGAATGGGGATTTTTTATTTGGTTTTGAGTGGGGAAGGAAGAAAATGAAAAAAAGAAAAAAACTTTCCATTGCGTGCTATTCTTGCAGAGATTCATAGCGACTGACTGGTTATACATTTATGTGAGATAATGCTCATTTATTTTAGATGTTCACATAGGAATCCTTTACTCATAAACATGCTTCTTAGATTAAACTCTTTTAAAAGAGAGATTTTGCATAAAAATTTCAGAAATGTCCAAGTGATTTAAGTGCCTGGATTTAAGTTCATTTCTTCTTCAGTTGTGCTTTGGATCTGGTTTCAAAGGTCTTACTTCTGGGCTCACAGATGTGCAATTTCAGCCTGGCCTACCTGCAGAGCTAATCCTACAGTGGCCCATGGAAAAAAGGGTGTAAAATTCTGCCCTGTAAAAATGGTCTTATTGTATGGCTGCGCTTGCAGCAACCTACACTGACATAAGTGGATGAGTAAATGAATATATAAGATACAGAAAAGAGATGAAGACCCAACTATTTCAGAGAGGTAGAGAGGATAAAATTTAACAAAATGAGTTATTCTATGTCTTTAATGATTATAGTATGCTGTCAGAAAAACCAAGAAAGTGGACTCTACCACAGTAATAAGGGCTATGTTTCTCTCTACCTCCTACGCAACATCTGCTTTTAAAAGCATTTTAGAAGTCTTAGGATCATGGCTTTTTTGTTCAGCTGTTTACAGAGACGGGCTTAGGTACGACAATTTCTGTCCCATTTAGGAATCTCTGCAGTGTGAGCTGTGAGATTATGGCTGAGTGCTGTCAGTACAAACAAATTTACAGCTGATTACAGGTCCCAAGTCACCTCTTGTGTTTCAGATGTTTCTGCAATCACTGTCATCATGTTAAAATTTAGCACTGACAATACTAGTCTTATGATACTTTTTAAAAAATATTTCTCGTAGTTCATCACCTCTTAAATTAAGCAAAATTGTCATAAAAAGAATGAAACATTCTGGCTGTGGAGAGTTTTGTATGGATAGAAGATGAAGGCAAATGTACCTTGAGGTGGTTAGTTATGTTATTTTCAAAGAAGAAAATTTCAACAAAAGCCAGTGGCAAAACCACTTCTTTTCATTTTGATGTATGACATCTGTAAATAAAAGAAACCTACTTCAAATGAACCAGGCGGTCCATAATGATGGTATCTCAGCTATAGTGCCTGTCAAGAGCACAGTAGACTTCCTTATCATCTAGTTTCTTTTTCTTTTACAGTTTTGTTTTAAGTGGAAGTTGACTACCTGGAGTTATAGTTCACTTATGGCAATTGTAGATATCTCATTTACTTCAACATTACCAGAATACCAATGCATGAGAGTATAGACAGCTTTTGCTGGGTCTTATTATTTATAGCTGATTCCAGCTGGGTTTTATTAGAAAATATTTGTATCTTAAGGCCATGTTGAAGTAGACAGCCATGACCCCACATTATCCTGGGGCCCTTTGCAGTAAGTGGTACTCCCAAACAATGGGTAACTACTTAAACGGCATGAGTTTGCTCCTCAGAACAGGTTCTCCAATCCCTCAACTGCCCTTTGGAAAAGAGCCTTTTTAACACATATGAAAGATGTTTCATTCTGTTATGGTACATGGGCTGCATGCCATTTCTTATCATAAAACCTATATTTAACATGTTTTTAACTTTTAAAAACTTCAGCCTTTTGAGTGGAAGTGTCTGCCACAATCTGAATATTTCCTTTCTTATTCTTAGTCAAAATCATTAGCCTGTGTCTGATTATGAGGGCTCAAAAAGAAACTAAAATCAGGCTATTTGTTTTAAGCACAAGAACATCATCTGTATTGCTGGCACAGAACATGACACTTAGCAAGAGGATGGGGTTTGTGTTAGAGAAGTGCCTTTTTTCCTCAGGAATACTTCCCCATTCTTGATCAAAGTTTTGAAAAATGTGTCATTGATATTGACCCACTGAGCATATTCTGTCCCCTCTCAGGTCCTTTCTAGGTTTGGCCGATGCAGGTGCCAGTCTGACAGCATGCTTGAGAATGTCAGCAAAATGGGCCACCCAACCCATTCTAATGTTTGTTACCCTGGTCTAGAATAGGGTCTGGACAGAGGATCTAAGGTTCCATCTCCATGCCAAGCCATGGAAGCACTGAGAGAAAAGGCAGCTAGACAACTAGAGAGCAGAGAAAGAGGGACTTGGGTTTGTTGGTCCATTGAAAGTATGAAATGCCTTCAGAGAAAGAAGAAATTAGGTGGGACAATGAAGGTGGCTTTGAATGAACCTTTGGTTCTTTTGTTTTAGGAATTAATAAATGTGCAGTAACTGAAGCATAGACTGGCAAGAAGAGGAAGGAATATTAACCTAATTATTATAGGAAAATGCTTCCTTGGACAAATGACCTTTATGTTTGCATCTTCCACAGAATTCTCCTGAGGCAATGTAATAGGAAAGCCATTTTAAAAGCAGTTTTTTCTACTTTTTCATTCACTTTCTTGAAAGCCAACAGAGGAGCTTGAGGTCTAATTTGTAAAAATAGTGATCATACACAAGTGCATCTCAAGTCCAAACCAAGCATGACAGAAGAGGGAAAACAATTGTAGCACATTGTGAGCTCAAGAGTCAGTGCCCCTCAGCCTGGATAACTGGAAAAGCATGTGAACGAATACTGTTACCGCCCCTTCATATAAGTAAATACCATATACCATATTGTATGGCTACAGGAGGGCTGAAGTAAAGTTGTACAGATTTTCCACAGCTATGGAAGCTTTTGTGTCAAGACAGGGCCTCAACTTGCTTGGCATATAGAATGTGTGTAAATACCTCCTGGCGAGTGAGTTGGCACAGTAGGCTGTCAAAGTCCCGCAGAGTGAGAATGCATGAAGACATAGATCCCGAGGAGCTCAATTATCTTCTCCCTGTGACATTTACAAGGGTTAAGAGTTGGGGGCACCTATGGCAATAAAAGCATGACCTCCTACTGTTTATGGACAGATCATACTGAAATTACTTGTCATTTTAGTATGATTCCAGTGTTAAGCACTGTTTTCTTCCATTCAGAGTAAACACCTCATTGATTAAGAAATGCTTCTTTCTCTTAGTTGCATGCTGAAATATCATGTCTCTTTCACCTGATTTTTTTTCATCCAGGATGACTTGCTTGCAATGAAGTGTATCAATATGATCCCCCAGAGTACAAGTACTTCCATTTTAGGAATGGTACAGATGATATGAGTGTTCATTCTCCTGGGTGTTCACCAGTCTTAAGTGGAGAGTTGAGATGCAAGCTCTTAATTCACATAAATATCCTGGTGTTCCCACTTGAGTTAGCTAGCTGGCTATATGCAATAAAAATTAAGAGTACAAATGCTGCGCATACTTCAGCTGGCAGCCACCTGCTTTACCACAGAGAAACAGGCTAATCCTTTTGTCTGATGAAAGTCCTCCACCACTTTCCCACAGTTCCTTTTGTGCTCCACAGAAGCCAACAAGTTCCCCCACAGTCCTCCAAAAAAAAAAAAATAGATCACCTCACTACATTGCAGAACAAAAGCTGGAGTCTACGCCACAAAAGCTATAGCTCCCCACCAGGGTTGCTCTGAGTCCCAGTACATACATGCAGCTTTATACAGCTATCTCCACATTGTTGAACCTGCTGCCCAACATCTAGAGCTAACCACCAAAGCTAACCTTGCAATGAAGACTAAGTCAGGAATTTTTCCTGTCCATCTTCTTCAGGGATTGCTACTTCTAATCAAAGCATGCTTATCAAGAGTAAAAAAAAAATGGCTTAAACCAGCCTTTTTGGCATCTGATTTTTGCCCTCACCAAATGTTATAAAACCTGTCACTGAATGACATGCCAGACAGATCTGAAATTCCTTTTTTAATATGTAGGTTGGGAAGAGGAGAAAGAAAGCAAGAATGGAGTTCACATCGACAGAGCTTTAAGAGGCTCTCCAAATTACTTTTTCTTCTTGTTTTCAGCATTCATTTGTTTTAAACATTAACCAGAGATATGGAGTGTAAAACCATCTGTGCTTATTTCTGTCCTGCAACGTGCGGTTAGATTTGAATTCTTTTTACTGAAACCTACTCATCTTTCAAACATATGTTATTCTTTTTTTTTTTTTTTTTTTTCAAAGTCTACGGTCTCACCCTAGCAAAATACTGCTCGCGTGGATCAGTGAGGTTTGTCGCCTGGGTAAGGACCTCCTGCATCTTTGTGACAGAGAATCCAGCAGAGCTATTTATGCAATCAAGGACTATTTGCAAGTAATTTTCAGGATGCAGCTGCATTGTGAAAAGTATTGTATAGTCTATAAGAACAGCGGGTATGCCTTGTAATCTTGAAGTCCTGATATGTTTGCATGGAAACGCCACTAACGTCCTCACATAGTTCTTATGACCTCACAGAGGAGCAATGTATTTCCAGGAGGTCTATTCCCAGAGCTTGCCAGGGTCTGACATTTTAATAATGAAAAGCAATTCATCTTCTTTTCAATATTAACTTAAGGGTGACTTAATCAAAGCTCAAAAATGTACCTAATGATGCTTAATTTCATGACTTGAACAAAAGAAAAAAGCTGTATCTGGTAAAATGTAACTAAACTGTGAAAATCATTGTAACATTAGAATTATTCCATTATCATTGAACTAATTTGGAGATTTAAGATTGACCTCTTGGGAAGGCAAGATGTTTCAGTGAAATACAGCTTAGATGCTTAGTATCTCACCTTTTTAAATGTTTTATTCCCATTCCAAGTTCTATGTTACCTTAGAGAATATCATATGAATTAACCACAGTTGTACAGAACTATGAAGTTATGTTTCTATCCTATAGTTCCAAGGCAAACCAACTAATTTTTCAAGATCTTGATCCCCTATTTTGCTGATGTTTTGGGGTCATATTCTTTAAAAATTAGGTATTTCCAGTGCTCCCTATGTGATCTCTACAAATTCTCCTGAGTGGAAAATATGGCGAGGACATTAAACAACTCTACATGCATAATCTATAGAACACTGTACTACCATATCCCTTAAGTACCTTTGATTAAGGGAAAAAAAATCACTTGGCTTCCACATATAGCCTTACTAAAAGCTAATGAAATTATATATGTGCAATGGGTTTTGCATAATGATCTGTGCAGTGTGCTGACTATGCTAGTACGGTGTTAGGACAGTGAACTCTTCCACAGGGAGAACTAGCCAAAAAAATTACAAACCTTTGACTATTTGTTTACTAATAAGATTAAAAGAAAAAAGTAAGGTATCTTTACATATACACCAGGAAACAACATACCACCTACTACGTTGGCTCCCAGCAGAGAGAGGTATGTTTTGCTATATAGGCAGCCAAGGGTATTACCAGATGTGGGGCAAAGCTCTTCCTGGCTGCAAAGCATCAAGGGTGCCTTGTTTATAAGAGAACTACATCAGTTTATGTCGTCTCAGCATCCGATGTGCTTGCAGGTCTTGCAGACTTCATTTCAGTAGTTACACCTCCCAAGAAGTTCTATTCTTGGTTTGAGAAAGACCGTCGTGGTAGGAGGGGGTTTTGAGCAGATAATACTCTTAATTTATCATTTAGGGTGACTGATTATGCACTATATTTATTAAAAAGGATATTATTTGCCTGATGGACAACTTCAGACTTAGCGCACATTTCCTGGGTGACTCTACTATTGTAAAACATTGAATTCACTGTTGGTTTTGCTGTATTTGAAGTTGTCTATGATATGAAATTATTTTCCAGATTATAATAATGCTATTTAGTACTGGTATATGATATTAGTGAGAGAGAGAGTAAAGGAGAGATGAGAGAAAGTAATATCAGGACAAAATGGGCTCTAGATAAAGCCCTGAGAAGCTAAACACATCTCTAAATTGAAGCTAGAGGGTTCTTCAAGTGCTGAGCTACTTCTGCAATGCTCAAATTCGTCTTGTTCAACCTTACATGTCTGCAATATGAGAAGCTGCACAAAAGAGGCACCCTTCCTCTGTGCTCAGCTAGGTGAGAGGATATGCCAATTTCCTCCCTGAAAATCCTACCGCATTGCCTCAGTTTCCCTCGGGGCTCCCTTCCCAATCAATGACAGTGTTGTGCTCACACCCTAGCATCTACCTTATCGCCAACCATGGCATGTGAACAGCTCTTCACCATATTCTTATCATCACCAGATAATCACAACCCTGCCCTGAATTTGTGCTCTCCCCTCTAATGAAGAAAGCACGACCTCCTCCTGCTCTGTAGTACCTAGTTGATCAAAGCTTTGGCCCTTTCTGGCATGACCAAATCCTGTATCACTGAACAGAGCAAAGGCTGCCTGGCACACACCTGGTCATGTACTAATATTTAAGCAGATTTTAGTTCTGAGCTGTATAGCTGCATCCCTAGCCCAGGTCATCGTGAACGAGAATATCATTAATAGCAAAACACATAGTAGAAGAGGGAATTTCCAGGATTCAGGTAGCTCTGTAATGAGTGAAACATTCGTGCTCTAGATGTCTTTATATTTTCCAATGACTATTACCAGTTGTAATGAATGACTTACAGAGGGTTCCCTGTGTAAACCTGTATATTAATACACTTATTTAAATGTAATCTTCAAGTTACTGGATAGATATATGGGAAAGTATTTTTGTTAAGCACTGATTTCATAGAGATTCCTTTCCAAAGAACTATTGACAGTTGCTTTTCAGTCACTCATCATCAGCTTGGTATTTGACTCTGAGTTTTGCCACAGTACAGTGTAAATGAGAAGCTAGCCAGTGCTGTGTAGGTGGTAAAAGGTGATCCTAAGTGTCCTGGCTGAGATTCAGCTGTTCTTTTTTAAACTGGACCTTAATTTCTAAATAAAATAAAAATTGGGAGTTTCCCACAAGACAGATATTGGGACTGTTCAGAATAGCAGAGTGAATAATTATCTGAAATTATATTCATTGTAATTTCTATCAATTCATAGTAAATATGGCTAATTAGTCATTAATCATTCCTTGCTGAAAATAGGGAGAGTCCATAATTAAGTACATATTTCATAGTACATCACAAACAAATAACACTGCAGGTACTGTAAAAGTAGCTCTCTTGAATTGTACCAAAACAGGGCAATTATGTGTACTTTAGCAACTTTCAAGGGTTAAAATATCATGGCACATTATATATACATTTATACCAAAGGCCAGAGGGGTAGTAGTCCCATTTCATAATCACTGTGGCGTTTTATGGAACTTCTGCCTCTCTATGGTTCTGTGACTTCCCTCATTCAGGGAGGCCAGAATGAAAAAAGGTCAAAATAGATGTCAGCCCAAGCAATTATGAAAGAGAGAACTTGGACATGACCCTAAGATTAGAAATGGTGACCTGTCACAGTAACAGGGGAAAACCTGCCACGCTGCCTTTTTGTCAAATACAAACTACCATGGCAGTCTTAAAACGTGCTGTCATTTATTTGCATTTTAATCATTTTCACCTCTAATATTGGGCTTTCCTTCTCATCTTCTCTCTCTGCTGCCATAAGCAGATGTCTCAGATGGCAGAAAATAGGCATAGAGTTTAGAATATCCACATCTCCTGCAAAGAAAGGTCTTGGGGAAATGGATCAAAACCATATTTGTCTGGACACGAGGAGCAGAAATAACACAGTAAGGAAATTGTGGCCTGATTCTAGACACTGTAGGAAATATTCTAGGGTTCCTTTAAAGTCAATGAGAGCTTCAATTCAGATACAAAATGTGCTCAAAAACTATGCAAATAGGAATGGAAGAAGAACCTGAACAGAACAGGATTTGGAAGTGAAACTTTCTCTGGTTTGTTTTTTTTTTTTACATATTTAAGGTTTAATCATAGTAACTTAACAAAAATTCTTGCTATTTTTGTTTATTCACAATGGAGATATTTTTCAGTTTGTTTGGTTTTTAATATGCCTGATTTGAAT
Source organism: Gorsachius magnificus (assembly GCA_034008185.1). Classification (NCBI taxonomy): domain Eukaryota; kingdom Metazoa; phylum Chordata; class Aves; order Pelecaniformes; family Ardeidae; genus Gorsachius; species Gorsachius magnificus. The sequence continues at coordinate 33,358,495 of CM067084.1, forward strand.
TAACCATGTCAGTCTTTGGAATTAATTCTTTTCATAGAGAAGTGTTGTCTCTGCAGCACTTCTTTTATTTCAGAGTTGACCATCTGTGGAAAGAATACTATGGGAGAGATCTAGTTCATTTTCACTGATAAAGCATGAGGGCCATGATAGCAGAATGCAGGCATGGAGTGTTTAACGGGGCCATGAATCAAGATCTAGCAGTGATATGGCCAGTTCTTACTGGGGAATGGGATTTCTGCTTGCTAGTCTTTAGTTTGCCACTAGTTTTTAGTTTGAAAGGAGCATATTCTCAAAGGTCATCAGCCCAACCTCCAGAATTCTGATATGAAAAGTAGCAATGCTTTCATATTATAGAGTTGCCCTTTTTCACTAGGACAAAAGTTTTAATTTCTTTACTATTCAGCAAATTAAAGTGTTTAGTTATTGCTGCTCTTTCCATGCAGCCTGGAACATTGTTATAGTATTTTTAATAGGTTTTATAGTGATTGCACCTCAGAAGTTTCTTCTTTGCCTCCAGGCTATTCCTATCTTTCTTTCCTATCTCAATAGTGGAAAAGTCTCTTTTGACGTCTGTACATGCTTTCTGTACACAATCAATGATCACTATTCAGAATGGCAGATATTTCATTATAACTTTTTTACAATCTGGAAATTAATACAATATTGTTCACATTGTGTTGCAAAGTCTGATTTCCTAACAACTACCTTATCACCAAAGCTATGAGTGAGTAAAATCAGATCTGCCCCCTCCCACCTTGCTGGGACACATTTGTGGGTATTCAAAAAGGTGTGGCTTGATGACAGAAGTCCTGATTGCTGACAAACAAATGTCTGGAGATCAGATATCTAGGAGTGGTATTCTTGATGCATTTAAACTTTGCCCTCCCAAATCTGAACCACAGATGTATGTGACTGCCTGTGAGCGGTATCATTTTTTGCCTCACTCCTGAATGCCTGCTGTGCCAGGAATAGGAAGTAGAGGAAAAGCTCCCACCAACTGTAACAGAAATCAAACTTGAAAATATGAGCCGGGTCTAATGCAAGGTTAGAGAGGAACCTTAAGCAAAAAATTATACTCATTATATTAATGAGTATAATTGATGTTCTGCCATTTTCCTGTGTTATTCTCTGACTTTTACCGTGGTAAAGTTTAGAATGATTCCTGAGGGTAAAGGGCCTTTTCCGTGTGTAATGCTGTTGGCAGGGAGTCAGTCATCTTTTTCTGTCTATGCATCTCCTGCTTGTGAGGCTTCACATATGAAAACACACTGCTTGCTATATGAATAATAGGACAAATCCTGCTACTGTTGTTAAAGGGAAAAAAAAGTTATTAATTTTTTTTTCTGTCACTACCTTTTCCCAGAGTCTGAAATTTTTTCCAATGCACATATCTAGTGAGAATCTTACAAATTATGTCAAGACAGCTGCTGGTATCTGCATCAAAATAGCTGCTCAGTTGCACATAGGCTTCACAAATACAAAGTTACTTCCCATTTGTACCTGCTGTACTTTTGACTGCATCTGCCTTTCTTCAGTATGTGACTGAAATGTTGGCTAGGAAATGTCTGGCTGATCCTGGTTTGGGACAAACTCTTCTTCTTACCTGTGCTATCATGTAAAAACACAGAAGTATTTACCTTAGTAACATTTGAACCTCCATTTGTCAGTGTGGATATTGCACATGGAATGTAGCTGAGATTCAGAGCATATGTGTGCTACTTCTTTCTTTTTCCAGAATTTAAAATTAAGAAAATATAAGGTCAGAGGATATGTAGAGACCATCTCAAAACTGCTGCCCTTACAAAGTGCTTCCAAGCTTTGAGACGAGCATCCAGTATGCAGTCTACATAAGGAGGCATCCTTCCCAGTTGCACTGTGAGTCTGAATATGCATTCAGAACACCCACTATGATTTTTGGCTGATGTTCAGTGGATCACGAGATGCTCCCATCACACAAGAGTGAAAACAGAAATATGCTGTGCCCTTCAAAACCTGCTGTGAACAAAGCACGGCTGTTGAAAATACGCAGGTAAGGACTGAAGCATAACTTGTATAAAAGTGAATAAATGCCGTAAGTAATCATTTTGATTGTTTTATTTTGCAACTAATATTCTTTCAAAATGTGCATTTTTGTGTGTACTTGTGTAAAGAGATGGCACTTAAAAGCTCTTGTAAGGTTCCGCTAGTTTGATTCCTATCCTTTATTGTCAATATTGGGAATAAACTGAAAAATAAATACATATGCATGCAATTAAAGACTCTCGATAATTACAAGGCAGGTAAATGAATAGTGGGGGGGCAGTTGGTGGTTTTAAATTGGAGAAATTGATCTTGCAGTTTCATGGGTGTATCTGTATAAAATAAAGGAGCTATAAATATAATAACTTCTTATTTTACCCTAAGAGAAGTTGTGATTGCTTTTAAGAAATCAGACAAACAGGTGCAATTTTTTCTTGAAAGCTAAGTCTGATTTTAATCACTCATCTTAACCACCTTTTTCAAAGTAAACCTTCTACCCCAAATATGCAAGTTAGCTGTTGTTCCAGGGTGAGATTCATCCATGCTGATGTGAAACCCATCTTTTCACAGTATGTATTTGTATTATCACTAGGGGAACAGAAAGAAACAATGAATGTAGTAATCCTATATTCATAAGGTCTTAAATGAAATATACAAAGTTCATAACCACCAACTTCTTACATGCAGAGTAACTTCTCTGTTGTAGTTGTTATGAAACAACACAAACTCCTGTGAAGTAACAAATAATTACAGTGTGGAGAGAAGTGGCAATACACCTTTCATACACAAGGTGGGTAGTAATAACTCAATAGAATATTTTATTTCCCAATGCAGAGAAGTTATAAATTTAAAGAGCAGTACCAGTGCAATAATAATCAGTGGTAAGGCAGCTCTCCAAAGCAGCACAGCTGAAACACCTATCATTAGGTTTGATAGCCAGTAGTCAAGATCAAGCCCACAGTGGAAAGCCTCCTTCATTCCCCTGTCACTGGGTTTTTAAGGCTTACTGTCATCTCCGCAGGAATAAGGATGACAAGCCTGTGTGTTCCTCTAAAGACCTGATTACTGGAGTTTCTTGTACGACACAACCATGGACCTAGTACCAACCTCTCACTGGGAAAGTGCCAGAAAAATCTACTTCTTTCTTTATTGCTTTCTATCAGGTGTCATCCAACTCCATGCCCATGTCCCAAGGCCTTTGTTGTTTGTGTTGTAAAGAAGGTGGCCCTCCCTGGACCTGAGCACAGGCAAACACAAAAGAGTATTAAAGGTATCAAGAAGAGAGCTAGTCACTGACTGGGAAACATTTCTTTGAGCAGACACATATCTGGGAGCAGGTAAAAGCTAAAATGAGTTATCTGAAGAAACTACTTTGGATTTGGTGCAAGGGTTTTACAGAAAGGCAAAAGAAACCAGAAAGATATGGCTATGGCCCTAGCTGGGCTGGCTGAGAGAGCTGAGACCAAAGAGGACATCAAATTGGCTTGCTGACTTAGCCTTGCTTAGGATAATGAAGGCTGCAGAAGGTGTGGGCAGGGTGCCTGAACCCAGGTAGCTCAAAACCTTGCTGCTGTCTTTTCCTGAGCAGATTGTTTTGCCAATGACAATGTTGGCTGGGAGTGCAGAAAAAGGAATTGCATAGCTTGTTGAATATGACCGGCAGCAAAATGTTTGATGAAGACTTAGCCATGCTGAAGAGAATTGCCTTGTCACCTTAGCCTATGCTGTCTGGCAACTGGATGCAAATCTGGTGGAAGGACAAAAAAAACCCTTGATGACTCTATGATGTCTACAATGGCTTCATGGTAAGTCTGTCAGAAGCTCTGTAGTGGATATGCAAACTGCACAAGACAGCTTCCATGCATGTGGGTGAGAGCTGGAAGGGAGAGAGGGGCTACCACATTAATATTCAATGCAGTATTCAGTGCTATATTCGATTCTCTCAGCTGGTCCCAGATGCGTATGGAGAATCGGAAAGGAGCTAGTCCAAAAACCAATGCAGAGAAGTAAAATGCAAGAGAGTATATAGAGATCCCATTAAGAAGATAAGGGAAGGAGTCTACCTGGAAGTACAGGAGTGGCTGTTTGAATGTATGGATGGAAAAAGAGCTCTGGAAAGACCTAAGGGAGAGACAATACTCTCAGAGAGTACTGATATTCTGCCTGGGACTTCTGAGCATTGGCACAGTGAGATTACACTGTGAGAATTTTCTGCCTCTGCAGAGCACTCAACTGGGGAAGGAAAAAAAAGGCAGTCTTGGTCTCAAAGCAGCTGAAATAATTTTTACTTCAGACTGTATTCTGGCAAGTGCCAGTTATATCTGTCTCTAAAAATACAAAATTTAAATCTACCGAGAGTAGACCTTTTCATGAATCATACTAACTGCATTCTGTTTAAAGAATGAGACAGTTTACTCAACATACTGCAGTACTTCATAGGCCAGAAAGAAGTGTACAATATTCCATTTACTTTTGACTGTGGTACACGGGAACTTCATACACTAGTCCAGAACTCAGCAATTCCTTTGCAACTGATGAAGATTTATTTGAATTTAACTCATAGCCTTCCTCATTCTGATCTTCTGTAACGATATATGGGTATGCATTTTAATACACTGCAAGCTCAAACAACTCTATCTAAAGTTTTGGATAGACACATGGAAAACAACTTGCAGCCGTTGCTGATGAGCACACAGGGAGGAATAGGGCTTTGTGGTGTACAGGGGATTGGGTTTAGCACTGGAACATCTGCCCTCAGAAGCTTTCACACATGCATGTCAAAAGTATTCCCAAGGTTTTCAGGAGTAGAAGTTCGGAAGGATAGCTAATTGCTTGGGCATTGCCTTCTGACTCAGGATTCCTGAAGTTTAAGTTTGTTTAAGCCAGATACTAATAACAAAACAATAAGAACTGATATAATGCATATGAGCACGTCACTTGTCATTTTTCTGCTAGACAAAAATTTTACTTTGCAAATTTTTATTTTCCAGTTGTAATTCAATGCATAATGCCCATCAAAGTTTCTTCCTTCTGTACATTTAAACTTTGAAAAGTCATGACTTTTTTTCTTCAGTGAATGCTGAAAAATCTAAAGCATGATATGAGGTTTCAGCATTGGATATGGGAGAGACGTTGTCCGTCAGAAAGAGTTAATTGTCCAGAATAGTTGTCCAATGGGATTCTGAGTAAAGAACTTTCATTAAACTGAGTATTTTCTGAAAAATTACCAATAAACTGATGCCCACATCTGGCTTGCTTGCTTTCATTCCTATCTTGAGCCTCGATATTTGTTTCTAGATAAGATTAAGTAAAAGTTTTAAATTGAAAACTGATCATTGCAGCATAAAAACTCTTTTTTTCCTGATACTGTAAGATAAATACCAAATAGCCTGGTTTCCAGCAAGTTAAAAGCTCCCTAGAGGTATAACAACAGATACACTCCTATGTACAGTGCAGGTAAGGAGACAGTTTTGTAAGCCTGGAACTACCTTTTTCTTCAGATGAAATCCAGCAGTAGCAGTGACAGTTGCCATATACCTGGGGAATCTGTGAGCAAAAAATTAAAATGTAGCTTAATTGGCTAGGTAATTCAACCCTCATTTTGTCTTAAGTCTCCTACTAATGGAATGAATCATGTCAGATACTGGGTCTTGGTTTTGAACTATGGATCTGAATATTTTTCCAAAGAGATTTTTGTTAGAGACCTCTATGTGTGAATTGCAGCATAAAGCTTGCAAGGAGGAAGCCTGTACAATATGGCATCAATTTAAAAAAATGCCAGATGAAATTTTCAGTTGATCTTTTGGTTTTAGTGCATTCTAATGCATATCATGAACCCACTGCAACTACCTATTGCTTGCTTTAAAAAAAAAAAAAGGAAGCCAAGTAGAAAAGTTACCAGTGGCTATTATAAGTCTCAAGTCTGAATACAGGTTTATCAGTGATCTTGGATGACACCACACCATTTTCTTTAGCGATTCATTAACTAACAATAATCTTTGCCTACAGTAATGCCATTGACCTTGACCCTGTTGGAAGGCTCACATTTGGCTCAGAACACACAGTTCAGTTTGCAATCAGTTACACCCACACACGCTGTCACTAGCTGAGAGTGTTGCACAAATTGTTTGTCTTCATGTTTATCTGATAAATATTCACAAAGTCAGCGAAGGGAAATACTTGCAGTCAAGAGAAACAGTTGGTCAGAGATTCTGAGTACAATAGCATTTGTTTTCTCTTTGTAATTACCAGAAATCTTACAGTTCTGTTGAACATGACCAAGGAAATCTATAGAGAAATTTTAAATTACTCAGATTTCTGGTATGTTATATGAACAGTCATTTTTTCCTTTTCCCTTTTCTGTCTCACCACCTATAATCTCCCCAGGACAATAAATAGTCAAGCCTCAAGATACCAGTGACTGAAGAGTTTTTGTAAAATTACAAAAAATATGATGATGGAGCAAATGAGATTTTTCAGGACTGTTTTGAAATAAGAAAATAAAAAAAAAATAAAATTGAAGAAACAAACAAACAAAAACCCCAACACAAAAAGAAAGAGCCTCAGTAGATTGCTGATGTTGTCTCTTCAATAAATCCGAATAACCACTGATTCACTCATTAACCGAATGAATCAGAGCAAACTCTCAGTGGTGAGAAGACAAGAGCAAAAATCTGCAAGACATATTAAAACATGCAGAGAAATGATCTCATTGCCTCCACCCAAAAGTAAAGCTAAGGCTTGTAAACTTCCTTGAGAACACTGGGCATGAGGGGAGAAGATGAAGCAAAACGTTTCCTTGCAGACCTAGATCTTGCTGCTGTGTTCTGTATCTTCATTGTCCTTAATGTAGACTCTCCCCGTGATCTGTGCGCAAAATTGAGGCACCATGGAAAACCAGGAGGCTGCTGCTCAGTGTTGTGGTAGCATGTGGTACCAGTTCTCTGATTTCTGGGTTGTCTGTCTTCTCTCGATAGACCCTGAGCAGGTGATCGTGTGTTATCCAGCAGTCATTCCCGTCACTCTACTACAGTGTCTCTGTTGTTGTTGTACATCTTGGCCCTGACAAATTAGAGAGTTGAGAACTGCTGGTAGATTTTTTATGAAGGACATTGGCCCAGAAAGGGCAATGTGAGACCTTTAATAAACTTAGTCTATGTGGATCTGAATTTAGAATTTTCTTTGTGAATGCTCACAATCCTTTGACCAAATTAGCCTTTTATATTCACTGGTTATTCCAAATGTTGGTAATGACTGCTGGGCTTTCTTGGTTCTGTGTACAAAGGATAGGGCCGTGGTCCAAAATAAAAAGTATTTGTAGGTGTGTCTGATGCTAGTTACCCTAAAGAGCAAAGTACACCCTGAATATTGTTTCTGCTTTTGTTTTTGTTTTTAGACTTGATGAACCTTCAGGATTTAAGTCTGGTAATTAGACACGGTGTAGATGGTATTTTGAATTATTTATGTGGTGCTCTTTAAAAAGTTAGGTAAAAAATTAGCTGACAGCTTGCTTATATTCAGATAGGTGGGTAAGATTAATTTTTTTGATGACAGCACTGGAGCTTGATTAAAATCTCTTAATTAAACTGGTGCAACTGAAAGAAAAAGGCAGCGTGTGAATGTGCATGTACGTATCCTTGTGTGAGAATAGTACAGTTTATTACAAAGCCAAAACTTTTTCTAACAGCATAACAAAAAATAGTAATTGTACATCAGCTAGGTAGATAATCCGGGTAGATAATCCATTTAAAGTAAGTAATGGATTGAGCACCTTCAGGCAGTGCTTACATTGCATTTTTTGTCGGAAGGAAGGTGAGGACCACATGAAAAGCTGAGGGTATATTAAAGGCTGTCAGTGAAGCAAACATGGGAATCTGGGCAAACCCTTTTTCAAGTTTCTAGGAAGATAAGTGTACTCTTACAGATGCCGTAAACCACAATAGAGACTATATATGTTGAATATGCATATAACATGTTTACATATGTACTTGGGCAGCTTTTATAATTACTTAGGACCTAATAGACCCATATTTATGCACTGCTTAACTTCAGCATGCGAATCATTTCTGCACACTGAAGGATTATGAAAGTCCACCAAAAAAGAGTGTAGGTGTTGCACCAGTGGCCACGCTGAGAAAAGAAATCCTGAACAAGCATACTGCTTTCTGGCTACGTTGAACCAGTTTTGAAAATTCTCCCTCATGGGGATCAACTTGGATTTGCAGAAGGCAAGAAAAGATTGGCATCTGTAGCCGCGCATGACAGCTTTTCTGGCATGATTAATGGAAAGAGGTCAGCTATGAGTGAGGACAAAATGACATGATGACAAAATCTAACCAGTATGACCACGCTTAGGCATAAAATATGAAAAACTAAAGAACTCAGATTGGAGACTTTGAACAGTTAGAATTCATATATAAATAGTATATTGGTAAAAATAGAAGCCTCTTGTCAGTTAACGTTCATTTAATGTTTCACTGACTTCTCCAGTTCTGGAATAAAACATTTTATAAGTACTTGTGGAAAAAATACATATATGGTAAAACACTACTTTGTTAATTTATTATAGTATTTAGGAAACCAGCAGACCTATTTATGCATAATAAAAGTAACTACAGTGCTTGTTTCAGTGAAGTTTGTGTTGCAAATAGATACGTTCCCTTTTGTCCTACAGAAGTTTGTAAACAGCTCCATCTTCAGGCATCATGCCCTGTGCTAAAAAAAGAAAAAGGCAGCAATTGTGTCTGCTGCGAGCTTGCAAAGACCCCTTAGCATTTTACCACTTACACCAATTTTTATCACTTAAACTGATGTAATGGTGTCATATAACCACTTCCCACATATATTCAATTAAAAGAAAATCATTGGGATTGAACCAAGCGTCTAGCAAACAAATCCTGGTAGGTCAATGGCACAGTAGATGTACGACAAGAGCACATTTACCTACATCTAAATTAGACTGCAACCGCATTGCAACCACTAGAATGTCTTTCTGTCAGCAGGTAGACCCCGAAGTGCTCAAGCCAAATCAATTTTTAAAATGTGCATGTGGCTAAACAAAAACAAATTAAGTGAGAGAGGCAGCACTGAGAAAACGTTGACATGCAGGAGTTGAAATATCTAAAAATCTTGGAGAGGGTACCTTTCCCAAAACCAGGCCTGCAGAATGGCCTTTTGACTGTCGTTCAGTGTGAGAATGAAAGATGTAATTTCATATGCTGGCAGGAGGGCAAATGAGGTGTTCTTTGGATACTGCGGAGAGTGTGATTCTATTGTCCAATGAGTCTTGTTCTTCCCAGTGGCAGTGCCTGAATAAACCAGTGAACTGGATCTGGGAACAGATTTTTTTTTTTGTAATATGCTTGAAATAATTGATTTTTTAATTTGAAAACACTTTGGAATATCACTTGCCTCTAGAGTCACCAGAAGGGATCTCTGTTTGTGTAACAGGATATTTGGTAATGGATAACACGATCATTTCTAGAATCATAAACTAAACTGAATATATTAGTCTGCCAAATATCAGTATGTTCGGCATTTTAAAAGTCTTTTGTCTTCACAATTATTCTCTGTTAATCCTGCTGATCAGATCACTGTTATTCTGAAGTACTATCTGTGTGTTTGAGTATTACATAGATTTATGTGATCTGCTTGTGTCTGTGTAGGTACACACAAAAGGTCCTTTTGTATAAGTTGTCATATTCCCCACCAATCAGATGTAAGTTAGATAATTTTTTTCAATAAATCTATTGCTAGACCTTTTAGAACATATAAGTAGGTGTCTTTTTCTTACTTGGTTAAATGTTCAGGGTTTTTTCTCGTTCAGTTATAAGATTTAGACTTAAGAACTATCAGTAAAGTTTTCCAAATGCTTGTTATGATGTATTACAACAGATACGGTGAGCATTCACCCAACAATTTATTTGACAAGTAGCTGTAACTCTGCTAATATTAACCTTAAACCTGGTTGCAATATTAACCTTAATATTATACTCATTGAGTAAATTTGACCAAATTTGACAGCAATGTAATCTGACCAGAGGTTGCGTACTTAGGGCAAGTTTTTGGTGTCTGTTTCCTATCCATTTGAAAATTAGCTAAGAACTTCAGAGTGTTTGATGCTTTTCTGAACTGGTCATTATCCCACTGAGTTTACCTGAAGTAAGTGGGTTTTTTATTTTAACGCTTCATCTCTCTGTGCCCAAAGAGACATTTGTGCTGCAGAAGATACTAGAGGTAGCAAAGACCTAATTAGCTGTAGGATTAAAGGTGGTAGAGTTGTCTTAGGCCTTTATTCTGAGTAATATGGAGGGGATCCATCTGGGTGTAAATTTATTCATAGTTGTACATTTTTTCAGTTGAACACTGGAATAATATGCAGCCCTTGATGGGAAGAGGAAGAGAAAGGGGGGAAAGCAGACTTGTAAAAGTGCATTCAGTTCAGCCACTTTATCTCCCACTGTATGAAAAGGAATGCTAATTTTTATATTATTATTTTGATATAGTGATAAAAGGAAGCTGTGTGCAAAAACGTAGTATAGAACCTCGAATTTTATACAGAAATCTATGTAATAGAATAAACTGAGTTGAAAGCTTACCGTCATTGCTACAGAAATACTTCAGAGAAATAAGTGCAAGTTGTTTGTTGACATTTTTAACTATTTCAGAAAAGCCCAGATCCGATTTAAGGTCCCGTCCTTTACTTTAGATTCCAGCGGGAGCTTGATCAACCTCTTCAGTAACTGAGAACACAAAAGATAACACAAAAGATACATGCATTGCTTCTCTAAAAACGGTGATGCACAAAGAAACATTTTACTTAATTTGATAAAGGTTCTAATTTCACCATCCCGATACATACATAGCCAGTCCTCTCAAATTAATAGCACTATTTCTAATCTGAAAATAGGGACACGTGTGTATAGCTTACTAAACAAACGTGCTATATTTCACATGCACACCACACCACAAAATATTCTATCTACATTTTGTGCCAAAAGCCAAGGAAACTGAGTGTTTATAGGAAAATACTACAGAAGGTACAGGCTGGGGACCCAGTGATCTGTATGCAAATACAATACATGCCTAGAGGTGTTCTTCCAGAAGCCGGTATGGTAAAATCCTGGCTCCACCGAAGCCTGTAAATTTCCATTGACTGAAATGGAGCCGGGATTTCCTCCACATTATTTTCTTGCTGCATTATAGAAATGCTAACCAAAGCTAATGAATTTTAGAGGATGAAAGTGCTTCTGTAACTTCATTGTGGGATAACTGAGCATTTTCTTGAAAGATGGGGTTTGTTGGGGTTTTTTTCCCAAAAAACTTTTATTTCTTTCTCTATGTAGCCTACAGGACATTTACCAAAGGTAATGGCAGAGTTATATTAGCTTTTGTTAGAACAAATGTTGGATAATTACTGGAGTTTATTGGAGTTTAGTTAAGTTAAAATATTGGATTTTATTTAAGTCACCTCAATAAGAAAAGAGAATTGATTTTAGTCATTAGAAAAGGATACCAGCAGTACAAGTTTCTGATTATATATCTCATGATCATTTAGGAAGCCATGCTCATCAGCAGAAGCAACAGAGCAATTAATTATGGCTGACAAAACTTTTTCGCATGTGAAGCCAGATCCTCGAGAAATTTTTCCTTTAAGAAAAAAAAAAAGGCAAAAACTTTTTGCAAGATGCTTATCTAACTCATATACAGTTTCTGTAATTTTTAGATCAATGTGTCACTGAAATTACTGTCCTAAGCACATAGTTCTGAGTAATAAAAAAGTGGTTTTGAGCTTTGTGAGAGAATCTGGGGAAAAAAAATCACTAATGTGGCTTTTGGCTATCTCAAACCAGAAGCTGCTAATCCTAAATCAGTCTTCCATCAGTAACTACGGAAAGATTTTGACCCAAGTCAGCATAAAGATTGGATTTATTTGAAAATCTTTAATTTAGAATATTCTGACTGAAGGAACTGCTTAGATCAAAGGGGGTCGGTTGAACACAGCTCTAATTCACGTTATTGCTTAGAAGGACTCAGAGTTACCGAGGACCTGAAGTCTTTGGCAGGAGATGTATTTAATTCTGTAATTTTTCAGATATACTTCGTAGCCTGCTGTTTTGCTTGCTTGCACTCTCTTTCCTCCTCATTAATAAAGTCAGAAGTAGAAATTCCCTGGGACAATCTCTCCATAGGCTTGCACACTTGACAGTATTCCTTTATAAATCATCTCCCTGTGTAAGCTTTCATTTTGGTTCCTTGAAAGGGGTTTTCCAGCCTGGCTGGTGACGCACGTGGTGTGTTGCCAAGCAATAATGGAAATGAACCCATCAACTCATGGTTCCCTTCCCAGGATAATCTGCCACCCCATCTGCGCATTTGCAGCAAACTTCTGCTATTGCAACATCTGCCCAATGGTTATTATACAATCTATTTAATATATTCTAGAGGAGCCATAACCACCGCTGTGCCTAGATGGGATACCAATAAGGCCTCAGCAGACATGCCAGAGCAGCCTCTCCAGGGGATTGAACTGGAGCCAGATTCGCCATAGTCAGTTAAGTACACATTCCTTTGGTACATGTGTGGCTAATCTACTTTTAATTGAGCTCCATTGTTTTCATATATTTAGTAAACAAACGTGCATAGGTACAAAAGCTGCTGCTTGTTGACAACACAAACAGTATGCAGCTTGCTGGAGCTTTGGGCAGGCACTCTTGGCAGTAGATGCGGCAGCGCGTATTTAATGCGCAGACATATTTCATTGTGCTTTTTGCCTTTTTCTTTCTTTTTTTTTTTTTTAACGTTTCCTGGATTTTTCTCTCCCAGCGGCCTATTCTGTGTGATTATCACAGCTGAGTGTAGGTGCAAACACAAGGTCTTGCTCCATGCAGAGACATCTGTGTGCCAGCATTGTTAGAGGGTATGAACCAGGTTTTGGTTTGGCTTGCTCTCCCTTTTTTGATTAATATTAAGCCTCTTTAGACTGAGCTAAAAAGGCAGGGGTTTGCCACTGTGATGACTCTTTTATTGCCTTACTGGGAACAGAGACATGTCATTCACTTTTCACCTGCCCTGAAAAGAACAAGCATGCTGTATTTTACTTTCCCTATTATTATTCAATATTCAGCATATGATACTTAGAGAAGCCTTGACATCCTTTGTTTGGTGCATTAAATAACAGTTGATTGTCAAAAGAACAGGGCAGTTCCAAAACAAGGTTCAGTCATCTACTTCCCTTTTTTGGGGATGATTTTAATTTGCATCTCATTGCCTGTAAGGTGGTCTGGGAAGCAATGTCCACATCCCTGCTGGTACCTTGTTGCTGTTGCTGAGGGATGAGAGAGATTGGGGCAGTTGCTGGATTAGCGCTCTGCTGGGATCCATCACATCTCCCATGGAAGCTCAGGGAAGCTGCCCAGGAGCCACCCCCCTTCCCCTACCAAGCCTGTAGGGGGGACAGGGTGGGCTGTTGGCAGAGACAGCGGTCTCCTCACTCCTTCCCTCGAGAGCAGGGCAAAAACTTTCTACTGGCTGGTTTATCTTTGCTAGCACGGATTTCTAGATGGCAGCTCTTCTCCTGGCAGGTGGTTATGTATCTGCAATCAGCCTCGTTGTGCTTGATACACGCTGGTATTACTTTCCCGACTGGGGCTCCTGCTGCAAGGCAGCTCTCAGCCCGTCCTTGTTGCAGTGGGGGATGCTGCATCTGTTCATCAGGATGCTGTCCTTCATCTTAGCAAAGTCTCAAAGTGACATCTAGTGGAATACCTAGTCTCTGTGGGGAAATTTAATTAAACCACAGTCCCTTTATACCAGCACAAATATTGTGAAGGAAAACAACTCAACTCCTTTGACATTTTTACAAATAGGTTCAGTGGAAACTGCTGTGTTTACTTTAACTGACATTTGTTTTTTCAGTCAATTATCCCTCAGTCTTTTTTTCTTCCATAATTTATTACATGCAGCTCAGCCATAATAATAAATACAAAGTTGTTTCCCCTTTCTGTTGTTGTCTTGCAGGCTGTGTTCTGAACAAATGAAATAAAAATGAGTCCTCCTAATCTCCCTTGCTTTCCCATCTCTGTGGTAGCCTCTAACTATTTATTATGGACCTTAGCAGTCTCACACAGAGCGGAGTTTAATCCTAAATGTGAACAGAAGATTAATCTGCAACTCTAGTATTTTTTCCTCATGCTTGGGTCCTACTCCAAACTGCACTAAGACAGTAAGAGGTTGGGGTTTTGTTTTTTTTACTTCAGTGGTCTTTGGAGCAAGCCCTTTAACCATGACACCTAAACACAGCTTTCAGCCAGATGACATCTTTCTGACTTAGTTGCTCTATCAGAACTGAAAGACAAACACTCCACCTTGATGCAGTTCCTCAATTCTCACTGTTAAATTTGTTCAAGAATTTCAGGAAATCTTTAGAACTCTCCAAAGCAAATCTACCCCAAAATCCAATTTGTAAAAGGTGAGCCCTTATAATGGTTGGTGGGAATCACAGGCTGGACTTTTGCAAGTGTTTCCATTGAGATCAATGCTTGGGTCATAGCCAAAGCTGCAATAACAAATTATTTTTCTACTTCTTCAATCAAAAGCTGCTGCAATAGAGGAGAAACATGACTTTTTTTTTTTCTCCTTGCTGTTAAAGAATTAAAATAATATGTTTGCAAGGGCAGAGCATGTTCCTGACAACTCTTAGGCATGCAGCAGTTGTGCTTTAAGTGCCTTAAGAAAAAGCAGTGTAACAACAGAGCATACCATGCACTCGTTTAATCCATCAGGTACCGTCGTGCTGCTACTTTTCTTGAAGTAAAAACTTTCATCGAAACAAACCAAATATTTTACAGCCAAAAATCTTCAGCTGGTCAGTTTGTCTGAAGATATTTCCATTTTCTGAACAGTTATTTTTCATAAAATCCTACCTGTTGAAAGCTATTTTTCTTCCTTTATTCTTCATAAAGAGCAAAAGGAGCACCTAAAGAGCTACATGAAGTTTTATACTCCATCTGGGAAGCTCATCAGCCATCCACAGAAATGAAGCTATTTAAAGTAACAGTAAATAGAGATGTGAACATTTGGAATTTGGAAAGCTGAATCCACTGGAAAGGAGTTATTTTTCAAAGTCTTTTTCAATATGGCTTTTGCCAATAATACAGTGCATCTGTGACATATCTGATGGTTCTGTAAAAATCCTTTATGTTCAGTCTCCCAAATAATCAGGAAAACAGGAGGACAAAGAAAGGGAGGAGGAAGGAAAAGAGATAAGGATGTAACAGCATTAATTTTCTAATTCCTTGTCCTTAAAAGTTTACGTGCATCGTGCTTAGAAATGCTTCCTTGCCATACAATGTTTTGCACAGAAATCTTCAGAAAATCAAGCAGGAAGAGGGATTTCCTTTCATCAGCTTGACATAATAAAGTTTGGAGAACTGTTAAGTTCACAGATCTGTTAATTGGGATATGCTGGAAAATGCCCTTCAGATAACAACTGCCCTTGTGGGCCAGAGATTTACTTTGATTTCTGCAATAAATTCCACGGATGTCAATGGAAGGGGCTTCGTATGGCTCTTAGAGAAGCTGAAAGAAGGCCAAAAAAAAAGGAAAATCAAAACTAAAACTGAAAAATGTGTTATGGATTTACTGCACTGTCTTTCCTATGAATCTGTTTTCCCTGGTCTCATAGAAAACCTGTTTTGTACGAGGTATGGATGAAGAGCTTAACTCCTCTTACTCTTCACTGACTCGGGTAGGACTTCAAAGAAATCCCCTGATTTATATCAACATAAAAGGAAAGCAAAAGGCTAATTGGGACATGTATATTTAAGTACGCCACATAGAACACATGCAGTCACACCTTTGCTAATGTAAATACCAAGCCCAACGGTTTAACTGGAGAGGCAGGCAAAAGGTGTGCGTGCAACCCAACGCACTGGCAAAAGCTGGAGTGGACAGACCTGCTCAGGGGAAAGAGGGGACCCTTAGCCCCAAGGCTAAGGTTGTCATCTAGGGTAGAAGGCTGAAATAGAGCAGTCAAAGAGAAGAGGAAGAAATCTATAGTCTGCATTGCCATGATTCATTTGGCATTTGTACACTTCTCAAATAGGCTTCTCTTTTTTTTTCTTTCTTTTTTTTTCCCCCATGTTAATTTGAAAAAAAGTGGGCCAGCTTTTTAAAGGTTGATTTCATTAGAAATTAAGCATTTGAACAGCTCTAAAAATCTGACCCAGAAAGATCTCCTCCAGTGACATTGCAAGCACACCAAAATAGCTGAGCTATCCTACTGCAGCCTTTGTGAAAAGATGAGTTCAAACCTTGAGATCGAATTGCTAATTCTGTATCACAGTATGTAAAATGATATAACCTTTTTTATGAGATACTATTTGATAATGGTAATTTTATTAGTTTTAAATTTAGGAATTTAATGTATTCATTGAGATAGGATTTTAAAGTTGTCATTCCACGTTTCAGGTTACGTACAGAAATAAAGGAATGAGTGATCACCACTTCAAAAAGGGACATTTGTCCTAGAATAAGGGCCAGATCATGCCAGTTCAGCCCAAGCTAGAGATGGATACCAAGCTCCTGAGTATGATTCTGGCCCTGGTATCAAAAAAAAATAAAAAATGCCCACACAAGAGAGAACTATACCTGTGCTTGTCAATAAGAAGTTTCTTCGGCGAAGTTAGACAAGCATGTGACACAGACACTGCTGCGTATAATTTCTAATTTCCTGAGAACCGTTTTACTTTTGACCACCAGCAGGGTTTCTTTGTTTTTCATTAGCACATGGCTAAAGCTCTCTGTGTAACCATATCCAGATTGCTAATGAAAAAATATTGTCTGGAGTCACATATGTAATCTGGAGACTGGGGGTTTAATGAGGGTAGGGAGCAATGTATCAACCTGTGCTGTGCATGTACTGAGTGTCTTTGTTACCCCTGCCACTGCCACAACTGAGCCTATACTGTGCTGCTTTTTTTGGCAGGAGCGTGTGAAAATCTGCCTCTAGGTGGAGTTTCCATAGACTAGTGCTTTTGCAGACTTCAAGCCCTTTTATCTTTACTTTCTTTCTTTTTTTCTTTTTTTTGACTCCATGCCCTGTCCTCACTACTGCAAATTTAATTGAATTCTAACTAACTAAATAGAAATAACACAGATCCTGACATTCTGTGAAATGTGATACATCACAAAAAAACTGCCTCTGTTTTTCACATCCTGCTCCAATCACTAAACATGCTCATCAGGTACTGCAACAATTTTTGGTGAGGACTGTCCCATTTTCTGCCGTGGTTCTATGCAATAAAAGCTATGTGGTAAGGCAGGCTGGGCTGCAGATGGTCACAAATCTTCGTCACCGCGTGTGTGGCCACAAAAGCACAGGCTCCTGCATGACTACAAAACCTTTTGGAGGTGCAAACGTGGGACAGATCCTTCTTGACACCAGAATAAAACTGGTTCTGATGACCTGAGGCGCCCTGAACTCACTTTCCATTTTACCATGGAACGCCAGTCAGGCTGTTGCTGTGCTGAGATACACTATGTGCTTTTAGGGTGCTATCCCATCTGCTTTTTAGTCTCTGCTCTTCCGTGCATTTCAGTCAAGGTTTTATCTGCAAGTGCCTCTTCGCAGATCAGGCGGCACCTCGTTCTTATGGTGGTGACATCTTATGATGCTCAGGACACAGGGGGAGAAGGAGTGGGAGAGGGAAGCAATTATTCTCCCCATACGTAGATGCTTCCTCCTTCTCTTCCACCCCTCAGAAGCACAGAAAGTTCATCCTCAAACCATATGGTACCTAGAGATACGCTTTGAGCCTTGGGGGAATGCCAGGGGCCAGCCATACCCTCGAGGGCTTGGGGGGGGGGGGCTGCTGGCCTCACCTCATCTCCCCAGCTTGCCATGGCCCCGTTTCCTTCACGAGCTGCCTTATCACGCTTGTGCCGGCGCATCCCCGTCCTGGCCCGCCACACCTGTGCTGCATTACGGCACAGAAAACAATACCCACACTGAGACAGGCAAACCGTATTTCAGCTGTCAGCCCCGCTCAGCTGCGGAAAAGCCACTGGAATTAATCCGCTCTGCAGCCTTTGATAGTCTGTTGCTGCCAGGCCGGGTGGAGGGACCGGGGGCACTCTGGGAAGGGTTACCTCAACGCCTTTGCATCGAGGTCCGGGAGCACCGAGCTGTGTTTGAACGGAGCAACAGTAATTGTTTCATTACTGCGATGTGCTGTCCCACTCTACGCTACCCGTTGGCAATGAGGTAATTGAAGTCACTTGACACGGAATTGGCGGACACACAATGGTTTGTCTGCTTTGGCATTTGTGATTCACTTTGTTAGTAGGACCTGCTTATAATTTAAAATATATGATTTCCTTCAAAGTGGCATAGTTTCGAAAAATAGCATGTGATGCACTAATAAATTATTCAGTCTTCTGAACAGGCTACATGAAAAGCACATTTTTTCGTCTGCATCTGGCTAGGCATTTGCAACTGTTTCCCTTGGATCTGTACCGCAGCACACTTAGCCATGATTCTGTGACCTCCAGAAGGGATTAATGCAATATGTTGTGCACCAAGCTGCTAGCGAAGGTCACTTGGAAGTGTAGGCTGGTGCGACATGTGGCTGCCCACCTGCTCGGTGCTGTGAACTCCGGGGAGCATGTTAGCCCCTGTCTCCAAACCGTAGTGAGCTCATGCGCTCTGCAAAACAAGAGGCAGAGGGCCTGGCTCCCTTCCAGCCTGGCTCCAGTTAAGTGCTACAGGGCTCAGGGCTGCTGGGTTTGCTGGGGTGATTTCTCACAGGACCAGTAATAGGAGATTATCTACAGTTATTGCAATGCCACTGATGAGAATCAGAACTTGAGACCTTCTCTTTGTGGAGGACAAGGAGAACCTGCTCTAACTGGTGGCCATAGGGAGGTCCTTTTTCATCCCTGTCAGACTTGCACAAGGGGTCAGTACCACTCGCCCGTTAACAAAACCTCATCCTTTCTGCTTTGATTCACCCTCTAGAAATCGATTTGGATTAGACACTACTTCTTTTTCATTGGAGAAAGATGAGATCAGCTGCAGCGCTCAGAACCCCAGTTTAAACCCGAGATGTTCTTAGAGGAGGGGCATCAGGATGATGTTAGTCCAAGGAAACTGAAACCTGTTGGTAGCTCAAGACACCTTTTTACTTTCTATTTTGTGGAGTCTCCTTCTCTGGAGATATTCAAAACCCACCTGGACGATGTCCTGTGCAACATGCTCTAGGTGAACCTGCTTTAGCAGGGGGGTTGGAATGGATGATCTCCAGAGGTCCCTTCCAAGCTTTGCCATTCTGTGATTCTGTGATTCTGTGATTTTGCCTGGGAAATGGCATTGTGTAGTCCGATCTGAGAGTGGAAGACTTATGGTGGAGATTTTTGGGTTTAGAATTTTATTAATTTATTGGTTTTACTGTGTACCTGCCTTCCGCATTCAGAGGTATAATTTCATCAGTCAAACAAGCAGCATTTGTACATGAAATGAGTACTGGAGTAGTTTGCAACAACCTGCAGAAAGCCAAAATGGTCTCTGTGCCCTTAAGCATACTGAGGTTCATAGGCAGGTATACTCTGTTGTTAGGCACTAGGCAAACAGTGATGATACAGACTGAAAATAGAGCCACACGAAACTTTTTGTGTGTGTGACAAAAGCTGCTCAGTGTGCCAGAAACATAAACATGGGCACATTCAGCTAACATATATCAGGATTTGAATGCCCTGCGCCGTAATTTTGATGAAAGGCTTTTGCATGCCACCAAAAAGAGAAATAATCAGTTCTGCCTAGGATCTGGCATCAGTCAGGCTCAAAACAGTTTCTTTGCCAAGGTAAATACCTCTTCCATACCTTGGGCTAGGCTGGATGTCTAATCTGTTGGTACTAGAAGAAAACAAAAATTGGGCATGTTTAGACTAAGATGGGAAGTTTGAGTCCTACCTGACAAGGAAAAGGTAGATGTTCTTGTTAACTCTGACAAATCTGAGAAGTCAGAATCCTCATTAAATGTAAGAAAAAAATAATAACAATGAGGAAAAAAAAAAAAAACAGATTATGCCCTCTTATTATTTTGATGTGTGATTTAGTAGAAGAAGGAGTATTAACACAGGGCATGAACGAATGCGATATACTGCACTTTGGCCAAACATATCAGGCACAGATTTAAATGGGAAAAGGTGGGGGAGCGTGTCACACCTCTCTCCCCACCGCCTGCGCTGCCACACTGGGGGAAATGCAGAGAGCGCAGCCTGGGTCATAGCGTTACGTCCCAGCTCAGGCAACTGGTCCTCAGCACTTGCTCTCCGATGGCCCTCACCGCCCTCCATCCCAGCACCACGCTGCCAAGCGTCTCCTGCTTCAGCTGCACATTCACAGTAGGGAAAGGCTTTGTCAGTCCCAGCCGTAAGGGCATCCCGGTTTCAAAAGGGCAAGGACAAGAGGAAATGGCCTCAAGTTGCACTAGGGCAGGTTTAGGTTGGATATCAGGAAAAATTTCTTCACCAAAAGGGTTGTCAAGCATTGGAACAGGCTGCCCAGGGAAGTGGTTGAGTCCCCATCCCTGAGGTATTTAAAAGACGTGTAGACAAGGTGCTTAGGGCCATGGTTTAGTGGTAATGAGCAGTGCTGGGTTAACAGTTGGACTTGATGATCTTAAAGGTCTTTTCCAACCTAAAAAATTCTATGATTCCACGGAAAAAAAAAAATCCAGAAAGGCATTAATTACCCAGCTGCCGTTAGCACTACTGTCCTTCCCTGTTACGAGGCCTGCCTGCATTTGGATTGACATGAAGGCTCTCACACACAGGGAGAGAACAACTTGAGCCACTTGGTCATATGTTCTCCTGGACTCTTCTGCCACTCCTCCTGGTTTGCGTCCATCCCTGCACAAAATGGGCTGCATTGGCAAAAGGTCTTTGCCCAGCTCTCATGTACACAAGAAGAACACATTTGCGATAGAGGTAACTGAATCAAGCAGGACTTGGGAGTGAAGATGACTCATGGGATCAAGGCTGAGAAAGGGTCTTACCAGTCAGAAGCAGTTACTGCCCCAATAATTGGGGGGTTGAGGAACACAGCTTTTTGTCGTCTTCTGAGCAATGAAGCTTGTGTTCCCCTATCACATAACTCAGCCTCGCCTGCGTGTCAGCAGATATCCAAAGGATGATATTTCACATCTCTGCAGTAGCTGGGCTGACCTTCTGCAAGGCTCTTAACCTTGAGCTAATAAGTATTGTCCTTCAAGGGGTAAAACATTTAACTGCAGCTGTTTACTATTTACACAAAGGGACTGACATGTGAGCCTTCCCGTCATGCAGTTTGGCCCATGTGAACTTTGTTCAAAAAGAAAAGAGAAAAAAAGTTCCGATTTTATTACATTTGCAACTTACAGAGGGCAGACTGTCCTCAGCTGTCGCTCATGAGCTCTTTCTTGAGCTGTGCTCATTGTCAGAGACAATATTAATTATTTCAGTCATTTTCTTTTCCATTTATTGTTCAACACCAATCCATGAAAAATGAACACTGACGTAATGATTGATCATGAAGCTGGGGGTTGAAAGTGAAGGCTAGAACTCTGGGGCTGTATATGAAAAGGGTTTGGGGCTTTTCCTTTTTTTTAGATGATAATATATTGTTTGTGAATGGGTTATTTATTAGAGCCATGTGTAGCCTAAAAGGTTTGTAAAGATGATTACTAAAGCATATCCATATGTGGAATGTGTGTGCATATTTGTAAACTTGGCAATTTGTCCAGATTTTTTTTTTAAGGTTTGTAGAAAAAAGGTCTCGGAAATTGTGTAGGGTTATTCTTTTTCTTAATAGTAGGCAATATATTTTCAAAGCTATCGTGCTTTGTATAACTTATGCTTTAGTTCTGACATCAGATGCATATGTACTGTTGTATACTTCTAAAATGATGAATAATCTAAATATTTGATAGTCTGGCATCAATCTCAGCAGAAAATTGCTTCTTTGCCAGCATAACATATTCTCCAAATATCATTTTAGATCAGATACAGACCTCTTAATGCATCTGTGTTGGAAGGTAACAAAAACCGGGCAGGACTAAACTACTGTTGGAGATCTGAGCACTTTATCACAATGAAAATTGTCATATTTTTGTTAAATTTTGGGATCCTGGGGTACCAGATTTTTCTTAATGACACTTTTGGCCAGATCACACTCTCCCGTGAGTTTTGGAAATAGAAAGAGCAGAGGCTCAGACAACGACCAAATGCTCTTGTTTCCTTGCTCTTAACTACGGGGTCTAAATGCAGAGCTGTTGGGCTACTGTAAGCAGAGAAGTTCGACAACGGCACTGGTGGGGCTGGGAACAGGGCTTTTCCTGTCATATGTTCCGAGACGCTACGAATGTTAGCGGAAACGGGTTCTGTTGGGTCTGGAGGCATTAAATCAGGCTCTTATGAGATCTAAGCACTGTACAAAGAGGAGCGTCCTGCAGTGCACCTCAGAGGCAGGCTGCTATCTATTAGTCTCATTTTAAAGGAAATGAGGGAAGCGGCACAGACAGGTGCTCCCAAGCAAGGCAGCACAAACATAAAAGGAAATCCATGAGCTGATGCTGCAGAGAGGAAACGGGCCTGTAACTCAACATTGACAATAGTCAACCAGCAGAAAGAAGCCTGAGGACTTGTCTATGCGGCTACATTCAGGCCCAGGGCTCAGTTCCTACTCCGCAGTCTGGGGAGATGCACGACTATCTGCTGTTCAGAGCTGTGCAAAGAGAATCATAGAATCATAGCACCGTTTAGGTCGGAAAAGAGCTTTAGGATCATCAAGTCCATGCCCTAGACTTGTTTCTTCAATGTGCCCATAGCAGCACTACGCTGTCACTCATCAGGGCACCCCATGAAGTCCATCTGTTGGACTTCTGTGTTTGAATGTTTTCCAGTACGTGCGTAAATGTCAAAGTAACAAAAGAAAACAGGTAAAAGCCACTCGGGAAAACAGTCTCAGATCCTTTCCATGTAGCTGAGAGTTTATATTGCAGGAAATAGGGATGTGATTAAATTCTGCATATAGTTAAATGCCTTGTTTTATCAAGGCCTAAATATTTGTTTACAATACTCATATAAATGAAGGTAAGGATCATTTAAATTCATTTTCAAGTTGCCAGAATGCCTCACTGGTTTGGACTGGAATTAACAAAGATCAGAAAGTCATGTCACAAACACACCAAATATATAAAACACAGGTTTACTAGAGAAAAAGGTCTAGTAAACAGACCAAACTGAACCTCAATGAGAAACTTAAAAGGGATTTGGGAAGTCAAACACTGGAAGCTATGATTTGCTTCTCTTGTTAAAAATAGCACGTCCTTCACATCTCCTTAGGATCAGGCTTATTTCAAATAATTCTAGTTTATGGAGACTGTTCTATGGAAAAATATTCAATATATTCATTTTCCTTTAGGCAGACACTTCAGCTGCAATAATAAACCATGCTTGAATTTTATGAACTAATTAATTTTACATCAAAGCTGTGGTTTATGCCCATATAGAGTTTTGTGTTATAGCCCAACATGGAACAAATATTTAGAAACAGGGAAAAAGGTGTACAGTGTCTTGTCAGTGATGCTGTTATTTTTCTTCAGGTAACTGTTATTTTGGGGACCAATTTAAATATTTAAAATGAGTAACAGCAGTGAATGGGCACACAGAATAATTGTAGATTTTTACAGCTGAAAGTTATGGAAACGTATAACTGGGTTCCGATTTTTCAGATTGGTCGTAGCTAGTCTCTAATTTTGTACCAACAAATTTTGGAGGGGGGCTGTGGGAGGTTTTTCAGTAATTGTGGGTGTGATTGATGCCAGTTTAAAAGTCTTTAGAGCTGGCTTGTTTCATTTTGGTCAAAGATCAGCAATGGTTACACAGGGTTTAAACCATTACTGAGTACTTAAAAATTTCTCACCAGATGTCTGTATGATTATGTTTTCTAGCCTGATGTTTAATTGAGTATCTAAACAGTATCAATGGATCTATGATTCTTTGTGTTCACAGAAATGGAAAGTAAATCCTTACTGAATTCATCAAATTAAATCCTTGATACATCCCATTGCTTGGTGTCTTGCAATGTGGAAAATTTACCATTCTGTTTCTGTCTTAGATTATTCTTTCATCCATCACTATTTACTTTCATAACTTTTTGCTTTGAGACTGTCTAGGACTTCATTAAATTCTTTAAATTAATTTGGGCTCATTTATGTTAAATTATTGCAGTCTGTCCTTTGTACACCACAGTGTGGACATGCACAAGACATATTGGTGGCTACTACACTGTGATACTTGATCATCTGCTCCTCTTCCTGGGCATTTGTACCTTCTGTCTGAACTTTTATTACCGCCTGTTAAATTACAGTAAACCCATTAATGTCTAACAAATGTCTGTTCTCCTGGAATTGTCACTCTCTGTTGGTCTTCTCCCAGCTGCTGGTTATGTAGTTTCCAAACTTTGCCAATTATCTCAGATGCAGGTCTGGCTTTACTTCAGTTAGATGGAGCACCAAAAGATCTCCAGCTTTATAGCAAGACACTTCCCTGTCTCTTCTACACTGGGTATCGAGTCCCCATTTTTCCTCTTGGCCTTGTATGCTGAGGGAGAAGTGTTACAAAGACGATTACTTTAGAAATGTCTTCACAAATTCACTAATGGATGTCATCTATCTGGACTTCTGCAAAGCCTTTGACACAGTTCCCCACAACATCCTTCTCTCTAAATGGGAGAGCTATGGATTTGATGGGTGGACTGTTCGGTGGATAAGGAACTGGCTGGATGGTCGCATCCAGAGGGTAGTGGTCAATGGCTCGATGTCCGGATGGAGACTGGTGACGAGTGGTGTCCCTCAGGGGTCCGTACTGGGACCGGTGCTGTTTAATGTTTTCATCAATGACTTAGCGAGATCGAGTGCACCCTCAACAAGTTTGCAGATGACACCAAACTGAGTGGTGCGGTTGACACACCAGAAGGACAGGATGTCATCCAGAGAGACCTGGACAGGCTGGAGAGGTGGGCCTGTGTGAACCTCATGAGGTTCAACAAGGCCAAGTGCAAGGTCATGCACCTGGGTTGGGGTAACCCCCAGTATCAATACAGGCTGGGGGAAGAAAGGATCAAGAGCAGCCCTGCCGAGAGGGACTTGGGGATGCTGGTGGATGAAATGAGCCGGCAATGTGTGCTGGCAGCCCAGAAGGCCAACCATACCCTGGGCTGCATCAGGAGAAGCATGGCCAGCAGGTTGATGGAGGTGATTCTGCCCCTCTACTCTGCTCTGGTGAGATCTCACCTAGAGTACTGCGTCCAGCTCTGGAGCCCTCAGCACAAGAAGGACATGGAACTGTTGGAGCGGGTCCACAGGAGGGCTACTAAAATGATCCGAGGGCTGGAGCACCTCTCTTATGAGGACAGGCTGAGGGAGTTGGGGTTGTTCAGCCTGGAGAAGACAAGGCTGCGGGGAGACCTGATTGCGGCCTTTCAGTACCTAAAGGGGGCCTATAGGAAAGATGGGGAAAATCTTTTTAGTAGGGCCAGCTGTGTCAGGACAAGGGGTAATGGTTTTAAACTAAAACAGGGTAGGTTTAGACTAAATATAAGGAAGAAATTCTTTACAATGAGGGTGGTAAAACACTGGAACGGGTTGCCCAGGGAGGTAGGGGAGGCCCCATCCCTGGAAACATTCAAGGACAGGTTGGATGGGGCTCTGAGCAACCTGGTCGAGTTAGCAGTGTCCCTGCTCACTGCAGGGGGGTTGGACTAGATGACCTCTAGGGGTCCCTTCCAACCCAAAACATTCTATGAATCTGTGATTCTATGATTCTATGAATTCTGTCAGTCGTGCATCCGGATTCGCCATTGTTTCCAGCATGAACTATAACCACTATATCCATTTCTCCCTTACACACCACTCCTCCAGCACACACGTATGATTTATTTTATTTGCTTTGCTGACAGTTAAAGGTTCTTGGCATTTGAGAAAGTAAGTGTTGGCATTCCCAGTCCTGTGATCATCAAATACAGAAAAGTATTGCCCCACAGATATTCAGGGAGAGTTATGTTTCTCGCTACCTGAGCTGATAGGGTTGCAAATATAAATGCAATATAAATACAGGTTTTGAAAGCAAAAATAAGAAATTTATTCCCCTTTCCATTTCAAATTGTATGTGAGAATGTCTGTCCCATTACTGGTAGTGTTTGCACAACAAACACCAGATTTTTTTTCAGACAGAAATGATACATCATTTGGTTGTAGCTATCTCTATTAGTGAATGATATTGGGTAAGAAAGGGCATTGGGTAGTGTCATAGTCTAAGAGTGCTTGCAAAAACATCATATTCGACGTTTCTCAGAAGAATGGGACATAGTTATAAGGTCACCTTTTGTTATCTGCTGTATTACCAGTAGGCCACCCATCCTCTTGCTGTGTCAGCAGGCATTCCCTTTTTACAGCACTGCATCTTCAGCAGAGTGACAAACACCAAAAGCAATGAAATTTAAGACATATGAGATACAAAGACAAAGGTCTTCCCAGTGAATTGCTTTACTTTCTATGGCTATGGTCTGAACCGCAGGTCTGAGCCAAAGTCATGTGGCAGGCTTTTTCCCATATCCTGAACCCCTGAGGACAGACAGCTGCAGAAGCTAAAAAGCTTGCAATTTTTAATTCCTGGTTACTAGATAGTGATTATTTTCTCTGGCTGGTTTTGAGAGGGTCTTGGTAGTCAGACGTAGGCCTTGCTTGGCTGAGTGTCAGTGGCTAAATTTCAGGACCACTGGAGAGCTGGGGATAAGAGGGAGTGAGACAGAGGAAAGGTCGAATCATCCTAAGTCTGTAAGCGATGCATAGTCATCAACAAGGTGAGGAGAAAGGAATGAACTATTTGATAACAGTTCACCAAACTAACCCTTTCACCGAAAGAGTTGTCAAGCACTGGAACGGGCTGCCCAAGGAAGTGGTTGAGTCCCCATCCCTGGAGGTATTTAAAAGACGGGTAGACGAGGTGCTTAGGAACGTGGTTTAGTGGTGGGATGGCAGGGTCAGGTTAACGGTTGGACTTGATGATCTTAAAGGTCTTTTCCAACCTAAACAATTCTATGATTCTATGATAATCTATGAAAAGAAGCATTTGGATGAAAGCAGAGGAGGATAGGAAGCTTGTCCCTTCCCCAATGTGTTTCTATGAGATCACACCAATAATTTGATAAACAGTGCACTTTCCATCTTTACTGATTGTTTCACAGTTACCTTCCAAATAACCACAGAGTGTGAACTCGTACTTGGGCTGTACTGCACTGTGCTAGACACCAGTATGGGCAACACATCATAAGGGATTTGCTTACTGGAAAGTCCTAGGGCTTTGGCTGTGTATATGTGCAGACTAACTGGATGGAGAATCTATTGTTTACTGAATAAATGGCTAATAAGCACAAGATACTACAGACTAAAAAAAAAACTAATTGTGTTTAATAACTTGGTAACAGTTCCAAACGTGTCTGTGAAGCAGGATGCTAACAGATGCAGCTTTCTATTGCATCAGTGAAGAATAGCAGCATCATCTTCTGTCTCTAACAAATAGCATACTTTTCTCAGAATCATAGACTAATTTAGGTAGCAGGGACATCTGAGAGTCATCTCATGGAATCCACTATTCAAAGCAGAACAGACCAGCTCAACTTACTCAGGGCCTTGTTCAGTCTTTTGTTCAAGTTGAGGTGTCTTTTAAACAAGTTGTTCCATGTCATGCCAACTGGTCCACTGTTTTGCTCCTGGATAGCTCCATCCATGTCAGTCAAGTTATTCCTCTTCTACATTGCTTTGAGAAGAGAATGGCTTTGAATGATTTGCTGTAACAGTGCACAGTATTCCACAATATCATAGAATCATAGAATGTTTTGGGTTGGAAGGGACCCCTAGAGGTCATCTAGTCCAACCCCCCTGCAGTGAGCAGGGACACTGCTAACTCGACCAGGTTGCTCAGAGCCCCATCCAACCTGTCCTTGAATGTTTCCAGGGATGGGGCCTCCCCTACCTCCCTGGGCAACCCATTCCAGTGTTTCACCACCCTCACTGTAAAATATTTCTTCCTTATAGGTTCTTCTTCATAGAACCCAAGAATTGATGAAACTCACACATCAGGGAACTTCAGATTGTTTTTTTAGAACTTCTTCAGCTGGATGCTTATCCCAATAAATGGTTATTTCCAAGGCCCACCAACTTTAACTGCAATATGCCTTAAGTAAGCCAAATTCTTGTCTGCGTTAGGTGTGGCTTGTACTGGTGTGAAAGAAAATAAGGCTACAAGCAACACTTACCAAGTAGGAGGAGGACATAAAAGAAGGGAACAGAAGGCTGTGGATGATCTGCACCTGCCTCCATGCCATCCCTGGTTTAGTTCTGGCCTGTACCTATGGCATGTGATGGTCATATGTTTCTCATGAAAAATTATGATCTTCCTAGTAGACTGAATCTCTGAAGTCAGTGCTTAATGCAGAAAACATTACCAGCATTTACTGCGACAAATGGATACAGTGAATGTGTCACCAGCCTTCCTGAGAAGCAAAATATTATTGACCCTCTTATTTTCTTTCACGTACTGTAGTGCTAGTCCAAGCAGCTCTTCTTCTCAACTTCCATAGCAATAATTATCAAATCCTAGATAGAGCAAGAATGTATCAGGCCCAGTTCATGGGCTCTGTACAAATGCTGGAGGGAAAATTGGAGAACACCTGCATAACTATTTTATTACTGTGCTGTGATTCTGTGATCGGGACTCTTTGTCTAGCCTGTCAACCACCCTGCTGGGAATCTTTCATTTTGACACAATAACGAGAGAACCAGTTTTACAAATGAATGTTCAGATGCTGAAAAAAGCAAGTCCCAACTCATCTGCTCCACATGTCACCTTTCTGTTTAATAAGGCGTAATTTAGATGCCAGTTCAGTGAAGGTTTCACCCCTTGCTTTTTCACTTCCAGTTAAGCACGTGAGTGGGTTGAGATGTACATGCCCTGCAGCTGTGGCAGTCTTCCCTGATAACAGCGTAGAAGGGATTAACTGCAAACAGCTTTTAAAATAGTTCCTCCTCTTGATTGGTTAGTTTTCCTTTTAAAGTTCTCATTTTATTCATTTGACTTGCTCACCTGGTTTAACGCTGCAGTGAAGACGTAAAACTAGCTCCTCTGGGAAGTGTGATAATGTAGCTCCCACCATTCCAACAACACCGTCCCAAGTTACATTTGCGCAGGCTCGGTCCTTTCATTTTCAGGAAATCGGGCAACAAAACTGCAAATCTTTTCTTCTAAGCCCCATGAGCCCTGTGCATGTGTCAGGCATCTGCCAGGCTGCTCCATTCAAGTCTGTAGGGTATGTAGTCTCCTCCAGAAAAATAATCTCACTTGTTCTGTCTGTGGTGGCTTTTACACCCACGGTTGGAGAACGTGTGCATGTGCAATCCCTGAAGTTGTACCTGTCAAAGAGAGAGCTGCTGGATGTGGGCCCAGCTTTAGAGAAATTAGCTCTTCGGTAATTTGTGATTGCAACACTTAGGAAGGTTTGATGGCTGTGCAGCCAGAGACCAGGTTGTGGCCACTGTACGCAGAGAAGAATGATGCAAGAATGATGCAAGAAGCCTCCATCGCCCCTTGTTTGAAGCATTGAACAGTGCCTCCATACAAAGTCAAACCCCGAGAGCTTTGAAATCAGGCAGTGCTCCTCCCTCATAGCATCGGTTCTCTGTCAGCAAAATGAGTGGAGGTACAGAGGGACTAAGTAAAATGCAGAGAACAAGCAAATGGTGCTGGGCATGGGGTCAGTCTCTATGTTACTGAATGAAACAGGCCAAGAAAGTGGAGACAGTAACAGCGGCTTGAGTTAGTGGTAGGAGCCCAGACAAGAACGAGGCACAAGGAGAGGGTGGCAAGGAAGGGACAGTAGCAGGTATTATGTCATGAAAGGACCAAAAGATCAGTATGGCCAGTGGGGAGAAACACCAGCTATCGAGGAGACAGCGAGATTTAGTGGAATAAGAGAGGAAATCCCAACCCTTTGAGAATCACAGACTCTTGGTGACAGAAGCGCTTTTCCTGAGTGATGAGCTGATCAATTAGGCAGCTTTACTGCAGCTTTTGTACAGGCAGCTGAAGCACTAGCCCAAGGTAAATCGCTTGCTGACAGAATCCGTGCCCTTCCTTAGATGTTGGCGGACATAGCTGTGCCTCAATGGGGAAGGGAACTTTGTCAGTATTTGGATGAAGCCAGTGGCCACCTGCAACACGTAGTTCCACTATCTGAGACCTTTTTTGGTTTCAGATATGGCCTTTATCCACTTTTATTCCTCATTCTTAAAACTTTATTCCTTGCTCTGCCACTGGCCTGCTGGTTAATCTTGGGCATTTTTTTTAAACTACATATCTCAGTTTCTACATCTGTATAATAAGCAAAAATAACTTGTCTAAGGATGCTTTGTCAACCAATACATGGGAACTCTGAACTTAGAAGAGAGAAAAAAATACTTTAGATTAAATTACCTTTTAAAAATCAAAACATTCTTCTAATGCATTTCCTTTTCATTTGAAATGCATTTTAACAAGCGTTGCGTGTAATTCATGAGATGTGACTTGTCTCTTATCTACCTTATTTTAGTTTTTACTTCATTTGACTGCAGAACAATTTGAATAGAATCCAAAGAATACCAAAGATTTGGTTCACCTCTCTCTGATATTGAACAGCCACATTACGGGGGTTGCGCCTAGCCGACTAGGACATGTCTGTAATAGTGGTTTCTGAAAAACAAAGTTTGCTTATCTGACACTAAAATCTCCAACTCTTGACACCCAAAACTGAGAAGCACACTCAATGTCTGAGGAGCATATGTTCCAAATCAGCTGTCATTAAATGACCGAGCAAATGCATGGAACAACGTAGACATTCTTCACACATTGCAAATGCTTAGATATTTTCTCTAATTTTTAAGCTTTTCCTTTACACTCATGTTCAAATGGAAACCTCTCCAAAAGTCAGTTACTGCGGTACACAATGGGAAAATAGCGCTGGGGGTGATTGATTGCAAAAAATGGAAGATGTATTGTGTAATCATATGCTGGGAGAAGGAGCAGGCAACATGACTTGGTTTCCATTTCAAATAAATAGACAGTGGAGCAATCAAGGAACTGCCAAAGTAAATGAATTCAGCATGGTTGGAACACCAGCACATCACTGCTTCAGAGAAGTTTTCTGTCACAAGTTACAGCACCAATGGTGAAAGACACAGGTCTTCTGTTTTATTTTTTGCTTCCTGAGCCACACTCTGCTCTCTGTTATTCTAAGAGACATCTGGAGGAACGCCAGTGAGTTCACTGAAATTAGTCTGGTTTTAAATTATTGTAACACAGATCGGATTCCTGCCCACTGTCCTTGAACCCCTGAGATATGCAAAACGTGTGATGGACTCTTTCTCATGGGGATTTATACACTGATTTAACTGTTCCTGACAGCTTCTTTACCACATTATGAGCTTTAGGGGAGAAAGAAAAAAATCTTTTAACTGTGAATAAGTGACAGAAATAAAGAAAAATTAGTTACTTTCCATGGAAATTGTAAGAGTTCCCCAGGCCATATCAGAGCACATGTTTTAAATTCTTTTAGCTATCATCAGCAGTGCAGAACTTCTCTTCCAACATGCCCGAATCTGCATTTGATCTTGAAATTTGAGATATGTTAAATTATCATACGCCTTTACTTTGAAATCTGTCACAGGGCTTCTTGTAAAAGATTTTGATTCTGCCTAAGCTGAATATAAGCTTTCCAACATGCACACCCTTGACTTGCACCAAATGCTGCATCTTGACAGACTTCAGTGGTGCTGCATATGTGTGTAAGCAGGGATTTACCAACATACTAGGTCATGCACAGCTTGTGTCAGAAGGACAGAGTGCTCCGATGGTATCATGATCTAATACCTGACATGCTTTATGTGAAAGCAGGGCACTCCTTCATTAGCTGAAGGTCATAGATTATAATAATGCTTGGCACTTACAATCCTGAAGGTGTTGTACTCCATCTAATTAAAATTTGCGGATATGTAGGCTTTTATGCATAGGGAAAGTAAAGTAGAGATTTCCCTAAAGGCATAGATAGAAGAGAAATTCTGTGTCATAGGCACAGAATCCTAATTCTAATTCAGTTCCCGGGCACCAGTCCTTCCTCAGGTTCCTGGCCACACTTTCTAATAATAAGGGAAGAATTAGAATTTCATCACAAAAAAGAAAAAATGAGCAATGAGTAATAAATCTATCATTCATGCTAAACCATGGCACAATATTTTGAATAACAAAGAGTTTTTTCAGGAGTATAAGTACAAAAGCAAAGTGTAACACCCACTGGTGTTAGAATTTACGGGATCACTACAAGCCCAAAGTCATCGCTTATTTCTCTTGCTACTTCACGTCTTCTTTCCCAGAGCAAAATCATAGACCATGTACCAGCAGCTGTAAAGAATTTTCACCCCGCTGCATATAAGAATGTGTAACACATCCATCTTATACAGACTTTGCATATCAATGCATTTATTAAGCTGAAAACTGTAACATTACTGTTTAGCTTACATTAACCACAAAAGTAGAAGGGAAACCCAAATCTGACCAATTCAATTTTTATATTTTAAGAGGTTTTATTCTCTTTCTGCCAAGTTTTACTAATAAATGCATACCCCATAGTGAAATATTCAATATTTCAGAAATCACATGAAAGTACCTTGACGGACAGTTGCATGAAGCTCGCTTCAGCCGGACGTACAACTATCTGTCATTCTTCATGCTTGACCATGTGATGTGAGAGGCATTCACAACAGCCAGCTCCCTCGGCTCTCTCCGTGCTGATTTGAGGTTGGCTGTTACCGGTGTTTGGAGCA
Organism: Gorsachius magnificus; assembly: GCA_034008185.1. Taxonomy (NCBI): domain Eukaryota; kingdom Metazoa; phylum Chordata; class Aves; order Pelecaniformes; family Ardeidae; genus Gorsachius; species Gorsachius magnificus. The sequence goes on from CM067084.1 coordinate 33,391,464, forward strand.
GCTATGGTCATATCCCTTATATTGAGTCGCCAACTGAAGGGACGCATCTCCTTTGCTCAGAAAATCCCCTGACATCTGCAAAGTTAAAGAAAGATTAGGTTTCTCTTCAGAAGCATTTTAGAGTTTTTCTGTAAGGACAGACAGACTCAGCTCTACCTGACTGAGTTACACCACCGGTGGCCAGCAATGCTCGCTTGCAGTAGTAGTAGCAATGCCCAAGGACAAGTGTTCTCTGTCTTTGGGATGCAAGCTTGCAATGTATATCCAAGCAAAATGCCAGAGAGCTTGGCTTAAGTAAGAACATAGGTTAAGGCCTCTGTATCTTATGAATCAAGAGAGAGGCTGTAAACTGCAGAGCACATGCAGTTGAATGGCTGTGGCCTGCAGTTTATAAAGTTTCCTGTTATTCTGTAGGGCAACCTCATTAACTAGAAACATTTAAATACTCACATGTATTTTAGTGTGTCTACTCTGCTCTTAACATTGAATACATGCGTAACTCTTCTAAAGAAAGAGTTCCTCCATTTCATTGTATACTAGCTTAGAGAAGGTCTTAGCACTTAATAAATACTATCAACTTTTCAAACCATGCTTTGCACTCTTAAAACACTGTGCAAGCACTGTCTAGTGACATCTGAAAAATATGCCGAGATCAATGTTCAGTAAAGTGTATTACATATGGCTTTTTACCCTTATTCAGTGACCATAATTTCAATTCTCCTGGAGATAAGGAACGGACAGAGCAGGCTGCCACCATCTCTGTGGTATTTTGTGGCTACCATCTTGATTTTTTTATGTCAAACTGGAGAAGTTAGGAAGTTTGCTTAATAAAAGCAACAACTATGGACAAGATTAATTGCACCAAAGAATGAATTTTTCAAGAAAGCGGAATGTTCTCTCACTGTGTCCTGTATTTCTCCTTGTGTTTTAAAACAGAGCAATACATTGGAATAACTTTTCTTAATAGGCTACATTTGCTTTTGATAAATTGAAAACAGTGAAAATAATAGTGTGGGAAGTTGAGAAGTTTTTTTCCTCAAAGCCCTAGCTAGAGAAGATTTCATGTAAGAGGGTGGAAGACATTTTCAGGAGGTGAATAAACAGGCTCAGTTATTTATACTGAAAAATTCCAAAGATTAGGCTTCTGCTTTTTAATGTCTCAGCCCTAAAAGGTATATGATATATGTGTTGGGTTTGTTCTTCTTACATTTGCCCTTTAAGTGCAGAGTCCATTGATAGCTATTTAGAAAGCACCCAGGACTTGAGTGCCATGTGTTATAGGGGAGCTAACAAGAGAGAGATTTTAGATATAAGGACTAGTGCTTAAAACAACCTTATGAAATTGCTGGTTTCTCTATACTGCTGGGAATCATCCCAGGGTAGCGGGGGAGCAGGGAAGCCTTGAAGAAATGGGCCATAGCCAATGCTGTCATCAGTGCCAGAGGGAGCCAGGCTGGCAGCTCAGTCAGGGTTAAACCAGTGTCTAGCATCTGGACACTCCTGAACACAAATCGTTAATGCTAGGGAGCTCTGTAGCCATGCAGCCATGGAGACACGGGGTGGCTACCCTGCTACAGGTGACATGTCTAACCTTTGGAGACAGTGATCAGATGTACACAGAGGTGACAAATAGTTGCTTTCTTCATCCTGTCACACATCCCAATCAGAATCATATTTACCCTTCTCTAACAGTGGATTCACACATATTTTTTCACCCATCTTAACGCCTGCAAGGGGTCATCCTTGCTGCTGAAATAGGCAGGATGCTGCAAAATTATTCAGTACTCCAGAGAGATGTTTAAAATGTAAGCCACCGGGTTTCATGAGGGGACAAGCCTTTTCCAGCACTCACCAGGTCTCTGGAGCTTACTTTCTCTGATGCAGTGCGATTTTGTATGGCCTTGCAAGAGACCTTTTTGGAGAGGGTTGCGTGTAATGCAAGAGTTTCTGGAGATGAGTGCAGAGTGTCAAATCTGACCCACCGCTGTGATTTGATTGCAGTATTCATGGTGGCTGAAGATGCCTGAAATGCCTGAAGATGTAGTCATCTTATGAGTTATTATCTGAACTGGACTGCCAAAGTCATGAAACTGGGGGTGTGATTTGGTGAGACTTGCCAGAGCCTCTGTCAGCTGCTGAGGAACAGAGTTCCGGAGGGATTGATGGGAATTGGTAGATGTTGATGTTTCTAGGGATCAGACCTACATCCCTTTAGGAATAATTATTACCCCATGACTGATACAGCTTTCCCAAAATTAGAATATGTTTGCACCCTTTTTTTTTTTTTTTTTTTTTTTTTTTAACATAACCTACAATGAGTCTGGGGCACTTTGGTGGTATGTGAAGTTGGCAAAACTGGTGGTCTAGGGCACAAGCTTGGGCTATTAACCTCTGACTCCCATTAGTTCCCAAGAAATGCCTAGTGATCAGTGTTTCAGTGTTGCTTAATTAATTTGTAGTGAACTGACAGGAAGATGTGGACCTGTTTTCTCCTAATTATGTTACTTTATAAATACATCCTTTAAAAACCTTGTTCATGTTATTCTTTAGACTTTTGACCTCCCATTCATCTTTCCCCTGCCATACCACAGATGGACTTGAATCTAGCATGAACAATGTCAAGTCTTCATCTAGCAGGAGTGCTCACCAGTCTTTCTCCTAGCTGCTCTGGCTTGCAAATACCCTGTTCTCATATAAATGAGAAAAATGTCTTTATCCTCACTTCTCTGTGAAATACAATATATTTGGAAGATAAGCCTAGACCTTCATGTTAATCATAAATCAATTATGTTTATCCTTAACCTAGAAAGCATGAAAATTCCTTCTTTCCTTATTGCAAAATCCAGTAGGATATTGACAGTAATTATACCACTTTTTATATAAATCATAAGCTCATATCATAATCATTAGAGCTACAACCGAGTAGTTGTCTACCTTAGAATATTTGAAATGTCCGTTTCAATTGCAGCGGAGGTTTGGGAATTTATTTATTTTTAATAGCTGAAGTAAATCCTTTTATTAACCAGATTTCCCCTTTTTATTCCTCATGTAGCCTTTTGAGTTTAGTCAGATTTTACACGACAGAACTCTGCATGAAGAAAGTGAGAAGGGAACTACAAGGTTGAGCCTGTAAAATACTGTCTGTGCCCAGTACCATTGGCCATTGATTTGGCAGATAAGCACCCTGCAAGATTGCTCCTTACACCTTGAGTCTGTTAATAGATTATGTCAGTCAAGCTGTCCCCACTGTTTGTTATTACTATTACTTGAACCATCCAATGTGTTTATCATACGGAGACCTCCTCTGTGTTAAGGGATGTACAAGGACAGTGTAAACGTGAGAAAAGGTGGAATGAAAGAAGTATCCTTCATTCTGCTATATACATAAGCAAGTGGGATGCAGAAAAAGTAAAGATACTTCAGTGTCGTCAAGCTCCCAGATTTTGGGGGTTGAGTTTTGGGGTGGGGGTTTTTTGTTTGGGTATTGGTTGGTTGGTTGGTTGGGCTTTTTTTTTTGGGGGGGGGGAGGTATGTATTTACAGTGCTGATCCCACCTGGAACACAGAGGTTCCAGCTTACTTCCCACTCCCTTAAACCAATTCACCCCATGTGATACTGAGGTTCTGGGCTTGGCTCACATTGTGACAAGCAGTGCCAGAAGAATAAATCCACTGCATCTTGCCTTGCAGTTTAGTTGGCGAGATATCAAATAAGCACACTTATGTTTAATAAGCAAACTTCATGTTTAATTGTCAATGTCTAGAACTCAAGCACCAGAAATATCCCATTATTCTGTGTGCGTTATGAAATAGGTGTCATGGACTCATTTCTCCTGTTCGTCTCGTGCTCTGTGGAATGTAAGCATGATCTTATGGTCAGGCCCTGCTGCCCTTTCCACATTAAGTACTAAACTGTCAGAATGAGTAGAAACAGGTGTATGCAGAGAAAGAAAGATGGCTATATCTGAAGGAGTGATTTTGATTGTTGCAGCCATGGATGAAATTAAATCTGGCTGAGAAGTGCAACCAAAATTTTTCAGGCTCATTTGTGTACCATCACAGCTAGTGACATATGTGCCGGCAAGCACGTTAGTAAAAGGGCACTTCAGAAATTCTCCCCTCATGGCAATCCCCATTTCAGTTGCATGTTATTGCTTCTTGAAGACTCTCTGCAATATTTTGGCTTTGTTATGTCAAACTTTACACCTCTCTGGCCGCAGTCTACATTCTCTCATTACTGCATTGCTCCCTTAATGGTCAGAAAGGTGGTGGTGGTTTGTTTTTTTTTTTTAAATCAAAAAACCCACTTTATGCTAGCAAAGTGATAAGTGGGAATAGCAACCAGCTTGTCATATCCAAATGCTAAAACATGCCCTTTCATTAACTGGCATCCTAACAAATTATCATGATGAATCAGAATCAATCTTCCAAGTAGTACTCCTGTGAAGTATCAGGCATGATAGTTCTGCCCCTGAGATTTCATTTCTTATTCAGTTTTTTAAAACTATGTAAAGATGCATGAGCTCAGCCCACTTTTTGAACTTTTCTGTGAAGAAATCAAAACTTCCTAATGAGTAGGCCAAAAGATTTAAATGTACCCTTCGTTTTTCTTTCAGCCTGTACTCTTCCTACAGGCTGGGGCTATTACTACATCATGCATAAAAGCAGCTACTGTTTGTGTCGAAGCACAAGTATGGTAACTAATTTTACAGGTTACGTAGAGTAACGAAGAACTGAATTACTACAGATGGGTTTAAATAGCCAGTGAAATGGTCTTTCATCACCACTTTGGTGGGGAAAGGGGGACATCTGGTGGGAGGTCTTTGTAAAAGTTGAGCAAGGCCGTTTCCTACTTGAAGCAGTAGGATACCAACCCCTGTGGAAGTGGTATATTCTGAGTGACTGTTAGATTTTGCTTGATTTCTAACAAGAGTGTTGATTAATTAAGACTTATCAAAATCACACAGCAGAATGCTTTGCAGTGGTGCATGCTGTAAAGCCCTCACTTCCCTTTTATCAAATTCACAAAGAAGTATAGCTAAGCCTGGATGAATGCCCAGTACCCTCTTGCAAAAAGATTTTCACAAAAGGTCTGGGAGAGAAAGGATGTGAGGAAGTCTGATCCAGAAAAAGAACCTAATACTTTTTGTGGGGGGTTAGAAAATAAATATTAGGAATATGAAAGCATCGCATGAGTGCATAGAAAGCACGATGTTGTGGCATTCACCAAGCCTTGAGTAGACATGTCCTCAAGGATTATAACCTGCTTAATCAAGCCTTGGAAATGCAATGAGGCAGGAGGCAAAACATATAGTAATACTTGAGCATGACACTTCAAAATAAATTGCAGCAGATTAGAAGGAGGCATAAGAATGTGGCACACTCAGGGTAAAATGCCCAGTATACTTTGACACATCATGTAAATAATAAGTAATGATCGCATTGATTGATAAAGAGGAGAAGAGACACGAGTCTTTGTTGTTTCCATCTTCTCTGATCCCTTTGTTGTTTCCATCTTCTCTGATCCTTTCCTAGCAACAGCCAGTCTGGAATATGCAGCTTTATTCCTTCTGCTGACATTTCCTAGCTTCTGTCTCATTTTGTGAATGACCCCCTTCCAAAAGCATCCTGCGAGGAGGCAGCTCCAGGGTCACAGCAGCCACAGGGTGAGAGCTTCCATCTTGCTGTGGGAGCAGCAACGCTGGGAAATCATTCCCCGCATAAGCATTGCTGCATGGGGCTTTGCGGAGAAGACAGCCAGCACGATGTGAGACCTGGCCCCTGCTGCTCTTTCTGTAAGGCCTTCCTGCATTGTAGCTGAGCTGTCTCACCCACTGCAAACCGGGTGGATTTCATTTCCATGACATTCTGTGGCAAGCAGACACATTTCTTTTCACCAAAGAGTGCACAAGAGGTCTGTTGCAAGCTGAGAATTGAAGGGGGTGTACTTTTTCCCCTACTGCACTGCATGCCGTATTTCACTTCTTTGTCTGAATCATCTTACATTCTGCGTCCCGTGGCAGCATAGTACACATTTAGCCCATCACTGTTATAAACTTAGATTTTTTTTCTAATATTTCTCAGTTCTCACTAAAACATTGTCTCTGAGCACATTCCAGATTTATCTGCAGTCTTTAAAGTGCAGTAAGGGACTATCAGTGCAGACAATTTATGCTTGCATTTGCATTTAAGTTATCATTAGCATAAGGTTTTAAATCAGATTATGATTAGCTTGCTTTTGCAAAGCTGAAGCAGAACTTCCTAAGATAAACTGTATTTTGCTACTATCTAAAAAGTTATTTCCATATAAAGTATGTTTATTAAATGGGCTGAACTGTTATAAAGTCCCTTTAAATTTATGAAAAGACTAAGAAACTTCTTGGCAAGTATACTTGAAATTACAATATATAACATAAATGCTTTTCATGCTATATAAAGAATAGCATGCAAACAGTCCAACTAGAAAAGTTCAGCATGTTCACTTATGCTCTGAGTATAACATAAGTCAAGCTGACCTAATTTTATATGAGGCCGTTTTACACTCAAATATACCACTAAGCTTTATTTTATCTGTTGTATTTTCATTATTTTTGGCCAAATCTGAAATGAGAGCATTCAGGCCTCTGAGCTGCTTGATAGAGAGGAATTTAAAAAAGGAACAAGGTTCAGAACTGACTCCTCTGATGGATACATAATTTATTTTAAAAGATAGGCTTCTAAGCTAGCACAAGGAAGCGATGCTAATGTTGTGGTCCTATCTGGAATGCACATTTTAATTGTCTGAACTTCTACTGTAAATGGAGTTTCAATTCTCTCTTGCAAAAGTGAGGGATCTTGTAGTTTGTTGATTTTGGCAATCACTCGCTGGGTAGTTTAGTTTTGTAACACACCACAACTGGCAACTTAAGCCATTAGGAAAATTATTAGAGCCAATTGCCCTTTTACTGTCAAACAACGAAGAATAAGATTTCTTGCACTAAATCTTCAGTTCCCATAGGTTCCTGTAGGGTTTTATATCAGTGATGCAAAGCCATTTTTAAAGGCAGGCTCTCACAGAGGACGATGAAGCAGCTCCGTGAAGCACCATTGCTCAACACAGTTACTGCATTGATGACTCTCCAGCAGGGTACCTGTTGTTTGAATACCCTTTCTCTTTTAGAGATGTGCCCAAACCAAAATTCTGATTTTGAATGCCCACTAATCAAGGAATAAAGTCTTAGCACCTGAATCTGAATTTGTTTCAGAATGGTAGATCATCTTTGCCATTTCTGAGAAGATCTCAGTGAGATTGTTCTCGTGGGGTGTCCATTGGCTACGCTGTGTAACTAAATTTTCAAAATAATTGACCGATCCAATTGCCTGTGGTTACAGAGTTTAGCATGCTTAGAAAGGTAGTCAAATTTCAGCATCAGTCTGGTATGTTCTTCTATTTCTACAACATATTAGTCCAATGAGATTTTCTACTTTTCTCTGGGATGTTGAATATTTAATGCTTGCAAGTAAAAAATACTAGTTGTGATGGAAAAATCATCTGAGATGTTGCGGCAGGTCCTGCCTTCCTGTGAGCCACAGTAGCTTAATAGCTAGGGTGGGTGCTTGCACTACCAAAAGGCCAGATGGAGGGCTGGTAAATGCGTGGGCATTGAGAGGCAAGGTGGGCAAATGGCATCATCCCTGAGGACTGCTGTGTGTTTCCATGCGGATTCCAAAAATGAAGCAGTTTGTATGACTTTGTGCGTGTGTGTACATATATATTTTTCAAAACACTTTCAGATCATTTTTGTGGAAGTGCAGCCATCTGTAAACCTGTTCCTTGTCTGACTTGAGCAATTTTAATTGTCCCAGGCTCATCCATGAAATAAGCAGGTGACTGAGATGTAGTTGCACTAGGGAAAGTCGGTCCCTCGCAGTAACAGATGGCAGCAGTCTTCAGCACAAAAAATAAGTGGCAAGTGTTTGCAGTAGAAAGCTTATGCACATATATAAAAGATATCATTAGTGATTTGGGCTAAAATTATACTAGAGTTAATGCCTGCCCATTCTCTTCTCAGGAGCGGTGCAATGAAGAAGATATATCTATTTTTTAATTGGGGTTTTCAGTCAAATCTTGTATAAACAAATCCAAACTCCATTAAACTATACAAATAGAACCCATGCCACATTAATCTTGTATGGTTTAGGGTTGCTTCTGTACATCATACAACCGGACTTTCTATAGCAGACCTCTCCCCAGTGTAAGTCTGTTGGCATCAACCTACATGGCCTGTGTGCGACGTGTACCCAGCTGAAGGTGTGTATGTAATACATGCCTACATACTTTTCATTATGAACTCTGCATAGGAGTCTTCCATCTTCCTGGAAGATTAACGCTTTTTTTTTGGCTCCAGAGAGGTAAAACGTACTCTGTGGGAGAATTCAGAAAAGGAAACATTCATTTGAATTGAAAACACAGACAGGAGAATACATGACATTTATAGCACAACAGTTTATTTCTGAGGGATTAGCTGATGAGATTTTAGGAATAAATACAATGTACATTAGGTTTAGAAAAGGCTTTTCCCTAGATTACCATAAGAACATTATGCCATTGATTTCTGACACTGGATTTGTAAACTTAAAATGTAGTGCTGAATCAGTAAGCACAGCTTTCGTGGAAGTTAAAAATCACCTCATCCAGTAATTGTTTCAGCTGTAGCTCTGACACCGGCAGAAGCGTGGGAAGTGTGATTTCTGTTCTAACAGTACAATGACTGGGCTGCACTTACTAATTTCAGTGTAATTCCATTGAACTAATGAAGCTACGCTATAAGAAAATTATTTTCTGGTCTAATTTTCAAGTGGGTCTTTCTTTTTAATGTTTTAACCAAAGATAATTGTGCTAACTTGACACCTCTATCATCTTGTGCAGTCCTTGTTTAGGTGATAGAAATATTTGTAAGTGGGAGGAGAACTCAAATACCTTTGAGATAGTCCTATGGTCATTGTTTGTCAGAAAATAGGACTGACACATAAGATTGTGAGAATGCTGGCACAACTGTTTGTGAAAAACATCCCTGAAACTAGTACGGGATTAAAGCTGGAATAATTTTTTGCAAACAAGTCTGCTTAGCATATTTTAAGCTTTCCTACTTGGCAGAAACTGTCCCTGCTTGGTCTTTGTTCAAACTTTTTCCACTTTAATGAGAAGAACAGTCATTTTCACATTTTGTGTGGAAGTAGCAGTAACAACTCAATATTTTCAGTAATACTAACAGCTAGGGACATGCAGGAGTTGATGTGCTGAGACTGAAAACTCTCTTAAGCTGCTTCTGCCTGGACTGGCTAGTGGAAAGATAAGGTTGAGAGTAGCACACATTCTCCTCCTGCATAGAAATGCTAACACTTTTCTTTATGGGCCTGTTTGCCAGGCTTACTTCGGTGTTGGAAGAATATACAGGAAAATGTGCCATATAAAATCTTTGAACTGCAGTCACTCATTCAATGAAAAAAAGCCTGATATTTCCTGCTACTGCAAAGTCTTCACTGTCATCAAGATAAAGTCAACCAGAAACTGATCTTTTCATCGTTCTTTGACATTTTTATGCTCCTTCCATTATTTCTTCTTCCTGTTCCTTCTCCTTTTTCTTTGCCCATTGGAGAAAGAGAGATATATCTATATTTTTCTACATATGTGCATTTGCATATTTTTATAGACACATATATGAGTTTAAATTTATATATAAACATACCTATATATATGTAACCTTGCAAAAGAAAGCAATCACCCACAACTACAATTCACTTCTCTGGCTCAGCTGTGCTGAGTGGCCATCAGGCACCAGAGAACCCCAAAGCACAGAAGAGCAAAGAGACTAAGGCAGCGCAGGTAAACTGGGCCATGTGCTCTCTCAGGACGAGCTCCCACGACACAGAGAGAGAGAAAATGCCGAAGTGCCTGGGCCTGCCTCAGAAGGCCACCAACGCTCTGAATCATTCTGGCTTACCACTATGTTGGTACAAAATATTTCTATTACAGTAGCACACAGGAGCACATCTCGAGATACGGCACTGCTGCGCAAGGCTCTAAAGCGAACCTAGTAATTGCGCACCGACTGCCTAAGAAAGCTCGCATCAATTTAGAGAGCCCTCAGCAAAGTCGCTGCTGTAACAGCAATTACTCATCCTCCAAACACCAAAAGCTCCGTTAAGCTCAGAGATGTGCAGCAAGACACAGCAATCGCATTTCGCCCTGAAGCGTTTGGGAGTTAATAATTCTTGTAGAGAAAATCCACCTCATTCAATTCTCAGAGGAACTCATTGTCCACACAGCCACCAGATCAGCCCGGTTTTCATCTAGAGATGTTGCTTCAAAGGGACAACAAGCATTTCATGCTGTATGCTGGAATGTAATTCTGCATCGCTAACTCATAAGAAGACAATAATGAACAGCTATGCAAGTGACAAGAACTACAACAGCGACGGATAATCCTTGGCCAACAGCAGCTGATAAGCATGTGCGGGGTAACAGAGAAATGTTGCTCGGCAGCTCAGGCTTTGAGGGGCACAGTGGTTTCCACATACGCAACACTGGGTCCCATTTCTGGCACTCTCGGCTGCCCCCCGAAAGGCCTAGGGCCAGGCACGGGCTGGGGGCTGCTCACATCTCCCGCTCACCTTGCTGCGAACATGAAGTGCTTTCTATCACATCCACAGCTCTGCAATGGTATAAACCTACTTGAAGGGAAAGAGAAATCAGGCTTTTGGTGTCCCTGTAGCTCAGTTCCTCCTCTTTTAAAATATTGCGAAGGTGTATTTATGTAGTATTGTTTTAAAGTTCAGATGCCTTAGTGACAGAGGCCTTTTACACAAATATTTGGAAGCTGTTCTTATGTGAGCTTTTAAAACTTATCTCCTCTGGAGTACTCCAGGGGTCTAGACAGATTTATTCCCTTCACATATGCTTTCTTTCTCTCTCTCTTTCTCTGTTCCTCCCCCTGCCCATGCTCTGTAAAATATATTAACTTCTTTGTCTTGAAAGGTATTTACTTTTAACTTATTCAAGAGATGGCCCTGAAACTCCATAGCTACATGAATTAAACATTATCTAGTCTTTGGAGCTGCAAATGTTGCTATGTTACCTTGACTCTATAAGGATTTGGAAAAAAAAAGATATTTTTCCCTCTTCTTCAGTGACTCATTAGGCATTATTCTATATGAAATATCTCCATCCGCTGACTTACATATTTTATCAATGGTTATAAATATCCTGAATGGGTACAAGCCAATCAAATAAATAAATACAGCTGATTCCTGGCTCTTGAATGAGATCAAAGACAACTATAATCAACCACTTTAGAGCAAGAGTAAGTTTATGCAACTGACTCTTAAATTTTTGTTCCAATATATTTTTAAAAAGGGAGGAAGTGCTTTTAATTCCTACCTTATGTTGCCCCAGAGTTGTAATTATTGCACCACTTCTTTGGATTTAATCGTTTTATGATTTTTTATGTGTCCACGTATCTAATTCATAAATTCCCAGACATTTTTTCCCACTTTGGATAACTTTACCTCCTTTTGGAATGGCAGACCTCAGTACCACGGAAGTAAAAAATAAGCTGTTGCAGAAGAGACTGAAAGATTGATGAAGCACAGGAACTAATAAATTACATGGAGTGAACATATCCTGCACTTATTTCACATAATTCTTTAAAATTATGATGATGTAATGATTTTTTTTTGTTCCATAAAGAGGGCTTTTGGCAAGAACTTGCCCAGTGAACACATCCTAGCATTAAGCCTACACCCACTTTTTTTTTTTCCCCCCCTGACAAGAACTGGCAAAACCAAAAAGCCCTGTAACTGGGAGTAGGTCTGCTGGCGGACACCACCACCGCCTGATCTGCATGCTCCTTTGGGTATGGGTTCATCCTCATTCAGATAGCCCGCATACTGCCTAAGAAACCAACCCCTGCAGAGTTGTGTTATTTAAGTTATTTGACTTAGCTGACTATTTCAGAGCATTCACCCAGGTAATTTGGGATCTTCCAAGCACCAAACATCTGATTCTCACAAATGTGGTGACTGCAGGAAATGAAGCTGTGCTAGAACAAAACTAGGGAAAGATCAAAAGTGGGTATCAAAATTTATTGTTTTCAGCCATGGAGTAATCCGTATTAATAAATTACACTAAGACAATTCAGTGCCGCTAACCGGTACTGATCGGTGCTACAAATGGTAAGCAAACAGCAGTAGAAACTAAGGCTGACCGGGTTTGTTATTTTCAGTTGCAATCTGTGCAACTGTGGTTACATGAACAGCCTCTCTGATTTCAGGAGAACTATCAGCATTCCTCTGTCAATCATGCATGCAGGGGCTTAACATCATTTCTGGCGAAAGAAGCTTCACACACTGTATCACAAATCTCACCTTTGAGGAGACAACACGTTTAAAGGCAGGCACGAAAAGACCTCAACTGCAGGGCTCCAAACAGGAGGTTTACATTGAATTAAGGATGGAAATGGTTTGGGCCCTTCCAGAAGCACCATCTGTTTCTACGGTTGGTCATTGTTTGGATTATTTATGACCACAATTTTAGATTTATCTGGTTAACCTTTGGATAGCCTCCTAAAATAACTATTGACTCTTTAAGTTTTCAAGGTAATATATTAAGATGCAAGGGTTTAATATTATTATTTTACGGAAAGAGCCTCAAGCCTTTTAATGTAATGTATCAATACCTACAAAACCAGGAAAAAGCTATACTATCACACTGCGAAGGGAACTGCAGCATCACATATTTGTTGTTCACACCATGACCTATGCTAATTAAAAATTCTTCATGAGAAAAACAGAAAAGCAAATGACAGCATTTTTTTTTTAGACTTCCCCTCCCCTGCAGTACTTACTGCAAATATCTATCTTCATGCTACGGTTCAACAGAGAGAGGGGGATGAAGCTTCTCCAAAAATAATAGAAAAGAAAAAGGAAATGCATCCTGAGGATTCATTACTTGCACCAGGCTTAAAATGGATGAAAGGAGATGGAAAAAAGTCTTTTCTGTATCATTCTGTATGAGCTCATCCTGCACTATTAGACGTGCTGGCAGTCTTTGCATTTTCCTTGAGGGATCAGGTCCCACAATGCAAAAATATTGTGCTAAAACAAAAACGGACAGAACCCTGGTTGATTTTGCAAACATTCATCAAGGATGGTTCCAATTTTGGTCGAAAATAAGCTAGTGGAAATTAGTATCTGTGGAAAAGGTTTTGTAAGACTGAGGTAGTTTTAGTTGAAGTATAATTACACTTTTCATGCTCACTAGGCTATACATACCAATATATAGACTTCAGAATTAAAGAGAATAAACTTTCATGAATTTGTTTGTATTTACAGGGCAGATCACCAGTCAAATGAGAACATTTATAGAATTTATTCTTCAAAAAGGGTGAGCCCACAATCTCATGTAGCTTTTGGCTACCTCAGCCCTTCTGTGGTTCTGTGAAAAGAGGAACTTATCCTATAGTTAGTCCATCTAGTTCAGCTCCAGTGTAAGACTGACGGCACAATGTAAAGAAGTTGATCATCCTGCAGTTCTTTAAACAAAATAAGATTCCACAATGGCTAAACTACGTTTTTTGAACCTTACTAATCACAAACAGGTAAGGTGAGGGAAAAGGCGGGGTGGGGGGGGGGGGGAGGGGGGGGGAGGGAGAGTTATGCACCCTTTGTCCTTGTGGTTAATTGGCTTCAAATTCACTTAACCCCTTGTGGAATCTTGTGAGACATATTTTTGTTCAAAGTGCCCTGCTGATTCGATAATGACATGAAAATTTTTTACATTTGTTACGAAGCAGGCACGTGTTTTGAAGTTTGCTACAAAATGAACAGAAAACTACCAGTTATTTTTACATGACTTAATCTTATACTACCGCCTAGTGGCTAAGATCTAAATTAGCTGCTGTACAACTTCACTATGCTTTATATATGGATACAAATATATAGTGGTTATGTATGTTATAATATTATTTTCATTAATTTTTAGAAACCATATTATCTATATTATATGTCCACACAGTAACACTGCTGCCAAATATAGTGAAGATCAGAGAAATTCCCATGTTGAAGGACACTAATATTCATGTTGAGCACTGCTAGTGATTGAGTGCAGTCTTAATATCAACAGGAACTCTGTTTCAACATAGTTATGGTTTCAGATAGAATTACTTTAAAAACAAGCTGTAGAGTATGACTTCAGCCATCATGTTTGAGATATCAGTTCTAATCTTTAGGAAGAAACATTCTTGGGGTAGATTGTGTTGTAAATGTCCAGTGAGGAGCTTCTTGCGTCTTCCTACAAACTCTTGTGTCCCAAACATTCATGGGCTTAGTGGTGAATAGAGTTTATCTTGCTCAGTGTACCAGATTCAGACACAGTAAACCCTCGGGCATCTATTTCCCATTCATTGCTGTAGCTCCTGTATCTGGCTATGTTCACAAAACCAAGCCCATGAGTGTATTGAGCTTGAACAAGTGTAAATCATTCAGGAGTTCCAGGTTTTCCTGTTTCCTCCATGCCATAGATTCTAGCAGCAAAAAAACCTGGGCTCTTCCAGAAGCTTAGAGGAAACCACCAGTAGTAAAATCTCTTTCTGCAACTGACAGTGACAACAGCTAGCTGGAGGAAAGGATTCCTCCTCAGGAAGATGAGTTTCCAGCCACTCACACTACGTGACTTTTAATTCTTGGCATTCTGCACGCCTGCCACAGAAGCTGCTCCTACTGCAACTGTCAGCACTCTGCGACGACGGGAGTTATGGTAGCAAGGAGCAATAGATGTGCGCCTTGACTACTTCTAAATTTTTTTTTAAACCAATATATCTATATATAAAGCTATATCTAGACAGAGAGATCTAAAATTAATTGATTTAGGTCTCTTCCCTAGAGGCGTCTGTAACTCAGGTCTTGCTGGAAGGAGAAATTTAAGTACACGAAATTAGGTGTGGAACAGAAAAAAATAATGGCATTTTGTCCACCAGGTGGCACTTCATTATCGGGCTTCTGTGTTTAAAAGATTACCTGGAAGGCAGAACACACTTTAGGTTATGATTATATGAGGTGTAAACTATTATTGAGCAAGGTCCTGTCTATTTTTTGAAACATAATCTGCCCAGATCTATTCTGGGGAGGGGATTTTGATCTTACTGAAGGGAATGTCATTGCTTTAAAAGAAGAGCCATTTGGCCTCAATTAGGTGGAAGCGTTCGGGAAACAAAATCCATTTCAGTGTGCAGGACAGACTATTTTTCTTCTCTCTGATTTCTTAGAAGAGCTATATGTGTGACGGTGAGCGATTTTATATCTAATGCAACAGAGAAGGGAAGGGGAAAAGGGGACAGTCCCTGTGTGGCACAAACTCAGTATTTTGGATGATGAATAAGCTGAACAGGCAGTATTAATTCCGCAAGAGCTTCCTGCCCTGATGGAAAACATCCCAGTATAGAACTCATAAACCTTTATTTTGATGTAGTTTTAGTCCAACACACACATTGTCTGATGTTCCTTTTCCATCATACCAGCTGGAAGTTAGGCTGCCGACATTAACGTAGTGTAAATGAGGAAAAAAATTCTCTCTGGTGGCGGCAGCACAGTTGGAGTCTGGAAACCATCCTTTTAACAGTCATATGTGCAAAAACTGTAATTAAATGTTGTTTAAAAATGTTTTATTCTGTCCAGTTTGCATTATTCTGCATGAGTATGTTTAGGTAAATGTAGGCATGTACGGTGTACGTGATGTGCAATAGAAGCTGGAACTGTTTCCCCAGTTGAATAGAACCATCTCACGCGGCAGCACTCCGTACACCCCAGTATCCCCAACCAACATGCTCCTGGAAAGATGACTTCAGGCCTTACCTCTAGACCATTGCAATCCTTTCCCCTCATTCTGTAGCAGCTCTCCAACAGTAATGGCTTTCCCAGAAGCAACACAGTGAGATCACAGCAAATATCTGCCAAGGCCTTTGTGCTAGGATGGGTCTCTGATGCTGTCTCAGCTAGAGATTAGGGAATAGCAGATTGATGACATGGAACTGGAGAAGGGGTTTCATTTCCCAGCTAGCCAGTCCACATTTTGGCCTTACATTTCTGTTCATTTGCATCAAGGGTGATTTAGAACTATTTGTGCTTTGCTACTCCATTGACTTTCCAGGCTTCTCAGAGGCTGCTGAAAGCACTTCTGTATACATTACTGCTTGTTGAAATAATAAGTTTTCGTCTCCTTAGTGTACAGTTATTGAATGTTTCCTGAACCCTGGCTAGTGTTGTTCTGCTGCAAAGGCACGTTTTAATATAAATAGCTTGTCAGTGAGCTGGGAAAAGGCTTCAGGTGGACGAGTAATGATTGTAAGAGCAGCTACAAGAAACAGTATGTAAGGTATCTAGTTCTCTTTCTTAGAAACAATAAAAGTTTTCATCTTGTCAATGCACAGAACTAGCATAAAAGTCCCATTTACTATGACTAATTTGGTTCTGTTAAGGAGAATTGTTTCCAGGGCATTTGCTTAAAACAGCTTTTCTACAAAGAAGTGCAATCGTGTGCTTATCTACAGCATGCAGTAGGAACCTGCCTGACCCTGTACTGTCACTGGGAACAGACACTGAACTGGAAATGATAGGTCCAAGTAGTGTACAGTTGTAGGAATAAGCAGCTCAAGTATAATAAGCAATTCTTAGAAACATAACTGCATACTGGAATCACACTGATGCTACTTCTGATCTGAAACACTTCACTAGTGTTCTTATTATGAGTTTTAGCTGAGTTGGTAAAAACAAATACCAAAATGAAAACTGATGTAAGCTACTTCCCTTAAAATTTGCTCTATCTGCTGTGCCTTAATTCCTTGAGATCCTCAAGTTCTATTATTCTATCAGGCCACACTGAAAGTGTTTGAGGGCCTCTGCATGGATCTTCATTATACATCTCAGGGGAACATCTCCTGGTGTAAAACCTTTCTGCCAAGGAACAAATTCTAAGCTTCCCTTTGATGTCATCTCCACCTCCCTTCACAAATCCCATCCTGCTAGTCCCACCCTACTTCTACTTCTTCCTCAACCCAGAATTAATATTGGAATGCTTTACAAAAGGAATTAAATGGGAAAATTTCTTACCTTTACCAAATTCAGTCCAAAAAGTACTACAGGAATGGCACTCTCAAACTGGGAATAATACTATACTTTATCATTGTTGCCATGGTGATCAAACCTAGGATGGTAACCTTGTTTTCATTTTTTTTAGCTCCCTCAGCCTGTACTTCTGATAATGCCAAAGAACTTGGTCCCTTGACAGGGGTCTGATTAACTGCAGAACACCAAACGAATCTCTGAGCCATGAAAAAGAAAAGTAGTTAAATGTTTGAGAGTTTTATGATTGTATCTCCAAAAAGGAAAGAGAAAAATGGGGCAGGGATGAGAATGTGCTCCTACTGAGAAAGGAGTGATGGGTGATGAAAGAGAGTAAGGATGAGGCTAAGACATAGACATACAGAAACAACATTGTAAGTTGACAAGAAGCAGGCAGTCCCCTTAATGTTTTGGGACTCCTCCTAGTGCCTCCCAGTGCCAGACTCTTGACCAAGGTTCTCAGAGGAACAACACTACTCAGGAGTCATAGACCAATTTCCTTGACAGTTTGTTCCAGGCACATATATTCCCTTCCAGACCTCACTTCAAAGGAGATTGGTGAACACTTAGTTCCACCTTCATTCCCAGAGCTGCAAATGACAACGTTATTTTTTCACATTCTCTATGGCAAGGCAAGGACTAAAAGCAAAGTTTAATTAAGCTTACGCACATTTTTTAGAAGACCAGAGGTGTCTCAGTATTGTGCATTTGTGAACTCAATACACCAGTAAGTCTCATCACGCCTATATTTTGGCTGCTTTGATCAGCAAAGGGTTTCTTACAGTGATATGCACTATTTGATTGCCATTTTAAAGGATTCAGTGGTGTTCCACAGAATCACACGTACACCACAGCCATTGCTAAACAATTGCATAAACCAATGAAAACCACAGTCAAAGTTCAGTGCAGCTTTTTAGCACACAGCCTTGTAATTTTGTACTGTGGTTTGCAGAAGTGCTTCTCTCTATTAAGTTCATCAAACTACAAAATCTCTCAGCTGACATCAAGAGAAAAAAGCCAATCAGATAGGAAGGCCAGGGAATTCTAACTGAAAAACTAAGGATCATATAACTTCATAAGAATTTCAAAATGAAGGAAAGCAGCAGGAAAGCCAAGTAATTGAGCAAGTAATTTGAATTTAAATGGGGTTTAGTTTAATTTCACTTGCCTTTCCAAATGTAAAGATCAGAAGCTTTATTAGATAATACATTTGGAATTTATAACCGTTTGTTAAAATTTCTGACATTTTCTCCTTACAAAAATACTTCCAAAATAAAGGATTTTTTGCTTTACACAGGTTTTGCTGCTTTGGAGCAACACAAGTTCTCCTTATTCTTTTGCTTGGCCATACCCTCACTCATATGACAGTGATGAAACCAACTGGGCATTTCTGTAGTCAGTGAATTCAGGTTGAGGTTCCGTATGTAGTATTGCAGCTAAAGTAGCACTTTCCAAGTCATCAGCTGCAGTGTCAAAGGCGCTGTAATGTCATAGAGCCATAGAATCCTCAGCTGGAAAGGACCTCAAGGATCATCTGGTCCAACCTTTCTAGGTAAGAGCAGTCTAGCGAAGATGGCCTAGCACCCTGCCCAGATGCGTCTTAAAAGTGTCAAATGTCACATTAGACTTGTCTCACATTCATAGCTTTTAGCATCAGTTCTCCTCTCCAGCAATCACACACCAAACATTTCCTTCAAGCCTCAAAATGCAGTGCTGTTGCCTACGCCTCCTCTGATTGCTGCTGCTGTAGCCACGCTGAGCACGAGCAGCACGTTTCTTCCAGGCAGCTGGCTTTCGGGTCACACTGGAACGGCACGTAGAAGGATGCTAAATGTCTCCCAGGCGGCCATCGTGCAGTTTAAACAAAACTTCGGGTTAACAACAGGCATGGGTTCAAGAGCTTGCCTCCGTCTTGACTAGGTGTCTTAATTAAAGAGCTTCTCTCTCTTAATAACACTGCCCCGGGTTTGTCTAAATTGAATGCTTATTTTAGCATCAGTTAGATCAGCAAAGCTGGTCTGACAGGCTGGTCTCCATGAGGTTGGTCTGGAATAAGCTATCTTACTATGAATGTTTCCAGGATAGCTGTTCAGAGTCGAAACCCCATTAAAAATAAATAAAATAGCTTTACTCCAGTACTATTATATTCTGATATTTTTTGGAGTTAAAGACCTACGTAGTTTTAGTAATTAAAAAGGGAGGAATGAGGACACAAACAAGAATGTGAAACGTAGCTGTTAGGAAAGCTTTTCAGTAACTTCCTTTTCCATTGTTTTTTCCCCTTGGAATTAGTCATTTTCTTTCCTTTTTTTAACAAGCAGAACAGACATGCAGAAGCAGACCAGATTTAAATTCTTTGGTGGTGAGAAATTTGCTCCGTTTTGTTTGGATGTTTCCCCTGAATATGAAGTACAAAAATTATTTGAAAAGGCAAAAAAATCCTAGGGTATTTCAAAAGCTAAAAGGCTTTAGTTAGTTTTTTTATGAACTACACCAGCTCTCCATAATTAGACAATAAGTCATCCAGGCATTGTTAAGTCTCTTCATTGCACCTAAGCACAGCCTCCACTGAAGCCGAATCACAATCCCTGAGTGGCTTTAAAGACTTAATAGCTGTTTCTCTAATGTAAGTTCATAATAACCTTTATACTAGCTCTCCAACACTGTTTAAAAACAAAAAGTAGTTATTTCAAAGCAGAACTCATTAACCATTCTCAGTATCTTAATACATAATATTTAAGCCAATTTGCTCAGGAGATGAGGAACAGAAGGCTTGACAGCCGTGAAAAACTCAATTATTTGGGATTTGCTTGGGGTTTTTTCCTTCATATTTCTGAGTTTCCCCTTTCCCACTTACTCTGTTTGTCTTTTGTTGCCCCGAGGAGAAATTGTAGTAGCAATAGTAGCTTCTCTGCATTTCTTTAATTAAATTCTGAAAGGCGCCAGATGCTTCCATTTGCAATCTCCCTTTCTCTTACTAAAGCATGGAGAAGTTAATCATATAGTAGGCTTTAGTTTACTCTGAACCCAGGCTGGGGCAGTGTTAATTAAGTCCTGCCATTTAGTTAAAGGATAGCCTGTCATCACAACAGGTCTCTGCTGCATTCCTTTGTATTGGGTTTTTTCAATCCAGTAAGGAATTCTGAGATTTTAGCTTGCTCTCTCGTTTAAATTATTAAAGACTTGATCTGTAATAATTTCCTGTTGTCCAAGAACTAAGTGTTATAATTTGGCCCTTAGGAAGTGCCTGGCTCAGTCATATTGAAAAGTAGATAGCTAGGGCTTGAAGAAACAGCAGGAGAATTTCAAAGGATGGTGGTTCATTCTACTTTTAAACAGATTCAAAGGTTATTTAGGTGCCCAAAGGTACAAGTATGTGTTCCCTGGGATTTTCACAAACATCTCAGGCCACTTTTAAAAATCCCAGTGTGGCATTATCTGCATCCTGAGGTGTCTAAACACTCTGCAACTGTTTTTCTTGACTCTTGCATCCTCTTTCCAAGGGTTACTGCAGTGTTAAGCAAGGCAAATGTTAGGCAGCTATTTTGGCATACACCCCAGAAACAGCCACTGAATTCACAACCTTTACCTTTCATAATGGAAATTTTATCCGAATAGTCAATGGTGCAACTGGGATGTAGATCACTTCTCAGGTACACCCTCAGGCTGACAAGATGAGGTTTTTATCACTTTGCCTTTTTCCTTCCTGCATCTGGTTCCTCCTCTGGCAAGGAAATATGGGCGGACAAGCCAGAAGAGACCCCCGGAGCACTCCGACTGGTGACCCCACTGGAGGGACCTGGGCACTCAGTAAACAAAGAGACCCCAGTCAGAATATATCCTGCTCTACCTTCCTGACCCACGAGATGACTGTCAGACATTCACAGGGATGTATTCGTAGATGAGCTGCAGACTCAGAACTTTATTTCAATGAAAGATTTAACAAATAATTTTTTAAAACATATGCATTTGAGGAAAATGTGCACTGCTTGGGGACAGTTAGCAAAGTAGAGAGGTAAAATTCATCAGATAAATTATCCATTGTGAATTATTCACATAATTCTACGGAAAACTTTAAAATAGTGCAAGATAAAGATACTAATTTATTATTCCTTTCTCTGAAGCGCAAGAGTATGTGAGAGCTTCAAATAACTAGGCTTTGTTTAAGAAAAAAAAATTAAGTTTAAAGCATATCGCTTAGGCCTTTCTGAGTCTTTAATAACTCACTTGGATGAACTTTATCAGATTTGTAGTTATGTCAAATTAATTACAGAAAATGAAACTGGGGCCAGGTAAGCTGAAGTCATCACCAAGCATAGCCCTGACGCCTCAGGCCCGGCTTGAGTCTTGGACACAGGCACACACACACAGAGCTTTCTCACAGGCTGCTATTGTCAGAAAATAAAATACTGTCTCTACTGCAGGCAAAAAAAAAAAAAAAAAAAAGGCCCAGCCAGGCTAAAAACAAAACACGAATTGTGTCGGGTTTTTGTCAGTCTTTTTCCCAATGTCTGTTCATCTGCCTACTCTGGGGTGCCAGGAAGCCTTCTCAATTAAGTACTTTGAGGAAGGTCATTCCTCTTCATTTTATCCTGTCTACCTCGTGCTCGTATAAATTCATGGCTATTTCTTTGAGAATATCAGGTTACCGCAATCCCTTTTGCTTGCCTGGATGCTCAGGATTTTAGTCAAGAATTAATGTCATCTTTCTCAGTATTAACAAAAAGACCTTTTCTGCTGCCACATATCTAGCATCCCCTTTGTTCTTTCTATAGTTAAGTTTTACAGACTCGGAATTACTGAAAACCATAATTAATTTCTCCACATAAGATTTAACACACGCGCACACACAAACCCCCTGTACAGTAGCCTGCTATTCTGGCCTACCCTTACTTGCTCTTGGACCAATGACAACACAAGGTGCACCATTAAGGAAAGCTTGGGGTTTCTTTAGCCTAACAAATTTTACATTACAGGCCCATACTTGTTAACGTGCGCATAGCCTAAACACCCTTGTCCTCACAATGAAAAGAAAAAAAAAAAGCATTTGTTTCATGTAAGCACAAAGAGATTTTTGGTGGAGGAGAGGAAGCATATGAGGAAGAATAGTTAAAACGTTGGGGATGAGGTCATAGATCCATGATGTGAAGTGTTCAGCACCAGAGCCTTATTAAAGAGTTTCCCTCTCCCTTCTCTTTCTTGTGCCCCAAGCCATTTGTTTCTGTCCTTACGACTTGAAGCACCACCCTGGTTTAGTGGCAACAAAACTGTTCATGGGACGAGGCTAGGAATGACCACAAGCCCTTTAGAATACACGGCCAACATTATTTCTATCCAGACCCACAGCACGGACCCCTGTGCAGTCTGCAGGAACAGCTCTGGAAGGGGGGCAATGGGCCACCACGGTGGATGAGGAAGGGAGGGACTTGTGAAACTGGTATGGCACACAAATGGGTTTGCACTGGAAAGACAAAGCATCGTACTAGCAACCCGTCAGACTTATTTCAACTTACAGATGAAGTGAGAGAATAATTTTATCGCTATTGAACACAGCAAAATAAAAGGCTGTATTACTGTGGAGAACTGCTGGAAGCACAAGAGCTTTGCAAGTTGCAGCGAGCAGCAAATTGGACCCATGTTTCCAGTGTCCTGCAGCAATAAACAAATAAATAAATACACTGCCATGAATTTGGACTGTCTATAAATTTTCAAAGCATTTGTTGCCTGCTTTGAGCTTATACTGCAGTGGAACAAAAGCTCATAAAAGGTTCATGGCAAGAAAAAAAAAATCAAAACTCATCTCAAATGGTAGCCAAGAAGAAAGGTCATAAATTAAGAAAGATCAGAGCAACTGAAGTAAGGAAAATTAACGTTCTGTTTTGCAAACTTACTAATCCTAATAGGGTTAGAGGTAAATATTGATCATGCAAGCAGGCTGGGCAGAAAATCAGGCTTTCATCAAGGATGATAAATTAACCTAACCTAATAACAGAATGAAATACAAAAGGGAAAAGTTTGATAGCCAGGGGGAAGCCTTTTGTTGCTTTTTTTTAATGCTGTGAAATAATATCCAAGGGAAATGGCAGAATTCACCTGAGACATAAAAAAATTAGCCTGGCAAAAGCATTAGAACAGGTACTGCAGAAAAAACTACCCGCCAGTGCCTGGGAGTGCTCCGGGTGACCTTCTGTAATAGAACTTCTCCATTACTGTTTTGTTTCTCGCCTTCTGAGCCCCTGTATATGAGCCCATGTATATTTTGCTTTGGCCCTTAAATGAGATTGCACACTGTATATCAACCAGTGAAGAATAGGGATCACTAATGGGGACTGATCTTCAATGTCCTTTTGTCATTATACACAGAAGAAAAAGGAACCAAATTAATTGTTTCATTTCATTTTTATTCAGTATACTCTAATATATTTTCATGTTTTGAATTCCAATTTCTCCCAGTTCACTTTGTACCCAGTGTTGGAAAAGCCATTTCTTGTATTTCTTAATATGCTTGAAGGATCTAAGGAAATTACAGAATTTAACAGCTTTACTTCAAAAATCCATGTAAGAGCTCCAATGACCACCATAAGCTGCATGGTCATACTGGACAAATTGTCTGAGAGTTTAGAGAATTTACTTATATTAACATCTGGAATATAAAGTAGATAAAACCCATCAGATAGTCTGAAATGTTCCATTCATCAGTAAATCCATTATACTGTACAAAACCACATTGACCTCTTCCCAGTTACGACAAAAGTTTCCATTTCCAGAGGATTAAAGAACCTCTGTTTTTTCCAAGCCTTTTAATATTTAGATGAACTCTGGAGTTTGGAAAGATTTGGGATTAAACTGTGCACTCAGAAAACTGAGTGAATCTCATACTGAAGTCAGTTACATCTGTTAGATGCAAAGAAAGAGAAAAAAGAAAAGAAAAAAGTGGGGTGGTTTTTTTTTTCCTGAAGTCCTTAACCACATACTTATTAGAGGAAGTGAGCCAAGTTGCCACTGATAGGAAACGGCAGGTAGCAAGCAGGTGAGAACTCAGCACATCCACTGCCTCTTGGCCCTGTCCTTTCTGAGTCCCCACAAGGGTGAGTTTTGTGTTGAGAATAACCCCGAAGGCCCAGCTTGGTCTGGAGCAGATGCAAGCACACAGTCCTGTTACCTGTTGAATCGGCTAGAGTATGAGGCCCGATTTTAGGCTGGTGATAGGTGTTCCTGATAGCTTTCTGCCAGCTGAAAGAGAAGACACACAGTACCTGCTCTGGCTTAAGAGCTGTACACACAGCGCTAACCAACCAAAAATTGTTGACCTGTTTGTGGTTCAGGGTGTCTCTGTGTTACACGGCTATGCCCTCTCTAATTAAATGGCCTAAAACTGGTTTTATCGTATCATCAAACCACAGCCTGCACTCAGGCAGGCTTCATCTTTGCCTTCATGTCCTCAGGCAAGTAGCTGGGATGGGAAAGTCCTGCGGGCAGGAGCAGCTGACATCCCCGGAGAGGTGGATCACTGCCCCAGCCCTGACAGAAGGCACTAGCAAATGCCAGGGACATGGGAAAAGAAGCACGGGATGAAAGGGATACATTACCCTGGGCGACAAGGCCAATATAAGCACTCTGTATGACTTGGCCGCATTCGATCCCAGTGGCAGCATGCCTTCCCGCAGCTGCCTTTGATCCCACCACTGAAATGCTGCCCTCGCTATCCAGCTCAGTGCCTGGGCTCAGGCAGCCCCTGAACCTCCGACCACTGGAATCCAAAAGAACACTCTCAAGAAGTATCCCTGCAGCATCTGCTACCCTTCCCCAGCACCCAGCAGATATCCACCTAGGGGGAGTTTTAGTCTCACTCGGTCCAGCTGTTCCTACATTTTGCAATCTAGAGAGGGCTTCAGAAAGACCGGCGTGCTCAGCTCATCCTAACTCTGCGCAAAGCGGCAGCATTCAGTTTTCTTCCTATTGCAAGCACCTGTTTTTCCAGAAAACCCTTTAATAACAGATTTTTATCACAAGGTTCCGACTCTCCTTAGTGACCCCCAAATGACAGAGTTGTCCAAGAAGACCTGTCTTTACCCCTCGGGAGATACTTTGTCTGCACGTGTTACAAAGTGATCACAAGTTGCCCTATACAAAACAAATTCTTTTGCAGAATCTGCCCTTTAACTTGCCTCTCTGCAATTTCTTTTGGCACACGGCATTTTTGCCTATCACCAAATCACACTGGGATTTATCCTGGCATTTTCTGAAATTATTGATACTGGGAGAAGGCACCATGGGCAGAAGGTCAGCTATGTCCAGCAGGCTTGGAGTGTGGTAAATTTCACTCAGACAGCCATCTTGGAAGGAAAGTTGCTAAATTGTGGGGATGTCTTTTGGCGACACAAACCCTTCAACTCATTCTTGCGATTAAATCCTTACAAAGCTGCCACACGCTTGTGAATATTTGGAAAGAATCTTGATTTCAGTAAGACAAAAAGTTGAAACATTGGTCACTCAGAGCAGTTTTGCAGGAGCTCGGCTACATTCACAGGGCCAGGCGCCAGTGCTCAGGGCACGCGAAGCCTAGGAAAGCTGATTTTAAGAAGACCTAGAGACTGTGATGTGATTGTGGCATTGCCTTCCCTGTGGGTGTTTGCTATAAGGGGGAACAGGTTTCTCTGAGGTTACCGAAGTTGCACAGACTTGTAATGGTGTTGGCATCCAATGAAATCTCCGTGAGGGCTTCCGAGTCCCTGTTCTTCCCCTCGGTGCCGAGGCTATTGCCCCCAGAAGTGCTTCCCCAGGCAGAGAGTGCCGGGGAGCCAGAGGCAGTCCCTCTGCGCAGAGCGTCTCGCTGCTGCTCAGCATGTGAAGAGTCAGTCTAAGGCCGCCAGCTGCAGCAGGGAGGAGTGGGGCTTTGTTTGAAAGACGATTAGCTTTGCTCCACTGCAGAAGCTAGGGAAGACTCTTCCCCTACGGGGAGACCAACATCAAACCAGTAGAACTGCAGAAGGGTGAGGAGGGAACCGTAGCACTAAGCCAGCCAGCCCACATTGTAGTACTCCCGGGCACAATGGTCGCCAGTCCCCGAGAGGCAGCAGGGATCAGAGGCTGTGCTGTAAGCAACAACGGTGGCCTCAGCATCACCTTTTTCTCAAAAAATTTCTAACATGTTTTTTGTGATCCACAAACCAGCAAATGTTTATGCATTTAAGTGTACTAAAAAGCACAATGAAAGGGACACATAATCAATGCTTTATTTAAGACCTTTTTTTCCAGAGAGAGTTTGCCCAATGTCAGTACTATGCGTGACACTTCATTTCTTCACAAATCACCTGAGGAGCAGAGAGCCTCAGGGATGTTTTCCACAGCTGCTGCTGAGCAGTCACCCTGTCCGCAGAAATATATCCCCACAGCCCTATGGTGGTGAAGCCCATAGGATTTTTCCTCATGCCCAGTGTTTCCCCACGTCAGCAGGACTGCAACGGTTTATGGGCACTGTTTCAACAGCTTGGTATTCCTCCAAGCCTGTCCCCGTTCCTGAGAAATCCTACTAACAAATGGGTCACGGACCAGAACGCCAGGCAAGCAATTAGTCAACTCATCAGGGCAAACCACCCCCGGCCACCCTGCACGCCGGGGAGCAGCCAGGGCCAGCTGCTGCGTCAGGAAGGGGATCCGCGGCCGAGCACAGCAAGGCGGGCAGCGGCAGCGGCCCTGTCACCGAGCACCCCCTCCCAGCTGTCCCCGCACTGGCCCTCAGCCCCAGCAGCCAAACCGAGGGTCCCGGCGGTTGGTATGGCCTCTGTATTGTTCCGCGTTTGTAAAGCATACTGGCTTGTAGCCTGAAGGTGTGAGCACCCCGCCACACGCAGAGGGATTCCTTGCCATGGTTTTAGGTTTGCTACAGCTACTGCTATTCTTTGCCCAACAATAACGACAAGAAAAGCAAAAAGCAGGTAGAATTCCCTCCAGATAACAGTGGGACCCGCATCCAACCACCAGAAAGCCACCCAAAATTCATACGAACCTCTGATTTCCAGAGAACCCTACTGTCACACAACCTGCTAGTGCCTCCAATCATTGCCTGTGGGAAGAGAAGCAAGCCAAGCCTCGCAGAAGCAGACTTGCCATGGTTAAGGCACAAACCGGCTGCTGGATGAGGAGAAAAGGTGCCCGCAGGTGCCGCCAGCGTTCCCACCACAGCTCGGGAGTGCCACCCACCGAAATGCGGCTGTGCTTTCAGGCCCGCTCCTTGCCGTGCCGGGCTGGGGTGGCCAGCACAGACAACACACGTGTGGGACGGGCAGAGGCGAGGCGTCTCGGGGGAGCGGGAGCCGGGCTCACCCCTGGGTGGTGGCATGTCCTCATGAGCGTCTCAGTCCTCCGTGCCCCCTCACAGGGCTTTGACAGACACTAAGTCTTATCTTCTGGGTTTGCTGTTGCATCTCCTTCTTCCCCGCGTGTGTTGGCTTGTTTTGAGGTTGGGACAGTTTCAGCAGAGCGAGGCCAGGGCTTTCTCTTCCCCCAGTGAAGAGCTGCAAACGCCACATCTCCTGCTGCCGAGGAGCTGGCCCGTCACGCGTTCCTTCCCCAGAGACACGCCAACAAGGAGCGGCGCTAAAATTAGCGCTTTATTCACGCCTGGCGTCTCCTGGGTTTAATAAAAGCTTGGGAAATGGGGCTGCTGGGTTGGGTTTGGGGTTTTTGTTTTGCTTTGTCTTTGCGCTCAGCAGCAGCAGGCGCTTCTCCCGCCCGAAGGCCCTCGGCGGCCCTCGCCTGAGGCGGGACCCCGCAGCCGGAGCCTCCCTTCCCCGGCCCCGCCCCCTCCGCCATTCCCGCCGCTGGCAAGGGGCCGCCTCCTCGCCCTCCCGCTGCTCCCCCGCACCCCGTGACGGTCCCGCCCCGCCCGGCGGTAGCGGCGGGGTAGCCGCGGGGTTCCGCTCGGCGCGGAAGGAGCCATGGGCTCGGCGGCGGAGCTGCTGCCGCCGCCACGGCCGCCACCGCCGCCGCTCGGGGAATGCGAGCGGGACGGCGCCGGCGGCACCGGCGATGCCCGGGGGACGGGGCGGGACGCCGGAGGGGGGGCGTTCGCCCCCCCCCCCCCCCCCGGCGTCCCGCCCCGTCCCCCGGATTGCCCCCACCACCGTCAGGCGAGAGAAAACGGTAAACGGCTTTAAATTCATTTTCCGCGGGATTTGCCGCTACAGCCGCGCTCGGTGGCGGCGGGGCTTCTTGGAATTGATGCCGGGGTATCCCCGGCTGGCCCTGTTTGCTGCCCTCCGAGGCGCTTGGTCCGTCTGGAAGAGGAGGGGAGCAGAGGTCCCCACGCCACGGCACCCCAGGGCGGTCAGCATCTCGCTGGCAATAACTGGGGGGGTGCTGTCGCCATCCCCGGAATTCCTCAGTCGTTCAGCTCTCGGTCTTTGGAAGACTTCAGGCTTGTTCGCTGAAATATTTTAAGCTTTCGGTCTCTTCGTTACTTGTGAAAACGGCGTGTCTTTTAATTGGAGGGAAAAAACCCTCCTTTTTTTAACTTGTCTGCTTTCTTCAGGGTCTCCAATTTTAGGGCAATGATGGATGGAAGCGGGCTCTTCGCTTAGGAAATGAAAGGAGCCGTGCCGGTTTCCCTCTTCTTAATTGTAAAATGGCTTTCTGCGTGCTCTTTGTTTTGTAGAGCGCATTTCCCCATGCTTAGACAAAGGCAGTGATCTTAATGCACCTTTATTGATGTTTCATTTAAAGGGAAAAAAAAGAACACAACCGTTTTTGTGTTCAATACTTCAATGCAATGATCTGGTCTGAACGCCTTGAGCAGTTCAGTAAGAGAAATGCTCAAGCACTGGTAATTGCACAGGGGCGAACAGAGCTGCTGGAGTACATCCCAAAGTAATTCCCAGGTGTTTTTGTTTAATCTGTTTATTATTTCTGTTGAAAATTCTCGTGAGATGGTCGTGACTGCACTCAACCGTAAGCGAGCCCTTTCCCAGCTAGAATAGCTCGGTATTTGGAAGCATCGGGTAGCTCTTGCCCGACTGACAGCTAGAAGCAGGCCACTTCCAAAAGATGCTGGCACTTGAGAATTGACTCGGTGA
Organism: Gorsachius magnificus; assembly: GCA_034008185.1. Classification (NCBI taxonomy): domain Eukaryota; kingdom Metazoa; phylum Chordata; class Aves; order Pelecaniformes; family Ardeidae; genus Gorsachius; species Gorsachius magnificus. Next base: position 33,420,691 of record CM067084.1, read on the forward strand.
CCGTTTACCGAAGTTGGTGCCTCGTCCTTGCTCTAAAATCATGGGGCAGAGCAGGACACATACCTGAATGCCGGGTAAGGCCGGGCGCAGCAGTGCCCCTCTCTGCGTCCGCAAGCCTGCCTGCAGGACATTGCTGGAGGAGAGTCAGAAATACTCCCTGGTTCTGGCTGCCATCTCCCTTCCCCGAAAAAGGGAGGTGGGAAAGTGGCATCGGGTCATCTCAGGTGTTACCGCTCTCAAACTGGTTGTAACACCTCACTGAGGAGGAGCTCCCTGCAGGGTACCACCGCTTCTCTCTTAGTGACGAGCGCATTGGTGCAGTTTCAGGGGGTGGCGTGGGGGGACGAAGAGCGGCTTTCCCGTGTTGCCTAACCATGTTTTAAAATGAAGTTGCTAAAGGTACCGTCTGGGTGGCCACAGGCACACTTGGCAGAGAAACTCTCTTCCCACTCTTCTCAGGCATGGGTAGCTTTGACAGAAAGTCCCAGATTCTTTCGTTCAAGAGAGGCATGGGCATGTAGCTTGATTTGGAGGGGCTCCTGGGTCATCAGGCCTAGTCACATGCTGTTGCTTCTTTGCTCTCACAAATGTGTCCAGATTTCTCTCAAAATAATCGGTTCCCCTTGCCCTTTCTGCTTTCTTGGTGCTATGTTTGCTGAGGGTGTTGCACTGTTAGCATAACCGCTGGTCCTCAGCCCATGTTTCCCTCTTTTGTGTTCTCTTAAGTATAAGTACGGGCGCCACCTTAGCATTGCGTGTGGTGCAAGAGAAATGGGGGACAAAATCTTGCTTTGACAGCAGTTAAATTCTTACTTCTCTCAGCTGGTGTAAAGTAAAGCCTGTGTGAGAGCAAATCCTTTGGCCTTTTCTGAGAGCTTTTTTTTAGGTGAGGATCTGGGGCTGGTAACCTAGTTGTGATTTGCTTTTTTCCCCGTTTCCTCCAAAATAAACTCAGTTTGTGTAAGGTCATACCTAGTAGCATAACGCTAAAAGAGTGCCTCCTGACAAGCAGGACCTAAATAATAACATATAGGACCTTTAATTTTTTTTTTAAAGGGAGTACTCTCTAGGAAATAAATCTATTTAATGCCAAACCCTCTGGCTTTAGTTTTCTATTGAAGCTTATTATTATGTCAGCAAGGAAATGCTTAATGAAATTACTGACGGGTACATTTTTAAAAGAACAGAAGGATGCGTTACTAAATGTTATACGTAGCCTTTGGAATTCATTGTTGCAATAGAGTGTAGAATTACCTACTTCGGGAGTAGTTCACTGGATCGGAATTTTTTTCTTAATAGTTGGGGTTATTGAAGGCACCGAAAGACTCAGCTGCTCCTGAAGCCATGGGAGTAGGCTGCCGCTTCACCCCACGAGCTCGCAATTTTTTTCCTAACCGTTGGTAATTATTAGTCAGACGGACAGGTTACCCTGTATTTTCAACATCACTTGAGTTAAGGACCTGAAATCTCCTTCCCTAACCCAGTTTCTAAAATAGGTTAGCCTTTGTCCTATTACTACAGTCTAAATCTCATCAACACCTACAAATTATACCACAAAATAAGAATAGGAAGGTGGAACGCATGTGGGTGTGTAATAGTAAAAGGTGAAGCAAAAGTCCTGCGTTAGGGTAGGGCGGGAGGTGGGGGTAGCGGAAGACGCAACGCCCGGGCTGTCCACAGGGACTTTGCGGCCAAGCTGCGTTATGGCAGAGTTCCTGAAAGCCGTGGCACTGTGGCGCTCTCCTGTACTGAAAGTCGTCTGCCTGGGCTGTAATGGGATTTAGTCTCTCGTAATCTACTTATAAGGCAAAGGCAAAATTCCCAGTTTCTTCAGTGAGGCCAGGGTCTCCCCCACCCCGCCCCCGGTGCTGGTTTAGGATACGTGGAATCCAAAGTGCTGTCCAACAGCTAAGCTAAAACCAACACTTCTCCTAGAAGGTGTCTAAATGCAGAGTTATTATGCAATACCTGTATTCACAAGTAGATAAATTGGCTTAGACAATGACCTTTTCATTAACACGATTTTCTAACCCTTTGGGATGTTTTATCACTGTTTTGAACAGTGCTTTCTCTAAGTGGAGTATTTTATCTTTGAATCGGTGGGTTCAGATTTAGAGAAGCTATTGCAAAAGGTTTTTGGTGTTTCCCATTCAGAATTATGTTGAAGAGGCACGGGTGTCTTCGCTAAGTTCAAGTCCTGAACTTTTTGAAGTTTCCAGTATCGCTAGCATTTCTCCAGCACAGCAAGAATGAGCAGAAGCAAAGCTAGAGGATAACGTCAACAGCCTTGTGGTATCCCTCATGTAAATGTTTCATTGTTCATCAGACTGTAGGGTGGACGTGTGCCGTGTTGCCTGGAACGGTATCATTTCAGTCACAAGTCAGCAGGGGCCAAGAATGTTTTAAAGTAAACTTCTGTGCAGGGAAACTGCGGTGCCTAAGGGTAGAAAGCAATTTCTAACATATTCCACAGTGAGATAATCTGAAAATTGTAGGTTTCTCCTGCTTGCAGTTGTTGGGATTTGTTTCCGAACTGAAAATAGTAGTATCTGACAGGGAGGGCTTAATCCCATATTTGTTCTGGCTCTGCGAATTATTTAACTCTGCTGCAGAGGTTCATATGTACCTAATAATACATAATAATAACTTTCTAAAATTCATTAGTGGGTTTTCTGAGGCTTGACAGCATTTGAAGAAAAAAAGAAAAAACCCCTTCAGACATCCCTGTAGCACCTACAATAGATAGGATATCATGCTCTGCTTGAATAACGTGAAGATCCCATTTTCTTAAAGAAAAAAGTATCCTGGAGACAGAAGCGAGTAGAAATTTCTTCTCCTTAAAAGGCAAAATTAACAGCTGTTGCTTTTCAGCAAGGCAGCGCATCGATAACAGGCTGAACGTCTGGTGGATTGCAAGCCTCTTGCTGGGTCAAGCTGACTGATTTTCGTGGAGGAACCTTGATAAACAAAATCCCATGGAAATTAAGTTTTGCAGGCGTAAGGAAAAGATGGATTAGAGATTGCTTTTGAAAAGATGGTTTAGAATTTGCTTTCTTTATGTAAAACTGCAGCATGGATGGGATGACGTTATGGGGGCAGTGGCAGGTGTGTAAGGAAGGGGCGCAGGCAGCAGCCTGAAATGGGGGAGAGAAGCAGCAGATCGCAACGTGGGGGCAGGCAGGTTTCCTCTCCCTCCGTCCCTCCCGTGCTGGGTTCTTCTCTGTGACAGTTTCCCACCCGCTGCCGTATTCACGGGGAAATTTACTCCTGAAATTATGGGACTCAAACACAGTTTATCAAGGGAAGCGTCTATTGCTCTCGAAGCCTTCTCTGCTCTGCATATGCTCAAGTTGAGTATCTGGAAAAGTGTTTTTCATCTCCTTGACACAAAACTGCTCCTGGTATTTCAAAGTTTGTCCCAGCAACTGTTGATCCTAAACTCAAGCTGCTGTAAAAGCTGTCCACAGGGAATACGGAGCAGTCGCTTTTCTTATGTTATTGCTTGTTTCTATAGAAACATCTTGTTTCTATTTTACAAGCAGTGTCTAGATTCTTGGTATGAAATGAACGTTAACCCAATCTCTGTCTTGCAGTCTTTTATTTAAACTCCCTTTAAGTTTGTCGCTTTTATTGGTAGCTGTTGTGAAGTACTTTTGGCATTAAGAATTTTTCTAGTTCTCTTGCATTCGCTTTTTTTCCCCCAGAGGAACAAGTGAAACTTAGTTTTTCTCTGTCTTGTTTTTCATCTGGAAGTGAGGTATGATTTTTTTTTTTCCCCCTCATTTCCTAATCTGTTCATTTTTCATATTTAAATATCAGATTAAAATTAGCCTAGAGAAACGAACCTGGTGTTTCTTTCTCCAGACAGTTTAAATTAATTTTGTTTTCTTAATAGTCTGTTGGCTGCCTATCAAGATTTTTTTGCTGCTTACATTTACGAGGTCAAATACTAATCGTTAGTTTCATGCTAGCAAAGGATGCGAAGGGGTAGGGATACCGTTCTCCTCCTGCTATAGTAGAAGAGGAGGACAATCGGAAACATTTCCAATAAAATTATTTGCCCTTCTTGAGCATATTTCACTTCCTTTTAATCAAGCATAAGGTATCTTTCTAAATATGAGACAGCAGAGCGAGACGCTGGCGGCGTGCCAGGAGTCACCAGTAACAAAACTGTCTAGTTTTTTTGTGGAGGAGCAGGAGGCAGAAGGCTGCAGCCCGGCCGACCCGCGTGTTGCAGAATTCCTGCTGGTGCCCTGCAACGGGGTGAGGCTGCGGCTCGGAGGAAAGAGGAGGCCACGACCTGGGCGCTCGCCGTGGGCTGCAAATCTCCAAAGCCTGTGAGTGGTGACACGCTGGGCAGCCCGGATGGCTGAGTACCGGCAGGATTGGGTAATTCATTCCCCTGGGACCTACCTTGCTGCCTACCTAACTATCAAATATCTGTAGCTGTGTGTTGGCTGGTACCTGTCCCCGTCTGCGCCCAACTGAAGTTGGTCTCTTATTTTGGAGGGGAGGGAGCTTGTGGTTTCTCCTGTCCTGGTCTCTACTCGCTTTCTTCTCTTATTTTTCTGAGAAGATTGAGTTTGAAGTACTTTCAGTTTTAGTTTGCATCCTCTAAGAAGAGATGACTATGTGAGGCGCTCTCTTCAGAACATTAATGCTCCAGCCTCCAAAAATATAGGAGTATTTTCAGGTAGTAGGCATGTTCCTAAAGTCACATCTCAGTGGCTTTTTTGACATTTAAGCGTCTATGGGCTTCAGCTAACAGACACACCACCTGTTCCCTGGAGTAAAAATAACCATGACTGGAGTAAAATAGTGAGCAGTTAAATACTGCAGAGGAAACTTTTTACTTGAAAAAAAGGAATATGTGTGGGTGGGTATGTAAGCGTGGTAGTGTGATATCCCTGTGTTTCTATATTACGCTTTTTTTTAACCTATTATTTAAACACGTGTTTGCTACAAAACTCAAATGGGCTTTCTTTTCTATCTAACGTGGAAAAAATTCTCTTAAATATGCCATCTCTTTTTCTTTCTTTTATGCCTGTTGATGTGACCGATTGTGATCCAAGGGGCGTTACAAACAATTTGGAAACACTGCTGCTTTTCTCTGTTGGAGATGAACCTTGTGGATATCTATCTACTTCCCTCTCTCTTTGCCTTCTTTGCCCAGCAGCATTTTTTTGACTGTAAAATCACAAGCTTTTACATGGAGGGCAGATATTTTCCCAGTTCATTGGACTTATCCATTGCTGGAGTTCACATTTGTGTAATGCCCTTTTGGGCAGTTGATGCAAGAAAAGAGGAACTGATAGACTTCTACTTGGCCTGGTGCTGTTGTCAAGTTGAGTGCAGGGTGCGAATTTTTCAAGTTCTCTGAACAAAAATAGGAAGGAGGATGTTATTTGGTTTGTTTTGAAGAATTTTGTACCCACAGAGTAGTTGAATGGATTTTTTTTTTTTTTTTTTTTTTTTAAATCCTGAATCTTGAGGTGGAGCAGGTTCCTTATGTTCATCCAGTCCTTCCTCCTGCGGAACGAAGGCTGTTGATCTTCATCCAATTATTCCACTCAAGTCAGTTACTTAGGACTTTCTTTCCACACATGCAAAAAAAATCTCAACCCAAACAAACCATCTCGAGATCCTTAGGCTAAATGTGGAAAACTCTGGACCAAGCTGCTCCTCAGCAGATGAAATGCCTGGAAGGCGAGACCGTAACTACGCCTGTTCTTCTCACGGCTAGGGCAGTGGTGAGGTTACAGGCCTGAGAAATGTTGCAGTCACGTTAGAGCTGGGCGGCTTGTGGTCCTCCCAGACAATTCATCCAGCCCACCGCTGCCTTTCCTGGTAGCCCCATAGCAGCTCCCCCATCATGCTGGCCTTGTGGCAGGGGGTGATGGTGGGGTGGTGATGGAACAGGTCTGTCTGTCTTCCAGGAGGCTGGTGGGAGGCACCGGCTGCAGCTTCCAGAGCAGCTTGGGTCATACCTTTCAGGGCACTTTCTTCTTTCCAAGGGGTGAAGCCGTAGGAGGCCCAAGTTGTTCTGGCGTGGGGGGCAACCCTGAGCACACAGAGATTTGCCTGCACACACATGTTGCAAGGAGTTTGTCACCGGCAAATCTGCCAGGTCCAGCAAGCGTGGGGTGCCCTGTGAGCGTGGGTGCTGGGCTCCATTGCGTGCCAAGGAAAGTGCCGCAGCAGCAGCCGTGCCGTGCCCCAAGGAGAAGCTGCAGGGACTTCTAGGCAGAGCTTGTTGGCAACACCATTTAAGGACATCTAGTCTTTGTGTAAGGACATCGTTGATACTGATGCCCTTTGGTGAGTTAGCATTGCTGATAGCAGAAAAAAGAAATCCTAAATCAGTGCTTCCATACTGTCATTGATTAGCCACAGGATAATAGCTTCCCAAGCCTGTGGTTAGGTTTGTGTCCCCTTCGGATCTATTTGTGTTCTGCATCTTCTGAGGGCTTGGAGAAGTTACTTGGTGTGATCTGTAAATGGTCAGTGGCAGGAACTTTTTCCTCCAGCAGTTTGAGGGGAAAAGACCTGGAACTGGCTACGTTATACTTAGGAGTTGCAGAGAGAGATCAGTCTTAAACGATCACGAAAAGTTCAGTGCTAAGCTTTATCCTTCTTTCCTAGCGAGTGGCATGTGAATCATTGCAAAGCTGGTTTCTTTGTGGGGCTGTGTTCTGATGGGATCTCGTGTTTCTCTGCACGATCAAAACACCCTTGATGGGAAGGGGGTAAGCAAGAAAAAGTTCCTGCTGTCAGATTGGCATGGAGCAGCCTCGGATCATGACTTACTGTGTGCTGTCTTGAACTTAGGCAGCAGTGAGTTTGAGGGAATGTGGTGGAAGCTTGCCATAAGCAAGGGTAGTTAGTGGTCAGAACACACCTTATTTCGTGTGTTATGTTGATGACGAACATCACTGGTAAAGCCACAGACAGATGTTCTTTGGGTTCAGTAGGCTGAGCTGACCTTTACCTTCTCTGTTGTTTTAAAGCTAGTCCAGGAAAACATTCAATTACACAGGAGGTTTTCTTTCCAGAAGCACTTAAGGGATGTAGGAGCACCAGCTGTGCTGGAAGTGGACAGAACTTGAGCTTAGTATTGCCTCTGTGAGCTCCTTGGAGACTTTCATTCTGGAAAAAGCTCCTTTTGTGGCATCCTGCATCTGAGAGGGCACTTCATGGTTCTCTTTAAAGCGACCAAGCCCCAAGCCATTTGGCTGTAACAGCTGGGTAAATTTGATTACAAAATTTCCGTAGTAAATTTTTTCAGAGTTTGCATCTTCAAGTTCTGACTTTCTGCCAGCAAATGGTGGGAAACAGCAGACAACAGCTTTGCTGATGAAAATATGCCATTTTGACTAGGGAGGGAAATTTTATAATGCCAAACATCTGAAAAGACAAGAAAACTGGATGCTTGATGGGAACATTCAGGTACTGCGGTAGGCTTGTGAAGAACATTGTTCGTGCACACGTGTTGAACAACAAGACAGATTAGATACTTCCCCTTCTGTTCCATATGATAACTCTGTTTTTAATTTTAAGTAATCTAAAGTCAAAAATAGAAACCAAATATGAAATGGAGTACTGCATCCAGCTCTGGAGCACTCAGCACAAGAAGAACATGGACCTGTTGGAGCATGGGTCCAGAGGAGGGCTACAAAAACGACCAGGGGGCTGGAGCACCTCTCCTATGAGGACAGATTGAGAGAGTTGGGGTTGTTCAGCCTAGAGAAGAGAAGGCTGCAGGGAGACCTGATTGCAGCCTTTCAGTTCTTAAAGGGGGCTTATAAGAAAGATGGGGACAGACTTTTTAGTAGGGCCTGTGGCGATAGGACAAGGGGTAATGGTTTTAAACTAAAACAGGGTAGTTTTTAACAGGTAGTTAGACTGGATATAAAATGAAAATTTCTTACGATGAGCATGGTGAAACACTGGAACGGGTTGCCCAGAGAGGTGGTGGAGCCCCCATTCCTGGAAACATTCAAGGTCAGGTTGGACAGGGCTCTGAGCAACCTGATCGAGTTAAAGATGTCCCTGCTCACTGCACAGGGTTGTTGGGCTAGGTGGCCTTTAAAGGTCCCTCCGAACCCAAACCATTCTATGATTCTATGAAATATTTTTTAAATGGAAAAAAATTATTACACTATATGAAAGCATTTAAGGAATATAAAATGAAAAGGAAATTGAGGCAATGAAGTCATACACAGTGGTTGTACCTTTGTGTAAAGGAATCTCCTAGTGTAGTTTGCTTTAAGGGCATTGATGATCCCAATATGTCTAAAATAAAATTCACTTAGATTTAAAATTAATTTAAATTACAGTAAGGAGTAAGTCATTACAGCAATTTGATAAGAAACATTAGGTTAGGAAACGAATGCTCCCCCAGCTCCTCTGAATTTCTTCATCACTCCCGTCTTTCGAAGAGTGAGGAAAGGTAAACAAATTACTGCAGATGAACTCTCTCACATTCCCTTTTGCATTGTGGCAAATGAAGTCTGGGGGTGCCCCCTGCCTAGCACATGTTAGCTGTGAGATGAGCTGCTGTAAAGGTTTTGAAAGCATGCTTTCTGCAGGGCTAGTGCAGGTAAGGAAATTGCCTCCACTCCCTCTTGATGCACAAAAAATTCTTATAAGTTATGAAGCCAGGGCTGGGTTGTTGATATTTAAAACTAGCAACTTTGAAACAGAAAGTTACTTTCCTTTTAAATGACGAAGCTGTGATTTGGGCGGGGGGCGCTGCTCAGAATGGGTACATTTCTCTTTCTGCATTTTTCTGTTATGGTAGTGTCTGTCTGGCTTCAGGCTGATTCAGCAAGATTGAGTATGAAAATAGTCCTATGGAAGTTAGAGAGTCAGCTGGGAACTGTGCGCTTGCTGAAGATAGCTGATTATTGAATACGTTTAGAAAAGTACTTTTTTGGGGAAAAAAAAAGAAGTATTTGGTTCTAAGGATATGGTGTGAGAGCTACTGGCACATATGCGGGACTGTATGGTGTTTTACTGTCACCCTGAAAATTAGTGGGAGAACTTCTAGCTGCACTGTTAAAGCTTATTTAATATTTTTTAGCCATTTGGGGTATTGTAATGTTGCTGGTGTTGGCCCTAAGGGTTCTATTTTAGCTACACCTCTGAAGAAACTTAATTGTTCAGCTTGTGAAATATTACGCAAGAGTAAAGAAAAATACGCCATCTGTGTTTTAGGGCTGATCGTCTGTTTTCAGCTTCACTTGTTTTTTGCTGAGTTGCCTGAGGCAAGACATACTCAGCCTGAATTAACTGAAGCAGACTTTGAAATCTTGAGAATTTCCATGATCGTTCTGAAAGCTTTTTGTAAGCTCTTGAAAATATTTGGGAAAATAACTTGACGCTCCGTTTCTAATTAAACGCACACTCGTCAGTCTCCATGACTAGCAGCTTGCTTGCTTTGCATAATCGCTTTAGGGATTCATGAGTCTACCCTTGTTTGTGAAAAACAGTTTGAGAGAAAGTCTTGTTTAAAAAATACAATTTAAAAAAATTAAATAAATAAATAAATAAACAAGACCTGGACAGCCTAAGTAAGGTGGTATTTACTCTGTACCATCCTTAAGAGACTGTACAACTTCTTGCTGTTAGCTTACTGGAGCAGAATGGGGCTGCTAGGGAAATCCTGTGTCACAGAATCACAGAATGGCAAGGGTTGGAAGGGACCTCCGGAGATCATCCAGTCCAACCCCCCTGCTAAAGCAGGTTCACCCAGAGCAGGTTGCACAGGACATCATCCAGGCAGGTTTTGAATATCTCCAAAGAAGGAGACTCCACAACTCTCCTGGGCAGCCTGTTCCAGTGCTCCGTCACCCTCAAAGTGAAGAAGTTCTTCCTCATGTCCAACTGAAACCTCTTATGTTTCAGTTTGTGCCCATTGCCCCTGGTCCTGTTGCTGGGCACCACTGAGAAGAGTCTGGCTCCGTCCTCGTGACATCCACCCTTAAGATATTTGTAAGTATTTATGAGATCCCCTCTCAGCCTTCTCTTCTTCAGGCTAAACAAGTCCAGCTCCCTCAGCCTTTCTTTGTGGGAGAGATGCTCCAGTCCCCTCATCATCTTTGTTGCCCTCCTCTGGACTCTTTCTAGGAGTTCCTCATCCTTCTTGAACTGGGGAGCCCAGAACTAGACACAGTACTCCAGTGTCATACAGCTGCCTCATACCAGGAGAGACATTGGCGTGGGCACGTGCAGTTCATGTGCTTAGCTGGCCCAGGGAGATGGAGCTCGTGGAAATGTGCCCGCCGGCAGCCTCCTCGCAAGCGCTGCACCCCACTTGCTCTGCGCGGAGGCTTCCAGCGTGTTGCCGAGTACCGCGAATAATCCGGAGGCAAGGCAGTGATTCGTTTGCTTTCCCCCTGCGATTTGCGCTGGCCACTGGCTCAAAGCCTAAGCTACTTCACTAGAAAATGTAGTGATTGCTCCTGCACACGTTCACCGTTTCTCTCAGAAGTGGTCTCTGCGCTGCTTGATGTGAGCTGCGCTCCGATACCCTCCGCCATCACCCTGTAGGTACATGTTCCCTGTCATCTCTGAGTGCAGGAAGAAAATAAATGTATTTTCCCTGCCCAGCACATCTGTTCTCTTTTCCCTAATTGTTGTGATCAATATACCACTTACCTTGGGCTCACAGATTGTTTGTCTCCCTGTGCTCTTTGGGATGAGAGTTCCTGCAGTAAGGCTGCGCTCCCGGGGCGGCACGCGCCCTGCCCTGCCCAGCCTGCAGGGGCTCGCAAGAGGCTCTTAAAGAGACTAATCTGGAAACACTGGAATTAAAGAGGAGTCAGTATTTATTTGAATTAAATAAAGCACGGTTAAAGCCAAAAGCTGCTGAAAACTGGGGTTTCTGTATCCAGTGAGGGGGAGAAAACAACCTGGGCCTGAGAAGCGGGCTGAAAACAGCCAAGGCGGTGGCTGTCCATACGTAAGCTCCAATGCTGCAGTCCTCCATGTCTCGGCTCTTCTGCAGAACCGCAGAAAAATCAACTACAATATTTGTTACTATTTAGGCTTCCTGCACCCCTCCCTTTCTGGGATTCATTACTGAAGCTTAAAATCCTAGAAATCGTTTAGGTTGGAAAACACCTTTAAGATCATCAAGGCCAACCATTAACCTAACCCTGCCATCCCACCGCTAAACCGTGTCCCTAAGCACCTCATCTACCGTCCTACCTAATTCCTCCAGGGATGGGGACTCGACCACTTCCCTGGGCAGCCCATTCCACTGAATGACAACCCCTCCTGTGAAGAAGTTTTTCCTAATATCTAACCTAAAGCTGCCCTGGGGCAACTTGAGGCCATTTCCCCTCATCCTATCACCTGTTACCAGGGAGAGGAGACCAACACCCACCTCGCTACACCCTCCTGTCAGGCAGTTGTAGAGGGCGATAAGGTCTCCCCTCAGCCTTCTCTTCTCCAGGCTAAACAATCCTAGCTTCCTCAGCTGCTCCCCATCAGCCTTGTGCTCCAAACCCCTCGACAGTTTCGTTGCCCTTCTCTGGACACGCTCCAGCACCTCAATGTCCTTGTAGTGAGGGGTCCAACACTGAACACCGCATTCGAGGGGCAGCCTCACCAGCACCGAGTACAGGGGCACGATCACTTCGCTGCTTCTGCTGGCCACACTATTCCTGATACAAACCAGGATGCCATTGGCCTTCTTGGCACACTGCTGGCTCATATTCAGTCAGTTTAAACCAAAAGCTTTATGAGTAAGCAAATAAAAAAATACCCAAGCACGCACAGCTGAGGGACTGTCAGGAGGTTTGGGGTTTTTTTCTGCAGCAGCTGCTGGGTGCTTTACCCAGCCTTCATTCAGGCAGAAGGTTCTGCATTGCAGCCTAAAGTCTGGCCTAGAAAAAATAATACTAGCTTCCTTTGTCTTTGTTAGATGTTTTTCTGTGGGAATGGGAATTCACTTTATTACTTGCTATCTAATGGAGAGCCTGGCACTGCTGTGGGAGGGAATTTCTGTTTCTCCACTGAGACCATGCCGTATAACCAGGGACGCAGAATAGCTTTCATCCTTGAAGACAGAACTAAAGATACATGTTTGCGTTTAATCCAGGACTAGGCTAATTGCATATAGAGTTTGCAGGCAATTTGTTGGACCTATTGATCTGTTGACTGAAATACTGCTCCATGTGTTTTCATTGCTGCCTAATGGAAGGATTAGGACATTCACGTTGATCATCTTGAAAGCCTGTTCGCCCTGTCATACCCAAACACCAGGCAATAAGGTTTTGTGCGAAGGATCTCTGGGCACTAGGGAAGGAGAGATGGGATTTCAAGCTCTAATCTAGTTACAGTTTACACGTGGAAACAGTCGCATGTTTTCTGCAGTGATATTTAAACATGGCATCTTCATCTAAGGAAGTGCTTCTGCCTGCCTGTGCATTTGCCCCCTTGTTTTTCTATTTGGGAAAAGTGCAGAACTTGCTTCCCCCCGCCTTTGCTTCTTCATACCACCACTTTGCATCTTGTGCGGTCCTTGGGTCTGTTATCTTTTGCCTGACTTTCTCCGCTTTCTACACCAGCATGGGGATAGATGTTTGCCTTTTTCCTGGTCGAATCCAGTGCCCCTCTTTCAGTGGCGACAGTAGCCCTTCAGTTCCCTGTGCTTTGGTGAGAAATACTTCATAATCATGCTTAATAGTTTTGTATCATTCTTGTACTTCTGAAGATATTGTGGATATATCTTATAACAAATCTACCTCTGTCAAATCCCCGCCCTGAAATTACAGGCATCTAATTCCGTTTTGGTTGCCCTGACATCCATGTTGCACAGACAGGTAAAGATGTATGACGCGCAGGAGAGCTCTACTCCTCTGGAGTGGCACCTGGAGGGGAGACAGGCTGTCATATGTTTGTCGTATCGCTCAGATGTCCCAAGTTTGGGCAAGTGAGTGTCATCCTTAACATTGTACCGGAGTCACAAGCTACGTAGCATTTTCAATTTCTCGATTTAAGGAGTACTTTTATTGCATGTGTATCTTCTTTATATGCATTCAAATAGAAACAGCTGAGACTCGTTCAGAATCACAGTAATGAGAACTGATCGTACAACACATTTCCTAATTTTGTCTTCTGTCCACAGGTCCAGCAAGAACAAAGAAACCACACTGCAGAACCTGTAATAGATGACTATAAAAAGATGGGGACTCTCTTCGGCGAACTAAACAAAAGCCTTATCAGAATAGGCTTCACAAGGATGTACTTTGGAGAACGGATAGTAGAACCTGTAATAATTATATTCTTCTGGGTTATGCTCTGGTTTCTTGGCCTACAGGCTCTTGGACTGGTCGCTGTTCTGTGCCTTGTCATTATTTATGTACAACAGTAACATTTTATAGATGCTGTTCGGATTATGTATTTCAACACTGTCACTATGTCAGTGGATTTATGTGTTTAAGTAAATGGGTGGCATATCAAAAGCTGCAATGCTTTGAATTGCGTTTTGCTGAACCTCCAAAGTTTGGGGTGAGGGGGACTAAAATTATGTGTTTTAAGCAAAGTCTGCAGTGCCCTACTACATCTTTGAAGGGCAAAAAAGGAGATGTTTGTAATATAATGGTGTCCAACATACTGTTTTTTGCACTCTTGGGGCCTTAGTCCAAGGATTAGGCTTTTGTTCCCCTCCCCCCCCCCGCCCCCAAATGTTCTTGCTTTGTATAGTGAAAATTTCCTGTGGTTTTAAGAGGACACTTGATGTGAGTGCTCTGTTTCACTGTTGTGGGGGCTCGTGTGCTATTTGTTCCCTGAATCTGCCTCATTTGCTAGTTTTTTGCTGAAAAGCTAAATCTGCACGAGGGAGGTTTGCTAACAAACCTACAATGATAAATGTTCGTAAGGTGAATACAACTTCCCGACACAATAGTGTCTTTGGTTAGTGTAGTTTATAGCAAGCTTTCCTCCAGGAAACAAGCTATGCCAGCAAAATGCTTTTATACTAATACTAGTAACTTCACACAAGGCTTCAGCTGTTGTTTAAGAGGAATCGCAGTCCTGTGTTGGCCAAATTGTCTAACATAGTTCTGCCTTGTTTTTTGGAAATGTACTCAGCTCCTGCTGTTATTTTTCTTTCTTTTTTTTTTTTATACTTGCTTTTTCCCCCAGCCCTCCTTTCTGAAGATAAATAATTGGATAATTCATGGACTTTGTAGGTAGTTACAGCTGCAGTGTTGGAGAGTTGCCATTCCAGATGCCAATGCTAGAATATTGCCTGCTTCCTCCGGGTTGTGTGTGAAGAGTAAACAACCAGATAGCTATCAGACCAGATCTCTTAGCGCTTCCCTAATTTGCTGCAGCGTGGACTCAATGTGAGCTAGAAGCTTGGAGTACAAAAGCAAATCAGACCTGTTTCCTCACGCAAGGCAAGAATGTGGTTGAAATCGGGTGGTCATTTTATTTAATAGTCTTAACTGATTCATTTCCTTGCTAGGCAACAAAAATGCATATCTACAGGTGCATGTCATGGGCAACACAAATCGGAGAATAGGATGTATATGTTTGAGAGTAGGTGCAAAATTCACTCTGGCTCCCCAGGAGCCACACCAGGGGTGTAGTGAATATTTCCAAGTTGAATGTGCTCATGTAAAGAAAAACAGTAAAATGAGATAGAATCTTTACTAAAGAGGCTACCAACTTAATATTTGCTGTATGTTACTTCTAGTAAGAAACTTAATTGCAAAATTGACTTCATCTATGGTAAAGTGAAATTATACATTTACTTAAAGAAATGTAATAGAAGATGTGAAGTTTACAGAAAACTACTTAACCTTTTGCAGATTTTTTTCCTCAACATTTTTATACTAGCAGAGATCAAAACCAGGTTAGTTGAAAAAGCTGTCTTATCCAGAGACTTTTGAAGTTAAGGGGAGCTTCTCTATGGTCCCAGTCCTGCAACTGGATTCTCAAGGCCGATTTTATGCCTACATGGATCATGTCAGTTGCTGGGCTCCGTTTCCAAGGCCCTTGGCCCCAGTCCTGACAGACTTTCCTATGGGTGAAATAATTGTTCTTCAGGGCAGTGAACATGAAAGCCCAGCTCCTTTAACGTCTTTATGTGCCTAAATGCCGTCTGTGGACATGTCTCTGTGCTTTTCTAATGCATGCATAGTTACCTTCTGAGGAGCCAGGTCTCCTTTCCAGATCCTCAGATGACCTTGACTGTGGACCCAAGAGGCTCCGCCAAACCAGCAGGACTGCAGGGGAGCGGGACTGAGGCCCAGCCCTGTGTTTCGATGGCAGCCTGTGTTGATTGGCACTTAGTTAAATGGTTATGCCGATGGCAGGGAAAGGTTTGACAACAGAAGGTGGTCCTGGATGCAGGGGTTCATTATTCACAGCTGGAAGTCCCAAAGCAAACAGCAGGTACAGGCTGAACTCAGAGGCAGGAGCTCTGTACTCACAAGTGCCTAGGGGAAAACTTTGGTTTTGTTTCAAGTCCCCAAGCAGAACATCTTTTACACCTTTGCATATTTGTATAGATACAGTGGTGGGTTTATGTGTATTCTTCTCCTGTGTAAGGGCTGTACTACAAAAGCATCTTGTCATTAAAGAAAAAAATACCCTTCCTTTCTTCCCACAGTTGAGTTCCTGTTCGGAGGATCTCATCCCCTCATCCTTTCATCACACATCTGTGTGATACCCTTGTTGTGGTAGTACTCCCGTGTAAAGGCACTGTGCTATGAGATGGCAGTTAGTGTTTCCCAAAGTGGTGGGTTTGCTCTGTACGTAAGGAATGGAGAAGCAATGAACTGAGGGTGTGACTGACAAGTTCAGTGAGGAAATTATACACATGTAACCTTTTATTATGTGCATAACTATGACTGTTTCACTCATTAAGTCGTTTCAGTTGTTCTTTTGATGTTCACGTTTGTACACATGTACTCTAGGGAAAGGTAGCTTTTGGACTAAGATGATGTATAGTGAATGTTTTATATGGTTTTTCTTAAGGGTAACTTACTACGTCTTGTCCTTCATAGAAGTTTTTAATTTTTAAGTATCTGAAAAAATATCCCTCATAATGGAGTTAGGTTGACTGAAAATGAAAAAGAAAAATAATGTATTGCATGGAAGATACCCCTCGCCTGTTTGGTTTCATACATTCCATTGTACATAAGAATTTTCACCAAATCATCTGTGCTAATCCTTTGCTATTGCTATACTCTCTCCCTGAGATTTGCAGGAGAGGAAAGAGGAGCTACGGAAAAAAGGGATAGACTGAGACATAAAGAGTGGAAAATGGAATGTATGAAAATGATGCATATATCTGTCAAAAGAAATCTGATTGTAAACATGTGCCAAAAGTGAGAGGGGAATGGGTGAACAGTCCTTGCATTGCATTCTTCCTTCCACCCAGAGGTAGTTCCAAGGCAGAGGAAGCACCAAGCATTCAAAGGATGTCCCTAGCTAAAAAGCAGAGGGTTAATTTAAAAAAAAAAAAAAAAAAAGACAGTTTCACTTTTGTCTATATAGTAAAAATTGGTAATGTTATTTATATTGGTATATATGATTATTATTCTTGATAGAACTGAAAGCACCTTTATGCATCTGTGTGTAGGACTGTATGAAGGAATTATGTCCCTTAAATCTGTCTTGAACAACAAATGATGTAATTCCTGTTGGTCAGTGAAAATATTGAAAGCCTTTTACCTAAACTCCGTTTTTTAAAGGATGGGCTCTTCAGTACTGTTTCACATCTGCCAAATGCATAAATGTTTGAACTACTGTGTACAGAGAAGCAGCTCTGCGTGTAGGAGAATCTTGGAGAACCCTGTTTGCACTGAAAAATCATCACGTCGAAACTGTCCATATAAAAAGGAAAAATCATATTTCTTAAAAACTCTGTGTTCAATGAATCCTATGGAAAACACTTTGTTATTCTTTCTAATAAAAAGTATTATCATCAGTGAGAACTGTGAATTCTTTGTGGTGCTTCATTCAAGGCTACTTGACTCCTTTCAAAATTTCATGGTAGGCCCAGATGAAATGGGGCAGCATTCAGATATCCACTGAAACCAGTTAACTTGCAGCAAAATAGAGAAATAACTGCAGGACAAGAGCTGAATAAACTGCATCAGGTCTCCATGGTCGAGTGTGCAGCAAATTGTGCTGAATTTAAAAAAGCAAAAAGCAGTAGAGCTAGTTGTTAACAAATAATGGCAACATCAGGGCGTGAAGTAGCTGTTCTTTCACAGCATACCTATTTTTCATCCCAGTCGGCCTCTGAAAGAACCAGACGTGGTCAGGGGGGTGAAAAATCCTTTAAAGTGACAATTGCTGTGCAACAGAAAGGTTGGGGAGGTTTTGGTTGTTTCTTTAAATATGCATAGAATGAAAAATCCACTGCAAACTGCTCATTCTTTTTTTTTTTTTTCTGCAAGTTGGAAGGGTGTTCTTTCTGCCAGATCCAACAGACACACTTAAATGTATCTGTGTTGCTCAGGATGCGCAGTGAGTTAAGCAGTATGGGTTTTCTAAACATGGCAAAGTTGAATTTTGGTCCTTCAAACTCCTATTGGTGGTTGTGCACAAAATAACTAAGGCTCACTGCTTGAATAAATTCAAGCCTTCAGGTTTTATTTCTGATAAAGTATCTTGGTCAGGCCTTT
Source organism: Gorsachius magnificus (assembly GCA_034008185.1). NCBI lineage: Eukaryota > Metazoa > Chordata > Aves > Pelecaniformes > Ardeidae > Gorsachius > Gorsachius magnificus. The sequence continues at coordinate 33,438,345 of CM067084.1, forward strand.
TATAGGGTGCATGCAAATTCAGGAACAACCTGGCTTTGACTCTTTGAGTCTTTCCATCCTGGGTTTTACTCTAGGTTTCGGAAGTGTATTTCCTAGCCTCTCCCCTCTGCCAGAACTGATGGCTTCATCCCCTTTTTACCTTCCTCCTCTCGTTGCCTTGCCTAGGGGCTGTTCGCTAGAGCAATCTCTCTCTGTGCCGAGGGTTCAAGCTTTTTCATCATTCAGTCTTCTTAAAAGCTACCTAGACAGAAAATCTATTTTCAGTTGGATATTTTGTTTGGTTTGCTGTGTGCCTGCTTAACATCAGAGGGCAGGAAGTTAGAGAGAGGATTTTAAAAAACATGCGTATGTTGGGTAGTTACTTCTTTTTACAGTGCTTATCTGTTGGTTCAGATTATGGTTACCAAACCACAATTTGCAGTCACCACAGGTCCAAGAGGGCATTGCAAACATGTAGGGTAAAGAACTGCTGGTAGATTGGCACCAGGATTTGAGGCCAGATGGATTGAGCAGCATGTGGCTTAGGATTGTTTCAAGCTTATACAGGCAGGTAGACTGCAAACTTCCCTGAACCCCTGCCAACCCCTCAGTTTCTGCTGAGAGTGTCTCCGCACACATGTAAGACCACCAGTATTCCTTCTGCACTCACCGTGAAGAAACTGAGCTTTCATCAGCTCTGTTTCACACAGAGGAACCAAAGGGGGATGAGAATGGGAAAGGGGGAATTGGACTTACAAGAGTGTTTTTAACGTGGGTGCAAGCTTGTAGTCTTTTAAAATTTTAGTCTTGGGCTATCCAGATAATGTTCTTGTGTCTTGTATGCAGTCATCAGAAGTCTGTGTATCAGCCCCAGCTTACATGTATTTTCCAATTAATATGGAAATGAAGCAGCTGAGATAATATATCCTTTTCCCCAAAGAACTTCATGAAAGCCAATCCCCCTCCAACCTCCCGAAGTGGCAGGAGGGATCCAACTGGATAAAGCCCTTCTGATGACAGGAGCTGCTCTCGGTGCAGCCTTGGGTGGACCGGCTCCTTCCCAGGGAATGGCAGGCTACCAGAGCACCAGGGAAAACATCTTGCCCAGCCCCAGGCATCACTGCAACAGCAGGAGTCCCAGGTGGCAGGGAAGGGGAAGGAGAGTTACACCACAGTCCAAGGGATTTGATCGGACAGTGTTTGAGACAGAGCTGCTATGGAGTACGGTGTTTAGGTTTGATGTTCATTAGAGGTAAGTTAATTAAGCCCCGTTGTTTAGAGGTAAGTTAATTAAGCCCTGCTGTTTCTTGGCTTGCCCTGGCTCATCACCTTGGTGTCCAGAATGAACGTTGCTTGCAGCGAATGTTTCTGCTTCCAGAACCTGTCTGTGTCTGTCTAAGCATATTTTAGATGTACAGCTTACTGTTAATTGCATTTTAAAGCATTACAAAAGAAAAGGGTTCATCTTCCAGTCCTCATTTGGATGAGGGTTTAATTAATATATGTGAGAAGGGAGCCAAATTAGCCACTGGCAAACTGTTGAGGGCTTCCTCACAGAGGAAGAAGCTGCTAACCCATGTGTGGGTGATAAAGGTACAAGAGACATGTGTTCCCCTGCTGTCCAGAACGGGTGGCAGAAAGTGACTGGTTTTCTGTCCTAATTCACAAATAAATTCTCTGTTTTCTATCTTCCTCAAGCTAGCTAGAATAGGTTAGCTTCCCAGGTACAAGAAGTCTGTAGCAAGAAGATTAATTACTAGGTAAGGAAAATGCTTTGGCAACAAAAATCCTGTTCTGTGAAGCGTCAGGCACTGAGAAGTCTCTTCTTGACTTGAATGAGATTCGAGTTCTTAAGTGCTTTGGCTTCTCAGTTCCTTATTTTGAACATTTTTACCTGGTTATCCTTTTAAATCATTCTTTCTAAAAGCTGTTAATGCCGGTCCAAAATTCTTGAAAGCCGCTCCTCTGTCAGTAGCTGTTACCAATGGGGGTGAAGATCTCCTGTGTGTAGGGGCTGGCAGGTCGCAGGGAGAGGCTGGTGGTGGCTTCACCTGCCCCGGTCCCACAAAGCCTTAAAGCAGTGTCTTCAGCAGTTCCTTTGCTGTCACCTTCTGCAGTCATGCATCTGGTTAAGTGCTTAGCGAGAGCTGACCTCATCTCCCTGGGCATTTCAGTCCCTTGATCTCAGGACTTTCTGCTGCTGAACAGGCTCTGCCTGTCCCCACGCAGCTGAGCATCCACGTTAACTGCCCTTCACCCCTTGTTACAGAGTGGAAATACACCCCAGCATACTGCCATCGTGTCTTCCTCCTAATGACATCAGGAAAAGCAGTGATGATGCAGTTTTCCTGAGGGAACAAACCCTTCTATGCCTTTAAGCTTACTTCAGTCAGTCTTTCTGTGAATCTTCCTGTTGCAGAGGGGAAAACAGATCATAGAATCATAGAATGGTTTGGGTTGGGAGGGACATTTAAAGGCCACCTAGCCCAACAACCCTGCAGTGAGCAGGGACATCTTTAACTCGATCAGGTTGCTCAGAGCCCCATCCAACCTGACCTTGAATGTTTCCAGGGATGGGGCCTCCACCACCTCGCTGGGCAACCCATTCCAGTGTTTCACTACCCTCATTGTAAAGAATTTCTTCCTTATATCCAGTCTAAACCTACCCTGGTTTAGTTTAAAACCATTGCCCCTTGTCCTGTCACAGCTGGCCCTACTAAAAAGATTGCCCCCGTATTTAATATTTAAGAGTCTATTGCCCATTTTTGATACTGGGTAGATAAGAGAACCAAAGGCATGCAAATGTTTGAATAAAATTTTTTTCCATTTTGATTCCTAGTTTCTTTCATTCCATCTGTGATTAGAGAGATAAGAAAGTATTTGGCTGAGCTCTGTTAGCAGTGGACTTAACTTGGCTCTTAGTTAGCAAATTCTTATCCCGAGGTCTTCAACAGGTACATACAAATTGCTGTTAACAAGCCCTTTTCTTAGCTTTCCTTCACATTCTGTGTTTTTTCTTGTTCTAATGCATTAGCCTAGCTTTTTTTTTTTTAAACATATGTTTTGGGGAGAGTCTGTTCCTTGCCATACATATACCTCAGTCGAGATGGGACTCTTGGACAATTTAGTGTTTAGACCCTGCACTCGGCGTGGGTTTTATCATTGTAGAGCCTGTCTTGTCAGCTGGACTTTACCAGCTGGGGGGATTTCTGTGCTGAGAAGCAGGCAGGTTTTAAAGTATAGTTAAGGCTTGGGATTAATAGAATTTACTTGTGCAGTGGTGGCTATGCTGCAGTTTCCCAGGAGACTGAGCCACGTGTTGTAATGACAGTGTTTTTTGCAAGGAACTCTAGAAAAGAAGCTAAAGATACTGTAAAAAGAATTCAGGTCTTCATGAGTACCTCTGCTCTGCCATTAATGCTCTGTTCTTCTGTTGTTACTAAAAAAAAGAATTCAACATATTTTTAATTCCTCCACTTGAAATTTTGAGACTGATAGCACAGATCCTTTTTGATGCTGCCCTTCTCCCATCTTTTCTGAAAGCCTCCTGATTGCCACCTTTTTTTCCCCTCCAAATCCCTGTGTAATACAGACCGTAGAGGGGAAAAAGTCGCTGTTCCCAGATAGAAGGCACTTGGGTCCAGTGCAGCCGTAGTCCAGGCTGCTTTTTCCTTCCTAAGTGCTTCAGCGATCTCCTGGGGAAACTCAGAAACCATTTAACTCAGAATCAGCTCTGCTTCTGTGTCATTATACATGTTGTTTCTTTTTACTTGTTTTGCTGAGTAACATTTAAAAGCAGGTTTCTGACTGAGCTTATTTGGGCCTGCTGCTGCTTCCTAAATAACCCCCACTGCAAGAGTCCGTAAAGGAAGAATTTGCCCTGCACTCCCGAGCGTACTCTTTTGGACGGAGTCCCCAGGGCCAAATTCAAATCGTAATGGAAGGAGCATATTTCCCTCCCCCCTGCCCTGGCACAGCTCTTGGTCCTGCTCTAACTAGTCTTGTCCCCTTATTCTCCTTTAAGAATCCATCCAGAACCCACTCTTTGAAAAATCACTGTGAAGATTCAAAAGGGGTTTTCAGCTTGCGATGACCTTCCCTGTAACACAAAGTCATGAGCAAGTGTGCCAGAATTAAGATATTTAACTGTCATGGAATCTGATAAGAAGCAAAGGGGTTTTTGAGTTTCCTGTAAAACATTGAAAATGAAATCTTTCATTCCCTACACTTTCAGCACTGAATTTTCCGTTGAGCTATGACATTTTCAATCCTGACATTTTTGCAGTTACATTTTTTATTCAATCCCATTGTCGGTCCTGCCGAAAGCTCGTTAGATGCTGCTCTTGACGGGGGACAGAGGGCAGCAGTCCTGCCCTTCCTAGCCCTGCCCAGGAAAATGTCCTTGTGTTGCCTCTGCCTCAGCCTGGGATCCAAGCTGCATCTCCAGTGAGGCTTATGCCACGGCGGGTTTGGAGCAAGCCTGCGTTCTGGCTTTTCTGTGCTCTAGGAAAAAGGAGCAGTTCCATGAGCGCTGTTTCGAAGGCTGATGTGGTTTGTGGCAGAAGTCCCCTGCATCTCCAGTGACCTTAAATGGGGGAGTCTCATGCTGCCTCTCCTGTCTCGGTGCCTGAGCAAGGATGATTTTGGCTTTTTACGGGACTGTAAAGCCTTTGCCTAGATTTCTGACTGATGGTTTAGTAGGAATCCTTTTCCAAGTGTGTAGTTGCCTGGGCTAAAATAGAACAGACTCCAAACTTGAAAAACAAACTACGCGTAGGCTTCTGCCTTTCTCCTTCTGGGCTTTTTATAACCAACACATAGAACAGCATTGGAACTATTCTTTTGTGAAATGAAAACACAACAAGCCATTAAATATCACTTCTCATTCCCCCTCCCGGGCCATCCTGGGGTTTCCGTATGTCTTGCAGTTGCCCAAGGAGCTGTGGCTGTCGCGCGTTTCCCAGCGGCGGCTGGGTTTCAGTGGCGAGCACGTGATGCCAGCTGCACGCACGTGGGTGTCTTCCCCGTGCTGCTGCATGAACGTCGTTCCATTGCTGAACTCTGAAAAGCATTTTTGTCTTGAGGAGGAGAAACAGAGCTTACCGTATCGAAGACGTACACAGGCACAAGAGTCCGTGCCATTATTACTGTAAAAAGCACTGAAGACCTCCACTGAAAAATTTAACAGCTGGTAGTGCCGTATGCTGTGGTGATTATTTTTGTTCATCTCTTCCTGCTTCAGTGATTTTATTAGCAGCAAAAATTTGCAAAACCATTCTAGCATTGCAGTTCACATATGTGTAGTATCTGTTACCTTCCCATCTGGACAATGCACTGTCACAGGCAAAAAATGTATTAAACCTTGGATTTGTTTCTTTTAGGAGTGTCCTCTTTGTATTCTGCTAGTAGTAATATACACATGAATGGAAACTACTGTAGCGTTTAGAAGGTTGGCACTACAAAACCTGGATTGAAATGTCTTCACAAAGGATTTTCAAAAAGATACTGCATGCAATATCTTAATTTATGTAGGATCTTATTTCTTGAAACACAGGTCCTTCATCTTATGCATCTGGCAAGGGGCTGCCTCTTCCCTGAGCTGTGGATGGCACTTCCCTGGCTGCTGTTCTGGTCCCCGGGGTAGGTAAATATGGGGTCATGCACTTCTCTCTTTACAGAACTGTTCTTGAGAAGTGCCTTGCAGATGCAAAAGCTCACGTGACGATGGGAATGAATTATCAAACGACCCTAAGGCTCACAGAGAGGGATGTTCAGCAACGAAAAGCAGCAACATCAGAAAGCTAATAGGTACAACTCAGTTTAGAACAAAATCAGCCGCAGATGACTTAAAGTAGGACTGGGACTGACTACTGAGTTCTGAGTGGCCTGAAGAGAGATTGGCTGCATAACGAAATTGAGTTTTTACTCAGTTTGTGTATGTCAGCTGTGTTGAGTATGGTCTCTAAAAAGATCTCAGTGATGCACAGCTTGGACGGGTGTGAGCCAAATGGCAAATTTATCCTGGTGCTGAGAGAAGGCTTTTATAGTGCCTCTCTGCATGAGTTCAATTACTATTTTCTCAAAAAATTAACTACTGCAGAACATTTTTTGAATGTGCTAAAGTGCGTTCCTCCTTGTTCTCAGAAAAGCCATTTCTGTTCCTCAGGGGGCCTCCCTGCTTGTTTGTGGTAAGTGCAGATCAGGAACCAAGCTCTGCAGCAGCATTAACTTGTGCTGGATGCAGAGTATCATACAAGGAATTTAAATTATTTGTGTGCCTCGTGGCTTACTTCTGAGCTTATCTTCAGCAAGCTCAGCATTTTTGAGCCTGGTGTGATCATCATGGGGCTCTGATGCATTCATATGTGAGTCTTCTCCTTTAAGAAACAAATATAAAAACAGCTTTAAGACTTTTCCAGTATTTGGCTTTTCCAGGAAGTTTAGCACATTTGTATCTTTTGCTTGCATTTCCCATTTTGCCTCCTGAAGCGTGAAATTGTTGAACTGATCACCTGAAGCCCAGACTCCTTAGAGTCAGCTGGATGCTGCTGTGCTTTCTAAAATGGCTTGAGACTTCCTGCGCGTGTGCTCCATGTGTTAGTTCCATAATATAAATCTTATTTACAAAATAGAATGTGAGTTTATTTCTTAGAGCCATATATTTTTGATAACTGATTTCATAGCCAGGAGAAGTGTGGCAGATCTAGCCTACCTGTAAATCAGTACAGTATTTATACAGTATGGGAAGAAAAAGGGTAATAACTCAAACTGAGACAAGGGAAACAAAGAAAAGCTGTCCGACTGGGAGAAGTTTGATAGGAGAATTCTTCACAGGGGGGTCTGTACCCCTACCTTGTTTGTATTTGCAGTAGTGATGGTAGCACCAGAATTAGGCATGTAATAAACTTACAGAAGTGACAGGAAGGATGATGTAAGAATGCGTCAGAGTTGAAGTGTAGAGTTAAAAAAAAAGGGTGTGTGTGTAAATTTCATAGTATGATGCGCAAGATCATACAGTTCTCAATCTGTAGAAGGCCCTGTAAGAGCTCATCTGTTGAAAGTGATAGAGGATAGCTGGAGTTTTAGCAGAACGCAAGATAAACAGGATCCAAGAGTAAGATATGGCTGTCAGAAAATATAATCCTAGGATGTTTTGGACAGTGTATTTTTACTACAGACATGTAAAAACCCATAGCATTGCACTGAATTTTGTTAGTCCTTTATATATATATATATATAAAAAAATAACAAACTCGATCTGGTACAGGGGCGATTTCATGACAATGAAAATCTTATGGAAGCTGGCTGGTTTGTAAAGGTAAAATGAAGTCATAGGGCAAAGCATAGGGAGGGGACCTAAGTGAAAGGGTGCTGTTGGCTGAAGGGTAACTAGGTAAAAACTGTCTGTTAGTACCTTTAGTCCAGAGATTAGGAAAAATTTCAAACCCCCATTTCAGGAAGATTCTGAAGCAGTAGCATCACTGATGACAAGAACTGTAAGCAGCTTTCAGGATAAAGCTTGATTGTTTCCCAAATAGATGCTATGGGATGGTTGCCTGCAGGAGGGGAAGGCCGGACTCTGGCTCTGAAGCAGATTTCTTCCAGTTCGCTGGTACAGCCCCAACTAAAAGCTGAGCTGAGTTTTGCTTGCGCTCTTCCAGAGACGTCAGTGCAGGGGGGCCACGTTAAGCAGTCTGCAGAGATTGCCACCTGTGCTGGCGTTAACATGTTGCAGTACTGTGTATCAGGCAAAGACATTATCTAACCTCATCTTTGCTCTGACTTGGCTGGTTTAACTGAAAGATTCATTTCTGAGATAACGCAGTTTATAATTTGCTTAATACTGTTCTCTGTTTCCAAATATCTGATTTCTCTGGCTTGCAGGCAGGAGTGATCTTACTTCCTACTGAACAGCCAAGCTGATAAGATCTGTGTTAGCATCATTGCCGTGGAAGACAGAGTTAAACAATTAGGCTTTGAAGTTATTGCTAAGTTCTGCTTGCTTGCTTGCTTTTTGGTTTGCTCAATAAACTGTAGATTGTAGCAATGTGCCCCCAGCATCCTGGGTTGGACATTCAATTACTTGTGCCCATAAAAGCTGAAAATCTCGTGGCCAATGATGTGAGCAACACTTCCCTTTGCAGTTTAACAGAAATTGCTCAATGCTTACGGCACCTTCCTCCCCTTCCACGTGCAGTTCAGCAGCACACGGACGCCTGGGCAGAAGCAGCCTTTTGCAAGAGCCGTGGCATCAGGGAAACCTTTTCAGCTCTAGCTAACAGTTCAGATCTAATCCAAGTCACCAGGAAAACCACAACTGCTACCACCTCTGGGCTTACTGCAGGGCCTAAAGTACTCAAACCCAGCTCCTAGTCAGTAAATCCACTTTAAAGGGGGGGGAGCCCAAAGACTAGAACTTCGGGTAACTGTATCATACATAACTTTGATTAATTCCTCCTTACCTCTGTTGAAGGAGAAAGGCTTGACTTTATCTCCCCTTTTGTAAAGGTGGAAGGAAGAGGGGCATACATACCATAGGTCACTTAAGGGAATCTCAAAGCTCAGTGGGATGACATTCTGAGACCAGCAAGTTTATGCTGCTCCAACCCGCATATAAAAGTTTTCCATCTCTGTGACGCGCTCTTCAGAGCACAGAGTTCTCTGGAAAACACACAGCCGCGACGCAGACTTGTACTCCAGGCCTGTTGGTTAAAATATCTATGCACGCTCTCTTTAAAACATGTATGTACCTTCATCATGGCTGAAGAGAGCACGCTGAAAAGGTGTAATTTAAGAAATACACTTCTAATTAACTTATTACACGTGATACTGTGTCAACATAGGCAATGTTACTGCAGGGTGATCAGTAATCTCCCATGTGGCAGAGTCCACTACTACCAAGGCTGTTCATGACGCAGCGTGTGTTATTATTTACTTTCCATTAGTACCTGCAAACCTGTATGCATCTGATGCTGTAAAATCCTGTTGTAAGAAGTCGTACATGTTTCTGAAGGCTTATATCTAAGGAAATTAAATAAGGCAGAGGGTTGAAAACTGTTTTTCTTGGGGCAGTATGGAGGGGTCATAGTTGGGAGCTGAGATTTGTCTGAGATCTCAGAGTAGTCTACAGGAGGGCTGGGAACAGAGCATTGCCCTCCCGACTCCCAGCCTAGTACTAAATTCACCACATGGGGTTCCCACCCACGCTGCCACCGGAGGACCAGGTTCCAGGAGCTCACTTCAGAATCTGTGAAAACGTAGGTAACCAGCCTGAACTCAGCTCAGCAACAAATTACTGGTCTCAGTTCTGGCAAGAAGAATAAATGTTTCTACTGGCGTGAACGTTCCCCGACTATCCCCTTAGCAAAACCTGCTCAGCTGCTGAACCTGCTGGGTGTGCACAGCCTGAGCCCTGTCTGCCTGGGCAGCAGCGCTTGGCAGGGCATCAGGAGCGCTGCGGAAAGGAGCACACTAGCATCCAACAGCAGCTACATCCTCCGCAGCTGGCTCTTCCAGATCTTCCAGTGGGAATACCTAGAAATGACAGCCAAGAGTTTTAGCGCATGGGAAAATCATTCCCTTGAGAATGGGAGCCTCATTCAAAGGTAAGTTCTTGCTCAAAAAACAAGCTTGAATTTCAAGATCTGCCGTTAGGTAAAGCTGTAAACCCTCAAAGTATCAGCGGGTGGGATTTGACTGAAACAAATGAAGAAATGGTGTCGGGAGAGCATGATATGCAGTGAAAGGAAGGCTGCCACAAGAGACTGAAGAGAGAGGCAGTCTTTACTACCTGACGAAATGCGGCAAGGTCTTCTCTTGTCACAGCTTAGTGCTTTGTGAAAAAGTCACCACAGCTGTGGCCGCAGCACCGTGAGCTGTTCTGTATCACCTCTGCAGGGGAGTCCAGACGCTGTGATGGGAACAGCACAGATAGACAGCATCCCAGGAGCTCGAGGACCCCACCTAGTTTCACCATAGGTTCATGTAAATACGAAACTGATTGACACCATCTTTGTGAATCTAATCCTACGTGCCACCACCGCTGCCTCCAAATGAATGCTCCAAGAGAGACAATGTACTAAGTGGGGCTGGGAGGATTTCTTTTTGTCTTCAAAGTGAATCAGATATAATAGAATCAAATGCGCTCTCAGATTTGCATTCGTATGGCTGTTTCGAAATGAGACACATAATCTTGCTTTTCCTACTTTGGTTGATACATATGCACCGATAACACTTTTTCCACTCTGAAAAATGTCATGTGTTGCCAAACCGTTCATAACAGAATACTTATTTTCTTAGTGCGTGTTATTTACTAACTGGAAAAGGTGTTTGAAAAAGCCGTTCTTGCTCCATTGGAAAAATCTTTACCTCCTTAGAAGTTATTCATAAAAATCCTAGGCAATAAAGCGCACAATATTTATTCTAGCCCCAGTTTCATGAGGACTGGGGTTTTTTTTCCGAAACACACTTTTCCAAGCAGATTTTGTTGCCCAGTGATCTGTCCCCTGGTCAATCGGGGCTTCTGGGAGGGAGGCAACCTGTTGTTTAAAGGTGCAGCATTTCAGTGATGGAACACTTATGGTGGTGACCAGATGGTCAAGCATTAGTGGCTAACCACCCATCTTTATAATTCTGATCCAACCTGCAGGTGCAGGATCAAAAGAAAACCCCGCAACCAGGTCAGTCGGACACAGATAAGCGCAGGGGTTTCCCCACCATCCCCTCCTAAACACCAACACGGATTCCTAGCGGTGCTTGGGAGTCCCTGAAGTACCACATCGCAGTAAATTGTCCAGCTCATCTCCCCACCTCACTGCGGCTCTTGCTAACAGTTTAATAACCCTCTTGGCGATTTTGGGGCCGTCAGTAAAACATTGCCTCCCGTCTTTTTCCTCTGTATGTAACCTATGCATGAAACATTACCAGATGCACAGAAAATAAATATTTGTGCCAGGCAGACGTGTCCCCGGGGGGAGAAGGGGGCCCGGCCCGGCTGGGGGTCTGCGGGGCGGCCGGTGACCCCTCCCGCCCCCCGGCAGCACAAACCCCCCCCGGGGCCGCCGCCCGGGGGACTCAACCGGCGGCGCGGGACCGCGGCCGGGGGAACCGGCTCGGGCCGGGGCTCGGCCCCTCAGCCCCGCCCGGCGCCGCCCCCGCAGGCGCTGCCCGAGGGCCGGAGCCGGCGGCGCCGGGCGCTGCCCAGCGGACCCCCGCCGGCCGGCCGGCCCCCGGCCGCGCGCGGGGAAGGCCGTCCCGAGGAGCGCGGCCCCGAGCGCCGGGGGAGGCCGTGCCCGCTGGGGGAGCGCCCCGAGGCGGCGACCGAGCGGGGCCGCGCGGTGGGCCCGGCTGTGCCCAGGGCTCCCCGGTGCCGCGGGGGAGGCGGCCGAGGGACGGCGAGAGCGGGGGCTGCCCCCCGGCAGGGCGCCCCGCGGGGCCCCTGGGGGGCAGGAGGGGTCCCGGTGCCGGAGGGCAGCACCGTGGGTCGCTGCGGGTGCCGGTGCGCGTCCCTCGGGGGCTCAGCGCTGCGGGGCCGGGGCCGGGGCCTGCGCTCGCCCGGGCGGGTCCCCGCAGTGGCCAGAGGCTGCCCGTGGGGGGGGCCCCCAGCCGCCCGGCGGGGCAGGCCGCTGCCGCGGAGTCGGCGGGGCCGCGGCTGCCAGGGGCCCTTAGGGAGGCGGGCGCGGGAGCGCCGGGGCCCAGCCCTGTCGCCATGGGTCACAGGTCCGCGCCGCTGCTGCGTAGGGCGGGTGGGGTTTCAGCCCGAACCTGGCTCTCATCTGCGCTCCTGGGAGAAATGGGAGGTTCCTGGTGCCCCGTCCCCATTTCGCCTTCCCCTCCCCTTTGTGGGTATATGAGACTGGGGAGCCCCTGCCGAAGGCACTATCGAGGAGCCAGGAAGAGCTGCCTGTGCCCGGGAGGCAGCGGGGCTTGCAGGGGCAGCAGCTCCGGGGCTCTTTGGGCCGTGCTGTGCCACAGGGAGCTCTGTCCCACACCCCTCCCTGCGCAGGAACAGACACACAGAGGAGCCCCAGCCATGCTGGGAGCCACCCCTGCCAGAGACCCGCGTGGGACCCTGAGCCCCCAGAAAGAAACCAGGCTGCCTGCGCTGCACGTGCCTGGGGACAGCCCTGCCTGCCCCCACCCGGCTCTGCCCACCCAGAGACCCTGCGGGGACTTCGCAGCTCCAGCTCGGTTGCGGCTTCAGGTCAGTTGCTTCTGCCCCTGTTTTGCTTTGTTTCTGCCCCAGCTCGTGGACGGCAGCTCCATCCAATTTGCAGCTTTGGGTTGGTTGTTCCTGGCTTCATTCACTCCAGGTCCAGCTCATGGATGGCTCCAGTCTGTTCATGGCTCCAGCCAGTTTCAGCTCCAGTTCATCTGTGGCTCCAGCTCATTTCAGCTCCTGTTTGTTGCAGCTCCAGCTCTTTTGTTTCTGCCCCCAGTTTGTTTCAGGTCCAGCTCCAGCTTATTCTGGCTTCCAGCATGTATCAGGCTCCAGTTGGGTATCATCTTCCCTGGCTTATTTTCAGCTCCAGCTTATCTGCGGCTCCAGTTTGTGGCTCCAGCTCATTTCTGCTCTGGTTAATTACAGCTCGTACTTGTTCAAACGATCTGGACTTTTGACAGGGTCGTAAATCAATCGCTGTCGTAACTTGCCTATGAATACGGGCTGATGAGTTAATGACTCTTCCGGCAGTTGCACAGACCTCAGGTAAAGCGACGGGCACGGGAAGGCGGCGCGGGAAGCGCCTTTGCCCCCAGCACCCGTCTCAGCCGCGGGGTTAGGCCTGGTGCACGCCGGCCTCCCACGCTTTGGGGACCAACGCGCCCAGAGCCCCAGCGCCGGCGGGGGCCCGGGCACCCTGGATGTGAGCCCCGAACAGCCGACCCGGGCCGACCCGGCCTCCGTTCCCGGGCCCAAACACGCAGGGCTGGGGCTCCGCTCCACCCCGGCCCCGCCCCAGGAGCCCGTTTCCCGGCCCCGCACTCGCAGGACTCGGGCTCCAAAACCCCCCGGGGAACCCACCCCGGCGAGCCTCAGCTCGCCCAGCCCCCGCCTGTGGCGCCGGGGACGGGCCCGGCAGCCCCGGCCCGTGCTTGGGGACTGGCCGGGGAACCCGCGGGGGGTCCCGGCCCCGTGTGGCCGCGGGCGAGGACAGGGGGCGCCGGGCTCCGGCCCTCCGGGCTTTATTCCCCGGCGCCCGACCCCCGCCTGCTCCTCCGCGGAGCCACCGGCACCGGCCCACCCGCCTCCGCCGCGACCCCAAAAACCCTCTTGCGGCCCGGCCCACCCGGCTCCCGGCCCCTGGGCCGAGCGCCCCGCGCCTCACCTGGCCCCGGCGGGAAGCGGGGCCCGGCTGCTGCCGCCCGCGGGCACGCCCCGGCCGGCAGAGCACAGGACGGGGGCTGGGGCCGCCGGGGCTCAAGTGCCCGGCCCCGCCCTGCGCAGGCGCCCCGGGGCCTCGCCCCGGGGGGCGGGGGAGTCCTGGCCCCGGCGCCTGCTTCTCCCCGGGCGGGCGAGGCCGCAGGACTCCTCTGCCCGGAGCAGCGCCCGGGCCTGGCCTCGCTGTCTCCGTTCTGGAGGGGCCCCCGGCCCGGGGCGGGTCCCCCGCGGCCCGGGCGCGTCCCGGGCTCGCAAGCACCTGGCCCCGGGCCGTCCCCGGAGGGGGCAACCTGCCCGCCCCGGGACCAGCCGGGGGGGCTCCAGGGCTGAGCCCAAACGCGCGGGGCTGGGGCTCGGCTGCCGAGCGCGGGAACAGCAGCGCAGACCCGGCTCCGAGCTCCAGAGCGCAGGACTTGGTCTCTGCTTCTGAGCCCACAACGCAGGGCTTGGTCTCTTGTTTTCCAAGCTCCAAAATTGGCTAAATGAGCCTGCTTTCTAGCCCCCAAAATGCAACACATACAGTCTGTGTGTCCCCAAAATGCAGTCTTTAGTCTCAATTTCTGGGCTCTAAACTTGACCAAATGAGCCTAGTTCCAAGCCCCCGAAAACACATGACTTCTTAGAGTTTGAGCGCGATAGTGAAGGGCTTGGTCTCCATTTTAAAACCCTAATGACCTGGCAGGATTAATTTTTAACCTTAAACCAAATGAGCCTGGTTTCAAACTCACAATCCACAGGACTTGGTCTCTGTTTTTCAAGCCCCCCTCCAAAATGCAGGACTTTCTGAGCCCTAAACCTGGTCAATTTGGAAACCGGAGAAACCTTACAAGTTGCAATAAGACTGAAGAGCAGATGAAAGGAAAAGGTAAATTCAATTAAAACCTCATCTAAGTCAACTTCATCATTTTTAAGACCGTGAAGAGAGGTGGGCGATTTCCATCCCACCACTGTGAGACACTGCTGCTCTGCCACTGGGATTTCCGACACCATTAGCTCCGATCCTCTGAACCTCTGCACGGTAGCTCAACCTATCACGCAGAGACCATTAGTCTCCCTGAACTCTGGGCCCCCTTTCCCTGAGGAAGGTTCACATACGTAAACAGATGCTTGAAAGCTTCCGTTTAATAATACATTATTGGGAAGTAGCTTTCTATGAATGTGACTTACTCATTTTTGCAGGCTCAGCATAGGGATTATAGCAAATATATTTTGGCTTTTTTTTTCAGTTTCCCTGGACGATAAATTACATAGCATGCAAATACAGTAACTTAAAATCTTTGCAAGGTCAAATTTTTCCTCTAGCCATTGAACTTGAAAGCAACATTCCTCTATTTGACGTATAGCGTATTGCCATTTTCTCTCTTCCTCTGCTTTCCTATCTCCTCTATCTTCAGCTCCGGGTAAACACTGATAATAAAGAGAATACAACACCTGGATATTTCAGCATGCCAGTATTACAGGTACTCCCCAAGGAGTGGATGAGATAAAAAGGGTGTTTCAGGGGACACTGGGTCTCCTGTATTTAGCAGGCTTAAGCCAGAGATCAATTCTTTGTCAAGTTCTTTCTTGCTGCACCACTTGATGGCACACTTGCATTAGCACACTGCAGGCTGAAGGCAGGACAAACCAACAAGCAAATCCCATCCAAAGTTGTTCCACTTAATTTGTTTTGCGTCATGAATGTACCTGTTTAATTGATTAAAGGAATCTAACACTGGAGTATTGAGTAGGAATAAGCAGGGCATATGAAATAATTACACCGAGAAAGCCCTGTGTTTTGCAATTTTAGTCCCAGGTATGGTCTGGATAATTCGTTACTTTTTTGTTCTTTCAGTATGTTTGGCAAGAAATCTACCTTTGCCTTGCTCAGCCTTTTCTTCCAAGGTGGCAAGTTTTCCTTGCCCAGCATTTTCTTCTTTCTCTGTCAGAAGGTTTGTAGCATGTTTGTTCACTGCATGCGTTCATGCATGGTTCAGGGTTTTCTTTTGTCCTTTCGGTTCAAAAGCAGCCATGAATTGCTGCTGAAACTAAACAACAATACCTTCTGTTTGGCTAGACAGTAAAGGGAAATTAATTTATGTCCTCTGAGTAACAAAATTATGACTCAACTTCATATCAAAGGACCATTTTCTGGTAGGCTATATGAGGTTAATAAGTGAGTATGAAGTGTTATCACATATGCCACTTAGCTTGAGATGGTTATAAATACCTCAGCGAATGCTGCATATGGTTACAGGCCACAGGTAGAAATAACTTGCTGCTCTGTTGGATTTTATGGCTTCACGAAGAATGCATTAAAACATTTATTAGCTCTTTATATGCAGAATATTAATGGCAAGTGTAACTGACCGGGATCCGAAGTTAAGATGTGTCAGGGACTGAGGTGAAATCCTGGCTGACTGTCACAGGAGCATCTTCTGTTCAAGGCCTGCAATCCAAGTTCTGACTGAGAATCTCAAGGGGAAAGCTGGAAGCATCTTCGTACAAGTGACTGAGTGCCAGGTGACCCTTGGATTTACCAGGGCCTAAATCCCACATGTAAACTACCCAAAATGAAAGAATGCAGCAAACAAGTAAGAAGTCTTTGTCATAATACTCAGTGACTCCAGGAGACTTTTTTTTTCAAACGATGTCTAAGAGAGCATTTACTTCAGCCTTTATAAAGGAAGGGGAACTCTGCCTTAATGAACATTATTTGGGCTAAAGATATGGAAGAGAACAGCCTGCAAATTGATATAGCCTTTTAACCTCTTTCTGCAGTGCTTAGAAACTATAACCCAAATAAGTAGAAAGGGTTTTAGCCAACCTTTACATAATGTAGTTCTTGAAGAAGTGCTGTCTCAAAGATTCTGGGCAGAGACTTCTGTATGCAAATTCTTCACAATGCTTAGAAAAACTATCTAAACCTTTGGAAAGCAGGTAGACACAGCACATCGCTGTGACCCAAGAAAACTGGGTGCATTCACCTCTGTCTAGCATCCAAAGCTTGTCCACTGAACTGAATTTGTGCCGTTCTCCCCATAAGGTGACCAGGCTCTTCACAGTGCTTGGGTTTAGCCTGAAGTTTTCTTTTCTCCCATTCATCATCATTTCTTGTGCCAGTTCCCCATTGCTTTTGGTGTATTTTGAGCAGCACTTAACCTCAGCGCTCTGTGACAGGCACTTTATCAGTGTAACAAAGCATCTCTGGTCTTGCAGGAAACGAAAGTCGTCATCTGTCTGGAAGTGGCCAAGACTTACTACAGGTTGTCATGCAGAGTCAGAGGCTGAGAAGAGAGAACTTGTCAGCTTTACCTTGATAAGCCCATGAGTGTGAAAGACATGCCACATGCAATTTCCATTACAGAGATCACCAGGAATCCATGAGAAGTGTGAATGAGTGGAAGGAGTCAGGCATGCAGAAAATTATTCAGACCAGAAACCTTGGGCAGTTCCAGGTGTGCCCGCTTCCCATAGGAATCAAGAGGATTCTCAGAAGTGTCTTACAAGATCAAGAGAAGATCATTCATTCCAAAGTACATCAAAATAGCAAGATAACATTTTCAGATTAACCTTCCTGTACTTTTTCCCCTCAAGCTAAGAAGACAATAAACTCTCTCACAGTAGGAAAGCAGTTTTAGTCTCATCCAAACATGTTTTAGTGCTTTTCCACATAGTTAGGACCATCTTACTGGTTCGCTTAAGAACAGTGTATTACATTCTTCTTTGCTTTCCTTGAGACCAGCAACTTCATCCACAGGTATGAGCATCCTCTCCCTTTGGGCTGGAGGAAGGATATGGACTGTTTGGTGGCATTGGCTTTCAGAAGCTGAGAGCCCCAGCTGTCCTTACAACAAGGGATCAGAAATGAGGATCCTGTTCTTCAGCAGCATCTCAAATTCTGTAGCTGCATGAGCAACTCAAAGCAAAGGACTTGGCATGTGCCGTGCAGGGAGAGCCCATCCAGGGGCTGACTGCAACTTGGCAATGAAGAGGACTGGCCACCAGCTGGACACCTACTGCTCCTTCTCCTCCCTCTGAAGCACAACAATGAAAAATGATCTACAGCAAATACTTGCGCTGTGGCACCACTGCCAAGCAGTAGCAGATGCCACATCCTTGAATTTGGAGATTCTATAGATGAGAAGTCATGACTTGAGGCATGTATTTGTACAGCAGTCAGTTCATGCTTGCACCAGCCTACAGTGGAAGAGGTCATGGAAGGGAAGACCCCAGCAGCAAGCAGGCCAGTCAGTGGGCTAAGGCAGGCATTGTCCCCCCCAGACACTCTACACATGCCCACTGCTGGCCATTAGGACCCTGGCAGCTGAAACGAATTCAGCTAGGAGATTAAGGCTCATCTTCCTGAAGCTGGCTGTTTGGTGTCAGATGGGGGAGATGCAAGGAGCCGTGCAACAGAAATCAATTTCTCCTAGGATCTAAGATAACTAAATGTCACACAGTCAGCTTAATTAGTTCCTGATATTTGTACAACTTCACCTTTAAACTCTGGAAAAAGCACAGTTCATGTGTTTGTTCTTTGTAATTCCTTTCTGTTCTGCTTTACTGCTTAGGAGGAGGCTGACAACACTTCACAGTGGCAATGAAATCTTACTCCAGTTCAGACTTTCTTTTGGTGACCAGGAGATGGAATCAATGCTCCATCAGATCCATCAGGCCATCTCATTAGTATCACTAAAGCAAGCTCAACAAAAGGAAGGACACAAAAGCAGAGGTCCTTAAACCTCTCAGAAACCCCTTTTCTCAACAGTTGTCTTGCCTAGAGAAGTAGCAGCACATAAACTGCACAAGGCCCTTATTCAAACAGCTATCTGTTCCCTCAAAAATGTACCTGCCAAGCCTTTTTCAGTATCAGTGCCTTCTGTTAGAGCCCCAGCTGTGCCACCTTGCAGTCCAGGGTTCCCAAATTTGGGCAAGAAGCTCTCACAAAGCAACTCAAGTCTCCCTACTGCAACCAAAAAATGGGCCCCATGCCTTTGTGTTGCCCTGGCCACACACGCCCCAGCTGCACACCACCCGTGGCCCTGCAAGGGGGGTTAAGTTACCAACACCAGAACCAGCCGTAGTACCTGCAGCACGGGCAGACCCCCGGCCCAAGGGGTGCTCAGCCAGCCTGACCGGTCGCTAGCACACAGGGCACTTACCTTGCAGGTAGGGGGCCAGCAGCAGGGTGCTGGAAGAACAGGGCTGCTCCACTGGGGAGGACAAGCCAGGATGCACAGGTTACCATGCCACAGGCAGGTTTCCCAGGTGCAGTGGGAAAACCTCCACCACAGCACAGAGTTGAGGGGATGGGGCAGCCCTGCGGAACGCAGAGCATCCCCTGTCTCTGTCGAGGTCTATCAGTGTCTGCTTGCTAAATGAGGCTCAGCTGTTAGCCCCACTGAGCCCCCACGCTGCTGCAGAAATGCAAAAAAAAGAAATCACCATTTCTTGCTCTGAAAATAGACCTGCACCTATTTTGATTGCTGCCTGAGTGAAGGACATTTTAACCATGCCCATATTTGCAGGGCATTTCACCAGCTGTGCTTCCCCTGCGGCGATTCTGCTTCCCCGGGGTGGCAAAGGACACCCCTGTTGCCTGGAGAAAATCACTTAAGGTTTTCCATCCCCCTCCAGATTAATTGTATTTGGGGCGGGGTTATTTTGCAGATGCTTCCTTGCTGGTCATTTCCCTCACAACAGTTTTATTCAGAAATGTGTGTGTTGACAGATGCCCAGCTGCGTGCACTGGGGGATTATCAGAGACCCCCGGGAGCAGGCACAGCCCTCCACATGCTGCCTGCGGCTCGCAGGGCTGGAGCCGGGGGGCCGTGGAAGAGAAGTCTGGTTTGTGTCTGTAGATAAAACAAGGTGGCAGGCCACCTGGCAGGCGTTTATGCAAGTGCTAAGATAGTGCGAGCCCTTCCACCCTTTTCCACAAGTCCCAAATTGCCTTCGTGCATTTACTGGCTGCTCTGCCCAGGCAGCCACTGCTCATCAGTCCCACCCGATTGCCAGCGCTATTCACGCTGTATTTTTCAGAGGGGTTGGAAACCGAGCACCACAGTGCCACAGCACTGGGGATGCTTATGGAGCCCCAAAAAGGCAAGTTAGGGTTAGGGAGGCAGTCGGAGCCAGCGAGTGACAAGTGAAGGCATCCGAAGCGGCCCTTGAGCTCCCGAACGGCGCTGGGGAGAGGCCCATAAGCCAAGCCCCGGGCAGAGCCAGGGCTGGATGCTGGGGCCACTGGGATGGCAGGAAGAAAAGGGATGTTTTGTCAGCACCGCACAGAGTGCAGTTTCATCCTCACTGACCCCGGCAGACAAAGAACAAAAGGTGTCGGATGCCCAGGAGTAGGTTTTAGCTGGCCGTGGAGCCTTCCCGTTATGCCTGGCATAGCCGAGTAATGCTCGAAAAACCCAAGAGGCAAACAGTGATAGGGGCTGTTTATCTTTTTATTATAAATTTAGTATGAATGACCAATGGAAAAGTCACAATGGAGTACCAAGAACATTTTATCAAAATTTTAGCAGCATTTAAACAGTAATAGATTCCCAACCTCCTCCAGGCACCCCTTGCCCTTTGCCTCCCACCCACGAAACAGTAGCCTTCACCCAAATGTGCTTTCCAAAGCCATGCAGGGGATGTAGCTAGCCATTTCCCCCTGAGCTGCCATGAGAAAAATCTTATCCCAAATGCTGGTTACCACACAACCTCCAGGTTCCCATCCCCTCCCCACAGTCAGCAGCACGGCAGGAGGCTGGCGGGCTGGGACATGGGATGGGACCCACCAGGGGGGAGCCAGCATCTGCTCGCGTCCTGGCCATGCTCCTCACGCCAGCCCCTGCATGGGTCAGCACTCCGGCGGGCGCCCATACCTTCAACCACAAAACCAGGGCTAAGCCTCTTTCCTACCTGCTGCTGCCCTTCGCTTCTGTACGTGGGGGTGCCGTGCACCCCGCGGTCCCGCTCCTGTACCTGAGAGTGAGTGGCTGTGGCTGGATGGACAGAAAAAGGGGAGACTGACGGTCTGCTCTCCCACTGGAACTGACAGCAGGGCCGCCGGGAGCCGAGACTGGATGGGGGAAGGTAGAAGGTGAGCAGTGAGATACTTCAAATTCAACCCACAAAATGAAGTTGGTCTACTATCAGCTAACATGGAGAACCGTGGTCTGCCTACTAAGTAACGAGAGCTAACTTTTTTGTGTGCTTTTTTTTTTTCTTTAAAGTTACATTAAGACATGAACAGTACTATCCCAGCCTCGACGGCTGGAGCTTGGTGAAAACAACGTTGAATTAGAGGTGGGGAAACACAACACACACCCACACGCGTAGACAACAACATAATATTGGCAAGCTATTCCCCTGCTTCTTTGGTACTTCCTAAACTTTCTTATCCAAAATATATAAGGGAAATGCACCATTTAAAAGTTACTGTTTGTAAGTATTTACACAGCCATAACCGTCACGCTATGATACACAAAGATCAATATGATATGAACAAAGTTATTTTATGAAAAGCACTTCTGCACATTTTATTTTGTTCCAGTATCTTAATAGCTTTAAAAAAGTTCATGTGTTACGCAGTCCTGTACCTCGCTTCTTCTTAATATCAAATGGACAAGAAACATTTCCTAATCCATACTCTTCTTCAAAAGATTAAAAAATTGCCACCAAAATGATACACTATGTACAAATTTTACTAAATATTAAATTCTAGGCAATTATTTTCACCCCACTGATAATATAACTTAGGTATTGTTACCTACTATATGCATATATATTTCTTTAATATATAAGAAATGGCACCACATCACCATGTCACCAATATGACACATTGTTATGTACAGTAGATAAGAAGTTAGATATGGAAGATGGATCCTCTCCGACTGGTTCTTTCATGGGAACGCTTCTCCCCTCGGTGGTAGCTTGGCCGTTCCGCCTTTTCCCAGTGGAGGAGGCTCTTCAGACGTAAGGCAGGATCCCGTACATCAGCAGTGCCATCACCCCGGCGCTGAACAAGCCGGCCACCGGCACAGTCACGAACCACGCCAGGAAGATGTTGCGGAAAAGGCGCCAGTCAACGGCCTTCTTGGAGCGGATCCAGCCGACGGCCACCACGGAGCCAACCTTGGGAGCGCGGGGAAGAGAGAGGGAGACAAGATATGAGGGGTGGGTCTGAGTGCCCATAACATGCCCATGGCCACACCAATGCCAGTCAGCTGATACCAAGCGATGCTCTGAGATAAGGAGCCCCTGATGGTGACGATGGCTCTGTTCTGGTGGGGTGGCAGGAGGGCGACAATTCCAGGGTGCTTTAACCTTTATTTTTCAATGATCTCCTGTTTTTCATGGGGTTTGGGGTCAGCCAAAGGAGAATAAATGTGTTTCTGGGGTTTTCTCTGCTCTACTAGCTCCCAAATCAGCTGTAAGTGCAGCCAAGGCAGCCCTCCACCCACCCAGCACCTGACTCAGTCTGTAGGGAAGAGGGCAAGCGTCCACCAAGTTGGGCCAGATTGCAGTCTAAACCATGAAAACACCAGGAAAGTTGTTTTGAAGGCTCTGCCAGAGAGTGTGGCATGGGGCAGACTGGGATAGCTAGCACGGTTCCTGTCCCACCTGCCTGTTCTCTTGCTGGTTTGGGATGTCCTCCCTGTTCACCCCGCAGCTGCTGAACATCTGCAGCTCCAAACAGCACCTATATATTCCAATACTGTGGGCTACAAACAGGAAAGCAATGGCAGTGTCAGCAGCTGAGCCCCCACCACCACCCCGTAACAGCAAAGGTAACTTGGCAGGGGGCAGACAGCGCAAGGTTAGACCCAGTACAGCTGCCCTACATCAAACTCAGCAGTCCAAGCCCTCCAGGGAAAACCAGCCCTTCTGGACCAGCCAGCCAAGCTAAAATCCTCCCTGCAGACAAAGACATTAGCCTGATGCTATGGGGCATGCAAACCACACGGACATCAAGAGGCCTGGCTGCAGGTGGGGAATGGATAAATCACCACAATGTCCTTCGAAGGTGCTGCTACAAGGGCAGCTGGGCAGGTCAGTGTTTTTGAAGACAAAGCACACCGTGGCATGGGCAAAAAGCTACAAGCTTTTCTTCCTTCAAATGTATTTTCAGTTAATAAGCCCGGGTATAAACCCAGCATATTACTTTTTAAGAAAGAACTAGACTGAGAAAAAACATTTTCTGTGAAAAATGATGCAAAAACTTCAGAAACACTGCATTTTCTTTCTGCCCTGGACATGGCCCTCTGTGCTGTTAACAAAAACGTGTAAATCACTGCAAGTCTATTCAAAGCACATGGTAAAGCAGCAAGAAACGTGGAAGGAATATCTTGTTTTGAGGGAAAGGCAACTCCGAGACACAGTTGGGCTTGTGCTCCCTGAAATGCCATCCCTGCCTCCTCTTCCCTGCTTGTTTTCTTAATGGGAGTATCGGTCCCTGCCTATAGATTAGAAGATGGGCTGCTTCCCATGTGCAGAGCTAAGAAAGTGATAAATGCTGGGAGGACAGGGAAGCAGGGAGAGAAAGGACAGGGATATCAAATCCGCATCTTTTCTTAACACCTATTTAACTTCTAACTCCTGCTTAACATTTCTTTTTGGAGTAGAGAGTTATTTGTGGAAGACCCTGTAACTCTAGGGAAATAAAGGCTCTCAAAAGTGCCTGTGACAGAACAAGGGAAAACTAAACTTGATAGTCTACGACTGAAAAGGCCTTGGTCTAAAACTTGATCTGATAAGGAAATCTATTAGGTAGTACTTAATCTGAATACCCCTTGAGTGGACAATATGTTATTCTGTATTTAGGAGGTGTAAGTGTATTTAGGAAGTGCCCAGCTAAGAGGAGCCCCACACTTCCGACGATATCAAAGCGTTAACCCGAGGAAACAGCATTTGGTTTTTCAGCAGCTCAGCTGTTAGGCTCTGCTTTACATTTTGCACATCCTTAGCACCCGTCTGTCATGCTTGCAACAAGAAGCATTGCTTATTGAGCAAGCCTGCAGTCTACGTACAATAATCTCCAAGTCCTTCCTGAAATTTAAAAGGTATCAGCAATGATGGCATTGGTAATCTGTTTTAAATACGATTAAAGTTTAGTTTATTAATAGTGATTTTGATGGACTAGAGGTTAGGAGAGTAGCTAAAACTTGGGTGTAGGGACACTACACCGTCTGCAGAATTTCAGATGACATCTACTTTGAGATTGGTTTGAAACCAATGCAGTTTGCCTTCAGTATGCTCTGCTTAAAGCATTACAGACATGCTTTTGGCTCTTTTGTTCCTGTGCAATGGCATATCATAAAAACGCAAGGAATGTGATAATTCCATCATAGCAACACAGAGAGTATGCTTCAAACCCCCAAAATCCTAACAGCAAAATGGAGCTGACAGCGTGACCTCAGCAAAGTCGCTTCTGCACAGAAAAAGCATTTAACTCCTGCGCTCTGCCTTTATCCGTATGTGAACACATTTAACTCCTGTGCTCTGCCTTTATCCGTATGTGAACACATTTAACTCCTGTGCTCTGCCTTTATCCGTATGTGAACACATTCAATCTGTCACAGCTGAGAAATGCCTGTTTATTTCTACACCTCGTATCTTAGAATAAGTAGCAGGCACTGTGTGTAAGATTCAGGATGATCATTTGCCTACCTGGGCAGCAGAAAGGCAAGGTATGCATTCACACCGCCCTGGCTTTTCAGGGCTAAGTCCCAAGGGAGGTTGAACGTGTACAGGCAGAGCAATGTGGCTACCATGTTCAGACTCACAAATTCCTTTGGAGGCTCAAAAGGTTAGGTCTCTCCCTCAGGCCCTCTTGACTTGGAGGCTTTCAGAGAGACTGTCCTCTCCCCTTTGACTCGTGGCAAGGACGAAGGTGCAGTTCAGGCTCTCAGCAGGCACCGAGAGTGGAAAAGCTGCTGGGCTGTAGATTTAGGACAGGCATATTGGGCAGTGGCTACCTCATGTAGACCAAAGCCTCTCATTTAGGACCAAATGCAACTCCTGATCTGAGAGGGCTTGACGAATCTTTCTCAGAAACTAATGTTTTTCTTCCTGCTACCGATCTCCAGTTTGCTACCACATCTGCTCCAAGACCTGAAAACTGCTGCTCAGAGCTTTCCTTCATACTTGGTCTCCATTTTTCATTATACTCTATTGTTTCACCTCAGAAAGGTCTCCCTCCACCTAAGGTGTTCCACGCTGCTCCTTCTTTGCCATCGGTTTATCCAGTTGCTGCATGTTCAGTTGAGTGACACCCCTTCAGCAGGGCTCCTGCTTTAGCAAATGCTGTTTTGCTGTGGAGCAAATGTTGGGGAAAAGAATAATTCCCACTCCCTGAAGCCAGAGGCTTAGGACTAGGCTCATCTTGAACCTGTTTTCTTTTTGATTTCTAGGGCAAAATAATTTTTCTGCTGATTTTTAAGAAGGCGTTTCTGTCTCAATGGCTGACAGCGCTTTCAGAGAGGCATTTTCCAACGGAGTAAATGATATATAATAGTTCTTTTATTCCTTCACCAGACCCTCGGAGAAAACAAGGAATACATCTGTTACAAGTGTTTGCTTTATCTTGTGTTGATCGCTTCGGATCTTTCAACTCAGGATCTCATTTGGCTGAAACACAGAGCCAGTTATAATAACGTGACATCCTGGAACAGTCTAATCCCATTGTGGAGTGGATCTTCCCATTAAGAATGATCCATCTAATGAGATACAGCAAACTGCAGGGAGCAGACACATGCTAACCACATTAACTGCTTTTATGGAAGTAGTTTTTAAAAAGAATTATTTTGCTCTGCAGTTAGAAAAGGCCAAGCTTTTAACTGTGTTGAGTCAATGAAAACCTCCTAATGCTGCTCTCTCATTAGCTTATGGCTTCCAAGACATATTCTTTTTAAATTCAGTCCATTTGTCTGCACCAAAGTGTATTTTCTCTTTTACGACAGTTGGCTTCAAGCACGCAACTGGGATCATCAAAGCAGTATTATTCTCCCTGGCAAATTCCTCATCACGCATTTGATACACCAGTCAGCTTAAGGGGAGGTAGTTTCAGGCTAACATTTTTAGAAGTGGATCACGTTGTTATTATTTTTCCCCTCTCTGCTTGGTTCAGAGGAACCGGAGTTCAACCAACGCCAGGAAATCTGAACAGCCTTTCAGAGAAGCTCAGTCTTGGCTGCTTCTCAAAGAGCTCTACAGCTGAAGAAAGAAATGATTTTGCAATAGGGGAAGGCTTTCTGAAGAAATGGTTTTCACTAGAAAAAGGCCGATTGAACCAACTTGGGGTGTTGTGCAGGATGTGTGGATTTCATTGACTCTTTCACTGGAAACCAGGTCAATGTCACAGGCAAGGATGCCTGGCTTCTTGCCAGCCCGCCTGCCATGCCATGGAGCAGTTAGTCCCAAAAACCTGCCTGCCCCAGCCCCGGGCAGAGCTGGAAGGGCTCCAAGGTTCCCAGGGTGCAGTAGCAAATCCTACAGGATCTGGCTCTTGCAGGGCTTGGTGGTACGTCCTGAAGCAGAGGGGCTTTGCTGCTCTAGGGTCTCCGATGTCAGAGGGGCTTCCCCACGCCCTGCCAGGGGGTGAGCAATACAGGCAGCTCCGCACGTCCAAGAGCTTGGGAGCCCATGGGGAAGCAATGGAAAGAAGGATGGGATATCTGACACAGGAATTTCCTGGGAAACAAAATTCCAAATTCCCGCTACACTCTTCCAGCAGTGTAAATGTCCACATGCTCCCTGTTGCCTACAAGCAATATAAATGTCTTCTCACACAGCATATCATGTGACACAATTAAATTCTGCTCATTACCCAGCCTATATCTGTACTTCAAAATGGTCTTTTTTTTTTTTAAAAAAAAAAGCCAACAACCTTGTTCAAAGAACTAATTACAAGGGCCAGATTCTGTCTTATAATGCACAAAAGTGAGAACAAGTTGGTTTAAAAGAAGAGAGACATTAAAATATTAGCTTAATTATGGAGCAGTGTTTTTCATACAGGTGGTTCTAAAATACATGGAACCGGGACCACACAAACTACAGGGTCTACATTATTTTGTCTATATTAGTTCAATACAACCACGTAAGGGTGAAAGACGTTCCAGACTTTTGTGCAATTACTTATAGTGCTGACTTTGCTTAGTCGTACCGGCTTTAAAAGCTGTCCTCGTTATTTTGCGATGGCTGCCGGCACGGTGCATCGCATAGTGAAGGCAATCTGCAACAATCAGTATCTCTCGTATTTTGTTATGGTGCGTCCTAGTGATGTGATGTACTGATGCGATCACTGCAAACTCCAATACCTTGCAATGGGTGGAGCTTATTGGAATACCCACATTTGAGGCTACAAGTACCGTTAGCGCACACATTACTTCAATGCAAAATCCACTGTGAAGAAATAAAAAAAAAAAAAAAAGACAGATGGAAAACCTGTAGTAAAAGAGTTATATGCAGGAAATCCCATGCCATGCACTTATCAAGAAAGTGAAGTATAAATGATGAATGGTGCGCAGCCTCTGAACAAGGGAGAAATGCTACCTGACCAGGTTCAAATGGCACCGTCGGAGGAAACCAGGTTCTTCCTTGTAATCGTTTTCTTTAAAATTGAGGTCACGTTTTTTTAAGTGCTGTTTGTCTTTAACCACAGCTGTGGAGTTCGTGCTGTGCCCGATTGCAGTGACTTTACTGTGACAACTCCAATGCATTTTTTTGGAAGCCTGATTGTTTTCCAATGTCACTGGCACGACTGACGCACCTCCACCTAACCCTCCTCCGTGAGCGTCTGCTTTCACCTCGCTGTGCCATTATCCGCTGGCTCGAGTGGCACAATTTTAAGATGAATAGTCCAGGCTGCCTTGACTGCAGTCGCTGGGCAAAGGCATACCTTGCAGTGTGTAGTACTGACAGGAAGTCCAACATTGGAAGCTACCACAACTGTGAACGCCGAAGCCAACTCAATAGTGAATCCACTGCGGGAAGCATAAGAAAACACTTCACAATCACTCTTTGCATCAGCTCGGACTGATACCGTGCAGCGTGCCAAAGTCTTACCCGTTTCTTCTTTTGACTGTTTTATCTCCGACTGATTTTTGTCATAGGAATAAATTAAGAGAACAAGGAAGGGCTGAATAATAGGAATGGCACAGGCTAGTCATCTGTAGTAACCCGGCTGCATGGCTCATAGCATGGGGAACTTTTACTACTCTACGCTGCGGTGAATCATGCCTAATTAGTAATTTGGTTAAGCACCAGCAGAGGTCGAGTATGCCTTAAGGACAAAAATTACTGCAATGAATACGTATGGTTTTAACAGTCTGAAGCACACTGGGAAAGCCACTGTAATCTTGCCATTTCCAAACGCACCTTCTGCCCCGTCAATTAGGTCATCAGCAGAAGACTGTTCACGTAGACCTCTACGCCTCAAACGCATTCAGTATTAGTTTACAGGGTTATCATTTTTTCCTTTCTCTCTTTCTTTCTCTTTCTCATCCTTTCTTTCTCTCCTTTTCTTCCTTTTTTTCTTTCATTTTTTAGAAAGATGGAGAAGTCGCAGCCAGGTTATCATTAACATCAAAGCACAGCAAGTCCAGCAAACTGCATTACAAATCAAATACTGGAGCAGCGATTCTCAGAATGGCTCACGCACAAAGTTCACACACAGCCCTAATGACAGCGGTGCACCTACCTTGAGGGTGTGATTGGAGTGAGGTCTTTACCCATGGTCTGGATAACTCTTCTACCCCAGACCCAGAGACCCACGCAGATCCCAACACCTCCATAAAACAGCAGCCAGACGGGAGTCGACGCTTCTTGCATTACACCACCTTGCTCGTAGATAAGCCAGAGCGCGACGAGGGGACCGATTGCATTGCTGGAGAAACAGAGAAACATCGCCTGAGTTACAAAAATGCAGATAATTGCCTTGAAAGAAGTCTCTTGTTTTCTGTGTGATTTTTCCTCCTTGTGCGTGCAGCACTGCTCTGACTGGACCCTACAGGCAGCACCCTTTCTCGCTTGGAAAGGCTACAGCAGGGGACTCTTTATCACGTTGCTTTGTCAGTTGTCACTTCATCACTGGTGACTACAGCAAATGCTGAAAGGAATTCTTTTTTACAAACCGTTTCCTGCAATGTCAGAGTTGGTAATACTTCGTTATGTCTGTTCTGGGACAAAACCCAGTTATTTTCAGTAGTGTGCTGAAATTATCTCAAAATTTACCAATTCAGGAGCTCTGCATCTTTAAAATTCAAGTATTAAATCAGCTCTTTTTTTCAAAGAGGTAAATTAATGAACAAAATTACCATCTCAGTCGAGAAGATACAAACATAATCTAGTCTGACAACCTCTGGTGTTTGAAGATACGATCAGAATGCAGCGGGAAGGTGACTTAGTCCTCTTCAAACGCATCGTAGAGCTAGTTGGGCTGGATCAGAGAGGACTTCTCGGTGACACATGGCTGGCACCAGCCCTTTTTGCTACCCTACTGCTGCTATCTGGAAAAACACTGAAAGTCAGCAACACTGATGTCCCCACTCCTAATGCACGTCACCCAATGCTGGTGGCTGGAGTCTCCGGTGCCTGGAGTGAGGCTTCTGACTCTGTTTATTCTAAAAAAGCATCAAGTTTCTAGAGGTGAGAGATAGAAGAAAAACTTGAAAGCTGGTATCCAGTTACTTTAGAGGCCTAAATACTAAAAAGCAGATGAGAACTTCAACATCCCTTTTTTTTTTGCGGCTCTTTTGCTAAACTGAGTAGCTGCTTGCCCTGCTGAGCAGCATTTATCCACAGCCAAAAAACCATAAGAAGGGAGGCAGTGCTGCACTTATGTCTAAATAATCACGAAAAGAGCAGAGCAAACCTGTCCAATGTCATTCAAAAAGTCTGAAAGCCCACAGGAAGCTCCCCTCTTTGTAAACCGATAAGGAGAGTGGGTCCCGGCGAGCGCTGCAGGCAGGGCCGACAGCTATGCTCGCCCCGCAGCCAGGACCGGCTAAATTTAGTTCCTGGTCTCGCTCCAAAGCACACAGAGTAAGGACCAGTTTTAACATCAAATGCAGTGCAAAGCAAGCCACTGTAACCGTCAGTTAATCATTTACTAGAGTCCCATCTTTACCAGATACGAGGTGCTAGGGGCTGAGTGCGAATCACCGAGAGACGAGGGTCCTCAGCATTGCAAAGCTCGGCGCAGCTAAGCAACATGAGAGCCTCCGTCTTTCTCCTGGTCCTTGAGAAATCAAGCTCTAAACCCTGAGAAGAGGTCCTGGAGCAAAGTTAACTAGGAAGGAATTTTCCCTTGTAAACACACACAACAACATTCAAGCTGCGAGGCAAATGGAAATACTTAAAAATGCTCTTTGATGTAAAAAGGAATGAATAATTCTTATGGATTTTGAGAAAGATGCTGGAAATAAATTTGTGAGCTAACATGCATAATAAAATCCAGTGGGTTTGAAGACACTGGGTAGTACGATGAATAACTAAAGACACTTTAGATAACAAGTGATTTCCACTAGCAAAAAACACTTTAGAATTCTGGCCTGATACTGCGCCTGAATATGCATTTGATTTGTTGAGTTTTTGAGTGAGCGAAAGGACGGTACATGAAAAGTCCTTAGTGACTAAATGTAAGAATTATTTTACCTTCAGGGAAGAAGAGATTCTCGATCAAAGCGTTTCTAATATTTTGAAGTTGGCCTGCAACTTCTTTGCCAGTGTTTTCAGGTGTGGATTAAATTACTCGCACAGTTAAATGCCTTACTGTGCATTGAAAAAGAACCTTCAGCCAATGGGTGCAGAAGGATGGAGAAAGGCAACTAAAACACTGATCAGATGAATAAAGACAAAACTGATGATCCTTTCTTATAGTGCTGTATGACATGGGGACAACCTCCCTGTAACGTGTACATTTGGAGCGAGCCCAGGCACCGATTCCTGACTGTTCTGAAGAGATTATGAATGGATATTTGTCAGTCCTAATGTAAATGGGAAGACAGAAAAGGCTTCAAAAACTACAGTAGAAAACTATGCTCTTTTGTACCAAAATCCAGTTTTAATTATTTGCAAATGCTACACCTCTGCGAATCAACTAAGCTTAATCCTCGAAGAAAAGGTTATTTTCTTATTTGTGGCAACGGATGGCAAGGCAAAACTCTGCTGACTTATGCTCGGCCCCAGAGGATCTGAGCGGCTGATGCTGCCCAACAGATCAGAAGAGGTGCCACTGATGCCCACAGAGGCAGCACTTCAGATACCTTCCCTGTAGGAAAAGAAAGCAGAGGAACACTGGATCCATATGTGCTTGGAAAGGCAAAAAGATAATGAATTGCATTTTCATTTGTGGGTACCTGAACACCACTGGTTATCTATACCAGAAAGACATTTCTCCTCTCCCTGTAAATTGCATTAAATGTGACTTAAACGTTCAGCTCCTAGGGACAATGGCATCTCCCAGCCTGGATACCTACAAGTGACTACCAACGGCCAGCAAACCCGCAGTGGTGCGCAGGTGGTGACTCTGATCTAACACCATCACGGCTCTTCAGGGGGCTCCTTCAGCTTCTGGATTTGTTGATTAGGTCCGGTCCCGGGGGCTTGTGGTATCAACGCTTCCCATGCCAACAGAGAACAGCTCTGGAAGAAGCTGTTAGGCCTGTCCCACCACAAAACTGCCAAAAGCTCCCAATGAATGCGTCTGACTCAGGAACCAAGTCTAGGGTCTTGGTACTGCATGCATCAGCTTCAAGACATTACCATGAGCATGTGCAATCAGCCACCCTTCGGACAAGGAAGAATTCATCCAGTAGAAAACAACCAGTCCCAACAGGAGAGTAAGAGAGAAACAACACATCAAAAAAAGAGGTGTTGTTAGGTAAGAGACTTTGCTTTGAGACTGTCTGCGGTTAACAGATGTCTCCTGCTGCTGAGTGACTAAGCAGATGAACCACAAGGACGCTGGCTGGACTGGGATGGATGCGGCTTTCACAATATTTCGCACTGGTTCTATCTCATTTGACTCAAGACATGACTATCAGGAAAGCAGGCCTCCGATCTTCCACGCATTTGGCTAAGACCCATTTCACAAGTCTATTTTCAATAAGTGATTTTCTCTTACTCTCCTGCACAGCTCTTCTCCTTGCCTTAACTAACTCTCTGTGCTGGAGCTCCAAGTCTTGTTTGTGGTAGTTTAGAGGAAGAAGAACAAAACTTGAGATGGTCACCCAGGGGCTCTGAACCCCTTTCCGCATCTATCTATATGTAAAACTGCCGTTACATTCCTACGTAAGTCCTTTTGAGGATGTTACAGTCTTATTTAGCTATTGGGTTTAAGAACCAAGATAAGCTACTCCTGTCGTGGTATTACTTTAGTTTTGTACACCTAATTTTTCCACTGAGCATAAGAGGATGGCCATTATGAGTTAATTTTAGGATGGATTTATAAAATGTCATGGCATAAGAAGCCTAACTCCTGAGTCTACCTGTCCTGAAGTGCATTCTTCACGTCCACCATTTTTCACCATCTCTACTGGGCTCTGCCGGCCCCGATTACTCGTGGGGCACAGGACTTGGCAGCAGGGGCGGTGCGTAGGGGCTGTTTGCCTTCCCTGGAGGCAGGATACAGGATAAAATGCCATCTACAGTAATGCTCGTACTTACAGACGAATGTCATGGTAGTTCAGCGAAGTGCTGCTGAGTGTTTCTGAAGTGCTGTCTGACCCTCATGACGCTTTAGCTAGCTCTCTCGACTAACGTGAATTGGCATGACTTCTCTTTTTCTGCTCGCTCCTGCCAGTTGAGAATCTGTCCTGCACCATTTATAAAGCTGTTGTGAAAGATAGCATCTGACAGTGAATCTGAACTATAAATAGAGTTGGCTTCTCCTCTCCCTTGTGAGACAGATAGTATTACTGACAAAAAAACCCCCACATTCAGCTATCATGAGACAGGCTTAGAAATTACAGTTTCCCATGCACACACACACACACACACACATGAGCAGAGATTTTTAGGTACCTCTGGGCCACAAGTTCAGGCCCTTCTCCGGAAGAACAAGGACTACAAACTTTTTTTTTTAGTAAAAATTAAGGACTTTTTTCAGTAATGGAAGGATGCCATCAGCTGAATGCTCTGTCACCAGATCCTGTCAAACTTGAACTGGCAACATTGCTATTACCTCACTACTTCTTGTTCGAGGGGACTAGTGAGTTGCTCAAAGTGAAAATCTAACTGTATTTGAACGCTATGCTCTGAATACGCTTTGCATTATAACCCACAATCTATACTACTAAGACCACTTGATGCCCATACTTTGATTCTCTGCTACCTGAAAAAGCAGATTGTGTTTTAGCCACTTTTTCTAGTTGAGTGAAAGAAGCTTGACACATACATTATCCCTGATTAAAGCTGAATGACGAGCAAAATAGCTGTCTGAGAAAGCTATATTAGGTTTCAATATTACGAATCTAATTACAAAAGCCCCAGTCATTTGACTATTTCCCAAACCAGGATTTCACAAACGAACTTTCCACTGGGCAAGTCAGTGGGAGGATATTTCTGAATATGCTGCAGTTATGCCTGGAGACATCACCCAGCTGAGTAAGGGTGCAAAGAAGATATGTCTGTATGTACCGTCAGGAAAAAAGTATGTCCTAATCTCCAGAGATCTCAGATTATCAAGAGAGTTTTATCCTAGTTCCAATAATGGGACAGTTTCGAAATAGCATGCATACCATAGTGCAATAAAAGTGTATCACAGCTGTGCTCTGTGAAGTGCCAGCGTTGGGTGCGTTAATGAGTCGGGAAGGCTACGCGTTGCTTCCTGCAGCTCAGCGCTGCGTGCCGTAAATCCTGGCCCTGAAACCCCAGCTCCCTGGAGCCCGGAGGGTCGGGTCCATCCTCCTCCTCGCCCCCCCAGCATCAGCCTTACCCCGGCAAGCCCAGTCACTGGCCCTGCTCACAGCAGAATGGGGAGGGATTCCCGCACCCACCGGAGCCCCCTGTTTCTGGCTGCTCTTGTCCGGCTTGCCTGCGTGACACAACAAGGATGCCACTTACCTGCACAATTGGGGACATGAGTGAAGATTCCTATCTACTCAGGACAGGCACTACACTTTCAGGACGGACTGCTATTAAAAAGGGAAGAAATCAGATTTCAGGCTGCTCTCAGTAATCGTAATGGACAGATTAGCTTCCTAAATATTCTAAGCGATCTTGACTGCAGGTCTCAGGGAGGAAATAAAAAATACTCATTTTGCAATCCAGCCTTATTATAGCTCCTTATTTAGCCAGGGGACTGAATCCCACTAAGCCCTCTGTGTGCAGTGAGATACTGGCAATGTTCTGGCCCTTCCCTCCTTTAATCCCATTGCATTTACTTTAGGAAGAGGGGAAAAGGTGAGTCCCACTGCTACTTGTGTGCTCTGACCTAAAACTCCAGTGAAGTCTGTAGGGAGGTGAAAGGAGAAGTTTCCTCTCCCTGTGTTTTGGGCAAGCGGGTATTTCCTAGTTTCACTTGCGTTGCTTTGCTTAACTGCTATCTGGTACCTATCTGGTAGCAGTTCAGTTTCCCTAAAACCACTGAGAGAATGTGCAGAAATATATAAAAAACACTAAACAACTTTACTACAGCTCTGAAATAGTTTTACATCCTGTCTTCAGTAATGTAGCCTACATCGTCTGGATAATAAGAGAGACATTCTTTGTCAAGCTTGTGCCATAAATCTATATGGCATTACCTGCAGACTCTAACACGAATGACCCCTTTTTCCTATAATATCTAAGTACAAATACGCAAGGGTAGTCCTGATGTCCTCCATGTGAAATTTAATTAGAACAGCCACATTCAAACAATTTATGCGGCAAGAACTCAGCAAAACTGAGATCCCCTGTGCAGCCATGAAACATTTTTTTCACCAAAAGGGTTGTCAAGCATTGGACCGGGCTGCCCAGAGAAGTGGTCAAGTCCCCATCCCTGGAGGTATTTAAAAGACGGGTAGACAGGGTGCTTACGGACATGGTTTAGTGGTGAACTTGGCAGTGTTAGATTAATGGTTGGACTTGATGATCTTAAAGGTCTTCTCCAACCTAAACGATTCTATGATTCTATGATCTGCAAGCAGGTTTCTCCTCCCCACAGCACGTACCAGCTAAACCCCGGCACCACCTGCACCTTGGTGTGCACAGACGTGGGCGGGCAGCACGGTCTGCAGTCACCCTGGTCAGCTGGAGCATCACGGCTCCTGCTGCTGTCACAATAATAAACCACCTTCCTCCATCGCTGGAATCCATGAGCCCAGGGTAGATGCCTGCTCACACAAGCCAGGGCACGCAGCTCCTTCTGTCACCCCCGGGGTTTCTCCTGTGACAGCAGGAATGATGGCCTGAGGTGGAGAGTAGGCAGGGACAGAAGAGGTTACCCATTTATAGGAGAAGGAATCTGTACGAGAAAAGGTTAAACACATGCACAGACAGGTGCGTAGGAGCACAAGACTTAAGCTTTTTTCACAGCATAAACAGCAGATTTTAATCTGCAAACCTCACGTTGACCTACAGCATCTTTCCGTGGGTCATCCTGCTTCGACTGCAAGACTTCAAGGAATAACAAAGGTTGCTTGAGTCAACAAAAGCACCTTCCTGTTTGCGTGGAGGGGCTGCAGGGCCGACGCACCGTTTGCTCATAGCTTTCTCCTTCCCAACCCAGTAGCAAAGCAGCCACGCCATGGTTGTGCTGAGGACAGGAGATAGCTATGGGGTTAGCAGCCTTCTCCAGCCGTTTCCAAAACAGCCCTTGTTTTTGGGAACTAGTTACTTCAGACATGCTTCCAGACTGTGAAACACAGCATAAACCCTACAGCTTCAGCAACTCTCCTGCTACCTGCGTTTATACAGGTAGGCTGCTGCGGCTGCAGCGCTGAGCTCCGGATCATCGCAATTCCTGCTGAACCAACCTGTATTTACAGAAAATAAGCTCAGTCCAACTCAACCATAGGTGCAGATAATCCCTGCTGGCCAACAAAGCCCAGCCTCCCGGCCTCTCTGGAAATCTGGCTCTGAACAAGCATTTAGGAAGCTGGCAGTTCGCCTTGTGTCACGCTCCTGGCCCAGGTCTTTTTTTCCATCCTGCCCTTTTTATTCTCCCGTTGCCCTTGCAGTGACGTGCTCCCTTTGTGCTCGGGTGCTGAGCCAGTGGGACCTGCTCACTTGGTGCCACTAATTAAGTTCAACAACAACTTTTTTTTTTTCAGCGGTTCTGTCCCAACACATTTAGTCGGGATTTTAAATTCTTTAGATTTCATTCAGCCCATGTGCATGATGGTGTCACAAGGCTCTCGGCCTTGCTCAGTTAGTCCAGCCCTGGAAGGGCTCCAGCATCCTTGACACAGTGCATATAAGCTCTGCAGCAGGGGGGCAGGAGGGGATGGTCTGAACAAAACAGTCACCCAAATAAGGGGTTACCATGACTCCTTGTTTCTTTTAATGTGCAACTGCCCCGGGCAGGATCCCTGCTGATGTCAGCCTAAACATGAGCCCTGACTGCTACAAACATCAGCTCCTACAGCAAAGATGGCTGGTATCGTTATGATGCTAAAAAGCAGCATCTTGGAAGAAGCTAGGGTCTAGCTACCCTTATTATGAGTTAGTTCTGCAGTCAAAGGCAAAATACTGATTTAACTCTTCCAGGTCCAGGGGAAAAGCCTGGACAATGAAACAAGGGAGATCTCCATATGATTTTTTGCCCACTAAAGGGCTATCCAAACGATATGGGGCACTTCTGCTCCATGAAGTGTTTCTGAGTTGCATCGTGGTTCAGTCCGTGCCATATGCTTCATGCTTAAATATGCTCTGTAACAGGTCAACCGTTTAACTACCTGCAGTTTGTAGTTTTTATATTAGCTTTCAACTTTTCTCTCTTTGCTCCTCTTATCTGCTCCTGTCCCTTCAAGGAATACCAGCAAACAGCCTGATGGAAAATAACTAGAAAACATAGGACCAGAGTGACTTCCAGGATGGGGAAGGAAAATGTAGAAGGGAATTCCAAAGAAAAAGATGTGGACAATGGAGGTGCTGCCCTATAATATATGAGTGAGGAGCTTAAAACCAAACGCAGAGGAAAATGGGATTTTAACAACAGGATCCAAGGCTGAGAAAAAAATAGAAGAGGAGCTTGACAGCAGCACGTAAAATAAGCAGAAGGAAAGTGAATAAAGGAGGGACAAGATAGCGGCCTTCGGTGGCAGATGGATCACCAAGGCTTGCTTTCTTACAGAAACGTGGACAGAAAGCCATGCTACCAGCTAGGTTCTACTGCATTATTTTTAAAACAGGGCACTGCCTTTTGAGTTCTGCAGATCTTTACACGACATGTGGAGGAGCCAAGAGCCCAGTAAGAAGTCTTCTGCTCCACTAGACAGAGGCTGGCAAAATGTCTCTGCTAGATAATCCACAGGATAGATATCTGCATTCCTGGAGTGTTTTATCTACTCAACCTTTTTGGATACAAGGGGGTCTTTAATTTTTACTGCTTAGTTGGGACTCAGTACAACTGCAAGGATGGGTTCCTATGCAGTCCTACACCCATGACCACCCTCTTGCATTTCTACCAACTTTGACAAAACGAAGCTAACTTGTTCTTTAGTTTTGCAATTCCATGAATTCAGCTTAAGAAGAGATTTTGGAATAAACAGCATTTAATAAAAACACGTTTGCTGGCAAATTTGTAGGATCACTGACAGAAGAAAAGATCTGCAAAATACTAAAAAATATGAAAGGATATTGCCAAGGCAACAAGCCAGTGCAAATGCAGAATTCTGGGGGAATGAGGCTGTAAGACGCAAAAAAGCATACTGCACAGAGTCTAAACCTCATCTTTCATCCTGTCCAGCTCCTACCAACATCACATTTGATTTCTGAACTGACTGCATCCTTACAGATCAATTCTAACAAACTCTACCACCCTTGCCTCCTACAGAAAAGGCAAGTGATGCTTGCATAAACATGTGAGTCCTTGAGGAGTATGTATAGACATCAGCTACAGGGAATAAGGGAGCAGGGGCATCTACTGTGGTAGGCTGTGAACTTTCTGCAATGGTATTTGCCAGGGTACATTACAAGAAACATCAGTGGTGTTTGTCCTTTTCCCTACGTTCCCCTTGGCACTCGCTGCTGGCCACTTGCAGAGCATGGGTACCAGCTTCCATGGGTCTTTGCTCTTGCCCAGTGTGCTCAGAGCAGGGATCCTGGTCAATGGAGACCGTCCAAGAGGAAAGAAATTTGCACCACTGCCCTGCGATCCAGAGGATGAGGGGACCCTGGACTCCTTCCCAGAGCCAGATCCTTTTGAATACAAAGGGAGTAATAACAAGAGCAAGGACAAGAAGGCTCTTCAGAAAGCCCTATCCTGAATTCCCAGGACGCTGGATGGATGGGGAGGGAACAGACATGTTTGTAAGTGGTTTTGAGATGAGCTTCGAGTTAAATCGGGTGGCTGACAAGAGCTGGGAGCAATAACTTGCTGAGTGGGACAGTGTTTGCCCAGATGCCTAAGGAGGGCTATGAAAGTTATGAACACCGTAAAGCCCTGCTGCAAATGCTGAAACCGACACCGGCAGAGCACGGCTAACACAGCAAGGGTTCAGCAGAAAGGGGGCTCAAGTACGGCCCCAACTACAACCCAAATAAAGAACTCTGCTCTGACAAGCAGCTTCGGAGTGGATTTCTCAGGAGACCTTATCACAATAGAGGGCAGAGCACCTACTAAATACCAAGTGGATTGCTCCAGGCCTAGGGAAGAGGCAGTCCAGCCAAATCCTAAAGGAAAAATATGCAATGTTCCCAGGGACAGAGCAAAACCACCCAAACTGCCCTTCAGCCACATGTCACCGAGACGGCGGTGCAATAGGGCCCTGCAGATGAAGCAATGTTATAAGCAGATAAGCAATGTGAATGCAGACGAGGAAGGAATAAAATGCTCTATCCTAAGCCTATATGCTACATCCTTCAGCCAAAAGTCTTGTACTTTGTGGAATAAAACAGAGCTGAGCCTTCAAAGGGAAAAAAGTTGGCAAATGAGTGAGTGAAGAGACACTATTTCACAGGGGTCTAACTAGACAACAGAGGGCAAAGGGGTGCAGATAAACATTTCTGAGAGCAACTTTGAGATTTTGTCAGTTGTCTGAGTCAATATGAACATGAGAGAAAGGCTCCTGGAGGATGATCCTTTATTCCTGGGAAATGATGTTAATGCCACGGGATTTAAGGACAGAGACACTTAAGCCAAATGACTGAAGGATGAACTCACTGGCCTCTTCCAAACTCAAGTAGCAACTCAACAGTGACAGTGGCTCTGGATAAAACTCCCCAGTACTGGGGAGTAGTGCCTACCAGAACTACGCTGGGAGATGGGAAGCTTCTTAAACAAGCGCTAGGAGATGAGCAACGGCCCATGTCCCCTCTCTGCATGGGGCACAGGAACATGCCCAGGGCTCCTTGGGGGCAGCTCTTTTTATTTTGGTAAGAGAACTGTGGTGGCTGGAGAAGTTGTATGTGCAGTTTATGAACTTGTTAGGGCTTGTTAGATTTTCTGGTCTATTTAGTGGTACACTGACTCACGCGGTCCTATGCCCCTGGAAAACTCCAAGCAAAAGATTCAGCAAAGGGAAGTCTGTAAAGGCTGCAGCAACCAAAATGAAGACATTCTTCACACACACCTCTTTGCGCAATGTGACAAGAGATGAAATTCATCTAATGACAAAGATAGTCCAAACCTCTCATTTGTTGATGGTCTCTGATCTTGCTGTTAAAATAGGCTGCGAACTCTGCAGGGGTGGGACTGTCCTGTTTGCTTTTACAGTGGCTGGCATGCCAGGGGCAGTCTCAGCGCCTCCAAAGCTTGCCAAAATTAAACCTGAATTAAACTAATTACTGCGTAATTATTTCACAGCGAATAAAAAAGATGTTAACATTGAGAAGAAAATAAACCATAGACTGAGCAGCCCAACTCCTGGAAAGCACCAGGGACACCAGCATCACAAGCTTGAAGATCATCTGCCTAAATGAATACGCTTTCCGACTGGCCAAACTGGCGAACCTTGCTCCAAGCACTTAAACTGTAAAATTGCTGGTTTATGAGATCTCATCCTCTTACCTGACATCATTACCTCCATGGGCAAAGGATCCAAAGCAGGCCGTTAAGATCTGGAGGAAATGGAAAAGTAGATGGACCTGAGACGTGTCTTTCTCCTCCTTATCCTCTTCCACGGGATCAACTGGGGGCCGGTTTGGATCTGCGAGTTCTGAGGCCAGCTTCATTTCCACCCCACCTTCCTCCGCCTCGATCTCTGCCTCGGCCACTGCGTTGCAATAGCTGGAGTAGCTGTCATAGCGAACTCGCTTCTTGGAGTAGGAAACAGTGTCACCCACTAACTTCTCACTGTCCTCTGGAGTTGACGTGTCCGCTGCCTTAAAAGAAGAATGCACGGGCATGCCACAAATAGCAGCTGTGTAACAAGTATAACTGTTATTGCGTCGTAACAGTTTGTAGTTGTTTTCTTGAGCGGGCCTCTCATCGGTGGCCCTGTCCAGGTGTATTTTGTGGAGCAAGTCTTTGTATAAACCTGAGTCCTTGTGCACAGTGTGATAAACGTGGCCATCGCTCCTCATCTGGCCATCGAAGCTGAAGGTGCCATTGGAAACAGGAGATTTCACTGAGGTGTGAGTCATTGAAAACGCCCTTCCTAAAAAGGCAGAAATTTAAAGTTTTTATTTCTACGAAATGTAATACAGAAGCCCCCTCCCTCCCTCCTGCTTCCCCAGACAATAGGAGGGCAGTGATCCGAGAGCACAGGACAATACATACAGTGAATAAGCCAAGATTCAGTTCACTGCAAAATAAACTCTCTCATCTTCTGTGCAAAAAGAGCTTTGTGCCAGCGTTGGGTCTCCCCCAGACACGCTGTATGACCTGCAGCAAATCACTTGGGATCAGCTATTCAAAGGTGATGCTTGAAGGTTAAATCCTCAGGTTCTCTGAAAAAGTAATTTCTGTAAAATTCCTTTCTTGTAAAATAAGATCTACTTTTTCTGAGATTTTGTCTATGTTGAATAGGCGTGATAAGGATTTCAGGAAAGGTGGTTTACTGTAATTTCATGCTGACTTTGAGGTCACCTTTCCAAAGTACCTCTGTTTAAGAGACATTTCCATAACTTTTAAAAATAGTTAAAAAAAAAAAGAAAGCAAAAAAGTTCATGTTCTGCAGAAATATTTCCTCAGCTATTCCAACATTTTGCATATCTTATTTCTATGAACATGATGACAGTTATTCCCACTGCATACATTTAACATCAGCATATGCTGCAGGGCACATGTCACAGCTAAGGCAGTATTTCTGAAGCAACTATCTTTTTCATTTGCTGACTTCCCGGATTTCCACTGTGCAACATTCAGAATTGGTTTTAGCTATTTTTAAACTGGAAGCACACACTCAAAGGGCTTCACATCACGACTTATTTGATTTTGTAAGAATCACTTGAATATATTAGGCATTTATTAACCAAATTACAGGGCGCTGCAGATGTTAGCAAAGTGATACCAAAGTCAGCAGACCACTAAGCGGGAGGGGTGCAATCCTACTACATGGGAGAACAAAAAGAACTTTATGCACACAAGCCTACTTCTTATAAATATACGTTCAGAAAACAATGCGTGAGATTTTTCTAGTGGACAGGCTCCAAACGGTCATATGTTTGTCAACTAAAGCCCAAATCTTTTCATCTCCTGTGTTAGTATGCTAATCATCTTTATGCTGAATTTAACCTTCATACATCAGCAATTTGTGTTCTCTGTATTTTTCTACTGCTTAAAAGGACGGAAACACCATTAAGGATACGAAGTAAAGCAAAAAGGAAACTAATTTTTGTTTTCAGCTGTTTCTAAAATCGGAATACAGCCAAACAAGACATGATTGGTTTAAGTCCTCTCTAGAAAATGTCACTGGTAAATGAGCATCTTTCCCAACAAGTGCTGAAGACGGGTTAGAGCTGGATCTCCCGAGGTCCCTTCCAGCCCTTGCCATTCTGTGATTCTGTGATCCTAAACACTAACTTACCATTTACAGCAGGGACCTACTTGCATTTAAGAAACCCTATTGAAACAGGGGGAAGATAAACCCTCTGTGACGTCTCAGTTTCTTACCATACGGCACACGCGGGTGGTTTCCATTTGCAATAGTATCTGATGCCCCGGCAGCTTCTGTTACTGAGCCAGTAAGGGGAATCGTGCTCTCATCAGATGTTTTGGCACCAGGAAGCTCTTTAAAGACTGGTGTTTCTTCATCTTGAACTTTATCAAGGCTTTCATCTGATATCCTTGACAGTGCAGCATCTTTCTTTAACCGGCCTAAAGAAATAACAGTACTGTAATTTTAAACCCAACTTATCTGTCTTGCTGCTTATGTTTCCACTGTTTGCATCAACGGCATAGATCAACGTGGATACAATAACCTGGCTCCGTTTCACACACATTCTTTATTTATTTCTAACACTTACCTTTACTAAATTAATCTGAGAAAATTCTAGAGCATCTTTGTTTCTTCCTACAAAATTTGCTGAAGTCAGTAACTGAAGTAAAACACCAACCTGCTCATTTATTAATGAAATCTGAAACTTTTCTGTGTTTTAAACACTGCATTTGTTGAGAGTAGCAAAGCAAACAAGAAAAACACTGTAAAGCTAAAAGCTGTGATAATCCCAACTTCCTGCAAAGTTTAAAATGTCACTTCAAGATAATAATTCTGGCAGATTTTTCCTCTTTGACATTTCCTTAATAAAATATAAAACTGATTATATTCCAGGATTTATTTTCCTGTTTCTGTTAGACTCCAGAAGAAGTGAGCACTGCAATGGATTGCCTAACCAGGTTTTGAATTTCTACCACTGCAGGTTTTTAAGAGCAGGTTACACAAATACACGAGGAATAGTTTAAGCACATCGTGCCTGTGGGTGGGGACTGGATTAGGCGACCTCTCAAGGGCACTTCCAGCTCTGAAATGAAATTTTCCACGGTTTTACATCACTCGCATTTCATCAAGCAACTACTTACTGTCTATTTTTCTCTTCATCCAGGGGCACACAAAAATCCAGACTAAGATGGCAAATATTAAGGATACACCAACTGATATTAGAGCAATGGCCCACATTGGCAGTACCAGTCCCAGTACTGTGAAGACAGAGAAATAAAACCTAAGCAAACCGTAAATTAACATGACTTAATTATCTCAGGCAGTGGAAGAGCAGTCTGTTGCAGAAAAGCCTGTGTTCACAATGTATTCAAAACCAACATGAATGAGTCGGTCATTTTTAACACATCTATCAGTTAATGCAGCCTTTAAAGGTCTTGTTGACAGGCAAACTTTGCAGGTTTAGTCTCCAATTCTCTGTTGTCCCACCGTGACCTTATTTCCAAAGAAATCAGGGGCAAAACTCCCACATCAGGGCTGCTCAAACAAGTTTGCAGTGATTTCATACAGTAATGCATGTTAAACCATGTTGCCCATTAGGGTAAGTATTTACCTGCCCTTTGCTCTGGTAAATAAAGCCTGATGCTTAGCTTAATCTAAGCCATTATCTGCTTATGATAATAGCTTAATGTAGCACTTGAGAGCTGAGGTTTCAGTCCTGCAACGCACAGTCATGTCAATAACTCGTGTTCCTGTAAGTATCCCCCCGACACAGCTCCTTGCGCTTGTTCAATTAAATGATCAGACCCTTAATGAAGAAAGAGCTTGGACTCTGATCTTCCAAACCCATATATGCATGCCTATCTTGAAACTTACATGATTAATTCATCATTGTAAGTAAATTTTGCCAGGACAGAAGCCTTGGAGACTAAATATGTATTTCCTGAGGATAAAAAAATGGAGTCCCACCTTTTTATTCATACACTTTAGAGACTGCTAAGCTGAAACAGAAGGGACATTAAGATTCTTATTTCATTTATTTTGCTTAATGAGTCACTGCAGAGTGCCTGACCTACTTCTGCAGTACAACTAATGAGGAAATGTTGGTTATACAGCTGATTTACTGTGAAACATTTTGGATACGTAGCCAATTAGGCTCAAGAAAAAGGATAGTTGAGTTATGTTACCCTCAAGGTGGGAACTTCTCAAGCTTTTTATTAATTTCAGTAATGCTATGCTATGAAGTAGAGTCTACCGACTGCATTTATCTAGTACATCTAGTGCGTCAGGTTTCAGAGAAAACAAATTTCTATTCAAAAAAGGTCACTTTCCACACCTGCTTTCTTAATTCAGGGGCATGTTCAGCTCTTCAATTGCCTGTTTGTTCATGGCTCTGGGGCAATAATCTAATCTAAAGATAACATTTGATGACCAGAGTAAGCTTCAATAAAGCAGCTAAGAGCACTGAATCTTTTTTCTAAACTCTTCTGCTACAAGTGTGTGTTTAAATGTACACTGCTTCCATAAAGCTGCATATAAACATATAAATGCAAATATAAATTACATAAAATAAAAAATAAATATAAAAATTAAAAAAAAAAACAAACATACAAATGCACATAAAATATACAAATATGCAAAAGTGTAAATAAAGTCCTGAAAATGACATGTATCCTTTCCTTCTACTGAGTTGCAACGAAAACACAGCACCCAAGAAAGAAGATGCATTAAATGCAGAAACAGGCTCGGGGCTTCTTATCATTGAAGGGAAATAAAGAAGTAAATTTAATTAATAGGCTCTGTGCTAGGTCTGCTGGAACAGTGACTCTGCTGATTTCAGAGGAGCTATAGCGTTAGACTGAGTGCAAACAGCCTACCTGCTC
Source organism: Gorsachius magnificus (assembly GCA_034008185.1). NCBI lineage: Eukaryota > Metazoa > Chordata > Aves > Pelecaniformes > Ardeidae > Gorsachius > Gorsachius magnificus. The sequence continues at coordinate 33,482,525 of CM067084.1, forward strand.
TTACCGCCCGCTCTGAACTTGCCCTCCTTGACGCACACATCTGCAATACCTCTGAGAGCTCAACACGTGCTCAGATTTACGAAGCCAAAGCTGGCAGCTCAATATTCCCCCTTCATCTAAGGAGGGATTTTCTTTGTAGCTGTGCTCTTCCCCACTTACCAGAGTGATCAGGAGGGAGTCACAAAGACACGTGCACAAACAGAAGCACATGGGCAGGTGTACGATTTACTCTGGCCCTCGTTACCTCCTAACGCAGGAGGCAACCGTGCGGTGTCAACAGCTACACGCTGGCTGAGCATCACCATACGTGGCGGGAAGCCTCCCTCCCACGCCTCCCGCCGCGGACACCTCACTCACCTGGTGCCCCCGTGTACATGATGGAAAACACGTTAATAGCAATGGTAGCAGCATAAAACACTGGAAGTGCGCGGAGACCATTGGGCACAGGGTCTTCCTGCATAGAAATAGCGGGAAAAAAGGAATCATTAGCTCCATTTTCCACCAGATTAATGTCAGTGTGAACTGCCGTGAGGAAAACACGTGCTCCCGAGTCAGTGCCAGGCAGGTGGAGCTTTTTGGGTGATGGTGAGGAAAGGATGGTGACCTGTCTGGTTACACCCAAATCCACAACGCTGATCCCGGCAAGCACCGGCATTCTGGGGAAGCTTTGAGACTGTTAATGGGAACCAGGGAGATGGGTTGTACTTTCAGGTCGGCTGCAGACCTGCTGGGTGACCTGGGGGCAGGCTTCCTTCTGCGAGTGTTTTCTCAGCTATCTTGTCTCCAAGGTGAGGAGTCCCTTCCACTGGGCACAACTGAAGGGTACCAAGCAGGACAGGGCTTTGATATTTTTTGGGGGGGGGGGGCTGCAAGCATCCGCGTAACATGTCCATCGCAAAACCTTATTCCTAAATCTCTTGGTTTCGACGGAGACAGCCTGGCACTTTCCACCAGCTAACAGAAGCCTCTGAAATATTAAGTGCCTGGCCACATTAAACAGGTAACACACATAAAACGAGCGTGCAATGCTTAGCACGCCGCCATGCCGGCTGCCTGCCATGGTCTCGTGCCCTCGGTGCTCACAAGGAAAGGCTCAGCTGACGGCACAGCGGAAACGCGCCGTGCAAGCCACAGGAAAAGAGGAGACTGCTTTGGCCTTTTGAGGGGCTCCGCATGTTTGCAAAGAGCCTGGCGAAGCTGACGGCTGGCTAATGTGGTTTTGTTTCTTGCTGCCATGAGCTATAAAAGGGAGCTGAGAGGAGGCTGCGGCTGCCCTGCGCTATGCCCCAGTCCCGAAACATGATGCAGCACGGGCTGTATCCACAGGGCCAGCTGCTATTCACAGACACCCCCAACAAGGGCATGAACCCTTACACCAGGCCACAGGCTCACAAGCTAAAAAGCTGCTCTTTTTTTTATGCGCGCACACAACGCTACCTGCTTATGCCAGAAGCTCTACAGATTTTACTACTTTGTGAATAGCACAGATGGCAGTCAGAAGACAATTTCCTTAGCTTGAACTTTTTCTACCTCTTGAATGCTTAAATATGTGGCTTTGTTATACCAGAGTTCATGTGATTTTGATGACTAATTTCTGAAGTTGTTAGGTTTTGAATGCAATAGAGGAACTTTTCCTTGTCCTTTATGCAACTTGAGTAATTTTAAATTCAAAGCTGAGTCCAAACAAATCTATCATCTGCTTTTATCGCTGACATTTATTTACATCAGAAATAAAGAATGATGAAGCTGAGATTACAGGTGGTGCTATTTATAGCAAAAGAATTAATCCCTCATCTATTTAAGTTCCCTGTATAACTGCTAATATTATTAGCAGTCCCTTATTTTAGGTCATTGTCATGTGCTGCACTCCCCCATTTTAGCAAGTTGAATGGTGTGAGAGAAATGGAAAGAGCAGATAAAAGTGTTCTGGTTTCCAGTTCATGCTGTGTGGCAGGCAAATCGTCTTCCGCACTGGAGATATATGGACTTATGTTACCTCAAAGCTGCCACTTTTGACTGAGGTCACTAAAACCCATCGAGTCAGGTTTCTTGAGAATCTAGGAAATATGCAGATGCCCATCTTCTAATGTCTGATGTGCTAGAAAACCAAAGCTTAAAATTTCACAACTATGAAATACCAATTAGAGTATCTCCAAGGGAGGACTGTTCTATTCAAGTAACAGTCAGAACAACTATCAATGCCAACCAATACTAAGTCAATGCGAACAAGTTGGTACTAATACAGAAGCAATCTCAATGTTCCATCCTTTAATCAAACAGAATATGCAATATTAATTATCACGTAGCACCTTCTAAGCCTCAAATACTTGTCAAATTACTTACTCTGAGCTTTCAGAAGTGCTAAGAGCAAGTACAGTTAAATAAAAAAAAAGACTGGTCTCCTGTCCAAAAAGCAAGCCACAAACTTTCAACTCTGGAAATGCCAGCACTCAAATGGGAGGCTAGAACACAGCCTTCATACCGAGGACTCATTATAATAGTGAAATTCCTTTACCTTGTTTAAAATGAAGAATCTAATCAGCACAAAGAGGACTCCAGACATCAAGCCAGATAACAGTGGGGAAATAAACCAAGAGGCAACTGTGTTGAAGAAAAGAAAGAAAGAAACACGAAATAAAGAGTATTCTTGCATAACAGTTAAGTAAGTAGTTAATGAGCAATAAACTTAAAACAGTTCTTGTACAACTGGAATGAATGTTGCGTATGTTTACTTACAGTTGGTGCAACTCAATGTCCACTGACACTCATGAAAGTCGAAGTAATGCTAGGCAGTATTAGAAACATCAGCCAAAGTATTCCCTGATAATTTTGCAAGTTCAGCAATCAAATTCATCAGGAAAGTTTCTGGTTGTTTTGATGCAGAGTGGACCAAGAAAGCCCTGTCATTTCCTAATCACCATGACTATGAATGTTGCAAGCAAGTGGAAAGCAACTGCATCTAGCAGAATGCCATGCTGCTCGCAGGGTAAAAGTCTTAATTTCCAAAATGCCATATAAGCATCAACTGTAATGAACAATGTGCATACATTTTTTGCAGACCAGATTTGCAAGTGTCCAGGACTGATTTAACTGAAGTAGGTGGCAAAACTCCCACTGATTTCAATAAAACCGGATTAGGGCAGCGCTCTGGAAATCTCATCCAGGGTGATTTATTGTTTGCGGCATGGTTAACAGACTGATTCTGCTGTAATCGCAAACTCTCTACTTTCACAGAATTTAAAAAATATGCATTGCTCCAACTTCTTTAAAGCTCAATTGTATCTCTTGTGCCTTCAGCATCAAAACCTTTTAATACAGGGTTTAGGCTGTGACTCGGGTTACAAGGCTTCCAAAACAATAATGAAAACTCTTTCACACCCCTGCTTGGCTGTGCTGATCCTGGCAGTGGGAGGCTGTGAGTTAAACATGTGCTATATGCCCAGCTCTCGCCTCCCTGAAGCTGGTGGGTGGAGAAACATGACTGTGGGCATTCACATGATGGCTAGTGTTGCTGAGAGCAAGAAGGAGGTGGTATGAGCTGCCATGAAAAGAATTAGAAGAGGAGGAATGTCACCTTGAAGCAAGTCTCTGAGGGACAATGTCTCCTCAGTTTACCGCTGGGGAAGTGCAGCTTGCGTCTCACCCCTGATGCACTGCAGCCCTTAATGAACATGGCATCAGTGCATCTTCTGAATGACAGGACTGTGGTGGAAAATAATTTAAGGAGGGAGTGCTATCAGCACAAAGCAGATTTCTGGGAATGTTTTTTGCAGGCAGTGCATGCTATTTCACACATCCTCACACTTAATAGGAAATAGCACTTACCAATCTTGACAAGCTGCATCCACTGGACTCCCTGCGTGCCAATTGCCACCAGAGAAAATCCAATCGTAGCACCTACAATGCAATGGGTCCCCGATATTGGGAGTTTCAAGAATGATGCAATCAGCTGCCAAACAGCAGAACCTAGGAAAAAAAACCAAAACATGTGGTATAAACAACAAGAGTAACAATAATGTCACGCAAAAAATTCTTCACCACGTACTCACATTCTTTTATGAGTGCTGCCTACACTCCACATGCACAAGAGATCTAAAGAGAGTTTTGTCCCTGTTCTGTCTCTGAAAGCGATACTAAGACAGTTTAATAGCAGCTTTGAATACTGCATCTAACTTATGACTTTTTATAACTAACAGCTCTTTACACTGCACAACAGTTCTGCTTTTTTTTTTTTTTTTTTGAAGGCTTTCAGCATTTAATCCCCAGTATCAATACAGGCTGGGAGAATAAAGGATCAAGAGCAGCCCTGCCAAGATGGACTTGGGGGTACTGATGGATGAAAAGCTGGACATGAGCCGGCAATGTGCGCTGGCAGCCCAGAAGGCCAACCGTACCCTGGGCTGCATCAGAAGCATGGCCAGCAGTCGAGGGAGGTGATTCTGCCCCTCTGCTCTGGTGAGACCTCACCTGGAGTACTGCGTCCAGCTCTGGAGCCCTCAGCACAAGAAGGACATGGAACTGTTGGAGCAGGTCCAGAGGAGGGCTACTAAAATGATCCGAGGGCTGGAGCACCTCTCTTATGAGGACAGGCTGAGAGAGTTGGGCTTGTTCAGCCCGGAGAAGAGAAGGCTGCGGGGAGACCTGATTGCGGCCTTTCAGTACCTAAAGGGGGCCTACAGGAAAGGTGGGGAAAACCTTTTCAGTAGGGCCAGCTGTGACAGGACAAAGGGTAATGGTTTTAAACTAAAACAGGGTAGGTTTAGACTGGATATAAGATGAAAATTATTTACAGTGAGGGTGGTGAAACCCTGGCAGGGGTTGCCCAGAGAGGGGGTGGAGGCCCCATCCCTGGAAACATTCAAGACCAGGTTGGATGAGGCTCTGAGCAACCTGATCGAGTTAGCGGTGTCCCTGCTCACTGCAGGGGGGTTGGACTAGATGACCTCTAGGGGTCCCTTCCAACCCAAACCATTCTATAATTCTATGATACTATGATTTACAGCCTGTCTGATTAAATACACAAACTGCTCCCAGTCTGCATCAAGCTTAGAAAACCTCATTCTTGAGAGCTGGACCTGGAAGCCTCCAAGTGATCAGTGTGAGGAGGCTTCCACTGTTTCTCTAATGAACTACCCAAGCTCCTAAATTCAGATGCTACCAGGGAAAGGCTCAAATTGTGGGGCAGGGAATTTTTATGCCTCTTCTCAGTGACACGCGGCCATCCGGAATCCTTGACTGGAAAAGTGGGCTGAGGAGGGGATAGGGACTCTCTCACTGCCTTCATTTGCAGCTCATTGTGGCACTGGAGAAATTCAAAAGTGCAGAAAAGGCTTACCTTAGCGATGAAGTAGCCAAAAATACCCTTGGCATAAGGAAATAAAACCCCCTAACTAAGGGATGGTGGCTAATGGTCTATAAAGTAAATGTGATGTCTGGTGTCCCTACAGACGTCCCAAGGAAGGATGTTTGCCAAAAAAAGAAAAGAGAAGAAAAAAAGAAAAAAAGACCCCAAGCACCAGAGAGGATGCCTTGTATTTGTTTTCAGTCCCAAGTTTCAGTAGTTAGATCAGACCACAGCTGCTCTTGAGCACACAGCTCCATGCTCCAACTCAGTTTCACATTGCAAGGACCCAGGTTCCCTGCTCCCCTTGCAGTGGCACTAACCTCAGGACACCAAAATCATTTTGGCAGTGACACAAGCTTTCTGTGGATCTCGCCTAATAGAGAATTCTTAAAAAGATCTCTTCTTCATCTTAAGACTTCATGGCCTTAAGACTAAATCCTCATGTGTTAAAGAGGCCCCAATGGCAGCAATCAAACTGCCATGAGAGATCCCATATTTTCTGGCTCGTGCCACCTCTCTTTACAGATCTGCAGCAGACACAGGTGATAGAGCAAGGTTGCTGAACATAAGCTGTTACTCAGAATCTCAGCCTCCATCCTCAGTTCCAACAGGGGAGGATGGTTTGAAGGTCTTGAAACGGAGCCAACTGCAAGTGGTGATTTGCTGGCATCATATGCAGCTATGTTTGGAAGACAACCAGTTTGTAAAACTGATCTCTCCTGGGGTACTATCCCAAAACAACTGGTACTCCTGTTGCTATTGGAAATTCTAGATCAAACAAGGGACACCTGCTCTTTAATTTTTTGGCTTCTCTTCCCCTGTATTAAAATAAAAATAAGTGCACTTTGAAACCTTTGACATGAACTTAGAGACCAGCAAGTGGAAGTGAGGTGAAAGAGAAAACAGATGGTAACATCTGTAAAGAGCCAAATAAACAGATAAGCCAGCCACAGATATATAATTACAAAATATTCGGTCTAAAAAAATAGGGAAAACACAACCAAGCCGCAGCTGCACTGCAAATATATAGTGAGGGCCGGTTTTTTGCTGAGGGGGAAATAGAGAGAGTATGGCACTATTTCTTATTTAATCAACAGCACCTTGAAAACAAATGGGAGAGCAAGAGGGAAAGTGGTAGAGGACAGATGGATGGTCTGAGAAGGTCAATGAGTGGTCTAAAGAAGTTTAAGGAAGCACATTAAGGAACAGAAGAAAATATAAATCAAGCCAGAACAGATCTTTCCTCTGGGGCTTGCAATGCCTGAACTACCTACCTCAAAGCTTTAACTCCTCTTTAACATAAAATGCATGTTCCCAATTTTTTTCTTTGCAAAACTAACCTAGGAAGCCGGAGGCTCACTAGGCCTGTCACAGAGTCCCGAATTCAGACTCTTCATGCCTGCTGACACCGTGGCCGCACCCCCTTTCCTCCCGGCTGCTGTCTCCTGGAGAAAGAGGGGTGGCTGCGGGCTGCCCTGACCCGGAGTTGCCAGTGCTGGCTTTCGGCTCAGGGTGCATTTCGTGCTCCCCTGCTGCTGAAGGCACCGCATCCATTCTCCTGAGGCTCTGGTGCTGTTCAGCCAGCCATGAGCCCCTGTCGAGTACCATGCCACCTGCAAGACTGGGTTAGTACTTTGCTTTGTTAATCCTGGCTGGGATGTCCTCCCTGTCAGTGGCATCTCCTCGGTCACACCAGCTGCTGACTTCAGCTCCCATCAGCATCACTGGAACAACACTCGGGCAATTCCTGACAATAACCTGACAACTAGTTAATGCTAGGGAAGTACTACAAGAGTCCCTAACTTCCCAATTGCCTAACAAACAACATTTTAATATGCTACAAATTATTACAAAATGTTACATTTTAAAATTTTAAACCCATTGCTCCCTGCTTCCTTTTCTCTTAGGAGAGAAGATTGCCCTGAAAATCACCATCTGCTGTTTGCTGCAAGCATCAAAGGATCTTCCACCAACATCTGGAAAGAGCTTACAGCGACTTTTGGTCTCTCCCAGACTGTTGACTCATTTAAGCCTCATCGAAATTCAGAAGCTAAGTCCATTTGCAAAAACATGATCATGAGGCATGAGAGAACAGGGCGGGCAGGCAGAGAGAAATGCAGAGGGAAAACAGAAAGAGGAAAAGAAAACATCCAGGAAGGCTCAGAGAAAACACGGAAAAAAAACATACACCCAGAGAAAAGCTGGAGATGGATTTGAGGGGGGAAAAAAAAAAAAAAGAAATCTGCAGTTGTAACCTGTGATTAATTCTGAGATTTAAAATGTGGAATTTCTTCTTAATGCCCTTACTGGAGGAAGGGAATGCAACTGGTCATGAAGTTCACACAGGCTTATGTAAATACGTGTGCAAATAAGTTGTTTTCTTTGAGCTTCTGGCCAGTTGCCTCTGCAGGGGGCATCTGAGACTTAAAACTTTGCCCAGCCAGGATCAGGGTGCCAGAAATAGATGCAGAAAAGGGAAAGGACCCTTCCTTCAACTGGGACCATGAGTATCAAGAAGGTAAAGGTCAGAAGATGTGGGTTACATTTCAGACAGCGTACGCTGCACCGGGGCACATGCCTGTGGGAAACGATAGAGCTGTCTCAGGAAGCAGAGGGCTAAATGATGCGCGTCGAGTGGTACTAAGAAGCCACCCCACAGCTTGAGGGAAAGACCAGAAATCTGCAGCTGACCTTGCAAGACATCGGGAAAGAGGAACTGATGGGGGTGCCCAAGAGCATTTGATGTGGTTTAAGTTGGCAAGCTCACAGAGGGACCGTTTGGGGAAGTGGCTGCGGTCCCAGCAGCGATTTCTCGCTGACCACCCGCTCTTCCCCTTGGGCAGGGGAAGGTGGCCAAACTTCAGGAGGCTCAGGAGCAGCAAAAGCCCAAGGGAACCACCTCCCCGCTCTCAAGCACACAACGCCACCTCAAAAAAATCCGGAAACTGACACTCAATGTCCATCTTGATCCATTAAATTAAAAAAAAAAAAAAAAAAAAAGGAAAAAAAGGAAAATTTTCCCATTTACCCAAGGAAATGGGAAAATAACCGCATGTAGTAGACCTCTGTGTGGATTCACCTATCTCACATGCAGGTCCTGCCTGAAATCTGTGGGGAGGTTGGAGGGAGTACGTGGAAATAATATTTAGGTTAGGCTTAAGGAAGAAAATCTTTGAGTGGAGCATCCCTTTCAGAGGACGCTGCGATGCTCATATGAATCAGGTTGCCCTGTCGTGGGATGCCATGGACCTGCCAGCCTGAAGAAGTGGTGGTGGGATGGGCAGGCTGGCCCCTTGCCTGGGTTGCCTCTCCCACAATGAAAGGGTTTCCCCTCCTGCCCTTTAAAAGCAGGTTTGCTATTGATCCTTGAGGGAGCTCTCCAAAAGCTCGCAAAGCCTCTTGCAGATAAACAAAGAGTAAATACCCGTGGCTTAATGTTACTTACCTCAGAATATGCTATTTGTTCTAAATGGAGATTAATTTAACTGCAAACAAAAGCAGGCAGAGCAAACGCTAAGGTACGCTGAACTGCTGTCGGTTTGAGTCAGAAAAAATAAAAAGACCTTAAATGTCTGTCTTTAGTTTTGCTACGGGCAAGGGTGAAGTGTATGATTAATTGCAATCACTCAGCTAGACAATCAGTTTAAGCAAATATGTTTGGATTTTCTGTAATTTTTTAAAATTCCTTCTCATACGTATTCATTGCAAACTGCTATTTCTGTAGGGTCTTCTGTACAGTCATAAATACCATGCTTACATCTTTTCCATTTACCATCACAAAAATCTCCAAAATAATTTTTTCTGTACCCTAGGAATACATATATATAATCCATTAAGTTAAACATTTTTTCTTCTATTAGTTATATGGCTGAACCATTGAAAAATGTAAATGATTAGAAGCATTTAAAAAACATAGGAGACTAAAAAAGCAATACAGGCCCCTGCATTCACACAAAACCAGACGTGCAAGTCCAGGAGATGGGAAGACTTAATTAACAATATTCACAACTAACAGGATGACAAGTACACAGTGGAACATTACTTGGAATAGGAAAGTGTTACTTACCAACCATTGCACTCACTTCTCCTGCCATCAGCAGTGGGACAGTGTTGTTGTACAGGTTAACATCAATGATACCTTTCCGAATTGTTTCTCCTACTTTTGCTCCCAGTAATACTGAGCCAGTGGTTTCAAAAACTGAAGCCAAAATGCAAGCCTGGCGTAAAGTAACAACACCAGAGCCCACAGCCGTTCCGAAAGAATTGGCAACATCATTTGCACCAACAGAAAAGGCTAAAATAAAAGCAATGATAAAACCCACAATGACCATCCACAGGTACTCATCCATTGCCATCTTTCTCCAAATCGTAGATTAGCTTCCCCTTTGCAAATAGTTAATAGTCAAGGCTGGAGGGCACCGCAACGGATTTGGAAAGCAGATTTCTTGTAAACAATGAGTTCTCTCTGGAAAGTGCTGGGTAGTGTTAGAATGTGAAGAAACTGCTAACTGCTGATTTTCAAACTACTATAAATACTGTTCATTTGGCTGCCTTCGGTCAGCAGTGAAACACATTCCATATTTTGCTCCCAAACCGGTACAACTGCGATGTTCTGTCCTGCAACAGGGAAGAAAAAAAAAGAAAAGAAAAGAAAATTAAAAAAAAAAAAAAGGGAATACTCAGTGGAGCCCAAAACAATGCGTGTTTTCAGAAGTAAACAGATGATTTAAACCCACTAATGGGGTCCTACCTCGGCATGTGACTGCTCTAATCATAAAGCAATTCAGAAAAGGTTAAAATTAGGTCACCTCCAAAGCAATATGTTTCCTGCAATATCACTGACCGAGAAAATCTTTTGAGCAATTTAAAAGGATTTAGAAAGGTTGGGGGTTTCGTTTGTGTTGAATTTACTGAGCAGTGCGTAAGCCCTCTTTCTAGAAGGAGGATTCTTCTTGGCTCTTTGCACCCAGTGATTGTAAGACATATAGAATACATAGACCTTACCATACAGCCCGATTCCCAGCTGATGTCTATCACCTAGCTCCACTGACCTCAGCAGAGCTCTCAACATTTTATCAGCTGCAGCCAGGGATGCACTCCTTTGAAAAACAATTTTATCTCTATGTCTGCCTAGGAAATGCCACCGAAAATACTCTGAAGAACATTAATATTCATCCATTGCTGTTATCACATCCCATGCAGGAAGAATACAATTTTCTTACAGCTTCTCAGTCACTGAGACAGCACAATAATTGCAATATTCCCATGTATCCCTACAGATCTAGAGAAGTCTATAAACCAAGTTTAACTACAAAGTTGAGCTCTCTGCTCAACTATGGATGGTTACCCATTACTAAGAGTTATTATGTTCAGACCGTTGTTATAGATATCTTTTAGTATTTGTTTTGATAAATTCAGTTTTATGATTGCCTTTTGAATTACATCTTAATTAGACTAATCTGAAAAAAAAGAGTGAGCTCTTCCAAACCAAGAAATGGACAGAGAGAGAAAGGGACTTTAAAAAATAAAACCTTCACAATCCAAAAGACTGCTAAGCAGAGCGATAAGGCCCACACTGATGTTGAGATGGTCAAAAGTTAGAAGCAAATTTGCCCAAACCATCTTGCCTCTTCTGAAGGCTACTTCTCTCCTGTCAGCAGCTGCCATGAAGACGTCCCATGCCACCCTCTGCTTCCCTGTCCACGCTGCCTGGCTCCAGAAAAGTGCCATTTTGGAGGTGGCAAGGGGTTAAATGAACATTTAGCAGCAAATATCCATCAGCCAACTCCACATGTTTTAAGAAGCATTTCAAGAGATCAGATGAAAAGCCCCAAGCCCACCTCCTGCTCGCTCTCAGTTTCCCCACAGTCGCTTCAGTCTCACCCACATCCACAGTTTCAAGACCATGCTTAATTCTTTTTGATGACCCCAATGCAATGCAGGTCCTGCGGTAGCAAGGAGGAAGGATTTTTGAAACCTCTGAAGTGATGGTAGAATTAAAAATTAAAAGAGATTTCACATATTCCTGAGATGCTGGATCCTTGGGAACAACCAAGAAGAAAATACTATATCTATGCGTGTTTCCTAGAAAACCCTTTAAGCTGATTTCAAGGATTGATACTTTCTCTAAATTTACATATTCGGTAGAAAAGATGTCCCCCTCTCTTTCTCCAGGCTCCAAACTGGCTGAACAACTGTTGCGCCAGCCTTTTCCAGACATGGCGCAGACATCAATCCTTGAGTGCCTTACACTCTAAAATAACATCTCGGAAGGTCTTAACGGCTAAAAACATTTGTATAAGGATTTTTATACTCTGAGATAACATGAGAAAATGAAGCACCAATGCATTTTTGATACTTGAAGACTTGTTGCCTTTTTATAATTCATGAGCACTCAGCCCAGTGGTAAAGGACTTGACAGAGACAGAACAGACTAATGATACTTGGAAGAAACAATCAGAGTTAGCACTTGTTTGCCTGTGAATGAAGACAAAACTCCGCTAAATCAATTTGTTAAAAAATTTCTATTGCGTATATCAGACTTTTGCTAGGAGATGAAGTGGGCTTCATCCTACATGGATTTACACAGTACCTTTGCCAAGCCAGCCCCAGCACCCCAGTTTCCTCTCCTGAGAATGGGAAAGCTGACTGAGCTCCATGCATGCACCCACAGATGCTGTGATTATGAGAGACCCATTCCCTTCAGACCCGCAAGGTGGAAGCACACCCTTGTTCCCAACAGAGATCTGTCTTTTCCCCACTTATCAACCAACCTACCAATTTACTGTGGTGCCCAAATTTCTGGGATAAGAAAGAGCGGGGAGACTGTGACATTCCCCCACGCCACAGAGTTCACGGGACAACGCTTGCTAAATCTGGCTCCTCCAGCCACAGCGAGTTCCTGCAGCTTCCAAAATAAACCACTAAGTCACAAGGTTGCCTTTATTAGCTTTCCTGGGAGAGGGGGGAGAAGAACTCCAGATGGTCCCAAGGAAATCGAGACTTCAAGTGTGTGTATGCACTCTCCTAAAACTCCTTGTGAAGGCCAAAGAGCCTCCATCCCAAAGTCTGTCGGCGGGGCTCTTGGCAAAGGGCTCAGAGGGGCAGCTACATAATCTCCCTTCCCGGTGAAATGGGATATACAGCTTCAGGAGAAAAGGATGTCTTAAGTAAGAAGTCACCCCTCCTGTCATTTTATGCAAGGTGGCGGTTCAAACTAGAGCTTCCTCCGAAACTTGGGAGGCTCAACTTGATGTCCTCTGTGTTTGCACAAGTGACGGAGCACAGTGATGGCCAAGCCTTGCCTTCAACAAGACAAAAATCAAAAGGAAGAGAGGAAAGGGAATAAACACACGTTTAAAAATTAACATGCAGGCAGCATTTGAACGGCTAGGTGTTACTGCTTTCGACCTTAAGTAGCTGTGAGAGATGTTAAATGTTTAAAGGAAGAAACAGAAAGGAAAAAAGAAAGAAAGGGCACATCTCTACTGAGAAAGTTCTCAGAAATGTGAAATATCCTGCAAAGTAGGCCAGTGACTAAATACAGACTAAATCTTGTAGCATGCTTCTTTCTGGAGCCCAAAATACATCTGGCATGCTAAGACATGCTGAGCTATGCCCCTCATCACCTATTCTAACCCAAGTATTTCATGTTGTTACTGGGATGAAAAAGAAACTGGAAAAAAGGGCGTAGAGTAGGGAATGGCAGATCTGCTGCTCTCTGAGCGGCAGCTGGAAGTCACTAGCCTGTTTCTCGCCAGCTCTCATTTATATTTCATCAACATGCCTCTATGCATGCCAAATGCAACTCAACCCGACCTGCCAGGCGCTAGGAAATCCTCCCATTTACCTGCGGGACAGATACCGCCCCCCTGCCAAGGCCTCCGCAGAGTCAGGCGCGCGACGCTAACTGCAGCAGGCTCTGGGTGGAAAAGTTCATTTTCCTATTTACGCTTTGGATAACTCCCCCCGAGCCAGCCCAGGCTGCGCTACTGCGGCCGTGAGGCAAACTCACCCGTGGGCGTTCGCACCGGGGAGCTGTGGGACCTGCAGCTGGAGCGTGCGTCTCTGATGGCTGTCAGAGCGAAGGGAAACGTGTAGAGATGAAGTCTCAAGTTGTAGGAAGCTAATTCTGCGTGAAGACAAGATTTTTAGCTAATAGAGTTTTCTTAAGATCCATAATTAGAGTACCATGCTTAGGAGGTCTGAGCTGAAGCTTTTAACTCTTGGACTGGGAAGCTTACAGAACTGGCACCTCAGTGAGAAAACTTTGATTTTCAGAAATGCTAAGCACGTCCCTCCGTCTTGCTGGCAGATGATCCAGACACCCCCCTTGGACTTTATTTTGTTGCTAACTAAACACCTTGTTAGAACTCTGTCAACACAAAGCGCTATTTCTTCCCTAGGGGAGAGATGGAAAACAAAACCTAGGTAAGGAAGCACCTCGATTCGTGCAGAGCGACAAGCGAATCCCCAGGAAAAAGTCAGGATCTCCTGATAACCACGAGAACACTTTAGGACATGTTTATATAAGGACATTTACTCAGACAGTTCTTCTGGAAACAAGTCACAGTACAATTCTAAGCCTAGACAAATTTTTAGTGAAAAAATAATAGGAAGTTTGAAAAACAAAGTTGTCAGTTGTTAATTTTTTTTGCCAAAAAAGTTGCTGCTAAAAAGAACACAGAAACATCTAACGACAGGGACGAACGGTTAAATAAAAGCTCAGGACAAAGTTCAAAGTCTAGGGAAGCGATCAGAGTGCATTACCGAGCAGCAATCCAACTGCGTGGCATAAAGGAAACAAACAGAGCCCCCATAACTGTCCTTTAATCTTCTCTTCGCAGAATATTAGGGAAGAACCTACTGCACTCGTGAAATGTTGAGGGGTAAATAAATCTTCCCGTATGCAGCTCATACCATATATAAATGACGCTGTATGCAGCTCTTCTGCTCGCAGAAGTTGCCCCATGCTGCAGTTGAAAACTTTCTCCTACTCCGGGCGGGACAGAGATTCTGCGAGGTCCCAGGTTTAACTGTTTTGTTGTTGCCCAAGTACAAGTAAAAATGAAAAGACAGCATTTCTGAAGACAACTCTTACGACTACTCCACTTTGCATTACGATAAGACAGACAGGGGAGGACGATTTCTTTTCCCCTGCAGTGTTGAGAACTGCAGACATCTCATGATAGACAGAGGCACTGAATTTGTACTGACAGGCAGGTTCACTTCTAGTTACCAGTGGCTGAAAAGTCTGTCTAAAATGCTTACCAGACAGCAGCTTCTAGGAGGCTATTCCGTACCTCTCTAATTTCTGTATGTTGTTCTTTATAGAAAACCAACCTGTCAGGCTTCCCACCTATGTATAAAAACTCATACTAGAGCTGGCATTCAGTCTATTGGTAGTAAGCACAGCACTGCGTAGAAACCAAGCCTGATTTATAACCAAAGCTACTAACATCATTTACATTAATAGTCCTGATTGTTTCCAGTTCGTGCTCAGGCCACAAGGCTCGCAAATCATCTACTTTAAATTACTAATACTACACTCATGATATGAAAGATGGTTTTAATTCAAGTGGTTCAAGACTAAGAACATCCCTATATGGCTCTAAATTACATGCACAAGGCTTGTCGCAAGGCCAAGCATGATGCAAGTTTAATGCTCCAGTACACAAAAAGCACCCTCGTCTTACTTTAAAAAAAATCAATTACTGCATCCGCAGAAGCAGTTTTTGTATCAATCAGTTCCTATTTTAACTCGTTCACAATGTGTTTAAGCATACTTCATGCTATTACTCGATATGGAAACAAGACCAAAGTTGATAGCTTTCCAAGGACTCCCCTCCAGCTTAACATTGCAGAGAGGGACTGTCACCGCCAGCTCCCAAAACTTCCAGAGGATGCTTGCTTTTCTTAGTCCCTACCAACCTCTGTTCCCACCACTGAAAGGTCAAAAATGCATATAAAATATTTAGCATGTGATCCTGTTGCTGAAAACATTCACTAAAAGCAAAGACAGCAGTCACATTTTAACAGCAATTCTACAAACAAGTAAGATAGGTAAAGTATCAATAACTCCTTGTGCATTTGCTGATAAGTATCTTTGTCTCTAACTAAAGTACAATTTGATCCTTCAGTGACTGAACGAAGTCTTGCTCTAACAGACAAGTGGTTTCTATGATTCGACACTACAGATTTTTAAGATCCATTCAGAGAGAACAAGTGTTCATGGTTATGGAAAACATGTTTTATAAAAGGAAACCATGCACAGAAATCTTTAAAACTCACCCAGTGTAAAAGTTGTTTCAAAGGAAAAAGGAGCTAAGTTCTTCCAGCGATTTGCCCTCCTGATTGTAAATACAGACTGGAGTCTAAAATAGACACCCTATCGTTCAGCACAGTCACATCTGAACATGCAAACTTCCAGAGGGTAGAAAGAGGGCTATAACTTACACCAGGCAGTCCAGGGATAAAATTCACTCCGGCACAGGAAAGCACGCGAGACAGCACCGAGAAGCATCTATGCGAGCCCAGAGTCTTATTCAGTAGGTGAAAATCTGCCTCCTCTTAAGCAAAGAATTCTGCTGGGGGTGGGCACTGATAAAACACAACACTGCGTCACAACTGCACTGGTGAGGCAAACCAATCCAATGAAGCTCATATTAAAAGCAACAAAATGTTCCTTTTCTCCCCCCCCCCCCGCAAGCATAGGCATAGACAAGAAAGGAAATCTCATTTTTGATCGCCAGCCGGGGATTTTGGGGCAATCGGGTAATCTCTGAGGAGCCCCAGGTCTTTTATTTGCGAGCCCGCTTAAACACACGCTTAATTCAAGCGCACGTGACAGTAGGGTCCATACATCCAATTCAGTAAAGATGTTGCATGCTTGTTACTTTATCCATGTCAGTAGAGGTCTCACAGGCTACACAGACTGCAGAAAGTTAAAAGATGTGCACGAGTTTTGACTGGATCGATGCCTAAGCAAGCAACTTCGCTTTCAACAGTTCAACCTAAATTACCCAATCCAAATTCCTTCAACCGCTTTCCTTTAAGTGGGAAACATTTTTGTCAAGGCAAAAGTAACGTTTGCCTGAAAGCACAGGGCTTAGCTTTACATAAAATATTTGCTTTAATACTATATAATGCAATTAAGCAGTTTTATTCAGCAAAAAGGAATGTGAATCAAAACTGCATTGTCACAGTTTAAAAATCTGACAAGATGCAAATCTATTTGGACACATTTCTAGTTTATAAATAAGTGAGTTTTTAATTTGTTAGGTTTTACTCCATTCTGAGTCACTCACAGCCACGGCATCATATTCCAACATAATAAAACTTAAATCAGTAAATTTTCTGTGTCCTGCACATTTGAGAAAAACCAAATCATTGATTTAGATTTGTAAACACAGACTTGGAAGCATGGTTCTTACCTAATCTATTTTTTCTAGTTCAAGTAAAGGATATTGCTTAAAAAGGAGGCAAAAGTTTTCTAAATTGGCTAAATTCAGCTGCAGATGATATTCAGGGATAATTTGGTAAATCTGAAAAGTTTACATTTCTTGAGAAAACTCACATGGATTTGTAAGACTACATCATCTTCTAAAAAGAATTAGGGCAAAACTCCAGCTAGAAATCTGCAATGCAGAAATGGCATTAAAAATCCCCAATAAAAAAAGAATTGTAAGTATCAGGCCGCAATTCTTTCTTAGAAATGCTGACTGACTTTAAGATCAAAACCCAGGTACCCGAGGTACCACACTTTGTGAAATGCTACATCTCTTAGGTCTGGTTGCAGTCTCTCCTTTTCCTTCTGTAACAGCTGGCAAACAGCCTTCCTAGTTTTAGGAAAGTAAGAGAGGTTGATACTTTCACACTGGTTTTCCCTTATGTACAAAAGCAACATATTTTAACAAGAAGAATATAAATTTTTTCCTGCAGATCTAAACATATCTTAATACTTTTTTTTTTTTACAAGTAGTATCAATCAATTCAAGTGAGAGCGATCATAAGTGTAAACATAAAGTCAGCCTGTATTTATAGGTCTGGATTCCAAGGTTTTAAGGAAGTGAATAAACACAGAAACTTTCTTGGAGCACTTATTTAACTTTATAAAGTAAAAAAAGACCGCAAAATATTATTTCATGTTCTCTTTATAGCTGACAAGTTGTTGATGTCTGTCTTGGAAAAGCTCAAACCCCAACAGTCTGAGTAAGTGCTAAACCCAGCCTAGTTCTCCTAAAAGTCCCATTCGCCCAGCCTAGAGTAACCACCGAAGGTCTGCAGATGGAGGTAAAAAGACCGTCAAGAGGACACGTTAATGTGGGAGGTATCTGCATCAATTTCAAAAGCCAGAAGTTGCCAGCCCGACCGGTGGGAATCATCTCGGACCCAGGAGAACCACAAACTGGAACCATTTGAGTGCCGCTTCCCACGAGCCAGCCTGAGCACAACGGTGGTTTCTTGTTGACCTCAACTTCAGAGCTCGGTCCACATGCGAAGCAAAGGATATAATAAACAGCACAGAGAAAAGGAAATATCTTCAAAGTTTTTGTTCTGCTAAATCAGCATTGTGGACCTCAGGCATGGGAAAATTCAAGCCAAGATGGGTTGACCATTAAGAAGAGTTACAATTTGGGATGCCACTAAAGAAGCGGGCCAAGGAAAATTTATACGACCACAGAATAAATTATGAGGATCGGCTTTTGGCAATAGCAACATCAGCTTGGTTCCCATCAAATCAAATTTTTGTAGAAATTATAAATATTATATAGTACAGTCTCAACCAGATATAATTTTTTTTTAATTGTAATTTATTCTGGTAAATCCACAATTGAGAGATCCCCATTTGATTCAAGAAACCCATGATAGGCAGATTTATATTCTGATTTAAATAATGTAATCAGACATGCCAATTTAAAGAATTAATTTTAAACCCCCTTTGTTTTGCATTTCCGCATCAGCTATTTTCTGGAAGATGCCCTGGTTCTCAATTATCAGTAACCACTAAAACCACGTTAATTTCCAACTTAATGTAACTTATGTATCAGATGTAACTGGCCTTTTTGCCATTCAGATGGTAAGGCCACATATTCAAGCAATTATACTTATTTTAAAATACATACATTTTGAGTAGAAAATAATGGGGAATGATTATAATTTTCTAACATAAAAACCTGTAGGAATTGGAACCTGTAAGCAGCATTTTATCAGAAACAGAAATACAAAAAATACATCCGAAAGCTGCAAGATGTTGTTCCAGTTACATGGTTGTGCCAACCTAAATAAGGTTACTGACCACCAACAGGACCTTTTGGGCTTTCACATACCTGCTGGTACTCTAAAACTGGGAGCCATAAGCAGCTGGAACTGGGGACTTTTTGTTTCCCTTATCAGTATTTGTGCCCCTGACCCTGCCTGGCGACCCTTATTTCCCCTCAATCTACAAACAACAAAAATAAAATTAATGAGAACGAATGAAAATGGGTGGCAGATGACTGCACAGGTATCACACAGTATCTCAAGGAAATCCAGCTTGTGCAATACCCTTCTCTCTGGTTTTGAAGGCCCCCGTGACCATCTGCGCCATGGGGGACTCGAAGCAGGATACCACATGCTGATCATTACCTGGAAATCAGCCCTGAGGTCCTTGAGGCTAACGGAGATTTAACACAGCTCTACCGAACACAGCACCATTTCTGGGTGCTTCAGTAACTGTTGTGCCTAATGCGTACTAACAAAACCCTGAACATCTGCTCTGCAGAGAGCAGAGAGCTGCAAACACAGCTCAAGCTGGAAAGAGCAGGCTCCAACCAACAAAAGCACATCTGCTCTGGCATATTGTCCTGGTTTCGGCTGGGATAGAGTTAATTTTCTTCCCAGTAGCTGGCATAGTGCTGTGTTTTGGATTTAGTATGAGAATAATGTTGGTAACACACTGATGGTTTAGTTGTTGCTGAGCAGTGCTTACACCAGTCAAGGAGTTTTCAGCTTCCCCTGCTCTGCCAGGGGCACAAGAAGCTGGGAGAGAACACAGCCAGGACAGCTGTCCCCAACTGGCCCAAGGGCTATTCCATACCATATGACATCATGCTCAGTATAGAAACTGGGGGAAGTTGGCCAGGGGGCAGTGACTGCTGCTCAGGAACTGGCTGGGCATGCGTCAGCGGGTGGTGAGCAACTGCATCATGCATCACTTGCTTTGTATATTATTATTATTATTACTATTTTACTTTATTTCATTTCAATTATTAAGCTTCTTATCGCAACTAACGAGTTCTCACTTCTACTCTTCCAATTCTCTTTGTGGTGCTTAGTTGCTGGCGGGGGTTAAACCATGACACATATTGGGTAGCAAGCTCCAACACATTCTGTTATCTATCGGGGTAATCTCTGAATAGGAAGAGATGCATCCGTGTTTCACTGCAAGAAGAACCATCTCAGGGCCTCTCTGGGAAGTCTAATGTGGTAGACATAAAAATTAAAAAGTCACTTGGCATTCAGGGATGGAGCGACCATAAAAATTAAAAAGTCACTTGGCATTCAGGGATGGAGCGACTCCTCTGCTCTGAGGAAGCAAACCATTTCAATGGGCTTTCTGGATGAGTCTGAGCTCTGTCACACTGTTGTCCAAACCTCTTTTCCCAGCAAGCCCCTGGGCTCTCAATGAGGACATCCCACCCCAGCTATAGGAGACTTCCACTCCCAATGGTTGAGGTGAATTGGCTCTGCTTGCACGGGCACGCAGGGGGAGCTGCCATGCTACAGCGTGGCTCTGCTTGAGGTCACATTTGCCTGCTGAGCGAGCGAGCCCTGGGAAAGTGAAAAGGAGGAACCCACAACTGGAACTGACGGAGGCCAAGGCTGGCGCAGAGGATGACACAGGCTCCGGGTGTTGTGTGGCCTGGGAGAGCCAGGCTGGCTCCAACCCCTGCCACAACACAAGCCCACACCGAGCCAGGGGTTCAAAGGCAGCAAACCAACTCTGAAAGAGCAAGGCTTTGGCCCTCACCGATTCAAGCACTGCCCCAGTTAATGTTGGGAACGGGACTTGTATCACCTGCAACTCTGGCAGATTTGCTGGAGGCTGAGCATTCTATGTCCATACTAAGCCCAAGGAAAGGGGTGAGCTGCTGCTCTGAGCCTCCGTGAGCTTCATCCATCATTTCCCCCCCCCAGCCCCATACCCAAAGAAAGCAATCAGCATGGGCAAAGTATTTCAAAAATTCCTGGCCACTGCTGACAACTCAAAAAGCATTATTCTGAATTACTAATGGACCTATATGGACTTCACGCAGAACATAAAAACTGCCCATGAAACACTCCTGTGGCAATCCAAAAACACGCATTTTGCAAATTCAGAGGCTTATGCAAAGATCCCCTTGGTAAAAAGCCAGAGTGCGGTTGCCAAAAGTCAACAATGTGAATTTTTCAGATAAAGGAAACCCGACACCTCCAGCCCCGGATTGCCTGCCATGTCCATGTCGGTTTGGGTCTCAGCAAATAACCGCTGTGGAGTCTTTTCCTGTTGAGCCAGAAGAGATGGCTGGGGCTCCCCCGAGTCCAGCAACCCTCTCTCTTCAAAGGGAGCTGGAGTGAGTGAGTAGCTATCAACATGCCAAACCACACTGGCTGGCTCTCGCTGACAACCTCCAAAATCAGAGTGGCCAGCAGGACAGAAGACCAAGCGCTGCTGAAATGATCTAGCTGAATGCCAAAAGGAGGAAAGGCCTGGTGGTATAACCAAAGAGAGGAGGGACGATGACACTCAGAGGTGCTGACCAGGGTTATGGGAGTAAGTGGAAGTAGATGAGGCCAATACATCGTGGCAATGGAAATTTTGCCTTTTTTTTTTTTTTTCTACAAGCATTGCAGTAATAAAGACATAAAGGTGGAAACAGCAATGAAAGCCATGACCCTGGCTTCATTTCATAGGAATAGGAGGCAAATACTACAACAGGATGCTGGAGATCACGCAAAGAATGGAACCTGCCAACTAATAGGCCTCTTTCCCCCGCAAAGTCCAGTAGCTGTGGATCTCTGTTCTTCAGAGTCCATGTGATGGTCCACATCTATCTCCTGTAGCCTTTGCTGCTAGAGATACGGGGAGCATGTTGGTGAAGCAAAAACTTTTGAGTTCCACCTACGAGACAGAGTTAACATGCCGGCTGCTTCACTGTAGGTTGACGATGCTGATGGAGCAAACAGGTGGCCATCAGACTTGTCACATTGGCTAGGAATTAAATCACCATCAATGCAACACACCAAAGAATGTCTTAGTGGGGCATTTGGCTCAGCAAACACCTCTGAGAGGACTTACTGAGGGCATGCAGTCTCATGAAGCAGGTCAAGAAAAGCTAAGCTTTGTCTGCTACAAAGGAAAATGTTGCTCTCCAATGGTTCTCCTGTGCGAGAACTGGCACTGAAAGTAACAGGAAAACTGAACCTACAAACCAGCATAATACAGTGGCTTGGTCAGGGATCTCGTTACCAAGAACTCTCTCCCTCAGATGAGTTACTGCTTATGGAGAGATGTCTCCATGCTTTATCTGGGCTTGTCCTAGCCTGGGAGCAAAGCCTGGTAACATTAGTGTTTGTGCTTCAGCAGTCCAGTGCCTATGTCCAGGTGGAGCACAAAGAGTCTTCCTAAAGGTACGGGCAGGATAATGGGACACACACTGTCTCCAGTGAACCAACAAGCATATTCATCTGAAGCAAGAGCTCAAACAGCTAGAATTTTCTCTGCTTGCTGACACAGAGGCTATAAAGAGAAATTAAGGCATTAAGGCAGCAGAAGGTGTTTCTCTGAGTACATGGCACCAGCGAACAGCATCAGTGGCTAGTGTGCCTCATCCTCTGAAAAAGGCATTTATAGCCAAGCTCTGCTGATGACAGTGATGCATTACAGCACCCCGATGGTTGCCCAGAGGAAGAAAGATAGCGTGGATGCTGCTGAGAGGTGAGGAATAGCAAAGGGGATTCCACGAGGAACCCTTCCCTCTTCCCTGCCTTTCTGGAGAAGAGTGAGAATCAGAGCTAGCCGGGCCGGGATCCTGCTACGCCTGCCATAGCTTGAAGAGGGACTTCTCTAGACCTATGCACTTCCCTTGCAGAAAATGACCTACCCGACACAATGGAAATGCCACAGCGCTGGCACAGACCTCTCTGCTCCATACAAGCGCAGAGAGAAGAGCCACGCCACTCCAAGGCAGGGTGCAAAATCCCAGAGAGCTGAAGTATTGGGA
Organism: Gorsachius magnificus; assembly: GCA_034008185.1. NCBI lineage: Eukaryota > Metazoa > Chordata > Aves > Pelecaniformes > Ardeidae > Gorsachius > Gorsachius magnificus. The sequence continues at coordinate 33,505,112 of CM067084.1, forward strand.
AAAAAAAAAAAAAAATCAAGCAAAAAAAGAGAAAAGAACCTAAACAAATAAATAAAATTACATCTACAGCAGCCAGTTATGACAACCACGCCTCATGAAGAGAGTCCTCTGGAGCATGGAAGCACACGTGGAACACGTTTCTTGCAAGACCTGGAAGCGACCATAGTCTACCTCTCATACTGACAAGGGAAAAAAAAAAAAAACAAAACCACACACTCACTGTTATCCATAAAACAAATCACCAAATGGACCATCATGTAAAGAACACCGAATACTCAGAAAAAAAAGTATGTAAAATACTTTTTTCTTTTAAAGAAGTAAACAAGGAATCTATAATTAATAAACAACTGGTTGTTTCTGGTCACTGAGACCTTCAGAAGTCATAGAAGTCATCTCCTCTTCCATCTCTTCTACACATAAATTAAAAAGGTAAAATCAATTATGCCATTTTTTTAACTGTCAATTGGTTCCTCAGCCTTGAATTAACCATATAATGAATTAAAATCAAATGAATAAAATTATTTGAAGAAAACAGTTGCTCTGAAATGGTGGGATACATTAGTCCCAAAAAGGGCTTAATATTTCAGTCAACACTGTCTCCAAGCATTTAAGCAATTATCTCCTGCAATTTTGTTTTCTTTAAAACTTCAGCAGACATGAACACCTTTGAATCACTTCATTTAATACAAACAACTAAACAGATTACAATAAATTTGGGCTATATTACAAGTTTGTTTCTTTCAAATCTGAAGAGTTTTAAAATAAACATAATCCTTTCCAGTTTTAAAAATTTCTCAACCAAGCAAAAAGTACTTTCCATTCTCCAAAGTAATCCAGGACATAGACCATATGGTTTCACTAATGTACATTCAGTCTGGGATACACTGGTGTCACTAATCTAACGTGAAATTCAGGTGTGCAGAAGACCATTCTGTATCTACTTTAAAACACAATCATCACTTTCTGACAAATATATTTAAAATATGAAAAAAATTATGAGCTGACCCACTGGCTACTCTACTAATCCTGGGATTTTATTTTGCCTGGGATTCTCTAGGGTTTGTTCAGAAAACATAAAGTAATTACACAAACTCAGAGGCACAGTTAGTCAAGAAAGTCTTCCACAAGAACATGCAAAAACCCACACTGAGAGTGCCTCACGGGTCGATCTAAAGAAGGCAAATACCATGAAAGAAGTAATGCTGGAAGAAACACTAGGTGAACGTAGATGCAGGGATAACATGAAGAAAACAGAAATGTGCAGATTTACTTGTTCAAGTCAACAACAGTAACTAAAGTTTATTGATATCAGTTTCAGCAGCTAAAAATCCATGAAAACATTTTTATATGATACAGACAATACTATCCCATATTCAAATTTCTATCAAAGTAATAATATAGGCTAGGACTTTCTCACAGTCATTGCGATTTTAATAAATAATAGTTTTTGTATCCAATTGTAATTTAGCTGTTCAATTATATGGAAATATATAAGCAGAGAGTCTAAAAAAACGTAACTTAGCTACAAAAAAAGCTGGACACATTCTCAGCCACTGTCTCTCAACTGTTCCCTTTATACACACTGTAAAACTATTTCCAACACACTAATCACATCTATTCGGAAGAAACTAAAATTATATGATTTCAAACCATTTTCATTAGAAAAGCAGTCCTTTAACAACTGCTTTTACTCTTCCATCTAATTATATACTCTTAAAGGCCAAATATTCAGTCAGTATGCAAAAATAACCATAGCCTTTTATTAAGGATAGAACACCAGATAAAAGCTCATAAGAAAGATAAAGATGCTCTTTGCCTCTACCAGCAACACTGTCCAATATAGGAAATTACATTTAATTTTAAAATTTTAAATACATGTACGTCAAAGTCTTAGTAACTCAGTATCAGAGATTTACTACAGTTAAGTCTGTTCACAGCATCATAATTTGCTGGATGGCATGGCTAGTATTTCTTTGGACATATGTCATGTAACAGCCAAGATGTTAAAAAAACTGCCTTTCTAAAAAGCTCTCCCTTAACTCAATACTAAGTAATCTGCACTTAAAACCCCACAGCCCTGCCAAGAAATCTTATCTATCTGGAATATTTTTGTGACCAATGGTCAAATAAAAAAAAAGATTGAATTGATTCATATTTGATTCTGACATCTGTCTAAGGATAACGTAAGAACAATACATTATAAGGTTACTCAAACTGGAGGGCTAGCACTATTTTTTTTTTCCTTTTACCTATGCACCTGTTACACTTCTACAAAGACTGTTTAGTAAATGCAAGCAAACCCCCTGATTTCCTATTTCGTAATGGTCATGGTCTGATCTTCTCCATATTCAATGTACGTTTCTACAAAAAACCAAAAATGATTTCAAGTACAAAGCAGCAGCTATCTAATCCACAAATAAAAACTACAGCTGTGTTCTGCTCTTCCTAAAACAAGCTTGAAGCCACGATCATATTAAAGACACAGATGTGAGGGGATTTTTCAACTTCCAAACAGATATGCAAACAAAGTGTTACAATCCAGGGGGGGCAGGTAAATGAATAAGCAAGCAAACTACGTGACGTTTGTGCAGCGTCCTCTCAAATCCTGCAATCCCTTCTAGAAAGTCTGGGTCTACATCTCCCTCTTCTTTACTCATGTTCTTCTCGCATGGCTTGGTCTCAGAAACTTTCCATGCCTGTAACGGAAACTTGAGCCAACTTCTTAAATGTATGATTTCTTCATCTCCACTCATCATCCACTTCTGTTTCTGAGAAGCTCCTCATCATGACACCTGTATCTCAAGAAGCAAAACAGGAAACATCACAGGGATGAAGCAAGGAAAGATGAATAATAATATGCCTCTGTGTCTTTAATAAAATCCCAACTTTCATTCAAGTTCCTTTTAGGAAATAAGAGTTCCTTTCACAAAAGCAATGTTTTGCCAAGCTAGGTACGTAAAAATCGCGTGCCAAAATTGGGGTAACCAATGAAATCTCCCAATCTGCACCTCCGTTTCTGACATGACGAGCAGCAGAAATCCTGTACTGGCTAGCCTGTGGAAAACATCGTTGGGTGCCAAGCTTGCAGAACTAGTCTGCGGCAGCCAGCTCAACTAAAAGAAACCGCTGACCCATCTACTAACTTATCCACTACTGAAAACAATGCAAGTTATCTTTACCCGGGACCTGTTTGTCCAAGTACGTAGAGCTCCAGCCCGCAACTGAGATGAAAAACAAAGATGTAAGCCTCTCCTCTACCTTCCCCGCTGCTCCTTAATCTACACAACTTCCATGGTACGATTGCATTTTTACACACTTATCAGGTACCAGAGGAGACGCTTCCTCTGCATTACGGCAGTTTAACTACAGGGTGGCAAAGGCCTAAGGTATTTTCAACATGTCTTTGTCCACAAAATCATGTCATAAAGTTTGGGGTTGGGGTGTGGGGCACTTGCCTTATCTGTTTCTGCCCTCCAAAACTCGGGATGAAGCGGGCCCAAAGCCAACAGCAGCACTACTCAGAGTCTAACAACAAAAAGGCAGAGGGATGACTCATCCACAGAATAGAGACACAGCCATCTTGCATCCAAACAAGCAGCCCAAACCATTTGCCTGCCTCACGATTTTGCCCAAACGCTGAACAAGGTGGTGCTGGAGAAATGGTTTCTGCAGCCCCCCGAGTCACGAAGCCTTCGAGGCACATAAGCAGGCACCAACACCATTCTGCCAGCCAGCTCTCAGTGCCTCGGATGCATGAAAGCAATTTTTTCTCTCCCTTTTAAGGTTAAGGCCATCTTTAAATACACATTAGCACCAAAATCTCTTCCTAGCAGAGGCAGAGCAGATCCCACCTCTTATCAGCTACCATCTCAAATTCTCAGAATTCCACCTCTCCTCTGAAATCCTCCTTTCTTCTGCAAACCCACTTGACAGCAGCATGCTCCGTACATGGGGCACACTTCACTCAGAAAGACAGCACAATCCTTCGCCAACTCCTCCCAGCATAACCACAGGTCCTTTCAGCTCTCTTACACTAGAAACGAGGGACAGCTGTAGGGACAGAGTCCCATCTGAGCACAAAAAAAGTCTTGGCTTTGGTTCTTGCACACTGCAGTAGAGAAGATAACTGAGCCTTGGACAGTCAAAGCAACACTCTGGGTACTGCAGAAACAATAGCTGTTAAGTAACCCAACAGAAATGTATTTGCTGTGCAGGGATTGTATGTCAAAGAAAAATACATATTCCCTCCACTCTGAAATCCTGAAGAAGTCCTCACCCTCAAAAGTGCTTTGGAGGCAAACAGTCCTGAAAGCCTGTGCCTCAGTGATCATGCCTGCTATTGAGAAATACGCTATTGCCTACTCGGGAAAGCCAACTATCACAGATTTCAAGAGCTTACAGAGCACAAAAGCCAAGGCAGCCACACATGTCCCATCAGCAGGACATCCAGAACATGTCCAGGTATCACCCAATTATTTTATACCACAGTGATCCTTAATCTTTTATCATGATGATCACTGTATACAAACAGAAACCACAGTTTCACTGTTCCGTAATCATCACAATTCCATATTCTCTCTGAGCACCAGAAATTAACTGCAGACAAGTAATTCAATTTATTATTGACATCCTCACACGTTAATCAGATGTCTACACTCAGCATATGCACCATACAGATTACAAGACATCCAGGCTGCTCACTGATGCACGCAGAAAGAGCATTGCAGAAAAATATTAACAGTTGTCAAAAAGATCTGATGCTGGCTGTCACCTGAAACGACCAAGGAATTTTCAGTTTTCTTTTGAAGAGACAATTTACTGGCAGGCTGGTACTTCTAACTTTGATCTTCATAGCAGCCAACACCAAGCAGAAGAATTTTGTCGCTCAGTAACAAAACACAGAAACCTCCCGGACTGTTAACTCAATTACAGTATTTTGGCAAGGAAGCCTTCCCCTTATACCTTGGGGAAAGCCTTAAGATTAAACAGTGCATGTTTTAAAGGCACATGTGCCTCAGTTATTTGGTGTAACTGTTCATGCACCTAATTGCTTCAAGAGGAAAAGTATTCCACGACAACTTGCTTGGAAGACTGGTATTTCTCCCTGTCTCCCAAGGAAACAACAGCTGCATAACCACACCGGCTGTCCCATGCACAGAATCATAAATTATAAGGCCAATTTCAACCTAGTCTGATGGAAAAGGACAAAGATTTCACAGGTGCTCAATTCCTTCAACAGGCTTGCAGAATTAATAACCGAGGCAGCCCCCGAGCAACATGCCTGGTTCACAAACATCAGGGAGACATCGTGTTTTGACTAAATATACTCAGGAACTACGAGGCGGTGAGAGGCTGTGAGGGCACTGTGCTGTTGCGAAAATCAGGGATGCTGTGTAAGGAAAGAAAGAAGGGAAGATGTTTAAGGTACCAAAACCTTAGAATGTGCCACCAAAACTGAGGAAACTCATCTTCACTAGTTCAGCTGCTCAGAGCTACTTTTTAATCTGTGGAGCCATACAGCAATGCCTTATGTGCCCATCACAGCTTCCACCTTACGTGGGCTGCTGCTGACGTGTTAGCAGGCACTCCTCAGGATTCTTTAAAGGCACTTGGTCAACAATTTTCCTCTTTTGCCAATGAGAAGCCGGAAAAGGAGACACGCCGCAGTACAGGTGGCCTCAGAAAACCCTAAAAAAAAAAAAAAAATGCTTCTCAAACCTTTTCAACAAGATTTTACCCAGGCAGGGTAAGCTAAGCACTGCCACAACAGGTCAGATTGCTGGTCCATCTGTTTGAGAATCCTGCCTCCTGTGATCGGGACCAGATGCTTCAGAAGGTGGAACGGCTTGGGTAGTGAACAATGATGTAATTCACCCAAAGGGGAAATTCCTTCCTGAACTCATCAATTATCATGAAGGTTTATATGCTTAATTTATTTTTAATCCTATTTACTGCAACTCTGGACATCATCATTATGTATATAAATGCCCAGGTCTGCTTGGAATCTGACTAAACTTTTGGCCTTGGTAATATCATGTGGTATAATTATGCCAGGTTTCAAATGGACCAATTTTCAATTTCATTTAAACATCCCTTTGCTCTTCCACTATGGGAACTGGCACAGCTGTTAACCACCTCTCTTCCCCTTCCCAGGGCTGCAGCCTGGCTTGCAGCATAAGCTCCCGTGCCATACTGTGCTCTGTTACAGAGCGGGCCCTTAAGGCAACAACATAGCAACTGCTATCAGTTATCCAGCAACATTTCTATACGCTAAATTTCTGGGATCTGCTGGAGGCTGGCAGCTCCACCAGAATTTCACCAGGCCCTACCCTCTTCCAGATCTTACAAGCTCACTGTTCAGATGTTTTCTACTCCAGAGCTGCCAGCCTTACAAGCAAACTGGTTTGCCCTGTGTTGTGCTCTTTGAACACCCCTGACACTCTGGTAAACTTAGTTATAAAAGGACAGACAAGAAGCATACCATGCTGGGCTTTTCAAGGTCACACAGGAGCCTCTCCCTCTGAGCAAAAAATTCCCCTCCCATCTCCACGCCTGAATAAAGAACAACAGTGTCCAACCAAGCAAAACCAATCCCATTTTGCTCTTGGCTGATGTTCCCGTGGATTGCAGGCTAAAGTTATTGCACAGAGGAACCTATGTTGTTACTTATGGATGAGCTCATGACGCATTCATCGTGTTTATTATGCCAAGTACTTACTAAAGCTCCTGTGCAATTAGTCACTGATGTTTCTGCTCACATAACGCTTGCAAGAGGCATCAAGGGAAAAAGCCACACCTTCATTCAACAGAAGTTTGGTGAAAAAAGAAAAAATAATGATGTATGCAAGCAGCAGACAAGGATAGGAGACTCTTAAGGCAAACTTGAGGTTCTGGATCCTCTCGCCTCCTCAAAACATAGTCCTGCTTTCAGTAACTATTTGGGCTGCATTTTCTTTTCCCAGCCTCTGGAGCTAAAACTTTGGACCCCAGGCCACAGGTACTTAATCCCAAAGTCTTTAGGAAAGAAAGAGTGGGTCTGGCTGATACCTCATGGGAAGACGGCCCCCCAAGAAGATGACAGTTTTCACAGCATCTGTGAGAAGCACCACATAGCCATCACTGTTTTACCACAAGTGTTTTGATTATGGGCTTGGAACTGGTGAATTATGGATGGAGAATACTTCTTTGCCTCAACCAAAAAGAAAATTAGACCATTTCATCCCTCTTTACAAGGATCTTCAGGCAAGCAACTGGTCAAGAGAAAACTCCTGTCACAGCCTACGGTCCACAAACAAACGGAGCTCTTTCATGATCAAAATAGCTCTAATAGAACTGGTAACAGGCACCACTTCGTCAACTGTTAGTTTACTAAGCAATATAACCACATGCAACTTTTTCCTCTATTTGAGTATCATATACTGATTAGAGTCAATAAAATCACAGGTCTCATAATGGCAGTCCCATTGCTTACTTCTCCATGACCTCCCCATGCTGTTTAATAGTTATGCAGCAGCCTTAGAAACTCCGCTTAAGAGCGACAATCATAATACTTTCTTTCTAAGAGGCCATGAGCGCTTTCTTGTTCTTCTGTCTCACATGTATAAAGACGACACACTGAACAGAGTACTTCTACAGTGCTCTTAGGCAATGCTCAAACAGTGATCCAAGCCACAAGTTTCAGAGCACTGCCATACCAGCATCTCCAGGACCTCTGATCAGCCATCGAGTGGTTTGCCTTTGGCATTTCTGGATTTGATGAGGTTGAAAGAGAAGACAATAATGATACAGAACAATTCTCCCATCAGCAGTGGCAAAAGTAATCTGGGAGGCCTTGAGTGCAATGCTTTCACCGCTTTTGGGTCGTTACTGAACATGAAGTCAAAAAGATGCAATATTTTCTGTGTGTCACACACAAAAACAGAGTTTGGGTAAGGAAACCTTTTAACGGACTCAACAAAGGTATTTTTGGCTGCTAGAATTCTCAGTCTGTTGTGCTAAAATTAGCTTTAAATAAATGTGCAACATAAGCAGTACATACCTTGCCAAAGCAAAAATCCACTGGCCACTTACAGATCATGTGAACTCAGTTATTCAGTCAAGCTAAGAACATCAATTATTCCAAGCCTTATCTGACTGTAGATTCGGATCTATTTAGCAATGGCACTGCCACATATCAAAACACACAAGCCACAGCTTTTTACCAAAGCAAGGGAAAGTTCCTGCAAACAGCGGTTGCTGCCATTTAACAAGATGGTCATGAAGAAAAGAGGTAAGATTGAAAAAGCCTGTGCCTCTGCCTCTACCCTTCCAACCTTCCCTCTGAAAAGAAAAAGCGCATCTTCCTCTTCTGTCAGTCCACCCTTCCTTCCATATCATAGTATAAAGAAATTGGATGCCTTCAGCTATCACTCCCTGATGTCCCTCAACCAAAGCCATGGAAGATGACATTCTTTTTTTCCCCTTCAAGCTTCACATCAATCAGTAAAAGGGTTCCTTAAGTCCTGCTCTGTTTTTACAACTGGTGTCACAGAAGTTGGTTCTAATATTGCCCGTCGGAGCGTACACCACGATCTGAGCAACGGCAAAATAGAGTCGTTCAAACATACCGAGTACTCTGTGCTGGGTAAAGTTCACAGCAGCTGTTCGAGTCCCAGAAAGACATCTGAGAGAAGTGCCATAAATAACGAGATCACATGGAGCCTCCCATTGCACAACCGACATACATCTTTCCTGCTCAGGAATTTATGCTTCGCACCCTACGCTGTCAGTCAAGAGTGTATGACAAACTGTGTTTTCAGGATGATCCACAGGATATTTTGGAAAGCAATACAGCCCTCCTGCCGGCTGGGTCTTTTCAAAATACTCGTTCTATTCCATTGCAAAAAAGACAAATGTTTCTATAATCTTGTCCAAACCACGGTCTTTCTCAGGAGCAAGCTGTAGATCCACGCATGCTTTTATACATCACGGATGTCTAAAACCAGCTCCAGAAAGTCTGACAGCCTGGTGGAAACTGAAGGGGACTACTTCACAGACTCAGGATCTAAGTTTTTTCTTCAAACATAAGGGATATTCTCAGACTCCAATTTCAGCAAATCCCTAATTTGAGCAGCCCCGTGTTAGGAATCTTAATTCATTTTAATGTTAGATTAAAACTAAACCCGGTTCTCCTAAAACATCTCATTCCTAGGCCTTTGCAAGGGAAGAATCACTTTTCAAAGCAGTGCCAAGCTATAATTGAGAAAGAAGATACATGGCTATTTTATAAAAATGAGATATTTTTTTTTTCTTTCTTTCTTTTTCTGGAGTTTTGCCATAAATTGCCTTCGAGGGCTTGGTTCAGAAATTCCAAATTCAGTTTATTGTTTTTCTCATTGAGAACTAACTCCTTTTAGCAATCCTGTTAATCTTGGAGTTTGAAGTTATTTTTATTAAAGTAACGCCCAGAGTTTAGATATTCCATAAAAAGATCAGAAATTATTTTTATTAAAGTAACACCCAAAGCTTAGACATTCCTTGCAAAAATCAGGCAGCGCACCTCCATTCTTAAAAAGGTTCTTAGCCTTTTCCTTGTAAATACAGATTTCACTGAGACAACTCAGTACCAAGAGTTTTTTTCGGCCTTTTTTTACCAGAGATGGAAAAAAAGTTATTAAAGCAGGATTTTTCCTGCCTAAAAAAATCCTGAGCCTTTTGCTCTTAATACAACGTGTAGTTTTTTTTTCCTCCTCCCTTCTTGTCTTCTGTTATGGAAAAAGTAGCACCAATTTCCACTATCCAATGTCAGATTTCTCATGAGCCCTTTGCGCTGGCTTTGGGATGTGTTGCCAGCTGTCGATATCTCTGGTCACACAGATACTGAATCTGTCCCTCAGCCAGCAGGGAGTCCCGCCGACCCAGGCAACACCAATTTCTGATGGAGCTTGTTAGACTACAAGGAACTTGTTCTTAGCCCTTAACTCTTATGCCACAACAGAAATGGGGCTGCAAAGTAAAGGATCTTACCTCCATTCTCAGGAGCCTGGGGCACTGAAACCTTCTGCTCTTCAGTGGCAGCCCTCTCTCGAGGACAAGATAAGGTGCTGCCTTTTGTTTGAGTGACTATGTTAATAAAACTAGGTGACATCACCAAGGTTCCTCATCATGACTAAAACACAGTTTAAGTGTTTGAGTGTTTGGAGGGGAAAGGGAACGCCTTTTGATCACTACGTCCGATTTGGAGCGTAAGCAACCATGACTGAAGACTGCATTTGTCAGCAAGCCTCCTCCAAACGCTATTGCTCTTTAGGTGTAGGAGGTCAAAGACATCAGGGAGCTAATAACATGTTTTCCAACAAGGTGCTTCCTCCTCATTGAAGAAGGCACGCAGTGACAATTTTTAGTCTCTTTAATGTAGAAATTAGGGCCGGGGCAAAGTCTTTTCAATTCCTCCGAAAGACAGGTTAAGTTGCAACATACTCACCTTTCTCTCTGCAGCGTGTATAATTTCAGCTTGCTCAACAGCAGCCGCACTTAAAAAGGAGTGATTATGCTCAGGGAAGTAAGCAAACGTGAATAAACTGCCCAGGCAACAGGGAGACATTCCAGAGCCCTGTGCTGTCACCAGGCTTTTGGCCAATGCTGCTTAATCATATGTGCAAAACGCAACTTACAGAAAGATTCATCACAGGTTAGAATATTTTCACTGAATAATTTTGGACTGCGCTGAAGAAGCTTCCTCAAACGAAGGCACTGGGATCTCCTCCCTATTTTCAGAGCTTCTACTGGTGGTCAGCAGCACAGGTGGTACAGCAAAGGCCTCTTCTGCAGGTCTTCTTGATGGATCGGGCAGTTTTGGAAGGGAAGTTTGAGAGTAAGTTTAGCACCACCCGAGCATCACACTGCTGAAAACTGTAACTCTTATGGCTATAAGGCACCACAGCAGCTGCTACAGGCTACGTCTGCATGTGGGCTTGGCTGGCACATGCCACTTCATACTATCCAGGCATGCAACACTGGACTGAAACTAAAATACTCATGGCACGGGGGAGGGTATTTTCACTACAAGGCCCACAGAGTTTACATCTTCAGCTTTCAACACAGCCACACTCATAGCTTAGAAATATTTAAGATCCTCTTGAGCCTTGCCACAGAACTTATAAAGCTCTCCAAAAAGCTTTGATTTTCTGAGTACAAAACCTAGCCAGCCACATTTTAGTTATGAGGAGCGAGATGAGTTTTCCACCACTTAACAGAAGATTGTAGTTTTCACATTAGATTATAGTGTCGTGGTTGCAACTCCATCTGAAGACTGTGTTTACAAAGATCTGACTGTTCAGCAGCTCCCATGGACATAACAGAGCAGTTAGATTCTCAAAAACATCCAATTTATAACCGAGCGCAACTTGCTAATGCTTTTTTGCAGTACCTTATAGATGCAACGTTTTAACTGCTTTGAAAGCCTTCCCTCTCATGCTTTGTGTGGTCAGACACCACTAAATCTATGTAGCACAGTAGCTTTTTAAGCAGTACTGGGTAAGCTAGAAAGATTCCCCTCTGTACAGCATTCTCAAAAATAAATGCAACTAAAGACAACTTTGGCACAATTTTTTTAAAGGTCACAAGCTTTCTCTAACCAAGACATCTAATAATTCAGCACAAAGTTCCGCGAGAGTTTGAGGATCCGTTCCTATGCATGCCTGCAAGCTCAACTACAAGGAATGGATGCAAAAAAAAATCTATTGTCTCTACCCTACCCGCCTTGCTTTTAGGCACCGATTTTTTACTACCAATTAAAGGAAGCACTTTTTTTCCACATGCAATTATTATGAATTATCAGGTAAGAATCACTGCAGAAATCTGAGGGAAAACTTCAAAAGCTGACTGCACCTTCTGTCCCAAAGCGTACTTGTACTGTAAGACCGAAATATAAAAACCCCAGCAACACAGGGTATAGTTTTGCTGGGACAGAACTTCAAGAGCTGCACTTCAGTCAGGAAAACAAACCGCTACCTGCCCTTCGCTCATGGCTCAAGCGGCAATCTTCTAACGCCCCGGCAAATGCAAAAGGCACGCGCCCTGGAAAAGCTTTTGCTTTTGTCGCTTCTCCTTAAAAACGTTTTGCCTCGGCAAGTAAGTCTGCGAGATACTCGTGCTGCTGCCTCAGGTCCGTGCATACAAGCAGAGCTGCAAGCTGCTCGAGATTTCTAAGCGCTTCACGGTGCTTCCAGCTCAGCTGAGAGGAAAACGGTAAAATCATTAGCTACGGACGGACAGACGGCTGGGTTCAGCGAACTGGAAAGAAGGGTTTCGTTCTGACGTGCTGCTGCCTTACTGAGACGTACGGAGCCGCAGCGGGTGGCCGCTGAGGACAGCGGCGCTGCGGAGGATGCGCCACGGGGAAGGGCTCGGCCCCGCGCCGCCGGTCCCCTGGCTGCCCGCGCGGGTGGGCAGGGCTGCTGGGAAGGGCGGGCTGAGCTCTCGGTACAGCCACGGGCCCCGCGCCGGGACAGCGCTGCGCGCCCCGCAGCCGGGCCGGGACGCGGAGGGCCCTCCCGCGGAGGAGGTGGGGGAAAGCCCACCCGGCCCGGCGGCACACAGCCCGGCCCCGGGCCCCAAGCGGCCCCGGCCGCCCCCGCCCGCGCTTTCTCCTCTGGAGGCCCCTTCCCGCCTCGCGGCGGCCCCCCGCGCGCCGCCGCCGGTGAGGCGCCCCCGTCCCCGTCCCCGTCCCCCCCCAGCGCGGACGGGGCGAGGGGAGGGGCGGGGTGCCCCTGCGCGCGCGCCCCGGCGCGGCCCCACTCACCGCCCGGCGGGCGCCCTCCGGCCTCCGAGCGGCAGCGGCGGCGGCGGCGATGGCAGCGGCGGCAGCGGCAGCAGCAGCCGGCGCGGCCCGGAGGCGGAAGCGGCAGCAGGAAGTGAGGTCAGGGCGAAGGGGAAGGAAGGGCGCTTCCGGGGGGTGGGTGGGCCCCCGCGTCCCGGAGCCGGGCCGGCGGCGGGTTTCCGTCCCGCCTGCCTAACGGGAGGTGGTGCGCAGCCTGAGCAACGGCACCGGGGCTGCTCCGGGCAGGCAGCAGCGGGAGGAGGCCGCCCAGCCGCCGGCAGCACCGGGGGTGCCCGCGGGCCGCCGCCTCCTCCCCGTCGCCGGGTGGGAACAGCGCTTCCTCCCGCCGCCCCTCGGCCCCGCCGAGCTGCGCTGCTGGCTGGGTTACGCGCGGGGAAACTGTCGGAAGGGGCGTCCGGAGGGCAAGATTCACCCACGCGGGCCCCGCTCGCGGGGCAAGCCCGCCCGGCTGCCTCCTGCCACCGTCGGTGCGGCCCGGGTCGCGTGTTACTGTCCCTGCAGGCGCTAAGTGCCGACAATTTCAGTCTAATAAAGAGGATTTGGTGAACAAAGCCAAGCCGCCTCCTGTCTGAATGGAACCGCAGTGCCGGTCACCACTGCTCCAAGGCCTAAAGCATTTTGGCACAGAACTGGACACAAACTGAAACACAAGAGGTTTCAGTTGGACATGAGGAAGAACTTCTTCCCTTTGAGGGTGACAGAGCACTGGAACAGGCTGCCCAGGGGGTTGTGGAGTCCCCTTCTCTGGAGATATTCAAAGCCTGCCTGGACAATGTCCTGTGCAACCTGCTCTGGGTGAACCTGCTAAATTTAGCATGGGGGTTGGACTGGATGATCTCCGGAGGTCCCTTCCAGCCCCTGCCATTCTGTGATTCCGGGCATATGCTCTCAGCTCTCCGCTGTTTGTCTACGTTCCATCCACCTCTTGGCCTCCTCGAGTTGTGTAGCGTTAGGAATTACAGCACAGTACAGCTTCAAGTAGTTTTCACGATTAGATGCTTTTATTAAGTAATTTCTGTGGTATTCTTTAAATTAAACTGACTTTGTGATTTACCTAAAAAGAAAAAAGTAACTGGGCTGTGATGTCTCTTCTGGATAAGCCGTGATCTTTCTGTTTACGCAAACATTTATAGACAATCCCATTCATTAAAGCAATTTGACTAAATTAAGCTAACCACCTTTGCAACTAACAACATAGTATTCCCTTTAAGTGTCTTCTAGACATGCAGATCACTGCGTACTGCTCAGCTCTCAAAAGTTTCTCCAGGAAAGGTTCTCAGTATTGCATACGCAACTCTGTATAAACACAAGAGAGCAGAATCTTTCTGCACTACCGCCAGCGACGCTCCGGGCTCCCAAAGCTGTTCACCTTCGCTAGGCAGTAAGGCCACAGAATCTTCATTCACATTTTCGTTCGCATTTACTGAACACATTCAGCAAATTCAACAATGCGTGATAGAGGAACAAAAGGGTTTACCAGGCAGACAGGTACTGCCTTGCTTTCCCTAGGGTGCCGTTACCAGAGAAGGTAGGAGCTGGTTTCCAAGGTGCCGGCAGGGAGAGAAATTATTTAAAACATTGGTAAGACTGCACTTCTCTACCCTCAGAGGCTTCTCTGAGCAGCTCTGCCCTGCGTTGGGTACTTTCATGCTGAACGTTTCAGGAGGCACTCGGTTTACTTCACGGGGCTCAGAGAAAAGCTACCGAGAGCAAAGTTTTTAGGAGCATCCCCTTCCTTTCCCCCTTGCCTCCAGCTACGTGTCTATTAAGAGGCACTGAAAACAGCCCCATACTGACTCTCGCCATCAGCGCTGGAAACGTATCCCGAGCTCCTACAACTGTGGGCTTCACTCCACTGAGAGCTGTACGCTTTCAGTCTGTTTGGGTGGCTGCTGCTGCTGTTCATACTTCCTTGCTGAAAAAAAGAAACACCAATCAACACCGATTATACCATTTATTATATACATATGTGTATATATATGTGTGTGCGTGTATACATATCTCTCTATATATACACACGCGTAAACATGGTAACAATCAAGAAACAGACTTGGGATTAGAGAATGTAATTTCACCGCTTAGCCACCCAAGGGGAAGCTCCAGTCACCGCGTGGAACTAGGCCTGTAGTGTATGGCCTTGGAAAAGCTGAACAGTAGGGTCATGGCAAAATGTCAGTAAATTAATGGCAGAGAACTATGATTCCATTCGGGTCCTTTCATTTTAAAAAAAAAAAAAATAAAAATTACAGACTATGGCTTCAGAAGGACTATTTACAGATGACCCGAATGACTCCTTAGTCACATGGTTGATCTCCGCATCACTCATCTCTTCCACAGTACACAGGCCACAAGCTAACAACTACACTGACTTCAAAATTAATCTGGTTAGCAAGGCAAAGGGAGATCAAAGAGCTGCGTGTGGTGGAACAAACACCAACAGCGAATGCCAGCAGGCATTCCTCTGCGGGAAGCACATCCTTTCTTGTTCCTACAGAATGCAATGGCCTGGTTTAAGAATCTTTACATTAAATCTTCACATTTAAAAGCTGTTTTCAACTCATTAAGTATTTCTTGCCCATATTCCCTCTAGGCGTGCACGTATGGCAGATATGAAGTAAGCACTGGTGCTTCTCTCAGTCGCAACCTCTGGAATGGCAGAGGCTTGGGCCTCTTTCCTACCTCCGTCCTGACCTCCAACATTTAAGATGGGAGCGGCAAGACTCGTGGGTACAGTCAAATGCTTACATTTGTTTTCAATTTATAAAGTGGAATTACTCGTGATTCCACAACCCCCTGAACTTCTACAAAGCCGTCCGCGTTTTGGCAGTGTTCAGGCATCCCCAGCGCTTTTTAACATCAACATCGGATGCGTTTTGATGGCACGCTCG
Organism: Gorsachius magnificus; assembly: GCA_034008185.1. Classification (NCBI taxonomy): domain Eukaryota; kingdom Metazoa; phylum Chordata; class Aves; order Pelecaniformes; family Ardeidae; genus Gorsachius; species Gorsachius magnificus. The sequence goes on from CM067084.1 coordinate 33,520,820, forward strand.
GCCGCTCCCTCACGCTTCGGTCCTGCCACCCCCGCTCCTGCAGAAGCCCCGCGCAGGCGGTGCCAGAGGGGTCCCCACCGCACGAGGGCTGGCAGGCTCGAGGCCGCCCCCGCGGGAAGCGTCCCCAGTACCCCGCCGCCCCCGGGCCGCCCCCCCCTTTCCCCCGGCTTACCGATGGAGTACATCTCCAGCTGCTGCCGCAGCCGGATCTTCTTCACGCTGTCGTAGAAGTTGGGCTCGGGCGGCGTCTCGGCGGCGGGGGGCGGGTGAGATGCGCATGATCCTCCGCTTGTTCCTGGGGGGGGGGGGGGGAGGGGGGGCAAGGCGGTGAGCGGCACGGCCACACGTGGGGCCGAGGCGGCCGCTTCCCGGCGGCAGCCCTCGCCCCGCCTCCCCCCGCCCCCCGCGGCCTCCCCTCACCGCCGCGCGTAGACCAGGAGGGCGAGGCTGGCCAGCACCACCAGCAGGTAGACGTTGGTGGCCTCGTTCCACGCCTCGTGCACCGAGTAGTCGATGGCGCCGCCGTCGCCCAGCGCCGCCGCTCCGCCGCCGCCCGCCCCCCCGGCCGCCGCCGCCATGGGGGAGAACGGCCGTTAGGGGCGGCCCCGCGGCGGCGCGCGCGCGGGCGGGCGGGCGGGCGGCGGGAAGTGACGTCAGGCCAGCCGTCGGGGCCGGCGTGAGACGCCGCGCCTTGGCCTCCCAGCCGCCATGGCGGGCCGGCCCTCAGCGGGTGTGGCGAGGGGCCTCGGGCCGCTCCCCCACCGCCGCCCCCTCGCTTTTCTTTCCCCTCCAGCTGCCGGTCCCTGGGGGAGAGGGCATAGGCGGCTGGCAGCTTCTCTCCCAGGGGCTGCAGGCGCAGGGGACACAACGGCCTGTTGGCTTGGCGGTGCCAGCGCCGGAGGGAGGCGGCGCCGGCGGGCGGAGGTGTGAATTCGGCAGCTCCGAGAGCCTGGCAGGCGCGCAGGCGCAAGCACCTTCACCCACCCACGCGGGTGCCCACGCCACGGCGGTGGAATTGCGTGGGATGTCGCTCAGCAGTGCGGGGTGTCGAGAGAACAAGAGGTTCAGGTTGTCACGAACTTTCATGCAGGAACTAAATTTGACAGTTGAGGTTGTCAAAATAGAAACAGCACTTTCTGAAAAATTTTGCCTGCTTTTTTTTTTGTGTGTGTGTGCCAAAATGGGAGTTGCTGGAGATTCAGATGTGGGAGCAACATAGCTGAGCCTTATGCTCCCCGTGCTCCTGATGCCAAATAGCACAATTCTAGGATTATGCTTTGGCAGAAAAGTTGGAGCAGAGCAAGTGCTTCAGTTTAGAAACTTGAAAAGTTGTCTGAACTGCTTAATGAGATGCAGGTTAAATAGGCAGAGGGTGTTCTAACACACTTTTTTTACTGCCTGATGTGGCAGGTTTGAAGCGTATGATCGGTTAGCTGTGCTGTCCTTTATCCTCTCTTCTTTCTTTCTACCTACCTCTGGCCCTGATACTTCCTTTTAGCATATCTTCCTTCAGGTCCTAGAACTGTTACAATGTAAACGTTACGAATATTGTTCACCTCCCTTTGCTTTATGCATATTTGGGGTATGTACTTGTATTGCAGTTTCTTGTCTTCACCCTTTGTAAGACAGTAATCATAGAATCACAGAATCATTAATGCTGGAAGAGACCTCCAAGATCATCAAGTGCAACCGTCAACCCAACACCCCCATGCTTACCAAACCGTGTCCCAAAGTGCCATATCTATGTGTTTTTTGAACACCTCCAGGGATGGGGACTCCACCACTTCTCCAGGCAACTTGTTTCAATGCTTGACAACCCTTTCAGAGAAGAAGTTTTTCCTAATGTCCAATCTAAACCTCCCCTGCTGCAACTTGAGACCATTTCCTCTAGTCATATGGCTTGTTACCAGGCAGAAGAGACCAACGCCCACCTCACTACACCCTCCTGTCAGGCAGTTGTAGAGGGTGGTAAGGTCTCCCCTCAGCCTCCTCTTCTCCAAGCTAAGCAACCCCAGTTCCCTCAGCTGCTCCCCATCAGACTTGTGCTCCAGACCCCTCACCGGCTTCGTTGCCCTTCTCTGGACATGCTCCAGTGCCTCAGTGTCTTTCTTGTAGTGAGGGGCCCAAACTGAACACAGTATTCAATGTGCGGCCTCACCAGTGCAGAGTACAGGGGCACGATCACTTTCCTGCTCCTGTTGGCCACACTATTCCTGACACAAGCCAGGATGCCATTGGCCTTCTTGGCCACCTGGGCACACTGCTGGCTCATATTCAGCCGGCTGTCAACCAACACCCCCAGGTCCCTTTTCTGCCAGGCAGCTTTCCAGCCACTCTTCGCCAAGCCTGTAGCGTTGCATGGGGTTGTTGTGACCCCAGTGCAGGACCCGGCACTTGGCCTTGTTGAACCCCATACAATTGGGCTCAGCTCATCGATCTAGCCTGTCCAGGTCCCTCTGTAGAGCCTTCCTACCCTCAAGCAGATCAACACTCCTGCCCAGCTTGGTGTTGTCTGCAGACTTACTGAGGGTGCACTCGATCCCCTCATCCAGATAATTGATAAAGATATTAAACAGAACTGGGCCCGGAACTGAGCCCTGGGGGACACCGCTTGTGACCAGCTGCCAACTGGCTTTAACTCCGTTCACCACAACTCTCTGGGCTCAGCCATCCAGACAGTTTTTTACCCAGCAAAGAGTACACCTGTCTAAGCCATGAACCTCCAGCTTCTCTAGGAGAATGCTGTGGGAGACAGTGTCAAAGGCTTTGCTAAAGTCCAGGTAGACAACATCCATGGCCTTTCCTTCATCCACTAGGTGGGTCACCTGGTCACAGAAGGAGATCAGGTTGGTCAAGCAGGACTTGCCTTTCATAAACCCATGCTGACTGGGCCTGATCTCCTGCACTGCCTGGTGAGTGCACTCAGGATGAACCACTCTATAACCTTCCCTGGTACCGAGGTCAGGGTGACAGGGCTGTAGTTCCCCAGATCCTCCTTCCAGCCCTTCTTGTAGATGGGTGTCACATTAGCAAGCCTCCAGTCATCTGGGACCTACCCTGTTAACCAGGACTGCTGATAAGTGATGGAGAGTGGCTTGGCAAGCTCCTCCACCAGCTCCTTCAGTACTCTTGGGTGGATCCCATTCAGCCCCATAGACTTGTGAGTGTCCAGATGGTGCAGCAGGTCATAAACTACTTCCTCCTGGATTGGGTTTTTCTCCCCTGCCTTCCAGTTCAGCAGGGCTGAACCGGGGGTAACTGGTCTGACTATTAAAGACTGAGGCAAAGAAGGCATTAAGCACCTCAGCCTTTTCCTCATCCCTGGTGACAATGTTCCCCCCTGCATCAAATAGAGGATGGAGATTCTCCTTGGCTCTCTTTTTGTTGTAAATGTATTTCTAAAAACATTTTTTGTTATCTCTTACAACAGTGGCCTGCATGACCTAACGAGATCCCTGTACTCTTCTTGAGTTGTCTGCCCCTTCTTCCAAAGGTCATAAACTCTCCTTTTTTTCCTGTGTCCTAGCAAAAACTCACTGTTCAGTCAGGACGGTTGTCTTCCCCGATGATTTGTCTTATGGCACATGGGGACAGTCAGCTCCTGCGCCTTTAAGACTTCTTTCTTGAAGAATGCCCAGCCTTCCTGGACCCCTTTGCCCTTCAGGACTGTCTCCCGAGGGACTCTCTCAACCAGTGTCCAAAACAGGCAAAGTCTGCCCTCTGGAAGTCCATGGTAGTGGTTTTGCTGACCCTCTTCCTTACTTCACCAAGAATTGAGAACTCTGTCATTTCATGGTTGTTAAGCCCAAGATGTCCTCCAACCACCACCTCTCCAACCAGTCCTTCTCTATTAGCAAACAGCAGGTCAAGCGAGGCACCTCTCCTGGTAGGCTCACTTACCAGCTATGTCAGGACGTTATCTTCCACACACTGCAGGAACCTCCTAGACTGTTTCTCTGCTGTGTTGCATTTCCAGCAGACATCCGGTAAGTTGAAGTCCCCAAGAGAACAAGGCTCGCAATTGTGAGACTTCTGCCAGCCACTTGTAGAATGCTTCATCTGCCTCTTCATCCTGGTTGGGTGGTCTATAACAGACTCCCAGCAGGAAAAGGGGAAAACCCAAGTGTTTTTAGGGCATGATTTATCTAACCTATGTCCCCTCCTGTGCCTGGAAAGTGCTCTGAGCCCTTACTGAGTAGAAGGAGTCTAGACACCTCACTTGGATGGCACTTGCTTTGCAAATGTCCAGCCGGCCTGGGGAAACTCCATCCTTTGGGGAGCCATTTTCTCAGTGCAAAATGTGCCAAGTCATTCTCTTTCCATGCTGTGGAACAGATCCATTTTAAGAGGCTTCAGATCAGGACATAAAAAGATGTGAGTGAAAATGACAATATAAAAAAATAAAAGCTAAGGCATCGTATCATGAGAAAAGTTCTTTGCCCCACATGGTGTGGGAAAGAAGAGTAGAATAGCAATTAGACATAATTCTAGGTCATTAAATTGGGATGGCACCCATGCACAGAACTGTGGAAACCACTAAGAGGGAAAAAAAAAGAAGTCTATCACTCACGCAACATGACACAAGACAGTTAATTAAGCATGGTCTTTCAGGGATTTTAAACAGTTTCTCATGAAGTTGAGGCTTTTTGTTTGGTTTTTTAGTATGTTGAAATTTTCTGCTAACAGAGCTGACAAGAAAGCATTACAGGTCTGTGGAAGAAAAGTGGAAAGAATAAACATAAGTAACTTGGGTGCTCTTCATTACTACTTCTAGACCTTGGTTGAGATCAGGCTCGCTCTAGTAAGGGGTGTAGAGAAGCTGTATTTAAGCTGTATCTAAAGGCACTTTTTGTATTAACCCTGCAGCTCTGCTCCCGACAACCTGGGAAGGAGCTAGAATGCCCAGGACCCTGTACCCAGCTTCCTGTCCGGAGGAAACCAAGGCCCTCGTCCACAAACCATGACTTCAGGTCTCGGGGTTTTCTCCGCAGCCTCCAGCACGCAGGAACAGACTGCTTCACTCAGCGGGTGCCTGATCTGTTTGATTGAATTAAATGCTCAATTTAAGTCTCAGATAATCCACCCACCCCCAATCTAGATTTTCTTCCCCCGCAAACCCCTCTGAAGTTAGCAAACATTAAGCAGCAGGTAGGACAGGGTTAGATTGAGGAGCATGACATTTGGTGCTGCGGTGAGTCTGACAGCCTTGCAAACCTGAGAAAAACAGGTGATCTGCCACTCGCTGGCCTGTAGCAACAGGAGTTCTAGGGGTGTAGGCCTTCTGTGTGACTTCCTCGAGGAATCTGGTTCAAATACCAAAGTTGGTTGACTCTTAAGCCAAAGTTAGCTTGTCCTGGTACACTGTGGTTTCCCTGGGCTTTTGTTTCAGTCTTATACTCCTGAAACACCTTCTGAAATGGGAATGCAAGCTGCTGTTGAATTTGGTCAAAGTGAAGTTAGGCCTTGCAGTTATCATTATGTGCACAAGAAATGGTGTTACCTGTCTGTGTAGATTATGTAGCATATTTGTATCAGGAATAGTGTGGCCAACAGGAGCAGGGAAGTGATCGTGCCCCTGTACTCTGCACTGGTGAGGCCGCACATTGAATACTGTGTTCAGTTTGGGCCCCTCACTACAAGAAAGACACTGAGGCACTGGAGCATGTCCAGAGAAGGGCAACGAAGCCGGTGAGGGGTCTGGAGCACAAGTCTGATGGGGAGCAGCTGAGGGAACTGGGGTTGCTTAGCTTGGAGAAGAGGAGGCTGAGGGGAGACCTTACCACCCTCTACAACTGCCTGACAGCAGGGTGTAGTGAGGTGGGTGTTGGTCTCTTCTCCCAAGTAACAAGCAATAGGACAAGAGGAAATAGCCTCAGGTTGAGCCAGGGGAGGTTTAGATTGGACATTAGGAAAAACTTCTTCTCTGAAAGGGTTGTCAAGCATTGGAATGGGCTGCCCCAGGAAGTGGTGGAGTCCCCATTCCTGGAGTTACTTAAAAGAGGTGCAGATGTGGTGCTTAGGGAAATGTTTTAGTGGTGGACTTGGCAGTGCTAGGTTAACAGTTGCATTTGATGATCTTAAAGGTCTTTTCCAACCTAAGCGATTCCATGGTTCTATGATTTATATGTAGCTTGGATGAGGTGGGATGGGATAACCAACGCTTGTGTATGCTGCTAATGCATGAGGACATCAGTTTTCTATTTTCTTATACTAAAGCTGCTTATAGGGAAAGGACTGTTATTTTGTGCTATGTTGTATAGCATCTGACCTCCAGGATCCTGGCCTGTGACCAAAGTATGTAGGCACCACGCAAATAATATATAATAATAATATATGGCATTGGCATAAGCTATTCTGGCAAAATGCAGCTAATAGAGACCCAAGCTTAGTGGCTAGATTTTCAACATTACACAGTAGCAAATAAGCCTGGGGAGCTTCAGCTGTGGGTCAGGCACAACCCCTCACAGGAATCGGCTCTTGGGGCAAAAAATACATAGCTGTGTGATTTCATTAAAAAAATAATCCCAACTTTTTTGAAAACGGGAACCTTGTTCATTCCACAAAGAAATCTAGTGTGTACTTGATAAAAGTGCCCACTTCAGTCCCATAGATTTATCAAGAGAATTGCTGAAAAGGATCTTCCAGCTCTACAAGGAAAGAATTCACTTTCCAAAAGTCGTTAGCATCCAGCAACTACTATAAATTTGACTGAAAGCTGCTGAATATTACCAGTTTTGAAAATCCCCTTACTCCATATCCAAAATGTGAGTGTTGGAATGTAACAGTAAGCTTGTTCTTTTGAAAATTATGGCCAAAGAATCTGTATGTGTCTCTCTATATAAATATATAATTTTTAATGGATTTTGAGTTACCCAGAGCTAAACAGAATCAGAAATCAGTGAGACATAAATGTCACTGTAATGTAAAAATATTTACCATTTAATCCTGATAAATACTGGATTATAGACTTCAGAACACAGACTGACAATTATTGGAAATCATGTGGTCATCTCAAGTATACTGTATTTCAATTAAAATAAAACCATAAAATCCTTTTTCTTTTTTAAAAGTACCATCTAGCATATAATTTATTTGGATGAACTCTACAAATATATGCATTATATCATGCTAGAAGAACTTGAGAACCACTTTTTTCTTGTTCCCAGGGTCTCTTGACTCTTGGTAAATCATAATGATAGAATCGGTTTACAGTTGCAAATTCTGCCAAATATCTCACAAATTATATTTGGCAAACAGCACTGCCTCTGTTTCACAAAGATAGTGATCTGATGCTTTGTTTATATGGCACCAAAGGAAAATATTGTTTTAGAGTTTGTGGTAGAATTTCAAAAAGTTTGTGTGGTATTCTAAACTTCTGATACACTTAATAGTTACCACTCTATTAAATACAGAGTAACATGGACTTCAAAAGTATACTTCAAAAAAGAAAGAAAAAACAAACCAACTGTTCAATTAAATAGGTTGTGTGCATTTTGTTTCCTCAGCATTTACCCAGGCCTCCATAGCAGCTGGTGTGGATATGAATGCAATACTTTTTGCATCTAGTGGTATCGAACATACAGATGAGTTGCCATAAAGGCTTTTAGGACGTAGTCTGAAACCCACAGCACGCAAAGGGAAACAGGCTACATCAGGCTTGAGCCACCTAGAAGCCTGCAGCCAGCAGGCAGTTTGGAAAGGAAAACAGCATAACCTTGACAGTGCTATTCTTTGGATGACTCTGAGGAGAAAAAGAAAGGAGCTGTGGGTTTGAACTGAATCTGGGACTCTGCTCGGAGACAGGCTGTTTCCATTCTGTATCCTATGGTACAAACCTATCTGGTAAGGGCTAAACTTCATTGGGAAATCCATTGGGAATTTGTTTTGGCAACAGCATCGGACTAAGGGTAGAGCATACCATACCAGTAGTGGGTCCAGGTGCCCTGACACAGTTGGCAGCCGCAGCCAGACTGTTAGCAGGCTCAGCTGGCATGTCCTAGGTCTCCCTGTCTCCTCCACAGGCACAGCAGTGTCCCAGGGGAGGTCAGTCTGGGAACCAGGTGCAATTTCTTGAGCCCAGGAGACAGTCTCTGCTTTGGTTTTTTGTCTACCTGGTCGGATGGGGTGGGCAGGATGTGCCATGGGACTGCTGCAGGAATGGCAGAGGAGGCATTGCCCATAAGGGAAGGGCAAGGTGGTGCAGATCACTTACCTCAGCAAAAGGGTTGTCCTGTCCCTGGGCAAGGGGCCAGACCTAAGGCCTTCATCTTGATGACGGCAGCAAACAAAAGCCCTGTGCCCACTGGGACCATATCTGCCTTGGCACTGACCACCTTGGGTGGTTTGGGGAACCTTCTCTGAAGGAGAGGTTTTCTGCAGGAGACGAGCACCAGTAGCAGTCCCTCTCCTTGTGTGGCCTGTGTCTTCGTGAAGCTTCTTTGGCTGGACTTTTGGGATAGAGGAACAGGGATACAATAAGAAATCTGGCAATAACCATCCCAGGAAAAACATCTTCTGTGGCAAAGGACAGGGAATGTGGGGCCCTTGATCTGAGCTTGAGATGAGAACCAGCAGCTGTTGTTGAGGTTAGGCAGAGCTGTGCAGTGGTCTTGGCAGGGGAGGTCATGTCCACTGGCCTAGAGCTGGCTGGGGAGTGGGTGAGGAGAGAGGTTCTTGCAGGCTTCCAACTGTGAACAGGCCAATTCCTGCTCTTCATTCTTTGATATTTTCCACCAGACATGTAAGAGCTGCTTGTACTGAGGCAACAAAGCCCCTGTATGTTTATCCAAGGCTGTCATTGGTGGTGAAAACTGGAATGGCCAGCAGAGCGAATTGGAAAGAGGGGAGGCAACTGCATGTAGGGCCATCCTGCCTCTTTTTCCCTCTCCGTGACGACTTGTCTTTTCCCTTTAAGGGAAAAGAAGCTGAAAATGTTGGAAGGACAGGATTCATGCAATCTTGAGACTGTGAAAGAGGTTAGTGAGGAAGAACAGAAAGATGGAGAGGGTGCAAACTCCTGTGATTTTAGTGAAAGACTGGAAGAAGGCAACACTCAGACTTGGTTGAGGTTGCACCAGGTTGAGATTAAAAAGGGACAGTAAAATACAAAAATACCATGAGCAAGTTAAAGGGGAGGTAACACCTTCAACCAGCATGTGTGGCTCTTCTGACAGCCCTTAGAGCTGTCTGTCTTGTTACTACAGACTCACTAATGCAAACACAATGAGATCTTTTAGGGGTTTATGGAAGTTTGCTAGCAAAATACTGCCTCCAAGGCCCGATCCTGGCTATGCTTGGGCATGATAGACTGCAACTGCTAATAACTAATGCTAAGCTGACCTTCATGCTGCCATCTAGTGCTTCCTCATACACAGAAGCAACATCCCAAAAAAGAAACTTTGAAGCTTCATAATGCTGTATTCAGAACAAATGTAATTTATTCCTGCTGAAATACAATGCTAGACAACACACAAGCTGAAGGAGAGGGAATGGAGAAGAGACATGCAGAGGACCCAGTGCTCAGGGTGAATATTTAGGGAGACACCTTTTCTTAAAAGAATTGTAACTATTTTATCCAGGAACAGAGAGAGACATCTCCATGGCAAGTTAATTATTCAGAACCAGAATTTGTCCTCATTTGTTTTTCACTCTGTGAAATTACTATGGACGTTTGCAAGGCGCAACGGTACACAACAGAGCAAGAATCCAAGAAGCTTGTCTTAATTGAGAGAGACCAGCATAAGAAGCTTGGCAGGTTCTTCCTTTCTGTGCTTGCTACTCTCACAAAAAACGCACGGTACGTTTACTTCACAGCCATCAGATGCTGATTTTTCTTTCAAGTATACATGATGGCTAACAAGAGGTAACGAGTTATTACTGGGGACACATGCAAAAGATTTGACTCTTGGCCCTTCAAAGCTTGATCCCTAGCTTTGAGGATCTGTAACAGGATGCTCTTCCAACTGTTGCACATCCTGGATTCATGCTGGAACTGTAGAACTCTAAGCCTAATAATAACAACTCAGGACTTCATGGGCTGGATGATACAACAGAGAGAGCATTCTTTTTCCCCAGGCTTCTTTAAGGTGTCTTGAGTCAAAGTCCAAAACAAACACTAAGCATCCAAAATCATTGTTCTCTTTTGGAGACCCTGACTTCTGAGCTTTGCTTCCTGACAACCTGAGCAGGAAAGCTGCCAGGAAGGACTACACAAGTGAAAAATTCCAAAAATTAGCTAATTTAAGAAAATAGACCACCCAAAGGGAAAGGAAAGCCACAATGAACAGCCTTTAAAGGGCTCCTGCTGGTGTTGTATGCAATCAAGTATGAATTTAGTAATTTGCAGGGAAGTTTTCCCATTTATAATAAAATTTTGGTAGCAGTAGAATACACGTGCGTTTGAACATTATGTATTCAAACTCACCTCATGTTCTCAGTGCAGTGATAACACGGCTTGTTTAGATGAAGAGGAATATCGGCACAGCAAAGAACAGAACCAAACTTCTCAGCAGAAAGGACCATGTACTTCTCTGCTTACAAATCACCTCTCAAGTCAAAACAAGAAAGTTGTCCCAGGCCCTTAAGTCTTTCAGAGAGGCAGTCAGCAGAACAGAAAGTCCCCAGGCGCCTAATGGTAGACCCAATGTGTTTCATTCATACTACTCCTGTTTCTTCACCAAGAGAATAAGTACATCCCAACCCCACCAAACCCAGCCTACTGCTGGATTAAGGCATCGTTATTCTTCCTCTCCAGCTTTTGGTACAAGGCTGTAACATCCATGTAGGTACCAAAAGCTTTCTTCTAAACACACTGAACAAAAAAGCAGCCTTTCTTTATGCTTAGTGGGCTTTGAATTCAGACCCAGTAGAGCTGTATGCTCTGAATAAAGGGCTTTTATTTTCCAAAGCTCTCGTTTAATGCTCATTGCTGTGGAAGGAAGTCACATTCTCTTTCAATTCCTTGTTCTCTCCCCCTTCCATCGAGTCATGATGACACTCAGCAAGGATAAGTGAATGAAAAAAGAAGATATGCTTCAGCTCTCTTCCAAAGTGCTCAGAATATCTGTGGATTAAAAAAAGAGCAAGAGACTCCTGTTCTACAGCTTCATCTGAGCCCATCTGAGAACACGAAGGGACAAATGCTTAAAAACCAAGAGCATGTATGTGTCTGTAAGGAACCTCTTTGGAATCTACATCATCTGCTTGCTTACAAAGTGGCTGCATGCTTGCTGGTGTGGGATACAGGGCCCACACAGCAATGACCGTACAGCTCTAAAACCAACCTATTCCCCATCCATCAGGGAGAGACTGCTGCTGGGGCTCTGGCATCAGTGTTCACCCACTGCTTTTACTCCATGGGGACATGGGCAATGACTTTGTAGATAAGACATGGGCCAAAGCCACAGGAATCCGCACAAAGCTTGTGGGGGACATGCTGTGCTCTCTGCTCTCCAGTCCTCTGCCAACCAGTTTAAGTGGGCCAATATTTTTTTTTAACTCTTTTTGTAAGTTTTTTTAAGAGAGTTTTTGTGTAAATGTTGCAAAAGAAAGTTTATCATTTCTTGAGGGACAAATGTCCCCTTGCACCCACACAACTTCATTTCTCTCCCTCCTCCTCTTCCATGATAGACTAAACATGCCAATGGGAAGCTTGCACAGCTCCAGCATTGGGTGGATTTATTTTTTTTTAAAATCAAAAGGTATAGGTTCGGTTGTTCTTATCTTCTCAGTTTTGGGGACAGAGATTTTGCCCTTCAGGCAAGCTAAATAAATAGGAAGGACGTCAACTTCGGTATGTTCTTTTGTCTCATGATTCACTATAACATTTCCCTAGTACCAGGCATGGCTGCTTCCCGAATAAGCAGAGTTAAAACTTTCCTGTAGGTGTCTAAGACCTCTTGGGCAGAAGGCCTTTCAGCCGGGTCCATCTTCTTACACGCTGCATGTATGTCAAACAAATGCAGTCGCACAATGTCGCTTCCTTCAACGTGGCCCAAGAAAAAATTTGAGACATCCGGGATTTTCCAGATGTCTGTTTTCTCATCATATGGGGGCATGAGGTCATCCTGGAACGGCACCTCTTCTCCATAGGGCCAGCGCTGCTCAGGAGCTACAAACTCACCCCGGAGCTCCCAATGACCACACTTTACCAGCTTGCCAGTGCTCCTGTTCACAAGAGGCAAAGCGTCCAAATCATTCACCAGGATGTGAAAGTCACTTGTTAGGAGATACTGAGAGAGGACCTTGTCCAGGTCATTCGAGTCACACATCACTAAGGTGCCCAGAGGGCTGCTGTGCAGGTATTGAATGACGCTCACGTAGTCTATAGCAAGCATCAACCTGCGATGCCAGGTGTTCATGCCCTTGTACTTGGGGATGTGGAGAGTTTCATTCAGGCGCCTCAGGGAGCCTAGAGGGTGGTACTCAGTGAGGATTGTGAACTGCTGCTCACAGTAGCCAAGCAGCCGGACAACGTGCTTGCTTTGAAGTGCTTTCAGCATCTTCAGTCCATGGAGAAAGTCCTCCTTCAGCTCTGAGTTGGTGAGCTGTGAAAGGACCACTTTGTTTTCCTTCCACTCGGAAAGGAAGACCTGAGAACACACGAGAGACATGTAAGACACATGGAGAACCTTCTTCCCCTGACTGCTGCCAGCTGCCCCTGACCTCCCAGTGACTGTTTAGTCACAGCTGCAAATTATAGTCACCAGGCACAGTCAAGCCTTTAGGTAGGGCCATGTACCTGTCACGGCAAGCCCTCGCCAACATCGTAATTGCATCACGATTTCCCAAGTTTTCTTTGGAATGGGCAATGCAGATGAATTAAATTATTTCATACCACCACCCAACCAGGCAGTCTTACTCTGCCACGATTGTACGACGCCCCACAAGCGCTTCACCGATCTCTGATTTTTCTTGTGTAGCTGGATGTTGTTCGGTGTCAGGGAGGTGGCCCAGGGCTCCAGTCACGCTCTACTACCCGTTCTGTGCATCTTATCAGTAGCCACATGCCCCTGGATGTCTACAGTAATTAGCTGCTGCGAGGATCCTCATAACAGCAGTGTGGGCATTAATTAGCCAGCAAACACTGAAAGCTCTTTATCCACAGGCCAGAAGAAAGGAAAACCAAACTCACCTTTTTCACAGCGCCTTCACCGACACACTTGAGTTTCCTGACCTCTCTATTTATGACTTCACAGGAGAGCCAGGGGGAACAATTCTTCACCGTTCCCAATTTGAAGTACCCGAAAGGGCAGAGGCTGGGGTCCACTTCGGCACGTCCAGAAGAGATGTAAAACTTGTTGAGGTACAGGTAGAGGAGGGCATTAAGGAGCAGGACGGTGGCGAGCAGTAAGGCCAAGGAGAGGGACGACACCTCCCTGGGAGGAAACTCCCGCCTAACGAAGTGTGGTTTCTTTTCCATGGCCGTGCCTTCTGCATTCTCCGTGGAAGACGGAGGCTACGCGGGACCCTCTTCCCAGCCCAGGGGCTTTTCATTGCAGGCTACCTAGTTGCCTCGCAGACGCCGCAGCCTGGGGGAAAGGCCACGCGTGGCAGCCGCCTGTGCTAAAACCGGTTTCAAGCTCGACCTTCCCCGGGTTTTCGGCGGGGGCCCGGGCCCGCGGGGAAGGCGGCGGCGCCGCCCCGGGGCGGAGCGCAGCGACATGGCGGCGGCGGCGGGGCTGGTGGCGGCGGCGGCGGCGGCGCTGGGCGCCCTGCTCCTGGCGCCCGGCCTCACCCAGCACCACGGGGAGGGCCCGCCGGCGGGGAGCGGGAGCGGGCCCGGGCCCCGGCCCCGGCCCCGCGGGGGTGCGGCGGCGGAGCGGCGGCCCCCGGGGCGATTGGACCAGGCCCTGCTGCTCGTCCGCAACGAGCTGCCCGCGCAGGGCCTCCGCCTCGCCGCCCTCTCCGGCGCCTGCCACCAGGTGAGCGGAGGGAGCCGCGGAGGCCTTGTGCCGTGTGCGTGTCACCCCCCCGGCCTCCGCTTTTGACGGCCCTGCTCCGGCCCGCGTGGGGCTCCTCGGCTGCCCTCGCGGCTGCCCGTGGCTTTGCTTCGCTCCGGTTTTACCCTCCAGCGGCGCGCCGGAAAGCCCGGCAGCGGGAGCTGCTCCAGCCCCTGATCCGAGGGCTGGAGCCCCTCTCCTGTGGGGACAGGCTGAGAGAGTTGGGCTTGTTCAGCCTGGAGAAGAGAAGGCTGCGGGGAGACCTGATTGCGGCCTTTCAGTATCTAAAGGGGGCCTATAGGAAAGGTGGGGAAAACCTTTTTCGTAGGGCCAGCTGTGACAGGACAAGGGGTAATGGCTTTAAACTAAAACAGGGTAGGTTTAGACTGGATATAAGGAAGAAATTCTTTACAATGAGGGTGGTGAAACACTGGAACATGTTGCCCAGAGAGGTAGTGGAGGCCCCATCCCTGGAAGCATTCAAGGCCAAGTTGGACGGGGCTGTGAGCAACCTGATCTAGTTAGTGGTGTCCCTGCTCACTGCAGGGCGGTTGGACTAGATAACCTCTAGGGGTCCCTTCCAACCCAAAACATTCTATGATTCTATGATCTTCCCTTGCCCTTCCCTTTGTTGCTCCGCAGAGTGGGAACCCCCTTTCACTCTCCTTTGGCACTGATGAGCTCCCCTCACCCTCTTCTTCCGCAGTGCTTGTATCAGTTCCTGGTGTTCGTCCCACCAAGCAACAGGAGCCTGAGAGAACCGGGCACGGTGGCAGTAATGGTCGATACTCAGCACCCACTCACCCTTTTGCTCAACAGCTCTGTGGGTGACAGAGAGCTCTGCAAGTACGTGGCCCGGCCCCAGAGAACACCTGGATAGCTCAATCCTATGTTTGGGTTTTGTTTTTTTTTCTTGAAGCCATGCACCTATTTATTGCCTGCTCATCACCTCCTTTTTCCTGACTGTTTAGGCCTAGAGTTCAGTCTTCCCCCCGCTGCTGTAACTGTGGTGTATGCTGTAATTGTGCTGAAAGGATCTAGGCACAAGCAGGAGCCAAAAGGGTATGCGCTGAGCCAGCATGTGCAAGCGGCCTGGTTTCTCTTGCAGAGAGAAGGCCATAGTTCAGGAAGATAAGTGATGCAGTAGGCAGTGCACGTGTGGTAAAGCATCTGTGTTGGGCTAGGGGAGGGTAATGCTTGGCAAAGGCAGGGCCAGGAAGCTCCTTGCTAGATCATGCTGTTAGACCGAGTTTACAGCTTGCCTTTCCTACAAGCATGTAGGCTTACAGCCCCCCAAATGCCGCTGTGGTACCTGCATGTAGCAGGGATGGCTCAGCAAGTTTCGTTTCCTTTATCCCTTGCAGGATTCAGTATCATTTTGGAGAGTTTGGCAATTATTCCCTTGTGGTAAAGACCCTAAGTGCAAGCGCCAAAACTGTTTCTTGTGACCTAGTCATCAATGAAGGCCCTGTCAACAGCTACCTCCGTATGTAATGCTCTGTTTTCCCCTTTCATTCTACAACTTGCATGTCTCCCAGCAGAACCAACTTCCTAAAAAGCCTGTGCAGCCACTCATACTGTGCTGAAGATGTGTCATGGGCTTGCTCCTCTTCCCTCTCAGCATCTTGCCTCCTTATGCTTTATACACCGGTCTTGAGGCCGTGACCAGGATCAGGCCTCTTCAAATGATATACTATATGGCCACAACCCTTCTGCAGCAGGGATTAGCCCAGAAAAAACAGTGGGTACATGTCCGGAGGGAGATATTTTCAAAGTTAGTTCCCGTTTCTCTGCATGTTTATGTATGTGCACAGAATCGCCCCTTTTCTTCCTTCTGTCTTGCTTCTCTCACAAAACAGGAAGTAATTCATACATTTTTGTTTGTTTATTGCACTTTTAATTTTAAACCTCACATCTTGCTTTTTTGTTCATCTCTTTTCCACGGCTGTTTTAAACTTGTCTACGTCTCTTCCATTCTTTTCCTTTACATTATTCTTCAGTCCTTCCAGTTTTCCAGCTGTAAAGATAAATTCTCCGTGCTTGCAAACTTGGTGTATTACCCTTTCACCTGTCTTCCTCATGTTGAGGCTGTTTCTAAATCTCTAATTTCTTCTTCAGAATGTATAGCACATCAACTCTTTTCTCACCACTGCCTTGTGATGCAGTCCAGTTTTATTTTGCTTTTTTTATGTTGAGATGTGCAGTCACTGAGCTGCTCTTTGAAACTAACCTGCTTTCGTTTTGGGTTGTTTTGGGGTTTTGCTGTGTTTTTTTTTTTTTCTTTTCTCGGACTCAGGCTGGGGAGATGTGTTGCATGGAAGAGGTGGTGTGACAAGTGGTGGGTTGGGCTTTCTTTCATGTTTGCCCAGGCTGCTGAATGGTTTTGTTAGATCATTTGTAGAATTGTGTTCTTCTCTCTTTCATGTAGCTATTCTCTTTGCTTTCCTGGTTTACATGGGGATCCTTGCTATCCTGATCGTCGTGCGCCTTTTTATGAAGTAAGTGAACAGTATTGTAATACCTCCTCGCACGTCAAGTGGGGCTGTCAGTTTAAAAACACGCGCCGTAGCGCGGTAGTGCTTCAGAGTCCCGCTGTAGCCCTGCTTGCAGCTCAGATCCTGTTATCAGGGTGCCGTGTACAAGTTAAGCTGTGATAGCTGCCCATATGATAATAAATAGTGATACGATTTCCCTTGTGGGATACCTTGCAGCCTTGTTAGCTTGTGTGTAGAGCGGTTACTGCAGAGCAGCTGACGTCTGCGGTAAGCTCGCACACACCCTGCCTCATCCTCTGGTGGCTTGCCCCTGGGTCTAGCCCTGAATCGGCAGTGTAAATCAGTGGGACCTAAGCGTTGTGTAGCACGTGCAGCCTTCCGTCCTGTGCACTGATAACGTGAGTCATCCCTGCCTGTAAACAAGCCGAGAATAAAGCTCCTGAACCTGAGCTTGTGGCAGTGTAGTTACATAGCTGAACTTAACTGAGGTCCCAGGTACTGGCTGAATCTATTACATATGTGAGTTGGGAAAACAGAAATAGGGACTGTCCCAACTTCTGAGTTATGCTGCTGACTAGTTGATATTAAGATGAAACTGGCTATAAAGTCTTCTTGTTTTGTTTTGTGTTTTAAACTTACTAATTTTCAGGATTGATCCAGTCAGAAACTGGGTTTACAAGAAACTGAACCCCAGAGAAACTGATCGTCTGATTAATTCTGTGAGTGACCACAGTATCTTTAATTTGCATTCCGTAGCGTTTTCATCTCTGAGGAACAGACACTATCCGGACATCTGGGGACTTTTTTATTACTAATCATCTTCCCCTTGTGCATGTTCCCCTTGGCAAATCTTCTATTGATGTCAGTCAGGCAATTTTCTGTCAATGGAGAGTGCTAGACTGGGTTTCCACACAAGTTTAGTGGCTTCCCAGGAGAGCTCTTGCAAGTCTTGAACATACAGCTTTGTGCCCCCTTTAGTTCCCTTGAAGCAAACATGTTGGTGAAAATACTTTCCCCTTCTGACACAGACAATGGAAGGGAAGGGAAGAAATGCCAGATTTCCTGTCTGCTTCCAGCACAGTAGGAGTTTTAGCAGGATCTACACTTAAGTCAAGATTTCTCTGGCAGCCCTAGAGCTGGCATTTCTGTGTGAGCTGTGTTTTCTACTAGAATACAGATAGATCATCGCTGTCTGGGCTTCACATCTAGGAGGTCCAAACCTGTCTAGAATCAAAAGACTTGGGAGCAGAGCTCTGTAGGAATTCTTGTTGTTTATCTCCATAGTGGTGTCACAGAGATGTCTGCTTCTTTATGCCGTCACTGGGGCTGATCAGAGTTTAAAAGGATTCATTTTCTGCTGGTTTAGCTCTCTAAACAGTCTGTGGTGTCAGGCGAGTGCTGATGGGATGGGATGGAACCTGTTTGAGAGTCAGTAACTGGATCTGCTCAGCTCTGTTGTAAAGCAGCACTCGCAGTGACAGCAAGCCTGTGGCTGATCTGGACTGGACCCAACTTTCATGAGTCTCAGACACAGGCTCTTTTCACTGCATCATTGTTTCCACCCTGGTCAAAGGTGGAGTGTGGAGCATTTGCAAGTATTACTGCAATATGGTGGAGCCATGAAGGGGTTAGAAGTAGCAAGTGGGGAAACAAAAGGAAGAGGAAGATGGGGAGGACAAAGACAAACACAGTATGTGAAAGTTTGCAGTTTGCTGACCTCTGTTCCCTAGGCAGCTGATGCAGCTGCTGAGTTGCACTTCATGTGTCTCGTTTGTTCCCGAAGGAGCTTGGGTCCCCAAACACAACAGACTCCCTTAGCAGTGATCCCACCCTGCATTTATGGAGCACAGCCTCTCGGCAGCGGCTACGTTCCTTGGACACATTCCGAGGGTGAGCATAAGACCTTGCTCAAAAGCAACTCTTCCAAGGGGAATGGGATTTTTCCAATGGCAGTTTCACAGTGTATGGAAATATATAGCAGATGGACGGTTCAAGGGGGTCTGTTTTAGTTGGAAGGTAATCAAGGTTTTTTTAATTCTTGGATTTTCTGAAACACTTTGCAGTTGATCTAGTTTGAGGAAACATTAAAGTTGTGGCAGAGGGTGGAAAAGAACAACATATGTTCAGTGTGAAAACGCTATGCGAAGGAGCTTACTTTGGTTCACCGCCACTTGTGATCTTTGAAATGCTGCTTCCTGGTTGGCAAAGCTGGAAACCTTGTAACTAATCTTGCTTTAAAAATACAGTAAACCAGATTTAGCAGTTAGAAATGTTTTAATAGGGTAAACATTAACTGCGTGTTCATACATACGTATTTCATCGACATGTGATACTTTGTGTGTGATTTTGTTGTTGTCTTTTTAGGCTCTCTCTTGTAATTATGGTGTTTGTTAACTACGGAGGAGGAAAATACTGGTTCTTCAAGCATGAGAGTTGGAATGGTAAAGTACAATTGAGACAGTTAATCTGGGTTTTAACTGCAGCAGTATGTAGATATGGTTAGTGTTGCTGTTGCTCAGCTGACGCCTGGGACGCTGTGCTGGTTTGCCTCCAGCAGGGTATCTGGCCTGTTATGTTAACGGGCAAAGCAATGTATAGTTGTGCCCATCACACAGTGTCGGGATGGTTTCAGATCACAATTTGTGTGTAACCATTTTTGACACGGGTTCATATCTTCTTTTCTGTGTTGTTTAATGACCACAGTCAAGCTGATGGTGCTCGATGCTGTACAAACATAATGCCTTGATTGGCAAGCTGATGGGGAAGGGGTCAGGCATCGTGCTGCCCTAGTGGAGAATAGCAAGGATCTCATCCCTGAAATCTTTCCCAAGACACACCAATCAGTTCTGACCCTATTTTTGAAGAATGGTAAAAGCAGTGAAGCAAGATGATTAGCTCTTTGAAAGTTTTGTTTATAATGTGGTTTAGATTTTGGGACATCAAATAATTGCAAGCAGCCTGCAGTTCCTCTGGAAACTCAACAATAATGTTGAAATGTAGGGAGGGTTCGACGTAAATAATGTGTTCCTTGCTATTTCTCTGTAGGATTAACAGTGGCAGATCTGGTGTTTCCATGGTAAGTCTTCCTGAAGAATAGTTCTTGTGTCAAGTGATTCTTTATGTTAAGGGTTGCAAGGAGAGCATTGTGTGCACCTTGCGTCCATGTGGAAGTGTATTTGGAGGGGTGAATTTGTGTTAAATGGCTGACAGGAATCTGCCCCTCTAGGTAATGGTATCATCCTTATGAAGCAGCAGAAGAGCTAAGTGCTTTTGGCTGCCCCACATCCTCCTTCCTCCCCCCACACGATGTCAGTGGGAGGTCCAGGGTTACCCTGCCAGTGGAAGTGCAGTATCCCTGAGGAGCTCATTGCCACGCTACTGTGTTGAAGGTGGTCAGTCTGGCAAGATTCAAAGGTGGACCAATGTGTATCCAGAGATAAAACAGCCAAGGGAATTTTGGATGAAGCTAATCTCCCTATAACGAGAGAATGGTTTTATGTGGGGGAAGCAATTATCCCACCCGCCCCTAGCATGCTTCTCTAAAATATACACCAGTTGTGGTTACTCTTGGAGTTGGGAACTGGACTTGGACTGTGAACCTAATCTACAGGGGAGGAGCAGGTCAGTTCTGAATTTGAATCATAGATTGCAGCTTGTGTTTTGCGTCTCTGAAGATGCTAATTTAATTTTGGGTAATGGAATTTTTTGGTGGCGTATGTATTGCTGCAAAAAGACCGGAACGCAGTTACTTCCCTGAACTTCATTGCCTCAACTTACCACTGAAAGAGGTGGAAAGGTCCCATAGTGCAAGCTCAGTTGTCTGGGAATTCCTAGCAATCAGAAGAATGAAGTTGTCCAGTTTCAATCAATGCATGCATTTCTGTTGGGCCAGGGCAGGCTACTCTGTTAGCTTTAGTGTTTGCTGTCATGCACATGTGTGATCTGTCAGCTCTGTTCTCCAGGTTTGTGTTCATCATGGGGACATCAATATCACTGTCGCTGAGCTCCATGCTGAGGTGGGGAAGTTCCAAGCGGAAGGTGCTCGGGAAAATCCTGTGGAGGAGTTTTCTGCTAATCCTGCTGGGAATCATAGTTGTGAATCCCAATTACTGCCTTGGACCATGTGAGTGGAACTTGCTCTCTTCCTTGTGTTGCAACTGTTCCTGCCTCCTTGGCCAGGCTGTTGAGATAACTCAGCCTTGCTGTACTGACCAGTTGCACGGGGGGTAGTTTGATGGTATCCTGTAGAGCGCTGTTCAGTTCTGCACCGACACAGTTCTCTCTGTCTGAACCCTGTGCTGACCACTGTTTATCACCTTAGTGGTGACTTTCCCAGGGTTACGATTTACGGAAAGTGAGGTGGCAGAGTGGAGGTGTCCCTTGCACCCGCAAGTGCAGTGGGTCTTGTCTCTCCTTGGAGAAGGGTAGCTATCATATTTACAAAAGAGCCTATGTCTGCTCCTCTTCCACGTTGCTTGCATGTTTTTCAGTGTCCTGGGATAATCTGCGTATTCCTGGGGTGCTCCAGAGGCTGGGATTCACGTACCTGGTGGTTGCTGCTCTTGAACTCCTGTTTACAAGAGCTGGGGCTGAGAGTGGGACCTTGGTGAGCCATGTGGGGAGATGACAAGTAATGCTGGAGGAGGGTCTGGGAGCTTTTGCTCTTGTTTGGGCACAAAGAACACATGAGAACTAATGAGAAAACATGTAGCATCTTTCCTGAATGTGTAGTGCAGTATGACTTGGCAAAAATTTCGGGGAACATGCACCCTTCAGTGTCCCAGTCTGCATTTTATCACATCTAGCTTTGCTATATTTGAAGATTTCACCGATCCGTTCAGATGGTGCTTAGAAACAGGCATTCCCAGGCACTTTTGATGACTTTCCACCACCAAGGGACCCCAGGGACAGGCATCTCTATGCTGAGTCCTGTGGCCTGTGTTTTGTCCAGTTAATTTTGGCAGTGTTTTTTCACAGCAGGGGAAAGTAATA
The DNA here is from genome assembly GCA_034008185.1 of Gorsachius magnificus. Taxonomy (NCBI): domain Eukaryota; kingdom Metazoa; phylum Chordata; class Aves; order Pelecaniformes; family Ardeidae; genus Gorsachius; species Gorsachius magnificus. The sequence goes on from CM067084.1 coordinate 33,542,247, forward strand.
TTGCTTTTTGGCCTTTCTGGAGTCTGTTTTCCCAAAAGGCTTTTGTTCTACTCATGAATCAAAATTCCTTTTGACATTTTCCAAGCTAAAAAACATTGTGGGCTTTTGGTTTGGTTTGTTTCTCCCCCTCCCCCAAGTAACTAAGTGTCTGGAAGTCGTTTGTGAAGATGAAAAGGTCTATTGGTAGAACCCAGTTTTGGAATGACAACAGCTCCCTCTTGTATCTGGGGGACTGCCTGTCAGAAGTACAGGATGTCCCCAAGGGCATGGTTTTTACTTGCCAGCTAATACCCCCTTCCCTCCATCTCATGCAGGAGATGACGTGTCCTGCCCTGCAGGATATTCTCCCTTACTGGCCACAGTGGATTTTCATTCTGATGTTAGAAGTGATTTGGCTCTGCCTGACCTTTTTGTTACCAGTGCCAGGTTGTCCCAGGTAAGATTGTGCACTCAGACTACTTTCTATGGGGCATTGGATTGTTTTTCTTCTGCTGAGTAGAAAATACATACTATTAGCCATAGGCAAAGAATGAAGAGGAGAGCTTTTAGGCCAGCGGGGTTAAGGGAAGCATTCACCGTATGAAAAAACTTTCTTTACTTTGGTACCAAAGCACTAGGTGTTATAAAGGTGACATCATTGTTCCTTTCTGTCTAAAGAAGAGGATTAACATCTCCCTGAGGTCTGTGTACAGCAATATATGATCATTGCAATGTCATCCCTGTCTCTGTCCTTGCCCCTTCAAAGGGCAGAACAGCCAGTTGGGTAGCCAGGGCTGAACTGAAGCATTGCTTTGGGCTCCTGATACTGCCTGTCCCCTTGCGACCTGCCTGCTCATGGCACTATGATGGTCGAAACAGGGTGGCCACCAGCCAGCTGTCATGTAGGACCTGTGTTCCACCTGTGTGCCTCTGGCCAGGGAAAACACCAAGTATTTATTTAGCATGCTGGGCCAGTGGACCATTCAGGTGGAGTATTCCAACACTGTGTGCCATAACCTGTTTGCTTCTGTCGTAGGGGCTATCTTGGTCCTGGGGGCATTGGAGACTTTGGAAGCTACCCCAACTGCACTGGAGGAGCAGCTGGTTACATTGATCGTTTGCTTCTTGGAGAAAAGCATATCTACCAGCATCCCTCTTCAAGTGTAAGTAGCTTTGGGTTGTGGTATGAAGCCGCAGGTGAGCACTGAACGTAGCTGTCAGGAGGGGCTTGGGAATGATGCATGCGGGGGGATGGAAGAGAAAGGAGATTGGTAACAACTGTTTTCTCTCTAAGGTGATTTACCAAACAACGATGCCATATGATCCTGAAGGGATCCTGGGGACCATAAATACCATTTTTATGGCATTTCTGGGACTGCAGGTACGTCTTTTTTTTCTGGCTGTGTGCTATAATGGGAAGATTTGAAGGAATCTTGGAAATGGGGAGGCAACTTGGTTTCTTTATTTAAGGCTGAGATTGGTTCTAACAAAACCTTTTCCAGAGCAGTGATTCCGGGCTGACTTAGCCTGAGGTGAGTGTCAGAGAAGTGGAATCTAACCTGGCAGCAGCTTGCATTAGATAAACCAAGACTTTTTCTCAGTGTTTGTAAGGGATGGACACAAGAAGTTTGCGACATATCCAGCCAGAAACTTCCTTTGCTTGTTTTAAGGTTGGGCTTATGCTAGGAGAAGGCTGGCTCTGCTTGTTGGAAAATAGGGCCAAGAGATGCATAGACTTCACAGCTTCATTTTGAACATAGGATTTTAAAGATCGTAGCTGTACATGTTCCCCATTGCTCATTTTCCACTTGACATGCAGTGGTCTCACATAGGTGCTGTGGGTGTGTTCACCTTCCCGCACACGAGGGAGGCAGGGGTTCACGTTAGTGTTACCAACATCACAAGCTCACAGCTCACCGTATTTAAAATAGGATATCATGACCCCTTTTGATACAGTTCTAGTTAGTCATTGCTGGCTTTTCTGTCTGGGCAGCAGCTGTTAACCAAACTGAAATTCTTGTGCTGGGAAAGGAATGTTACTGCACGTAGCACTGGGTGAAAATTGATTGGGAATCTCTGTGGGGCAGAGCTTGGAACAGAAGCGTGACACTGAGGAATGACACGTTTCTGAGTGGTGCGTGAAAAGGGGCATGTGCTCTGAGCAGGGCAGGGTGTGACGTGGCGCTGTGGAGAAGCTGTTGGGGCTGGCGGCAGACTTGACGTGGCCGTTGCTCCTTTGTGCAGTCCTTGCTGAGGGAGATGGAGCTCAAGCCACATCATGTTAACCTGACAAAGTTGCTTGTCCCCTTCTGTAATGTCAGTGTAGTAGGGAAGGGAAAAAAGGTGCACTTCTATTGCTGAGTGGGTTGCATCTACCTGCTTTCCCCATCTGTGCCTATTTGTTGCAAAGAGTTCCCATTCCGAGCCTTTTGGCCACTTAGTTGATACAAGTCCTATTCGTGTTCTCCGTCTTAGCATGGGTAGCCAGGGACAAATATCTCTGGCTCTTGAAATGTAGGTACATTTATGGGCATTAATTAATTCTTTGCATTCTTTTTATATTAGGCAGGAAAAATTATCTTGTTCTACAAAGACCAGCACAAACAAATTATGAGTCGGTTCTTCATATGGAGCATAGTGATGGTAAGTCAGATAGTTGTGTAGCTCTTTCAATAGACATGTATTTTTATGCAGCGCAAACTTAATATTTGTGAAACATGTTGCAGTGGTTATATAAATTTTAGCAACTTTCTATTTCAGGGAATTATTTCTGCTATCTTGACAAAATGTTCTAAAGAAGAAGGGGTTATTCCCATAAACAAGAACTTATGGTAAGCAAAGAGATACAACTTTCAGTGTGATTTTGTTAAAGTACTATTTTATCTTGGAGAATGCTTTACCTTTCTTATATTGGGGTCTGTCTGTATCACATAGTTGTCTAAATAAACTTTCTACTGAAACCGTGTGTAGGTCAATATCGTACGTGACAACCACGAGCTGCTTTGCCTTCATCCTCTTATTGCTGATATATTACCTTGTGGATGTCAAGAGACTGTGGTCGGGTGCTCCATTTTTCTACCCAGGTCAGTAAAATCATGGCAGGAAATGTATTCCTTCATATTCTTTCTGCATTGATATTACTCTTTTATATTTTCTGCACTTTCCTTGTCTTTAAAGGAGTTGGGATTTAGAACGAGGTAACCTGAAGGATGCCAGAATGATTAACTTGAGCTGAATCTTTGCGTAGAACTGGGACACTACAATTGAGACCAGACCTTGAGGAGAAAGGGACTGTCAAGTCTTTACATGAGGGCTGGAAGCTGCTATTGCCAAATGACCATTCTCAGTTTGGTCTCAAGTTAAGGTCCCAGGGAACAGCTGCCTTGTACCAAGCAAAACACCACAGCTGGTTCCTAGTTGGTTCTGGAAAGGCCTGCTGAGACTTGGGTAACCTAATGGGAAACTCAAAGGCTTGTCAGCAGAGTAATACCACTTCTGAAGATGTGGAAGATTAAATCCTCTGGGCAGCTATGTAGGTTCTGTCTCTGTGTTTTTCGATAAGCCTGTCTCTCAAAGCATCCCGCTGTGGTTTTAACCACACTGGGCTCTTGACAAACATCTGAGTACAGAATGCAAACCCACAGCAGAGGGAACCTTTCAGCAGCTTTGGTGTCTGGTGTCCAGACAGGAAGATGGGTAGGGTGACAGCACGGTATGGTATCTCCTACCAGAAATCCCAGAGCTTTGAAGGGCAGTCAGCGTTTGTTTGTAAAGGCAACAGATCTGACCAAATAGATTGGCACTTGGCCACCCTGAAGACAATAACTGTGATTATTCTCCTTGTCAATGAAACTGCAGGATACTGATTTGGCTGTATTTTCAATTTAGCATATAGGTTGTCTGTATTTCTTTTAATAAACATTTTGGGGGAGAGAACCCCTCAGACTGCATTTGCAAACACACACGTGTAGCATCTTTGGGGCAGGTACCATTAGCTGTTGTGGTTAGCTCATGTTGTCTCGGTGCCACTCTGTTTCATAAGCCTGGCATGCCTCTGCCTGCTTACTCTGAAACAAGCTCGTACCTGCTTTTTCCGACAGCATGACCTGTGCTTACTTTCAGGAATGAACTCAATCCTGGTCTACACTGGACATGAAGTGTTTGAAAACTATTTCCCTTTTAAGTGGAAGATGCAAGATGGTCAATCCCATGCAGAGCATCTGACTCAAAACCTCACTGCGACAACTCTCTGGGTCATAATATCGTATTTACTTTACAGGAGAAGGATATTCTGGAAAATCTGATAGAGGGAGTCAAGGCGTAGTTGGCCTAGATTCTGATGGGGCAAGTGCATAAGGTGGATTAGCCTGAAATCTTGCCACTCGTTCTAGGCTGTATTACTAAAAAGGGATACTAGTTCAAGTTTACAGTGCCATGGAAGTTGTCAAGACTTTTATGTGACTTAAGGGACAGTATTTTCCTATTTAGCAAGAACTGACTAGTCTTCTGCAGTTTCTCTCTTTCTGTTTTCTGTATTCTGTAAATATTTTACTGATCTCCCTCCTTCATATAGAGAAGTGGAACATACTGCAATATTTGGGCAAAGACAGCCTGATGGTGCTTACGAAAGGAACTGCAAGGGGTCTGGGTGGTGACTGCATGGGGTTATCAGAATGGGACTGCGGTAACAATTGTTGCATCTAACAAAGCACCCCCTCACTCATGTGGTCTAGGGTTTGTATACACCCTTGGCACCTGCCACACACCTGCGCCACTCTGGCTACTGGCACATATTTAGCTCAGCCACCCTTTTGATTCGGGAGCGCTGGCAACATCCTCAGCCCTGCAGTTGGGTCAGCGGTGCAGTAACTGGGAAAGCTTGGGGGCAGCTATGTGCTACAGTGTGCTGGGGAAAGTGGTGACTCAACTGACCATTCTTCATTGCGTTCTTCCAATTTGGTCTTGCATCAAAATCTTAGGTTTAGGATCCTGCTGATGCCTGCTGTCAAAGATCTCTTCTGTTGGCTTATTAATCAGCATGCTGCTGCTATAGGTTTAGCAGCCTGTCTGTGCATGTTCTGGGCCTTTGTGTTACGTACTTCCAGCATGGATGAGATCCGAGTTTCACGTGCTACACTCTAAGAGTGCAGAAAAGCCAGTTCCTATTGACTTTGTATAATCACTTGGATATTACTGAAGTTTGAGCAAAGCAATCCTCTAATCCTCTTTATAAATGGATTTATGTAAGGACACCGAATCTGAAAACCAGCAATACAGGTAGAATTCAGCCAAAAAGGAAGAGATAGCAGACCAGTTCAATTTAAGATAATAGTTTTTGGAAACTCAGGAAATTAACTCATGCTGTGATTTCCAAACTAGTGCTAATAAAAAGCCTGAAATACCCTATGTTCTCTGTGTATGTATAAACACGGAAAGAACCAAGACATACACTTCCGTACAACGCTATGGAAAAAAAACCCTAGAACAAATAGGACATTACAGAAGACTTCTTAAACAAGGTTTTATTTATAAAGTTTGATCTACCCACATAAGAAAACTAAGCAGTGAACAAACACTGAGTAGTGTTTGTGTATTGCAGAACCTGTAACTCTTAGGGAACTTCCTTGACTCTCTGGACAAGTGATTTTCCGCTGTCATACTGCTGTTCATACATTTAAGAGCTTTCCCCGCTCTCCATAAGAGACATTGCATCATGGTCCAGTCCAATCAAGCAAGAGTCTGAAGCAACAGTATTTTCTCATTAATGCAGAACCTATGCAAGACCACCATGAGATTTTCCCCACAGCGCGAGACCTGGCGTTCCATGGCCAGGCGGAAATCTTCTTTCACTCCTTTAGTTATACCTCGGGTAACTGTGTGATGCCTTAAGCCATGAAGGAAAGAGAGACAGACAAAATCAAATAGTGGCTATTTGGTACACTACAGTAATTTAAAAGGTGCTGCATGTCACTTACTAGGTATCTACTGTCCATACCTGAGTATAAGGAGAGACAAATAGCCTGTGCTATTCTATTTTTTAAAAATCATGCATTTAGTAGCTTACAAGTCTTTCAAGAGTAAGAAGTTCCATAAAAGTCGATGCTCTCACTGCTTTGGTTATGACTGTTGGGAGGAGAAAAAGCGTTGCTGTTCTGGCTAACTGGAAAAATCTATTCTCTTAACCCAGCATGTACAGACTTCTTGCTTGGGGAAAGGAATTTTTTTTTTTTCTCTCTCTACCCTTGCTGCCCAGGCCACTTCCTCCTTATAATCACTTTTATAAATGGTTGGGGATGAAAGAAGAGTGAAAAGATGAACCTGCTTTCTCTGGAGGAAGGGGACAGATGGCTACCACCATAAAGAGCAGAGGGCATCTTGTACCAGTAGGAACATGCAGGAAGGAGCCATATAATCCTGTGGGCACTGATAACTCTTTGACTAATGAAAGGCACAGTGAACACTTCACAGGCCAACACAAAGCCCAAATCAAGCCAGGCTGTGAGTCTGCATCAGTAGAAGACAGATCTTGTGGAGATGCTAGACACGAGGCAGGGATTACATTTATTCTGAGCAGAAGTTCAGGACTTGTTTTCCGACAGAACAAAGGTCCAGCTACTGAGCAAGCTAAAGTGATGCTGGCTGGGGAAACTCTTGGGATACTGCCCTGTTTTAAAGGCCATTCTTATGAACAGTTCTTTGTCCTCATGCTGTAGTGCTTGATACCTAAATCTTGTCCTTAAAACAACGTTCTGCAGTGCCAAAGCACTACACTTTACTTGCATTGGTCCAGAGCTGGTTAAGTAAGATCAAGACTTTGTAACATCTACCTGCAAACCCTACTTGGCAAGGGAAGCAAAAGGTACGCCCTGAAATGACAGCCCTGACACTACTAAAGGAGCAGCTTAAATTACATTAGAGAGAAAAGCATAATGCTAACACTGAGACCAGTCCTGAGTCATGGGTAAGAAGGGAAGAGCTGGACCAAACCCAGCAAGCACACTGAAAGTCAGAGAGGAAATAAAAAGTAAAGGGTGAGAGCATCTACGCCAATCCAGAGATTCTGGAAACGAGAAAGGGAAAAGTCTGGTCATTACCCTCACCAACAATACCACCCCACCTTCACTTAAAACAGCAAGTCCAGCGTTTTAGAAGAGACTTCTCTGCTAGAACAGTAGAGACCTCTGTAACACATGGAAAAGGCAAAGAAGAGGCTAGCCTGGAGACTACCGGGCAATTCACTGATGAGCTAGGCTGAGTGAAGCAAAACTGCACTGAAAATACTCCAGCATATTCAGAGGTTATGGGATCATCCCTGTTTTTCCATTTTTACTGTCTTAAACATTCCTGGCAGCTGAGTGCTATGGTCAGTTACAACCTAAAGGAGAATATGCAACCTACTCAGCAAGCCAGCAGTGCTTTTGAAGATGTGTGTCATGTAACAACTGGAAAACAGAAAACAGAATTCAGAACAACTTAAAGGAAAAAAGTAGCTACAAATGGATCCAGTAAACAGTATCTTGAAAAGAAAGGGTTATACTTTTGCTAATACGCAATTGAACATTGGTATCATTTTGGAGATTTTCTACATTTTTGGTTAAATTCGACAGTGATTATTAAATTGAAAGGACACAGATACTGGCAACTTATGGGAAAAAGAAAAATAAATGTTATAATAGAACAACATGGGTTGCCAGGCAATGTAGGCACAAATGGAGAAAAAAAGATAAATATTGAGTAACAAATTGCTGAAAACCATGGGCAGTAAAACATGTTGACAAAACACAGCACACTATGAGCAGGGTTTTTCCACTTGGTACCTGTCAGCAGTCTGTATGCTGGGCTGTAGCACAGGTATGAATTCCTGCTGCAGTAACCCCATGGGAGGGCTAGAAGTCCTTTAAAAAACAGCAAATAGCAGCATTCAAACACCCACACACCAACTCCCCCTCTGGTGCAAAACACCTCTCCAGAAAAAGGAGCGACAAAGAACTAGGGTGAGACCACACAGCAATATGACCACCGAGCAGCCGAAAGGGCACAGGACCCTAACAGCATCAAATATGCAAATATCCCCCGATTTCATTGCGAGGCTGTTCTGCAACTGTGGTCTAAATATACACACATATTTTTGGACAGTTGCACTGGGAGAAAGGACGTTGGTAGGTGCAAAACCAATTCACAGTTGCACTACGATGAACTGTCGTAGCTCTTCCCAGGAAGCGTGACAATCAGGAAAGATTTAATCAGAGGAGCTCTGCAGATACCACAGCTTCCCTGCACAGCCGGCAAGAGTGCGTCAGTGAACCGGGAGAGCCCACAGCTTGGAGTTAAGGGATTTGCTGCTGAGCCCAAGCCGAGTGCATGCATAGCAGGTATCGGCCAAGTTGAGTACATGACAGTGTTTGTTACAGGTTGCCTAAGTATCTTTTCATTAGCCCACAGATAGCATTTTTCACCTTTTCAAATTCAAGCTGCATAGAAAAATGGCTGTCAGAGGACAGGACCATGTCAAGCACAAATGCCCACTCAGAGCAACCTCCCATTTATAACCAGGGCCACATGAACTAGCTGCCAAAAGGTGTCTCTGCTGAAAGACAGTTTGCCTTCTCTGTGAAGTTAAGTCCTTATCTCTGTATGCTATCTATAACACAAGATAATAACCTCACATGTCCAGCCTAGAGCAAATCCAATGCCCCACCTAAGGAGAAATGAGAAATTTGGTATATAGAGAACAGGTCTAGTTTCTTAACCTAAGTCCTAACCTAACCAGATGCTAAGAAGGGAGCAGAGAAGGAAGACTCGCACTTACATACCTATAATATCAAGTTAGGTGCCTACCTTCAGATCTCAGAGGTGGGCATTTTGGTTAGTTTCTATAATTTATTAATAATATAAGCTATGCTTATAAAAGTCAAATAAAGACAGGACATTTTAGTAGTACAGAAGCACTCTAAAATGCAGCTACAATAATCTGAAATAAAATATTCAAAAGAATTATTCAATCAAATGAGATAATTTTTCAAGAGTCCTTGGAACGAATGAGTCCAATACTTGCAAAAACGGACACAGGGAACAGAAAACACAAAGGAACAGCAAGATGTTATTGGTCCCAGAGCAGCAGATGTTTGCAAAAGGGATTCTGCGCAACTGTGTCTTCATTATTGTTTGCAAGATCTGCAGTCAGAACTAAATGTACCCAACTGCACAATCAGAATAAAAATTACACTTTCAAGATACTTTGTTTCACTTGAAACCAACCAAGCTTTTCCTCCTCTGCCTCAAGGGGAGACGTGATGGGAATGTGAATAAAGGCAGAACACTCAACAGCTTTCACATCAAGTTTACGCAGTTTGGTAGGCTAAGATTAGACTAATTCGAGTAAGATTTATCAAAAAGAGGAGCATGATATTAATTGGTCATTTCTTGCATATTGTTCTTTTCCTCTTTAACCTCACTAGCTAACACTGCCACTACTGACATGTATAATCAGTAAAACTATGAAACTTGACTTGTCTAGAATGGAGTTCAAAAGCACTTGGTGCTTAAATTCAGAGCTCATTGTAGAAGTTTTGTTGACACTGCAAACAGAATGAGCTGGCTGTACCACCAGTTAAAACCAAAACCATGGACCTTCATATTCTCACAATGGATGACAAGCAAAGGGAAAGCTTACAAGCTGTATATGCATTTTGCAAGGACCCAATGATGAATCTGCAGGCTACCAAGATCTTACTTCAGCTTTTGAAAACCACATGGCAGTTCGCTTTCCTGGGTTCAGAAAAATGAATATCCTTTCCTATAAAGTATAAGGTACTGAGGAAAAGTACTAGAAGAAGAAAGTGGAATTCACCTGGGGAGAAAATGTTGTATAAGTCACAAAACAAAAAGCCATCCTTATAAAAAATATATAATATCTGTAATATATTTCCCATCAATTAAGATGCAGGATTGCTACACACATTTATGCCAAGGAAAGATCAGGGAAAGCAGCAACTGCTTCATTTTTGGGCTGCTGCAGCAAACTCACAGAGCCTTCCTGTGCCTGATGGAACAGTACCTGAGCTGCCTCTGCTAATTATTGTGAGGATGGTGCAGCAGCTCATACAACCAGAACTGGTGATAGATTTGAAAGATGAAAGCCAGTCTGCAGATTTTGAGCCTACTAGCCATTGTCCCAGAAACAGGGCTGTGCTGGTGCACGTTATCTGAAACCCCAGCTGGGGGAGGCCGCGAGCTAACCGGTGCTGCTGAGGTCAACACTCTTGGGTGACACCATCCCTCAGCCTCACAGCCAGCCCAGGTAAAAACATATCTGGGGTACCAGAGGAGTAGACATCATCTCTGATTAGTGGACTACACCCCGAACTCTCCCTCCCATCAGCTCTCTGGTGAAGTGGTTCCTGTCCTACACATCTTGGCCACAGAAAAGACACCGTGCACGGCTAAAAAGCCTGTCTCAGCTGGACAGGATATTTGACTGTTTTGGCTCAATAAGCACAAAGAAATGGACCTCTCTTCTACAAGCATTTCCATCGCTCAGGAAATCTAACACTGGTCAAAAGGAGGTCAAAGAGAGATTTCTGCTAGAAATACTGCTCTCTACTTACTTCCTGACTGGTGGGGTCAGAACAGTAAGTAACAGCTACCACGCCAATCAAAATAAAAGCTGTGATGCAGAGATATAGCACTGGACTATTACAACTAACTTGAGATAGCACCTAAGAAGTTACCAGGCGTAGTCTCCATTGCTAAATCCTCTTGCTGACAAAGCTTATTACTTAACATCATACACAGTGCAGCATACCCTGATTCTTGTTTTCATACAGCTGGTTACAAGCAGTGAGATACAGCAAGGGTAAGAGTTTGAAAATCTAGAGCTTAAAAGAGAAAATTCTCTGTCACAGAATTAAGCATTTGTATTTCTTCTTTTTCTTTTCTTTGATTACACCTAGTATCTCATTTTTGTGTTGGTTACCTAGAACTCTGGAAAATGTATTTACTAGTCTAAATTTGGATCCAGTTGTCTAATGTTAGGCTCCCACTTTTTTAAAACTTTAGCCCATTTCTAGTTAGTGAATAGCCAGAATACACTGAACCGAACTGGAATTTCAACAAACTTGAGCAGTCCCCCTCTTATAAAGTAAAATACCACAAGTTCTAATAAACAGCCAGGATATTCCAAAACATTCTGCCACTAAAACCCTGCAGCAGATACTTGTTCAGTCTTGACTCAAAACTAAGAACACCTAGGAAGTTAATCCAAATTATTAATTTCCTTCAGCACCTCATAATAAGCTAAGCAGAATAAGCTTGTTCAGTACATAGCAAGAGATGACCTGCTAGTTCTGACAAAGAACTATTAGCGTTTACCTGGAGTGTAATTTAATTTATGTTTTATACCTAAGTTTTTCATCATTCAGTGGTCTTTCATAACTGTTTACAACAAATAGTGCTTTCTGTTCAGCATTACTGTTCAGCAAAATTATTAACAACACCTTGCACTGATGCCTAAATTATTTAAAGAATTCCCGCAAACTGCGTCTGGTTGAAAAAGCGATACTGTAATCGCTTTAATATGAATCATTCTAAAGCAAATGCCACACTTAAAAATAAAGTTCTGTAAAAGTAGGAGTTTAAAGTTGAAAAACCCCCCAAAAGAATTCACAGATAAGTAGGAGACTCAGAAACTCATGGCCTTGTTTGAACTCCTTAGCCAACTCCTTAAATTTAAATTCAAAGGCGTAACAAACTTACTATCCAGAAGATTACATGAAAGCAAACACAACCAGAACATACTCCTTTTTTTTTTTTCCAAAGAAAACAGTAAATGCTTTTTTATCCTTACTTGATCAACATTGCTTGATTTGGCAGCAGTTCCAGATGAATTTTCCCTCCTTCCTGTGTTCTTAAATAAGCAAATTCCTCCAACATATCAATATCTGAAGAAAATGTTAAAGATTTGAATAGGGAAAAAATGATAAGAGAACATTCCTTCTTATCCCTCACATCTGAAGCCACATTGCTGAAAGGACAGTCAAAATTAACAGCTATTGAAGTATCTTATTCTCAAAAGTCATAAAGAAGACCACAGCATGTATTCCTAATCCTCCACAATTCATGAAAAACGGCTTTTTAAAGTGCAAAATACACACATCAGTCCATTTCTTTTCTTTTTTCATTTCTTCTTATGTACAGTCAGAAGTCATCTCTCCAAACAAATTCCCTGGTTGTTTTTACTCCCTTTTTTTGCCTTGCAGGTTATCAAGGCAGTGCATACTGAGGCTGAGACTGAAGGAAATGCCATCACAGTGGCATATACCACCCTCTTTAGTTTTCGATTTTGGTCCCTTATTTAGCTCTTCTTTTTTTCCTTCCTTTAACACCAGAGCTTTTTTAGTTTTTTCAGATAGGAGTTAGACACCTTGCTACCTGGAGACCATGGCTGGACATCTATTTAGGTTAAACACTAAACTGTCCACATGTGTGTATGCTGATGAAAGCGTATGCCAGATACCTGAATACAGAAATCAGACATGCTTTGCATGAACTTCGACATAGCTCATTATCTTACTCAACACCAAAATCTTACCCACACAAAGCATTTCAACAGCCAAAATCATTCAACTCTCTGAAGCATAGGTACTGCTTTATTGTTGTTTTTAGCAACCTTGTAGCACAGTGCCCTGTATATCTTACTGAAAAGACTGCCAACGCTTGCACCAGCAGCCTAAGCTGCTGCCGGTTTTCTGAATGGAAGTGCAGTTGCAGTGTAGTGAAGGGTACTCCAAAGTGCCAGAACAGGTGACAGGAGGCATATTTATAGTCCATTGTGCACTGCCACCTATTACAAGAGGCTTGTGTGGTACAAAAATAAGTACAGAAAATGATTCACAGAATGCGCTGCTGCTGAAACTATCTAGCAGGTTTTTCAACACCCCAGCACATAGTTTTGGATGTGAAAGACATTCTTGGTTACAGAAAGGATACTTGTGACATAGTTGAAAAAATTCTCATACTGGAAGTTTCCTTGTTGGCAGATTTTGTTGATGGCTTTCAGGAACAAGTTCTCACCCCTTGGCCACTCATGCTGAAGCAGAACAACTACGTGGCCCAGTGCCATATCATCTCGGCTGTCTGTGAAAGCTCTGAGCTTCAGGGGAAAAAATTGACATTGAGACAAACAGGAAACACTTGTTGTTTTTATAAATATATGGGATTCATCTCACCTACATCTGTGCAAACACAAAAGAAGTTCTTTAGGAGCTATTTCATTCTGCCCTAATATATACATTTAAAATAGGTTGGAAATTTCCAGCCAAATACCGAATTCGCTCTGCTGATCTAGAAGAGAAGTCTGAATACAGACAAAAATATTTTGAGATTAATTCTATCTCCTCTGCCCCAAACTAAAGCAAACAGAAGAGAAAAAAGAGAAAACAAACCCTCCTCCATCAACACTCTCTCCCCCCCAAAAAAAAGACCCTCCACAAACCCATTGAGGTGAGAAGCGCTTGAGGCACAGACCTTCACGCCTAGTCACACTGCTGGGATAAAGCCATGCAGTTTCAGGACCCCAGATAGATGAACTAGGCCTCAGAGACATGAGTGAATTTGAAGCCTTGACTATAGCTTACCTTGAAACAAGCTAACAGCAGATGAAGGCAGTAAGGCATGATAGCTCTACTGGTACATGGCCAAAGTTTCAAATCAGACCCTGCAACAGAACAGTTTATCATACACTTCTTTAGGGGTCTCATGATTACCTAAGTTTGAAAGAAATTAGAATGGACAAAATGAATCTACAATTGCCAAATCTCAGGTAGGAAGGAAACTTTGAAGGTATATTACGAAGTATGCAAAATGTGAAGTTACACATTTTAAAATTTTTTCTTAATTTCTCTTTTCCTGTGGTAGGACTTTGTCACCAATATAGTTTAATAGGTACCAGCAGGAAAACCACTCACAAAAACCAAAGAGGGGATAAAGAACTTCCTCCCTTGTCATAACACAAAAAGATAAGAATTATATACTCAACTGAAATGCATGAGCTGAATTTGAGCTGACACTGAGTTTAGGGTAGTAGCAACTCCATACCTTTCCGGAATTTAGACTTGACTTTTGGTTGCTCCTCTTGTACTTTACCTCCTTCTTGTACTGGAAGTAAAATACAGCACATGAGGTCAAGTACTTTTTCGCATGTTTGCTGTAAAAAGAAGAGAGACCTGATAATGCTAAATCTAAAGGTCTTAAAATTCAGATCTGTTAATAATGATTAAAAATTTCAGACACTGCAAAAGAAAAAAACAATCACAAAATTCTCTGCTAGAACTTGAGTGGACTTAATGAGTAACCTAGTTTGGCTGAGCAAAAAGATGTAGCTGTCATTAGACGATCTCTGAGAGCCTACATAAGTATTTTTAATTGTGAAAAAGTATGTATTGGCATTCTTAATTTCAAGAGCATAAGATCAATACAATTGCAATCAAAATCTATTTTATTTTGAAGGATTAAGTTTTCAAATGAATTCTTAGAATAGTTTTTAAAAGCTTGTTCTGTCCATGGTAAAAATAGAAAGGGAAATGGCAATCTGACAGCATGACAGATATGCAATGAATTTTTAATGCTGTTTCCTAGAGACAGTAAGAGGTCTGTGGGTATCTACTATCACATTTCCAATGAAAAAAGTAGTAAACTGGAAGGGACAAAAAGACTTGCCAGTAGTACTTGGATGACATTAGATCCTAAGACACCCAGCCTTTATTATTGGTGCTGACACTGACTGACCTCAGACCACCATGAACTCCTGTAATATTAAAACCACAAAATATGTATTGCAAAGGTAAAGCAAGTTCAGAGGTCAGGCCAGACAATATTGTTCTGGAGTTTCTTATATGCCAGTTGATAACATTCTTTTCTAAGATAATCACGGGAGCTTATTTTCTATAAACCTTTTCTTTCCCCTGCCACATGAAGCCTACAACCTAAGAATTTTCCCTCAATATTTAAAACTGTTTCAGTGAAGCTAAGGAATTCAAATTTAAGGTTACATTTACAGACAACTCAAACACTTGTAGCTATGGAAAATCATAACTAAACCCCTCAAATCATAACTACCTTAAATAAGAGAGATGCTAATGGACAGTCAGTTAATGTGCCAGGAAGTGCAATTCTTCTCCCTGCAAAGCGTATATTTTCAACAGACCCTGGCCTATGTTCAATACCCTGCTGAAAGCAGGCTAAAGGGAAAATTGGAAGGGAGAAGACAAATGGGAACCACAGGGCCAGACGATAAAGGACCGTGTGTGGAACGCTGTACGTACCCGATATTCTCCAAGGGCAAAGTGGCATGTTGCTAACTGGATCAGTGCTCTCTGATTTTCTAGTGATCCTTGTCCTGTAATTTGCTGTGGAGAATGAGAGCCCTGAAGAGCTGCCAAGTGATGTAGGCTGCTAATTGCTTTTTTGTACTGCCCCTTTTAAAAAAAAATATAAAAAGACAGTGTTAGGGTCTTCTGTATACGGTGGGTAGAAAGACAGAAATAAAAATTCCCTTACAGAAAGCTTTCAAAACAGAGTGTGTCCAAGTAACAGGGCTTCAAAATTTTAATCTACCAGAACACTCGCCAGTGATGTGCTGTGTACAGTAGTGTGGACTGATCACTTGCAAGGCAGTAAGACGACAAACAGAATTCTGCTTTAAAAGCCTGTTTACAAAATCTCATTTATAACTGAAACAAATAATCATGCTCTTCAGAGTTAAAAATTACTTTATTTAGACTAATAAAGTTTGAAATAGCTCATTTGGGTACAAGTACATGCAAAAATAGAGACCGTCAAAGGAAAAAATGTAAGAGAACAAGCTTTGTTCTACAGATGGTATTTGGAATGAGTACTGAGGAGAATAGCAAATTTTAGCTAAGATGTTAAAATCTTCTGCTGTTTGAAAATTCTTCTCTCTGATCATGTTCCAATAGAATACACTGACAGACGAATAAAATGAACTTTGCATCCATAGCACTATATAATCTACTGGTCAAAAAGCCAACGCAGAGGTATTTTCCATATGCCAAAACTAGCTGGGCTCAATATTAACAGCAGGACAGGAACAGGACAGGACAACACTGGGACAGCAATATCGTAAGTAGGGTACCTAGCTTGTGGTAAGAATGGTATGATTCCATCCCCAAAAGGGTCATGCTTAAAGGATAAAATCAGTAGACACTTAAAGCAGCCTAACTAGGTATTCACTAGAAGGAAGAGCAACGTAATGGTGTTATTTTTACTAGTTTTTACTTTATTTTTTTACCTGGTAGATGATCATGTCTGTAAGAAAGATTCTTAACCAAAGCCAGGTGTCTGTCTTCCATGACAAACAAATTCTGGTGAACTCTGTGCAAGTGGTCAGAGAAGAAAAAGTAAAAGAGAAAATGAAGCATTTCACAGCTTTGGGTTAAAAATCAATTATCTAGAAAGAAAAATAGCTGAATTTAAAAATGAAAAACAGTAAGAGCATGAAATCTTTCAAATATAGGATACTCTCTTCCTATACAATCATATTTTGTTTATACTTCAGTGTTCAACAAATCTAAAAGCAGCTAGGTGGTACTATTTGCCTGCTTTTTAGAAGAGAAATTTGTTTTCAAGATTATCACACCAGATATTATCAGGGAGAGGCACAGTAAAGACACATCTTCTTAAGCATGAACTAATGCAGCCATTAGCAGCACATCCTCACAGACTATGAGCACTACTACTAACCAACTGCTCCTTCAGTAAAAGCTGCTTCCAAGAGAAGTGGGGGTAAATAAGCAAAGATACATGAAAAATGAAACAAAATCCAGAAACAAAATATTCAGAAATGCAACAGCTGATAAAGCTCCTTATTGGAACTTAGATCAAAAATACTCAGGACCCGAAGTAAATTAAATTATAAGGATTCACAATGAGAGGAATTCTATTTTAACAACAGTAAAATTACTTCTATGCACAGCAATGAAGCCTAAATGCAACTCTGCCTGCAGTTGGCCATACCTTTGTCGAGGGATTCCAGAGAATAGAGCAGCTCCCAGCTCTCTCTTGCCAGTTTAAAGCTCTCTAATACTTCAATAGAGTTTGCAAGATCTGCCTTGTTTACTGTAATATGGCGACTTCGCGCCTTTCCAGAAGGATCCTCATCATCTGAGCTCTGCTTAAGAGTCAGTATAAAAGAAAAAGATTAATTTCTTAATATATACATACTTCAAAGGACTCTAAAGTCACAGAAGTTCCACCGAACACAAGAAAACAATCGTGTACTAGAGATGCCAAGGTCCCAGTTCAAGTACCTGTGACTTTTCGCTTAGCTTGTTTTAATATTAGAACAATCTGTGTTGCTACCAAGAAACTCAGTGGTGTAGTGCGATAAACAGTATTCACAGTTCTAATCATGAAAAGTCAATTATTTGGAGGTTTAGCTGCAGAACATCTGACTGCTATAGCATTTTTAACAGCTTCTGCAGTCTCTGCTAAACTCCTCCAAGTTAAAGTATTCACATCAGCACATATGTGTCTACAGCAATTGCTATAAATTGTTTTATTCTTGCTGGCTTTAGCAAAAAAAAAAAGTTTGCAAATTGTGGTCATAAACAGCTATTCCAAGGTAGCTCTAAAAATATATCTGTTACATCTGTGTCAAAACCACTGTTGTCTAAATTCCAGTACCAATGCCATAATTGTTATGAACGAAAAAGTCTAGAAAAGTTACCATTGTTTTTTCTCTTCCTTCGGCAAGTTTCCTCTTTTTGTGTATGTGTTTGTTACGATCAATATCTGTATCACCATAGATATTGGTCACATCCTCGAGAAGAACCAGTGGGGCTTGGTTTGGAGCATTTGGACCTGGATTTAAAGATAAATTAACTCAAGATTGCGCTAAACTGATCTGAAAGGTCTCATGCCTACATCAAGCTGGTTTTGTTTCCTTCACAAGTAATGATTATAATGCTAGAGAAAACAATCTGAAATTAATTCACTTAAGTTGCATAAGCTTAAACTATGATGGTAAAGCTATGGTTTTCTCAAAGCAGCCTTACGGTAAAGGTCAGAATGCATTTACCAGACATCACAAGAGTTTGTGTGAGAGCTTCAGAATATCTTTGAATCCTTTTCTTAGGGAGCAGTCGCAAGAAATACTCAGGCAGCAGGTGTTCTCTCATCAAACATTATTTGCTTTTATGTAAGTACAACTATTCAACAGGTGAACAGAACAAATGGCTCTGAAGTTAACAGCCACAAGCATGGTGAAGCACAGCAATATTCTCAAAACATTCTCATGAGAAACCAAAGCAATATGCTGACAGGCACTGATGCCTCAAAGAAGTCAGTGTATTTTATCACAAAATTTCCCTAGTAGGATCACTCAGTGTCAGCCTTGCCCCCACTGGCTTCAGTGTACAGAATTAAACCTTTAATTGACTGCCAGAGCCCATCATCACTCCCTGAAGCCTCTACAGAGGCTTCATTTTGAAGCACAGAAGACATAATTTCTATTTCCACTGGTGTCACAGAACATCCGGTGGGATCTGGTACCTGACACTTCAGAATTCAGTGCTTACGTTTAATTAGATATAAAACAGGAACAACACTTATTAATATCAAACAACATTGGTACATGGCCCCTACTGAGAAAGGTTTCCTTCCAAAAACTTGTTCTCCTTTTGCACAATCACGTTGTAAATAGATGTGCAAAGCTCAGAAAAGAGAAATATAAAGGCAAGGGGAAATCCATTAATCTGTTTTCCCTTTTTGAAATCTCCACCGGATAAGACAGTAGCACAAACAAGTATTTTCCATATGTACATTTTTTCTGTTTCTATTTGCAGAAAGATACGAGGCTAAGGCCTCATTCATAATTGCAAAGAACTAATTTGATACTTTAGTATAAGGACAATCCATTTCATCTCTTGACATAAAGGAACCCATATTAAGCTTTTCCCATCATTTCAAAAGTGATGAGTAAGGAGTCCACTACAACAGAAGTTAATGTTACAAGAAACAACCAACTTGGCATGCTTAACAAATAATGTTATCTCCTTTGACTACATTCAAACTAAATACCACCATTGAAATAACCCCTACACAAGGGCTACAGCACACTGAAATCAGCTCTCCTGTACCTTCACGTATTTCACCGTGTTGGAATCTAACCTGTGTGAACTGAAACTAGAGCCAAGTCACAATGTAGAAAATAGCATCCACGAAAAACAGGCATGGAAGTACCACAACGGGGACGATGGAAGAGTTTTATCACTAGAATCTCAAGAACTGCCTAATTCTAACACCTGAGAAGAAGGGAGTGGATTTTTGTTACTCATACTGATTTGAATGAAATTGGTTAAGTGAATGCACCAGTTAAGCACTTAGCTTTCCAAAGAAATGTGTTCTTTTCTCAATAGCAGGCAAGTGCACTTTATTCCAAAATAAAGTGCCTTTATTCCAAAACCTCCTGTCCTAAACAAAACAAAACCTAAACTCACCCTTGACTAGGGCTACAAACCTTCTCTTACACTACTGAAAGTTACACAGCCATACAAAAAGATATGCTGTGTTTTTCTGTCTAACCCACCTCTAGAATCTAAGCTTAGAGAGTTTTTAATTGATTTCTAGCACAGTGTTATAAATAAACCCCTAAAAGCATCAGCCCAAATAGCAACTCCTGCCAAGCCTGCAGGCAGCCTGAAAGTTATGAGGTGTGAATTGCCTCATTCATTTCTCAAGTCTCCAGCAAGGCAGATAAGAATTATGTAAGAGAAATGCATTGAAAAGCTTTCTCTCAAAAGGTTTCTTGCAAGTCCATGAACATGAGAAAAAAGTCACAGATCAAAGCTCAGAGCTAACTGGATTAAGGAGCAGACAGCTTTTTTTCCCTACCACTATGCCTCCAAAATACATAGGATTGTACATTTTTACAGTGAGCCCTCCAAAGAGGAGGAAAAACCCTAATGACAGAAAGAATATGAAAGGCACTGAATAGCCCTGGACTTTAATGCTAAAGCAGAAATGAGTAAAAGATGTCTTGGAAATATTTTCCTGATGTCAGGAAAATGACAGAGGGTACCAGAAATGCTGCACCGAAGGGACCGCACTCTGCTATCTCAGTATACATTCAGTTTTTGGTGGTTCAGTCTGAAAACATGAGCTTTAATATACTCAATTAGAATCATAGAATCGTTTAGGCTGGAAAGACCTTTAAGATCATCAAGTCTGTTCTCACCAGTGCTTTACTTCCTTTCTTCCTCAACTCAGAATCAAGCAGCTAGAACTATATGCACAGCTGAAGTATCTCACTGTCCCACCATAACTCTTCTTCCCTCCGCATGGACAAAAACCTCAACTCGATTAGTTCCTGTATTTGTTAAAGTGACTAGTTCTTTGCATACAAGTTGCCATGTCATTTTTCGTCTGAGCTTAGCTATCTACCAGCATCGTTCAACTTTCTGTAAAGTTGTTTAACACCCATCATCTGTATTGTTTCATTAATCAAATGATCATTTGCTCTGCATAAGAAATTGTGATGAAACAATACACAGAATTAAAATTGTAATTTTATCATGAATCAGTAATTGTAATGTTAGTAAGTACTACCTAGCTATGGTGACAATTGTTATTGTTGCAAGGAATTCCCTATCAGTGAGTGAAAGAGCAGGAAATGCACACTACTAAGAGCTGAAAATTCCTCTTTATGATGCTGTTATTGAAATAAGTTCTAAACAAACTGGAGGTTAAAGAACATTCCTCAACTTCTGGCCTATCCCCGAAAAGTCCAGTCAATCCCTGAAGAAGCAATCCAAGGTGTTCCAAGCAATCTGGTATGCCCCAAATGGCGATTTGAGTGGGTAGGAAAAAGTACAGGTAACATTCATACTTTAAATGTTCAATTTATAAATTAATTACAAATTAGGATTAATGTGTAAAGCTTATTATGCTTAAACTATACAAAGAGAGCCAAATTAGAAGCTGGTGAATTGCAGGAAATCTTTTCCTATTCAGTTTTTATTTGATTAATTACAAATTTGTTGTGTGTTCCTAATGCAAAAATGTTCACCTATTTTGTGGAAGCTTTTTGTACAATCTTTTGACTGAGGGAAGCCAGGAAAACATCAGCTTCAAAAAAAAAAGAATCAGAGGAGAAAATGAAACAAACACGATGCTGATGGAAGAGTAGGAATCAGCCCTGGGGTTATTTCTCATAACATCTGGTCTGTTCCTTTTCTCTCTGCTAGACAACTAACTGCTGCTGGCCAAGGTTGAAACCACGATGCCAAGACAGATTGATCTTTGGTCTGATCCACTACTGCAGTTATCATGAACTACTGCTGCTAAGTCTAATGCCTTGGGAGAATTTTTAAAACAAGCGATGTCACTTTGTAAGATGACAGTTTCAAAAGACTAATGAGAAAAGATCTTTCAGACATTAGCAATGAAATCACAAAGAACTCTTTACAAAAAAGTTGAAACATCAGAAACTAACCTTGAAAGAGCGATGGCTGGATGTTGCTGACATACTGGAATGCATTTTTAAAGAAGACCAACATCGTGGAATACACTACTTGATTCTTATACTTAGCGTGTGCATCGCTATCAAAGTTACTGATGTATCTGCAGAGGTCTTTCATTCGATGCAAAATATCACCAAAACTTCTGAGGAAGAGAGACAAAAAGAATTCAGGATGTTACACAGACTCCAAAACTAAAGTAAAGAATGCATAGTGAATATGAAAACCAATGTTTTGGCTTTGAGGAAATCCCCCAAGCTGCAAGTCAGCAGAGGCTGGCAATGCACGCCAGTGAAACTTCACTGAGCATTTACCATGTTTCTCTTTGCTGAGGCACCTAGGAAAGGGTACTCCACAGTACTATAGTTCCTATGCACAACTTTCATCAGCAAAGATTTATTTTAGAGACTAATTTGAAAATGCTCCCTGGATCCCTGTTTTTACTTTACATTGTACAGGCCTGAAAGAAAAGCTGCACTGAATTTACACAAAATGTCCTCATGTTAAATTCCTCCTTCAAGCCATCTCCTTAAGAACTAAAAAGCCAAATTCTCCTTGAGAAGAAATACCAGAAAAGTACGCATTTCTTACCTTCTTCCCTTATCCATTTGCCATTCACACCTCATTCCCACCACAGACAGTATTTTAAATAGCCTCTCCCAAGGATCTGTAATCTGGGATGATTTCTCTGTGAGACCATCTATTACGTACTTCTGAGAGCTACGCTTGCTTGGAGACATAATATCAGAGGAATCTTGTGAACCTAGGAAAACCAGCACATTTTTGTCTTCATAAAGAAATCAAACCAATGGATTTATTTTCAAGAAGGAGACACATAAAGCGGTACATCAGAGCTTTCAGGGTAACCATTCTTTACTGAGAAAGCTAACAGGGCGCAGTAGGCATTTCTGCCTCTTCTTACAAGATTGCTGACAGGCTGGATAAGGAGATCTTGGACATTTTGTCCTACCTCTCAGTACATATGTTGAAGCATCATGAGCGTCATGACTAAGTAGTTGAAGCATCATGAGGTATTTTGGCATCAAAGAACTAAGAAACATCAAATACTACTACAAATCCTTGTCTACGGGATACATTACATTAAAAGTAGTGCATTCCTCATTTATGGATGTCACTTCAGTAATACTAAAATACATTCTAGGAAAGGTTAATTTTGTAAAAATATTCTTACCTTGATACTGGATTTCTGTCTGTGTAGATCTAGTTACATAGTTAATATAAAATTCTGCTGCTTTATTCAGGTATTTATATAACAAGCTGGCAGGAAGTCGAACATCAGGGTTGTTAATTATTAGAGGAAGAACATCACAAACTAAAATAAAAAACAAAAAAAAATCCTTTAGGTTTGTGGAGCTTTTTGTTTGTCCTAAGAAAGGTTTCTCAATCAGCAGTGTAAGCCTCCATCTCTGGCTGACCATACACCACAGAGGGTCACAACGAACCTCACACGAATGACTGTAATACCAGTTTGTACCATATGGTCAACCTGGCCTAATGTGGCCTGAGCCTCTTCTGACTTCAATGATTTTCTACTCTTAGAATCTTGAAAGTAGTTTACCAAATTCAAAATCTTGCCATACTAAAAAGTTGTATAATAAAACAAGAACACTAATATTTTCTTACCAAATAATTTTCTAAAACAATTCACTGGGGATTCTTGGTCTTCAATACTTTCAGCATCTAATAATGTTTCTCCAAGGCCTACCTGTGTAAGCAGAGGTGAAAATCAAACACCGGGCCAGTGGTTTCAGAAACTTTTTGAACTGCAATTCAGTGGAGTTGAACAGTAGAAATTCAGTGGATGCATGAGTAGCAATTCGCAATACATCAATTGCACGTGCAAGTCTCTAAATATATAAACTATCCCTACTTAATAACAGGTGAAAAGCAGTGCCAGAAGACAGCAAAACAGAACCAAGAGAAAAACTGTGCATGCGACTTTATCAGTAAAGGTGTGCACAGACAGGTGAAAGTGATGAAGGTACTAGGCCTTAAAGTTGCAGCTTGTCACCTGAACTGTAGTAACTGACCATGCACTCTGCCTGATGCTAGTACAAGCTAGAACATGTTAGTGTAAGGCAGTCTCAGAACTCAGGTTTTATAGTCTTTAAACTATTTTTAAACTACCCTTAAACTATCCTTAAATAAAGAAGGTCATCATTTAAAGAGCTACAGCTGTAGTTTCCTAAGTCAAAGCAAACGCACTGCTTTTTAGAGTCTAGTCATAACCTCAAAGCACTCTGCCCTCTATGAGAGTTCACTGACAAAAAGCTGAAGCAATATTTTTAAGACTATAATACTCCTCTTTTTTGTTCTATTCTACTTTTTCAGGAAGCATGGAGTATTCTTTGCATTTACAAAACAAAAAATTGTTTTGTTTGCTTCTATTTGTTTTCTGCCCAGTTATTTCCTGGTGGTTACCTAAAGATACAAGAATCTGAACTATTAGCCACAACTAAACATGAATAAAAAGACTCACCTTCTCAGTAGACAAAGGAAAATACACTTCAGCAAAATCTCAAGAAACAGAATGCCAATATCCTGAATAGTTACTATGAGCCTCTCTTCTCTTACCCCGTGCTGCACCACAGTCTCTGGGAAACGTCGCAGAAGTAGTAGTAGCATTTCTGCCCTTTCTAATGTATTGAAACACTGCTCTGTGGCCTTCAGTAACATTTCACACTGGACTCGACCAGGAAGGGTTTCAAATAATCCTTAAAAAAAAAAAAAAAAGTGTCTAACTTGCTATGTCTGAATTGTAAAGGTGACTGACAAAGGGTAAAAGACTAGTCAACATCACCTTGCCATGCAGAGTGAAAGACATTCCTTACACTTTTTTCTGCTTTTAATATCTATGCCTGGAAAAAACCAGCTACTTCTTTCAGAGAAGACCATGTGAATATTTATCTGTGTTTATTCGGGTGCACACAACTTGCATTAACAAGACTGCTAATGAGTGAAATACTGAAAATTCTAATGCTTAAATATTTGACATTTTAAGATGCCTTTTCAAGAATATGAATTTATTTTTTTCTTACATTCCACTTCTACAAGTAATACTTTCATTATTAAAAGGTAGTTTCTTCTATTTGAACTTCCAATGAGACACTAAAAAGAAACCAACATATTGTCCCTGTAAGTTTTATGTATTCTCTCTGAAAAATAAGCACGCTCCATAAGCAACTGTTTCCTTGACTGGAATAGCCTGTATGCAGAGTTACACACTGCTTATCCTTAGACCTGCTGAAGCACATATTCAAACAGCAGATTATAACTTGCCTGGTGTAAATCCTGCTTTCAAAACTGCCTGTGGTTGCCAGCAGTAAACACCAAGCCCTTCTGGTCACTGTTCATTTTCATTACTCTCACTTCATACGTATGAATTGACTCCGTTTTTATGATCATTCGCTGTTCTCTGCAATCAGCGGGACAATGATTCATGAGTCCCATTCCACTTATTCCCTATGCAATCTCTTTTCCAAGTGCTTGTTGTTGTGGCAGACTTAGTCTACCCGTATCAGCGACAAAGCGATGGCAATCAGCTTCTCACGTCCGTTTGCGCTTCCTAAACCTAACACAATGAATGAAGTCTCTAAGGCTGAACTGAGCAAAGAAATCTGCAGCCCACAAGCAAAGTTAAAAAGACTGACATTTACTTGCCACACCAGATATGTAACCAGACGGCTTATCTTTAGATTCCTTTAGGACTCTCCCTACTCACTGCATAGAATCCTTACCTCTTAAAAATTGTGTCTGCTTGTCCTGGGAATCATTCCTTAATGCTGATGTAATAACGCTAATCTCCCTCCATACAGCAGGTTGGTCTGGAAAATTCACAAACCTGTAATAAAGTTTGAGGCAAGGAATTCACAGTGATCTCAAAATCTGTTTCCAAGACAAAACCTTCCTATGAAAAAAATATGCATGGGCAAATGGAAAATAAAACCTTCCTTTTTACTGTTTGTTTTTAATTAGTAAGACCTTTTCTGCTTAAGACATTTTCTGCTTAATTTATCTACACGGGTTCCCAAGAACACTCACATTATATTTTTGGAAACTCTGATATATACAGAAACAAGCACCTGGCATAATTGTAGAGTTCCAGCTCTGATTACTTACATGTCATAGAGAAGCCTGCCTGCAGACGCTGTCCTTTCCGCGTTCCTCTCAATAGTGTACATCTCATACTGCAAGATGGGAGAACAGAACATTAGCTTTCTTCAATACATTTATTAATCAGATTAGTCCTCCCACTCCAAAAAAAATTGTCTCCAATTTGCCACAGCAGTCTGAATAATAGAAAATTAAAGGATTGGAACATTTGAATGGTTAACATTGTTAACATTAACGTTGTTAACGGTTGGACTTGATAATCTTAAAGGTCTTTTCCAACCTAAATGGTTCAGTGATTCTGTGATTCACTGCAGAAATTAGGAGCTGAGTTCAGGCTATCTAATCACACATTAAATTAGGCGTAAACTTCTGTATGATGGTAAATATTCTAATATTAATATTCTGGCTTTATTTTTTCACAAATAAAAAACTTAGCGGGAATCCAAAGTGTTATTTGACCAGAGCTTGTTTCCAGTCAAGTGCAATGCAAGAAGCCAAGCTGTTACAAAAGCCATAAACAAGAGAGGTACTTTAAACCTCTATTACAAATGGCTATTTTTTTTTGCAACAGCAAACCCAAATAGTTTGTCTTGTGCCAATACAAGAAGCAGAAAGGGGCCTTCCACTCAGCTATTAAAAAACCCCAACACTTCCAGCTCTTTCAGAAAGCTTTTACAGGAGCGGATATTATTGCAGTGGAACACAACGAGCTGTTGCGTGCTCGCCACTTTATTTTTAACCGCTGGACACCACAGCGAGAGGCCGGGCACCCGCGGCACCGTTTCCCAACAGCCGCCCTGTGCGTTCAGAGGGGGGAGCGGGACACAACGCAGAAAGCCTGCAGAACGAGGCCTCGGGTGCTGGATGGGAGCCCTCTGGGGATGCTGGGCCAGGCCTCCAGCTGGGTGCTAGGCCTGGGCGCCTCTCAGGGCGCCGGGCCCGGCCGGGGCAGCCACCCTTCTCCGCACCTCCGGACAGGGCCCTGCCGCCGCCACGGCGAGCAACGGACGCAACCGCGCCCTTAACGGCGGCGGCAGCGGCGCCGCCGGGCCCCGCCTCCCCGCCCCCATTGGCCGAAGAGTGACCCGCTGGTCAGCCAGGCAGCGCCCGCCGCAGGGCCGTGTGGGGGAGCGCCGCGCCTTCATAGCGCCGGTGCGGCAGCGGTGGCGCTTACCTGTATGTTGAAGTCGGCGGGGTAGAGGCTCCGCGCCGTGATGAGCCAGGCCTTGGCCGCCCACAGGTCCCCCGGCACCAGCTCGCGGGCCCGTTTCACCAGGAACTCGCAATCCCCCTGCGCCGACATCTTGCCCCCAGCCCGGCCGCCGGGCGGCGCGCATGCGCCCCGCTGCCGCGGAGGCGTCTCTGCCCCTCCTCCGCCCCGCAGCGCGCCCTCGCCGCCATTTTGGAAGCGGGCAGGAGAGTCTCGGCCCTTGGCGCTGTCGGGGCCGCTCTGCCATTGCTCCCGCTCCCTCCCTTCTGCCGTTCTCTCGGTCCCGGGATGTCTTTTCGGTGGTGGCTGCTAGGCCGGAGCTAGTGAGGGGCGTGGAGGCCAGAGTGGCAAGGGGGTGCAAGGACTTTGGTGGGGGGTAGGCTGAGGAGGGCCTGTGGAGCGGCAAGTTTGGGAGTGAGGACGACTTATATGGACAGGGAGGGCTACAGCGATTTCGTGCCGCCCAGGGCGATAGTTTGGGCCCCCAAAGCTTGTCACTGACCGTAGGGAATTTTGGGCACAAAGGTGAAAGGGGCCTGCTGTTCAGCCTTTGCAGCTAGTGTAATAGCTGGTAGGAGACTTGCCAAGCTACCCTCAAGAAGCCTGGCTTTTGGCCCTGGGGGCAGTGTCATAGGTACAATGGTGCTTAGAGGCAACGGAATTAAAATCTGATAAACTGATGTTGGTTGCCATGGAGCAGGGTGTTGCTGCAAATCAATGCCTGCTTTAAAAGTCCAAGGCCATAGTGCTACTGCCTGGGCTCATGCTTCTCAAAGGTTCTAGCCCAGTACCAAGGTCACCACCAGCAGATGCCAAGGAAAAACAGGACCTTTCCCCACAGAAATGCACCTAGCCTGCAACACATTGGGACTGAGATTTGCTTGTTATCATTACTTTTCGGTGTTAATATGGTTGATTACAAAGCCTGTCTCTTTCCTTTCTGTTACTTAACTAAAATGTAAATTTCTCTGGTTTTTTTCTTCATCACTTTATTTGATTGGTCCTTTCAAGTAGGCTGCTCCTTTCTGATGTAGCAACAGACCTTACAGACTTTGCACTTGGGAATTTCCACTGATCAAATCCATAAATCTCCACATCTAGCCGTTACTGTAATAATGCAATCAGCAAATAGTTTTAACAGACTATTAACCTCTTCTAGAGGTGAGGGGCAAGGTCCCTGTTTTCTTGTTGAAGTGACTGGTATGTTTTTGCTTTGTCCTTTCTCAGTTATTGCACAAGGCCCACAGATGCCTCTCATTATTCTGGTGCAGGTGAAAATGTGTTTTCATGGTGCTAGGCTGCCACAGATTTTTTAGCTGTAGAGTCCCTGTGAGGGCTGGGAACTCGGCTTCTCAGCTTCTCCATACTATTGTCAATTTCTCCTATTCCAAAACCAGGAGCAGTGTTATGTGAGGAACTTCCCATGCTCCTTTGGTGGGAATCTTCCTTCGGTGTCACTCTGTGGCCGCAATTTTGGGCTGTGTTTGGGGGAGAGATGCTGTGTGAAAATTGACAGACTTCAGCAAGAGGTGTGCTTGCAAAGGCTCTGTCCTCTGAGGGAGGGGGCTGAGTCCGGACTAACTTTGAACTGTCATTATTCCATGCCATGTTTTGCTTTCCTGCTGCTGTACTAACAAATCCTAATTAGGGTTCCATGACAAATGATGGCAGTAACAGCTATTGCACAAGTGCCTCACTGAAAGGGATTGACCCTATCTGTCAATAGCCAGCAGTGCATGCTGGCTGCAACAGGATCCTGTTCATTACCCCCTTTCTCAGGGCCCTCACCATACGCTGGTCAGTTGCAATTTGAAGGAGTACAAAGTATGTGATTAATTTGCCATCCAGAGAGGTGATAAAGCCAAAGCAGAAAGTCAGCTGTCCCTTGTAACACCGACGCCTCCTCTTCTTCCTCTCCTGCCCCTGCTATCAAGTCTACAAACTGCTGTAGGATGGCACAGGTCTTTAGAAATTACTTCACAGCCCTGCAATCCCCTGCAAATGCAGCAGTGTTAATCACTGGCTGGTGTGTAGGTCTATCCAGAGCTCTTTGCTGTGTACTTGTGCAGATGCATATGTCCAAATTTGAGTTAAAAAAAGTTTGAGTTTTGCACTGTGGGGCTGAATATGATAACAAGGTTGTGTGTTCTGTCTCTTCAGAAACTGCCCAGCAAGGACTGATGGGCTTGTTGTCACTCCCCATATGCTGCTTGTGAGGCCAGGATCAGGATGCTACAAGAGTGAAATGGATGGCAGTGGGTTATCAGAAGTTGCTTTTGAAGAGGAATCGATGTGTGAGGAGTCCCCTGCAAAATTTCTGGTGCAGAATCACCACTAAGACACCAGCTAGGCAGAGAGATGGCAACTTTTGAACCAGTTTCACAAGGTGTCCTGAAAGCAAGATGTAGCTGTATTTAATCCACTAGCAAAGGGGAATACCTCTGGTGAATTAGGAACACCTCTTTTTTTTTTTTCTTTTTTTTTTTTTTTTTTGGTGACTGTGTGTTAGCTGGACACTTTGGGGTTTTTTATTTAATTTAAAACTGTAGATAATATTTTTATAGCCAATGAAGTACTCTGCTGCCTCCTGCAGAGATTTGTCGAGTACTTGCCTCTGCATTTATTCTTAAAGCTACACCTGTTTGCCACTCTACACAGCCCCTCCAGGCAAGGAGGAGATGAGAGCCCAAGTTTTTCATCATACAAACAGTGTAACTTAACACCAGACAAGAAGTCAGAAGGGGACATGGATGAAGGTAGGAGCCACCTGAGAGTTCAGGCTTGGAAGAGTTTGCTGACAGACCTAATGGAGGACTTACTTTAAGAGTGCCTGACCCCTGGAGTTAGGAAGTAAAACTGCTTTGTGATAATCTCATAGACACAGGACAGGTAGCAGGATCAGAGGAATTTCAGGGGATTGGGGCAAGTGATGTCAGTGAGAGAGCGGGAAACACCGCTTATGTTCTATTTGTGGATGAGAGGAGGGGGAGCGGTGTGGTTTTTGAGAATACGGGTACTGAGTCTATCAGGTGAGATAGGAGTAGTATTTGGTAAGTGCTGGGAACATAAACTATAGGTTCTAGCTGAGCACGTCAATGTGCTCTGTTTAGAGCTGTTACTGTACTAAACCTGAACCACTGATGTGCTAATGGCACTATGTACTCATCTGCCATCCCAGGAGCCAAGCCCGTGGGGGTGGGGCACTGGGATAGTTATGTCAGGGCCTGAAGCTTCCTCTCCACCTAAAGTGGCTTCCTTGAGTTCTTGCACAGGTTGTGCTATTTTGATTTCCACAGTGCAGGACACGCTGAAGGTCTCAGAGTTTTAGCCAGCCAACTAGATGTGCACACAGCCTCCTTCCTGCAGTAATTCAGGGCCCAGCTGAAATGCCTTCGTGAGCCTTGTTTATCAGGAAGAGGCTTTGTAGCCTTCTGTAGCAGGAAATAGGCAGCGTTGACCTCAGGGCAGTTTAGTCATCTGATGCTCTGAAGGTTGTTTTTTTCCCTGGGAAGATTGTTCCATTTCTTGAGGAAGGCCTCTGAGTAACAGAGGCAGTGCATATGGTAGATTCCAGGCAGTATAGTTGATGCAGCATAGTGACAGAGGTACATGATGCATGCAAAGGTGGTATTGCAGACTTTGGCTGTAGCACACCAAATTGTTTCTGCGCCCCAGCTGAGGGGCTCCATTCAGGCAGCTGTGACTCCGGCCAATACAAAGAGTGTTCAGAAGGCATTAGGTTGGCACCAAGCAGCGGCAGAGGGCTTTGAATGCCATTCTCCACCTTCTAAATTTCTGGATTGGTATAATCCTAGCAGACAGCATCCATTCTGTGTTGGCTTTCCTGACTTGGTCCCGTAGGCTGTTGTCACCTATGCAGGACTGGTGTACTAACAACAAGTGCTAGGGGCTGGTAAGTCGGCTTTGTGGTATGGGATAAAGCAGTCTATGATGTGGAGGTGCAAAGGTTAGGATAACTGCTGTACTGCATGATATGAGCCTGATTTTCTTGCCATTCCTTAGGCCTGCAGACCAGGAGTTGCTGTCTGGCATGGGTAACAAGGAAGGTGTTCTCTTTTCTAAAGCTTTGCATAGATACTGAAAAGATCTGAAAAGAATGAGTCTTCTTAGTATCTTATGAGCGAGGCCTTGGGGAAGAGAGTCTATGTTGAGTTAGTCGTGTGGTCTACACAAAATTAGTGATCATGCAGAAGGTTTTGTTATTTTGTGGATTTTTTTACCAATTCTGTGTCCTTGGGCTTTGTGCAGAGCCATTTCTACAGATGAGATGGGTTGTCTGGGCTGCCAGTCACTGAGAATCTGAGTCTGAGACCAAATGTCTTGTTTGTCCCTTGGAGTTGAAGGACAGTAGATTGGACATCTGGGTAACAGACCAGAAGGAAAAACAAAAGGAGATTGGCAACCCGAGAGTGGAACAGCGTGGGATGTGTGGGATCCAGCACAGCCCTCTCTATAGGGTGGTATCTGTTAATGACCTCATAAGTAGCAATGTCAGTACGAATGTGCGTATCTCAGCAGATCTGGTAGCTTCTCATGAAACGACATAATGGAGATCTTTGCCTCTCGGGTTGTCTATAGTCTTCACAGCTGAATCCCAGTTCTGGCTTCAAAACACTGGAGTTGGCCACAATCCACTTCATTTCTGTAATAGCCTAAGGTAGCTTTTAATAATTGACCTCATTTTCACAGAATCATAAAATAATGTAGGTTGAAAGGGACCTCAGGAGATCATCTGGTCCAGCCACCTGCTCAAGGTGCGAATAAGTGTTCTTTTGTGGTCCTAAGATAAACCAAAAATCCATGTCAAGCAAAGAGCAAATGTGATCAGTTTCCTTCAGCCTGCAGTTTGACAGTGATGAGAAGTGGGGAGTCAGCGTTTATAGGGGGAAACATTTAGGTAGTCATATGAGCAGGTATTATTATCATGCGATGTGTTAAAATACTTGCCTAGCTTTTAGATTTAGGAAACTGAACCAGTTTGTAATTATCTTCCATGCAGCAGAGACAGAATTGTTAATCACTGTACTCTCATATGGCCAAGGCTATGCTTACATGACTCCAGTGACACTACAGCTGGAGCTTTGAACACAGTGAGTTGTCCAGTGTGGTGAGAGCATAATAGAGCAGCACACTGTTTAGTGCACAAATAGGACCTTGTGCTCAGTTTACAGGGCTAAAATCTTAGAAAATGCCATATTTCACCTGTAAATTGGGTGTACTTTATCCAGAAACTTATTCTGCCATTTATGAAAACACTTTTTAGAAGACAAATTAATTTTCAGCTGGAAGGATTTGAAGAGAAGCTGCTAAAGAAATATTTTTTTCCTGTAGAAGTGTTCTTAATGGAGAAAGAACATGGATAGGGAGAATTTATCTCCTGGACATACTTCCTTTCCTCCTGCTGCCTCCCCACATATTCAGGCTCATAGTGTCCCTGTGGCAACTCTGAAAGATGTAGAAATAGAAAAGAAATTCTAAATTAACCAGCAACATATGTTTGTCCCTGCTTTTAATCCTGTAGTCACATCGAAAAGCGCGTCCCACAGTTTATATGTCCCCGTTTACCAACGCAGTTCTTCTTCC
Organism: Gorsachius magnificus; assembly: GCA_034008185.1. Classification (NCBI taxonomy): domain Eukaryota; kingdom Metazoa; phylum Chordata; class Aves; order Pelecaniformes; family Ardeidae; genus Gorsachius; species Gorsachius magnificus. The sequence continues at coordinate 33,574,707 of CM067084.1, forward strand.
TTGCAGGTTCTTTCTGTGCACATCTCACAGGCATGCATTGCCTTGTCACTTGGAGTGGCACTCATCTCGAAAAATGTTGGCGTCTGCAGCCGCCTGTTGAGAAAGCCATCGTAGGTTCCCTTTGTAGGCAGTGGAGCCCAGAAGGCAGTTTAGCTGACCAGATACGATTGGAGTAGGTTGAGCTGTGCTCTGCTCTGAATGCCTTTGCTTAGGTGTCCATGGCTTGTAATGCAGGGTGGTCTCCTCACCTGCGGAGATCTATATAGTAATTCCCCGTATGTGGTGATGATGTGCCTTTATTCACATTTAACCAGGTTGCTCGGTTTCCTTGCTCTATTCACAGTAAAGATGCTGTTTCAGCCTCTGAAGATGTCTTCAGTCATGTAGTGGTCATTCCCGGGAGGGACAGTTAACTCATCCCTCATAGCTACAGTCTCTGGTGGCTATCCAAGCTCTCTGCACTAAACACAAAGCTAGTCAGCAGCATGTGACTACTGATTTCCTTTAATCATTGAGCGCTGCTTGGACTACAGTGTCCCGATGGAATTGCATTAGAGGTTTCCTCTGTAAGTACTGTGCCTTTCAAAATTGCTTTCCAACAGCATACTGAATGGTATAAGCAGAGAACGGAGTTTTAGCAGGCAGTCAGTCATCAATAGCATCCTGCTCTTAAGCTGAGGTGATGATCGCTAGTTTGAATATGCCAGCATTTTCCCCAGGAGCATGCAGTTCTGATACGTGAGTGCAGGTATGTATATGTGCATAATTACCCTCATCATGTGCAGCAAAACCAGTTGAACAGCATGTTTATAGAAACTGTCCTTAAGAGCGATTGCCTCTTGAAGGAGCCTAGCTCATATAAGAGGAGTGGGACTGTCTCCAGCCAGCCCTCGGAGACGATGCTGAGAGCATATTGAAAAGCCGTCTTCAGCAAAAGCTTGCCAGTTTAACAACTCTGTTCACTGTTCCTATTGCACAGTGGGCTCTTTGACGCAACAGAAAGAGCTGCCTTTTTTTTTTTTTTTTTTTTTTGCTTCCTCTTAAATCCGCCTGGCCAATTTAAAGCCTGTGGATATTTCTTCCCCCTCAGGGAAAGCTTATGTGAGGATTTTCTTTTTTAACAGTTCATTCTGTGAAACCATTTTTTTCTTGTTTGCTGTTAGAAAATGTTGGAGCTGAACACAAGGCTTTCATTGCAGGTCAGTGGATGAACTCTTGACCAAAGCATTTAACATTTGAGTGTAGCTTTAGCAAGCACTGTAGTTTGGGAGGAAAAAGCAAGTTAACAAGGTTGTATCATGTGAGCCCATGTGTGCCTACTACTGGAATATGAATCTTTTCAGGTCTTCAGTGACTGAGTTCTGCGCAGATGAATTTACTATCTTTCTTTTGTAGACAAATGTATCCAATTAATATTTCATTGAGAATTGAGGTGACATCACAGTTATGTCTATATTAATTAATTCCTGAATGTCTCTACTCCCTCAAAATGCAATAAACCTTACTGTGAATTTCAAGTACAAAGTTTTTGCCTTTTTATTTTGCAAGGATTGTCTTTTTGAGTTACTTTTTTTTTTTTTCCCCACTTCTTTTCAGCACACTCTACTGGGAAGCATGTTACTCCTGGGTACATGCTGTCTGCAGGGAAGATAGTTATTTGCTATTTTTTATTTCTTCTTAGATTGCTACCAAGGGAACTAAGAAAGGATGTAGACATATTGTTAATGTCTCTCTTCAAGCTGTATTTGAGGTAAGGCAATCTTCTTTCACTATCTCTGAAATTAGAATATGAAGTAGATGCACTAAGATTATCCTGTTACTATTTGTTTTTCTTGTTGATAAAATGTGAATATATTTGTCACAAAGCTGTTCCTTGTCTATGTGACACTTAAAATCCTGTATTTTTATTTCAACAATATCTACTGCATATCTGCATGTTTCTGTTGGCTTGTGTACCCTAGATCAATGAAAATTTTTGTAATTGCTTCGGTTTTCTTATTTGTTATTATCACATTAAGTGTGTGAGAGAGTGGATTTCTTGCCCCAGTAGGCAATCCTTATACAAACTATGTAAAACTGAACTACAGATTGTTTCCACTGTGAATCACTTTCCTTGTAAGATGATGACTTTTATGGTAATGTTTAACTTGAGTAGAATTGTTTTCAAACTTATATGGTGCATTTTTGGTGTATTCTTTTTTTAACAGCACTCCAAAATAAAGTAGAAAAATAATGATTCATATCAGACTGTTTATTTCCTTCTCCACTTAATGTTGCCTGTTATGGGAAGTATATAGCTTTGAAAAGTTGAATCATTATTTATGAGGATCAGTACAGCTGAAAGGTGTTACTGCAACATTGGCCATATGCAACCTCATTGAAAATGGAATTTGTATGGAATATCGCTGCTGGCAAGTTATGATTAGTGCCTGGGGAATTAGAAAATACTGCTGCTTGTTTATGTTTCTTTTCAAGCAATTTAACAGCTTGCCATTCAAGGGAGATTAATTTTTCTTTTACCCTTTTCTGTAGCAAGGTTACAGTTTTTATAATTCAAGATTTTGGCAGATGCTTTCTATAATTTTATTGTTATTTAAATCAGTCCATCTGAATCTTTGTGATATTTCTTAGAAGAGGAAGCATGTTTTACGGCAGACGTGCTGTACTGCAGGTCCAGAAACATTTTTAATTTAGAAAAATATTCTATGTCTGTCTTGTTTGGCTCCTCACGTCTCTGAAACTGTTTGCTGTTTGAATTCCAAATAATGTTGGCTCCTTTCAAGAAATATGTCTTTTAATGGTTCATTGAGACGCTTTTCACTTGAGATAGGGTAGGGAATGATAACAGGGCAGAGTTGCAAAGCTACAGCAAACTATGTTTAATCTTGTAGAGCAAAGATATTTACTACTATAAGCATCTATAATACTCAAATTAATAAATTCAGAGGTGGTTTTAAAACCCATTGAGGTTTAACTTTCTTTAATCAACATCACACCAAATCTTCTTAGCATTTTCTGTCATCTATTTTTGGGAGTTATAAATCCATATCCTGACACAGTTCAAATGCACAACTTATGTCTGCAACCTGTTTTCTACTGTCAAAAAAAAAAAGCTTATTCCCTACTGTTGAAGTTATCTCAAGTTGAATGTGCCTTAAAAACCTTAAAATTAAGCAATATAAGAAACGATTGTGGTTGGTCTTTAATGTGTTTTCTGAACCCTTTTCTGAATTAATTAGATACCATGTCTGATCCACCATCACTGGCAGAGGGTGTATTGGTCTGCATTTCTTCCCTTCTGATCTCTAGTTTGGGAGGTAGTCAGTCCTGCTTCTCAAAGGGAATCTCATGAGTTACACACCATGATATGTTGACATTTCTACTGGCATCACTTTGCCAGAAAGCATGAATGGGGAAGCAGGATAAATGATGTGGGTGCCTTGGTGTGTCCTCTGGGATCTTTGGAGTTGAAGCATATGCTGCAGTATCTTACTGGATTCCAGCCTTCTTGCTTACCAATGGTTACTGGAAGGTATTTGTTTCTCCTGATGTTTCTGGTGCTAGCTTTCTACCTCACCAGTGTAGCAGAGCTTGTGGCTTGCTGTATTTCTCCTTGCATGCCCTGAACAGTGTCAGGTTAACTGTGTGCTTGTTTTATTACCTTAGTGACCTGGTCTATGGATCGCCATGCCCTTAGTAAAGAAAGGCTAGCTGTTGTCTTGTTAGTCTAAATCATGCACAGCTCAAGCCAGGTTAAGAGGAAATGCAGTAAGAACTTCTATTTGTAACAGCTAAAATAGGCAACACACTTAGAAACAGTTATATTATCAAAAAATAAAAGGCAAAAATGCTTAATCTACTTGTACCTAGCTTATACTAGAAAGGTTTTTACACCATCCTACTGATTTGATCCTCTTCTGACAAGATTTTCTTGGTTGCAAATAGCTTACCTTTCAGGTCACATTTACTGGAAAAAGCCTGCTCATGAGCCTCCATCAGTTAGTTCTCCCTCTGATTAGACAAAGCTCTATCACACCATGTCTTTGGGAGCATACCCCAGGCCATTTTCTGAATCTTCAGGAACCTCTCATTTCTTATTCAGTCTTTTCTACAACATTTTTCAGACAGTGCAGTATTAGTCTTTCATCCCCAAACCCATTTCATTTCTGTCTCTCCAGACAAGGCATCATCATTGTTCTTAATTATTTCATTATGTGTTACCTTCTTATACTTGACTGGTTAGCCAAAAAGGGAGTAAATCTCTTCACCTCCCTTTGGGACTTAGTTTTCAGAAAAAATGTCTTCATGGGGAGCTGTATTCTCTACCAATGAGTATATTAGCATAGTCAATGTTGGGCAGAGCTCTGACTGGCTTTTTCCTGTTATTGAGAGAAAAGGTTGGTTGTCAGAAGATAGCACAGGGCTGTGTATTTACCATTTAAGGATAGGCCCACTGAAGTAGGTGACAGGATAGAAGACCTGGGGAGCATAAACTGAAGAGTTTAAGGACCAAGGGCTAGAGAGAAATGGATTTGTAGTGCACTTGGAAAATTGGTCGTCTTTTAACTCTTCAGGGTGCAAATATTTCACCCAGATTATCTCGTTGCCTGTGCATTTTGCACTGTGTATGCGACTGCAGTCTCGGTGAGGGCCTCTCAGCACTGTTATAATATTACTAATAAGGAGTCATGTCTGAAGTCATGTCTTGGTCTGAAGAGAGGCCTTTGGCAGAATGCCATGCTGCTGGAGGGCTTGAGTGAAACCCAGTGGTTTTGCTTATTCATGCAATAGAGTGGGACCCTTTCACTGCAACTTGATTGCATTTAGGCTCGAGAATAAAGACTTGGATAAAAATACCACACACTTAATGTCTCCCACTGCCTTCAGGGAGCTTTACCAGCTCAATGGCAGTTGTCAGCATCTGCTTCAGGAAATGCCACGAGCCTGCTGATCAAGCTGAAAGAACTTTATTCCTTGTATTCTACCTCAGCTGCAGCAAAACATCAAAAGTTAGGGCATTAATAGCAGGTTTCCACTTGTTTCAGTTCATTAGGTTCATTAACTACTCTTTTAGGCTATGGCTATAGGTAACTGCTCAGGGATACAGAAAGCCTGCCTTCTTGTTTCATGCCTTCATTACGAAACACAGACGTGGCAGCCTGGTCTTCCAGGCACTGTGTTTGGAATTCTTGATTGCAATGTTCTTTGTATGGATGCCTGTTATTAAGTTTCTAGTGACTGGAAGGCATCAGAGAAATCAACGATGAGGCTGTAGAGACTTTGCAGATTTCCTTTGTTTTTTTTCTCAGAAGTAATAATTTTGAGTCTGTGCTTTGAAGGATCAGCAGTGCAACCACTTCTAACTGCATTTAACTACATGGGCTAACAGAGAGGATTGTGGATTTTTTACGTCTCCTCTGTAGACTGTCAAAGGCAACCCAGACCACATAGCTTCTGGCCTTTACTAGAACCTATGGAAGAATTGTAATTTTAAAATTGAATTTTTCCTTCTACTGAAACAATAGCTTTTCCTTTTAATTGGCCTTTAATTTTTGGATTTCGTTTCTGGTTCATCATCAACAGGTTTATGCTTTTTAGGCTAAGTTGTAATATGCTAACTCTGTTCCATGCCAAGCATCACTAAAGCCAATGGGAGTGTTCTTAAAAGTACAGTAGCATTAAACATTTTTGAGACCTTCAGTCTGCCCTAAACTCTATGCAGTTGTAGTTCTGCTGTCCCACTGAAGCCATATAGCCATTCTGCCATGTTAATTTGTGGCCTGTTCCCAGCTCAAGAGAAGGGGCTTCCAGAGGTGATATGAGCATAGTAGGGACAACTGGATTGCATGAAGTAATGCAAGCATCCAGGTAAGTTCATTTTTGCTAGTGACATCTGTGAGCTAGATTGAGCAAAATCTAGCAGAGATGATGGGGGGGGGGGGAAACAATCGGAAAAACTTGGCAGGAAGTTTTCATCTTCAATAGCAAATAGAAGAGGTGATAACTTTCATTGCCAAGTCTGTGCTTGTGATGAAGTGGGCTACCCCTCCATTTACATGAATAGCCATTGTCTCATGTTGGATTGCCTTGATAACAGAAAAACATAAACCAGTCACTTGGACATGGGCATCATACTCCTATTTGGAAAAAAAGGAATAACAGAACAGTGATAGGAACTCTACTGAAGTGAAATCCTGGGGAAAAAATATTTTTTTCCATTTTCCTCTCCATTGTGTGACTGAAAGTGGTCCTGCAATTTACTGGCAAGAAGATATGGAACAATATGCACTCCAGCAACCTTGGAACAGTGTGCAGATACCCCTGGGAATTATTTCTACTGAAGAGGGTTGAGGCAGCAATAGGTTTCTGGCTTGCTATTTTTGCAAAACTTTTTTTTTTATAGCTAAGGCTATAAATAGTTGACAGTTCTTAAACTGAATGATCCTCTCTTCCTCTCCAGGATGAGAAACTGGATCAAGGTTTTCAAAGCCAAAAGCCTGCAGCTAGATATCCCTATTAATCATCTGTTTGTAATGTTGCTCAGATTTTGAGGGAATTCTCTTATTGTTACTCTTTTGTGTATGGTGAAAAGACTCACCCAGAGTCTTCCCAATGGGCCGGTGGGGAAGAACCAGAAGCAGGACTTGTCTCCTGCATTTCAGCTCAGAGATCTGCCTACTAGATTATCTTCTATTGTATAGCCATATTTAGAAATTAGAATCACTTAACTTTCAAAACAGTTGAGCCATCTGTAACTCCACCTGGTTTGGATGCAGTTTACTATGTGATCACTGCTTTTGAAAGTTGGGCTGATGAAGAATAACAGGGTAAAATATTCAAACCACAGGAGTAATTGAATATCCAAAGGGCTCCCAGGCACATACACTAAAGCAGATGGCTTCAGTGACTTTCACGTTACTCCGACCAGTACTGGTGGTACCGGTTTGTGTTTCACTCACATCTTTTGCTGGGTTGTGAAAGGTAGGGAGACGTTGTCACCTGTGCTGTCATTTCTGCTACCAAGGTGGTACTTCAGCTGCATCTGGGAGAGCTTACAAGGCGGAACATTTCAGTCTTAAAAATGGGATTTAGTCCTTATATAATTTAAGAGGTTTTTTCAAAGATTTTTCTCTATGAGTTTACTTCAGAGAAGATAGCTGTGAAAGTACTGGCCATGGTGATCATAACGGAATTAAGTAGAGTTGCATGTGCCAGGGGTCAATGGTAATCACTCAGTATTGGAAGAACAGGGCTTCCAGTTATGAAGGATGCATTGTGCGCATTTTTATTTTTTACCTTTTGTAATCAGTCACCCAACCCCTGATAGGGCTGTTAGGTTTCAACCCATCCAGTCCAGAGTATGTCTATATTTGGGTTCTTTGCCTTCATGTATCCTGCAACTGACATTTTCATTAACATTTAGGATGATCACATAGGTGCTGACATCCTTCACAGTGGGAAGCTTTAAGAGTTGTATTGATTTGGAAGGGAGGAGCTTTACTCTGGCACATCAAACAGTCTTTCCTATATGCACTTCTAATGTGGAGCCAGTATTTAAGGAAACCATTCCTCTTCAGATAGAATAGTCTGAAAAGAGATGTAACAGTTTTGAAACACTGTTTTTACAGGAATTTTTTTATTATTTTATTTGTGAGAAGGTGAATCCTCTTGATTTCAGGGAAGAGATTTAAAATCAACTTTTGGAAAGCTTGTAAAAATATTAGCAAAATACAAACTAGTGTTATTGTGAGTCAGGTTACCTGCACGTATTTTTTTCCTCATCAGACTGCTATTAAGTAAAAAAAACTATCTGAGGGGAATATATAACACATCAGAATATTGACTCAAATCATAGCAAATTGAAACAGAAATATTTTAGATTGAGGCACTTATTATGAAAGAGGTGGTTACTAGCTTAGAAACTAATGTAGAGATTTGTTTGAGCCACAGGGAAAGAAAACAGCCTAAAGAACATGGCACGCACCTTCCAGTTTGCAGGATAGTGTAAGGTGATCCTATGAGATAAAAGTCAGTGGTGAAGTTTTCTCATGCTTAATTGAACCAAGTATATATATTTATGAATGAATTAATAAGCTATTCCAGAAATATCCTAGCTTTCTCTGAGAATTGTTCAGGAAATGAAAAACACTTATGTAATGTTAAAGGAATGAAAGGAAAATTTCTCAGCGTTAGAGAAGGGAAAATAAAGCTTCACTCTAAAATCCTTAGTAACCTAACTACACTAAGAAACTAGATCATTAGAAATCTAAAGTACATGCAAAAGTGTGTTTTGAGAGCACATCTCAGAATCTCTTAAAAGTATTGTAATGAGTCAGTAGCCCTAATTTTTAGATGTGACCAAAAAGAGTTTAGAACTGTGCATGCATGTATTTTTGCCTTTGTCCAATGTGGTTTAAACTCCATTTTTCTCCCTTGATTCTGGATCTGCCTTTCTCTGTGACAGCCAGGTAGCTGAAGAAGGTTGCTGTAACGTCCATTGTTTGCCAGCAATTCCAGGCAGTGGTATACGTGCCAGGAGGGCCAGAGCTATACGGGATGCCTGAACGTGCCTTGTTCTCCGGCTGCAGGGAATATGTGGGAAGCAGACCACTTCTGTTTCACCAGAAGCACTTCTTGCACTGAGGTGCTAGTTATTCTTGGTTAGCACAGGTGGGCAAGTGAGCCATGTCCAAGGAAAACGTAGGCTTTTTTTTAGAGATTTGAGGGAGGTATGTTACAGATATTTTCCAGTTAGTGCAGGGCCGTGACTTTCTTACCTTCTTTGCAGTTCATTTGCTTAAGTTGGTGAAAAGGCTTGTCTGGTGGTAAAACTTTCTGTCTTTTCTAAGGTAGTTGTCCATTTCTTGTATTCTGATAAGAATCTTTTTAGCTATGAACTACTAAAAAGGTCATAGCTTCAGAGTCCAAGTCAAAGAAACTTGGCTGGCAACTTCTTAGTAGTCTTGTAAACCTATTAAACCTCAACAGCAGGAGAGACACAACAGTCTAGATTACAGTTAGGATTTAACAAATTCTCAGTTTCAGCTCTTTCCTAGGATGACAACTTTTGAAAAGGCTTTGCATCTCTTTTGGACCCCTCGGCATTTTACTGAAGTAATCTTTATTTGTTTTTTAACCCCTATCCCTGATAACCAAGCATTTTTCAGTTTGGTATAACACTATGATTTTTACTTACAGGCAACTCCAGCATGCCCTTTATGTGGGTCACATATTCCTCCTCCTCTATATTGGTCTAGGATTTCCAATTATTTCCATATTCATTGGGTTCAGTCACTACACAGCCGATTGAAACAGGCAGGCTGCTCAATGTCTTTTCCACTCCAGGAGTAATTTAATCAGGGAGTGACTGCATTATTTTTTCAGAGAGCAGAGCTGTGTATGCCAGGTGATCTGCAGCAGAGAACAGCATCATTATTAAAAAGACCCAGGCATTTCATGCCATTTTGTGCTTCTGCAACTTGTAGTGCAGCTAAAGGTACTGTCTTGATGTACTTTCTAATATGCATGATTCAAATGTAATCAGTTAGAGGAGGTGTAGAAAAGAGGATGGATGAGTCATGGGACTGTATTTATATTGTATGAGATGATTGACTTTCAAAGCTGTTGGGTCCTGCAAGATCATTAATCACTGCTGTATTTTTTTTACAGAAGTGCTGGTACTCACAGAGCAGATAAAGTCTATGTCTTTAGTTTCCCTCCGGAGTTCCATCCTAGAGTTAAAATGGAAGCTTGATATTGGTACATTCCCACAGAAATATTTCAACTTTTGTAAAACAGCAAGGGAGAGAATTTGCTGTGAGGGGGAAGTCTTCAGAGAGTCCTTGCATCCATTGTAATCATCTTGGTTGACTAATGAGCTCTTCTCCAGATGACTGGAGAGAATAGGTGAGCTTTTGTTATTACAGGGAACCTTAGGTCCATGAGAATTTCCTTCCACTGGGAAAAGCTAACTGGATGTCCCTTGCTATCAAGGGGCATCCAAGGGAAGGGTAAGCTCTTTTCCAGAGTTACCAAGGAAAGAGGGAAGGTGGGGGTGAGACGGATCACAGAGTCCTGGTGTGATAAATGTCTGTGCTGTGGTAATTTCTTGCTGCTGAGCGCTATTATTTAGGTGAACATCAGCTTGAGGTGACAACTGCTTTTTTCTTTGGAGTCCCTGGGCCAGATTGTGAGCAGGTGGGCATGATTTCATGCTGGTGGAATCACACTTGGTCAGCTGAGCATTGTCTGCTGGGAGTGGCACTGCAAAACTGTCCTCCTCAGTAAGACTTTCCTGCCACTTCTTTTAAGAGTTTTGTTTTTACCTTTGTCTTTCAAAAAAAAAAAAAATCTGTGAATTTGAAGAATTAGAACCAAATTGTGTCCACAGTTCCTCTCAGCTTTAAGGTGATTGTGATAAAATTATCTGACTCTTGAAGAAATCTAACTGACATTTTAACCTTTACAGCGGCATGTTAAAAGCTTTCTTGTTGGTATAGGCCTGTTTAGTTTCTTGTTTTCTTGCTGCGACTGTCATGGGCAGCTGCGGTCTTGGCATTTCCCTCCCCCCCCCCCCTTATTTGAAGTAAATAGGTTTTTTTCCAATTAATGTCCATGATAACATACCCAGGGGGAGGGAAAACCCACCACCTTCTGCAGGATTCTGATATTTCATATTGAGATTCTTGGAGAAGTAGTATTTAGCATATTAATCATGACACTAACTCTTACACTGCTAGGGTTGGATTTGGCTTGTCAAGTTCCAGATGTCTTTAAGTTCAGTGTCTAGTTAAAGCTCCTTGACTGGGTTTCCATGACAGCCAGTGAAGAGAAGAAGCCACAGAGAGTGATTTCATCTTAAGTACATATCCACTTCTGATTTCTTTCACCATCTTATCTAAATACATAATTACAGATTGCATCATCATTATTGTTTTTGCTACAGTTGGAAATATCAAGAAGCAGAGAAAATTACTTGCACAGGGTCATATTACCTCCAGGAAGGAGACTTTGCTTGCATAGGCTGGTGTTCAGTCCTATAACATAATGTTGTATGTATCTGTCATCTACGAATTGATCAGGGCTGTCTTCCAGACCAGTTTACGGACCCTTTTGTCCTGGTAAAGATGTTGGAACCTGCACATGGTGACCTAGAAAGTATAGTAGTGTTTTGGAAAGGCTCTGATGTGCTGCATGCTAGTCACCTCAATGCAGTGAGAGCGCTTTTGCTCTTCCTTACAATGTCCTTTTGTGTTTACTCACATGGGGCTTTTTTCAAGAGAGGGCTTATTTCCAAGTGGGCTGTAGTGTCATCTTTGCCTGCTGAATGACACAACTCTTGAGTTGTAGCTCCTAAGCTAATGGTATGTACTTTCTACTGAACTTTTGGACTTTCTCATTGAACTGATTTATATGGTCAGGCAAGCATTTCAGATCTCTTAGGACTGAGGCAACAAAACATGGAAGTGTGGTTTTGATCTGAAGTGAGAAAAGCAGGCAGGAATTATTCACAACTCTTTATTGACACTTTTTCTATTACACAGGGCAGTTTCCTTTGAGTTATGCCTATTTTCTGGCTAAATCTTTAATTGTTTTCCTCAGCACGCTGTGTCTTTTTCTTAATTTTGATCTTTTTTTGATCGTACTGTATCTTGCTGGTGATCCAGATTAAAATAAACCTTTCACTTAGGCTCTTCAAGCATGTGTTTCAAGATAGAGGGGAAGAATTTCCAAATTGCATTGTTGTTTCTCAGATCAGAAAGCGGCTAGGACATCAAAACTTATCAGTAGAGAAAGTTTGTTGCAATCCACAGGGGAAGAACAGATGAAGTCTCTGTGTTGTGATGCCTAAGTAAAAATTAAGGCCAGAGTCTGCATTTGATTCCACATAGGCTGCAGTTAGAATTGGATTTTAGCCAGTGTCCCAAGCTAAAACTGACATGAAGCTGCTTTTGCTTTCATGTAGCACAAAGATCCCCAAATAGCTGTCTTAAAATTAATCCAGACGTGGCTTAGGTGATACAGGAGAAAACACAGAAGCGAAAAGCTTCAGTCTTTCCCAGTGCATAATTCATCTAAGTCTGTGATGCCAAGCTGGCTTACAATATCACCATTGTGATTTATTGACACCATTGTCAATACTGCACTTTGTGTTCTTGTCTCTTGAATAGTCCTATTTAATGTTCAAGAAATGTCAGTTTATACTGAAATCCAATTTGCTGGTAGGTCCCAGTGATTGAAGTTTGACTCCTGGTGAGACAGGGCAGAGAGCTGTTGTATGTCAGTATTGCTCAGCCTTTTTGGTGCTCTATATTTTGTGTCCTCATAACTGTCTCCAGAACACAATCTCTCATGCTGAACATCTATGTTGGTCCAGGTTTTCACCAAGTGGATGGCATACTTAACACAGTAATTTTCATCTTTCCTGCAGCACTTCAGGATGTGCAGTCTTGACAGCCTGTACTTCGTGTCTCTTTCCAGGGTTCATTTGACATCTCCTATTTTTTTCCTCTGTCTCGATGTTTGATTAACAGTTTACATAACTGTACTGTGATGCTAATTGCATTATCTGTGAGTAATCCAAGACATGCAGACTGACATTTGATTTTCAGTAGTATAGTAACTGGGGAAGAGATCAGCTTTGTCTTCACAAATATTATATTCAGATGCAGCATATATTGTCATATGTTACCATTGCAATTTGTGCAAGTTGCATTGCAATTTGTGGAAATTTTCTGAAAGATGGAAAATAATAATTGATTCCCATGAAGTGATGTTGGAGTGCTTGGCAATGCAGTGCCAGGTATGTGGCGGGGACCTGGGCTCCCACACTGTGGAAGGAAACAGAATGAGGCTGACACAGACGAAAGAGGTAACACTGATAAGCTGTAAGGAACTGAAGAGGAATCTGGGTTCAAAGTTTTTAGGCATGGTTCTTGTTCCCAGATGTCCCAGGAGCTCAATTAGGAGTCCAGAGTGCTGAGTTGAGGTTGGCTTTTGGTCACAGAGCAAATGCAAATCCATGCCAGAGAATTCCGCAGAAAATGATTCTTCCAGGTGGCTTGTAGAAGATATCTAGGCTATGTTTTGACCTTATCTTTCAGGCTCTGTTGCTGCTCACGATGGGAATGGGAACATAAGTGGGGAAATGCTGATGATAAATAAACAGCGATACCTTCAATTCAACTGCATCACCAGGCAGGTAGCTAAGAGTCTCTGAAGCACAGAGGTGTGGGTCTGGGGAGGGAAGCAGAACAGTCAGGAGTGTATGGGGAGACAGAAAGCCAGATAGCAACACCTGCCTAAGGTCAGAGAGAAGGGCTAAGCTTTGTACGATGAGGATATATAGGGATGTGTCTTTTCTGACACTTGGGTTTTTTCCTCCCATGGCTTATTAAGTTTCTGTGAACAAATAAAAGATGTTCTCTTCCTGATGTAGCTTGGCTGAGTCACTCTGTTTCATAACAGTCACAAGTGCCCAGCGAGTTTGTTGTAGCTGGATTCAGGCCCATTGGGTCTTGCTGAGATAAATATACTTGGTGGAAAGGGGTTTTAAGAGCTTCCTAACCCAGCCTGTGTTTGGGAAGAGCAAAAGCTGAGAGTTGCTTGCTGGTAGAGGCTGCACGCGGAAAATAGGAGAGTCACTTGAGTAAGGCTCCCGGTCCACTCCTCACTCCTTCATGAGAAGAGGTGTGGTTCTGGTCCAGGCCCTGTTGTGCTCTCAAAGGCTCTCTGGATGTTCTCTGCAAAAATGTACATCTTGAATATGTGGGGTTTGGGTTTTTTTCCCCCCCCCCCCAACACATCTCAGAATCCAAGCCAGCTGCTACAGGGCCATCCCTTCAGCAAAACCACTTCAAACCATGTTGAGGTTTTGTGGCTCTTTGTAGCTGTGAACTTATTCACAGCCAATTTCTTCACATTGCAAGGTTATTTTAGCAACAACATGTTTCTAAGTGGTTTCCACAAATGCCCTCATCTTTTGTCTCCTCTTACTTACTCCTCACTTCCTTCTAAATACATTTTTCCATCCCTTCAGCAAAGCAAAGGGAGTTATGTGCCCCCAACTTGGGTATATCAGTGCTAATGGCCAGACTGGAGGAATGCTTGAGGACAGCACAATCTGCAACTTAACCCAGCCCCTTCTGTTTCCTAGAATGAGGGTTACAGGTTGGAGCGTGCAGTTTGTGTCTTCATAAGCGTATGGCTTGTATGCATGCATGCGGTCTGAGCGTTCAGCACCTGAAAATCAGAGCCTGTAAACAGCCTGCCGCATTAGGAAATCTAGGCTGTGCTGCTTGTTTACTTTGAGTATAAATGTCATCTTGGCAGGCGATACATCTCCTCCCTTGCATACACAAAGTTTGTAATTTGATTTCTGAGCTTAAATGGCATAGGCTCGGTAATGAATTTTAAAGCTTGTATTTCTGTTCTTTAGTGACCACATGCAACGTGATGTGAAGGTGCAAAGCACGTTGGTGTTCTTTGAAGCTGCTTTCAGCTGTTCTGTTACGGTGTATGTGTTGAGCTAATCAGTGGGATTTGAGATTGAATAGAGGAATTAAGGAGAAAAAAAATGGTTATTGTTAATTTTCGATGACATTAGGGCACAGACTGGTCTAAATAATGGCTCCTGGCTGTGGCATCTTGCAAGATGGTCTACTCGCAATGTTAATTAATAGCAGTCACTACTACTGTACAGATATTTTGGACTGACCCAATATTTTGCAAAAATCAGTGCCAGCAAAACAGATTTAGTTTCAGCAGTTAATACTGTTCTAAGCCTTGGAAAGAACCTCAGTAATTTTTTCCTTTAAAATGAAACTAAAACTTGCACAATAAATCATTATGACATTAGTAATAATTTTAATTTTTCTATTTAGCATATACATAGATACTCTCTGTATTTTTTCTTCCAAGTGATTTGGGAATTAAGACAAATCCAAAGTGTCCTGATGCCTGATTAGATTAATGGCATTCCAGAATAAATGGCAAAAGTTGTTGATAAAGTGCATGTTTACAGGAAAAAAGTAGCAAACAGTACTAAATGTATCCAGCTGTAAGCCTCTGAAAATAGTTTTCGTGGTGTGTCTGCTGTGCTTTTGAAATCTACCTAGGAGTCATAGAATCAGAGGTGTGAAAAGGTTTGCTTTCCATCACTACAGCTGACTGTTGTTTTCAGTAGGAAATTGTAATATGAAAATTCTTTCTAATTTGATTTATCAGGAGTTACTGAAGTAATCTGTGTGGCTTTGTCGTGTTATCTGACAATTGTGAATAAGCTGTAGTGTCTTGTGTTCTTGACATTATGTTTCTTTGAATGAGGTGCTTTGTCTACGATACAGGGAAGTGTGACTTGATGGTTTTCTGTTACAGTAGAACTAGTACTACCTGTTACAAATGTTCCTTTTCTGTTATCGTGTCATCATTACCCTAACTCTTTACGGAACTTCCCTTTTCCAAAGGAAAAAATTTCCAGTGACCATCCCAGTAACATCCTTTTTGTGGGATGACTTTTTTATTTTACATGTTTCCATGTCTGTCTTTAATGAAATGCAAATTCTAGCTCTGCTTCCACGGTACACCATCTCCTTTTAGCAAGTGCTTTGTTTCAAGCAGCCTGACTGTGCAGTGCTTTAGTTGTGTGAGAAACCTCATCTAGTTAGATCATTGCTACACTGGTGAAAAAAGTGGTGTGTCCTTTAGAAAGCTTTTAGTGTTCCCAGTGATGGATACAGTGGTTCCCAGCTGAGACTGATCGGGTGTTTATAATACCAGGAAATGGGCATGCTGGGGTCTTTAAAATCACATGCTTTTGGTGTAGAAAGCTTTTAAGCTGAACAGCCTGGGCTGTCTTCCATGGGTATGGTGGAAGCATTTTCTGGTCATTTTGTGATTTATTTTTTTTTAACAGCTTTGCAGACTGAAATGGATGAAGCCTGAGAACTGCCCCATCTAATGAATACAGCCTGCATTCTGCGGCATTGTGCTGAAGTGTGGATTTGGGTTGAGGGAGGGCTGTGTTTTGCCTGTGCTTCGGAGCATGAGCGGTTGAACTTTGTTTATATCTTTGCAGGCCATACAGTGTGCTGCTAAGGAATGCTCTATTTCATGAGCCTCTAGCGGAGTGCGTTCTCAGGGAATGACTCCTAGCTTGAATTACTCCAGAAAAGGAGGCTGCCTAAAAGCAAGTCTTCCTACCCATTACAGTGAGTTGTCTTTACTTTTGCCTCCCTGGATATTGCTGGATATTAGGGACCCATACCTAGAGGCACCTCCATGTGCAGTTCAGCCTCTGAGGAAGCCGCTTCTCAGCTGCTCCTCTTGTCTGCCTTTAGACTGTGAATGCTTTTTTTCCTGTGCTAATGGATATCGAAGGGCCCATCCTATAACTGCAACCTGTTTTTTTTGTCTGCAGCTGTACTCCTTAAACCACAGTTTCCTACTTGTAAAGGAGAATGTGCTTGGAGGGAGTGAATTTCATGGGACATCTCTGGAAGTCAAGGAGGAGTGGGTAGAGCCTCCACCTAGCAAAAGGTGCACACATCAAAATAGTGATCCTGAGGGCATGCGCTTCTTAAAAGAAGGAAATGCAAAATGAAGCTGTGAGATCCTGACCGAGGTATTTGCCTTACATCTGCTCCTCAAATTCCTTCTCTCTGCCCCTGTGTGACGGATTCATGTGAAATTCCAGATCTGCCAACAGCTGAGGAACCTCGCTGTGTAGCTGCAATATATGCACAGTATTTAGTTTTAGGGTCCTAATTTTGAAGTCTAAGATAAGAATCTAGGAGGATTCCTAATTTCAAGGTATTTACCATTTTCTTACTCTTTTTCCTCTGGGCTGGACCCATAGTTTGTACCATATTTAAAGTTCCAGGGCTGATTGCCAGCACTAATGTGTCATTTCAGTAGACCACCAGGCTGGTTCTGCTCAGGAGAATGAAGAAGCTATGGGCCACTATCTGGTATTTGATGCCTTGCTGTCACAATAGGTTCACTGGGGGCCCAACTGGATGTGACTTCTATTGTGCAAGTGTGGAAAAGTAAGGGACATCATTGTTCTGGAGAGGTTTACCATGTAGAAATATGAAATGGGTAGAAAGAAGACCTAAAGAGAGCTCAAAGTGTGCTAGGAATCTGCGTAGCTTTCATCTGGAGCAGACCCCACCACCTGGGAGCCTGGCTATTCTGAAAGGAATGCAGTGAGATCCCACGTGGAGCAGTTGGCTCTGACATCACTGATAATGATGGCAATATTTGCTACTCAAAGTTGGGACGAAATGGCTTTATTTATTTAACCATCTGTTTCCAACAGATTCTCACCATCTTTTTCTTTTATCCACAGATTACTTTTATACCCATATGCCACATTTTGCTGTTCTAACAGCTTCTCAAAGGATTGCTATTTTTAGACCTATAATAATGGATGTATGCATGACTCCTCAGCTAGCAAGCAGCTTGTTAACTCAGATTGGTGCCTGGTTTTTGCATTTCTTATATTCCAAGTCAGCTATACATTTTGAGGTAGAATATCTGGGATAAAACAGAAGCAGGTGTATAAAACCAAAGAGGAGGTCAAGAACATGTGGGGTTTTTTTGTTGTATTCTTTCTCTTTTCTGCTGAGTGCATCTTGGGTGTGTTGGACTTACTGGAGGCGTACTCTATGTTGCACTGCAGAGGTTGTGTGATGTCCAGTAGTCCTGTACAAGTGGCTGAAGTCAGAAATAAAATGAATAGACAGTAGGACACTGGATTAGTCCTACAGGAGGCAAGTCAGTGTGTCAAAGTTATCAGGAGGTTTCCCACCTACTAGCACGTTCCCTCTGTTTAGCTGTGGTCTTCTGCTGTAATGAATACGCTGTAGTTATGTAAAGTAAGTTAGTTGGCTTAGTGCCATGATGCTTACATATAGCTCTTCAGTGAAATAATCATGCGGAATAGGTGGTCTGGGGGACCATTTGCCCCAGTCACCCACAGGCATCTGACAGACCAGATGGTTAAGTTAGCCAGGTAAATTCCCTGGGCTCCCAGCAGGAATGTTGTTCTTGTTGTGTTTAGATGGAATCAGGTAGATAATTCAGTAGCTAAGTGCAGGAGCCTGACATTAAGGTAATGCGAGTAGATACCTCGGCATGCATATCTCTTACAGTAAACAAGGGAGAGTTCTGCCTATGACTGTATCCTTGTCCCAGTGGGGTTATCTATAAGATAATTATGGTCTTTGAATTTTCCAGTTATTTTTGAGGGAATACACTTTTCTTTGTCCTTTTTGCCTGCAACATAGTAGAACTGGCTGAAGTACTAATCAAGAAAAGCAGCTGTTAGAAATGGTTGTCCTCCTTCAGAAGTAGCTAAATCCAGTACCTAAACAGCTAGAAGCATGTGGCTTCTCTGACAAAGGAGGATGTGGAAGAATACCAATTTTGAAGCAGTGGGGGGCCAAAACTGTGTTAAAAATCCAGAGGAGTAATGAAGAAATGTAACATTTCCCAAATAGGAGAATTGTTTCTGGTGCATGTCTGTCGTAAAATACAAACTTATGCTTAGGGAATAGGTTGATCATCAAAATTACAAAGGTTAGAAATATTTCTCTGCTACACATGTTTTTTTCGCACCTTCCAAAGCACTTGGTATCCCCTGCCAGAGGCAATGTAGACCATTAAATGGATGGCTGATCTGCTCTGCTCTGTCAAGCAGCTTCTCTTACCTATATTTTCTTTTAAAAACACAGGGATTTCCCTCAGCTTCTCCAATTTTACTGATGAGTTTTTTGTCATGCTTTCAATGCAGTCAAGCCGAGTTTGTTGTCAAGGGTACATACCAGAGGAGAGAATTAAACCGCCACAATCCCCTGTGCATGCTCTTACCTAGTGCTTAAAAATGCTCTTTTTATGGAAGTTTCATTTAAAGCAGGTATGAGTTGCCTTTTTTCAATTGCTCTGCATCCACACACTGACACCGCTTGCTCATATTTCATTCTTTCCTATAGGATCTTTCAGCTGGTGTTTTCCAGCTAACATCTTCCACCAACAGTTGCTTTCCTACCACTTTTAGCAAGAAAGTGTTAAATTCTTTTGTCATTTGTTCTTAAGATGCCAGTCCTGGAAAACTCTGTCTGTTAAATTGACTGCAGCTAGGAAAAAGAGATGCTTTTCCATCAATAGGAGAACCATTATTCTTTTAGGGACCATTTAAATACTTGTAGTGAGACATTTTGTTGCTGTTTCTAATAGCCCTTGTTGGACTAATTCTGTGATAATAGAACAATATACAGAAAGAAGCTGGTGGAGGTGTAATGTTAAAAGAAATACAGGTCTCACCCAGTTTATATGGAATCCTTCAGCTATTTCGTTAGTGTAATGGATTTCCATCTCTGACCTGTGAGATTGCAGAAACTTTTTTCTTATCTACTCCTCAGCTGAGTGTTACAGCTCATTGATAATGAAATCAGCAGGAGTAATTGCTTATCAGTATAAGGACTTTAAATCTTTAGACCTGTAATCCAGAATGCATTGCACAATTACAGTAAACCTTTCAGAGAAGTTAGTGGGACAATGTACACTTGTAAGAGACTACAGAAAACAGCCACATTTCCTTTTCCATGGGTTAGAAAACAGGCAGAGTAAAGGACATTGGCTTGGGGGCAAGAATATCTTCCTCTGAGTTAAACTGCCATGGATTCCGTTGAAAATGGTATGATTTTAATATTCTACAGAAAACTGCATTAGAAGGAGGGGAAGGGAGAAAGTAAAGGCACAGCAGCAATTTTTTCTTTTTATTTCATTAGCCAGCACACATTCTAGCCAATCTTTGCTAAAATAAAAAATAGTGCTATCATTTGCAGGCACATTTCCATATGAACAGAAACAAAGAGTCGGTAGCACGAAGCTTCATTTCATAAGGAAATCTCTTTTCTTCAAATATTCTGGTAGGTTATGAGAATTATACTTTTTTTTTTTTTCTATTCCTGTTTTCTGAAAAGCTTTATAAATGCACCTAATTTCAGGAAACTGTTTTCTTTAAAAGATGAACTATCCTTAAAATAAAAACAAAAAGAAGTTGGGTTTGCATCAACTTTGATACATGACTTGTTAAATCAAACCAAGCCAGATACCTTTGTGGTACAACAACAACAAAAAAATGTTAAAGCATAAGTTCATGTAGTGTATGTTATTTCATAACTTTGCATGAAACATGCTTTGCTTCTGATTGAAGCCCGAAGTTGTTGTTTTAAGAGAATAGGCTCTTTGGAACCTTTCAGGAAATGCTGACCTGACTGTGGGGTGTGCTTCTCCTGTGTAACAAAAGGGGGAAAAAAAAGATAGCTTTTACTGGCAAGGGAAACTAGTTTTACTTATGTCATCAATCAGCTCTGTGTAAGAAAATCAGGATGCCTCTTGTGTGAACTGTTAACATCTAACGTTTCTAGCTGAATGGCTGGTTTTTAAGAGCTATTGACAACTAGGAAAGAACTGCAATTAAAATCTCCATAACAAACCACAGTTTTAATCCCAGATATGAATAGAGTTCAATGAGGGAACTTAAATTTCTTGATGGCCAATGAGAACTTAAATTATCTTTATGGCTGTAAATTATATCGGAGAGATGTAAATTAGTATGTCAAGACTACTTGTTTCAATTGAGGTATTTTATAAATAAATTGAAAGCATAGATCCCATTTTCAATATGATTTGAGCATCAGAGATGAAATCTTACAAATCAAAGTAACTGTGAGCAGGTGTCCCATAAACACTTGAAACTGTGGCTTGGATTACTTAACCTAAAGGATATAGAAATGTGACGACATTTTTCATAAAATTAAAAAAATATTTTTTCTTATAGCCATTTGACCAAAAGCAATGTTTTCTGTGGGCCTGTGTGCATTCTGGCATTTTCACAGAAACCCACAAAACCTGACATGAAGTGGAAAGTTGAAGCACTGTGATTTGTTAAGTCAAAACAAAGTAGCCATTCTCGACGTATTGAAATATTTTATTTAAAAATAAATCCATATAAGTGGATAGTTCTTTACTTTTTGCTTGTTTCCAGGTTTTTTTTCAATTCCTTTTTGGAATAAGAATTTCATGGTCAAGTAGATAGACTGTAAAATATAAAATATAGAAAGCCTTCCTTTCTTTTTCCCCCTCTGCCTGGATCTTTTCTGCAGAGACTTTGCTGTATTTATTTTTTCAAGTTCCCATAATAAAGAATTGGCTAGTTTAATGATGAAGGTGAAGTCAGTGAGATTCAAATATTCTGTGAGCTTCAAATAAAAAGAAAAATGAAAAAGATATTTGGAAACTTTCTCTAAAAAGAGAAAAATTGTTTTACAGAAACAACTAAAAAAGCTTGGGCTTTTCAGAGTTGCTAGGAGACTCTTCTGATATATATTTTGACCAAAACCACGTATCAAAACTGTGGTGACGAACTAAATGGGACTCTGTGGCATGTGTTGTTTCATAGCAAGTGCTAACCTGGGGAAGGAAGGAAATGGGGGCTGAGTCAGGGGACTGGCCTCTTCCTGCCAGTCAGTGCTGACCAGACTGATAGGGAAATGCAGATCAGCAGAGCTTGGGGGTTGGTACCTGAGCTATGAGCACTGTCAATGCTGCATGTTTTAGAGCTGTGTGTGGCGCTTGGGTGACCTGCCTCAACACTGAACTGGGTTGCAGTTATTTTCTGGCTTCCTGGTTATTAGTTTGTAGTCTGAAACTTGATTTTCTTTTGTAATGTAAACCACAGCTGAACAGTAGTCTCGGTCAGCAGTATTAGTCCCTATCCTGATAATTCTTGCTCAGCCTAGATAATTATACCAAACCCTCTGTACCTTGTCCACCAAGATGTTTTTTCTCTTGTCCCCTTTACTCTTAATTATTTTATTTGAAGCACTGTCTTGATACCAGCAAATTTCATTTGAAGTACAGGGAGCACAAAATTTAGGGCTCTGCATGACCACGAGAATATAACCTTAGACTTGCGGGAGCCAGATGTCTCTCTTCAGTTCCCACATGCTGGACTCAGGAGGGAGGAAACTTCCTCTGCTGTCAACTCTGCTGGAGTTAATGAAGTTCAAGTCCACCATCCAGCTTGGTACAGGGGATTCTAGATGTACAGGCAATTTCTGGCACGGAGAGGAGGGAATCTCCAGGTCAGATTGAATTGTTCTGTCATCTCAAAACTATATTGCTGCCTTACAAGAGCTTTGATAGGATAGGGACCTTAGAATCATAGAATCATAGAATCACCTCGGTTGGAAAAGACCTTTAAGATCATCAAGTCCAACCGTTAACCTAGCACTGCCATCCCACCACTAAACCATGTCCCTAAGCACCTCATCTATCCTTCTTTTAAATACCTCCAGGGATGAGGACTCGACCACCTCCCTGGGCAGCCCATTCCAGAGCCTGACAACCCTCTCGGTGAAGAAGTTTTTCCTAATGTCTAGCCTAAACCTGCCCTGGCGCAGCTTCAAGCCATTCCCCCTCGTCCTATCATCTGTTACCAGGGAGAAGAGGCCGACCCCCACCTCGCTACAGCCTCCTTTTAGGTAGTTGTAGAGAGCGATCAGGTCTCCCCTCAGCCTCCTCTTCTCCAGACTAAACAACCCGAGTTCCCTCAGCTGCTCCTCGTATGACTTGTGTTCCAGACCCCTCACCAGCTTGGTTGCTCTCCTCTGGACCTGTTCCAGCAAGGCAACATCTTTCTTGTAGTGAGGGGCCCAAAACTGAACACAGTATTCGAGGTGCGGCCTCACCAGCACCGAGTACAGGGGCACGATCACTTCCCTACTCCTGCTGGTCACACTATTCCTGATACAGGCCAGGATGCCATTGGCCTTCTTGGCCACCTGGGCACACTGCTGGCTCATATTCAGCCGGCTGTCAACCAGTACCCCCAGGTCTTTTTCCACCAGGCAGCTTTCCAGCCACTCTTCGCCAAGCCTGTAGCGCTGCATGGGGTTGTTGTGACCAAAGTGCAGGACCCGGCGCTTGGCCTTGTTGAACCTCATACAGTTGGCCTCGGCCTATCGATCCAGCCTGTCCAGGTCCCTCTGCAGAGCCCTCCTCCCCTCCAACAGATCAACACTACCACCCAGTTTGGTGTCATCTGCAAATTTACTGAGGGCACACTAAATCCCCTCATCCAGGTCATTGATAAAGATATTAAACAAGACTGGCCCTAAAACTGAGCCTTGGGGGACACCGCTTGTGACCGGCTGCCAACTGGATTTAGCTCCATTCACCACGACTCTCTGGGCTCGGCCACCCAGCCAGTTTTTAACCCAGTGAAGAGTATATCCATCTAGGCCATGAACTGCCAGCTTCTCCACGAGAATGCTATGGGAGACTGTGTCGAAGGCCTTGCTGAAGTCCAGGTAGACAACATCCACAGCCTTTCCCTCATCTACCAGGCGGGTCACCTGGTCATAGAAGGAAATCAGGTTGGTTAGGCAAGACCTGCCTTTCGTGAACCCATGCTGACTGGGCCTGATCCCCTGATTGTCCTCCATGTGCCTGGTGAGCACACTCAAGATAAACCGCTCCATAATCTTCCCCGGTACCGAGGTCAGGCTGACTGGTCTGTAGTTCCCCGGATCCTCCTTCCGGCCCTTCTTGAAGAGAGGCGTCACATTTGCCAACCTCCAGTCATCTGGGACCTCCCCTGTTCTCCAGGACTGCTGATAAATGATAGAGAGTGGCTTGGCAAGCTCCTCTGCCAACTCCTTCAGCACTCTTGGGTGGATCCCATCCGGCCCCATAGACTTGTGGATGTCCAGGTGGCATAGCAGGTCAAAGACTGCTTCCTCCTGGATTATGGGGGGTTCATTCCACTCTCTGTCCCCATCTTCCAGCTCAGGAGGCTGGGTACCCTGGGGATAACTTGTCGGGCCATTAAAGACCGAGGCAAAGAAGGCGTTGAGTATCTCAGCCTTTTCCTCATCTTTAGTGGCAATGTTCCCCCTTGCATCCACTAGTGGATGGAGGTTCTCCATCTTAAGTTACTGTAACTGTACTTTAACACCCAACAGCTTTTCTCAAAGCAGTGGACTTCCATTGTGCTTTGCAGGTGCAGCTGAAAGGCTGGTCTGGTGGCAGCTAAACGTGTAAGTGCTTATATAGCCCTGACTAAAGCAGTCCCAGGTAAATACCGTGACACGCACAAACGGCTTTCCACTCTGCAGCTCAGCCTAGCTAGGTTTTCCTGTTTCTGAACACAACAGTCATGCATGTTTGTGCATTTTTATCCATGTATAAATGACTCTCCTGCTTAATTAGATACACGCTAAACTTTTCACTGATTCATGATTACATGAATGTCTGCGCACATGCACTGGGCTCCAGATCTCATCAGAAGTCTGGCTGTGGTATTGTGTGATGTACATCTGGCAGAATCCTCAGGGATCCTGGCATAAAGTGACATTATTATGTACTTTGTACAAAAAAATATCTTAAGTAACAACCATGTGACATGATCATAAAGGGATGGGTTTAAATCCACAAGCATTGATAGAGTGTCCCTACATAGGTGTAGATCCCTTCATTTTTACAGGCCTTGCTGCTGCTGACCTGAGCTACTTTTGTAAGGCTGTGGTCATCTTTGTTTTTAAAAGGAATGACTGTTCATTCCTGTGGTGGCAGTCAGTTTTCTTTTGCTTGTGTAAATCACAGAGTGCGCATGTGTAAACATTTCAAAGTGAAGTAATAGCGTCTTTTCCAGGTCCAGACTTAAATGGATAAGCAAAATTTCTCCTGTTATTTGTTTTAATCAGGAAATACTAAAGGATTTTGTGTTCTTATTATGCTGACTCTCTCAGCCATTTCAGAAGCTGGTATAGCTTTGTGTTATGTTAAAACTGAGTTTAGTCTTTCTGGAAGCTCTCTATACACAGAGCAGTTCTTGAATTAGATCTTAAAATGAAGTAAGTTAGGGTAGTATCTTTTAGCCATTCCCTGGCTGTAGCTTATCCTTGTTTTGTTAGCTAGTTTCCTTCAAAAAGAAACCTTCTCAGTTAGCATGCTGTTGTTATCCTTGATGTTGTACAGGGCTGTTGCAACGTCATGTGATTGGAATAAAATGCTCCTCTCTCATACATCTGCAAAACTGAGAAGGCACTCACCTAAATGAAATTAAATTGAAGGCCGTGTTCAGAAGGTGCTGGTCTTCCAGCTAAGTTGGACATCTCAGCTGTCCAGCCCAACCATTAGTTTTTAGGACTGGCAACTATGATAGTTTGTTAATTTGCTCCTAAAAGACCAGGCTGAACTCCAGGTCAACTCAGATGCATATTTTTCATCTCCATTTTAGCAAAGTTCAAAACCCTTTTGGAGCAACTGAATTCCTAAAACTTCAGGTCAGAGCTTGCTAATGAGAAATGGGCCTTTAGAGAAAAGCATCGTTGTTTCTTTCCTGTGGTAGCACAGAGTAGGTCCTTGTCAGTCACAGCATCTTTGAAGCAGCAGTGCATTGTTGTCATCTCATCTCTGTGTTTTCTCTTTGGAGCTCGACAGGGCATGCAACTGTCACGTTGCTTGCTGGAGGATAAACAGAGTGGTGGAAACTTCCAGGAAAGTCCTGTAAAGGCTTTTGGAAGTGTCCTGCAGTACCCCCAACTAATAATTGTACAAAGGATGTGTGGGTTTATGTACCTACAAGTATATGTGTTTAGCAGAGAGGGGTAGTGTTGTGGTTGTAAGGTGGAAATCTGAGTGTCTCATACAAAAAATAACATTCCTAATACAGACTCCTGCAATTGTTGGTTATTGATCTGTAGAAAATGCAAAGTCTTTCACAGATAACATTGTTCTGGGGGAGAGAAAGCAGTTCTGGGAGTGTTGTTGCCATTACTTAAAGTAATAGTTCTTTTTTATAATAAACAACGACATTATTGGTGTGTGGAGATAATTTTAGATGTTACATTGGTTCTTTTCAGATGTAGTTAGAACTTAATTGATGTTTAACTTTTGTGGCTCTTACTTTAAAACTAGTTTCATTTACAGTGGAGAGTGGAAAGCAATGGTGCTTTCACTCCTGCATTTGTATCCACATTGACACACCCCCACATAGAACGTGTATGCACTGGGAGGACAGAATTATTACTAATAGAAGTAATGACTACTGTAAAATCTGAAACAACTCTGGCATGTTTACTGCATATAACAGCAGAAGGCCTTCAGGGTACCTCTTGACTTCTCTTCTGGACTGTCTTTGGGAAAGTCACCTTCAATGAGCATTGAGACCGTGTGTAAATGGATGGTCTAACGCAAGTCCACACGGACCACAGAACTTAGCTGAAGTGGCGTGGCAGACCATGCTGTTAAGTAAAGTTACTGATTTACCTTGATAAGAGGGAACCAATTAAAATAGCAGCACTGGGGTCCAGAGTACTAATGAAGGGAAAAGTTATAACTTCTGTGTTGATTTTGTAACTTTCAGAGTGAGAAGCCTCTAACAGTATCCTGAATGTAAAACCAGCGACTTCTCAGTTCCTTCACAAGAAAGAAACAGTATTTCCAGGAACACTAATGCTTTGGAGGGTTCCTTGTTTTATTTAAGACTGCTTCTAATTGTTGTAACCTATTTGCAAGATTATCAGATTGTAATAGTTAATTATAGAGGGGAACAGTGTAATTGTCTTTCTGTGGGTAGGGTTAGATACCAAGACTTTTCTCTTTGAAAGTACATGTGGCAATGCAGGTAAGATTTTCCGTTGAAGTTGAGTCTGGAATCAAAGATTAGGAAATTAGGATTTTTACAGTAAATTGTCTACTGTCATCAAATATTGGCATTTAGCATTTTGATTCTGGACACTATTTCTTAACAATCCTTTATTTCTGTTTCAAGTGCAGTATCAATTGCAAATCAGATGTTAGGATTTTAAGTGGTTTGTTTGGAATATATCAACCCAAGAGGGAGCAGTGGTGTGGTTTTCTAACAGGGGGCAATACAGAAGACTATGAAAGTGCACCCAGTCAGTTTGTCAGGCAGGTTCTTTTCTTTATTCAGCCTTTTGTTTAATTCATCCCTCGGCAGATGAACTGGGCTGAGAAGTAGTTGAGAAATCATGATTTGGCATTAAGGAGACATAATGTCTTTTTGCTTTCCCTCCACATGTACCTTAATCACTTTTGTGAGACTAGATTTTACTCCCTGTGACATGTCCCATTCTGCTGAGTGGTTTGAATTTCTGTTGGGGAGCTAAAGGGGCAAAATCTTGTCCCTAACATTTAAAACAGACTAATTTGTCTGCAGTGCTATGTGCAGTCCTTGTAATTATAAATTCAAGGCAAATGCCGGAAGAATTTTTTTTTTTTTTTTTTTTTTGCAAGACATGTAAAGTCTGGGTGAAACATCTGTTTCCTCCTCCCCACAGCTCATTGTGTAGATTAATACGATTC
Source organism: Gorsachius magnificus (assembly GCA_034008185.1). Lineage (NCBI taxonomy): Eukaryota > Metazoa > Chordata > Aves > Pelecaniformes > Ardeidae > Gorsachius > Gorsachius magnificus. Next base: position 33,602,106 of record CM067084.1, read on the forward strand.
TAGTGAAATCTCACTGCAATGTGTGCTGCTGTTCCGTGAAGATGTTTCAAACACCCACATGAAAACTAATTGCAGCTTCTGCCATTCATTGCCTCTATTAAAAAAAAAAAAGAAAAAAAAGGAATTTCAGAAAGGTTTGTGAGCTAAAATGGTAGTTGCAAGTCTGAGTTAGACCTGCAATAGGAAGCTGTGGCAGAAAGTACTTGAAAACATGGAATTATTTGGCATTGCCCATGCCATATGTGCTGAGAGATCGCTGCCTCTGCAAACGTGAATGTTCTTTTGCCTTCCATTTCTGACCTCAACAAGAAGAGTAAGGAGAGCGTGGAGCTCAGAGGGGAGATACGTATACAGAGATACATTGTTTTGAGTCCCTTTCTTCTACACAAATTCTCAGTTTGGTTTTTGGGAGTCAAAAATTCAGGCTTGAAATACGTTGTCTTTCCTGTGCAGGGATAAATTTCCTGTCCATTAAAAATCCACATGCTGGTGAGTAACGGTGGTGGGTGCATACCATCCAAAATTTCAAACCAACTAACTTTCTTAAGTTTTGTCACTCCCTATGACTGGGTGCAGCATCCTCCACTGTGCAGAACCATTTACACAGTGCTTACAGCGATGACAGAACCTGTTTCTGTGTTTAGATCATTTTTGGGCCCCAAGCTCCTTGAAAGCAAGTGAAAAGCACCTCTGTGAGCTGGGCTGACCTCTGACTAGGCTAACAGGTCGAGCTGAGGTTGAAGATGGTTTTGCAAACAGAGGCTTTTTTAGAATTAATGTCCTCTTCCTTGGCTATCAGACTAACCACCGCATATTCGTTAAAGCTTCTCTTTGCAAATAGGCTAATACTACTCGATGCAGCTGACTGCTGTGAAATACAGAGGTGTTTTTGTCAGTTCCTGGAAAAAACTGACATTTCAGTTTGTCTTCCCTTCATCTCAGGCTCTTTCAGTTGGTGTGAAACTGTGTAGGTCTGGTGAAATCAACAGAACGGTTGTTAGGAGGAGTTACCATCCTTAGCTTTCGGGTACTGTCTGTGCAGCTGAGATGCCTTTAGCCGTGACCACCTTCAGTGTTGACTTAAAGTAATCTGCTTTTTTTGGCACTGACATGGATTGGGACTGCTTTCACAAGCATGCCCATGAGATAGTAGTACAGTAACAGCTGTATATTTAAATGTTCACTCACTGTAAGGCAATGCCACTGAAGCCACCTGTACAGTTTAATAAGACAGATCTAGTAATAGAGGACTAGTAATGAGTACTTGTCAGATGCCTCCACTTGTGATGGTAAAATCTCCGTGAAGAAGGTAGAAATCCCCATGGCCTGAATTTCTTGTTATGAGAATGGTGGCTCAAAGGACAAAGTAACTCAGTTAATTTACTGTCCTGAAGTGTTTTTAAAGATGCATCTTTGATGGGTGAGATTACAAACCAGAAAACTAGATAGGAAAGGAAGAGTACCCTGAAGAGAGACCCAGTACGTTTTAGTGAAGATAGCTATATATACACACATATATTTTAAGGTCAACATTTGAAGAGCTCTTTACCCAAAAGTTGAATCTGTTGCTGCTTATAGAAATGAAATTGTGTGTTTATCTAAGCCATTGAGATGTAATTTCAGTTTATACCGTGTTAGCACAACTAATCCTTTCAGTGATGTTCAGCTTCTGCCAATTCAGTCAATGGACTAATTGTGTGAAGTGAAGCATACAAGCACAGCAGTGTTTTATGTACTACATCTTACCACTTCCTGACCCTGTCTCACTGCACACTACCTTCTTGCAGTCTTCTAGCCAGATCTGTTGTAGAGTTAGAAATGCCCAGATTAATTTTCCCTGCTTTGACAAGCTCCTTTACGTTGCAGGAGGCCAGCTTTTATAGCGCATCCATAGGAAGCGTCTCCACTACAGCCTTTCACCACATAGGAGACAGACTGAAGATGTAGGCAGCTGGCAAATGTGAAAGTAATGAAGAGGTGTTCTGAGGTTGACAGTGCTTTTTATAGTACGCGCATTTTCTGGGAAGGGCATAAGAAGGGAGATAAACAGGAGATGATCGTGGCAAGCTGAGAAGTAGCTGTACCGGACCAAGATATTCCAAAGAGAAGATCACAGCAAAAAGGTAAGGGCGTCAACTTCATCCTATCCTTTTTCCTGCTGCTTGAATATTTTCTTCAACATCAACAATTCTTCCTTTGAAAATGCTGTCATTTTCTGGAGAATCCTATAACTATTGTAATAGCCATTCAGCATTACTTTGAGAAAAATACAGTAGTATTTTTATAGCTCACTCTAGCCCCCTCAATTCCTACTCTAAAAGTGTTTTTTTTCTAGAAGCTCTGCAGACTGATAAAATATTGATAACAGTCCAAAGATCAGAAATATCTCTTCATAACTGCTGTATATAGAGTAGTAGTCGGTCAAGACACGGTGGGGAAGTCATGAAGCAGTTGATAAAAAGTCCTACAGAAGACTTTGACTCGAGACTGGAAATAACTGAAAATAACTCTGAAACTCTTATTCTTAGATAAACTGTTTTTACTTAAGGGTCTGTCAGCAAGTATGTATGACTAAAAGGACTATGAATCCCGATTGTCAAAAGCAGTGTCATAATGTCATGCATGCATCCAAGGGGAGAGCTGTCAAGGGGTTAATTTGATTGTGTTTGAGTCTAACAGTGCAGCGTCACAGTGTAATCTAGGATGTTACTCAGCCTTGGCCTAAGTCTACTGTCAGCTGAGTAAATGATGAGGCTCTTGCATCAGCATGGATTTGGGCCAAAACTGAGGGATTTTGAAAATCCCACTGGTAGTTTTCTCAGCATAATTGTTTTAATGTAGCTAGATCAATATTCATGTTCAGTCATCTAATTTTTCTTTCCTTTTTCTAAGTATACTTGAGGTAGTCTTACTAAAAATGATTAATGGTCACAGTTTTAACTTATTTTTAAAAATACCTAAGCCAGCTTTCCCTAAACCTTGTCTGTGGTCTTCACTCCTGGTCAGAGAGCATATGTGGAAAATACAGTAGTACTGTACATTGTTGCAAGACATTTTATAACATTATGAGAAACAGAAGAGAGCCTTAAAATGATAACATACTGTGCAATGATGACCGCCTCCTAGATGGAAACGAAGCTTCCCCTGATATTGAGTAAGACTTGGTCTGAATGCTCCTGAAAAAATCCTATTCCTAGTTCTTTGGTTTTTACGAGAGTATCTGGTAGGATATGTCAAAAACGTTAGTTGCAGCAACTGGCCTTGATAACAGCTTCTAGTTTCTTGGTTATCAAATTTCTGCTCCAGATCAGGCTTCATATGTTCAAATGGTACCACATTTGCCACCTGGTGTTTTGGAAAAACACGCCTGGAGGCTGAAATACATGCAATAGCTGTGAGACTGCCTTCCTTCAAAATTCAAGCGCTCCAAGAGTTAGGAGTGCTTGGAGGGCTATCATTGCTTGGATGAACTGAGCACCTTAACATTTCACCAGAAAGTAATAGATGATGACTTCCTGATATTTCTAAAGCATGGCAGACTTTGAGGCCTGGACTAGTTTTTCACTGGCAATGGGCCAAGTCATGTGTTAAAATTAAGCACATGTATACAGGATTTCCCGCATAAGGGTCTTGGCACCTTTTGGGTCTTAGCACAAACACTTCACAGCTCTGAGATCTTCCAGAGCAGTTGAGAAATGAGGTAAATTCTTAGAACACTCTCAGTGGCCTGGACTGAATGATCAAATTCTAACGTGCCTGAATGACTGTCCTTGTCATTTGTCTTTCAGGTCCTCAGGTTCCATCAGCCACCAGCTGATCACATTGCAGCAGCGTGGGTGTTGCCATGAGGATCAGGAGGTGTCCTGTCTGCTTCGCAGCTTGTCTTTTGGTCCTGCTGTGTAAATGCCAGAGAGAGCCCAATACAGAGGCAGAGCACGTGTATTAAGAGAGCTGACAGGCCAGTTCCTGTACATACATGCATCTGTGTAAGAGTACTCCAAGTCCAGGGGCCTCTGTGGCACTGTATGGATGTAAGAACTGTTGCATGTGTGGGGTTAGACTCTGCTTTTTGAGAGATGATGCTCCGACGAGGATTTGTTCTATTTCTCCCCCGACTTGTAGGCCTGCTGGTGGTAGCCTGTTGCACAGTGTCTATTGTTTATATGTTGGCTTGCACACCCAGGGGTGACAACCAGCAGCTTGCCTTGCCCAGGGTACACAGTCCGACTGTGAAGGAGGGATATGAAGTCATTCTGCAAGAGCGAGAAGAGCAACACCACAACTACATCATCAGCTTGAAGAAACAAATTGCCCAGCTGAAGGCTGAGCTCCAGGGCAGGAGTGATCAGCTTAAGAACGTGCAGGACCAGTACCTAGAATCCTTGGACATTCGGCTTGACCACAGTAACCCGGAGAAGGCCCAGGCTAACCTGCTGGCTTTCCTCCGTTCCCAAATAGACAAAGCAGAAGTGCACAGTGGCATTAAACTGTCCACAGAGTATGCAGTCGTGCCCTTTGAGAGCTTTACCCTGCAGAAGGTGTACCAACTGGAGACAGGGCTGACGCGCCACCCAGAAGAGAAACCTGTAAGGAAGGATAAGCGAGAGGAGTTGATAGAGGTGATCGAGTTAGCTGTTGGGAGTTTGAACAATCCAGAAGGGGATGGCAAGGCAAAACACCGTGCATACACAGCCTCCGACTTCATTGAAGGTTTGTATGCAGACAGAAGGTTAGAAGGTCCACATAGTGCTGGTGAGGGGTTCTGGTGTGACTGTGTTGCTGAGGGAGATGGGCATTATCTCAGAGCAGAGATGTCTGGGACAGTGTTAGTGCTGTGACTCACCGATGCTATCTCAGGCACAACGGCCTTTCCAGAGTGTAGAGCTCTGCCAGAGTCAGAGTGGTGAGACAGGTTTTGAGGACAGCAGCTGCGGAGCTCAGTAACTCAGCTGGTATCACCTATAACTTCAAATGACTAAGAAACCCTGTAAAGATTAAGCTATCTCCTAATACTGGGAGTGGTGCACCTTAGCCCTGGGATTCTAAAATGAGCTAAGCGGTCTTTACCCTCACACATAATATTGAGGCAGTATGTGCGGATTTTTAAAGTGCCACTTTTAACAGCAACTAATTTTAACTTCATGTCTTCTGTCACTAAAGCCAAAGTGTTTGCTTGTTTCCAAGATTTCCTTGTGGTTGATACCTGTTTAGGTTAGCCCCTGCTGCACGGCAGCTCTGAATTAAAAGGGCAGGAACATGTGCAGCAGAAACATGATGTAAGACAAGATTCCAAGGGCTCATGACTATTTCTAATTCAATAAGAAAGCTACATTTTTACCTGTAATATGGCTGTCCCAGTTTCACTTCATAGGAACTGGCATGTTCCCTGATTGTTGTCCAGTAGCATTGTCTGCAAGTGAGATTTAATCCACAGCTGACCCAGCTGAATTTAGTATAGGAGGAAGAACTTGTCTTCCTCATCTTCAGATGTTTGTGCTGCAGACTTAGCAGGCATACGGGTAAGACGCCTACCTTTCATGGAATGACTGCTCTAATGTGCTGAACACAAGCCCCCATGCTTATCCCAAATCACTAGTGATTTTGCTGTGGATTGTTTTCTTCATCTAATACTTATGAATAGAGCAGAGCAAAATGCATCCTACATGTCATGAGGACAAACTATTGCTGCTGTGCAATGGCCAGTTGTTCATTTCCTCACTCTGTATATCTCTCTCTGGCGATCACGGTATCAAGAGAGAGTAGGTTCTTGAGGCCATGCTGGGATATACTTACCAGTCAGGCAGATGCTTCCCACAGCAGGGACATGAGTTGTTCAGACTGTGGAGACCTTGTTGAGGCAGGTCCTGGCTCCTCTCTGGTCCAGGCACTTCCTCCACACCAGTCAAATTCCTCTTGCTCAGACATGGGACCAGGGTATGGACAGGGAACTGGGAAGTGCTGCTGGCTGCCAGCATCATGGAGCCATGAGCTTCCTGTCTCCCTTCTGTTTGTTGTCAAAATATGTTTCTACTGTTTATTATAGGAGCTGAACAAGCATGTATGACTGTTTGGCACCAGCTTTTTTATGGGGAGGGGGTGAGGGAAAAGAAGTTTCCTGCCATACACTGTTTAATATTCCATTAAAGTTATGCTTTTGCTTAGAGCCTGTCTTTATGCACAATCAAGGGTCTTTGCCTGGGTACCAGTGCTGTCCTTGGGGAACAAGGCAGAATCTGGCGTGCAGAAAGGCATGGGGAAGGGATGCACATTGCAGTGCTGGCTCTGTGGAGGTTCTTCATGCGCTAATGGCCTTGCTGGCTTTCACATTCCATAGTGAAATAATCCGGAGGGAGGAAGCCCTGCATGCAACTTGGAGCTCAAGAAACTAGATCCCTGTGTGCAGCTTAGTCTGAGCTCAGGAAACCTTCCTAGTGTCCCGCAGGGCAGGCCCTTGCTTCTGTAGGTGCAAGGTAACAAATTCTTTCTTACTCAGCAGTGCAAACCTATTTGTTAGCAAATGCAGGGATCCGTGCATCAGTCTGGAAACAGAACGCTGACTTGCAGAAGATTTCCCTATGGAAGTCTCTGCCATCTCTTGACACTCTCTTTTTCCCCATCCTCCACATTCCAAGAATGGCAAAAAGTGCCGACCGAAGCACAAACAAATCCATTGCTCTGTATAACTTGAGTAGGAGAAAGGAGGACTGAGTTTTCTGTTCCAATTCTGCATTTCAAATATGGTTTGGACTCAGAAGTTGTTTTGGAGACAGCGCTCTGCAGGTGCCACTGCCTACACAAGAAGTTAGTAACAGGCTGGATTCCATGGCAGCTTCTGGCAGCTTCGTACCAATCCAGCAACACAGCAGTTGTGAGCAGTGTTACCCAGCCAGCAAAGCCAGATGTTTTCATTTTCTGGAACTGCCCAGGGTAGCTGGAGCTTTCTGGGAGATGTGGCCCAGGTCTGTACTGAAAGTAATGCCACTTGACCCTGTATGCATCTTTTACGTTAAAGGTGGGGCTACTGTCCTAGTCTTAAGGTTGAGCAGGTGGAGGGATGTGCTGAAATAAAACAAGTAGTCAGGGTCAGAGACAGGATTCAAAACCTGAACTGCTGCTCTTGATGTGTGAGACTTGTGTCTTTGTTTCTGCCCTGTTCAGCAAAGTGTTTGACACCATCTTTAATCAGGTGTGTTGCTGATCCCGAGCCTTACTAACATCTAGAGTGGTGCAAGTTAATCTTGTTTGCTTGGGCCTCTTGTGTGGCTTTTTCTATTATTATGGGTCACATCTGGTACCTGCTATCACTTTTTCAGTACTAGTTCATTGCTAACATGCCAATAGGCAGGGTGGTGGTGTGGTGCAATAAATTTGATTAGGGTCTGTATGTCTTCCTCTTTTCTATTTTGTGCCTTTATTCTTGTCTTTGCAGAGGGAAAATGTTTCTTCAAACATTTCTTACACTTAAAGAGAAATGTTTTGTCTCTGTGGCTGGGATCTCTTAAAATAAGTGTTGCATCCTCTGCAGTTTCTAGATGGAACGACTTGTGCGTGGGAATTCGACTGTGACCCTAGTACCTTATATCTGAGCTAAACTCCTTCTCAGCAGATCTGCTGTTACATGAAATTTGGATAGGATTCTCAGACAGTTCTCCTTCCAGGAGTAATAGCTGACACGTGGTGGAATTTTCCATTTTTTCTTATTCAAACCAAGAGAACCACACCTTCTCCCTGGGGCCTGAAACCTATCCATCTGGCTGCTGCTCTGCTCTGCTTCTCTCTTCACAGAGGCACTTGGGCTGTTCAGCTGCTATAATCCTCCCCTCTCCCCCTTATTCCTCCCACTTCTATACCAAGTTCACTGGTTTTCTGCTGTGAGGAGTTAGTAAGAAACAACATGGAAATGGTCAGAAATTTCTGTGTATTATAACCAGGCAAAGGACTGCTCTCTTTCCAATAGAAAGCCAGTTGCTCAGTGGGCAGAATAACAGGTCTGATTATTAATTTATGTAAATGGCAGCAGAGATGAATAGATTTGGAAGTCATTCATTTTCTTAGAGATGGAGATAATAATTTGGAGACTCTGACAAGCCTGAGTGGTGTGTTCCATAAGTGAATGTAATCGCTGTCTGGTGATACTCTTTCCCAAAGGGAACAGCTTCAGAAAATCCCTGGATTGCTTCAGAAATGCCCTGCCATGGCACTGTCAAATATGCTGTATCATAAGTTTTCCTACCTGAAGTGCATGGCTGTCTAGTGACTGGAATTTTAAATAGGGTCTCAGAGACAAATGAAAAGGAGTAGCTTTGCTTTCTCAAATTGACAGCTACTGGCCGTGGGCTACCTGATGCAGTTTTGCCCTGGAAGCTTACTGGGAGAAGGCATGATGCTCTTCCTCGAAGGATAAAGATGCTGTATTTTACTGCATATGAAGTGGGAAGACCACCATAATATTGATTGAAAATGGGTACAATGAATGCTGATAAATCCTAATAGCAGTTCCTACAACATCTAACAGGATATAAATAGTGAGCATGGTTCCAGGGAGTGTTTCTATTGACACTGGAAGACCTGAAACCTATGGCCTGTGGAACTGAAGCTAAAATTGTCACCCACTCAACAGCATTTTGTTAAGGTTGCCTGGCTGTTTGCTAGTTATCAGTTCCATGCAGATCTCTGAAACTTGTTTGCCTGCCCTGCTGAATAGAGATCAGGTATTTTCCATTTCTTTAGAGAGCCCTGGGAGTTGCTGCTCCGAAGACTGGATATGACTGCTCTTTAGTCAGCTCTTCAGCCCTGGTCTTTTTTTGCTTCTCACTTGTCCTTTTCCTTCATTTTAGGGCCAGTCTCTCTGCTGACCCAAAGCTCCTGTTCACTTTTATAGACTGGGTTTCCAAAGGCCTTGACTTTTCTCCCTGCCTCTGAAAGAAACAGTGCATATTCTGAAACATAGCTGCTGTAATGGAAGCAATAGATGATCAATTAACTTTCTTTTTATCCATAGCCTTTTATCCATCTAGCCTTTCCAAGGCTTTTGTTTCAGGAGCAACCTTTTCAGAAAAAGGTTTTTTGTTTTACTTTTTTGAGACTACTTTTTTCTGCATCCTCATAGCTCATCTCCTAGAATTGAGGCTGCTTGATGCATCTTTCTGAATCACGTAAAAAGTCCTAATGGCACAAATGAAGTAGTGCCTTCGGAAATGGAAAAATCTTGTGAAAGGCAGGATGTTCTGCTGGGTGAGTCCCCAGAGTGACTCAAGACATTCAGGCTCATTTCCAAGGCTCACTGCCTGACCTTGGCAAATCACTTTGTTCTCTGCTTCTAAAAAGAAGGTACTTTAAAAAGGAAAGAAGATGCTTAAAACAGAAAAAAAAATGGTTTAAATATGCATCAAGAATAACCATATTTAATTACATGCATTAAACTTGCATACAATTCTCTTCAAGATAAAATGCTAGGATTATAAATTCTTGGATTACCATTTTATGCAAGGGAACCTTGCCTTCACCCAAGCCGCTTGGTTTTAGCTGTAGTAGAAGTCTTCAACAAGAACAAAACTGCAGAGACAGAAGCAGCATCTGTCGATGTGTGTATAGCACTAGGAGAGACCCCTTGGGTCACAACATGATTCTGCTTTAAGGTGCTTCTTGCTTATTTGGCAAAGCTTCCTTTATTCCACAAATGTAGTACATATCACTGGAGAAGTGGTATTTGTGGGGTTATTGTTTCGTGGCTGGGGTAAAGAGTATGTAGAAGCAAGGACTTTGAGAAGTTGCATGGTAGGTGTTATTAAATTGCTTAATTTCATTTAGACCCTTGTTATGAAAAATGTCAGTTCACTATGTCCAACATGTGGAACAGTCCTATCTATTTCTCTCTAGAGAAAATCCAAATCAGATTTAATTAAGATTTTTGTTCATCTTAATGTCAAGATGCTACCTTAACCTTCCACAACACAAACTTCCTTGGCAAGACCTGTTCAAAAACTGCCCAAGTAAATGAGCGCACCCGGCGACACACTTGGAACATCAGCAGGCCTTCTGTAAGAATAAAGGGGTGAGCAGAATTCTGAGGCACAGATTTCCATTCTCTGGCCATCAGGAGGAGGAAATGCAGGGGCTATTAGCTCATTGTTCAGATGATCTCAGGTGCAGGTTTATGTTCAATAACAGAACTGTTCATAGTCTGCACTGTGGGCAGACTATATAGAAAAAGCTAGGGGGAGTCAAGGGCACAGCTTTAAAAGATTAGCAGTAAAAGAATGATGGAGCTGCTATCTCACTAGATTCATCTGCTATGCTAGAGGGATGATTGGAGCATTTGTTGAATCAGCTTATATTAAAAATAAAACTTGAAGTGAATAACAGATTAGTAAATCCTCATACAGTATTAACCAACCAAAGTGTTCATTAAGAATAAAACTCACAATGATAGTGAAGATAAGACAGCCCACAGAACTCTGGCCAGATAAAACTGCATCTCATTAATCTTTTGGATGTTCTGGACATACCAATGTAAAAGCTACAATGCAAGATGAAGAGCTTATGTCACTTTGCTGTTCAAAGAAACCTTTGACCCAGACCTTCACAAGGAATACCAGAAGAGCTGATGGCCTATGGGTTGGATGCACAGCAATGTTACACATCAGGGAATGACTAAGATTAGAAAAAAAAACCCCAGCACTATTTTGGTCAAGCTGTTCTTCATAACCAGATGGGGAGAAAAAATAACAGGAAACAAGTCAAGCGGAGGAGTTTTCTTCCAGACATGTTTTGCTTGTCTCTTCTGTTTATGCAAGAGAAGGAAGGCAATGCAATTGTACTCTTCTACTGATGAAGCTGTTAGGATATTTACAGTGGCTAACAAGTAGTTAGAATTAGTATTTAGTTATTTCTTCTGAAATCTAATGGATCTAACTATGAAAAAGCTTTATTTCAGTATGCACTGTATGGACTGAAGTGCCATTTAGAGCAGGTAAAATCTGTACACTTTTTGCCAGCTTCATCTTGTTTAAGGTATCAGCATAGTGTTTCAGTGGGGCATGACCAATGCTTTTATAATTCATGCCAGCCCTCAGCACGGGACCAATTTCACCTGTCGACTATGTTAAAGGTTAATTCCATACAGGAAATACGTACATGCTTGTTTGAGTTAAATACCCTTGGAGACTGTCTAATGCAGTCTACAGGATTGTGTCCTGGGTCTAGCCTCTGACAAACTCCATAGTGTCATCCTTGCTGACCGTTACTCGCCCAGGAGTGGGCATCATCGCCACAAAGAAAATAAAAGTTTCTTGAGAGCTGAGTAACAAGAGAGTTTTTTCCTGATGGGCAGTGGGTGAAGTCGATGGCTGCTGGGGCCTCGTTGCACAGTTTTATTAGGGGAATTTCCAGAGAACCTTCCAAAAAGGAAGAATTGAATGTGCTCATCAGGAAATTGCTTTTCTGGGAGGTGGCCTAATCACTCATTTTGAAGAGAGGCAGGCTGCCTTTCGCAGTCTCTCCGCATCACCATTACCATGCATGCCTGCAGTGTACAATTGGAGCAGTCTGAAAAATAAGGCCAGTATGTCTGCTGTGTTACACTGAGTGTGAGCAATTGGTAACCTTCGGGGGTTTGTAACTCAGCCAAGCCTAGGAGTGTGCCTGTGAGAATACCAAATAACTCCTGCAACCCAGGGCTGTGTCCCTGCCAGAGTGACAGCCTTCTCCAAATGATGGTGGATTGCATGCTGGTTTAAAAGTAAATGTCTGATGCCTCTGCTGCCTTTTCAGCTTAGGTGTAACATATGAAGACTACATCCTTTTTTTTCTCTCCTAGGAGCCCAGCTTTAATCCAAAATCTCCTCTCTTTTGTTTTCACGCAGGGATCTACCGCACAGAAAAAGACAAAGGCACCTTGTATGAGCTGACTTTCAAAGGAGACACACAACATCAGTTCAAGAAGATTGTTTTATTCCGGCCATTTGGTCCTGTAATGAAAGTGAAAAATGAAAATGTCAATATGGCTGACACATTGATTAATGTCATTGTGCCATTGGCCAAAAGAGCCAGCAAATTTCGGCAATTCATGCAGAATTTCAGGTGGGTTTTCATTCCAGTGCTGCCTTTGCTTTTTCTTACTTGGAAAGTAAGATGCAATTTCAGGAGTTATCAAGGCCTCAGTCAGTAAAAATCATGCTACTTTTATATAACACTTCATTGTGTTACTAAGAAGTAATTTTTGCGATTATAGAGACTGAAAGACATTTGGCTGCTTAATGTGTTATGATTAGCAGTAAAAGCAATTACAATACAGTCACTGGGGTTTCTGATTTGCATGTACCTGGCTTATGTGTCTCAAATCTGTTTTGCTGGGGTGCACACGACTGTGGCAACATGAGATTCTCATGCCATTAGTTGTAAAGGAACATTTCTAAGGGACAAGGGAATTAGTGCTCCCAGACACTTTTCCAGGCCCTTCTAGAGAAAAGATTAAGGCAGTAAGAGGCAAGAAGGAAATGTATTTGAACTTTCAGGATAGTTACTTTTAAACTGCTTTTATTTTTCAACACAGAGATGATATTTGGAGGGAGAATTTAACTGAGATGTAGCTTTAAACAGCTGCCCAGAAAAGACTGTGTTAGCAACAGATAACTGACTCTTACAATGGGATTTGTGTTGCGTGATTACAGCCATCTAAAAATAGGCTCCTTGTCTAAATTAGCCATCTGATAGATGCTTGGGTTTGGATGGGAGAAATCACCCTCTGGTCATGCTGATCTCTCTGCTGATTATAGATGAACTCTTGCTGACTAAACTTTGTGCAAGTGAGGCCTGATGTCTAGCATTAGTTTGTATTGGTCCTACCCTTAGGCTACTGGCTTGATCTCTGGTTGATATGTAGACTTTCGTAAATGTTTCTCAACAAAATGCCAAAGATTTGAAGGCTGGAATATCTGTTACAAAAACACCAAGGTTAAGAGGTAGGGTATGTATAGCTTCTTTATAATCCCCCTTCTCATATTCTCCTAAGTGCTGGACTTACTGCCTTGCCTGATCATTCTTTCTGGGGCTGGATGGCCTGTTTTAACAGTGTCTTCCTTTTAATATAATAAACACTGCTTAGAGAGTTTTTTCCTAATCTGCCTGAAAGATAGTCTTCTGTCCCATCTGACAGAGGCAGCGAGCCCCTTTGTCAGGACAAGGATATCTCTCAGTGAATTATGCCCCAGGAATACCTTCCAAGGTTCACCCTACTCTGCCTTCCCTAGTGGCTGTAGGTTATTGAAGAAAGCTAACTTCTGAGACAAGTCACAGATCTGTCTGTCTTCTCTAGGGAAATGGGCATTCATCAGGATGGGAGAATTCACCTCACTGTAGTTTACTTTGGAAAAGAACAAATGAATGAAGTCAAATCAATACTTGAAAATACCTCCAAGTAAGTACCTGAATATCTGATGTGTTCTGTTCATACACAGCGATTGTACCATGAATTGGAGACTAGATAGCTGTCCAAACTTGTAGTTGTGCCAAAAAGTTCTAAACTGCATTGGAGAAAATGGCTTTCTTTCCTTTATATCAGAAAAACAGTATTACCCTGATAGTGCCATATGTGTAGTTTTGCAATGTTGGTCTTTAGAACCACAAAAGAAATTTTACTGAATTTATCTCAGTGCAGCTTTTCTTTTCCTCACACTGGTAACTTCTTTAGTGCTTTTGAAAGTGGCTTTAATGGTCAGGACTGAAAGTTGATTTCCAAAGGCAGGTGCAGGCAATTTCAGTAGAGCACACAGGAACTAGATGCTTTTGGCCAGGTCTGGTCTATTGTGTTTGCTTGCATAGCTGCATTTGTCAAGATCATGTGGCAGTGTCGCCTTTTGTTATCATCTCCATGTGGGAAGAAGACCCTTGTATAGATACAGCAATGTGACCATGGGTATTTTGTACTACTAAAGATATTTTTGTCCATCTAAGCCTTGTTGGGATTTTTGTGAGGACTGCCCAAAGAATGTCTGGGACAGGGATGCTAGTGTAGGAGTACACAGGTCAAGCTCTGAATGTAGACACAGTGGAAACCTCCTCAAGACTCAAAGAGGACATCTCTTCCCTCAAACTGCTCTCAGAACTGTGGTAATACAATTTCTAGGTTAATTGTTTCATATTGGGTTCCTGCCCCCATTTGCATTAACAGCTGGAAGGGCAGGGTAAGTTTCTGAATATTTTCCTTCTCCTAGGTCAGCCAACTTCAAGAACTTCACCTTCATCCAGCTGAATGAAGAATTTTCCAGGGGCAAAGGATTAGACGTTGGTGCTCGATTTTGGAAAGGAAACAATGTTGTTCTTTTTTTTTGTGACGTGGACATATACTTCACAGCTGAATTCCTGAACTCCTGTAGACTGAACACACAGCCAGGTACTCATGAAGTGTATTGTCTTTCAACAGATTTTTACCTATTGTGTAACAGCCTTCACCAGAGTATTCTTGTCTTTGAATTGGTAATGAAGCTGCTGTAAATCATTCTTGAAACTTAGAGAACTAACTAAGACATGTATAATAATTCCATTGCTGGTTGGCTTTTGAAAGGTTATAACAGTCCTCCTCCCACTGTGATTGAATTTGTTGCCTTCAGCAGCTGTGCTTTCTGGAACAGGGTCTTCTTTTTACTTATATACTCACATTCGCATTCTCATGCAAAGAACATAGGCTCAGTCCAAAACCTGTGTGACTTAGTCTGGATTTGGTCTGGCCTGGACAGCATCTTGTAAGACAGAGAAGTGTGTTTTACACAGCTTTTTAAAAAAAATAACCCATTGTCATTTCCAGGGAAGAAGGTGTTTTATCCCGTTCTCTTCAGCCAGTATAACCCCAGTATAATTTATGGCCACCGTGATTCCATCCCATCTTTAGAACAGCAGCTGGTAAGTACATGCTTCTCTGAATGCCTGCTTTTATTTGGACAAAGCATTTCTTAAAGATGCATGTGCTCTTGGGTAGCACTCCTTGTGCACAGTGACTACCACACAAACAAAACTAACTATGGCCATTGCCTTACTGTGAGTTCTGCAGTTAAGTTTCACAGGGAAGTATCTTGGTACCATTCATTTTAATCCTTGTTTGATGTTTTATACATGTAACCTAAGAATTTAAACCATGTCTGCTTCTCTGCCAGAAGAGTTCCTCCATGGTGTGCTGTCTTGGGGTGACAGTCCCTGATCTTGCTCTCATTTCTTCCTTGCATTGAATAGTTTCTTTGCTTGCATCTTGAAGAGCTGACATTTGTAAAAAGCATAGATATCCTTAGATGAGTCAGTGAAAAAGCATTCCAGGGGCTGTCACAGTTACTTAAACACCTACAGTGGCTTTTCCCATGTTCATGACTAAACTGCCTGCAAGCAGACAGAGTGTTTCTGAAGTGTGCCACGCTGTCTCAGAGTCAGAAGATACGCTTGGAGCTGTCCCTTCCAGCTTTAATCTGGCACTGATAGAACACACCATAACTCCACTGATTTCCATCTCACCTGCTTATCTTTGGTGTGAGAACAAAGCATTATTTTTAAAAACATTGCCATAAAGCATATGATCAAAACATGTAGTTAAACCCAGGTGAATCTCTTTGATGAGGAGGAAGTTGTTGTGAGGAAGAAGCAGAGCACACAGATGAGAGGTTCATGTGAATGCTAGTGGCAGAGCCATGGCTTGGCACTGATGCAGATGCTATTCTCCATTCTCTTGTGCTCTGGCATTGCATTGTCTTGAAGCTAAAGGGGTGATAGAAGTGGTGGTTTTCCTTTGTGTACACCCTCCACTCTTGCTTCTCTCCAGTCAGCAGGTCACAGTCCTCTGCCCCCTAGTGCTGGTAAGTGGCTGAATTTTCAAATTGAAGCATAAGCCAGTTATGCAGCTTCATTCAGTTCCTCTGGGTCCCAGCCTGCCACAGCTGCCCCTCTTACTGCCAGGCACTGCACCTATCAGGGCTCATCCTGTCCCACTGGACACTGTCTCCAGAGCATCCAAGCTTTGATTGTTGTTCTCGGTAGGTAAGAATTAGGGGTCTTGTGAGCCCAGCAACAGTCACAGCTGGAAAAGATCACGAGGGGTCTGAGTCCAGTCTTCCATCATCAGTACCCCCACCTTGTGCAGTCCCTCTAGAAAAATGAAGAACAAGACTTCGAAAAGTCCACCCAAAATATTTTAAAATATATTTTTGTCTACTGCTCCCTGTGTTATGCACCAGGCAGCCAGAAAGTCTTTTAGTGAAGAGTCTGGAAAATCCTTTCCACTGTTTTTTTTTTTCTCAGAGGAAACCTGTTCTGATAATACCATGGAATTCACATCAGCTCTTCTCTCTCTGATGAGAGCCCGTCAAGGATCCTCAGGCTCGTAAGCACTGTCCTTAGGAAATGAAATAGAGTTTAGCTCTCAAGCTAGCATAAATTCCACAAAGTATGTTGTCAGGTTTGTGCAAATATTTATAGCTAATGTTTGAATCGTAAAATTCAAACTTTATGAATTCAAAATTCAGCTTATGTCAGAAAAGCTTCTTGATTTAAAGAAGTACTGCCAATCTCATTTTTATGTAGATTTTGATATTTTCAGCCCACATTAGTTCCCAGGCATGAGGCCAGATCTGTGTCATTAAAACAAGACAGTGTTAGCTCTCTGTCCTGGTAGTTGGGCTGCTGAGAAAAAAAAAGCCTTCAGAAATCTTTGAAAGAATTTGATTTGTGCAGCAGCCACTTGCACTAATGGGAAATAATAATGTTAATGCATATGAGTGGCTTGCTGTAAGGGCATCATTATGGAGATTTCTTGTTACAGTGCAGATCTGACAGATGCAATCTTGTTTCCTTTTAATTGGCTTCTGCAGTGGCTTGGCTTTTTCAAGGAAAGGATAAATGAGAAAAGAAAGAGAGAGCAACGTGAGCAGTAAAATGATAAAAAGCCACTGAAGTGACAAGGGTTATGAACAAAAAGGGGAGGCATGAATGAGAAATCAGGAGAGACTATTCTGGAAGAGGATTTTTTGGTAAAGGAAACACTAGGATTTGTAAATCCAGAAATGGAAATTCTGTCTCCTCATGTTCAGTAACTTTGTCACCAGTGAAGCCAAAATTTTCAAAAATAGCTGCTAAGGGGTAGGTTTGTAACCAGACCTTGAAGAGTGTGAAATGCTGCTGACTTGCTTAGAGGATTTAAATACCTGTCCCAGTCCCTTGGAACACTTGGATGTCTCACCAGATTGGGTTAGGTCACTCACACACATGAATTATGGCCTTAGGTATCTATACTTGGATGTCTGCTTTTGAAAATGATAGCCATGGTTTCTCACTGCTTTGATTTTCTACCTATAATACATAATGTTTTCATGGTCCATCTGAGTAACGTAGACTGCACATTCATTATTACAAAGGGTTTTATGGGATATGTCCACAATCCAGATGCCAACACCTGCTCTGCAGCAGAGTCTGGTGTCCCTGGTTTACCAGTGCGTTTCTTACATCAGATTTGAATCCTGCAGTAACTAATTATTTTGGAGAATGTTTTGCCTTTAAAGAAGCAAAATCCAGAGAGCGATGTGATGTTGCTCCACTTGGTCTACAACAGCAGGAGTGGAGTGAAACCTGATCATTCCAGATCAGGGGGTTTACCTATGATAGTAATAACGCAGCTGGTTTTAGGGGGCAGAAACATGCAATGAGTATCTACCAAAACTGGTTCAGGATCAGCCATGGACTTATGTGGGGAAGAGTAAAAGGACAGGTGCTCCTGTTTCTGACCACATTCAGGGACTTGTCTGCTGTTCACACTGAAACAATTTCTGCTCCCATATAAAAATTCCTTTCCTTCCATGCAGATTATTAAAAAAGAAACTGGATTTTGGAGAGACTTTGGTTTTGGGATGACTTGCCAGTACAGATCTGATTTTATCAACATAGGTAAGACAAATACACTCCAATACGTCTGCCTTTTTACTGAAACACAGCAAATTGTGATCAGCTTCCCTTTCCTTCGCCAGTGAGTCTATGCCTCTAATTTGCAGCAGTGCTCTGGTCAGATGGTCAGACTAATCCTAGGTGCCATAGAGGTTACCAGAAACTAAGCACTGCTCAGTACAAGTAAAGCAATTTTGTCTGATTGTGAAAGAGTTGAAGCTAAGAAATTTGGACACTTTGATGTTGGCAGTAAGTATGGCTGTTTTAAAGGGCTGACTGGAGCCAGAGAACAGCTGTAGTGCAATTAATAGCACTGAGTTTGCTAGTATATATTTCTAGTTTTATTTTGGATTTTGTTTGTGTCAGGTGGCTTTGATCTGGACATTAAAGGCTGGGGTGGTGAAGATGTACATCTGTACCGCAAATACCTTCACAGCAACCTCATTGTGATCCGAACGCCTGTCAGGAGTCTCTTCCATCTGTGGCATGAAAAGCAATGTCTGGACGAGCTGACCCCGGAGCAGTACAAAATGTGCATGCAGTCCAAGGCCATGAACGAGGCTTCTCATGGCCAGCTTGGGATGCTTGTTTTCAAGCAAGAGATTGAGACACACCTGCACAGACAGAAACTGAGCAGTAAGAAGACATGAAGCCAGAAAGGGAGGCACCAATTGGGGGTTTGGAAAATTAAAAGAAAAGGGGATGAGACGGAAAGAGGATGGAGATTCCATCAGGATGGCAGCAAAGAAGATGAGGGAAAGTGCTTGTCCTCCCTTCTTCTGCTTTTTTCTTAATGGGGCTTTTAAGTACTCCATTAGCCTGACTGTTCAGCACTTGCTTCTGGGGAGATTTGAACACTTCATGAGGTTCAAGGTCACGGAGACAATAAACATTACATAAATGCCAGTGTGGTATTCACAGTAACAAAGGCATGTGCTCTTCTGTTGAAATGTTTGTAAGATGTGTACAGTTATTTAAAGGATTGACCCTTTGGTGGGCCAATAATAATGAGTTAACTTCTACATCTAACCTGACATATCTAAAAAGGGCTATTTTTGAGTAAGTACAGAGCACCTGCTCTGAGAAGGACATCTGATTGTTAATGATGGTTAATCTGGAATGACCAAAAATCTTCTTCCCTTAAGGGGCTGGGGTGGGGGGACAGCAGCAGTGCACTAACAGGATATTCCCAGTTCATTCAGAGAAAAGAGCCATCTCAGAAAGTGCTTTCTAAAATTCAGAAAGAGAAAGCCCTACCAGTCAAGTGTGATGGTTCAAAAATGCTGGAGAATAGTGTTTGTTCTCTTCTGTGGACAGTGAACCAAAAACAATGAGCCATGTCTGTATCACATGAATCAGATGGTGTATTTCTGCTTTAGAATACTGTAAGTATCTCAAGACTTATTTTTAAATGAAGTTGGTTTTGCTTGGGAATTATTTTGTCATACTTCAGGTTTTCTACTTCTAGCCTTATTAGGAGACAGTACAGCCTTCCAACACTTGAAAAAGGCTCTGCAGATCTCTGTTTCTGTGGATGGGAACGGGGTTCAGATAAGTGAAGTGACTTTTCTACACAGCCTGGGTGCTGGAAGGCAGAAGCTTTACCATGCTGAAGAAAAGGAAATACATATCAACTTGCAGTACTGATTTAGCAGGAGGCTTTAAACTCTGAATGTCAGATATCAAAACTGATGAACATTTTCTGACTTTATACCAAAGTATTCCTTCTAAACCAAATATAGAATTTTGCCCAGGGTGTAGCAAGCTTTTTGTAATTAACAAAATAAATTTTTGTGATGGATTACTGGACCCTGCAAATTCTCTTATGACAATTAGAGATGCATCTTAAAAATTAGTCTCCTTCTTAACAGATTTTTTTCAATTGCCTAAAACTGTTGAAAACATGAGTTACTGCTCTCATAAAGCATTTTCTTTTAATGCTGACTGCTGTTTATCATTTTAATATACACTAGCCAACAAAAACTGCATGAGCTTGGAAATTCCATTTGCTTACCTAAATACTGTTTCTCCAAGTGGTCTCTTTGTTTTATAGCTTCAGATTAATTCAAGGCAGTCTGAAAACAGATTCTAATTTAGGTTTTGGCCTGTAAAAGCTGGGGGGAGAAATGCGCAAGATAGCACTGAACGACGAATAAAACGCTATTTGTCGTGCCACTGTGTGGTAGGAAGAGCGCTTATGAACCTCTTTTGAAAGCACTGCATGCAGAATCTGCAGACAGAGACCATGCTACTGTAAGTACCTTTTCCCTTGACACATTGTTTACATGTGTTTTTCTTTTGTTGGATGCAAATGGTCTGCATTGGAAATCACCAAATGTCCAAAATCACTGCAAAAGTACAAACTGTACGCTTAAAAAAACCAACCCCCAAATACATCACCTACCTTAAAAACTTCAGCAATGACTCAAGTAGATCCTCCAAAGAACTCTTTTTTTCCCAGAATACATGATAAAATGTTTATAAAGGGCTTTGTTCTGTTGGAGTAACTTTACAAATACTATGCAGTAGGATGAGACAGCCATGGCGTGTTGAATGCGTATGAGAGCTATGGTAACTGAGCTGCTCCAAGGTGATAAGTGTTCCTACTGCCCTACTTAACTTGAATTTTAAACTGGGTGATGTATATTATGAAAATTTCATAATCCTAACCTGCCTCAAGCCTAGCCTTAACTATTTCCATTATGTTTTTTCATTATCTTCCCTTTGGTTTCCTTAAGCCCTCAGCAACTTAATGTAACTTTGAGGTTGGCCATGCTCATAGAGAAGGGCTAGGCCAGATGATCTCCAGAGGTCCCTTCAAACCTATGTTAGTGTCTATTTCTAAGCACTAGGCACCTGTAAATTCAACACTTTGTTACTTTGGGTACCTTAGCAAGTATGTCATCCAGCCCCTGTTAGAGTTTCACAAGTTGTGTTTTTAAGTAGCACCATTGTGTTCCTCTTGTACCTCTTTTTCCACAAAGATGCTGTTCTTCCTGCCAGGAATAATACTGCCTATGCAGTTCCTGTTCCTTGGCTGCAGAAGCCAGTTTTGCAGGAGGTGAGATTGAATCAATGAGAGTGCCAGCCCGCAGTCATTGGCCACCTCAGTGATGTGCAGGAGAATCTAATCACAGCAGAAGTCTGGGCAGGGCTCTCTTAAAGGTGGAGGCTGCACTGATACGAGAGATGAAGAACATGAGAAAGGGAAGCTGCGGTTAGCTACATTTCTGTGAGCCAACTGGAGCTTTAACAGATCTTCCAGACTGGTTAGAAAAAGATGAAATCCAAAGAGAGCAGCCAACAGAACCATAGCTTTTTCCAGGCAGCTCTCTACCTTTCTTGTCCCAGAAACAGCTTGTGATCTTTCTCAGAGTGGCAACTGACTGGAGCTTAGTTGGGGAGGGAATAGAGATCACCCTGTGCAGACAGGGAGGCCATATGGGGACTCCCTGCTTTAATTTTTTATGACTGTTGCACGCTCTGGCTAAAGGCATACAGGCATGGGGCAAAACAAATTGCCAAATCCTTCCAGATGTCATGATCTCTCCAGCAAGCAATTTTCAAATGTGTCTACTCTTGTAACCCTTGCACAGCATCCTTTGAAGAAAGAAAGATTCTACAAAGAAGGTCCCCAAGACAAGCCAGCACCCTTGATTCCCAACCACTGCAAGTCATCCTTGCTCCACAGACTTTCAGGGTAACTATATCTTAGAGCAACAGAAGAGCAAGTCCTGAGGGCATCTGTTTTGGCAAGCGTGCTGCCTTTGCAGTCAGTGCAATAATCTAAATGTGTAGGTATAAAACCTCAGCTTTCTTCCCTCACAGCAGACCAGTGAAACTGGGAGTCTTTAAAAAACTGAGGCATGATTCTCAAACATGTGGGATAGATGTGAACACCGATAGTGGTTTTCCCTGGGCTTTATTGAGCCAACATTTGCAAATAAGTTCTTATGATATAAAGGTATGTGAAGCCACCAGTCAGCAGGTCAAACCCTGAGCAGTTCCAGTATAGATCTTAGAGCTAAAATTGATCATGTCCTGCTGTCCTGAAGTCCTGCTGTGTCCATGCCAGATCAGCCTGCAACTTATTTCTGCAAGTTAATGCTCTGCCTCTCAAACTGCCTTTTCAATGGTGACTTTGTCCCCTGTCTTTACCAGCCCATACGTATACAAAACACTTTGTGATTTGTCTCCAGAAGGACAACAGCTGTGGCATGTTCTTCACACGAGAACAGATGCTAACTTTTCTCTAGCATCTCTGAATGACCTTTCATTTTGGCCATATTTTTCAAAAGAAACAGTTCATGAAGAGGGAAGGAGGGATTTTTTTTTTCCCCCTACAAATAATCTAGCACCCCTTCTCTGATCGATGCAGATTATGTTGAAAATATCTCTTTGATACGTGTGATATAGTGCTCAAGAAGCTCCTTAAGTCATTTGCCCTGCCAGAGTATTGTTGCCTTCAGAATCTCGCTTTACAGTAAGGCTTTATCTCTAGCAAGTTAAACCTGCTGTAACTGGAGTGCAGTTATCCCTTCTTCCCTTGGATGGAAACCACCCATCAGCATAGTGGGAAATTTCAGGACCAGATGATTACAACAATTTATTTTAACTTGTATTCTGCAAAACGCAGATCAATATAAGACTGAGGTTTCTGACTGCTTCCTCAAGCTAAGCAGAGTAGCCCTGATCCAAGAGAAAGACGGGAACGGGTAAGCAACTGAAACAAGATTGACTCGTTTGGTATTTGAGGATCGCATCTCTAAAAAATGATGTTAGAGATTCGCACCACAACCCTCAGCTGGACAGCTTGTCACATGCAACAACATGAGGGAATCTGGGTGAGGGTTAATTTCTTATGTGATTCTGTCCAGCCTCTCCCCCCGTATTCTGAATTATGTATTTAAAGAGCAGTGTAACAGATACAAAGAGAGAGCATTGCATTGAAAGAACAAGCTCTATGTTAAAGTTTACAACAGATGCATCTCAGTAGTCTGGACACAACTTGCAATAAATATCTCCATTTTGGAAAATAGCATTCTTTACTGGCAAACACTCTTCTGTAAACTGTACTAATACTGATATAGGCGCTGCTGCTTACATTTTTTAAGCTCTGTGCATGTGGTAGTCTTTTATACAAATTCCTGTATCCCTCTTCCTTTCCCTTTCAAAAGGTTAATCCCTTTCTATGCAGAAAGGCCAGTGTGGGATTTAAGTACAGGTTAAAAGAGCGAGGATCTATATTCAGAGGCTAAAGGAGTTAAAAAAATGCACTTTTCGTTAAAATCCCTCTTCAGAGAGAACACCTTTCACTGAAAGGCACCAAGGGTTTGCTTGGATGTTTGGCTTCAACATCCTTGGTTCCAAGGGCACAGCATTTTATAGGATTAAGCTTCACATTATGCAAATTACTCCATCAAGACTGATTCACTTCCAAGTTGTTTTGTGCCTTCAGGAAGGTATGATCTCATTCAACTGTAGATACTAATCTATTTCCCAGATGGCACACACCCTTGGATTCAAGAACAAAATGCAGCTCGAATACAGAAGTCCCCCAGGAAATCTGCAAAACCCCACTGAAAATGGCAGTGTCTGAAAGTGGCAAGTATCTCCCTGTTCATCTGATTGCTTCATCACCCCATTCACTCCATTGTGCGGGATACATCCAGGTGCTTTGCAGCTTGCTGGCCTCATGCATCCTTTAACTCAGTTGATCTGACAAGCCCACAACAGTACTTATCCTCCCACTGCTCTGTTGAGAAGGATATAAAATAGAGGCGCTTATGGCAACTGTTTCGGGTAAGAATCAGCAGCTCTGGTTCAAAGTTCAGTCTTTGTGAATACAAGCATGGGGCTGCACAGCGAGACCGGGAGGTTCACTCAAAGAGAACGATGTAATCTGGTTCTTGGTCCTCTTGGCCACATGGGTAAAGCAACAGCTCCTTCCCCAAGGAAGTGATGGGTTCATCCTGTTGATATAGGATACGATTAAACACCACCTTTCAAACAGACCCTACCTACCACAGCATCATGGGGTGGACAGCAGTCTCCCTGCCTCTGATACGGCGTGGACTTGTTCATCCTGCTGCGTGAAACAGCTCAGTGCCCAGGGGAACCCAGGGGAGGACACA
Source organism: Gorsachius magnificus (assembly GCA_034008185.1). Lineage (NCBI taxonomy): Eukaryota > Metazoa > Chordata > Aves > Pelecaniformes > Ardeidae > Gorsachius > Gorsachius magnificus. The sequence continues at coordinate 33,626,153 of CM067084.1, forward strand.
CATGGCTGACCACTGTCTTCATAAAATGATGCCTGTGCTCAGTGCAGTAATCCAGTGACACAACTCTGGCAGTTCTCTGAAAAAGCTGTGCTCGTCTCGGAGGCAACTGCAACTTCTGCGGTGTGAAATGCTGCCTGCCTCGAAAGTGCTGGAGTGAGGACCGTGCAGCATGCCGGTAAGCAGGATGGGGTGGCTGTGGACCGTGCTCCTGGCTGCGTTGGTGGGAGCGTGGATCCTGGAGTGAGCACATGCCCTCTGCTCAGGCAAGCCCTGTTCTAATGAGGGAATTCCCTGACAGTACAGTCTCTGCTTCCCATCTCATTCTCCACCCTTGCAGCAGATGCGTGGTGGGAGCTTGCCTTCTTTTGTGGTCACCCGGTGGGCGATAAGCAGAACCCACTAGAGCACTTCAGCAGAGTGGGTTCACCTTGCCCATGTCTGCTGTAGTGCAGGGGGTCTGTAGGCTTCTTTGCAGACTGTGGGCATGGCTCTACCTTTAATATCATATGAACAGCCAGGCTTTAAACCCTCTAGCTCTAGTACCGATACCCATACAGCTCCGGCTTTCAACAATTTCAGCCTGAACTGTGAAACCCATGCAAGAAGCAAGTTCAGGTAGCCCAGGTAGAGCTCCATATAGCAAATGAACATAGATATTTTCCTCATGTCCAGTTTTGTTTAGCCATGTCTGTGTTAGGCTAGGCGCTTATTTAAAAGACACACAGATTTTAAATGAACTTTAGGCAAAATGATTGTCCTGTCTCTGGGCAGATCTTACAGTGAAGGAGTGACCAATCCATCTGGCCCTCCTTGGAGCCCATATAACTGCAGTCAGTGCTAGCAAATGCTGCTGTTGTTGTTGCAAGAACCTGCCAACCTTCTTCCTTCCCTTCTATTTTTTATCTTTGCTCAGTACCACACTTTGCCTGCTTTGAGATCATAAAGAAAGGGTTTTCTGATTACCCAACTCGCCAGGACCTCACAACCACAGAGAGAATCCAAAAAAAAAAAGGAATCTGCATGAATCTGCTGTCACCTCTCACCTTACCAAATAGTGTGTGAGTACCTTGAGCCCTGTGTGCAAGGTGTTCTGTGCACTTGAGGGGGAGTGAGTCAGGTCTAGATGTTTGAGATGCATTAGGTCACCTGAGATGTACCCATTAGGCGGGCATACCCCCCTGGAGCAGCACACAGGATACCCAATGGCAGCTAAAATGGGTCTAGTTACCTACTATAAAACAACTAAATCTGTTCTTTCTTATTTTGAAGTGGCCTGAGGCAATTAAACAAACAGTTAATGAACGCATTGTTAGATGTTCACCTTGTGGTAGTCTACAAGGTCAGCCAGTGTTGAATGTTGTAGCTGGTCCACTCCAAGAAAGCTGTAGGAATCACTGGAGGCATCAATGAGGAAGTGTTTACATCCCTCCACAGACCGATAGGAGAGCACGTAGCCTTTGATTTTCTCACTGACCCGGACCAGAAAACTCCCTGGTACTGTTTTATTCAGAAGCTCCTCTGCTTTCTTTGAGGTTAGGATACCTGTTCAAAACCAAAACACGAAACTGAAGGGAGAAAAGCATTTGTGCAGGATTGGATGGAACAGTTCTCACAAGAAATCTGCTTTACTGCTCTAAAAACGGTCCATGGCACTTCCATCCCTTGCGCTGTTTCCTTGCCCAGCAGCCTGGGGAGAACAGTACTGCCATTGCTAGCAGCAGACCATGGCTATGTGCTACCTGTGCTTCGTGTTAACTGTTCCAGACTCAGCTGATGATGAATGATAAATGTGCAGGGCCCAAAAGGACATATTCTATGTTACGAGAGAGAATGGCATTGCAGCGTGTTGCATTGTGTGTTGATCCCAGTACAGCTGGGCTGTGCAGGCAGTGATCATGGGTCCTGTCAGAAAGCTGTGCAAGCATTAAAAGCCCAGTTACTAGAGGATAAAGCTTTCATTGCTGCAGTCTCAGACTGAAGGCATTTCCAAAGCAAGGGAGATGGATGGGATTGTGATCACCCATTAGAAATGAGACAGAAATGTGATGGCTGATAAGCACATATGGAGGGAGAATAACCTGGGGCCAAGGATGAATGGGATGAGGTATGCTCAAATCTCTCTCACCCTGGTCCAAACAGTTACCAGGGGAATATGCATCCAGAGAGGCAGGGGTGGCATAGGGGTACAGGGTGTTTTGAAGATCTGGCCTCTATTCTAACACTTTGTCTTGCCCTTTGTCATAATGTTAAAGGAATTTAAACTACATTATTCACAGACACTTAAAATGGAAAACCTAGCCACCTTTGAAAAGCTCCTGGGCCCAGCCTGTGGCAGCAGCTGTGTTAGCAGAAACAACTCCTTAAAGAGTTGGGTTGGGGCAGAAATGCTCAGGACTCACCGTGGAACCAAGGCGCTATCGTGTCCGTGCTTTTCTGATAGCCAGCTCGGAGAGGGAATTGCTCCTCTTTGAACCACCTGATGATGCTTTCTTCAGTGGAATTGGAGATTGTCCTCTGGATTCCCTCTTTCCTGTTAGAAAAGACCATGGTTTGTGCATCAAGTTTAAACAACAGCTTTTGAGTCCATGGCAGGATTTACCTTTTGTTCAGGATGTTAAGAACAACCCTAAACAGAAGGCTTACACAAGTGCAGCTGTCAGCAGTATTCTATGGTTTTCAGTGGACCCCTAGCATAGAGGATGTATGCACTCTAGGCTTAGGATGCTCTACTAAATAAACCTGTTACCCTCCAGGGGTGAAAAAATAAGCCTCATCACACCCTAGGCTGGAATATAGCCTAGGCTCTGTGTTTTTCCCTGAGGGGTATCTCCTCCAGGCGAGGAGGAGAGCTAACCATTCTCACCTCAACCATCCCATGCTAGAGCAGAAGAATCTCATCCCTTCTCCCCTCCACAGTGCACAGGGGTTCCCTTACCTAATCGCTCTCCCGTCTGCCATCACAGGAGGCAGGTGTGTAGGCTTTGGAGCGAGAGGTGGATACTGGAGTGGTCGCCGATCTCCTCCTGTGGCACCCTTGGAAATATCTGCCTGCTTCCCTCTGTGGATGCCTTGCAGTGAAAGCCTCCTGTAGTCATCCCGTGCTTGCCGTGCAAGGGAGCGTCTCTTCTCATCTGCTGCCTTGGATTTCCGCACTGGAACAAAAAAGGAGTCCTACAGGAGCGAACAAGCAGGCAAGTTTTAAGCTTGCTGCCCCTTGGCCGTCTTCCTGCTTGATGAAGTGGAAGAATAACCCGTTTCACAAGGTGAAAGAGGCACTCAATTGTGAGACCATTTGCCACATGTCTCCCACCACTTTTGGGCACCTGCTACTTAACAGGGTCCAGCTTTTATTCCTTCAGGAGATTAAAAATCTGGGTTATTTCTGGGCACCAAGTCCTTTTGTACTTAAAGACTACTTGGTTTTCTTCCGGATGCTGACTCCTGGTTCAGACATAGATTTCTCTAGTGCCTTTCACGTAAGCCAGTGGGGGGAGGGCGTACAGGGTAGATACTGCTGAAATGACCCCAAATCAATCCTCTGAAGGATTTGAAAGTGCTGAAACTGTTAAGGGAAGTGGAGAACTTGGCTGGGTATTTTTTTTGCCGTAAAATGGCCTTGATTGTCTAGGTCCAGCTCATCCTGGAATCTGTAGGAGTAACCAGCTCTCCGCTCAGTCTGAGTTAGGCTCATTCTTTCCTTGCTTTTGTAATCAGTTTTGGATTTTTTTTTTATCAGTAAGAAAAATAAAACCCTTGGTCTGAAGTGGAAACAATTGGTAGTACAGCATTGCCATCTACTGAGCAGCAGGGGAGGAACTGGGGAAAAAAAAAAAAGATCAGGTTCTCCTTCAGGAAGTATTTGGCAGCAGTGATGGATGCTACTGCAAGTCTCATACTGTTTGCCATTTTCCTTCCTATCATTGGGATTCATCACATGAGACAGTGCAGCAGGGCTCTGCTTAGGTGGGATCGTGCTTGGATGACAGGGAAGCCCTTTTTAGTTAGGCCCTGTCACCCAGTATCCTTGTCCTCAAGAGCAACGGTTACTGCAAAGCCCTATGAAAGGCCAGCTTCTAGTTTAAAATTAATTATCCTGGCTATACTCCTGTGGTTCCTATTCATTGCATGTTTTAATATAGTATCCATAGGAAAAACTTTCAATTTTCCTGCCCGGCTCAAGTCTCAATACTGTGTGAACTCAGAAATACTTCTGATAATGCAGCGCTGTATTTCTTGGCCGTACTCTCCACCCACCAACCGATCATTCAGGTCCAGTGTGGCAGAAGAAGGATTTTGAGATGACCCCACAGAGCCCTAGGATTTCTTAAGCCCCACAGGAAAAGGTGTCATCCCGAGATCTTACAGGATTCCTGCCATTCAGGCTCATTCTCATCCAATTTCTGCAGCGTCCTCTGGCTCTCCAAACTGGGATGGCTCTGTGGTATGGCCTCCTGGGGGGCTGTGGTATCTTCTCCTGACTTTCTCCTCTGTGCTTCCTTCACCTATGAAAGAAACAGTATGTTCAGCTTTGTTCCAGGCTAGTTTTAACGCTGCTTTTTAGCTAGCCTTGAAATACTGGGAACTCCATTCTTTATTGTGAATCCTTCTGATTTCAACATACTCTGTCTTTACTATAGGTGACAACAGAGGGAGTAAGGGAGAACAGTCTACCAGAAATCATCAGGAGCCTCTACCTGTGCTGCTCCCCAGTCTGCCAGCCTGGCCTGCTTTGTATCATCTAATCATCACGTCATACATGAGGAGCATGGCAACACTGGGTAAACCTGGTCTAAGAGGTGAGGACGTTCCTGGATCAGATGAGGCTCTGAGGCTGACTGGAACTCTAGGATAAAGTCTGGGCCCCACTCAATGTTGCCACGTACCTGTTGGAAGCCATGCTTCCTCACGTGGCAGTCTGCCAGCATCTGGTGAACATCTCTGTTTTCCCTCTGGGCAGAAGAAAAGAGCAGTGAGAAATAAATGCGGCGTTAGGACCATTGCTCTTTTTTGGAGCAACAGATGTTTGATGCAGAAGCAGTGATGTGACATTTATGTTAAATTTTTCCAACCTTCCCTGACAAACATTGGTCTTTTTCATCATATTAGGCCTAATACGCCACAAGAGGAGAACTCAGGGGTGTCAGGATTGTCATAAGGATGCCTAGGTTTGCTAAGCGATGCTCCCAGAGAGCGGTCCCTTCCCTCCCTCTCTCCAAAGCAAGCCCAAGCAGAACCTGCCGTCCACAGCTTTACCTGCCTGTGCTTGTTTGCTGCTGTGGCTGGGGTGCTGCAAACCCCTGCTCGTCAAACTGCCCCAACTAGTTGCATAGCTCGTGTTTGCTCTTCCCTGCAAACCAGTTGAGCTCCCCTGGCAGCAGTCGCTAGCTGAGTCCTGCCTTTGAAGAAAACAGACCTGTCTTTAAGCAAACACCCACCCACCTCCCCGTTGGACCCAGACTGCCTCCCACGGCATGGGGAGTAGTGAGTTAACTGTACTACGCTGCTTACCAAGGACATGCTTTGTTTTATCTCCATCACCTACTTGGCTAATATTTAATACAAACATGGCTTTCCACTTTCCCTCTCCTTGACAGGAAACTAGGAACTACAAATGTGTGTGAAGCAGCGCGTTTTCTTAGGTCAGTCCCCAGTCCCCTGCAGCAAAGCATGATGCCCGGACCCCTCAGGTTAAACGGGAACTAGATCTCGGAGAAAGCACTTTTAACGCGGGAGGTGAGAAAAAGCCCCTTTCCAGGCCTAGAAAAATGCAACAGGCGTCTTTGGTCTGGATCCCTCCTTCTAATAGCAAAAGCCCCAGAAACCTGGGAAAAATTACTACTAATATAACGACAAAACAAAAGTAAAATATACAACCCCCCTCTATCTCCATGCACAAGACTTTGAAAGGTGTTTAGATTTTTTTTGGTAGTGGTGGTGGTATTTTTGGTTTGGGGTGGGTTTTTTTTTTTGCTTTTTTTTTTTTTTTTTTGTTAGCTGTGACTAATAGCTTCCTTTGAAAAGAAAAAAAAAACCCTCCCACATAGTTGCTCAACTTCAGCAAACAGTGCTAAGAAAAATCCCATGTGACTCAGAGGCTTTTGATAAAGGAGACAGCCGCTCCGAATTCCCTTCAGTATTTTGGTAGCAGCAGGAGAGGTGCTTTGCCAAAACCCAACCTTCAGTTATTGTGCTTTTTATACTGAAATATGGAGTGGCTGTATAATAAAATAATATACATTTGTAAAAGTTAACAGCAAAAGGCTGAATGAAAACTCTGCTGAATGAGATTGGACTTCTCCCATTAAATTGGCAGGGTGTTCTGTTCCTTCTGTTCACTGTGGTTGCATGGTTAGTTAATTTATCTCATCTTTTTTCTCAGTTCTCTGCAAATGGATTTTGGTAGCCAGTTAAAAAGTAGAAGTGTATTTATTGCCAGAGCAAAGCAGACACTGTAGTTACTGCACTTGGAGTTGTCCTGTGTTGTCAAGGTCATAAGCTATTTTCTGACACTTTAGAAGACCAAAGAAAAGAAAAAGAAGAACCTAAAATACTGCATGTCAGAGGAAGCTGGTAAAACTATCTTCATCTGTTGTTTTATACAAGTAGATGGTTTATCTGAGGGCTGTGGCCGTGCATGTACAGATGCTGGGATAGCCTCCCTGGTCTTGCCCCAAAAGCCATCCAAACCAGCCACAGCGCAGGAAGGAAAGTACTGTGACCCTTGTTTTACCCATGGAGAACGGAAGCAAAGGAATCCAGACTAACTTATCCGTCGGTAGGGAGCAGATCTGTCCCAGCTGAGAATAACACTTGGACCTCCCGAGTCCTAAGGAAGGATGGAACAGCACGGCTTCTTCTCTGACTACAGAAGAAAAGCCTTAACAGTCAGCTGGCTTTTTTTCTTCTTCAAGTTTCTATTTAGAGCAACCAGGATTTGCTGCATTTCCTAGATCTCAAAGCACATGTTTCTGATAGTTATAGAGAAAAGAGGGAAAATTACCTCTGTGAGCTCCTGGCTTTTCGCTGTTGTAGCACCAGCAGTTTTTCTCCCACCTTCCTTCTTTTCCTCCACAGCGCTTTTTTTATTCCCATGAAGACCTGTCTCACCCGGGGCTCCTGGTTGTGGACGTACAGAAGAGTCAGTCTTTCTGAAATGCAAGAGGGAGAGGACTTAGGAACCCAAGGGTCACTTGCTGCTCTCTGAGCGTCTTGCGAGGATGCGGCATGTGAGCAGAGCAGTGCTGTGATGAAGCGACGTGCTTGCAGGCAGCTATCGTATCTCCAAATCAGGTAGGTGGAAGAATTTAATGACTCATGGTGAGTAACTGCCGTCCTGCTGTACAAGGGCACCCGTTGGTGAATCAGTGTAATCCAAACTCATTACCTGCGGCAATAACAGAGTTAGCACTTCCTGTGATCTGCAGAGAGTACCACACAGGAGCCGTATCACGGGAGGCTTGATGAGCTGGGGCAAGCCTCAGGCTGGAGCTGGCCTCTGCCAGCATTGCGTGTACCTGCAGAAAGCCAACCTTTGCCTGCGCCTTTTGCCTGCAAGTGAATGTGACAGTGGTTAACCACAGCCCCTGAAGGGAAGGCTCCAGCCTCTGGGTTCCTAGAAATGCCTTCTCCTCCATGTCTGCCCACGGAGTCCTCCAGCTGAATGGTGCTTACCTGCCCTCCTTGCCTTGCTCTCTCGCTATCTGCTTTGCCCGTTGTGCCTGGATCTCTTCACAGATGGCCGCATACGATTTATCTGAAGGATGCTCGCCCATCACCCAGACCCAGACATCATTGTCAGCGCCGAGCTTCCATGTCACCGACTTCCCGTTGGCTGGAAAAGAAGCAGCTCTTTGGCAAACGCTGTTTGCTCGGCAGCTCTGTGCAGGGCCTATGCCCCACCTGCTGTGCCCTCCTGGCTGCTGCCGATGGCAGAGCCTCTCCAGAATCAGCTGTGCGTGGGGAAAGCTCGGCTGGGACGCAGCACGCACCTCCCATTTATGGTACTGAAGCCAGATCAGTGAAGGAGGCATTTCTGAGTCTGGGGGCAAGGGAGAAGACTCACCACTGTTTCCCTTCTTGCTTTAATTCCTTGCCGCTGCCCTCCCCAAACTGTGTGAGGGTAAACTACCTACAAACAGAGAATGTGGGGGAGAGCTGGGAGGAAAGTGCTAGCTTCCTAGCAGCCGGCATGCTGCGTAATCCTGGCAAAGGGACTTCAGGTCTAAAGGCACAATGGGAAGCCCCCTGCAGATCTGGTGCCCCAGGACAGACATTCAAGTCCATGGTTATTTTTTTTTCTTTTTTTTTTTTTATAGACAGATTCAAGGGCCCCATTTAAGGGGAAACTTAATGAGATCCATCTGCTGGGGGCAAGTAAGCCCTGCCTTCCCTGCTAGCGGAGTTGAGCAATTTGGTCAAGGGCAGAATGTCTGGGCCAGGGAGTAAAACCATTGTGTGCCTGGCCAAAACTACCCCATCGCAGGTGGGTTTAGTTACAGTTTGGAAATACAACTATGATACATCCCTAGGAGAAAAAATTACTCTGTGGACACATTACTTCCTATTTCTTGGGAGCAGTTGCCTTGGCCAGATCTGTGCCAGAGGGGGAAGCAGCCGGCAGGTAGGGACTTACCTTTTCTCGGCAGTGGCTTCTTTGCTGAAGCCTTGTCTGCAGCAGCTTCTCTTTCCTCCCACCGTCTGATCTGTTCCTGCCTCATCTTGAAGAACAGGATCTGCTTCTGCTCCTCGCTGAGTTCTGCCAGCAGGTCAGGATCGATGTACATGTCCGATAATATCTGTTTCAGCATGGCTGGAGGTTTCAGTTACACACGTTTGTGGCAATGATCTCCAGGGATCAGATCCTCTTCCTGGCTCCAACAAGAAAGAATCCCTCCCTGCCTGAGCCAGGAGCAGGAATGCAGGCGTGCCAGAGTAATTATACTTCTGTCTGTTTTTTTTTTCAGCTCAGACTTCCTGCACAGAACAAAAAAAGTAAATAAGTAGCTTAAAACCTGCTGTTAAGATTCCTTGAAATAGAGGTGAGTTCAGCTCCCACGCAGCCCCTGCCCACTCTGCACGGAAAGCTGGCCAGGAGGGAGGAGTCCCAGAGTGGGGAGGTTGTGTTGATACTCTGATAAACCCAGCTGACAGCGTATCAAAAGAGAGAGCGCGCTGCCTCTCACAGTCATCGGAGGCACCAGTCATCAGAAGCTTGGCTGGCCCAAGCAAACATTCCTGCTGGGCAGGGAATCAATGAACCCATGACTAGATGGCTCCTCCTCCTTCCAAAGATGCAAACTTTGATGATCAAAAGCCCAGCCTGCCTTGTTTTACCAAAGAAAGACGGGGAGGGCTTTTGGCTCTGCTTTGAAGGTGGGAGTGGGAATTTCGGGGTGCTCATGTCCATCAAAGGCAGCCTCACGGCAAGTCAAGGGAGCACAAGTAGTGCAGCTGGTCTGAAGAAAGACAGCTTGGACGGTCAGCAGCTGAGGAGCTGAGGCAGCTCCTGGTCTGACACGTCTTGCTGATGCACATTGCCCACACAGTGAGCCTGGCACAGGACATCTCCGTCGGACAGGATGAAGCGGATGGGGAGAAGGAGAACCCCTGTTCCAGCCCGGCATGCCGGGTCATGTCTGGTGCATGCTGGCAAAGCACTAACACCCACACAGCTATCCTTTGTGTGCATGTATTTACATTTACAACAGGAGTTTCACTGAAAAATTGGGAGCTCTCCTGTCACTTGGGAAGGCGCCAGATGAGCAAATAGAAACGTGGACTAAAGACCTTGAAACCAACTCTTTTCCTTATCTTATTTGGATAGACTCAGGGAGATCAGGAGGTTGGTTGGCAGCGCTTTTGGTGACACAAGGTCGACAGCCACGTATGAAGTGCAACACCAGAGCAGGTTGGCCAGCTGGCCAGGGGCAGCAGGGGGCTTTCTGGACAAGCTCTTGGGAAATGTTGCCGGCAGGCTACAAGGAAACAAAGCTAGTAGGATTACTCATGAGCTTCTGCACAAATCCTGGGAGCCTAAGGAATAAGCACACTAGGACACAGTGCAGTAGATGGGAGGAAGGGGGTTGGTGGGGCAGTAAGGTGGAGGTACAAAGGGCACAGACATGGCAGAAGGACCTGTGCCAGGGTGAAGTGGGAGTATATATCAAATCCTGGAATCAAATCCATTGACCATCTTACAGGAGAGGGGCTGGATCCCTAGGGACCCAACTGTTGGAAGAAAAGTTTTGGAAGCACCTTCAGCTTCACAGTATGACTGCTTAGTTTCCGACAAATAAAATAAGAGAAGGAGGTGGTAGAGGAGCCAGCGAGCACAATACTGAAGCTTTCCAAGGAGCACACACGGAGCACATTTAATTAGCTGAAATGGGGCAGCAGAACAGCAGCCTTCATAAAGTCAGACGCAGGTCAGTAGCTGCTGAGTTGGTCCACCTTCCCCCATCTCACCCCCATGCTGGGATCAGGCAGGCTGGCCCAAGCACCCCCCACTTCTGAACGTGGCTTGCCCTAAAACTGCTGGAAACAGAGCTGGATAGAGCCCCTGTGCAGTGAGGTCCCCATGCACTTTCAGCAGGGAGAGCTTGAAAGGAGCTTGGAGCAGCTGGAGGAGCTGTAGGTGGGAGATAAGGAGCTCCTCAAGGCGTGGACAGAGCAGACCACGGTCCCAGCATAGCATCAGCTGCAGCAGAAGCCAGGAGCAGGAGTCCCTGGTAAGGTATAGTGACCAGGACTTGGGGATGAGCCTTCTCATTTCTGTTTTGTTTCTGTGGTTACTTTCTATTTTCCCTATTAAAAATGTTAACTTAATTCCAGAAGTATGGAGCTGCTGTTCCACATCTGTATTGCTTTTGTTGAAACAAATGGCTTTCTTGATTTAAAAAAAAGGCTTTTAGCGGAGGTGGTCTCATCTGGGCGATGCTTTCTGAGTATCCCCCGATAGCAGAATCGTTCCAGCTCAGCAGCCAAAGGGCTGTCCTCAAGCCATGAGGGGTGGCAGCTATGTAGAGGGAAGAGCTTTTTGTGGGGAGGTGTTGGCAAGCAGGCCCATATCCATTGGGGTACCTGAACTGTCTGTTAAACTGCAAAACTGGGGGACACTGCTGGAAGATTGCTGCTTAAGCTTCACGTCCTCATGCTCCTACCCGAAAGAGAAGCTGTTTGCAAACAGACCAGAGGGTTGGAAAAACTCCTTTAACCAGAAATGGGTCCCTTAAGCTTTTAGTTGGTTTTTTTAAGATCACACAGGACAGTATGAAGGACACAGATTTGGGGCTTATTTTAGGTAAACTAACATTTGCAAAAGGTACTTGATGTTGCACTGATTGCAGGGGACATGGCAATCTCTGTCTGAGCCCAAGGTAAGTTTTATTTGGAGAAGCCACCAGGGTTGCATCCTTTGTGGCTCTGAAACAGTAACTGAAGTGGATGGTAGCCCTGGGCATGGCTGAGCTTGATGGTCTGGCAGAGATGCCTTCTCTGGGCTGACAGAAATTAATCAGTGTCTAAAATTGAAAGGGTTTTTAAAAAAAGAGACCTGTTGCTTGCAGGGTGGTGAAAGAGTTTTATTCCCTTTGGGTGAGAAGGTGTCATTTGTGGTTTCTGTGGGCCAAATGCCAAAGGGTTTTGTTAAACGGAGGTCATTCAATATCTTGCCCAAGGGGAAAAAAGGCCATCCAGCTGGTCAGGCTCTGCCTTTTGGCTCTGGATCAGCAGAACTACTTCTTTCCCCAGAAACTCTTCAGGACAGTTGCAGGTCACTAGCCAGAGGGGTGCTTGGAAAAGAATCATAGAGTCATAGAATCGTTGAGGTTGGAAAAGACCTTTAAGATCATCAAGTCCAACTGTTAAGCTAACAATGCCAAGTCCACCACTAAACCATGGCCCTAAGCACCACATCTACGCCTCTTTTGAATACCTCCAGGGATGGGGACTCAACCACTTCCCTGAGCAGCCCATTCCAATGCTTGACAACCTTTTCGGTGAAGAAATTTTTCCTAATGTCCAATCTAAACCTCCCCTGGTGCAACTTGAGATCATTTCCTCTTGTCCTATCTCTTGTTATTTGGGAGAAGAGACCAACACCCACCTCGCTACACCCTCCTGTCAGGCAGTTGTAGAGGGCGATAAGGTCTCCCCTCAGCCTCCTCTTCTCCAGGCTAAACAACCCCAGCTCCCTCAGCCGCTCCCCATCAAACTTGTGCTCCAGACCCCTCACCAGCTTTATTGCCCTTCTCTGGACATGCTCCAGCACCTCAATGTCCTTCTTGAACTGAGGAGCCCAAAACTGAACACAGTATTCGAGGTGTGGCCTCACCAGTGCTGAGTACAGGGAGGGGCACAATCACTTCCCTGCTCCTGCTGGCCACACTATTCCTGACACAAGCCAGGATGCCGTTGGCATTCTTGGCCACCTGGGCACGCTGCTGGCTCAAGTTTAGCTGGCTGTCAACCAACACCCCCAGGTCCTTTCCCACAGGGTGGTTTTCCAGCCACTCTTCCCCAAGCCTGTAGCATTGCATGGGGTTGTGATCCAAGTGCAGGACCCGGCACTTGGCCTTGTTGAACCTCATACAATTGACCTTGGCCCATCGATCCAGCCTGTCCAGGTCCCTCTGTCCTACCCTCAAGCAGATCAACACTTCTGCCCAGCTTGGTGTTGTCTACAAACTTACTGAGGGTGCACTTGATCTCAGTGTCCAGGTCATTGATAAAGATACTAAACAGAACTGGCCCCAATACTGAGCCCTGGGGGGCACTGCTTTTGACCGGACACCAACTGGCTTTAACTCCATTCACCACAACTCTCTGAGCCCAGCCATCCAGTTAGTTTTTTACGCAGCAAAGAGTACATCTGTCTAAACCATGAGCCTCCAGCTTCTCTAGGAGAATGCTGTGGGAGACAGTGTCAAAGGCTTTGCTAAAGTCCAGGTAGACAACATCCATGGCCTTTCCTTCATCCACTAGGTGGGTCACCTGGTCATAGAGGGAGATCAGGTTGGTCAAGCAGGACTTGCCTTTCATAAACCCACGCTGACTGGGCCTGATCACCTGGTTGCCCTGTACGTGCTGTGTGATGGCACCCAAAATGATCTGCTCCATAACCTTCCCTGGTACCGAGGTCAGGGTGACAGGGCTGTAGTTCCCCAGATCCTCCTTCTGGCCCTTCTTATAGATGGGCATCCCATTAGCAAGCCTCCAGTCATCTGGGACCTACCCTGTTAACCAGGACTGCTGATAAATAATGGAGAGTGGCTTGTCAAGCTCTTCCACCAGCTCCTTCAGTACTCTTGGGTGGATCCCATACACTTGTGGATGTCCAGATGGCACAGCAGGTCATAAACTGCTTCCTCCTGGATTATGTGGGGTTTATTCTGCTCTCTGTCCCTGCCTTCCAGCTCAGGGGGTTGAATACCCTGGGGGTAACTGGTCTGACTACTAAAGACTGAGGCAAAGAATGCATTAAGCACCTCAGCCTTTTCCTCATCCTTTGTCACTAGGTTTCCCCCTGCATCCAGTAAAGCATGGAGATTCTCCTTAGCCCTCCTTCTGCTGCTAATGTATTTATAGAAACAGTTTTTATTGTCTTTTATGGCAGTAGCCAGATTAAATTCTAGCTGGGCTTTGGCCCTTCTAATTTTTTCCCTGCATAACCTCACGACATCCTTGTAGTCCTCCTGAGTTGCCTGCCCCTTCTTCCAAAGGTCATAAACTCTGCTTTTTTTTCCTGAGTTCCAGACAAAGCTCTCTGTTCAGCCAGGCTGGTCTTCTTCCTCACCAGCTCATCATTCAGCACATGGGGACAGTCAGCTCCTGAGCCTTTAACATTTCCTTCTTGAAGAATGTCCAGCCTTCCTGGACAACTTTGCCCTTCAGGACTGCCTCCTGAGGGACTCCTAAACAAGCCAAAGCTTGCCCTCCGGAAGCCCAAGCTAAGAGGCCTGCTGATCCCCCTCCTTGCGTCTCCAAGAATCGAAAACTCTATCAGTTCATGATCGCTGTGCCCAGGACAGCCTCCAACCATCACATCACCCACCAGTCCTTCTCTGTTCCCAAACAACAGGTCCAGTGGGGCACCATCCCTGCTTGGCTCACTCACCAGCTGTGTCAGGAAGTATCTTCCCCACACTCCAGGAACCTCCTAGAACGTTTCCTCTCTGCTGTATTGTACTTCCAGCAGACATCTGGTTACTTGAAGTCCCCCACAAGAACAAGGGCTCGTGATTGTGAGACTTCTCCTGGCTGCTTAGGGAATGTTTTGTCTGCCTCCTCATCCTGGTTGGGTGGTCTACAACAGACTCCCACCATGATATCTGCATTGTTGGCCTTCCCCCTGATTCTTACCCATAAACACTTGACCCTATCATCACCATCGTTAAGCTCTAGACAATCAAAACACTCCCTAACATACACCGCCTCTCCTTCCTTGCCTACACCACCTGAAGAGTTTACAGCCATCCATTGCAGCACTCCAGTTGTGCGAGTCATCCCACCATGGTTCCGTGATGGCACCTATATCATAGTTTTCCTGCTGCACAGTGGCTTCCATCTCCTCCTGTTTGTTGCCCGTGCTGCATGCATTGGTATAGAGGCACTTCAGTTGGGCTATTGATCCTGCCACCTTTCTGGGGGGAGAAGCCCTAGTTCCAACGTGACCATTCTCAGGCGCTTCTGTGGTTCCTAACACATCCATAACCCTTGCGTCTTTGCTGCTGCATGGATCTCCATCCCCTACCTCCACTGAGACAGCAGACTGAAGGACCTTGCTAGCACACTGTCCCTCAAACACTGGCATGCCACCCGCAGCCTTATCTCTAGCGAGCCTGGTTTTATCCCTTTCTGCCGTCAAATCTAGTTTAAAGCTCTTTCAATGAGCCCTGCTAACTCCTGTGCAAAGATCATTTTCCCCCTTTCGGACAGGTGTACCCCATCTGTTGCCAGCAAGCCTGGTGCTGTGTAGACCAAACCATGATCAAAACCACAAAAATTCTGCTGGTGAGTCTTTGGCCAAAAGGTCATCCTGTAAGGATGTCCTTGCTACAGCTGAGCAGAGGCCTTGTGCGGCTCTGGCTCGCAGGAGCAGCTGGAACCGGCTGGAAGTGCCTCTTCATACAGCGCTGAGCAGCTTGAATCCACCTCACCACCACGTCAGCCCTCCCCTTCACCCCCTGGCTGCACAGCTGGTATGGGACACGGCCCAGAGCGGTTTATGTTGCAGAGTTAAAATTTGCAGTAAGCAAAGCTGCGGTGGTTAAGCGGTGTTTCTTTCCCCATCTGTCCCAGTACAGCTTCTTGGTGCTTTAGGTGCCCTTTGTCACTCTGTCTGGGATGTGCTTCTGTCTTTGAAGCTTCTGTATCCAACCTGACTCCTTCTGCCTGACCAGGTTATCCATTTCCTCCAAAGCACTTGGGAGACAGAGATCGTTTGTCATGATTGCAAGTCTTTTCCTTGGTTAAGTTAGGCCTCCTGGGACATGATGCATTGGAAGCCATCAGCAGAACACATGCAGCACATCCACGCTGCTCTGGCTTCTCAGGAACGGGAATGGCTTTGCTGTGGCACTTACCAAGGAGGACTCGACGTGCTCTGCCATAGCAGTGGTGGCAAACTGGTCCTTCTTCCCACACCTGGGGACACAGTGTGCTGGCGAGGTGGAAGGGTGCTCAGCAAACCATTTTCACGGTGTTGACGCAGTTTTGCAGTTGGGTCATCTTGTAACGCTGGTTGTAAGAGCAAATTTATAATGCTATGTCCCAAAGGTACCCTTTAAAGCACCAGCTATTTTAACACTGGGAAATCACATAAAGCATTTTGAGAGGTTTGTAGTATTTCTTTTTTAGCAGTCACTTCATTAAAGATCTTAGGAGCTGGAAGTCCTTGTACTATCAGTCATATGCTGTTCCCAAAGTCTGAATGAAAGCCGTATTACCGTCACTTGGCCAGAAGCATTTTTGCTGATGCTGTTGCAGCTGTAAGTAGTGTATTTACAGCTCAAGCCTAGGGAAGCCGAGGGCTGCAGTAATGGCAGTGGGACCTCTGAGCAGGTAACTTGTAGGAAAACTCTGGTAGAGGTCTTGTTAAGCTTTCTACTGCTTGTATTTTTCTCATGGGCATGGTAGCTGGTTTTGTAGAGGAATGGGAGACAAGAGTAGCCAAAAATAACAAAAAATAAAGCGGGGGGAGGCGGGAAGCCAAAACAGGGCTTTCGGGGCTCTCTCACTCCTGTATAAGGTCGTTGACTTGAAAGCCATAAGGGTAAATGCAATTCAAAGGTTAAAAGGCCCTTCCAAAAGCAAGGTCACACAGCATTTCAGTCACCTGCCAGCGAGCCGCCTCTTCTCCATGCTCCTGTAAATCATCTACCACTAACAGGGGAAACATAAGCCCATGAACACACCGAAAAGCGCAATCACTTTGCAAAGAGCTGGCATGAGTTCCCACTCACATGTGCAGCAGGTGACGCTTGGGCCACCGAGAGGCTGACGGGACCCCCCCAGCTGGCAGCCTGGTCCTGGGGGTCCCCACCATCAACACTGCCGTCGAGGGAAAGGCTTGCCGAGAAAACAGTAGGCAGGCGTACACTGATAGGCATTTGATGTGATTTACACCAGTAACTCAAACAGGAGGGTGTAAAACAGAAGAGTGGACAAGTTGAATGGTGGTTCTTGCACTGATTTTCTGGGAGGTGGCTTCTTCAACTGGCTGCACACATCTCTACTGTAAATGTGACAGTAACTTTGAACTAAAAACAACCCAAGAAACTCAAAGGTGAGAACACAAGAAAAGCTGCTTCAGGGTTCAGCCTGATGAGCTAAGAGCATTTCCATTGTCACATACACAAAAAAAAAAAAGCAGGTTAGACCAAGTTGTTCAGAAAATGGTGGGACAACATTGCTTTGAATCAAGAGCTTCTCCTTGGAGCTGGCCTTCTGCTCAGCGACGAGTGGCTGCAGAGGCACCATCGGGAATGATTTTCCCTGGCCAAGAGGATGGGCCACAAGTACGCAACTGAATTTCCTTTCCCTTGCCAAACTAAGCCCTGCAGCGCCCAGGAGGTATCTTGCTCAGGTTTTGCTGGTTTTCTCCAGTTCCAGCCGCTCCAATGCCATCACCTCCCTGCCAGGCTTTGGGAAGGGCTGTCTGATTTTTTTCTGCAGAAGTTGAAGCAAAGCAGAATCACCAAACCCACCTCAAATCAGCTCAGCCAAAGGCAATCACTCCCCAGCTCTTGCTCCCGGTGCACCAGCCTTCATGGGTTAACTGTCACACATTGGTTCACAAAATGCACTTTTGTAAGAAAACATTTATGTCAGCAGCTGCACCGGCAAGGTTACTACCAAAATATCTTCCCGGGCTTTGGGTTTTTTACAGCCTTTGTTGGTTGGTGGTTTATTTGTTTTGTTGTTGGGGTTTTGTTTTTAAATCCTCATCCTGTTCTAAATAGGGAAGTGATTCATTCCTCTCTGTTTAATTTTGCTTCAGCCTACCGTTTTCTATTTCAGATGGAAGGAAAGCTCCTGGCTCGGGAATAACAGAAGGAAAAGATGACTCCATAAGCTTGGCCCTTGGAAGACAGAACTAGTCCCCTTTGTATCTATTTAGCATAAACAGCTTCTGCGTAAGGCTGGCGTCTAACACCTGGAAGAACGAAACCAACGAAGTCACCACAACGTGAACTACCTTCAAATCACCTATAGCTGAACTGACTCGCCCTACAAGTCCCTGATTTTGCTGGAGGGGGCAGCGGTTACCTTGCAGCGGCCGGCCGGGCCGGCGGCGCCCCCGCGGGCCGGCGGCACCGGGGGGGGCCGGGCCCGCCCGGCCGGGGCCGGCGGCCCGCCGCGGCCCTTTGGGCTGAGCAAGGCGGGGTTCGGGCAAAGCGGGGTCCGCTGGGCAGCGCTCGGCCCGAGCCGGTTCCTCCGGCGGCGGCTCCCGCGCTCGCCGGTTCGAGCTCTCCCCGGCTGCGGCGGAGCCAGCGCCGGGCCGGAGGGGTTTGTGCTGCCGGCGGCGGCGCCGGGGGGCGGGAGCCCGGGGGCGGGAGGGGTCACCGGCCGCCCCGCAGACCCCCAGCCGGGCCGGGGCCCCTTCTCCCCCCGGGGACACAGCCGGGGCCGATCCCGTGGTGGAAATCCGGAGCTGCCGGGGACTTCCAGCCCAAACGGCCGAGCTGCAGCTGCTGCCCCCCGAGAGGGGGCCCCGGAGGGTCAGTGCCAAAACCCGCCGGGAAAGTCACCGGGCACCAACGGGGCCCCCACGGGGGATCCCGTAACCGGGGGGAGAGGAACCCACGCCACTCGCCTGTGCCCGCCCTGACGCTGCCTGGGGGAGAGGCGGGGCCGGCACCCCGGTTCCCCGCCCTGGGACCCCGAGGCCGGCGTCGCCCCTGGTTCCCGCCGGCCGGCTGCGGCCGCCCCGGGCCGGGGCCCCGGGAAGACGGGACTGCCGGCCCGGCGCGGCTGCAGCCGGTGCCCGGCAACCCGGCCCCGGCCCGAGGCCGGTGCCCCGGGGGGGGGCCCCGGGCTCAGCAGGACCCCCGCTGGCCAGAGAGCAGGCAGCCGGCACCCCGCTCCCGCCGCCGCCGCCGCTGCGCTTCCCCCGCCGGTACCGCGACGGCGGCGCCCCCTGGCGGCCGGGGTGGGTGTGGGGGGGTGGGTGGGGGGGGGGGGGGGTGTGTGTGCGGCCTCGGGGCCTCCTCGCCCCTGCCCCGCGCGGTGGCGCCCCCTGGCGGGCGGGAAGCGGCTCCGCAGCCCCTGGTACCGGTACCAGTGAAGCCGCCGTGACGCCCGGGCGCGCCCCCCTGTCCCAACCCCCTGCCCTCGCCCCGCTGCTCTCCCTGCCGGGCCCCTTGCCCACGTGTCCGCCTGCAGCGAGGCTCCGTCCGCCTGTCCCTTCCCGGGGACCGGTTGAGGATGGGGCCGAGGGGGCCCCGAAACGCCGCGGCATCCATTAGAGGGGCTGAAGCGAGGCGGGGGGGAGAGCGGGGCCGGGCGGGCGGAGAGGGGCGCGGGGCCCCGCTCCCGGCCCCGCTCCCGGCCCCGCACGGCGCGGGCGTAGCCGCACTGCCGGCACCGAACGTCCCGCGGTGGAACGGGGCGTCCCCCCGCCGGCACCGGCAGCACCCCGCCGCCCCCGACCCGGGGTGGGCTCCGCCTGACGGGGGGCTGCCCCGGTCCCGGGCCGCTGCAGGATCCAGGCGGTGCCGAGGGGGCGGCGCGGAGGGCAGCGGGCGCCGCGGGGAGCCGCCGCCGGCCATGGGGAGGGACCGGGGCAGGCCGCAGGTGGAGGCTTTCCAAGCCCGGCCAGACGACCTGCTCATCGCCACCTACCCTAAATCGGGTGAGTGGCCCTGGAGAAGGGGGCGGGGGGGCGGGGAGACGCCAGCCCTCCCATCGCCGTCCCTGTGCCGCAGGCACGACGTGGCTGAGCGAGATCCTGGACATGATCTACTAGGACGGTGATGTGGAGAAGTGCCGACGGGATGCCATCTTCAACCGAGTGCCCTTCCTGGAAATGAGAGCCCCCATACGCCAAGCGGTGAGCCCCCCAGCCCGGATGCCCCCCTTGGGCTGGGTGGGGAGGGGGCTGAGGCGGGGTGAGGGTGCTGGGGCTCACACCGCTAAGCCCCCTGATCCACAGGTGTCGAGCTGCTGGAGAAAACACCGTCCCCGCGGCTGGTGAAGACCCATCTCCCCATCCAGCTCCTCCTGACCTCCTTCCAGGACAAGGACTGCAAGGTAACACCGCGGGTGCTCCCTGCCTCTCTCCCTGTCTGGGTGCCAGGGCGGGGGCACTGCTCTGCAGCCCCCAGCCACATCTTCGGCTGTCACCAGGTCATCTACATGGCCCGCAACCCCAAGGATGTCGTCGTCTCCTACTACTACTTCTACCAGATGGCCAAGATGCACCCCGACCCTGGCACGCTGGGCGAGTTCCTGGAGACCTTCATGTCTGGCAAAGGTGGGGGCTGAGCACCAGGGTGCCCACCCCAAAATGCCTGTGAGGAAGGCATCCCCTGCCACCCCACTTTTCGGCTAACCCCTTGACCGCATCCCACAGTGGCCTACGGGTCCTGGTATGAGCACATGCGGGGCTGGTGGGAGAAGAAGCAGGAGAAGCAGCTCCTCTACCTTTTCTATGAGGACATGAAGAAGGTGAGGGTGGTATGGAGGGGAGGGTGCCCCTGTGGCCCCCCCTCCCCGCCTTTTTGTCAGGTTCCCCATATCAGCTGCCCCACAGGACCCACAGCAGGAGGTGCAGAAGATCTTGCGGTTTCTGGGCAAGGAGGTGGCGGAGGAGACGGTGGTGAGGATCCTCCACCACACCTCCTTTCAGGAGATGAGGAAGAACCCTGCTGCCAGCTATGAGACCATTCCCACCGTCCTGATGGACCACAGCCTCTCTCCTTTCCTCCGGAAAGGTGGGGTTTGGCCAGCGGTGGAGGGCTTGGGAGGGGTATCTCCAGGCTGTATTGCAGCCCCCATCTGTGGCTGCAAATGTTTCAGGGGTGTCAAGATTTGCCCCACTTGCTTTCTCACCCCCAGGGATCTCCGGGGACTGGAAGAACCACTTCACCGTGGCCCAGAATGAGCGCTTCGACCAGCACTACCAGGAGCTCCGACCTCCACTTCCAGATGGAGGCGTGAGGGGCTCAGCCCCCTTTTTGGGGGGGGCTCCGCTTCTCCCTGCTTCCCCAGCAGGGAGGATGGGTCCAGACAGAGCATCCTTGAACCGATTCGCTTTTCCCCCTGCAATAAATTGGGATAACTAGAGGGCGAACCGTTGACTGCAGGGAAAGGTGAGGGTGCTGAACCCCCTGAATCCCAGGCAGTGTCCGGGGGCACACCCATGCTCAATGAGCAGGCCGGAGGGTGGGCACGCAGGGTTGATTTTTAATCTGTAATGGTCGGGCATCACTGGGGGTGGGCATCCTCCCAAATATTACCACTGGCCCCCAACACCTTGAGCTGCCCCAGCCCCATCCCACCAAGGTGCATGGAGGGAGCAAAGGTTGGCGGAGAGCAGAAAAAGCCCAAAGTGCAGGCGAAGCCACTCCCTCCGCAGCTCTTGTGTGCTCAGGAGCTTTTGTGCCTTGGGGCTGTGGCAAGTTTCTTGACAGAGCGGGCGGTGGCGGGGCTCACCCTGGGCTCCCCGACCCAGCCCATGGCTTGCGGAGCAAAGGCGAAGGGAAACACCTGCCTGCTGGCGTATTGCCACGCTCGGCAACACGCCACCCTTGCCAGAGGGGGAACCCACCCCCCAAGCTCCGACCCAGCTGCGCTGAGCCCTTGCTCGGGGATGGCAGGAGCAAAGCAGTCCCTGTCTCACTGGGGGCAAGGGTTTGCTTTGGACCTCCAGATTTCCCCCAGTTACGCCCTGTTTCCAGCCTGTTCTTGAGTTTTGTGCTGGTTTTGGCTGGGATAGAGTTAATTTTCTTCATAGCAGCTAGTATGGGTCTATGTTTTGGATTTGTGATGGAAACCATGCTGATAACACAGGGATGGTTTAGTTATTGCTGAGCAGGGCTGACACAGAGTCGAGGCCTTTTCTGCTGCTCACCCCACCCCCACCAGCAGGTGGGCTGGGGGCACAAGAAGTTGGGAGGGGGCACAGCCAGGACAGCTGACCCCAACTGACCAAAGGGATATTCCACACCCTACGACGTCATGCTCAGCATGTAAAGCTGGGGGAAGAAGAAAGGGGACACACACACATTTGTTTGGGGTTAAACCACGACGAGTTTCCAAGACTGCAGCTTTTTAGCAAGGCAGTCTTGTGGGGTTGTTTCATCCCCAAAGAGAGGCAACCTGGATGCAACTCCCAAAGAGCAGCAGTGCCATGAGCGGAGCTCTCCCACAGGAATAAATCCCTTCCACACATTTATTTAAACGCCGATGGAGATCTTTGCACTTTGCCAGCTTCAGGCTTTGCCTGCAGGGTTTGCACATGCAGCCAATTTTGCTGTCATATGGGCAGGCAGGGAGGGCATGTCCCTGCCTGCAAAACACCCAAATGCCGGACACGGCATGTCCTGCCTCACCAGGAATTTGGCCCTGGGGACAAATCAGGGACCTTTTCTCAAGGTTGCAAACAGGCAAGCAGCTCCCCCTGCCCTGCCACCATCTCTCCTGCCCTCGCCGCTCCCTCCTGGCTCGCATTTGCCCGTGGGAAGCAGGTAAGGGGAGCATTTCTTCACCACCGGTGCCTTTAAACCCTTTTCCCAGAAGCATGGTATCGGCTGCATTCGTGTTTTGCAACCCTGCAAGCTTTGGACCCATATTCGAGTGCCTTGAGGGGAGGGGAGTGTGACCAAAGCCCGACACCCACTTCCTGCTAGGGAGCCCTGTGCCAATGTGAGGAGCTGGGGACGTCCACGGGGGTGACCCCCGGGTTGGGACAGGGTGATGTTCGAACCCCCTGGGATGTGGGTTGGGATTTCCTCCCTGCGTTTGCCTCTGCAGGCGGAGGGGGAAGCTTGTGTGTTTACCGGGGGGGTGCTGAGTATGGCACAGCTCATCACAGGCGCCTGGGGACCATCCCCAGAGGGGCTGCGTCCCCATTCCTGCTTGCCCCTTCCCTGCACTGCTCCCTCCACAGTGCTGGGTTGCTCCAGCTGCCTTCCCTCATGGATGTCCCCGAGCTTCCCGCAGCCATAGGTGCCTCTCCATCTTCCACACGGGGAAGGAAAAATAACACCACCCTCCTCCCCCCCTGCCCCGAGCTGTGGGCAAAGCCTTGCCTCCTCCCTGCCAGAGCGCCTGATGACGAGTAAGGTAACAGGGAGACCCTGGCCATGGTCTGGGGGCTCGGCCCGTTTTGGGGTGCCCCAGCCTCATAAGGGGAGGGCCTGTGGGGGGCTCGGTGTCCCTGCAAGCCCCCGGGAGACCAAGGCGAGCCACAAAGCCGCTCTCCAAAAATAACAGTGTGAGGGTTTCACTGCCGGCATCCCCAACGTTTCCATCCCGGCTGGCGGGTGGGAAGGTTTCCCAGGGAGAGTCCTGCAAGTCCCGCTCCCCTTCCCATCTCCTTCAAACCCCCATGTAGCTCCCCTGGGCAGGGCTTCCCCATGCCTCCGTGCAACAAAGAGACAGGGAAAAAAGCTGCGGTGGGGGGGCAGAGAGGAGCCCGAAACCCCAGAGAGCAAAGCCCCTGTGAGCTTTTACACCCCAGGAACGGCGCTACCAGGTTGCTGCAGGTGGCTGCCCATTGCCTGCGCTGATCTGAGCCCCTCCGGGATGACTGTGCCCTCCACGCTTCCAGCACTGCCAGCCGGCCCCCAAAATCCTTGCGGGAGGCAGGTGCCACCTCCTGGGATGCCAGCAAGCAGGGGATGGTTTCCTTCTCGTGACCGGGACGGCTGGGCACAGCTTGGATTTTGGGGACCCTGGGGGATGAGGTGGCCCCATGATGCTCCCCACTGCCAGCCAGCCCCCCCACGCATCCCCGTCCCAGCAGGATGGCCGATTCGGACACCTACCTGCGCCAGCCCTGGCACATGGTGCATGGCATCCCCATGGTCAGTGCCTTTGCCCGTGACTGGGAGCGGATTGACACCTTCCAGAGCCGCCCCGAAGACATCGTGGTGGTCACCTTCCCCAAATCTGGTGAGCGTCCCCAGACACCAGAGAGGGGCCATGATTGGGAAGGGAGGCACCAGCCTGCAGCCCCTCTGGGCTGGGACTTGGGGGCTTGCTGAAAGGCAACACCAGTGGATGGTGCCCCTCTGGTGCCTGAGATGGGGCTCCGGTGGGAATGGTGTCAGCTGGACACCCGACCTCTCCTCTCCAGGCACCACCTGGATCAGCGAGATCGTGGACATGATCCTGAAAGGCGGCGACCCTGAAAAATGCAAGCAGGATGCCATCGTCAACCGGGTGCCCATGCTGGAATTTGCAGCTCCCGGGAAGATGCTGGCAGGTAGCGGGGTAGCAAGGGGTCGCAGGGGGCAGTGGGTGCCAGATGTGAGGCAGGCTTGATTTTGGGGGTGGGAAGCACCCTGTCAGCAGTTGGAGTGCTTCTGGAGCAAATCTTTACAGGCACGGAGCAGCTGGAGGCCATGGCGTCCCCTCGCATCATCAAGACCCACATTCCAGCTCACATCTTGCCCAAATCTTTCTGGGAAAACCACTGCAAGGTAACAGGTGGGAGGGGACAGGCCTGGAGGGACAAAGCAGAGATAAGGGGGGGACCTGCCCTGCCAGGACCTTGCAAGTCCCCATGTGTCACCAAGCTCTCTGCAGATGATCTACGTAGGGCGCAACGCCAAGGATGTGGCCGTCTCCTTCTACCACTTTGACCTGATGAACAAGCTGCACCAACACCCTGGGACGTGGTCCCAGTACCTGGAGTTGTTCATGGCTGGCAGAGGTGGGACAGGGCACCCCTGGGAGCATATGGGGACCCTGTTGGGTGCTGTTACCCACTGACAACCCCTCTCCCCTGGCCGCTCTCCCCATGCAGTGGCATATGGGTCCTGGTATGACCATGTCAAGGACTACTGGGAGCGGAGAAAGGATCACCCCATCCTCTACCTCTTCTATGAGGACTTGAAGGAGGTGAGGGACCCTGGTGGATGGTGGTGTGGGGCCTGGGGGGGCGGCAGGAGGGGTTAGTGCTGGCCTGTGTCCCGCAGGACCTCCGCCGGGAGATTGCCAAGGTGGCCCAGTTCCTAGGGCGGGAGCTGCCGGAGGCAGTGCTGGACGCCATCACCCAACACACCTCCTTCGAGACCATGCGGGACAACCCCACCACCAACTACAGCATGGTGCCCTCCCACCTCATGGACCAGGGCATCTCCCCCTTCATGCGCAAAGGTGAGTGGCCCTGGGGGGCTCCCGGTGCATCATCCCCCCTGGCCCCCACTGAGACTCCTCTTGCCCGGCCCCAGGCACCACCGGAGACTGGAAGAACCACTTCACCGTGGCCCAGAATGAGCGCTTTGACCAGGACTATGCCCAGAAAATGCTGGGCACCAACCTGCATTTCCGCACCCAGATCTGAGGAGGCACCGCTGGACACTCCCCAAATCCCACACGTGTTGAAGGCCACCGCTGTCACACTGGGGCCTCCTTCCCCTCTCCTGGGACTGATGGAAAGGAATAAAATGTCCTCCCTGACCCCTCCCGGGATGCTCACCCTGTGCCTGCGCTGACCCCAACCCAGCCATCCCCCTGGGGCCGCTGGCCTCTCCTGGGCTTGGGGACAAGCCGTTGCCACCCCATGTCCCCTCGGCCTCCGTGGCGGGGGGATTGCCGTGGGCAGCTCATGGGAACACAGAGGATTTCAGCAAAACTACATGTGGGGAGGGTGCTGGCTGGGTGCAGGCAGCGAGAGGTGGCCTCCCCGTCCCCACATGGGGGGACACAGGCTGGGATCCGTGGGTGGGGAGCAGGGCCGGTGGGGCTGGAGACGCCTGCCGCAGCCCCGGCGGGAGGTCAGTGGCCGACAGCTTCTCCCAGTGTTCGCTCCTCCCTCCCAGCAGCCACAGCGCTGGCAAACATTGCTGCCCTCGCCCGCCCTTCCTCTTTCCTTCTCCTCCCAGTAAAAACCTCGGTGAGGCCCCACATCTTCCTGTCCTCTGGCGTCACCCTCCCGGTGTCACCAGCCTGCCATCACCCTCCTGGTGTCACCAGTCTGGTGTCACTCTCCCGGCGCAGAGCAGCACAGCGTTAGGTGAGCCGGGTGCCCCAGGGTGCCCTACAGGTGCCCTGCCCATGCTCAGCCCCTCGGGGCTGTGTGCTGCGCGGTCCAGGGTGGTGGGTTTGTTGTACTTCGGGGTGCAGCCAGCACCCCTAAACCTCCCCCTGGGCTGGGAACTGCTGCAATAACCCCAGGGACCCGGTTCCCTGCTCCCATGGGGTGCTGAGGCAGGGGGAGAGGTGCCTGGGCTGGGTGATGCTGGCATCCCGTGGGCACCCCCAGCCCTTGCTGCGGCATGGGGTGGGCTCCTGTCCCCACAGACGGGACCTCTGTCCCCAGCGGTGGGTGCAATGGCAGGGTCACAGTGATCTCCGGTCCCTGCACCGGCAGCGTCACTGCCACTCCCCGGGCAGCCCCGCTCCCCCCGCAGGCCTTCGGACACCTACCTGCGCCAGCCCTGGCGCATGGTGCACGGCATCCCCATGGTCAGTGCCTTTGCCCATGACTGGGAGCGGATTGACACCTTCCAGAGCCGCCCTGAGGACATCGTGGTGGTCACCTTCCCCAAATCTGGTGAGCGTCCCCGAGCCCACCAGATGTGGTGGTGCCAGGTGGGCGAGCATGTTGCACAGCTGGGACCTGCTGCCTGGGGGGGATGCAGCACATTCGGGGCTGCCAGGACAGAGTGGTGCAGGATTACCCTTCACCCCCACAGCACTCGGTTGAGGTCTAGGGGGGTTTCAGTGCTGAACCCCCCAACACTGCCCTGGCTGCCCCCCTCGTGGGTTGCTTTCCCCAGGCACCACCTGGGTCACCGAGATCGTGGACATGATCCTGCAAGGCGGCGACCCCGAGAAGTGCAAGCGGGACATTATCTCCAAGAGGGTGCCCATGCTGGAGTTCTCTGCCCCGGGGGAGTTGCCGGCAGGTAGTGGGGCATGGAGGCTTGGCTGTAGGCACCCCACGGAGGGCTGAGCCCAGGGGAACTGCCGAGGGCCCATTGGGCACGTGCTTTGGGGTCCTCCAGGGACGGACCTGCTGGCCACCATGCCCTCACCCCGTGTGGTGAAGACCCATCTGCCCGCACATATCCTACCCAAATCCTTCTGGGAAAACCACTGCAAGGTAACCCCCAACCCTGGTCTCTGCCCCAGGGAGCATTGCAACCCCCCTGTTCCCTCAGGGCAGGACCTCCTGCTACTCCTTCCAGCATCCTAAGTGGTGTTGGGAGCCCTAAGGGCTGGAGCATCCCCCCCTGCTGGGGGTCCTGGGGCTGCCCCTCGTACCCCACGGCCCCTCTGCAGATGATCTACGTGGGGCGCAATGCCAAGGATGTGGCCGTTTCCTTCTACCACTTTGACCTGATGAACAAGTTCCAGCCGCACCCTGGGACATGGTCCCAGTACCTGGAGTTGTTCATGGCTGGCAGAGGTGGGACAGGGCACCCCTAGGGAGGGGGGAAGGAATCACCCCATATCCCTCCTCCAGCTCCCCCACTGACAACCCCTCTCCCCCGGCCGCTCTCCCCATGCAGTGGCATATGGGTCCTGGTATGACCATGTCAAGGACTACTGGGAGCGGAGAAAGGATCACCCCATCCTCTACCTCTTCTATGAGGACTTGAAGGAGGTGAGGGACCCTGGTGGATGGTGGTGTGGGGCCTGGGGGGGCGGCAGGAGGGGTTAGCGCTGGCCTGTGTCCCGCAGGACCTCCGCCGGGAGATTGCCAAGGTGGCCCAGTTCCTAGGGCGGGAGCTGCCGGAGGCAGTGCTGGACGCCATCACCCAACACACCTCCTTCGAGACCATGCGGGACAACCCCACCACCAACTACAGCATGGTGCCCTCCCACCTCATGGACCAGGGCATCTCCCCCTTCATGCGCAAAGGTGAGTGGCCCCGGGGGGCTCCCGGTGCATCGTCCCCCCTGGCCCCCACTGAGACTCCTCTTGCCCGGCCCCAGGCACCACCGGAGACTGGAAGAACCACTTCACCGTGGCCCAGAATGAGCACTTTGACCAGGACTATGCCCAGAAAATGCTGGGCACCGACCTGCATTTCCGCACCCAGATTTGAGCCATCACCATCGCATGCGCCCCCAAACCACCCCCACCAATGCTGCTCCCCAGCAGCTCTCCACCACCCCAGCCTGCCTGCATCTCACTGGCTTCCCCATGCCAGAGGGACTTTTGCAAAAATAAAGAGTTTTATTTCTGCATCTTCCTCCCAAATTTGCACCCGTGTGAAAGCTGCTGCATTGTACAGAGTGCTGCTGAGCTTCTCCCCACCTCGCATCGCCCCAGCCCCGTGTTGCCTGCCCAGGACATGCATAGGGTGCAGCTGTGTGGCTGCACCGTATGCATGTTTTGAGGAATAAAAAAGCCAGTGCGTGGTACAGAGACGTTTCCAGCACGTGATGAGTTGGTTGTCATCAGCTTCTACATGTGCATCCCCACCATGGCCAGGGCTCACATAGGGTCCTGCACCCACTGCCTCCTACGTCAGAAACTCCCCTGCTGATGTCACACTTTGGGGGGGAGGACGGGACAGGACAGGGTACAGTGATGGCTATGCCCCCCCCCCTCACTGCTGGGGCCATGTGGAAGAGACAAGGTGAGCGGGATGGGGACAAAACCAGCCCCAGGGTGGCCAGGAGATGGATGCAGCCTGGGCAGCTTGGGACCAGTCCTTCCACCTGGAAGAAATGAAGCTGGACGCAAAAGGAGGATTTTTTGCCAGTCGCTTTTGTGCTGTTCTGCTCCTGGGGACCTGGAAGCTGTGATGCTGTCCCAGTCTCCCCACCACCACATTGCCTGCCAGGTGTGGAGGGTCCCCAGAGGTCAGAGGAAATGGTCGCCTTGGATGCTCCCCCTCCCACCATAGCCAGAAAACCCACAGCTAAAGGGCACTCTGCAGCACCGCAGCACATCATAGAATCACAGAATCATAGAATCTGGTTTAGGTTGGAAAAGACCTTTAAGATCACCAAGCCCAACCGTTAACCTAACCCTGCCATCCCGCCACTAAACTGTGTCCCTAAGCACCTCGTCTGCCTGTCTTTTAAATACCTCCAGGGATGGGGACTTGACGACTTCCCTGGGCAGCCCGTTCCAGTACTTGACAACCCTTTTGGTGAAGAAATTTTTCCTGATGTCCAACCTAAACCTCCCCTGGCACATGATGTAGTTAGGAGGCTGGAACAGCATTGCTAAAAGCTAGTGCTTTTAAAATAGCTGGTTTTATGTCACAGTCATTTAAGAAAAGGAAACTGTGAGTCAGATCGTTTTTGCGTCCCGCTTCCTTGGATGCTGTCGTCTCCTGCCCATGTTCATCTTCCACTCTTCTGTTTGGTACACGTGCAGGACAAACTTGCCTGCAACCTGGAGGAAATATTCATTGCTTGTAAGCATGGAGCATCTCTGAAGATGCAATTTCTTTCTCAGGAGTGGGTGAAATAGGCCAAGAGGTTAAAAAAAAATTACCAGGGACCTGGGGGACAAGGCAAGGTGACAGGGATGCAACCCAGTGCTGAAACAGGGGCTATCAGATGTGGAACAGCTCAGCTGTGCTCCAGGAATAAGACTGACAGACAGGTGGGACCTGTCCGGGAATACAGTCAGCAAAGCTGAGTTAAATCCCATCATTCAGCAAAATCCTTGGAGTTTGGCCATTAGGTACCACAAACCCAAAAAAAGCGGGGGTGGTGGGAGTCGCAGCGGAGATAGGTCTTACCTACCTGGATGTGTGGGGAGGCGAAAAAGAGAAGATCCAGAACTGTGATCCCTCCTTGGAAGAAATGTTATTTTAAGTCATAATAAAATAATTGCACATGGTTTCTGGTCTCTCTCAGATGCTGGGAGCTTCTCTGTGTTGTGTTTGTGTATCTCCTGGTTGTAGTGATTTGTTACAGAGTGATGCAGCAGGTCTGAACCTTGCTGTCCCCTTTTACCTTGCAGTCTTAGTACAAACAAAACTGAGCCAGAAGTGCCAGAAAGAGGAGACGGTAAAAATAAATCCAGGTAATTACAAACAGGAGCAGAGATACCTGGACTGGCAAGTGGTGGCTTCAGCCACTTCCATCATACAGAAAAGATGCCATGCAGGAAAGCAGCTCCTAAGCCAGATGTGGTTCCCCGTGTCTGGTCACTCTGTAGTCTTGTCTCCTACAAATCTGCCTTTGAAACCCTGACTCCTGTGATGTCCATCACATTCCATAGCACATTGCACCTCTCCTGGGGATTTGCTTTTCCCTCACAACTTGCTTTTTTGTTTCTTTGGGTTTTTTTTCCCCTGAGGTCCCTTACTTCATGGATTGAGATACTACCAGCAATTCATTCACACTGATCTTCCCCATCCTCTGGGACTCCATATGCTTTCCTCATAACACAGCCTCCCCCAGCTGTGTATTTTTAGTCCATTCAGGCGATGGATTTCCTCTGCTGTTTTATCTCTCAGCCCCTTAACATCATGACCATCTTGCTACAAGAATTTCCTTTCATTCTTACTCCTGCTGTTGCGACTCGGCACCACCAGCACGTGTTTTGGCCCCACTGCTCTTGCCAAAGACTGCTCCTCTGCTAATGTCAACAACTTGTTCCTCTGCAATTTGTTCCAGGCATTTTCTCCCCTCCCTAAACCTCTCGCACGCCTGTTTGTTGCTGCTTGGATATAAAGCCAGGCCTTCCAATCACCCCTGCTTTGCTCCTTAGATGTTTCCATTTGTGTGGAAGCACACAGATTTGTTTTTTGTTTCCCCAAAGCATCTCTGCTGTTAGATGACTCTCCAGTGACACCTCTTTCCTCTTCATAATTCAGATAGCAGCTCCTGTCAAATGTGTAGGGGCATCAAACACACTTCACGAAGTGCTTTCGTTCACTACTCTCAATGAGAACCAGGGTGGTTTTGTATTTATATCTTTTGTCCCTGGGCTCAAAGTGCAATCCTGCCCTTGCTGCTGTAGACATGGTGATTGTGAGCAGTTGAAGAGATGCAATATAACCAGCTAGGGGAAGCTTAAATGCTGTGCCCCAGAAGTTTTGTGTAGACCCAGACTGCTAAGACCCTGGGAAAGGAACAAGTATTTGGTTATGAGGCCAGAGGAGGGGTTGCGGGAGTTACTTTGCCCTTACGAGCACCATCCAGCAAATCAGGGCAGGATGAGTACAGCTCCCTCATAAACACCCTTGTAAACCCAGGACTTTGAATCCCTTGATATGAATGCAGTGCCTCTCTTCCCGCTGCTTGTCGATGCCGAGGTATACACATGGTGGGTGAAAGCCCTGGCGGGGATGGAGGAGCCTTCGTCCTCGCAGCTGCCCGGGAACGGAGACGTGGACTGCAGAAGGGGGTTCCTGCTGGCTTAGCAGCAGGAGCTGGGGGAAAGTCCTGATGCTCACAGTGAGAGTGGCCAAGGGTGCTCTCACATCACATGCAGAGGTCCTGACATCCGGGCGGTTGACATTCAAAGCAGAGAATGTTCCTCCCTCTCACTCCTCTAGCCTCGAAACATCCCAGGTGCAGGATACAGCAGCCCCAGCCAAAATCCCATCCATGCCTCCAGTGCAGAGGAGGAAGCACAAACCTATCATGATGAAATATCCCCGGGGACGAAATGGCATCCCTCACAGGTACAAGGCGAAGCCCAAGTCCAAACCTCCAGACCTGATTTCCTGGGAGCAGAGAGGGTGCCTCTGTTTGCCTCCCAGACAGACGTGCAGAAGCCCTCCTCCATACGCCGATTAGCAGCAGATGAGGTGCTCCCCTCGGCATCCCAGACCGAGCCACGATGGATCAGCTCCAAACCTGCAATACCAGAGGAAAAGCAGTCTCTGCCTTTCCTGCATGCGGAAAGACAAGAGGAGTCGCGATCACAGGCAGTGCTGGCAAGGAGGCCGTCTCCAAGGACGTGTGCTGAGGCTGAGGTGCAGGCTTCCCACATGGATGTGCCTCTGGGGAATGGGTGGCAGGCGTAACCCTTGTGTACCCAGGCCCAGGTAAAAACCTTACACTCGCAGCTTCCAGCGTCAAACAGCAAAACTTCACTCCTGCAAGACACAGATGTGGCTTAGGACCTTGAGCAGACTGCATCCAAGTAAGAAAAAGTTATTTCTGATAAATTTCCCCTGGCCAGAGATGAGCTTTGCTCTGCTTCCAAATTTCTTTTTTAGACCAGAAAGACAGCAAGAAGCTTCAGCACAGCAGCAGGGTACAATTGGTGGATTTAGTCAAAATTTAGCAGGGATTTCAATTTAGTTTTCATTCCCCTTGAGAGCTATGAACACACAAACGTATTATAGCACGTGAATACATTATGATGTGGCTCAATGCAATGGCTGCTGCCCAACCACGCAGGGGTCCGTGGCAGCCTTGTCTTTGCTCCACTCCTCCCTGGCCCAGCAGCAAACTCATCCACTAAAATAAATCATTGGCAAGCTGACCTGGCACAGGGAAAGGCCTGGCATCGGAGCACAAGCAGCTAACTTGCATCAGAAGGCGGGAAGGAGAAAGCAACTGCCCCTTTCCAGGCCTGTGAGCCATTAGATGAGTCTCATCATAGAATCATGGAATCACAGAATAATGGGTTGGAAGGGACCTCAAGGATCATCTGGTCCAACCTTTCTAGGTAAGAGCACAGTCTAGACAAGATGGCCCAACACCCTGTCCAGCTGAATCTTAAAATTGTCCACTGTGGCGCAGTCAATCACTTACCTGGGGAGGTTATTCCAATGGTTGACTCATTGTGAAAAATTTCCCTCTCTTGTCCGATTGGAATCTCCCCAAGAGCAACTTGTGTCCATTCCCCCTTGTCGTCTCCATGTGACTCCTTGTAAAAAGGGAGTCTCCATCTTCCTTGTAGCTACCCCTTAGGTACTGGTACGTGTTGATGAGATCCCTTCTAAACCTCCTTTTCTCAAGGCTGAACAAACCCAGTTCTCTCAGCCTGTCCTCATACGACAGGCTTCCCAGGACTTTGATCATCTTGGTGACCCTTCTCTGGTCCCCCTCCAGACTGTCCACATCTTTTTTGCATCTTTTGTCCACATCTGGGCACCAGAACTGTACAGTATTCCAGGTGTGGCCTGACAAGCACTGAGTAGAGCGGGATAATGACTTCTTAATCTCTGCTGGTGATGCCCTTTTTGATGCAACCCAGCACCCTATTGGCCTTCTTGGCCGCAGCAGCACACTGCTGACTCATATTGAGCTTGTGGTCCACCAGGACCTCCAGGTCCCTTTCCACAGAGCTGCTCTCCAGCCAGACGGATCCCAGTCTGCACTGCACTCCTGCTCCTCTAAACCCTCCGTATTTGCAGATTTGCCCACCTCTGTAGCACTCAGCTTTCCCTTGGGGGTCGGGCAGATGCTGGCAAGACAAGGATGCACCGTATCTGCAGGCAGCTTCAGCAAATCTCCACCACTGCACCTCACTGTAGAGCTGGCGAGAACAAGGTGCAGCACCTCTTCTCCACCAAAAATGCACAATTCCTAGCAGGGACACAAAGTTTGGCTTGGACCTTCTCTCATTTATTTTTTCTTTTTTTTTTTTTTTTGGCTTTGCAGTGTGGAAATGGCTCCAGTGCAAGCCACCCTGGTGTCTATACGTTTACATGCCAAGGTTTTGCAGCATGGCAACAACAGTGAAGGGATTTCCTAAAATCTTAAACTGAAATACCTAGCCGGCGGTGGTTTTGTCCTACAGCTGCAAGGCAGAGCTATGAAGATACAATCTAGCTGGGAGAGGTGGTTATGGTAAGGCTATGTCAGCTCGTTAACTTTTGCTGGATTTTCCCTGTTACCCCTGGGGATTACATGGGCGTAGGCGTTTAACTGAGCACTTGCACATGTGCCTCTGCAAAATTGCTCAATCCCCTCACTTCTGTCTGTACTAAGGGATGAGCCAACCTTGATAGATTCCCCACCCATCCTCCCCACCCCTCAAAAAAAAAAATGATAGTCAAGACTTTCAAGTCTCCTTTCAGTCCAGAGCTGCTTTATCGCAGTAAGTGAAGGGAAACCACAGAGTCATTTGGTGCTTCTCAGGGCAAAAGTGACCCTTTTCTACCCTCTGAGTTTTTGAGGTGCTGGCTGATTTTCTAGAAAGAAAGGTGCCATGTACACCGTAACCGCCATTCAGCAAAACAGTGAAGAGGCCTGTATGTGGAAAACACCAGCCTGTATTGCCTAACTTTTGCATAACTCCCCTTCGCCTGTTGTTATTTAACAAGGCTGGAGGTTGCATCAGTGTCTGCAGCGCTTCCACTGAGTAATGCTAGATGCGTGAAACACAAACACTTAACACCATCTACTTTCTTCAGCCCCACTCTTCCCTCATTTGTTGGATTTTGTCCTTTAATCCTCTCAAAATGCTTGTCTTCTCTGCATTAAGAGTAATCCGAGTATCATCTTTAAAAGCTGGCCACGAAAACAAAACAAAAATTTAACTCTCTGGTTCCCCTAGCTCTCATTCGCTATGGAGGAATTAGTTACTGAGGGGTTAGAAACGAAACCCAAGTTCCTATCTGCTCCAGCCCACATGAATGTGGCCTTTCAATAGTTGCTGGAAAAGCTTTAAGTTTCTTATAGGACTTTCCCAAATAAGCTAAATTAGCCTGAAAAAAAGAGATATTATCCTGAATACAAAGGTCTATGGAGAGATCGTAATGAAACTCCTGTCTGTAAGGCCAAATTACTGTTGAAACTTGCTGGCATAATTGCCCTGAATTCTCAGGGTTTAGAAAAAGTCAGGTTGAATATTGTGGACAATATTTAAAAACTGTGGAGGTGCATCTTTAGCTTTCTGTATTTTCAAGTCATTAAAAACTTTCCCAGATCTCCAGAACCAAGGGCCACACGCCCAGCACCGGTAATGTACCAACTTTTGAAAAACTCTGCAAACAAAGCACAAGATTTTCTCTTTGTTCCTGTGGACAGTTTATAAACAGGTCTATTACTTAACAAACAATTTTGTTTTGCCAGCTGGGACCCTGAAGGGAGTGAAAAATCTTTTCAGCAGTCAGACACCATATTTCTGACTCACAGGATGCAAAGTCCTCCTGAGAATCTGGCTCTGTAATACCATTATAATATACCCTAGCACAGGGCAGACCATCTCGACTATTAGATTACTGGAGCACAACAAAGCAATGAATAATGCCAGAATACATGCCTTGTTGTGATCATCCCATATTGTATTACGCCCTCCTTTTGGAAAGCCCAGTTCGGAGGGTAACTTATTTAAGCTCCTTCTGCCCAATACCCAGCCTCGCCAGGCAGCCCAGGCACAGAGGCGGTGAGCAGCAAGCAACAGAAGCAAACCCGTGTAGCAAATTGCACCTTGCAACCCAGAGCGCAATGCTTAAGTACCTTGGAAGACTCTGCTAGGTAAGAGTTTTTTTGCTGCATGGCATTCGTTCCCCAAATTGTGTTGGATTGGGCGTATCATCATATGCACGGGTTTTAGTTGTCATTTTGGCTCCTGGTGGTTAAGAGCTCCTTCCAGGACATGACGCCTTACATTCAAGTGCCGACTTGGCAAGTGAGAGCCACCCCAGAAGATGTGGGGTTGGCTCTGAGAAGCACCTTTAGGTTCCAGGAGGGCCCCAGACCTATGTTTAAACACCTGAATTGAGCCCACAACATGACCAGGCTGGTGGTGATGTGCCCCAGACAGTAGCAATGAGTTCCCTGCGTTAAGACTTGTCTGGGGAGCAGTTGGAAACCACCTGCCTGTATCAGAATAAACTACATGTTAGTATTGGCATTATCATCACCCAAACGAAGGATTTGCTGCCTTCTCTCAGCATGGGAAACATCAGCACTTCTAACACTTCACCTTGAAAAAGGATGCTGCTTCCAAGTCAGCCACTTTGACGTACCCTGGGGCCTCTCCTTCCTTGGCCTGCGTCTGGCATCGCTGGTTCATGGGAGCAACGCAAGCGATTTGTTTCAGTATCAGAGCTGGCATCCAGGGGACTGGCTCACTTGCAGTTTCTTCCTCTGTAAAGATGCACCATCTCAAATTAATGGTGAAGCCTGGAGAGGCAGCAACTCTCCACAGGGGCTGGGGCATGACTGCTGCTGGTAATTCGTATTATTTACCAGCAGGGACATGGCTGTAGAAGGGGTGGGGAGGCCTAAGGATGCCTGTGGTACACTTTGCCACTTTCCCATCATAGGTGTCCCTCCACCTTGTGCTGCCCAGGGGTCTTGCCCCAAGTCTAGCAGTATCTTCAAGCAAGCTCACCCTGTAGCACTAAGGAAGCCCATGTGCTGCTTCTGGAAAGAAAAGTGGAGAAAGCTGGGAAACTCTCAGAATAAGAGAAATGTATCTTTAAGTACAGGTAGGTTCGCTGCCATAAGTAATAGAAACATTGCAGTATACAGATTGCTCCTGCAACTGAAAAATGGGCATTTTAAAATCAGATGTGGTCATACATTCTCCAGCAAATCTCAGTATTTCTCCAGTGTTGGCAGCAGCGCCACTTATTTGCTAATACTTAAAGTAAATCTGCTGGCTCTTACCGATACCGTAATTACACAGCTAGAAGAGACCTCCTGTTATTTGCTTTTATTTCATGGTAAGGATTCCTCAGAAAAACTACAGAAGGTATTAAAAAAAAAAAAGGATGAAATTCTTCTTGTGCAAAGGGAGTAGCTTGAAGGCAGGACTTTGCCAGCAGTGGGGATTGCTGACACCCTGCTAACCAGGGAAAGGGGCTCCCTTGGGGGGAAACTCACAGGCTGGAAGGCAGAAAGGGAAAAGTGAATCACTCAGCGTCATTTTCTGTCTTTTCAGACCTGAGACCAAACGTGGGTTTTAAAGGCCTCACCTGTGCAACAGCAAACTCGCTTTTGCTAAGGGCGCTAGTAACAAGCCATCAAACACAACACAGAGGTGCAGCACTCCCAACAGGAAGGGAAAGCTCCCAGGCTATCTAGCCCGTAACTCTGCCATGGCCACAAAAGCCACCGGCTCTAAGAAAGACCTCCAGCTGCTCCTTTTTCAGATCGCTCTTCTAGGGCCTGTCTTCTGTGGGAACGTGTTGGTCTGGCCAACGGAAGGCAGCCACTGGCTGAACGTGAGGATAGTTATACAGGAGCTCATCCGCCGCGGGCACAGTGTTACCATCCTGGTGTCCAATGCTTCCCTCTTCATTAAACCCAGGGCTGAGGCCACAGAGAAGTTTGAGGTCTACAATGTGCCCTTCAAGAAAGACACCATTGAGAACCTGATCGAGGATGTAGTGGCACTGTGGCTGAATAACAGGCCGACCACCTTGACCTTCTGGCAGTTTTACAAGGAGCTGGGAAAACTGTCCAAAAACTGGCACCATATGAACAGGCTAATGTGCGATGCGGTGCTAACCAATGAAGAGTTGATGGCCCACCTGCAAGGGTCTAGCTATGACCTGCTGCTGTCAGACCCGGTGACCCTCTGTGGGGACCTCCTGGCTCTCAAGCTGGCTGTCCCCTTCATCTACTCACTGCGTTTCTCCCCGGCCTCCACTGTGGAGAGGCACTGTGGCAAGATCCCAGCCCCGCCGTCCTACACGCCTGCAGCCTTGTCTGAGCTCACTGACTGCATGTCCTTTGGAGAGAGAATAAAAAACATCATGTCCTACCACCTGCAAGACTACATTTTCCAGAGCTACTGGGGAGAATGGGATATCTACTATAGCGAGGTCTTAGGTAAGCCTTCTGCTACTTCACTTCTCATTACGCAGCCTCCTGCCTTACAACCTGCAGAGCTAGGAACCTGGCAGGGTGGCAAAGTCAAGGACTGAGAGAGGTCAGCAAGAAGTTTGTCATTATGTCCCTATGTGGAAAAGGGAATGAGCCACCAGGTCCATCAGTTGTATCCACTCCCCTGTCAGGGTGCTCTGCTGCTACACCATTGCATTGAGACAGGGATCGGTGGTCTTCCCAATTGATGGATTTGACTTTTGCCATAATTATTTTTAATGTGGAGGTTGAAACAATTTCCACACCATAAAGGGCCCTCAGCAAGGGAGCTCAGCTTACACATTTCCCCCTCCAGTGACTGCTTGCACAGAAAGCAGCCAGGAACAGAGCTGTTTTCCTAATCCAGGGTATCGTAACAAAGAGGGGGGAGCCAGTGAATTATGGAGCCATCCCTGCCACCCTCAGTAGCAATACTGAAATGTACTGTGGCTTTGTAATAGAGGCTTCACTTACATCACTGGCCATATAAAACCAATCTTCTCTGCACAAAAAAAGTTTTGTTTAACACATGCCCTCCACCCACAAGCAAACAGTGAAAGCAACAAGTCTTCCTCTGTGGGCTTTTCTTCTGGACTGTTTTGAGTGAGTATGTAGAAAAATATGTTTATTTAAGTATTAATCACATGTGATCGACACGCCATTTTTACTAACCTCATATTGAGCTCATGAAAAAGAGCACTTGCAAATGTCTCAGGGTTTGGTGGCCTGCAAATACCTGAATGCAGCAGGACCCCACAAGTATGCCAAACGCTTGTCATGTGCACAGCAGATGAGGTATCTCAGCTTGGCTTCTCACAGCCAAGCTGCTTCCACCACCCTCATTTTCATCCCGGAAAAGATGCTCTAGGCAGCATGGAAGCCGTAGCAAAAGTCTTGCACAACGACATAAGGAAAACATTGCATAACAGAGCTGGGCGGAAGCCCAGTAATGATGATTTTTAGCACAGCGAAGGGGACTTACATTATTTCTTAACTGCACATCAGAAGGGTGACCATAAATAAAACTGTTTAACAGATTTTCTGGTTCAACTTATAGCGCATAATTGGCACCTAGTGGCAGGCAGGACAGCCCACACCATCACCTACCAGCTCTGACCTCCTGCGCTGCATGCTCTGGAAGAGGCAAGTTCATATGAGTTCAGTCTTACTCTGATATTGGAGTCACAAGCCGTGTAGTTTCATCCACTTTGAGATGCAACTTTTTAGCTGCAGCCCTGAATCACCACCTTACGTGCATGGCAAACGGACGTTCAGTGGCTTTATAAAGCAAAAGGGTGCCCACACAGTGGGTGAACATCTTTGCTGCATACCCAGCTGTGCTTCAAACAGCCAGAAGAATGAAAAAGTCACCTCTTCTACCAAACAAATAACATAGAGACTGTAGTTAGACAGGCAGGAGGGCCAGGATGACCACAGGACACAGTCCTCGCTGGACTGAGCCCCGCAGTGCTGACGGCTCTCCCCACAGCTCCAGAGGAAGCACATCTTCCAGCTTCAGCAAGCTGTTTACCACCAGAAGGTGCCAGCTGGTCCCAGTCACCTTTTTCCCCAGGAAAACATGCCGTTATCCAGGACAGGATTTCACACCAGCTATCTTGGCTCCCTGCCCACCAGCGCAGGGCAGTGTCACGCATGCCCAGCCCAGCTCCGGAG
The DNA here is from genome assembly GCA_034008185.1 of Gorsachius magnificus. NCBI lineage: Eukaryota > Metazoa > Chordata > Aves > Pelecaniformes > Ardeidae > Gorsachius > Gorsachius magnificus. The sequence continues at coordinate 33,665,198 of CM067084.1, forward strand.
TGCTGCTGTTGGAGGAAGGCCACTGGGGCATTGCCACACAGGGCAAGCTATGGCTAGAAAGGAGGTGGCAGTTCTGTGGCTGCTGGCTGTGTTGGGCCAGGGGTCCGGAGGGAAGGTGTTGGTCTGGCCAGCTGACAACAGCCACTGGCTGAACATGGAGTACATACTTCAGGAGCTTGTGGTCCGGGGCCACGAGGTGACCGTGCTGCTGCCTTCGTGCTTCCTCATCCTCAACCCCACACAGCCCTCACCCTTCCAGTTTGAGGTGGTTGAGGTGCCTATCACCAGAAAGGAGATGGCTACCATACTGGAAGAAGCTTTCTATTTTTGGTTTTACCAGGAGAGAGTGCTACCTGTCTGGGAAAAACTTTACAAGATAGCTCGACTGGTGTACAAGCTGGAGAATGTAACCAAAATCATTTGCAATGAAGTCCTGAAGAATGAGGCACTGTTGGAAAGACTGAGGGCATCCGCCTTTGACGTCCTCTTGGCAGATCCACTGGCACCCAGTGGGGAGCTGTTTGCTGAGAAGCTGGGCATCCCCTTTGTGTACACCATCCGATTCTCCATAGGCAACACAGTGGAGCGGCTCTGTGGGACACTCCCAGCACCTCCTTCCTACGTACCAGCCACCACAAGCCGCCTAACAGATAGGATGTCCTTCCTGGAAAGGCTAAAAAACATCTTGATCTACGCTGTACAGGATATCATATATCATTACCTTTTCTGGGGAAGTTGGGATCAATACTACAGTGATGTTTTAGGTAAGGCTGCTCTCACATCCAGAAATTATGTCTGCTGTACACACAAGAGTAAATACCCAGAGCTTAGAGGTTAAGGCACAGATTAGTAGCAAGACAGCCCTGAACTCACTCTCCTTACTCCAAAATTCCTGTGTCAAGGCAAACAATTCAGGCAAGTACAAACATTACCTGTTAATCCTGACCTGCTATACTAGTACAGCTAAGTGCATACAGGTACGTCTAGGATAGGTAAAACAGTGCTCAAGCCACTTGAAACAGAGCTCGTCAGTCATATTCATAGATGAATCATGACAAACTCTAAGAACAGCAAAATAATACTATATACCCACCAAACACTACCACTGAATTAAACCTTTTGAAGTAGAAGTAGAAAATGGTTTTGGAAAGCTATACAACAATACCGCCTTTTCTCCCCTAGCACCCTTCTTGCTTGCTAGCTTATCTCCACATGAGAGGGAATGGCCTCCTCCTGTCTTTTAAAGGCTTCGGAGAGCAGCTGAGCCCCCATTTGCAGTGATAAAAGGCCCTCAGAAGAGACAGGATTCTTTGCTTTTCTGAAAGTGTCTAGAAGAAATATTAGAAGATAGTTGCATTTATTTTTAAGTTTCTCTTTTAAATAATAGTTGCATAATTATTTTCACATTTTTGCTCTAAGTGATTATTGTCATGCTTAGAAGGAAACAGGGCAAACATACATGCATTGTTGGTGGGCAGATAAAATGGATATTATTTCAGTATGAGACTCTAAGTGGTTTTATTTATATTTCACTAGTAGGGTGTAATTCTGTTAAGAAAGCCAAGTTGTCAAGACACCCTACTGTTAGAGTACCTAGCTCTGTGTTTACTTGTGTTGCTTATCATGTTTGACAGAGACTAGAAGAAGCATGGTCTGCTGATCTCCTGTTGTGTAAGCCTCAGCGCTACTTGGATCTTGTGTAGTCTGTTATTGTCAAACGTGGGGTTTAGCATTTAAGGCTCCATATGCAATACCTGGTTTGTTAGCTGTGGTAGCTTAGCCGTTCTCTACCCTGGCTGTGATTCGCTTTGATCTGGAGTGTATCCAGTCCTGAAGGAGGTGTGAAAGGAAGGGGCCAGCATCTCACAGAAATAGGGCAAGGCCCCAGCTCCTGTGGCTTATGCATGCACCTTCTCTTTCTCCTTGGAAAAGGAGAAAGCCATCCTCAGGATTCTTATTATTCTAGCTGCTTTCCTAGAGCTACCTAAAGGCTTTTTCAAGTGATGAGGTTGAAGCATAATGAAAGGCTGCTTGCTCCACTGTCAGTCTAATGAGGGGAGCTCATGCGGTGGTGCTGAGCTCCTGGAGGAGTGCTCAGGTCCTGTTTAGGCTCAGGCTGAGCCTCATTCTCCCTCTGCTCAGGAGACAGAAGCTGCCTGTTCTTTTTCCCTGAACACAACAGTAGCACCAAACATCTCCACTACACCTGCAGGATGCTGTCAAAAGGAGAAGCCAGGTCTCTTACCTTGGCAGTATCTGTCCTTGACTACATGATATGGATACACTGATGCCACTCTGCAGCATCTTCCCAAGAGAAGGCACAGAAGCAGCAAAGTGAGCAAAACCTGTGCTCCTCACCTCCTCCTGTTTCTCTCCTGGGGCGGCCTGATGCTGGAGTCAGCCCTACCAGGACTGTGTCCTTCCAACGGCAGTGCTGTGTCCCCACAGCATCTGGTTATAGAGAGGACAGAACGAGAGCACGCTGTTTGTGAGTTGTGAATCACTGCAGGACATTTTGCACCTAGTAAATGAGGAGATAAAAATTGCAACCAGCTTTACAGGTAGGTTCATTTTTACAGAGTGAAGAAGCAAATCTAGGCTGTAGTCAAGCAGTAAGATGGGGTTAATCTTGTAGCTGTCAAGAAAGTCCCATGGGCTGCTCATGTGCTTTCCCTAGCTTAAGCTCATGCTTGGTATAGGAATGTGTAACTTCACCTTGAAGATCTGGTATGAGGGCATACCAATTTTAGCTGGAATAGAATTAATTTTCTTCAGAGTAGCTTGCATGGGGCTCTATTTTGGATTTGTGATGGAAACAGTGTTGGTAACGCAGGGATGTTCTCGTTACCGCTGAGCAGTGCTTACACAGTGTCAAGGCTGTTTCTGCTTCTCGCAGGCTGGGCATCAGTCAGTGGGTGGTGAGCAATTGCATTGTGCATCACTTGTTTTGCATAGTCTATTATTATTATTATTATTATTATTATTATTATTATCCTCTGCCATTTTATTAAACTGTCTTTATCTCAACCCACGGGTTTTACTTTTTTTTTCTGATTCTCTCCCCCATCCCACTGGGGAGCTGGGGCGAGTGAATGGCTGTGTGGTGTTCAGCTGCCTTCCGGGTTAAACCACAACACAACCTATGAGCTCTCTAACTTTTGCCCTTCCAATTCTTTTCCCCTCCTACTGCGGGGGAGTGAGAGGCTCCGTGGTGCTTAGCTGCCTATCAAGATTAAACCACAACACAGGGAAAGGGCTTCTGGTCCTCACATGCTGCAAAATGCACTTTGTGGTGAGCAGAAACAGGAGTTGCTGTCATTTTGAGATCAGCTGTGGCTCTGCAGGAGAGTCCAGAACGGGATTTGCTGCTTGCCCCGTCCTCCCGTGAGTGCTGTTCTGTGTTCTGACATGCCCTCTTGACAAGCTTGGCACCAAGTACATCTCACTTTTATTGGCTGGCTCTTAAGTGTTTGCTCACTGGAGCGGTGAACTTCTTCCAGCTTGGTCTGACTGGAGTTGTACATGGACTGCTGAGATGATGGGGCCAAGATTCCCCTGGCTGCTCTGGGCCTACACATGCTGCTGGAGTGCTGGCTTCTGTGGGAAAGTGGTGGTCTGGCCCACCGATGCAAGTCACTGGATCAATGTGAAAACACTGCTGGAAGAGCTTGTTCTCCGGGGTCATGAAGTGACTGTGCTGGTGCCCTCAAGTAATCTGCTCATCAACTACCAAGACACTTCCTCTCCCTTCACCTTTGAGGTCCTGCAAGTCCCCTTTACGCAGAGGACCCTGAATGCTGTCATGGACGACTTCTTCAATTTCTGGATGAATGAGGTTTCTAATCTCTCTACTTGGGAGATCATGTGGAGGATGAAAAAGGACCTGGAGGTCTTTACCAGTATGTCAAAGCAGACCTGTGACACCTTGGTGATGAACCCTCAGCTGATAGCAAAGCTGCAGCAGGCCAAGTTTGATGTTCTGGTTGCTGACCCCCTGTCTGTAGGCGGGGAGCTTGTAGCAGAAATCCTAGCAATCCCTTTTGTCTACAGCTTCCGCTTCTCTGAAGGGAACGTAGTAGAGCGGCTGTGCGGTGGGCTCCCGTCCCCACCTTCTTATGTGCCTGCTAGCACGAGGGGGCTGACAGACCAGATGTCCTTCGTGGAAAGACTACAGAACTTCCTCTTTTACTTTTACATGGATTTATTTTTCTTGAAGTTTTGGCGAGATGAATGGAATGGGTACTACAGTAATATCTTAGGTAAGGCAGCTGTTCACTGGTTTCTCTTCTTGCATGGGTTGTGACTTTTGAGCTCAATGCTGTTGTCTCAAAATACTTTCTCAATGGCCATCAGAGATAGTAATCCCATTTTGGTCACATGGAGGCTGTGATTTCCCTTTTAGGTCTGGTCTGGTCTAACAGACACCAGTGCAGTATTGCTCTAGCTCCTCTTGAGGATCTTCAGAGCACATAGTTCTAATTTTTGTCAATGATGCTACTGCTGGTGAGCTCTTGCAGTGAGCTGTATGCTCATTTTAGTGCTTTCAGAGGACAGTTGTTGCCTCTTCATCTTGATGTCAGGCATATCTACAATTAAGATGGTAGCAGATAAAGGCTGGAGGGCAAAATGATTCCTTAAGTGTAAGGCACTGGAGACAGCTCCATGGACAACACAGGGATGGAGTTAACCCTATGGTAGCAAGGATCACTGGCTGTCTCTGGACAACTGCAGAGCAAAAGAGCACCCTTCATTCACATTGCATATGTTATCTGGAGGTATCATCTTGCAGCCCTGTGTAGTACAGGGTGCTAAGCGTGAGTTTGTGTTCTCCGATAATAAATGCTAAGAACTGTCATCTTTCCCTTTCATCCTCCATTCAGAGTTTGAAATAGTCTCCTCAAACTACATATATACTGAAATATTTATTCCAGCCTAGTACACCTCAGGCTTCACTCAAAGTCTATTAAAGAGACCTTTTAGTTCAACGGACTTTGAATCTTGTACAGAATATCTATGTTTAGGCAGATAATGAGTGAACAGCAAGCACAAGGGCATCTGTTCTGTTGCCCTCCAATCTCTTCCTGCATTTCCCAAGAACACCTCTATGCTCTGCAAACTAGTGCCTTCTCCCTGGATAGTTTTTCTTTTTTAAATACCACATAAGACTTCATTAGACCTTTATATCACTCTACCTGTAATCCAGACTTAATTTTCATTCCAGTAACTTTGTAAATGACTCATTGCTCTTTACTTAGAATAAAATAACAAAAAATTACTGGTGTAAATTGTAACACTGATCAAGTCATATAAGAAGATGCCCTACAGATAATTTTTATCTTGCTGCTTATCTTGCTTGGTTCCTGCTGGCTTTGGACAATCGTTTACCAACAATTCTAATCCTTTTACTCCCCAGTTTCACTTTGTGGGAAAAATACTGCAAAGACAACTTGCACCATGTACCTGAGAATATAGATTTTTCTAAATAGGGAGCTATAAAACAGTTTTACCCATTGAATTTTTTTCTACAGATGGATTCTAGAGACACTGGATTTTGCATATAAATGACATTTGAAGAATCTATAGACTTGGCCAAATTTTCCCAGTTTGTGTCAGAAGGAGCTGACCCAGTCCCCAGAAGAACTAGGGATGGCTGTACCTGTCTTTTATTGTAGCCTGAGCAGCTACTGACTGAGCTACCATTTGAAAAATGACACAGAACTTTGTTTAAAATCTTTCCTCCTCCCTAACTGGTGATCATCACTTTGCAATTAATTTATTTATTTGAAACTCAATTTTCTATGATTGTTCTTTTCCCCAAAGTGTGTTTTTATTACAAGCACAGGTAATGAAGTCTTTCAGCAGTACAAGAACTGCACTTCTGTATCACATAAACTAAATGCTTCCCACTTACTCTTGTACTGCTCTAAATTCATCCTGAAGGTTCAAAATCCTTTTAAAGATCGTATCACCTTGCTGGTGGCAACCTGCCAAGGCCAAACACAGGACAGGGCAAGGAATAAGTTAAGTCTGGATTTGCCCATGTTTTCATTTCATGCATGATTTGATAGACCACACTGACTGGGAGTGCCAAAAGACAAAGGTAAGGCTCCAATTTTGCAATCTACAGCAAACAAGAGCACTCCCATGCATGTTGTAAACCTCTTGTACCATGTCCATAGGAAGGCCCACAACCCTGTGTGAGACGATGGGGAAAGCGGAGATATGGTTAATCAGAACATACTGGGATTTTGAATTTCCACGCCCTTTCCTGCCCAACTTTGAGTTCGTTGGAGGACTTCATTGCCAGCCTGCAAAGCCCCTACCAAAGGTATCCCAGCTTTGTTCTGCTATTGGTTGGTTGGTTGCCCAACAGAACAAAAACTGTTTCTTTCTTGGATCAACTGTGCAAGCCATGTCCTGAGAAAGCTCATTCTTAAAGAAGATGCTCTGCTGCAGGTGAGGAACATGGAGCTATTTAGCAATCCATCCAGACTTGTGCAAACTGAGGACTGGGTTTACAGCCTGCTGTCTTACAAGAGGAAAGGTGAAGTCAGCAGGAGGCAATACAGTGTTTGCTTTAGGAAAAATAGGTGCTGCCTCAGAGTAGTTAAGTGTAAGATTTAATACTAAGATACAGACTTGCAGCCCATGATAACATTGAAATACCTAATGCAAAAAAGGACTGTGACAGGCCAAATTCTTTAGACAAAACGGGAGTCAAGACTTGCAAAAAGAGATGAGTGATAAAGACTTGTTCTATTGCTGCTTAGTTTAAGACATCTTAAAGGGAGTAAAATCCTCAGCATCTCCAGCCTACGCTCTGCTGTGACTGGCAATATTCAGGCGGAATTTGAAATGCCCAGATATGGATGACAGCAGCACGACAAGCTCTGGTCTAGATTATCACTCCTGTAGGAGTGACAGGAGGAGGTAGCGTATTTTCAGTGCAAGTCGTCTACTAAAAGAAACCTTCTCTCTTCCCACTCCCCTGCAGCAGAGGTTGAGTTGGGGGAAATGGCTTTTGGATGCTATTGCTTCATTTCACATGACACTAACTAAAAAAAGGAACAGGAAGACCTACTGGTCTGATTTGTAGAAAATCTGTTTAGCAACATGTGCTGTATTGCAAGAAATAGAGAACTGGCTGACTAGCAAAGTGATAGCAGCAACTCGATGAATCTCTGACCAGGATGCTGAAAAACCCTGTCAGTTTTCAGCACCGTCCCTTCCTGCAGAGCTATGAAATGTGGAGTAATTGTTCCAGGAAAATCCAGAACCATGACTGACTATGCAAGGGAGGGTGTCACGGTGTACGGCCCTCTCACGCCAGTGCCAGGATCCATTCCTGCTGCTTGAGCTCTGACAAAATGTGTCCTGAAAGTGCTTGACTTGCTTTCAAAAAGATAAAGTTTCTGTCACCTCTTTCAACTTCTCCTGCCCCCTCTTGGGGAGAAACTGCCTGTCTTGCTCAGGGCCAGGTCTATCTTTGTAATACCCTGCTGTCAGCGGAGGTGCTCATACACCACAATCATCTCCTTGACAAGCTAAAAAGGTTGTGCTCCCTGTTCACAGAAATCTGTGTAATCTGCAGTGCATAGTTACCCTTACTATGTCTTCTGCCTCTCCTAGGAAATGGAAGAATTTGTTCAGAGCTCAGGGGAACACGGCATCATAGTATTCTCTCTCGGGTCGATGGTCTACAACCTAACTGATGAAAAAAGTAATGTGATCGCCAGAGCCCTCAGCCAGCTTCCACAAAAGGTGAATTTCCTTTCAAGTCTAAAACAACTTGCCTTGTTTTTTGTCACTCCTCTGTTGCCTTCAGTGAGCCTTTTATGTTTGGACTGGCCTGGTTTTTATCTGCATCTCTGCTGGATGTGCCACAGCTGGGAAGCTGGGCTCTGCAGAGGCAGACTGCCAAGTCACCCCATGGGAAATTCTGGTGTTTCCCCTTCTCTGAACCAAATGATGTGGAGGTGTGTCCATAGGCCAAAATATAAAAATCACCCTATGCAATTTTTATAATAAGCACATAATAACTAATCAAAAAACTAAACTGGAGCCAAAGATATTTGAATTACTATATTACACGTAATAATACAGAAGGGCACATCACATGCACTATGTTTACCTTATTCTTCCTTTGTTCAAGGTCCTCTGGCGGTACAAAGGAAAAAAACCAGAAACTCTGGGCTCCAACACCAGGATTTATGACTGGATACCCCAAAATGACCTGCTTGGTGAGACTGATTCTATTTAGGATGCATTGTGCCCTTGGAAAAAACCTGTTCCCTTGTTTTTCCACTAAAATGGCTTATTCAGGCAAAAGAACCATGTAACGCTTGTGGCTACAATTAGTTTTGCAGCTTAAGCAGCAGAGGTTTACTCTTGGGGCCTTAATTTCCTAGCCTGCTTTTGACTTTAAGGTGAGTGGCTCTACAAGAACCATGGAAGGTACAGATGGACTGTGAAGGGAGTAGGGAGCAGTGGCTCAAGAAAGCAGCAACTTGAACTTAGCTATAAAGATGGATCTCTAAAGCAAACCCCTCTGTCTTACAGTGCTTGGTGTCAATTGTCTGGAAGGGCTAAGAACCACTTATAGGCAGGAGGAAATATCAAAGTAGACAGGTACTCTGGAGCTGGATTTGGCCTCTGCAGTTAATCTACAAAATGCTTGACCTAAGCAAGACTGCAGCAGCAGGCTGTTGTGAACCTGATGCCATGTAAAAACTAGAACTGCACAACAGCAGAAGGGTTGAAGTAACTCTGGGGCAGACTGGAGGGACACACTGATTCACACATTGCATTAAAATAAATATGAATGTGTGAAAGCTAAGCGTGCAAGCTCTGAGGCTGATCCAGAGGTCGGGGCTGTTCCCTTCTCTAGCAGTGCATTTGTCCAGGTAGTTTGCACCGCACGCGTCCCAGTGAACGCAGTCTGCCACAGCTGCTGTTACACGTGCCTCTCCTTCCCTTTTCCAGGCCATCCCTTGACGAAGGCCTTCATTACTCATGGTGGGACCAATGGGATCTATGAAGCTATTTACCATGGGATCCCAATGGTTGGGATTCCCATGTTTGCTGACCAGCACGACAACATTGCTCACATGAGGGCAAAGGGAGCTGCAGTTGAGCTGGATTTCAGCACACTGAAGACACAGGACCTAGTTGATGCGCTGAATACAGTCATTAACAATTCCACGTGAGTTTTGTTCTTGCCTTACAGTAGGATGAGGTTATTGAAATCTTGGGCTGCCAATGTAAGAAATTCTGCTGGCTCTTCTGGGAACCAAAACCACTGAATAGCTGGAGTTTGGGTTTCAGATGAAAATGATCTTTCATTTCTGAGAACCAGCATTTCTCAGAAAGGAGAGATCAGTAATTTGATTTTCCTTATACTACCTTTTATGATCCCTTTGAGAAAAATACTTGTTGGAAAGCCCAGAGCAGCTCCTGGGATGGTTTTCCGCTCGCTGTCTCTTCTTTGTTCTCTGCTAGTGTAAATTCTCTGGAGGTTCCGGGTGACAATTGTAGTTGTATTATGTCTACTCTGTACCCACAAAAATTCTTTCTCCTACCTCTGAGTTACCAATATCCTTAGGCTACTGTACCTATTAGTCAGGAATTAGAGGGTAAGGAAGCCCAGCAGCCGGGATCCCTTGCTAACAATAAGGCCACTGACAAAGGGATTGGAAAAAAGGCAGGAGTCCTCAGTCTTTGGCAGTAACTCCCATCAGGTGTGAAGGACAGGTATCCTTTCAAGGAATAACCTGCAAATTCCCGAAGCAAATGGACCAACACTGATGAAGGTATCCAGTATCTGAGGGAATTAACTGTGGTGGAGATAATCTATAATCTGGATGACCACCAGGCATCCAAAGACCCACATGAAATCTGGTGAACGCAGCCCCCCTGCCAACCTCCCCCTGAGTTTTATTGCTGAGCATGTGGCCTATGGGGTGGAATATCCCTTCGGTCAGTTGGTGTCAGCTGTCCCAGCTGTGCTCCCTCCCAACCTCTTGTGCACATCCCCCCTGCCCCCACTCACTGGTAGGGTGGGGTGAGAAGCAGAAAAGGCCTTGACTCTGTCTAAGCCCTGCTCAGCAGTAATGAAAACATCCCTGCATTATCAACACTGTTTCCAGCACATCCAAAATACAGCCTCGTACTAGCTGCTATAAAGAAAATTAACTCTATCCCCGCCAAAAGCAGCACACTACATTATATTGGAACAGAATATGCTGCAAATGTTTCCATGTTGCTTTTTTTAAAGGACTATCTGGAATAATTTTGGGTAACTTTTCTTTGCAAAAGATTGGCTTTCTCTGTTACTGTTCATAACCAAATTTTATGCAGACAGAAGTAAACTGGGCCAGTTTAATACATTTAAGTAACACTGATGAAAGTAAAAGCAGCTACCTTCCTCAAGAGGACTGCCAGGTGCTGAATGGGTTGTTTCAGGAATCAGTGACAAATCTTGTTGGTTTCTTCTTTTTTTCCCCAGCTATAAGGAAAATGCTTTAAGGTTATCCAAGATACACCACGACCAGCCAGTTAAGCCTCTGGACAGAGCTGTCTTCTGGATTGAATTTGTCATGCGTCACAAAGGAGCAAAGCACTTGAGACCAGCTGCTCACCATCTCACCTGGTACCAGTACCACTGCCTGGATGTTCTGGCATTCTTGTTCACCTGTGCAGCCATTGCTGTCTTCATTCTTGTCAAGTGCTGCTTATTTTGCTGTAGGAGATGTGGCAGGATTGCAAAGAGGAAGAAGGAATAGACATCCTGTTCCCATCAGCAGTTTGTCTTCTCCTAGGCTGATTCAGCAAGGCATTTATGCACATTCCTTGGTGAATAAATTATTAGGATATTCTTTAAGCTGGGCATATCACGGAGCACCCTGTTGAACTGAGTCATGCTGAAAAGCTGTTGTGGGGCAAAGCTGCTTGCTTAGGCAGAAAATTCCTTCTGGCCTAAATAAGACTGGAATAGTTGCTTTACCCCTCGGGACCCCGTTAGCTGATCACACACGGTCCCTAGAATGCTCTAGCTTTTCAAATTCATTTTGGCCTATTTAATAAATTCAGCCTTCCTATATGTGGTGCTGTTGGTCCCTCAATCTCCTACTAGTCCCCTCTTACCTTAATTCTGCCCTCTCCTATAATGTCACCCAGGCTTGATGATTCACAACCAAAATGCCTCTCCTGTCAGAACAGCTCTCTCCAGATTGGACAGTGAAGCTAAGATCATGAGCTCCTAAAAAGCACCCACCTGAATGGCCAAGATCATGAAAAACTGGAAGCTGCAAGTGGCTGGTAAAACCTGTATCATCACATTTTTACAAATGCACTGACTACTTGGGGGCTGAGGGGAGACCAGGGTCCTAAAACCAGCAGAGAAACTGCTTTCCTGAGAACTGTTTCTCTTTTCCATTCAGTATATGCCTGGAGTCCTGCACAGGCCATCATTCTAACTGCAACACTACAGGGCTGTGAAAACCACCTCTTGTCAGTAACCTGCCCATCTTAACCCCCAAATGCCTCTGAGCGATGCTAACTGATAAATGCAGGAAAACCTGTAGAGATGGAACTTGCAAAGAAGTAACTTTACATGTGGGAACAGTACAATAGTCACTTGCCTTGCCCAAAAAGTTGGAGGGAAAATAATGCTGCTCTTGGCTCAGGTAAGAATGGTAGTAAATGCAGCACTCCTGAAATTGTTCAAAGTGCACTTACTGATGAAAGCCTACTAAAAAGATACTAGTTCAGGCCTTCTGTTCTAGGTAAGGTTATTCCACTGCTGTGCCAGCTTACTCAAAAAAGGACCTACACCAATTTTAACTGATATTTGCTGTATTCTAGACGCTGCAGAATTGGTTTCAAACAGAAAAGGCTGCAAAAACATGCCATATTTGAAAATTCCCTACACTTCATTAACGTTTTTATTAGCATTGTCAATAGTTTCAGTGTCTGCTTAAATCTCTTCATACAACAACGTTTACAAGCTCAAGCAAATTCTTTCCAAACTAAAGAAGGGCTGTTTCTTATGGTAGAAGACTACTGTTTCTCATGGTAACTTCTGGTACATTGTTCCTATGGTCATGATGGAATCATATGCAGGAATATGCATACTGAAATATGCATGGTGAACAGAAAGTGGAACAGCATGACATTTAGGCCCCAGATCTGAAAAGTTTCGCTGTAATCGTTCATAGAGCTGGGTCCCTAGGTACATCTCCACCAAGCTTGATCACTAACAGACCCCATCATCCAGCTTCTGCAAGTAGATTTGCAAAGATGTCAGTTTGGTTGCCAGAAGGCCAGGAAGCCTCCTGGCATTCTGTGTAGACATGGGTCAGATAGGCCTAACAAAGGACACACGAACAGGATAGTTGAGAAAAGCTGGACAGAGAAAATACTCTGCAGTCACTGTAAGGAGGTACTTCTTATCTGTAACTTACTCAAGAGAAATTCGGCTTATCTAGTATTGAATTTAAAAAGTAAAAAAAGAAAAAAAAATCAAACCAAAATCCCTTCTTTCTTCTGGAATCTCTATATAAAGCAGAGAAGGATATCAAAGAATGAAGGTGTTCTATGAGGCAGTTCTCCAATTAGACACAGTATGTGTACTGAATTTGATAAACTGATCTAATCCTACTGGCTAACCTCTTAGTGCACAGTAAACTGTTCTGAGGAACCCAAACATACATTCAACTTCTTATAGTGTTTAAAAAAATCCCAACATACCTGCATATTGGAGATCAAACTTTTTGCTTAGCACAGGTACATGTTTACTATAGCTGTGCAGACTAAAATATAGAGCCCAAATAATTGTCAGATCTAAAAAACGTGTTTCCACAGCTGCCACACTGTGGCCAACCCGATATTGCAGTTTATAAGAACAGCTACAGCACTTAGCACTGTGGAGTTGGAGGTCTTTAAAGCACATGCTATAACCTGGTTTTGATACATGAGAAGATACTAAAGAAAGGTTATGAAGTCGTCCACCAAGGCAGTGCTATTCATACAAATTTGCTAGAGAAACTGAACAAGTTCCACTACAAGTTTCAGTTTTCTTTTTTCACAGTTTTACCATTGGCATTTAGATTAAAATACTTCCTATTTAAAAGAAATAACAAGTGATGCAGTAATCACTGCAAAGAAGACACAGGGAGAGCGCGGATCTTGCAGGACTAACACACTCTGGGGAGACAGGTATGACTATGGCCAAGGACAGCCTATCAATAGCTCAAAGCTCATTTGATTAAGTTGAACACACAGGGCCTTAATAACTCTGATTAGCTGCTGCAGCTGTAAGATGACTACTTCACTGTGGAAACAGAAAAGCAATTACCTTTTATTTCAGCAGTCCTTTTCCTAAATTCAGGCTTCAGATCAATTTCACCAAAGACCCTTTAAACTATTTTTGAACACAAATACTTTCCTAGAACTGCCAGAATCTATCAAAGCTGGCAAGCTTAGAAGACCAAGAAACCCGATCTGGAGTTTTAATCATTTCAATAGTTACCAATTTATTTTTATGTAAAAAAAAAGGTAGCAATGTAGAATACAGCAATATTTTCTGGTTCCACACACGCAGATTGTGAACATTCCAAGCAATGTGTACATTTTGGAAGGAGACTAGACAAAAGAATTGACCAAAATGTTACTGAACATGGGAAGATTTTTTTTAAAAAGGTTAAAAATTAGAAATCAATAGTGTCTTCTTAATATTGCTTTCATTACTGAAGACTGAAAAAACACTTGACTTTACAGATAGGGTTAAAAAACTGGGGGGGGGAGCAGGGAGGGAGGGAAGAAAAAAAAAAGGCTGCTACAACACTGCCATACAGTCAAAAAAAAAAAATCATACTTCAATATTTGCATACTTGATAGCAGCATTCTCCCACTGAACCATGTGAAACTACAGGAAGAAAACATCAAAGCAAAAAAAAAATATGGCAGTTATCCATCAGTATTCAAAAACCTAGAATGAGTCACTAAGTAGATGAACACTTATTGAAAATTAATCAGTATCTACATTCTTAGCTGTTTCCCATTCTGCTCCAATAGAAATGCCAAGTTGAGTGTCAGCTTTGCGTATTTTATTTTTTGGCTGATTTGAGTTTTTCCAGTTCATAGTTCACTGCATGCTTGGAATAGAGAGGGCATTATAAATCCTTCTACACAATGAACTTTAAGTAGACAGCTGAAAATAAAATGTACTACTTGTAAACACACAAAAAAATACAAGCTTTTTTTGTTTCAAGTGAGCACTGGTTCCAGATAGATTATCTTCGGTATCTACCTCTTTCACCTCTGTCTCTGTCCCGGTCACAAATCCTCTCTCTCTCCCTTTCCCGATCACGGCCTCTGTCACGTTCTCTGTCTCTTCTATTATCTCTAGGACGGTCCCGTTCCCGCTCTCGGTCCCTCTCCCGAGGCCTGCTTCTCCGACCGCTGACGACTGCTTGTGTGCGGCGAAGAAAGTCGTCTACTCTCATGTCATAGTCGTGCTGTGATGAAAGGACAGCTCTGTTCATTTTCTTTCACAGATTAAAATCCCCTCCCTTCCCTTATCCATAGGATTGGCAGTAACTCTTTGGAAAGCCCAGTATTTTTTTTTAAAGAAAAAAAAAAAAAAGTTATGTCCAGCATCCATAAGCACAAGATGCTTCTTTCATCTTCAGGGCAGCACCCCGTCTGTGCTTTCACTGCACAGAAGCTGGGGTTCAAATGCCAGACACCATCTGAAAGCTAAAGCAGCTTTCAAAGCCAGCTAACAGAAATTATTTAACAATCTGCCCTGTTTTTTAATGAGCCTGTAAAACTTACAAACCACAAACTTTTCTGCTGATAAAGTAATTTGTTGTGCATGACCACAAGCCACATTACAGGCATGCCCTTATTCAAACTGGGCTTCAGAGAGAAAAGTTCAGAGCTAGATAGCTGGAAGCCATTTTAAGCACACACCTCAGTTTAAGAGTATGTTCTGAGAACTTTCCTGCAAGTCTCTAGTCAACATAAATAACTGATCTTTCCACAGAAAACTAAGGTCTTAAAAATCCAATTTATCCAAGTCAACAAATCTCAGGTTAGGCTACATCTGTACTCCATAGCCTGCAGACTCATGTCCCCCTCTGTCTCTGTGGACACTTACTACTCGTTTGTCTCTGTATCTTGCTTCATGTGGTACAGGATGATGTCCTGAGTATGGAGGGTGAGCTTGAGGTGGAGGAGCGTGATGCTGATAGTAAGGGTGGTGTGGTGGCTGCTCCATGCCTGGATACGGTGGCTACAAGAAAGTTACAGGAAGTTTACTGAGTGTTTCAAAACAAAGGAATGCACACAAGGCTGAGCACTGGGAATTAAGAGCAGAGGTTACTTTCATTCAGATGGAAAACAGGACATCTAAATATATCCCATCACAGCCTCCTAACTGAATGACAGACTATTTTTCATTAAGTTGGCATGCTTTACTACTTCACTACCATTGCTTCTTTAGAAGTTTGGCCAACACCCTCCCCAAACAAGTCTTCTTTCCATATCTGCCTTAAAGTGATAGTGTGCATCAAACTTCCACTACTTAAAATGTAGTGGCTTGGGTTTTTTAATCTATGCACATGGAATGTGAATTTTGTCCAACCCAGTGAGCTCTTATAGAAATGAGTCTTTTCAGTGCCACTCCTTATGAATATATTCCTATTTTAAATGAACACACTAACTCTGCAAGACAAATTATTTGACAAAAGGCTAGCAGATATATTTTTTTTTAAGCAAGACATCTCTTGGCTATTCTCTTCCATTTCTTCAATCAGCACAGCCTTTCCCATATTACCGAAACATCTTTGCTTGCATTGCTGTCACAAAGGAAGTAGGTGGAAGTGCTGGATTTTAGGATGACTACTTGGACAGCATGCAGAATAGGGAAGAGGACAAAAAATGGGAGTTTCTGGAGGCTTAGTTTTTGTTTGAAAAACCATTTTCCTCCCCGTCTGACAACTTCGCTCACTTCCTTCAGTTATGACAAACCAGAGTTGTGTTTCAGCTGAGAAAAATGAGAAGCTATAGTAGCATCTCTGCATCTGGTGCTGCCTTTTGCAGTATATACAAGAGCCAAACGACTCATTACAGTTATCCAAAATCAGGACCCTCAGGGCCAGAATTACTACACATAACCAGAATAAGTAGTTATAAGGATTATTCCTCCTGACATGATGGCAAAACCACTGTTGTACAAGTGAACTATCTCCTAATTTCCATGTATGTAGACACAGATACATGTACTCATACATATACTCATCTGACTGGGAAAAACGCACATTTCAGTGGAGGCTGCAACACAGAAAGACTTATTCTGATTACAGTGTGCAGTACATTCTGCTACTTTCTTGCATGCTTCACTGCCATAGCCAAAGCAAGCCACTGTGCAACACTAGAGCACGCCAGCCCATCCCATGAGCCTCTGCAGCAAGTCCACCTCTTTGATCCATTTGCTGTTTGAGAAAAAGGCCAATTACTATGAATATTTAGCAGAATATGAAGTTTCATCACACCCTCTTGTGTAGACTAAAGGAGGGTTCTGTTATTTTCTCAGAGCTTTCAGTCTCCTGTCAGTTCAAACCAAGCCAGATTCCTGCTGCCGTACTGCTTACTAGAATGCTGGACTATTGCTGAGAAAATTACAAAATACTTGATATAAATGATTTTTTCCCCTAAACATTTTATAGTTACAGCAAAGATGTATTTTAGGAAAAGGGAAGAGTTGAGCGCACATCAAATATGCTAGGCTCCTCTAGAGGGGAACAAAAAAGCCATATTCTACAAAGAAAAATTGAATTCAACAAGACACAAACCATTCCTTGCCATTGTGGTGGTGGTCCCATGTTGTGGAATTCCCTCACGTAATCATTGTAGGACTAAAATGAAAGACAGTAATATTAACATTTGTGATGAGTGTTCTTTGGAAGCGCTGAAAACTGAATATAAAAAGTTCCTCAAAAGTCTGCATGCACCAACTTACCCCATTTAAAAATACATCTCGTCGAACTCCTGAAAATCGTCTGTTGGGAATAAAAATTTGTAGAACTAAATCCAATTTATCCGTACAGACAAGTTACCAGGGCATAAAATGAGTAACATGAACACACCTTACCTGTCTACTTCAGGATATCTGGGATCCTTTATATACCCTGTTCGAACATCAAGCAGTATTAATTCAATTTACCATCTCATGATAACAGTCTTAAAAAAAATACACTCATTAGAAACTGTCTTTTCATTTTGTGCCAGCTATGAAGTTGTGTCTACCTGCCATTACCCTCGTTTTCAAAATAACTCTCAAAAGCTTACAACTTCTTGTAGACAGTACAGAAAAGTAGTATAATGTAGTAACAAAAAACATGATACAGATATACCCATAGGAACCTGCACACAGCACAAACAAATATGCAAGGGGTATCTGTGCAAATAAAGACTTGAAGTTTAATCAAATGAATTGGGAAAGCCCACAAGTTTGAAAGATAGTGTCTCTTGGCAATCAGCAGAGGGCTGTTATTACTTATTAACCTCGTACTCAGTAGAATGTGTTAATCTCAGCAACTCTTAAGGCTGTTTTCCTAATAGGTTGGATACACTGTTACACAGAAAATTAAAAACAACCTAAAAAACATCTGGAAAAGCCCCACAGGGCAAAGAATTGTTACAGCTTCAGTAAATCCCAGTAAGTAAACTTTAACCAGCTCAGTAAAATAGTGCAAACTACCAGGCATGCTTATACTAATAAAATAATGTTTCTGAGCTTCATTATTTTAAAAAATGTTGTTCTGTACTCTAAACAGTGGTCTTGGAAAGCCAGGGAGCAGCAACAACACTCTTTTTGCATCAAAGAACACAGGGTTTGCAGTCAAGCTGGCCAGATAAAGACTGGTTCTTAAGAAAGATTTAGAAATCTACTACTGAAGTAATGGAATACATATTTCTAATAGCAGTGAAGCAAGGTTTGGTAGTTTAAAAGTGACAATTTCTTAATAACTGCTTTCTGAAGAACAAAAATCTGCAGTATTACCAGTGGTGTTGCTGCATTACCGCTACCAACATTTCCCTCTGGACAACAACATAAACTCCTTCTCAAACTCATCACTAGACCCTCTTGTAAAATGCAGGGAAACTTCCCCCTCCCTTTCTTATGTCAAGCTTGTAAAAAAATTCTCTCTGAAAACATAACCAAATGTCTACCAGCATCTCTAGAGGCTGCTAGTTAGGCAATCTCACCTGACTTTCCTAGTTGGAAATTTCTGATAAACATTTTAATTTTATGATTAGTGCATTGACAAGTAGGTCAAATCAATTCTTGTGCCCGTCAGGCATTTCAACTGCTATTAACAAAGCGTTTGAGAGGATCATTCACAACAACATACACAATTCCGAGGCTCTTAAAAGGGCTTAGCCTAGATTAACTCAGCTCGCTCTCCCTCAAACCAGTGAAAAAGTGTCACTTGACTTCTGTGAGACAAGGGTTAAACCAGCAGGCAGCACCCGGGACAAGTACCATTTTGATATCCCAGTCATATAAATACTTTACTTTTGAATTAAATGAGGATACACTGAAAGAGAAAACACTTGTGAACTGGTGCACACAAATCTTCATAGTAAGATATTAACCTGGTCTTTGGTGAAACTCAGGGGGATAGTCAATCCTTGGTTTCTTTCTGCTGTTATGAATATCATAATCTTCTGGTCGACGCCTACACAAATTAGATATCAGAGATTAAACAAGGTTGCTTGGAGCATTCGTCACAGCAGAATACCTTACAGGAATAGCCTGAGCTGCCCAGGATCTCAATTTAACCATTCTGAATTTCATCTGCTTCAAAATGTTCTACAGCTTTAAATTTGAACTCAAATAATCAGGAACAACAGTCTGATTAAATACCCTTCACTGTTACTTTCTGGCTACAGGAACTTTAGTAGTTAAGGAAGGAACTCTACCCAATTGTACCTTCATACCAAACAAAGGGTAACAAATTTGTCTAAAACAAACTTAGACTTTGGCTTTAACATTACACTTTCCACGTTACATTTTGAAACAACCTATGGATAACAAAATAATTTACAGAACTAAATACAGTGAAAATAGATGGCAAAATATATCATTACAATCAGAAGGCATGGACATTGCTGTATTTACTAGCTATGGGGTAAAGAATTCTATAGAAGGTCTATTTCTGCATGCTTTGTGAAATTGCTTCTTTCGCTGTAACTTTTCTGACTGGGTAGGCCAATGATATTATTTCTAACAATTTCTGTTCTAAGCAATTTACCAGCAATGCATCGGTGCCTTTTACAGAAAGTTTAACAACACTTAAGCTTCCTAATAATTAAAATAATTTGGGCTCCTTTCTATACAAACAGCTCTTTTACAGAAGAGATGCTATCTTTAAGAACTTTGATTTTGGGGATGAAGTTTGATTATAAACCAGTTACATTCCAGTTGCTGTTATATTTAATAAGGAACTGAAAACTGGCTGCTAATTTTGCTCCATCAGGTTACATCAACATTAATAAGAGACTCCAAAGCTCACATAACAGTTTCTAAACACAAAGCAGCTACAAATCCATTCCTTTCCCCGCCCCCCACCCCAGCAATATAATTCCTTATGACAAGAAATGAACGCTTTCTTAAATCGCTTAATTACTGTGCAACTTGCTTGCTGAGTAACAAGCTCATGTAGCTTTTAGTTTTATAAAGACTCATTTCTCCACCCCCTTCCCGATTTCAGTCTTTAAATCCCACCATACCCAGTTACTAAGCTTTTTAAAATGAAAGCAGATTCTTTACTATGAGCAAAAAGCCCAAAAACCAAAGCAGTTGCATCTACAGCAAAATCAGATCAAGGAAAATAAAAGCTGGTGTAAAGAATAAACATACCGCTTTCTTGTAGTTTTGAGAGTGCATTTACGACCGGTATAAAATATGATAGAAACAGTTCATATAGTAGTCCAACTACTGACTTTAAGCTGTAAGCCACATACATAAATGGAGGCCCTGGCAGGCTTGAGAAGGTGTGATGGTGTTATATGTATAGTTTGCAGTCCATTGCAAAACCTTCACTTGTATATACTTTATTGCACTGGAAACCTCTTAGCTTAACTTCAAAAGCCATCTTGGTGTTCAGTCCTTTAAAGCCAAAAATAGGGGGGAGCTGCCAGGTTTCCTCCTACCTACTCGTGACAGTGTCCTTTTATAAGCTCAAGGAAATGGGGACTCTTGTTGGGTATCTGTACCTACCACAGGATGTTTCCACAAAGAGGAAACTTAACCAAAGGTTTCAGCCCAAACCATACATCAGTCTGTATGCAAAGTGGCTACACGGGGAAAAGGTGTTTGGCAGAAGGGCCAATATCAGTTCTTTGCAAAGACTTCTCCAATTCTGTAACAAGTTATACCCCCTTTTTTTCTGGAAAATGATGTTAAGTTCATATAGCAGTGATCAATAACCATGTCGATCCTCTAAAAATACTTTAAGTCCACAGGTACTGCCAGCATCTGGAAAGGTTGTATATACAGACACAGCAACAGCCATTCTTTTTGGTTTGTTGCCGGGTCTCCAAGGGCCACTTGATCCCTTTTGGAAAGAACCTACTGTTTTCAGAAGCTCAGCAAGATGTGTGAATTCAGTGGTTACATGTTAGAGAATATTTGGCAATGGGGTTAACACATCACGGTGACACAATTTGAAACAGTCCCAATAATGCTCCTCTTGAATATGAAAATAACTTAAATATTTTATCCTCAAAATGAGGCGGCATCTTCTGCAAAATTCTAAGTGATCCTTATAAAAGTCCCATATTTGATAAGGCTTATCCAGAGACACACCTGAAAGAAAAGGCTTTTACAAGATATTAACACATTTTTGGCATATAAATATTTCCTTTTCTCCATCTAGCCTGCTCATAATCAAGCCAAGCTTACCTACAGCTAGCATTACACGTTGCATTATCTCAGTAAATGATCTAGTCTAAACTAGACAGCACTTTAAGAGCTTTTTTTCTGCAAAAGCAAAGATCCCCATTTTCCTCTTGAAAAATGACAGACCAGGGAACCATGTGAAATCCTCAATGAAGCCACAAACTTGTCCATGCAGCTTGATTTGAGGATTTTCTCTCTTCTTTATCGCAGCGAAAGCTTTGACGAATCATATTCCTCCATCACGTTATTCTGATACATGTGCCTATTATCAGTCCAAAGAACGTTTCTAACCTTCCCACGTCCCGAACGGGGTCTCGACGGGATGGGCGTCCTCTTGATCGGGGTTGTGAATGCATTCTTCTCTTGTGCCTCATTTTATGAATGACTTGATACAAGTCAATACTTTCATCAGGAGGGAAGAGAAGACAAAGTTGGGTTCCACATTCCGGCTCAATTTCCTAGAATTGGTCAGAAGTTCAGTAGTGGTTTATAAACTGAAGAAATGAAACTCTCCCCAAATACACTGACAACATACATTAAAAGGGGAAAAAAAAAAAGACACTTCGAATATATTTCAGTATCGCTAAAGACAGAACAAAATTCACTTATATTACCTTTCAGTCTTTAGGCACTACTTAGAATTTTCATAAAACAGTCCCAACACTTGGGGCAACCATATCTTCCCATGAGACAGACAAGCCACATCACTGTTTTGCTACAAAATCAGAGGACTGTTTTTCATCACAAAGAAAACGATCATCTATTACGGAGAGAAAAGCGACACATGTAGGAAGACAATCCATCCCAGCTTCACATATAAAGCCATGGCCTGATCAAGTTGACCATTACCACTCAAAAGTGAGTTCTTCAGTGTATGATAGACAGGCCCATGAAAATACCAGCTCAATGCCAAGACAGCAGTCAAAACAAGTAAATCATGTGTTCAGGATTATTAAGAAAGGAACACAAAATGAAAAAAGTCATTATACCACGCTGAAATGTTCCACCCACACCTTAAATACTGGCTGCAGTCCTGACCCCTTCCTCTCAAAAAATAGGGGGACAATAGAAATGGAAAAGCTTCAAAGCAGGGCACCAAGGATAAGTGAACAAGCGCAGCAATTCCTACATGCAATGACTGAGCAGATGGGTCTCTCCAGCCTAGAATAAAAGGAGCACTATGTGGGGTATGGGGGACAAGACAGATACAACGAGAGCCTCAAGTTGTCTGGAGGACAGAGGGACAGAGATCAACTTGTTGACTCCCTCTTCTGGTACAAGAACTCGGGGCCATCAAATGAAGCTAGCAGGAGCCAAGTGCAACACAATCCAAAAAGTGTTTCTTCAGCCTGGTGACTAGCAGGCCTGCGGAATGTCTTCCCAAAGGATGTTGTAAATGCAAGCAGCTCAGCGTACGTGTCCTCAGAAGAGAGATCCATTCAGGGTTACACAAAAACGTAAATGCATAAACGACAACCACTTCAGGAAATAACCCGAGTTGAAAAGCAGGGAGAGCAAGCATCAGACAATGCTTGCCCAGTACCTAACAGCACAGCAATTTTATGAAAAAAGATGAAATCCATGTCCAGATTGCAACTCTACAGTGAAGTGGACAAAACACGAAAAAATTTATTTCCTTGACCATGTAACAGGAACAAAGTTAACTGAAGTCTGTTGGTTGGTTTTTTTTTTGTTTTTTTTTTTTTTTTTAGGTTCACACTGAATTAAAAACAAGACCGAAAATACTGGTTTACTTGCGCTACTCAACAAAGTGAGCATGTCCATGGGCAGAATAATGCTGTTTACATTTTCCATACAGTATGGGGATTATGCAACTCCCATCTTGCCTTAAGAAAGCAGAACCCATTATTTTAGTCAAGGCTGGGTTACTTGATGACAGCAGCCACACACCTGTACTCTGGTGTGTCTGACAAGACAAAGAGCCATCCCACTTAAAATTTACTTAGCATATACTTTATAATGGTAGAATCTACGTCCTAAGCAACACAGCATATAAAAAAATGCAATGCAGAACACAGCTGGAAACACCAGAACTTGTTCTTAAAAACTGATGCCATATAGATTTGCACACCACACAATGCAAGGCACGTTACATTTCAAATCCAAAATATCACATAGTTTTGAAGCATCAAACACTGTTTAACACAAAAATGACAACAGAATTGGTACTGTATTGTTTTCTGTTTCCTTCTTCTCCAACAACACTGGAAATAAGCCTAGTGCCTTTGTCGCAGTACTCTACCGCAAGTAACAACTAATCTAAAACGATTCCAAATCTTCTGTACATACAAAGGTGAAAGCAAGCACTAGAAGATGTGGGTTGTAGGGATAAAAAAAAACAACAAAGAACAAACCTGTCCATCGCGTCCAATCTTTACTGGCTTATGTTCGTTCCAAGGATTGGTCAGGTGAGCAGACTTAGTGAACGGCAATTCACGCCTAAATATGTAAGTGGCATAATTTATAATTTTTCCTCAGTTTTTTGTGTAAAGAAAAATAAATTTAAAAATGCATGCAGCAGGACATTACATACAAAATAATCCTGTTAGCCTTTGCACTGTCAGGTCTCTGAATGAACATGTATGTATTAAGTATTAGTAACTGAAGATTTCACTTTGACTTACTCCAGTATTAACTACTATGGCCCATACTATGACAGCCTATCTTATTAAAGAAAGTTTTTTTTGGTCTTTGTACAATATTGAGATTGTGCTTGCTTATTATCTCACCATCTGAATATGATGACCAGTCTCTACATGAGGTAGTAGCTCATGGTACCTGCTGAAATAAACCCCTAAGCATGTGACCTAACTATGCAGCTAGAACCACTCTGAGCTGGAGGTGGGAGTCAGTAACTTCCAGAGGACCTTTCCAACTTCTCCAATTTGAAGTCTCACCTTCCCTGTATTTAGTCTTTCTGGCTGCCCAAAGTGCTTGTACAACCATGCAACGTATCTCAAAGGACTGATGTAGCTCTTTTTCTTAAGAGAGGTTTAAAACCTTTTCTGTGAGATGTGCTCGGTTAAATCATGAACATACTGCTCACAACTGGTACATATTGCAAAATATCTGTACTATCGCGTATGTTATTTTAGAGCAGTAGCATTTACTTTGTTCAGTCAGATGCCAAGATATCAGATGAAGACAGATCTGTCCTTACAGGATTTTTTTTCCCTTTTATCCATGGCTGTCTATTCAAGTGAGCAGCCGTTTTTACTCAAAGACTTCAGAATACCATTTTCTAGTTTCAGTGCAAGAGATGAGCGAAGGAATGCTTCAAGTGTTAAAAATCTCTAAATTAGTTAATTGTCTTAAAAAAAAAATTTTTCTATACTGCATGTCAGGTAGAGACCCGAGTCCCAAGCTCAGTAACATGGAGGCATGGATTTGGGGAGATTGGATTGAATCGAGTTTTCAAAAGGATGCTGTCAGCACTCGAGTGAGTAATACAGAGAAATGGTATTATATTGCCTTGTTACTAAACAGCAAGATAAATGAACATTTACCTGCAAATCCAGTCAATTTTAAAGACACCTCCCAACATTTTTGCATTCATTCCTGCAGGCAGCACCCAGTGTATAGGTGATCCTCCATGATGGGACTCCGAAGACAGTCTTGCAAATCCTAGAGGATTTCACGTGAATTGTAACAAAGACACAACAGAAAAGCTATTGCACATAAAACTCACTTTCACTTACCTTGATAATAGCTCACTTTCTCTTACCTTGGAATTTGCCACTCTCTCGTACAGAAAATATCAAAATAACGCTCCTTGCTGATCTAAATGCAGCATTAAGCTTCTTTTCATTCACTGGAAGGGTTGACCATACTCCCTAAAACAAAACAGCCCCCACCCCACCACCAAAATGTAAGAGTTCATCTCAAGTGATTTAGCTGACAGAAGTATGTAGTGCAGATGAGGAAAACAAAACCAAACTACTGTTCTGGGACAGAATATAATGGAAAGAGAAAGGTTCTGCTAAATTCAGTTACTTCAGAAAATATTTTTAGCCTGCCTCATTATAAAACTTTTAAAACATTGGCTTTTCAATCTTTTTTTGAACACTGCAGATACATTTAGACCATCTGTAAGGTTCCATTTGTAATTATGATGATGGACAGATACATGAAAACCTTTTTCTTTAGTATTTTTAATGTATGTTTTAAATGACTTTGGGAGTTCATGTATTATCGAATACACACAAATTATGAAAAAGCAGCAGCATGTACACTGAAAGATGGGCAGGCAGATTTCAGTAACCTTCTTAGTATGACAGATTTGTTGATGATAGCTTGCAGACTTTAAAACTCTTTTAATGAAAGGCCAGAAACACAAAAGACACCCAACCAACATTTTTAATTGGGAAGAAAGGATATACTTCTCTAAATAGCTAAAGCAAACACCGCTCAGAACAGTGTTCACTGCACAGATCAGACCCAAAGCTGGTGGGGAATTTAAAGAGTCACTTAATTGTTTTAATGCTATTCTATTTTAGAAAATCTTCATTAACAGAATCACCTACTTTGTGTATATTGTGTAACAGCAAATCAGCTACTTTCTCTACAAGCTGTTCCAAATAACACATGCAAATACAAAACCACCAGAGTGGCCTAGTGCCATTCCTCAGAAGCTAAAGTCCAGTGCAGTGGAATCCCTCCCAAGAACTCCCTTACACCAGCGCTACCAGGCATACGTTTCTGCAATAAGGCTTCGGATCCCTGAAGCAACTGAAAAACATTACTTTTATAGCATTAGTTGAAAGCCAGAACAACCTTCTGAACCTCCTCACAGTACAGCAATATGAACATGGGTGCTGATGAAAGGGAGCAAATATCACAGCATTCCCAACGGAGGCTGGCTTAGGATGTTATCAAAGTGACCTTGAAGCCCCTTTTTAACCCTATTCTTATCAAGATAAATGACTAGAAACTTTTCTAGGTTACAGCAGAAGCACAATGGCTACCACTGAAGTATCAAGAACAGTAGCTTTCATCCTTGCCCCTAACAAGTTCTGAGTGGTGGAGAAAAGAATGCATCTATCTATATGCTTTTATACAGTAAGGTGTGTGTGCTTGAAAATAGACAAAGCGATCAGTTTTAAGAAAATTCAACATACCTTTGCTTTAGCAAGTGATACGTTTTCATGGTTATTACTCTTGATGAGAAAGAATCGTGCATCTTGGAGAATGTATTTCAGTTTACTTGTTTGATCTGAAAAAACAAAGTGTCAAATAAGCTGAACTGTGAATATTTACAGTTGTGAAAAAAACGTTGCTTTGAGTACAGATAGTTGTTTGTTTCCTTCAAAATATACTGTATCCCACCCAGTTCCTACCTATGTATTACCACAGTCAACCACCCAACTTGAAACTTGAAATCTAAGCTGTAGAGTACAAAATGCCAGGGGAAACCAAATCAAAACTAGAACTTAGATAATCAGGTAAAGAAAAAACAAATTAAAATCAGCATGATTCAGTGATGTTCCGATATACAGGACTTATTTCCTTAAGAATCTTTGGATAAATACTGGGTAACATTCGTATCAGCACAAGTCCAACAGAGAATACTGAAAATGTTCCTCTTCTCAGAGGTAAGCACTTTATTTTTTTGCTTTACCGCCTCTGCAAGGAGCAAAGCGACTGAACTTTTTGCATATCACTCTCAACACATGCAAAAGTAGCTCAAGATTCACTTGTTATACTCAGAACGCGTATATGCTCAAACTGATTTATATCGGAACATTACTACTCACAGGTAATTTAATGAACAGAGACAATGGCTTGCTATGGGGCATGCATTAAAAATTCAAATTTAAATGATACCTTTTTGGACAGCACGAACGGAAGATGATAATTTCTCATGCTTCTTTTCTGAACCTGTGTTTAGCCAAAGTACATTTGTTCAGATTGAGCCTTAATAGAGATAATATACAATTTCTACAGCCTTGTCACATACAATTTTCATTCATGACAAATTATGCTTTCTGGCGCGCACCCACACACACAAAAAATACTATTCAATGTGCACGAGTGTTTTGTTTTGGTTTTTTTTTGGTTTTGTTTTTGGGTTGTTTTGTTTGGGTTTGTCATTTTAAAATAGTATTTGAACAATTTCCTACTCAGAAAACTAGTCACTGAATCATCATCTTCCAAGTTTAAAAAAAAAAAAAAAAAAGTGAAAATTCCACTTAAGCAACAGAATAGCATTAAAGTAACAAGAAAGCCTACTTCCCCCCAAAGGTATCCACACACAACATGCCAGAAGTCAATACCAAATCATACAAAGCTACATACCCCGTAAATCTCTACAGCCAGTTACATTTATTTTAGATTACACATTAAGATTTGATGCAAGTCAGGATGACAAGCAATAAAAGGAAAGAATACCTGCATACGATTCTGATGCGGAACTTCCACTTCTGTCAAAAACAATTGGAGAGATACCTCTAGCTCTCTTCCTTTCCTTCTTTTTCTCATCTAAAAAACCCCGTAAGGCAAAATTGAGATAAAAATTACTGAGACAGGAAAATAACATCTGGTACAGTGAAGTTAGCACTTGGCTTGCACATGAAAATTGTGGTTGCTGCCCCAAAACTATCAGGCACAAAAGAAGCAAATGCTAATTACTCAAGCTTTTCATTCACAAAAGGAAGAAGAATGCCACAAATCTAGTAATTGTGTGCAAAGTTTAGAGACAGAATTTATCTCCTAGGTGTTTTAGTAAGGGTGATTTAGCTCTTCTCTCCAGCCTTCAGCCAAATTTGCAACACAGAGCACAAAGTGTGTTGCGACAGTGATATGGGCTCTTTCGCTCAGAGCTCAACAAAATGGCAAGAGGTATGAAAACAAAACACTGTGGCACACAGGCAATTATTTCCACTCTTAGAAGTGTTATGTTACACTAAGGAGCTTTTTAGAACAGTCATTACAGCTTCACTTGTCTTTAGGTTACACCTTCCTGTTCTCTAATTCCAAACAGCAGAGCTGAGCCAAAAGAGGCATTATGTTAAGCAGGATGACCACCTATGGAGACTTCAAACAAGGAAGATACATGAATCTTAACAGGATTGCAAGCCGCTTTCTTAAAAAAAAACCCCAACAAAACAAAACACCACCACCAAAACCCCAGCCAAATCCAAAAGTATTTACATCATTAACACCTCACATCTGTAAGTTAGGACCAGTTATACAACTGTGAAGCATTTGTTTCCAGTTTCTGCTTAAAACATTTCCTTCTTTCTAAGTCTGCCCTAATAGCTAATCATTTCAACTTAGGTTTAGATTTCCTATGCTGAAGGCAGCCCCTGTTTAAGATTGAACTATCCTTCCCTGGGGAGATGGTGCTTTTACTACACCAGTCTACCTGGTCACTCATCTAGATGAGCACAGATCAGCTCAACACCAACTTAAAATTAATCTTATGGGGAACTAAGCTGTTAGATACCTAAGAAAATACTAATTCCAATGTTTCAAAGTGTTGAACAGTAAGGCCAAAGCAATCAAGAAGACTATGAATCCTCAGCATGGTAATCCCGATATCCACAACTTTTTGCGTAAGGAAATAAGATTTTCCAGCACATTTTTCCCTTGCCTATGGCATTTCATAAATAGCATCTTAGTGACTTGTGCTACTAAGGCTTAGTTTTGACACAGTGAGGAAGTAGTTATTTTTAAAAGCAGACAAGCTTCCAATGGCAAGGTATTTCAGATTAGCACGCTAGATGTTACCTACCTGATGCATCTGAACCAGTCCCAGATCTGACTGATCCATCGGTGAAAGAGGCGGATTCAGAATCAGAATCACTGGCTTCACTTCGCGTGTCATAGTCATTTCCTTCCTTCTGATCTCTCTCATCCTGTTCATACTCTTCTTCATCCTCCTCCCCATCTTCTTCCACCTCTTCATCCTCCTCCCCTTCATCATCTTCCTCTTCTTCCATTCCTTCTTCCTCATTCTCTGTATTGCCTTGTTCAGAGGAACCACTACTGCCAGTCTCATGATCTGAACAATATTCCTCAGAGTTCACCTCTTCTTTAGAAGAATGGCTGGATCTGCTTGGTCTTCTATCCACATCATGCCTGATTCTCTGATGTTTAAAGAAAAAGTGAATCAGGAGTCATTTAACACTGTCAGGATGCACACGCAGTCCTAAGAGAATATGCCTTCATATGAAGGCATATTCATAAGGCTTCATATGAATTGCTTTATTTATAAGGTAGCAAGAATATTTAATACCTCTGAACCATCTGGTGTAGAAGACTTCGCCCTTCTGTCAATATCCCTCTTCCTCATGCAAGTTTTTTCTGGTTGGCCTTTATAAGGTTCCCTGGAACTGCTCGACATGCGCGTCTTTCGATCACCATCTGGGCGCTTGTTTCTGTCAGACCTCTGATACTCCTCATTCTTGTATTCTGATACTGGTTTTCCTTTCGTGCTCACTATTCTCTTGTTATTGCTAACTGATGAACTAGGAGGCTTTGGCATCATCTGCCTCGATGAATGCACAGAAGGTTTTTGTCTCTTGCTTTCAGCATTTTCCATCCTGTCAGTTTTTCTTTTTGATCCTGAAATAGAGAGAGAGATCAAGTTCAATGTTATTTTGTATATCAAACCAAAACCTGTTCTGAGGCACCAACTTTCTCTACTTTGGGTAATTCCCCTGTTGCAGTCATAGGTAGCATCTTCCAGTTGTAGGCTTTGCAACAACACTCAAACCGCTTGTCAGGAACAGGTCATGTTCTAAACCATGTATTTTACCTTAAAAGAACAATCCTTTAGGCTTTGGTAGGTGTTTTCTAAATTTTATATATGCAAATGCTAAATTAAATGCTTATGGGATTAGCCTAAAGCCAAATCAAGAACTGAGCTGGAACCAGACTTTGGGACCCCTTTGCTCCATTTCCATTTAACTTCATCAAACCAGAAGGGACAGTCGTTTTCTAACAGCAAACGAATTCACAACAAGCCAGACTCAGCAACTGCTTTTGAGACAAAAGGAAACCCAGTTAACTGTTTGCTTGGAAGGTTGGGTGAAAAAGCAAGTGCCCATGAAATAGACTTCTGGAACTCTCTCACTCTCTGAACCAGGTTATAAGAGCTGCTACTTCAAAGACTTTAACCCTAATAAGAAAGATGGTTTTTACCATTTACATTCCTGCAGGACATCCACTACCAAAGTCACCTACCCTTTTTCTCACTTTTATCTTGCTCGCTGTCGGGGTTATACAACTCATCGTCTTGGTCGGGAGCATCAGTCAAAATGTCATCCAGAACATTCAGTTCACCATCTGAAAAAAATAAAAAAGTTAAAAACAACTATTAAAAGTCTGGATATGTAAACTACAGTAGAACTAGTATTTACAAACCCAAATGTTTCCTTTAAGGTTACAGATCTGCCACAAGGCAAAACTTAATGTCTTCTTGATTTATTTCAACAATTTCAGTTGGAAGGATCAAGCAAAGCCAATAAAAGATTTAAAATATGTCACAGGGTGCATTTAGGCCTCTGAACAAAGTCCAAGTTGGCACCTCATATCACACAAGGTTTGCAGGAAAGCTGATCTACAAATGGAAGCTTAGCAAAAAAGCCTGTACAAAATTTGAGAAAAAGGAGACTGGGAGATAGCCTGAGTGCTGTAAGAAAAGAGGGGTGATCTCTCCCCAAAATCCTGAAGAACCTGCACCTTAAATTATCTCCTGTCCTGCCCCACTATTTCTGTTGTTGCTGCTGCGTTAGGAGGGCGAATTTTGTGGTTCACCTACAAGTAGAAAAAAACACAACCTGGCATGCTAACAAGAACATAAGCTAGGTCACCCCAATGAAGAAGGGGAAAGCAGTACTTATCTGCTGCATAATTAATTCTGAGCTGCTCTGAAAAAAACCCTACAACTAATTCGCCTTCATCAAAAGGGCAAAATTTTAACAAAATTAATGCTAGAAGCAATAAATGACCACATTTAGTCACACAACTTTTAAAATCTGTCACTATTTCCAACTGTTTCACTTTGACGCCAAAGGGGATATATGGTGATTCTAGTAGAAGGATTCACCAGCTTCAAGACAACAGATCCATACTCCAAGCACTTTAAAAATAAGAGCGAACTAAGCCTAAGCATGCAAAAGGAAAAATAATAGAAAAGGTATTCCTTTTGGAATCTCACATTTCTTCTCCTAAACTCTGGAGTTCTTAGCTCTTTCCACTTTATATTACTATGAGTCATTATCTTTTCTGTACTCAGGAAAAGGAAAGCAGAGCAAACTCCAAGGATTCAGCTGGTTGACTATCTGTAGAAGACAGTAGAAAGACAACATTGTAAAGCAGCAGGTAAGGACACCTGTATCGGACGAAATCAGGGTAAGGCAGCAAACTAAGTCCTCCAGAGTTTGCCAACTTGTCAATCTCAAAATCTTGAGCTGCGCCACAAGGGAAGTTTCACAGCTTGATATTAAAAAAATGACACAATCCACATGAGAAAAAAAAATTAGTATTAGAACTGTATCTCTAATATATATACTACTGAATCTGAGGTCAGCATGTGTGCTAGCTTTCCTGCTGGCATTTCTCCACATTTTCTGTGGTAGGGGAATGCAGAATCGGTCCCTGAAGTGCACAATTGCTTTAGCTGATGCAAATGAGGCAGTGCAGAGAGAGGTGGATTGAGCCTTTCCCTGGCAGTTTACAGTTAGAGGGCATTTAAATATAACACGAAGCTGCACTGCAATTCTCTAGGGAAGAGCCATCTCTGTTTGTAGATACCTATATATCCACAGCAAATGTTCTTGCTGTTACTGATGAGATACACAACACTGAAGTTCACGGCTGTGCAACTGCTAAACACGGGCTGCAATTTCCTGGCTTGCATTCCACTTCCCCACAGAAGACTACGCAAGTTCAGAGCACCAGATTTTTTTTACCAGAGACTAATGAAAAAGAGGTGTGCAAGGATCAGAATATTAAACATATCACCCATCTCACACATACTGAACCTTAGCTTTGTTTCCATTTTGGTGAGGCAACAGCATACCTGAGTAAACTACATTTAACCTAGCTACTGCAGTAGCATTCAGCGGTGCTAAAAGACTCACATATCAGCTGGTTCAGAAATAAATGAGAAGGAAAGTCTAATGGAATAAGCAAGTCTGACACATACTCTCCAATAAATCCCTTCCAGGTTAGGTGGGCCTGATTTATAGTTGGAACCTTAAAAAAGTGAGCAAAAAACAGGAACAGGATGAGTTTCCCCCCCACACTCGCTTATGTAGATATATCTATCCAATTTATTTAAAAAAAAATATTCAGATTTATTTAGCAGCCCGGTGATGCAAAAAGGGCAATCTGAACACACTGTTCCCATCTCTCACTTGTATCAGGCATACTGCTCAACTGACTTCCAAAAGATGATTCCACTCACTGAACTGTCACTGTCAGTGTTCAACCTGATGAGCCAAATTATCTCAGACAGCTCAAGATAAGCATCAGGAAAAGCACAAAAAAAAAGAAACAGAAAAACAGTAGAGAACAGATTTCTTACAGTTCATCACTGCTGAAGGGGGAAGGTCCAAGTGAGTCCTTTTCATTACAGACCCTTCTAACTGGGCTCTCCTGCAACTCATCTTTTCTTGACTCTGGGGTGTGTTGGATCCTTCCATGAACAAATTTAACTCACCTGAAACAGCAGAAAAGTAACCTGGGGAGGCCATTTTTCCTCTGCTGCCCATGAGCTTTAGATCTATTCAAGGAAGGGTCCAAGCAAAAACCTGATTTGGCAAACAGAGGAAATAAGACCAGGTGATTTCAAACTAAAAGGGTATGTGAGATTTATTTCCACTTTTTTTAAGCAGTGAAACAGCATTTCTCTTCCAAAAGGAGCATGAAAGTAATGTTGGAGTTACAATAAAAATGAGTTCAGCTACAAACAAAGGTGCGTTAACACCTGCTGTTCAGTCAGAATCATCCCTTACATAGGTCAGAAAATTAAAAGCAAATTAAAATACAAAACAAAAACATTTATCTGCTACTCATGACTTGACCACTGTCACTGATTAAAAAAACCCCAACAAACCCAAACAAAACCCCCCAAAAATAAAAAAATGCAGGCCCATCTGTATAAATGATTATATGAGTAGAAATTTATAGATGACAATAATAAACATGTCAATTTCACAGCTCATCCACGGTGGCAGCTCACATCAGTTTCAACACAACCAGATCATACCCTATCTCACCAGTCTTAAAGTAATACCATTAAGAATCAAGCACCAGAAATAAGAATCAAGCACCAGAAATAATTCTACTTATCAGTTCTAACAAAACCTACTGGCAATTTTCCATGTGACCTAATTTCACAGTTAGTATTAGAGACAACAAACTTTCACACCTCTGACAAGACATTTTATGGACATCTATCCTGCAAAAAAAACTTCACATGAAATGTATTCCATAAAAATCCAAAACAATGTAAACCAAACCACAACATCACAGTGATCCTTTACCTTTTTTATACCACTGCTATTATCTGCACTAACCACCTGACAGCCATCTTCTATATCTAAACTTTGTTTTTGATTCCTAAGTAGACTACTTTGTGAGGACTGAGTCGTATAACCTTATATACAACATGCGAATCACTTCAGCTTCTGCACACAGTGACAAGCAGTTATAAGAGTTGTGAATATATATTATACTGGAAACATTCAATTCCTTTAATTCAAACTTATTTACCCACAGTGCCCAGAATGCATAACCGACCGCAAAATGCCGAGCAAAAATCACCAAAAAGAATATTCTAACATCAGCCTATACTTGCTAAAGTAACTACGTCCCTCGACAGAAAATCCTGGAAAAAATACGGCTAGGGATCCAAGCAGAAATGAAGAAAAGCCGATACTTTCTGCGAGAAGACAACCAGCAGTAACTCGCCGCTAATAATGTTAAACTTGTGGCCCACGAACTTATTCCTGAATCCGCTGCTCAAGTCACCTTGCCCCGAGCCCACTGCCGCCGGGGCACCAGATTACGGCACCATGGCCGCAGCACCCCAGGGCACAACAAGGCAGCGTTTCCCCATACGCCACGTCTAAAGACTACGAAAATTGTTCTCGAAGAGGGCCTCCCGGTCCCCCCGCCCCTCCGTCTCTCCTCACGGACGACTCCCAGAGTGAAGGCCCCGCACCAGCAGCCAAGCAGGCCACAGGGAGTGGGGACGGCTCGGGCGGGACGGCCCGCCCTCCCTCCTCCCCAGGGCTTAGCCATTGCCGCCACCCCTACCGCCAGGTACCTTTTTCCTCCCGGCTATCAGCCGCCATCCCGCCGCCGCCGCGACGCGTCGAGCGCCTAAGATGGAGGCTCCCTCTTCCTACACGTAACGATTCCCTCTTCCCAGAATGCACCGCTTTGTTTACGCTCTGCGCGTCACAGGGCGCCGCCGGCGGGGGCGCGGAGGGAGAACGAGCGGCGCATGCGCGGTGGGAGGTGGGGGGGCGGGGCGACGGTGCGCGTGTAAAATCGTCCCCCGCGGCGCCCCTCCTGCGCATGCGTGGCGCTGGGGGCTGAGGGGAAGCCCGCCATTTTTGTCTGTTAGCGGTGGGGATGCTGCGTGTCTGGTGCTACTGCCTGGTGGGCCCGTCTTAGAGTGCGGCTCTGAGCTGTTTCCGCTGCTGGGAGAAGAACTGTAGGGAACGAGACCGGTTTCTGTCCTTAAAGTGAGGGAAGCTGAGGGGAAGCTCCCATCTAATGGCAGGGTTAGGTTAATGGTTGGGTTTGATGATCTTAAAGGTCTTTCCCAACCTAAACGGTTCTATGATTCTGTCTCTCTGTGTTCCTGTGCTGTTGTGATAACAGTGTGAGGTGTTGGAGCTCTTGCCCTGGGTCTTGAGTAGGGCAAAGTAACTGTGGCCTTCCCCAGTGCTAGGTATTGCTCTTCTCTGGTTTTCATTTGGCTGCTAATTTTTTTTTTTCTAAAGCAAATTTTTTCTTTAGTTCCTTCTGGTGATGTTCAGCTTGTTTTGTAATGGGTCTGTTCAAATACGAAATGTGTACTTTACCAATCCAAATTATTTTTTAAAGAAAGCTGGGATTAGGGCATGCTTCTTTCCTACCATAACCTAGGTGAAAACTTACCTTCTCATCTTAATTACCCTTCCAGGCAGCTTGTGAAGAGGCCTGGCCACTTGAGTGGCCTTCAGTAGTTCATTAGGGCTGTGTGTAACTTGCAATTATCAAGTAAGAGCTTGTTTTGTCCAGTATGGTATTTTAAAACCTGTTAGCTGGTATGTTACTGTTATAAAAGCTCTACTTTTTTTTTTTTTTTCTTTTTAAGTGGAATAGATGCATAGCAAGGTGGTTAATGCTGTAGATTAAATGATCATTCTTGTTTTAAGGCTGCAGATGGGTGCAGCCAGTCAACTCAGTCCTTCAAATTCCCTTTCCAGAACAATGTAGTTCTAGGATGCTTTGCTCATGATATTCAGTGTATTTGCCTGTGCTCACAGAGTGGAGAGGTTAGTAAAAATGTCTGGTCAGCATAGTAGCTGTTGGTTAGCTTGAGGAAGCACCTCTCCAGTGATGGAGGCTGGAGTGCAAAAGGCACTCTATAACACTGGTTGCTATTGCCCATCTTGCTTCAAAACTGAAAGCAAAGCCTGAGAAGAGGATAAAAGCATCGCCTGAAGAGTTGAAGTATTTCTGCAGAGAGATTATAGAAGTTGGAATTACGTGAAGAGGCAAAAATGACAAGGTAGTTGTGAAGCTTACAGAAGAAGACATGGATACCTGCTCTTCATCTTTGTATTGACTTTGTGATCTGATTAAAGGTTATTATTGCTGTAATGCTACAACTGATTCAACATTTGCTTGTCCCACAAGTCTTTGGAGTTTTGTTTTGTTAAATATGCAGGATGTGACAACAGTCGTTTTACTGGCACTTCTTGATTCTGTAGTCAAAGACTGAAGCAATTCTTGTGTGTCTGTGTTCCTGTCACATCAGCTGGTTAAGCTGCTTTTGGAGTGACCTTTCCACAACCGGCATGCATGCAATAGGTTTATTTAGCATGCATTATTTATAAGCAATACTTGCATTCTCTAATTTTACTTTCAGAAACTACCCTGTGGTATTACTTTACTGGGTGTTTTGTTACCCATCAAAGAAAAAATTGTCTGTGTGTAATCCACTAGATGGTGTCTTTAACATGAGTTAAATGGAAGGGCACTTAAACAGAGCTGTGGTTTATGTCAGGTTCTGTACTTCTTGAATCTGCAGATGCACCAAGACAGCTTTGGAGAAGGCTGTGCTTTAAAGCCAAGTGTGGCCTTTCTGGTGGGTTTCATGCCTTTCATGTGGCACAGTGTTCAACTATTGGTAGCATGAGTCTAGCATCTTTACTGTAGTATGTTTGGGAGTGGGGGGGAAGTCTGCAAGTGAGATTAGCTATTGGTGCTTTTCTCAAGGGTGTAGTGGCTTTAGCTAGACTAAACCTCCTCCAGAGGTCTCTTACAACCTTACCCATTCTGCTATTGATGGGTAAGGCAAGAGAGACTCCCTAAGTGCAGCAAAGCAGCTGGTAGCTGTGGCTTCCCATGTAGATTACAGTATAGCAAATCCTAATGGAAAGGAGCAGGGAGGAAAGGGTGCTAAGCTTGATAGTGGGTTTCCTTTTAGTTCTTGCTGTGCCAAAGATTTGATAGATATACTTTTAAGGGACAGATTATTGGTTTGCTCAAAAGTATTTTAAAGGGAATGTTGAAGAATTCCTTTGGTGTCTGCAGAATGCCTTTCAGAACCAGGTTACAACAGCTGCTTAGAAGTTCTCCCTTTAAAATGGTCTTTATAACATCTTAGTGTTAGCCCATTTGTCAGTGTTTTTTGTGCAAGTGACTGCTGATGGGTGTTCTCTAAAGACTGCGTATTAGAGATGGACCACTGTTGAGGAATGACTAGGGTGACTGACAATGATCATGTCCTACGTTAGAGGCAAGATTTGGGCCTCCTTTTATGTCCAAGCCTTCTACTGTCTATCAAGGGACTGAGTGGGGATGGCTGCTGACTGCTTAAGAGGTATATTTCTGAAAATTATTTCTTTGTAGGCCTGTTGCAGCCTTTATAACTTGGAACTGTGGAAAACCAAGAGGAGGTGAGGATATCAGTTTTGTGAAGTAGTTTAGCTTATCTAAGTTAGATTAAAATGCAAAATCCACTGATTCAGAATTTGTCTTCCAGACGGGAGGATAAGACTTGTTACTGCTCCTACTGTTCTCAAAAGGCAGACGTTTACGATGCAAGTCAACGGGCAGCCATTCATGTAGCTGCATCCTGGTGTATAAGTCTCTACTGAAACACCCGTACATTTGGCTGGTACTACGGGTATGATTCCCATAAAGTCTGATACCTTTCAGAATGTATGCACACTAACCCTTGTCATCTGCTTACAACCATGCAACAGTGAGGTGTAGGTTATAATAAAACTTTTACCTTGCTGTAATCTGCTTATGCCTAAAAGCCTTTCTAAAGCTACCCTGTGATGCCTGAAAGTATTTTGGCTATGGCAGCCCATGGAAGATGTTTACAATAAACAAAAAAAAAGTGATTTTTAAAGAAAGCTGCAGAGAGTGCTGGCAAACACTTGTTGGCATAGATAGCCATAAAGTATTAGTATTTTATTTCATTTCTGATCTGCACTTTAAGTAAGCAGCAGGAGGTGCTAGTGCGGAAGTAGAACTTCTGTGTGCCTTGTGTTCCCTCGCCTCAGTGCATTGGCAGTAGTGTGCTTCCTGTTTACGCAGTAATTACCCCATTCTGCACTGATCATGTGTCAAGGCCAGGTACTTCAGGCCACTGAGTTTATTGGCTCACAGAATTACTGCTGTGTAAAGGGGAAGCTCCCTATAGGTATTACTTAAAAATATATTTTTAATTAGTTAATGAGATGGAGGAGGTGGGGGCGGGGGGAGGAAGGAAACTTAAGTTCGTGGAAGCCAACAAGGTTTTCCCCTCTCTCCCAAAAGAAAGTTTGGCTGTTTTTTCCCATCATTGTTCCTGTTTGTGTGTGTTGACTGTCATCTTTCCCTCAGGCTTCTTCCTCCTCCCTCTTCTCCCCTTAGGAAGTATGATTTTCGTGCTGATAGTGTTAAGGGTGATATCTGTTTGTTTGCACTGGGTTTCAAGGAGGGTGAGATTTTTCTGAATAAATAAAACCTCAGAAATGCTTTTGGATGTGCTGCTTGTAAGACAGACTGACCCTTGCGAGTTGAATAGTCACTTCAGTGACAAGCAAGTTGGGACAAAGCCGAGTTTGTTGGGTGGTCCCAGGGATTCTGGTTTTGTGGAGAGACCTGAAGAATCTGCATTTCATAATCATTGCTGCAATTTTCTCTTGTTTGAGCACTTCCACTTCAAAGAGTAGACTGTTCTTCCATCACTTGCCTTTTCAAATCCCCTGAAGCAGGGTTAGATGATACAGCTTAGGCGGTCAGTGTATTCCTGAAGCAGGGTTAGATGATACAGCTTAGGCGGTCAGTGTATTCCTGAAGCAGGGTTAGATGATACAGCTTAGGCGGTCAGTGTATTTCTGCTGCAGGACATGGTGACCCTCTCTTCTCTCTCTCCTGTCACTTTCAGTTGTGCTGCCCCAGTTCTTTAATACACTTACCTGTATTAAATTGCTAATTTGAAACAAAACTATTTCATTTTTCTTTCCTGGATAACTTTCCAGAACGTGAGTTGAAATGGCTTTTTGAGAGGCAGGATGAACACACAGAAAAGGCGACTGTCTCCTTTTGGCAGCAGTCCGGCGCAACTCAGTACAGCTTTGTGGGCTTTCTAGGTCAGTCCCCTACTGAATCAGGAGGTGGCAGCATCTTGTGACTGGTGTGTATTTTGGTCCCAGACCAATGTGAACTATTTTATTTTCTTTGTGTCAGGGAAGTGGTCTACAGTGGTTATGGCTAGAGGAAAGGAAATGCAGGGTCCATGTCGTGGTTTAACTGGGCTGCCAACTAAGCACCACACAGCTGCTCGCTCACTCCCCCCCCCTCAGTGTGATGGGGGAGAGAATCGGGGAAAAAAAATTAAGACCCATGGGTTGAGATAGAGACAGTTTAATAAGAGAAAAGAATAACAATAGTAATAATAATAATGGTAAGAAAATATACAGAATATACAAAACAAGTGATGCACAATGCAATTGCTCACCACCTGCTGCCTAATGCCCAGCCCGTCCTAAGCCACAATCACTCTCCCGCCCCCCCCCGACCGACCGACCGACTAACTACCCCTGAGCATGACGTTATATGGTATGGAATAGCTCTTTGGTCAGTTTGGGTTAGCTCTCCTGGCTGTGCTCCCTCCCAGCTTGTTATGCACCTGGCTGAGCAGGAGAAGCTCAAAAAGTCCTTGAGCAGTCTGAGCACTACTTAGCAACAACTAAAAACATCAGTGTGTTATCAACATTCTTCTAGTACTAAATCCAAAACACAGCACTATGCTAGCTGCTATGAAGAAAATTAACTCTATCCCAGCTGAAACTAGGACAGTCTACTCTAGATCACTGGTGTAAAAGTACTGCTTGGCTTAGCTAGACCTTGCTTGGAGACAGCAGGATTTGTTCTGGGTGATATTTTAAGTGGTAAATTTTTGCTCCTTGTGCTGTGTATGTTTTCCTGGGAAACAAGAGAGGGCTTAAGGTGGTAATTAGAGTCATCCCCGAGATGTAATTCTCAGATCTGTTTTTGACTTTTGCATTTGCTGGGCCTGAGTTCAGGCAGGCATTTATACAACTATGGGAGCTCCTGCCTAAGCCTTACAGAAGCCACGAGGTCCTAACTGGATACTTGAAGTTAAGCATGGCCTTATGCTCCTTGCTGAATCGTGTTACAATTAGCTTGCTATTGCCAATGAGCCCTATACTAGGAGCTCAGTTTATATGCTGTGCTGCACTGAAGGGGTGAGGATGCTCTACTCACTCCCCTCTGTCTGCTGTGCTTTATAGTTGCTGAAAAGTACAGCGCTCCTCTTAGTTGTCATCTCACTGGAAGTGTATGAACAATTACTGCATGGTACAAACTGTCTAGCCCAATTAGACAGGGGTTTAAAGAACAGGCTTGACAAGACTATGTGTCTACATGGTACTATGATAGACCCTATCATTAGCTAGATAGCCCTACCTTAACTTGTCCTGAAATAGATGAACAGCACCCTGATGCAAACCAAGGAATTTTTTTGCTCACAAAAATAGTGTCCGGTGCTCTGTGCACAGTAAGTATTCACACCCATTGGCAGCAGCATAGTTTAAAGCTGTACATGATGGACAGACAGCTTTCAATAACATAATGGAGAGAACACATGTCAAGCTTCCCTGTCTTGTGCCAGCATATTTTTCCTCCATTTTGTCCTGTCTGAGGAAGAAATGCAGAGGGTTTTCCTTTCTGATTGTACAGACTTTCAAGCAAGAATTGCAAGAGAGGCAGCACCATATGCTGCTTGGGTAACAGACTGTAAAGGTGACCTTTTCCAGCTCTCGCTGTCGGAGCCAAGTACGGCAAGGCCTTCAGCATGCTGACAGTTCTGAATATCTCCTACTCAGTTTCTCACTGTAGAGCTATTCAGGGTTGGAGGTCTGAGTGAAGACTGAATGTAATCATTGGGATAATATTGCTGGGAAGTCATCTTTAAAGAAAGAAGGAAGCTTGTGTTTGGGGAGTTCGTAGGGGGTTTTCTGTTAATAAGTAGTTGTTTGCGAAACCTAACCAAAGCAAAACCCAGTTACCCATCTGTCTTTAGCGCAGTTTCTGGTGTCTAATAAGGTGTGAGCGTGAATGTCTTCCAATAAGGGCAGTAGCTTCTTTTCCCAGCCTACTCCCCCCCCCCCCCCCCCCCTTCAAGTTCTTAAAATCTCAGAGCCTTTTGAATTTGTTGGAAGACACTGGCTGCATTAATGGTCTTTCTTTAAGAAACCAGGTTCAAAGTAGCAGCTGCTCAGAGGTTTAGACTATTAGAAGCAATATCTGAGGGGGATTGGAGGGCAGGAAGCAGCTAAGGAAAAATGCAATCCATCTCATGATTGCAGAGATGTTTGTTTAGCATGCATGACTGGTTTTGGGTAGAGGTTTTGTATGTATCCATCTCTTGACCCCAGAAACATCAACCCCAGCAGAATGGGACCAAATGTTATGTCCTTCATAAAAAAGGGGAAATATGCAAATAGACATTAGCAATTGCATAAGGAGTTACTGTCTCATTCTGCACATGTAAGCGTGTGGATAATGGTCAAGTTGACATACATGCACGTTCTACTGTGTCAGGAAATTCCTTTGCTCCCAATATTGTTCCCTCTGTGGATCTCCAGTCTTTATGGTCAGACTCTTGGTTGGGAATAAATGTCTTGGTTCAAATTACAAAAGCTGTGCTGATTTAAAAAGTTGCCTACTATATTTGATTGTGAATGGCTGCAGTGTGTATCGCTACTGGTAGATGAGCTGGTAATAGCCATTTGTGTTTGTGGTGGCTTTTGCCTCTGTGATGGATATGGTTTTTCCTATGATTTGTTCTCATGAAAGCCAGGTTGCCCTGTTCTTAACCTCTCATTCGAGCACCAAAGGAGCTGTTAAGGCTATGACTCTGTGTGTTGTCATTACAGTGCAGGTTTGGGCTTGTCTCTTGCTTTTGTACTCTCCTTGTCTTCCAGGTGAATCACCGCTGTTATCTGGTATCACACCCTATTTTTAAACCACAGTGCTTTTCTGTTTCTAGGGCTGCTGAAATATTTGTGCTTCATAGGATTGGAGTTTAAACTTGCTCATTCTGTGTCCTGTTTCAATTATTTTAAGTTTTGTTTTGTTTTTTCTGGGTGAGTTTGCTTGTTTATCAAGTGGTTATCTGTGTTGTCCTCATCGGGTGAGTAGGCTCATGAGTCAAAGAGCAAAACTGTGAGGTTTCATAGATAAACGGTGGAGCTATAATAGAAGCTGGGCTGAAAGGATATTGGTGGGTCTTCTGATTCCTCATCTACCACAGGCATAATCAGGTACAGTTTAAGTGCTGCTGATTGTTTATTTACAGAAGCTCTAGAATATCTGTAACTGAAGCTTGGAAGAACAGGTTGGACAATTATTAAGTGCTCAGATACCACAAGGGTGGGTATTCTGTTGCCCTTAGAAGTAGAATTCATAACTTCAGTGCTTCGCTTCACCATAAATGTTAAAGGGATGAAGCTGAATTACCAGGAAGTATCTTGTCTATAGTAGACAAGTGGGAAGAGGTGGAAGGAAAACATTGGGCTTGTTTAGCCTGAAGAAGAGAAGACTGAGAGGGGATCTCATCAACACATACAAATATCTTAAGGGTGGATGTCACGAGGATGGAGCCAGACTCTTCTCAGTGGTGCCCAGCAACAGGACCAGGGGCGATGGGCACAAACTGA
The DNA here is from genome assembly GCA_034008185.1 of Gorsachius magnificus. Classification (NCBI taxonomy): domain Eukaryota; kingdom Metazoa; phylum Chordata; class Aves; order Pelecaniformes; family Ardeidae; genus Gorsachius; species Gorsachius magnificus. The sequence goes on from CM067084.1 coordinate 33,707,603, forward strand.
AGTATAAGAGGTTTCAGCTGAATGTGAGGAAGAACTTCTGTACTTTGAGGGTGACAGAGCACTGGCACAGGCTGCCCCAGGGGGGTTGTGGAGTCTCCTTCTCTGGAGATATTCAAAGCCCGCCTGGACAATGTCCTGTGCAACCTGCTCTGGGTGAACCTGCTTTAGCAGGGGGGTTGGACTGGATGATCTCCGGAGGTCCCTTCCAACTGTTGCAATTCTGTGATTAGAATCAGTACTGATAGGACTGCGTATGTTTGAAGCCTTAATCTCATACAGTAGGTTTCAGTATAGCACTGAAAAAGTTGAAGCTCAGAGGAGTTGTTCATCCTTCGCAGGAAACTGTCCATGAATTGCATTCAAGAAATGTCTCTTATTTGAGATGGCACTTCTCAGCCTGTACTTACGTCCCTCTAGAATCATTCACACTAATAATATTTTCAATTATGTCCTGAAGGGCTTCTGCACATTTAGAGCCTTTAAGTTTCTTCCAATTACACATATGCCTCCCCCCTCAAAAACCCCACTATTGTAAACCAGAATCCAATGTGGATCACCCCCTCTCCTTGTACGGTGTGTGTTTGTGGTACAGTGCTTTGACTGGATAAAGTATGTGAGCTAACTCTTCATGACCAAGTCCTGCTGGAAGCTGTGGTGCCAGCTGTGCAGCAAGGCTTCCTGTGTGGCTTGATAAGCCTTGCTGAAAAGCAGTGATTTTCAGGGAGACAGTGCATGTGTCAGAGGTAGCAGGAGAGGCCTTAGGCAACTCCTATGCTTTCATAGGATTTGTCCCAGAGAGAAATTATTGTGGCAGCAGGTAATGAAATGGAATAGAAGCGATGTAGGCAGTGGTGGTTCATTCCAGAAAAGCTTAAGAATTTGACTTGGTGTCTCAGATGTTCTCTGGGAGCATCTGCTCATCAAAGTTCTTCATACAGCTCTGCGTTGATGCATGTGACATATTGCTTATCCTTTTCTTCTCAACCTTGGTTCTCTATCTGTTGGTTGTTGGACTAATCTGCTTCTGTAGCTCCTGTAGCTGTACTGTGAATGGTCATTTGTTCTGTCTCCTTTCTGCTCTCTCTCTCTACTACCTGGCTTTCTCTGCCAGGCACTGACAAGTTCTGCTGCCAAGCAAGGCAGCTAAATACGGCTCACCTTGTCTGACCCAGGTGTAGAAATTCTTGCATGCTGAGATATTTTCTTCAGGCACAGCTTGCTTGGCAATTATTCAGATGAGTCATAATACATAGGTCTAATTTAATCTGCAGGGTTTTTTTTGAGTTTGTCAGCACCGTTGGGTCACAAGCTCCCCTTGTCTGCTTGTTTCTGACGCAGGATAAATGTTCCATTTTCAGGACACTTTTGCAGGTCTTGGACTCCTTGGGCATGGACTGTGGGACCCAAATGAGTATATTTGTGGGTTTTGGTACTTTGAGTTTTGGCTTTTTTTTTTTCCTTCCAGAAGTACCTTGCGTTTTCCTGAAAATAGTTAACACAATCCTGAGGATCTTCTGTTTGGCATCTCCTGAAGTGAAATACGCAGTGCAGAAGTGTTCAGTTTATCCTTGTCCTGGTTGTTTAGAAACCATTCATCTAGCTGGTTTCTGATGTAATAGAAAAACTACATGCTCTTTTGTTCTCTGCTTTTGAAATCCCTAGCTATTATCATAAGTTTTCAATTCACCTGTATTTTTTTTTTCTGGTGCCCTAAGTCATCTTAAACTTTCTTCAATCTGACCTGCATGACACCCAGTTCCTTGGTTTGTCAGGGGTAACTCTGTCCTGCGTGACTCTGAGGGGAGCTGACCCTGGCCAGCAACTAATCACCCACCAGCTGATGGCTCAGGCCCACCCAGAGGGCTGAGGGAGAGAATCAGAAGAGCAAAAGTAAGAAAAACTCATGGGTCAAGATCAAGACAGTTTAAATGAAAGATGGGGTGCGAGGGGGAGGACAGCAAGTGATGCAAAGGCAATAGCTCACCACCTTCCACAAGCAGTGGGGTGCCCAGCCAGTCTGAGCAATGGCTACTTCCGAAAATACTACCTTCCCCCAGTTTTCTGGCAAGCATGATGATGTGTGGTGTGGAATAGCCCTTTGATCAATTTGGGTCAGCTGTCCTGTCTGCGACCCCTCCCAGTCTTTTGCTTACATTCAGCCTACTGGCTGGCAGGGAGGGGAAGAGCAGAGTGAGAACCAGAGATGACCTTGTAGCTGTGCAAGCACTGTTTAGCAACAGCTAAAATACTGGTGTGTTATCAACACTGTTTTGGTCACAGATCCAAAACACAGCATCCTGTGGGGTGCTGTGGAGACAATTAACTCCATCCCAAGCAGACCAAGTGTACTCTTCTGTGATAGCAGTCGCTATGAGTTAAACTATTTTAATTGCCTCGTACTTTATTTTATAGCCTACTAACTGCTACTTTTGAAGTTCTCTTTAAATTTGTATCATGTAACAACATGTTCTTTCTTCCTCAGAGTATTGAAGTAGAAATATTAATTATGTGTACATGATAGGTTAATTATTTTAATTATGGGTTCCTTGAGTATTACAGGTGCTTCAAATGTGGATAGATTAGATAAAAACTTGACAATCCAGAGAATGGCAAAAATAACTTTGCTTTGAGAACAAAAAAAGTGTGGTGTGTTTTTTTTTTGTTCAAGGTCATTGACAATGCTAGATTGCTTCAATTTTAGGGCTTCTGTATTTTTTTCTTAAAACCAGGACAAACAAACTGAATTTTATTTTTTCAAGCTGTTCTGTAAGGCAAAAGCATTAAAAAAATTGAATAGCTGAGCTACTCCAACTTAATCAATTCTACCTATTCTGCTTATAATGCCTATAATTTTGAGATGTGGTTGCAGGATATTTTCCTCAAGTAACGATCTCCTAGTCTCAAGTCTGATGAGGAGGCTGTGACACTGAAGAAGCCAGGAACCTTCAGACTTGGTTCCTGACCAATGTTGTCGCCTCATCTTGGAAGGCCGGATGACAGCTGTCCCTCCTTGGAATAGACATTCCTAGTTTTTGGGGACCCCTTGGTTCTCAGCAGCCCTTTTTCTGTGGGAGAGCACGTGCGCCCTATTTTGTGGCTCAGCCATTTTACAGTGCTTATAGAATTGTCTGTGAGAGGTACTGGTTACCAAGCAGATCACATCCAGGTATTTTAATTTGGGCAGTGAATTAAAAACTCTTAAACAGATGGAGTTAGATTGTGTACACAAATATGGGCAGTATGAAGGCAACACGGATGACATGAAATTTGGATTTCCCAAAAGAAAGAGGGGAACAGTGCAAGGTCATGAAGCCTAATGCTTAAGACATAATTTCTGCTTGATTGATAAGTGGCAAAAGGGATGCCAGAGCCCCGGGAGGCTGCCACGGATGGGGAGCAGGTGGCCAGACCTCTTGTGATGGAAAGAGCAACTTCCTTGGGGCAGGGAGTGTACAGGGTTTCCTGCAATCCAGAAACCCACTAGAGTGACCACAATCAAACCTGAAAAAGGGGAGAAGTCTCTTAGAGACCTGTTTATAAATCTATTTTATTTCTGTTGTGTTTTGCACAGGCACTTTGCTTTTCCTGCTTAAAAAGTTAATTTTGGTTCTGGTGAAACTTGTCTTTTTGAGTTGAAAAGTGTCTTGAATTTCTGCAGCGCTTGCTGCTCAGGAGATGTCTAGACAGATGCAGCTAGGGAGGCCATCTCACCAGGTGAGACCTCTTACAGATGGCAGCAGACAGTGGGCAGGCAGGCAGCCTGGCAGCCCCAGCTAGCCTGGGGTGCATAGATGCCGGCTTCTTGAGAACCTGCTGGCAAGGAATAGTGCATTGCGATGGCTTTGCCTTCTGCTGTTGTATGGGGGAGCAGGACTTGGCTTTCTTCCGAATTAGAAGCTGGGCACTATTTGCGGATTAACAGACTAGGGGTTTTGGCTTAATTCTCGGATCAGAGACTTTAGCCAGTAAGCAATACCTCCATGCCTGTCCTAGTTCCTGCTGTCTGTCCAGATGGCTAGCACTGCTCGCAGAGCCAAGGTCAGCATTTCTGCTGCCTTCTCAAAACACCAGCTGCGTGCAGTGAGACCGACGAAGTTGGGTTTGTATGGAACTTTATGCAACTGGCTTTTGGTCAGTGGTGTTGGCTGTGTCATTGATCACCTCGCTCGTGAAGGTTCCCTGGTGTCCAGAGGACCTGAGTTCAAACTCCAGCCTTTCTCTCAGTAGGCGTGTAAGTATCATCACCCTTTCATTAACATGTGGTAGCATCAAACTATTGAGGGTAAATACAGAGTAAATGGGATCATGGAAGACTTTTTCCTATAAGAAACCAGGCTGTGGTATTTTTCTATTCCCATACCAAATAGGATGGATACGATACCGGTCTGGTACAGATCCAAAACCAGATCTGCTACTTCACTTGTAGTTCAAAAGAATAATGGAAATACTAGAAGTGGATATAGTCTGATAATCATTTCGGAAGTAATGCTGTGGGAGATACTGTAAGGATATGCTTGTTGCTGGTTCTGTTTTCTTCTACAGCTTTGTAATGCAGTCATTTAAGTGCAAGTTGGGTAGACCAGAACAGTTGTACCTTACAGTGATCCAGGTTTAACTAATGGGGTAGCTTGTCTCTTGGTGGCCAATGCCAGTTGTGCAGGAGGTTACATCCTTGAGTGATCCTTGTTTTTTATGAGCCATTTGCTGGTTGCTTTGCGATGTGCTAAGTGAGGACTTCTGCAGCATTACCACAGCTGGAGACAAATTCCCTCCAGTTACAAGCAAGAGTGATGTCAGCCCTGAATTGGCCTGTTATTGAAAGCTGGATAGTCAACTGCTTTATATTTTTCATAAATATTACAAAGCTGTTTGTCACATTCATATCCTGCAGCAAGGCAGTAATTGTATAATGTATAAAAACCACTGTAAACTCATTTACTTTTAATTTCACTAAATGCCTGTAGTATTTGCATTGTCTGATAATTTTCCAAGTGCTAGAACTTAAACCTGACCTGTAGATGGTTGAGTCAAGTCATGTGTTTTAGGTAAAGGCACTTTACAATTTCATGTTGTAAACGCCTACATTCAGACACTTGTTTTCCAGTTTTGGATGTGATTTATTTCCACGTCTGCTTTTAATACCAGTAATAAGTTTGAGGTAAACTCAGTCTAAACGATTCAGCCACTTAAAGCCAGAGAGAGTGATTCTGTCACATTGCAGCTCTGTAATCACCTTCTAGAAAGATTAAAGTACATAAAAGAGCAGGCTGTTTTCCCCTTTTCCATGCAGCTAGTATTACAGTGAGGGTTCATATTGGCTCTGTTCATTTTGGGGGCATGAGAGTTAAAAATGAGAATGATGGTAATGATCCTTTAGTCATTACTAGCTCTGCTGAATGATGCTAGGAATGAGATTGTTAGGCAGTGTACATAGTTGACAGTGTTCTTGCTGTCCTTGTTCTGAAACTTTGGCGTCCAGGTGGGAATCCCAGCCCTATTCTGGACAAGGCAAGCCTGTGGCCGCACATGCTGCGATAGGTTGAAGCAGCCTCTTCAACGGTCTGGGGAAAGGCCAGGTGCTGTACAGTCTTGTCTAGATCAGTGCAGTTTCTGACCTAGTGGAGTTAAGAGTGGATTTCCCGCAGCTCCTCTCCAGTGTGGTATTTCTGCCTGTATGTCATGCTATCTTAAGGAGAAAAATCTGAGAGGAGGTACTTCCTTTTTATTTGAGAAAGGGTGAGGCCTGTTCTGACTACTGATGCTTAGAAATGTTGGTAGATATATCAGAAAATATAGACTGATTAAAACTATCACGCTGCATGGTCCCCTGCTGTTTCGGAGGCACATTTTGTTGCTTGCCACCTTCCTAGGTGGACTGCTGAAGTTTTCAGGCCTCTGGTTTTTCATCCCACTCCCTCTTGAGGTTTAGCTAAGAACCTGACAGATTTTGATGCCTGTCCCACTTCTGCTGTTGTGTTTATTGCCATGTGCTGATGGTCTCTGTTTGATTTGCCAACTACTTTATAGGCATGGGAAGTAGCATCTTGAGAACCAACTCAAGTTTTAATATAGCAACTCTTCCTCCTAGATGCTCTCACAAAGTCCCAGTGTTCAGAAGGGGAAGTTTCTGTACTCCCCTTCCTCCTGCTCCCCTTTGAAGGAGTTGTCTTTGAATGTTACCTGACCTCAGCGAGTGGAAACGGTACAATTAGTAAAATCAAATTCTGTTCTGCTGATGCTTACTTTGGGGAGAACATAAGAGAACCTATTTCTAAAGAAATGTTCCAGAGTGTGAACTTTCCCAGGCTGGTGTGAAGAACTTAACTTTTTGTTTTGCACGCATCTTCTGTTAATACTCTTTTAATAGTCTGACAGTCTGTTGATCCTATGGACTTCCTGCTCTGACATGTTGGAAGAAGATTTATTAGTCAGATTATGTCTTGATCACACTGTTTTTTGCATCTTTACCTGAGCCTTTGTTATGTTGTGTTAGCGTTTTATGAACCAGAGTTTGTTATTTTTCCCATCTGCATTTGGACATATCTCCAGCTTCTTGAAGGGCATCTTCGTAATAGACTCCCTTCCTCTGGTCTGTGTTGTCTCTTTCTTGCCTTGTTTCTAAAGCCTGTTTTGTCACAAGAGAATAAACTTGGTCCAGCCTTCCAGCATGGTGACCTTCAACAACCTTCATATTTTTTACAAACGTTTAACCCATTTAGTTGTCAAGACCTGATGGGAGAGTCTAAGAATAGGTCCAACACACCCACGCTGCTGTCACTCATGGGACCGGATGTGTGGCAGACATACTGCAGGTAGCATTAAATTGGTTAAACTGCATTCTGGAAGATGTCTGACCAGCTAAGCTCAGTAGAGGCTGCCAGAGCTGTCTAAGAGGCTGAGGGAATAAATCTGCAGCGGTGCCACATACCTGCTTCTCTTCTTGTCTGGGTTGAGCCACTGTAGTGTGTTTTAAGATGGTTTGGCTTCGGTACCAGTAGCTGCCTAGAGAATGTTCTGCATGCACATGGGTACATGCTCGCTCTGTACAACTCTGTCTCATGTCTGGGAAAGGCTTCATGGGGTGGAGGGGTTTGCCTCAAGCATGGTCTTTTTGTTGTTTCTTTCCTGTTTCCTCCTTTGTCAGGAATAATCAAAGGTTGATTTAGCCCTTCAGCTAGTTTTGCAGCATCCTTGCTGTGGAAAACTACGGCAGAAGATGGCCATGGACAACCTCAGTTGCTTCATAAGGGTGTGGAAGGAACGAATGGTGGTAGCCCATGTGCAAGAGGCAGAGGTGACTCTTGGAGGAAACAGGAAGAGGCTGGCTGGTGTGGCATTAGAGAATTTGAGCTAGGAAACTGTCTTATGTCTATTGTGTTGGGAAGGAAAAAGTTACATATTCATTTAGGTGCAGATGAGACTGACAATATGTAAACTGTTTTTTGCTCATGTGAAAGCATCTCTACCTTATGCATAAGATGCTCAGACCAAGGAGGAAGAACAGGTCTTCCTATTACAAACTGTGGCTGGGCAACAGTAAGTGTGAGCTGTGTCGGTAGCAAATGTGGCCTTTCTTAATCCTTTGCAGAGCTGTTGTGTGGGTTCACGGGTTAAATACCCAGCTAGAGTGGCTGAGGACAGGTAAGCGCAGGTGGAAACCGTAAAGAATAAGCTAAGCTTGCCTGTGTTCCCATGCTAGGCCTTGCCATTTCTGGTGTCTGATGTGCGCTGGGGAGAGGTAGGTCATTAAACACCTATGTGGTGGAAGCAGGACTGCAGGGTAAAGAAAGGTATTGTGCTTGTTCTTGCTGGGTTTCCCTGTCCTTTCTCCCCTCCTGCAGAGCTGGGAAGGAGTCAGCTAGTGCTCGGCACATGCTCAGCAACAACAGACCCAGGCAGTGTTTGTAAGCTGTCAGAAGAAGGGGCTCAGAGTTGAAACTCTCCCTGTTAAAGTGTGGGTATTGTGGACAGTGATACTGGAGTGCAGCAGTGGAGCACTAAGTAATTTATCCCAGGAAGCAGAGCATGCAAATGAGAGGGGAAAACCCAACAGCTTTAAAAACCTTAATTTATTGATAGGATGTAACAGCTGAACATGAATTGCCTAGCTATCTGCTAGTATAAATCTGTAAACTCCAAACACATCTTCTCCCTGTTCCAAGTGTTCAATACCAGTTCACAGGAGTCCTGGGAAGAGACTGACAGAGCCACTTCAGTCAGACCAGTCCAGGTGTTGGGTTTATATGCTCTAGCAACAGTAAGCCCTGGTATTCTCCCAGCTGGAGCCAAGTGGCTTCTTGTTCGTGACAGATCTGCATTGTTTGGCTTGGCTTTCTGGAAAGGGAACGAAGAACTGAAATGAAATAAAATACCCTTTGTTATTAAATATGTATAGATATAATATAGATCGTGCCTTAGTAACATGCCATTGCAAGCAGCAAACTGTTTTCCTTCCCATATAGAAGTTGATTAAAGTTTTAGGCAGTCAGAATCTAGGTTGTAGTGAAGCACCTTTCAAATTTTTTTCACTTTCAGCAGGCTTTTTCTTGACCCGTCTTAGATGTATGTTCAGGCAGTCGCTGTTTGTCGTCTCCATCATGAAGGTGCAACTGGATGTAGCTGGTAATCAAGCTGTCATTTTAAAACCTGCAGTCTACAGAGGAAAGAAGTGTTATTGTCATCAGAAGTCGAGGTAGGGGGAAGGTCAAGGAATACTGGTCTTCAAGACAGAAAGGTGGAGACATTTATCTGGAATATAAACCAGTGTAATGTATGCTATTCCAGTCACGGGTTATGGTTAGAACAAAGCAGGCTGCTTTACTTAAGGGTTAGGAATTCCTAATGAAGACCTAGTAGCTTAAATTATATAAATGAGTCTTCACTCCTCACACAATTAAGTTTTCCATGTTATTGGCAAACATTACATTTGGTGTGAGTGGAGTAACATGAGCTTAACACTTCCTCGAACTGATTATATTTAGATTTTTGTCAGACCTTGGTAGAGTGTGTGGGAGAATTCTGCCTGTTGGGGTTTTATCTCAAATCTTCTGGCTAGTGACAGACTGCCTCTTGCTGTTACAACACCAGCTCCACCTCTTTCCAACATTAATTAGGAGAGGTTACATACAATTTAAGTAAACTAGTCCTAGGGCTATTTGTGAGGATGACCACAAAGATACAGGACGCGGAGGGGAGAGGGAGGAAGGAAAAGATTCATGGTTAACAGGTTTCTTAGGTTCTCTTCTAATTTTTTTTAATGTATTTTCCTTCAGGATAGGGGAAGGAGTTAATAGTGACCTACTGGTAATGCTGTGAAGGTGCCACACCCCAGTGTTACAGGAAGGATCCTTGGGGACGCCGGAAAAAAAGGGGTGACCTTTGGATTGCTGTTGTTCAACATGGTACAGCTCAGTTGAGTCATGTTGACTGCAATGCTTGTTTCTATCCCATCACAGCACAAAGCAAGATTATATTAGCTTAACATGTTGTTACAAATCATCTGGGAGTAAGTTCAGGTTACCCTGCAATTGGCAGTTGACTAGTTAATACAGTTTAGCAGATAATTGGTATCTAGCTAACATGTGGTGACTTGACTTGTTAGCAGTCATCTCTCCTTAGCCTCGGCTCCTTACAGGACCACCTCGCACCCCTTATCCTTTGCAATGCCAACATATGGGGTTAAAGATGGGTAGCTTCAAATGGCAAGCTTATGTGTTCAAACATGGGGCTCTCAGAGGTGCTAGGCACAGAGCTAGCTGTTTCTTTCAAAAATCCTTGCAGCTGTTGGTGTAGATGGATAGAAAAGTGTACTTAAAGCCTACCAGGTGAAAGCTTTTTAGTTTTGGTGCAAATTTAAGTCTGAATGACTTAGCAGTGTCCTTCACAGGTTGCTCTCATTGTAAGGATCCTTTAAGTTATTTAAGGTATAGACAGCACTTTCCTACATGATCATGTCTGGGAATGAATTTTTCCCCAGCAGTGCTGAACTTTCAGGGAGAATACTTGAAGTGCGTTATACTTCCAGCGTACTGGAGATCCCTGTCCCTGCACTGGAAAGAAGAGCATCCCCTTGGGTTTGATTCAGTTGTCATCATGTTAGCTTCTAACACTGCCTGAGATCTTGGGTCTGGCACGAAGGACTTAGGCAGACCCCCACCCTTCCTGAGCAGTGGTTGGAGCCTGTGCATGGTACAAATGCAGAGGCACTGAGCTGCTGCTGTTGGCTCCTTTGTCTTGAAGGAAGAGGCAGTCCAGCAGTGCCTGACTGCTAGGCTAAGGGGGCGAGGGAGCTGATATTTGTGTCAGCTACTAGTAGTTTTACCATGAGTGTGTCAGTGTTTGAAGTATGGCTAACAGTAAGAGAGTGTCTCCCTCGGGGGCCAGAGATGTTGGAAATTTCAGTTTTCCTTTTCAAACTCATTAGTGCTCATTCTGCTCTTGGTGGCAGAGACAACTTAAGATATCTTTGAAAAGCTGTAATTTTTTTTTATTAAAGACTTTTAGTTGAAGACTCTTCTTTCTCCAAAACGCACATCTTGCTGACTCCTGTGGGAATGTCATGTATGGCTGAACATCTTGAATAAATGTTCTCTATCTCCAGCATAAGATTTAGGGTTGCCAAGCACTTCCCAAGGGCTTGGCCTGGGAAGTTCTTCAGTATTTGAACTAAAACACTGTTTACAGTGGATGAGCACTAGTCTGTGCAAAGATGACTGCCAAACCCTTGTAGAGTCACCATCATTGCAAGGCCTTTGTTTTGTGGACTATGTCAGTGTGAGTGAGCCAGACTTCCTGAATTAAAAATCCTGAAAACTTACAGACTTGCATTCTGATCATGCTAACACCTGTGTTAGATGAGCTTTGGATCCAGCACAGAGGGCATTTGCATGCCTTCAAGTTGTAACAATACTGGCTATCTTTACTAAGCATCATTCAGTGTGGAGGGAAAGAGATTTCCTGTTTATATTAGCAGCTAAGTCATACAGTCATGAATGCTTTTGGCTAGAACATGTCTTGCAACACTTGTTCCTACAAAGCATTTCTTCTAAAATGGACGCAAGGCCGTTTTTTAATAAATATTGTGCACTGACCCTGACAAATCCTTTATGTTCACCTTGAGACTCGTAACTTGGTGTGTAACAGCTTTTGAGAGAGGGCTTCACAGGTGCTCGTGTTGATCAGCTGACTGAGAGGCTGTGTGGTGGCCTGAGCTCACCTTGCAGCAAAATTGACTTGTTCTGTGTGCCATCCTGCAGGGAAACCAGCCTTTTGGACAAGCAGCCTACAGATGAAGGGTAAAAAGTCACCCTTTGTGCATGTTTTCCTCTCCTGAAAAGCACTGCAGTTAGTCTGGCAAAGTTCAGAGCACTTCTGTCGGTGGCCCAGCAATGAAAACTGCTGGATGAGTTGAGATGGATTTATATGGAGTGATTTCTTCCCACTCTGTGGCTTTGAGCTATCAGCTGTGTGCTGAAAGATAGTTTATGTAATTAGAAACCAGGCAGTCAGTTTTCTTTAAACCTCATGTATGCATTTCTGTTCCCTTCCAAATGTAGTTCTTTTCCTCTGTGCCCTCCGCTCAAGCCCAGAGAGTTTGGGGAAAAAAGGACTAGTCAAGAGGGAGCTGACTACTTAAGGATGAGCTACCATCCAGGAGGACCAGTAAGATACTCTCCTCCCTCTACCCTGAAACCAGCCAAGGAGTGTTTTCCCCCTGCCATTGAAGACTTCTGTCTTTCAGAATGTAAGTAATGCTAGGCAAAAAAAGCATTTGAAGTGTCATAAACAAAATGATTGCATTAGGTGCAATGTCAAAGTACAACTGTTTCCAGGAAAAATGCATGGCTTGCCATGTAGTTCATGGCTGTTATTGCACTGGGTGGCTTGGTGCTTACAATGCTGCAGCTGTTTCTAATTCCAGCCAAGTGTCATAGTGGAGTAACAGCCTAAGCAGATTTTGATTGTCTAGCTCTAATCCTCCATGTCCTTTTAAAATACAGTTCAAGCTCTGTCTTGTCTAATTTTTACCCTTCTCTTGTACGAATAGTTTTCCATTGCTTTCATCCTCTTGACAACCCTCTTTGTGTCTGTTCTAGGTATACAATTCTGTCACAGATGAACTACATGATGCTTCAGAGGGAGTCTGTTGCTGTGCGTGGCATACTATGTCTGGCTTGGAGCAGCTCATCTGCAGTACCAACTAGATCTGAATTTTTCTTTTTGATGGCCGAATCAAAAATGTCTCCAAGCCATTTCTGGAGTGCCTACAGCATGGTCAAGTACTTTCCCTTTTTCAGTGGATGATCTTTCAGAATTTAAGAGCTGTTTTTTAGTCTACAAGAGTTTGATCTTGCGCTTCACCCTATTGCATACTATTGTATTTGTTACTTGATTTACTTATGAATTAAATCCCAATTTGTTTACAAATACCTAGGACCCAATTCTGTGTACTCTCATGTCAGTCTGACAGCTTTCAGACCTGACTTTGTCTCTTCTGTCCTTACTTGTAGCAGCTATTTTGATGAGGATATACAGTTAGGTGTATCACCCCTTTAAGATCTTTAGGACGCTAGCTTACAAGCAGATGAGTGAGGGCTGGGCCCCCAGTGAGGAGGGTGGGTTCAGTGCATCTCACTCTGTGCATACCGTCCTTGCTCACTGTCAGCAGAGGGCATGGGTGAATGACTGCAGCAGCAGGAGGCCCTTGACTGTCCATTCAGTCCAGTTCTGCTCCCCTGTTGACAGGGCACAGAGGAGTGAGGGATGGCTTGTGCCCATTTGACTCAGAGCTGACATCCCTGCATCCCTTGTAAATGTGAGAGTACTGTTTCCCAAGGTCTCCAACCTTATCTAAGTGGTCTTGGAAGTGATCTTGCTGATTTGTCCCTGCACAGGTGCAACACAGGAGCTGGCTTATTGCTGCCAAAACTTCTCCCCTTATGGCTGCTGTGTGCTGGAGTGCACTGGCCTGGCTCCTTGAGCGCACGCTGCCTGGCAGTGTCTGTGCATAGCAGAGGTGATTTGGGAGAGATGGAGGCTCCTTCCACTTAAGTCAGAGAGCCTCCTCGCTCCACAAGCAAGGGAAACTCAGTTGTTACCAGCCCTTTTTTTTTTGTTGTTTTTTGGCGTTTTTTTGCAACCTAGACCAGGGTCCAGCCACCCAGTCTCAGCAAGCAGGAAGAGTGGAACATCCTGAGAACCCCGCCTGTCTGCAGGGCGATCACCCATGTACTCAGCACAAAGATGTTGCCATGTTGTTGTTGCAGTCTTGTTGTAGCTGAGCATTCCATATGTATATGCCCTTCTGTTTTAGTGTAAATATGTGACAGTTCTGGAACCAGGGTAGGAGCAGTCTTCTCACATTTGAAAGAAAGAAAAAAATAATTCTTAAAATTCTGTGTTCCAGCTAGTAAAAATTTTGAAGCACTGTGACCCACTGTCTGCAGTGGAAGGTTGCTGGTTATAGAAAGACTGTCTCCCACCACTGTGTGCGCTATATAGTGTTGAGTGTTACAGGGTACCCTAAGCATGGTCTGTACCTTGCTCTGTTTCCTTTAGGGGATGAAGTTCCAGGCTTACTAGAGAAGTCATCGGTGGTTGCTGCTAGTCTTTGCTGCTGGAAGGTTTCGGGTGCAGGAGGGAATTTGGAGCAGTCTGCAAGAGTAAGCCCTCTCTGAATACTGGAGCTGGGAGGCGCTGGCAGTTGTGTACAGCCAGGGGTAACACTGTGTTCTTGCTGGTGATGGTCTAGCGCACCTCTGCACAGCATGGACAGGAGTGATGAAATGCAACAGGTCGTGGGTGGTGCCCCTCGTGAGCTGGTAGCTACTTGCATGGTGTCTTTGCTCTGTATTCCCTGAGTCTGGTATCTCTGTAGTGCGACTGTGATGTGCCCTCAGTGTGGCAGGAAAATTTCTGGATCTACGAGACTGCGGGATCCACTGGGCTAGTACTGAAAAGCTGTTCCTTCTTGCTGTCCAGCAGTTCAAATGTTGATATTCCTTTATTTGTTGCTTTAGCCTCAAATTTTCCCAACTCCTTTCTGGAGGCTAAAAGTGGGCAAGAGAATGACACAAATTTCTTAATTTTTTTTTTCTCCTCTACTTAGCTGAGTTTAGATCTTTGTCATTCATGGCAGCCTCAGCCTCCATGGGCAAATGCTCCAAGGTTTAATTTGCAGTATTTTTGATTCTCATCTTACTGTTCCTCGCCACCTTCCTTTCCCTGATTTAGAAACCAGAGCTGTGCTCAAGATGACATCCACTTCCATTTCCTTGAGTCTCTTTCTTCATACAGTTTAATGATAACCTGGAAATATTTTGTCCTGCCGTGAACGTGTTGTTAATTTCATTCTTCACAGTAGGAATAAGGTAATTAAATTTCTCTTCATCTTAATACTAGCTTTGTCAAACAATTGTGTTAAACAGAAAACACAAATATAAAATTGCTTTACTCTTTGGAGTTGTCTTTTATCCCCTAGAGAGGAACATAAATCTAAAACCAAATTATAAGAAGAGCTATTTTTTTCTTAATCTCTCTGTACCTTTCTTCCCTTTTTTACTTTACCTTTCACAAGACTTGTAGCTTCGTCTCCAACCACAAGCATCGCTGCCTGTATCTTGAATAGCCATCCCTGCAGTAATGGGAATAAATCTTCAGCTAGTGGGTATTAGCACAGGTCAGTATCGGGTAACCCAGAGAAAGTGATTTGAGTCGGCTGTAGACCTGTGCCTGCATATCAGTTTTTATTTTTGCACTAACTTCTACATGGGCAATTCACCACAACAGCATATGATTGTTCTTGCTTCTCTGTTTCAAGAAGAACTGCCCAAGGAGAGGTTAAATACTATGGCGATAGCATCTACTGTGGGCATGTATGTGTCTCAGTATCATTTAAGGAAGAAAATGAGAGCTCCGTGGCCAACATGGCGGGGGAGTCACAAGGGTTGTTGAAGCAATTCTGATGACACATTAATATAGCAAGATCTTGTTAATGGCTTAGTGTTTAAGACAATTCTTCAGCATTCTGCAAGTCAGGGCGGTTCTGCATAATGTACATTTCTCAATTAGAGAAGAGATTGACAAGGCAGCAGGAGGCTCCAACCAGAAAATTACTTCACAGTAGTTTAATAAGGAGGAGTTTTTCTAGGATTATCCGAAGTGAGAGACTGAGTAAATGCTGCTTGACTCAGAGCCCTAGGTGAAACTGTGCAGTTCACTTTCAAGAGCACAAGAAGTAAAACAAGATGGAAAAAAAGAAGTGAAGGGTCACAGGCATAAAAGATTACTTCTCTGTCCTCTGGCTTTCTATCTCTCCCCCGTCTGCTTGCAATATGCATGAGTTCAATTAAGTTGGTAGTACAGCAATAAAAAAAAGGCAGCTGAAGATTTTGTGCAGTAAGCTTTGCTTTGAGTAATCTCCAGTTTGTACACAAGCTATTTAGATTGGTTGCTGCTGAACAGAATCCTGGATATTTGTAGCTTGTGCTGATATAGTTCTAGCAAAGCAACCTAATCCTGTTAGTGTTTTGTTACTGACAAATGAAAGCAGTGTGCCAAAAGGAGGTTGTTAGCAAATGCATTTCCAAAGGCTGAAATAGTGCTTACCTTTGTTTGCTTATGGCTTTCTTACTGTATCCTTTATGCAAGAAATGAGATTGAAGTCATTGGATGTTTGGATTATTTGGGTGACAGTAAAGATACCGGAGCATTTGTGGACCAGATGGGATTGTGAGCTCTTTGTGAGCAATCTCTGCGCTCTGTCCGTGCCATGTAGGAAACTTTGGTGCTTAAGATTGAGCTGTGAACCTACTCGGGGAGTCAGCCACATGTCTACCCCTTTGTGGATTTTTTTTCTCTCTCATCAATAACAGAACCAGGATTAATTAAGTTATATACATGCCTTGCTGCCATAGGGTGTCTCTATTCAGACACCATAAAAAAAAAAGTCTAGCTTTGTGTCAAGTTTCTTCCAGCTTCAGTTCCTGCAGGTACTGTGCCAGTTTATTACTTTGATTCTCATGTTCAGGGAGGCCTGACATCAGCAAGGTGATCTGGTTTGAACATACCAGGTAGACGAAGTGTCAGGCCAGAGCAGGCTCCAAAGTTGGACCGAAAGCTTCAAGTTCCAAGCATATTTTGACTTGAGTTAAACAGACTATTAATAAAATAAACTTGGCAGCAAATCCTCTGGCAACTGTAATCAAACTGTGACAGTCTCAGCAGCAGTGGTGCTACCAAGAAAAAAAGCAAAAAGTGGATGAAGGTCCTTGCGTATTGAAAGCTTCTCTTGTTTCCTGAAGTTTTCATAATGAAAGATACTCAATAAAATCAGAAAGGAAAGTGAAGGTTTAGTAGCCGTTGTTTGTGTGGGTGTGATAAGAGCTGTTGATGGCTTCTGGCAAATTGGTTTGATTTTGGTTTTCAGGAGCTTTCTTTTAACTACTAGAGGAGGATTTGGAGCTAGGTCTTCAGAGCAGCACAGGCAGGTCTGTACTGGGGTAGTTCGGCACCGGCTGTGCAGAGGCATTGTGCTCGCGTGGCTTAGCTGCTAGCCCGAGCGGAGGAACCTGAGCGCTGGTCAGTCTGCGAGGCTGCAGGCATGATGTGTTCTTGGCTGCCCTTTTGTCTTGAGTGAAGCTTGTCTAACTAGAGTTTATCCTGGGAAATTCCACGTCTTTAAAAGTTTCCTGTTCCTAAATATCTGATTTAAAGCATCGTAGTCTGGAACCCTGGTTCTGAGTCCTTTGTTAGGAAATTTTGGGTTTATTTGAATATGCAGATTTTCTCTTCAGAAACCCACTTTGTACAGAGACAAGCCAAGATAATCTTGGTGTGCTAGTTTTTGGTGTTTGCAAAAGCAAATTAATGTGACTTTACTCCCAACTTTCTCTCCTTCTTCCCCCCAAGTGGCGCAGGGGGATGGGGAATGGGGGTTGGGGTCAGTCCATCACACGTTGTCTCTGCTGCTCCTTCCTCCTCAGGGCAGGACTCCTCACCCTCTGCCCCTGCTCCAGCCTGGGGTCCCCCCACAGCAGACAGTCCTCCACGAACTGCTCCAGCGCAGGTCCATCCCTCCCATGGGGTGCAGTCCCTCAGGAGCAGATGGCTCCAGCGTGGGGCCCCCACGGGGTCACCAGCCCTGCCAGCAAACCTGCTCCAGCCCGGGCTCCTCTCTCCACAGGTCCACCAGGCCTGCTCCAGCACGGGCTTCCCATGGGGTCACAGCTTCCTTTGGGCACCCCCCTGCTCCAGTGTGGGGTCCTCCCTGGGCTGCAGGTGGGGATCTGCTCTCCCATGGGCCTCCCTGGGCTGCAGGGGCACAGCCTGCCCCACCAGGGGCTGCACCCAGGGCTGAGGGGAATCTCTGCTCCGGCGCCTGGAGCCCCTCCTGCCCCTCCCGCTGCACCGGCCTGGGGGTCTGCAGGGCTGCTTTCTCTCACTTCTCTCTCTCTGGCTCGCCACAGCGGGTTTTTTTCCTTCTTAAGTATGTTATCATAGAGCTACCACCATTGATGATGGGCTCAGCCTTGGCCACAGCAGGTCTGCCTTGGAGCCGACTGGTATTGGCTCTATGAAACACAGGGAAAGCTTCTGGCAGCTTCACACAGAAGCCACCCCTGTAGCCCCACCCTGCTACCAAAACCTTGCCACGCAAACCCAATACAGGTAAGTATTCTGGGTCTATGCCATCATTATCTTCTTAGAGAATTCTGTGAAACATGGGAGAGCATTGTTTTGGCTTTCTGTTGCTGTATCCTGTTCATATCAGACTTTTTTTTTTTACTACTGTTTTTACTATTTGACTTTTGTCAACTTCTGTCCTGTTCTTTACCTGAGGTTGCACTGTCTATCATAGGATTCAGGGCAGTGTGCACCAGTCTGCTTTTTCCTACTTGTCAGTTTGAAATTTCTGTATGATCTTCCTGAGGTGAAGTGCAGATCCTATTTCCCTCTCAGTTCAGGTGGAAATCTGGTCATCCCTTGCTAGGCTTAATTTACTCTAGAAGCTTCCCCAGTCCCTGATGAACCTGACCTTCTCTTCCTTATTCCATTGCTTGAGTCGTGCATTGAGGCTT
This sequence comes from Gorsachius magnificus, assembly GCA_034008185.1. Lineage (NCBI taxonomy): Eukaryota > Metazoa > Chordata > Aves > Pelecaniformes > Ardeidae > Gorsachius > Gorsachius magnificus. The sequence continues at coordinate 33,725,680 of CM067084.1, forward strand.
TGCCTCCTCACCATATGTTATGATGAGGGTCCTGGTCTTTGGCAGCCTACATTCTGCCTCCAGAATCTCTCTTCTTTCTTTTATGTGGTACTCAGATGGAACCCATTCGCTGCCTACTTCCTAGCATTTCCCAACTTGTCCAGACTTTTTTTGAAGCTTGTCAGTGTAGCACCTTGTGCAGAGAGGGGACCATTGACCAGGATTATTACATCCTTAGTCAGTTTGGTGCCTTTCTGCCATGAAACTAGGGCTGGAAGAGCTTTTCAGTGTCCTAAAAAGCCTCCTCAGTTTAACCTCTTTCATTAAGCAGCAATAGGGTTTTTTGCCTGTAGATGAGACTGTTGAGAGATTGCCATGAAGCCTCTGTCATGCATTCTCCCACCTATGCCACAATCAAGTCACAAGAAAGGGCTCTATCTCTGAGGATCGTGGGCTGCCTGGAATGAATATGCCTTTGCACTGCCTACACATGGGTCAGGTAATCATATGACACTTGGTACTTTACCCTTGGAAATTGTCACCCTCTAGCTAGGCTTCTGACTGTGTTCCTCTTGCACATCCAACTGGACTGACTCAATAGAAGTGTTCCTATACAGAATGGCAATGAGGCTTCCAGTTAAAGTATTGAGAAGCAATTACATCATGTGCATAGTTAGCAACTGTATTCACTGTTTCATAACAAATTATGCTGAGACATTGACTGAATCCAAATCATGAGAAGCTGAGGCTTATCTTTAGCCTGTGTTTCATTCAAAAGAAGCTGGCCTTCCCAGAAAGGCAGTCTTCCTGTTACTTGGCTATGGACTTGATATAAGGTGGAAGGAAGAGCTCCAGCCACGTCAGATGTATTTGCATCACTGTGTTACTAAGCTGGTGATCCCTGAGTGGTAGAGGGGTCAAGTGAAGGTCATTAAGGTGGAAGAAAAGAGTCCGTAGATGTTAGAAACTTTACTGCTGCAAAGCAAATATGTGCCACGCACACACCTTGTTGTGATGTTCTGTTTTCTTTATTTGCCTTCTGAAAGAAGTCTGTGTGTAAAGCTAAGCGGGCATATATATCTTCTAGTAAGTTTGGTGGAACTGAGAAAACTTAAAATTGAAAAAGGGGTTCCCAGGAAAGGATTGAGAAATGTTACTTTAGGTTAGAGTTTGTGCCTGTGTTAATTGACTTGCCAGTTAACTTGCTGTAACTAGCACAAGTAGAAATGCTTACCTAGACAAATATTTATATCACAAGTGCTTATGACCTATAAGAATTTTTCCAGGACAGAAATGTGTGTGTGGCTGGGTGGTCACAATTAAAATTAATGTCTAAGGAATTAAAGAATAGCAAACTTAAATGTAGCTGTTGTTATGGGGGCAAGTTCTTGTCTGGCCAAATGGCCAATTTCAAGGAAGTTCGAGGGCGTTGAGGCACATGCCACTGAATCTACATCAGTTTATGCCAGCTCTGTATCTGGCCTGGGACTGAACATTGTCTCTTTAGAACATGCACATTTTCTGCATTGGTCTTGCCCATAATTTCTGATTTGTTTTTAATTATACCAAAGAAGGAAATAAACTGTGTCCTTGCAAAATTTTCATGGCTCTTCTGATTCGGGGTGTTGCAGGGTGTAGTTAATGCTCTGAAAAGGCTTCAGGATTCCTGGGTGAAAGGTGTGATGAAAGAAGTGTATTGTTATTGTTTTAGGGGAGGAATCATGCTACTGGGTAAGCCTCTGTCACTGAGACTTGCTGGACTTGTTTGTTCTGACTTGCCTATGACTCCTTTCTTTCCTAATTCTGGAGATAAAGCCTCAAGTCTATGCTGAGATGCTGCACAGTGTGTTGTGGCGTTCGGGACAGTGCATCTCCCAGACAGAAGAGCTTCTTGCTGACGTCTCAGTGGTACCCAGGGGTGAGTGCCGTGGCCTTCTGACTTGCTCCGTGGTAGTTTGGGCAGCATGGCTATATCATGCGGAGATTTATAGGGCAGTTTGAGCTTTGACTGTGGGCGTGGGGAGAATGGCACTAGCTCTGAGCTTCCTCATGACTTGAGCTGCCTTCTGTGCATCAGTAATCCTTCTGATATTTCACCCTATCTCCTCAGCCAAAACGCATTTGTTTTCCGAGAGTTCCCTAGCTCCTCTACAGCATGGCATGGTGACAAATCGAGGTGGCCTATGGCCACCGAAGGTTGCGGTGGGGGATCAGGTGAGAGGCATTTCATTGTGCCCCGACTCTGATCTGCCGTTTGTACTAGTGTGGTTAGAATGTGCTGCAGCTGCTGAGCCAATAGTGTGGTATGAGAGGGTGAGCAGAATAAAGTAGGTAAAAGTAGCTTCTTGTGCTCTTTATTATTTTCATCGTCTTTGTACGCAGCCAGTGAAGTGTTAATCTGTATGGAATCAGCTTGGAAACACACCAAATCTGGCACCAGACCATTTCACCCACCCTGTGTTGGAATGAAAAACAAACTGAAACACCACAAAGACTGTAACTGCTTGTTTGGTGTCTCACTTCTGGAGTAGATTTCAACCAGTCAAAGCGGGATGAAGGGAGACAGGCAGAGCTATTTTCAAAGGCCGAAAAGCAGAGATTTACAGCTATATCCTGGGACTGCCAGACTAACAGAATAAAATAATTGTCTATGACCAACACAGCTGGAAACACAAATCTGAGAGGTAAAGATGATGTAGAAGTTGCAGATCCTTGTCCTAAACTGACTGCAATCAGTGGGCATATACTTAATATGTCCTTTACACTGGGATGGCCTCTCGCATGTTCATGCAGATTGTAAACTTCTTATGTAGTGAGGAGCCCTCCTAGTTCTACTAAAGCTTATTTCAGAACATGGGAGTGTCTCAAGATGTTGACTGCTGTGGTAGTCAACTGTAGAAAGATGCATTATTGATCAAGGATATTGCAGTTGTTGGCATTACAGTTATGTCCCACAGACTGTTGTAGTAGCATGGGAGGCTGGCTCTATCCCAAAAGTTAAAGAGCTCATAACATCCAAAAACCTGTATGCAAAATGGATGAGAGAGTAAGGAACAACAAACCCTTTGTGCTGATTGCAAAGGTGATCAAATAATCAGGGAAGCTGGTATGAGCAGCGTTTTGGCATCATGGATATAGTTACTGGCAAGCTCCAAGTTAACACATCCCAAAGACTGAATGCTGCCCTTGAACCTTGATGCAAATGACAAGAACAGTATTTGGAGCTGTTTTTGCCCAGCTGAAGTGTGCTCCTGGGAAGTGGCAAGACCTTGGTAGAATTGGATAGTTAAGGGGAGGAGCTCAATTAGTAAGTGGCAAATACATTAGTGATGCTTTATCTGACTGCAGAGGGGTGGCATGCAGCACCTACTGTTTTTGTGGGATGTTCGAGGGTGTGGGGAGATCAAGCTGATTCAGAGTGACGCATGGAAGAACACACACTTTTTTTTTTCCCCCTTAGCAGATCCCTTCAGTGTTTGGAAGTCTTCCACTGTATCAGAATTGCTTTGGGAGGTATCAAACATTGAGTGAGTGAGGTTGTAGGTTATGGACCTCATCCAAACAAGGGTCTTGCAGTATTTAGGCAGGCACTAGCTGCTTCTGCTTCAATGCCCAAAGTAGTAGAGGTGGTTGTCCCATTCTTTAGAAGTGTGTGCCTTGAGTATGCCACATGGGCGGAAGAGAGGCATTAGGTTGGTGTGATTGCTTGTGGCAAAGGTGGGAGTGGAATTAGCATGTCTTACTTCGTGGCCCTGTGCTTTTGCTAGAGGACTCCTGGACTAAGCCAGATGTATTTCAGTTGCTGCCATTCCCAGCCACCCTGCCAAGGTAGGTAACTTCAGGGACCCAGCCTGGATTTTCAGATTGCACTCACCAGGCCAGCAGACTGGTCTGTTCAGTTGTCTTGTGAAAGGTCCCATTTCTAGGAAGAGTGATTGTAGGGATGTGCCTGAATCTGTCTTCAGATGGAAAAAAGTGGTCATGGCTATAAATGTGGAGAGACCCTCATCAGCGATGTGCCACCCAGGCTCTGCCACTGGCTCTTCTGAGAGTATTGGAGTATCAGTGAGTGGGGGTATAATAATAATAAATATAATAATAAATTTACTATAGGAAGGCAGCAGCAGATCAGATAGAAGAGGTTGCATGTTTTCTTCTATGCAGAGCATGGCAAAACACCTTCAGTAAACAGCTGGTGCCAGAAAACATGGTTTAGATTCATCTAAAAGCAAATTTAGGTCGGGGTGCTGTGAGGGCTTAGCTTAAGAAGTCAAAAAATGTCAAGGGCAGATCTGTAAAACAGAACAGGGTCGCTGTTCCCTGCTTATCCAGCAGCTCAGTGACTAGAGCCTTTTGTTAGGACACAGATGGTAAAGTTACTCTTCCTTTTCTTGTCAAACAGACATTTTCTGATCAGTTTTCTGGTATTGTTCTTGCTGAAGCTTTGCATAATGCACAGTAGCTCAACCAGAAGGGTTAGATAAGCTCGATATAGTGAATCAAATCCTGTCAGGCATAGGTGGGAGCTGAACTTTCATCGCGTGCATTGTGAATGAACATACTAACTTTTCAGGGGGGTTGGTACAGGATGAGAGAGGAAAAACAGTTTGTCACTTGTGTATTATGCTTATCTGTTGCTTCTGGGTAAATGTTCCGAATTGGAAGGTAAATAGTTCATTAGGGGTTGATCAGAAATCCAACCTGAAATCCTATCTGATTTCTCCTTGGTTTCACAAGGAAGACCAGACAATTTTAGCTCCATAAATTTTTCAGTACAACTCTCCTTCCTAATGTGCCAATAACTATTAATGTAGCTTTATTTCTTGCTGTATTTCATTTATTAAAATATCCTGTGTTGAGGTGTATTTTAATACATCTCTCTCTAAACAAAGTCCTACTGTGTTTGAAATAACTTAATTCTATACAAACATAGCTATTTCCAAAATAGTTAATTTGGACGAATTTTTTTCAGTATGGAATAACTTTTTAGCAACAAAAACACATTCTTGGCTCAGAGCCAAGGTGTGTAAACTAGGTGATTTAATAGTTTGCATTTCCAGACCCAAATAAACTGTGATATGAAATTGTCAAATGCTGTTGTCTCCATAGATTGTCTTGGGCTTCTTGGGAATGAAGCAAGTTTTAAATGAGAGCAGGGATTGCTGGAGGAGGTCTAATGTTCATCCACAGTATTGCCAAGATAAGCAGTTTTGTACTGAACTAAAAGATCTTGGGTTTGAAACTTCTTGCCACTTCACTGCAGACTGAAAGCTGCCAGACACAGACCATGAGAAGGTGGTTTTTGGAGCAGAGAGGATTCAGCCTTCGAGGTGTCCCAGTGGAGTCTGGCTTCTGATCTCTTGTTAAGGTTTGCTCTTGAGGAATGGAAATTATCCTCATCCTTGCTCGAGGATGAAAGTATTGGTGATGTCTGAATTCTCCTGTCTGCCCCCCGCAAGTTAATTCACAGCTTACTGGAGTTTGGGCAGTAAAAAAAAAAAAAAAATTAAAAAAATCAAAGTGTGTGGTATAAGGAAGCAAGAAATGTGAGGCTGTACAAAACACCTGACTCTGGAAGGCACCTACACAGAGAGCTGTGGTATTGGGGGTCTTCTGAGGAGAATGCCTGTCTATTAAGCAGTGCCTCTTCGCCACAAGAAGAAAGAAAGGTTGTGTCTATGGTTGAAGGCAATGAGATCACCTCTGCCTCTGCATTCATCAGTACCACAGAGGATCTGTGTTTCTCTGGCCAGTGAGCATTGCCAGGTGGAAGAGAGTTTTCTTGGTTAGAGTGCAGAGAAGACCATGCAGAAGTCTGATTCCTGAACAGGAGGATCCACCTGCCACAGAACTATTTAAGATGGATGTCCCAGGCACAGGAATCCCTGTCAGGTGGTTATTCTGGTAGACTGTGGCAGTCCTACCCTCCATGGCGTAACAGCAAAAAGGCTGGGGGGGGCGGGGGGGGAGACGAAGGAGCTGGTCAGAGGTGTGATGTGTGTGATTAATGACTGAATGCATTGGGTGGACATAACCTGGACAAGAGCTGTCTTTCACTAAACATCCTAGTAGGTCTCAGCTGAGGCAGGCTCAAAACCAGACCTAGTTGTGAGTGTGTGTTGTTTTGTGAACACAGACCCTCGCATGACAGGGTCAAAGGCTAGAATTCCTGAGCACTACTGGAAATATGTGCTGCTCTAATACAAGCAATACACATTTGGTGTTGCCTGCGCTCGAGCTGTTCTTCAAAGAGGAAAGGATAGCTGATTTTGGGCCAAACAAGACCACGCGTTCCCTGCATTCATGCTGATTCCTGAAATGGGTGGCAAAAGATTAGGTATTTCCTAAAAAGTTAAAAACAGGAGAGTTTTTCTTTCCCAACCCTTCTGCACAACTGGTGACTAGCATGTCTGCCGATAAAATAGACCCCTCCAAAAAAAGGGGGGCTGCTGAGTGAGGTCCTGCACACAGGCATCACAGTTGAAGGATGCGTACTGGCAATTGTACGCTGTGGAAGGTGATGAGACTTGGTGCTTCCATTGCACAAGAGTTTTTTTGTTTTGTTTTTTTTTCTGTTCTAGTACTTATCTTAGTAAGGTGGAAGTCGAGAGCATCCTGCTAAAGGGGGGAAACTGTTTGGGGTTTGAAGAGGTATTTCCACTTTAATTTGTATATCCTATATACAGATTAATTACCTATGTGAATGTAGAAATATATGGCAGTGCTTCCTTTAAACTATTTTCTTAAAAAAATTTAAAGTGAAATCAGTATCAGAAGTGGAGAAGGTTTTTATTCCCCATATCCCATGTTTCCCTTTCCCCCAGCACTGCAGCAGTTCCTAAGGTATCTGTTTGCTGTTGCAAGTCTGTGTGACCTGTAGAGAGCAAGCAGTTCTGAAATTTTGGAGGAGAAGGGGGTCTGTGCCACTAGTTGATGTATCTGGTATTTGCACAAAAAGGAAAGAGGCAGATGGAGATGGAGGGAGGTGCTGCCTGTCAGAGCGCAAGTCCCACAGGCAGTGAGACGCTCCTTTCTCAGGTGTGAACCTTAAGCTTTTGTAGCTTAGGCATAAGGCCATGTCTTGAGGAAATCTGTCTGTGTACAGTTCAAGGAAGTCAGTGGTTATGAAACAAGAGTACTGTTGCCTCAGTATGTGTGGAGTCAGCTGTGTTCCGTCAGGGCTGTGCTGTGTGTTCTCTGTGTCAAGAGCAATGGAGGGATGTTGCTCTGATTGCCGTGCAGGTGGAAGCATGCTGGGGTGGGGGAGCATGGGGAACCAGTCCAGTTGAGACTGATGGCAGGGGCTCAGGCTGGAGGGCAAAAGCTCTCCAGTGAGGAGAGCAAGTCAGATGCTAAAGCAGAATCTTTTAAAACCTGAGAGATGGCTGGCTAAGGAGGGGCAGAGGCATATTGCCACAGTGGGCTGTTCTGGTTAGCCAAAGGCCTTGCCCTCAAGGGTGGTAGTTGGCTGCCCATGAGCTACGCTGCAATTCCATGAGCTGGGACTGTGAAAGACCACGAGCTGCGAGATGAGGGTGGGAGTGCTCCATGGGAGTGCAACATGTTAAAGAAACTGAGGCAGGACAGTCCCACTGGTCTTAGGTTTTTATCTGAATCTCTGCATCTGTTAAACCCTCAAGAGTAATGGATAGCATACACAGCGAAGGTCTAGATGGGGAGAAGTCACGGCTTCCATGGAACCAGTCGAGCTCTAGCGTGTGTATGTTATGTGCTTGCTGCAACTTGCAGTTTCCAAAGAAAGTAACTGTGGCCAGCCTGGGCTTTCAGACTCCTATCAGCTGCCCTACAGTCTGTTTTGCAGAGCCTTGCTATCAGGGGACTGAGCCAGTCTAGTGGGGGAAAGCCAGAACATAACTTTGCCCCACTAAAGCAGGCACAAGAGAAGGAGAGGTACTAGGCTTCTCCATAGCATGTGACGCTGAAGCAGAAGGCTTGATCCTGGTCACCTGTCCTGTGTGTTTTGGTAACAGTAAGCTGCTGCTTGTGACCACCTGCAGTTGTGGTGCTGGCTGAAGCTATCCTATTTAACCTTTTCTTTCCAGTATGCCACCTCTTTGAGTGGGTAAAAGTTTGCCTGCTTCCCTTCCTAAGCATTGGACTGGGATACCTGCCAGCACTCTCACTAGCCAAAAACTAGCTTTTACGTGAGAAGATTAAACTCAGTGTTGCTTCCAACTTCCCTGTCACTTCTGGAGCACACCAACCACTATGTGCAGACCTCTCAGCTGCTTCCTCTGTGGCTCTATCTTTCCCCCACCCCTGGTTTGCCTTGCTTACCATCTCTTCCTTGTAGTTTTGCTCAGTTTTCTTGCCCTCAGGGAAGAGTGTATAACCCCATTCTGCTCTCCCACCACTTCGCTGTCTTTTGCTGTCTTGGATTTGTGCATCATACCCTCACCTTCACTGCTCATCTGCCCCCTGGGCTCATTTGCTAACATGGAGTCTCTGCTGGTATCCTGTTCTGATTTCAGTGCGATTTCTTTGCCACCTTGTAGTTAGAAAGCCTGCAAAGACTTATTCTCTCTGCCTGCCTTTCTGCCCCTTCCTGCCCCTGTTTTCTTGGATGTTGCTCAGAAGTGGCTGTGCCATAGGCCTGAAAAGGGGAAAATAGCATTTAGCATGTCTGGTCCGCAGCAATACAAACATGGATCGGTGGGTGTAAAACAGCATGGTGACTAGCCAGCTGAGGTGCTCCTCCCCAGAGCTGGCTGCTGCCCTCTGTCACTCCTGGCACCTTTGAGAGATTATCCCACATGTTCTTTTTGATACCCTGTACTGATGCAGACTGTGATGTAGGGACTCCATACATAGCATGACAATTACTACATAGTGTGCTGTGGAATTACTGGGGATCTGAAATAATTGTGCTTAAGGCTTTGCATCATCCTACAACAAAGCTACTGAGGACATATGCAAAAATGCAGTTTTCCTAATGATCTCTTGCTTAACACTGCACAGGAGGACATAAGTGGAGGAGAAAAGCTTGAGTGCCTTTATCCATGTATGAGTCAAGTTCCCAACCCTTTTACAGGTCTGCTGTTGGCTTTCAGCAAGTCACTGAGCCTGGGTCTCGTTGTCATATCACGATTACACATAAGCAGCTATTTCTCTCCCCTCTGACAGACTGTCTGGCAGAAGACAGGATGTGGTCTCCTTCAACATATGTGTGGCTTTGGTGCAATAAAACCCAAACCCTGTAGGGGATTGATAAATGTTACTACTACTCATACCAACTAAGAATAACTCAAAGCTCTATGGTATATGATATCTCTGGTAACCTAGAGTATCCTTGGTGCGGAATTTATTTAATCAGTCACGAATTACTACATTTATGCTCAGTTTAAGCACCTGCGTGGGCTGCACTTGAAATCTGTGTAGTATTTCTTGGTGGGAAATTGTCTCTACTAGCACTCAGGGTTGCATGTGAGGCACCGGGGGCAAGGTAGCACACAAAAAATTCTGACTAAAAATAATGAGAAAGCTTTTGCCATGAGGGTGGTCAGAGGCTGGACCAGGAATCCTGAGAGCCTGGGAGATCTCTGTCCTTGGAGATACCAAAAACATGACTGGGCAAAGCCTGGAGCCCCCTGTAGCGGGACCTGGTTTGAGCAGAAGGTCAGACCTGCAGGGTTCAGAGGTCCTTCTGAACCTACCTCATTCTGTGAGGTTTGTCAGCTGAGCTAAGCTGTGTCATATATGATTTGGCTCAGGATGTGCTATTGTCTTTGCAATAGAGTTAAATTTCTCCATGTTGTTTCCTTCAATGCAGATAGTGATCCAGATGGACAGAGCAAGGAAGCGTATAGAGCCATGGAAGATAGCAGTTATTGTTGTCTCGGTGATAGTAGGCTTAGCCCTCATCATTGGCTTGATTGCACTTCTTTTGTGCCATGGTAAGTGTACTGCTCTTTTTGTTGTCACAAGTCTTCAGGAATCTGTTGTGTTTCACTTGCTACTGTGGTCTTGCCTGATGATTTAGGTATACAATTCACCCCCAGTATAGAATCTGCATGAGAAAGCTTACTGGACCCTATTAAAGATCTGAAATGATTAGAAACCTGCAAGGATACTTAAAATATCACTTACTTGAGTCAGGGATTTAAATTATCTCCCTCTTTTTGTTTCTTGTCTTGCGCTGGCGCCTCTACCATCCATGGTTAACCAAAGGCTAGCAGGCTTCTGTGTAAGCCAGGGGTGTGTCTAGTAGTCAGGCTATGCATAGTAAGCTTGATCTTTAAAAGGGTTTTTGTGGAAACTGAACCTGGCACCTCTAGCTGAGGATATTCCAGAAAGAGGGAGGGCAGAGATTTAGGCTTTTTGGAGCCCAGGAGTCACTCCTGGTTGCCAAGGGCCCAGTTTCGGTAGCAGATGAATGAACTTAAGCCATTCCATTCCCAGTTTCTCAGATACCAGTGTGAGGGCTTTTGAAATTCCTCCCTGCTGGGATGGAACTAATCGTGTTGCTGTCATAGCTCACTGAGAGTTGATGAGGTCATGGCTTGCATTTGGATGCTAGACAGAGCAGTGGCAGAGCTACAGCTTAGCTTTTGCTTTTTGCTAACTGCATTATGGGGCCTCTCTCTGCCGTTTGCTGGAGAGACAGATTTTAAACTTAACCTGACTGCTGAATGGATGCAAACAGCCCTGGGCCACCGGTCTCTCAGAGGGGCAGGGACATGCCAGAGTGCAGCTCGGGAGGGCTGAGTCAGAAGGGACATGGGTGGGCTGGTGTGTGTTGTGCTGTGCTCACCTCAGGCTGATGAGAAGATGGATCCCAGAGAAATGTTGTAGTGGGTGTAATTCAGAGCTACTTGGGATGGTCCTCCAAGTAGAAATGAGTACCTAGCTGGTCCACAGAGCAACAAGATGGTCCAGAGCCTGCTTTTCCCAAAGTGCTGCTAAAGCTGTAATTCCACAGCTGACAGGGTCACAGCCAGAGCCTTACTTGTGCCATGCTCTGTGAGGTGCTGTGCATGTCTGAATTATACTGCAGGAGATCAGCCACCTTTCCTTTTCTTCTCTTCTGTAGACCAGGACCGATATTACAATGCATCTTTCCTAATCACCAATGTCAAGTATGACCCTCAGTACGAAAGGCAAACCACAGAAAAGTTCAGACACCTGAGCCAAGGGATTGAAACCATGGTAAGCCAAGACATTTCTCTCTTTCTGCCTGACCTAAGGTGGAGAGTCCTGCGATTGTGTGATTGGAAATAAATAGTTAGAAGTGCTTATGCCTCATCCTTATGCAGCAGGTCTTACCTTTCAAACCGTGCTGTAGTAGGTTAAAGATGCATTGCTGACTGCACAAATGTATGGTAAGCCCAGGTGCTGTCTGTTCCAGCAGCCCTGTGATGAAACAGGCATTCACAGAGCGGAAAGGACAGCAAAATCAGTGAGCTGTTTACTTTGGTTCTGCATCCTCTGCTGCAAATTTAGCAGTAGCTTTGGTGTAGAGGTGGAGATCTGGAGGCATTTTCTTGTGTTTTGGAGGCTCACGAGGCGGTTATATCTTGACAGCATGTACGTATTGCAGATGTATTTCAACACACTCTTTCCTTTAACAGATATCTACAGCATTCAAAAGGTCCTTTCTAAGTAAAAGGTACATCAGGTCCCATGTTGTCAGTCTGAGGTAAGTAATCTGAAGGTCAGGAATAAGCAGGGAGTTGATAAATATCCTTTCTTCCTACCCCTTGACCATATGGAGCGTGCCTGGTTATGCTTGGATTACACCAGCAGGATGACTCAGTCTTGGCTGGCTGTCACTCTCCTTCAGTGCTCACAACACTGAGGACGCAGTTACCTTCAGAGGTCAACAAGGAAGAGAAATTTGGCCTTATACTTCTGCAGACTGACCTGAACACCAGTTGTTCGTGGCTGTGATGCAGTAACTGAGTTACTGGGTGATCCCAGTCTTCGCTACTAGTTAAGGGCTTGAGAGATGCAGAGTCAGCTCTTTATTCCACTTTCTTTGCTGCGGAAGCTCAGGCTGGCATTTATCCCTTTCCATGGTATACAGCAGGAGGTGACTATTCTCTTCACTCTCTGAAAACATCTAGAGGAATAAATTATTCCACTGTGAGATACCCAGATACAGAGTTGAGGGAAGGAGGCAAGTGGGACATACAGGTATAAAGGTCCTGTGTGAGTGCTTTTCAGTCTTTCCTTTCTCTACAGTAATTGATATATCACTCTCAGCAACAAGAGCCATTGCTTCCCTCTCCCTCACATTACTTTGGTTTGGAATTGTATTTCTATTAGGCTCAATTCTGCTGTGGAATATTTTTCCCTAGACAGCAAAGAATGCCAGACTTCCCACAGATGTCCTTCACAGCACGTTGGGGCTTTCTTGCCTTTACCTGTCTCTAGATGGAATGAGTCATTTCCTTAAACTGTTCCATGTTGTTTTCTGCTGCTGGTTTCTTCCACAAGCCTCCCATACCAGCTGAAATTACAGTACGTGAGAGCTAGACTTCAAGCAACCTCTTTACACCTTTTATGTTGACCAAACAGTGTGTCTCTTCCAAGCCTGTTTTCACTACAGATACCATGTTGTGCAACTAGGCACTGGACCAGTTTAGCTATATCTGTTCTGTCTCTTCCTCTAGGCTTCAGTCGGTTTTCTTTTAGACTGTTAGTCTAAAATACTGGGGCCAATATTTTTCACTGACAGTAAGTGCCTTGCTCTGGTAACTCAAACTATTGAGGTTTTTGTCTCTAGATACAATGGAGCTAACTGGCCAATAAATGGACAATTGACTTAAATGGAAAGAAATGCCGAAAGACCTTTTTAACCTCTCTGGCTCTAAACTGGGTCTTTTGAATCACTGGGTCTTGGAATGGCTTGTTGGGTATCTGTTGAAGGGGTTTAACTTGCTGTATGGTTCCTACTGACTATGAGCTGCGTGGAGGCCATAGGGAGTGATCCTTCCTCTCCTTCTCAGTTGTACTGCTTATAACAGTTCCCAGAAAATTCCTTCTGATAGTTATTATAGCGAGAACCAAACCTTTTGCTGCCTGCTGACATATCATCTTCCTTTACTTGTGCACAGCTATGCTATTTGTTCTATACCTCTGTGCAGACCAGGCCTGTTCTTGTATAAAGAAGGCAGATGGTGCAAAGCAGAACAAAGAGGATTAGTGGGCAAAGAGAGAATGACACCACTTTGTTTTTGCTGGTTTGCAGCCCAGATCCTGGTGGAGTGCTTGCATCTGTTGTTCTGGTATTTAAATTTGCTTCCGCTGACAGTAAGGCAACAAGCTGGGGTCACGTCAACCGTGTGTTACGCAGAAGGCTGAAAACAAGCTCCACGTTCTTGAATGTTGACCAGTCTACCCTTACACTCACAGGCAAGTGCCTTAGGTTTGTGTTTTTAGCTTGGAATTTGTTCCTCATGCTTTGCTGTTCTTAGTGTAATGAGTTTCACTTTAGTGTACATATATGGGCTATTCTTGTTTCCTTCTTTTGCCTTCTCAGAATTGTGTTATGGCTGACAGCCCAGGAACTTGAAAGAAGTAGCATGAAAAGAACTAAAGCATACTGGCACTGATTCATGAGTGTGAGCTCTCCTCTGTGCATCAGAGGCTCTCTCTGTGTGACCTAGCTCTGTTGAATGAGATAGTCCCCCCCCAACTCATCAAAAAAAGGCTCAACTTTGTGATCATGGGTTCACAGATTACCTTAAAGCACATAATGAATTGGACAAAAACCTGTATCACCAGGTACTGAAATGCAGAATCCTCCAGCTATTAAAAAAATGCAAGGCTGAGATGGTTCCCTTCTCTACCCCCTGCCATTTCCTTTGCTTATTTGACAGATTGCTGTAGCAAGTGTTCATAACAAAACCCTGAGGTTCTCTGGGCAGTAATCCTCTCCCATGAATCTGTCACCAGTTACCATCAGAATCTGGCAGAGGGTCTTTTGTAGGAAAGAGATCAGTAATGGTACAGTTTAGCTCCAGTTAATTCCACCACCGAGAACTTGTGAAGACTGTTTTGGCCACCTTGCCACACTGAACCTGAACAAATGCATGTAGGCGTTTATATTGTGCACAGCTGCCAGCACATGTGGATGTTACTTGGACCTATTTGCATTCATCTGCAGCGTTTGTTAGCTTTGAGCTAAGGCAAGAAAGATGTATCCTTTGGCCTTACACTTTCAGTGGGGAACAGAGGCTTAACTGAACTTCTCCAACAGAGCAAATTACTCCTTTTGCTGTACTGCCACTCCATGCAGCAATGCAAGCCATTTAATTTGTGTTTGCTGGGTACAGGGAGGGAGTCTGTGCTAGATCACGTAGCAGCATGAGATAATGCTCACTGTGGTGTCTGCTTTTCATTTCAGAGTTGAATAAGGAAAAGGGAGATAACCTTTTAAACAACTGTAAGTATAAATGCTTTATGGAAGGGAGCCAGGGACATGGTGCTATAAGTTCTGTGTTTATAAGATTCTTATGCTTTTGAGATGCAATTTGAAAAAATAACTTATTAAAGATACTAGGGCAGTAGACAGTGCATGAGCTGGCAAAGACTTCAGCTCATTTTGTTGCAGTCAGGCTGGCTCTGTAGCGTCTGCAGAATCAGATGTTCTGACTTGGTGGTGGGAAGTGCTTGCTTTAATGTTGGTTATGGGAAGTAGGGGCATGTAGATGAGCTGCTGTTAGTGAGCTTTGCACAAAGGCTGGAGTTGCTGTGGGCCAAGATTCTTGCTGAAATCCTTCCCAAACCATTTTGCCTCCTGCCTCCTCATTCCTGCAGAAAGGTTTGGCAATAGCTGTCTGTCAGATTTGAGCTAAACCTTGCAATGTACAGGGAAAAAGGCCAGAGGGTGGAAGAGGGAGAACTGTCCACCGTGAGAGCAAGGAGGTGGCACCGTCCTGGAGAGGGGCAGGTTCTCAGTCCCTCTCCTGTTCTGTGCTCCCCCATGAGGTCTTAAAGCTCCTCTGGAGACAGAGAGACAGCGTAAGTCCCCTCCCAGGGGACTACATCAGTCCCCTGCATGGTCTCGGAGCCTTTGCATGTTAGCTTTCCATCTCTGAATGGACTCTGAGGATTAACTGGTTTGGATCTAACTTTTTCAGCTGAGTAATAAATGTCTGTGCTGTTGGCACGGTGGCTATAAGTAAACTGTTGGAGGAAGAGGACACTATTTTTTTGTTGGTGGTGTCGAAGCTGACCTGGAGGTGACCTGACAATCCTTTCTTTGTTTGCTTAGTTTGTAGGTGGTTTTTTGTTTAGTGTTGTGGGGGTTTTTTGCAACCTAGTCTTCAGCATTTCTATGACACTTAAAGCTATACTGCCTATGTTGGTCTTGCCTTTGCTGTACAGGTGGGATGTTACAAATAATGGAAGGATTGCCTCCACTGAGTTCACAAGTGATATGCAGTGTCTGTCTTGTGCATATTATGGTGGTGATGTGTGTATTAAAGCTTAGAGCTGCCCTGGTGTGATTGTTGTTTATGTGGGGGTTCCTCAGTATTTTCATACTCAATTTCTCAGAAGTCTTTTTAAAAAAAACAAAACAAAACAAAAAAAAACAAAAACAAAAGCAAACTAAGGATGTTCCTCTTTCATACAGTACCGAGAGGTTTAGTCCTTAGATGACTTACATGCTGTTATTATGAAGGCTATATGACTGTAAATACTTACATTAATTATCAGTGCACATCTTTGTGCCTAATAATCTGTGTTTGTACCTGTATGCACAGACACACTGATGGCTATGTGTGTTACCTTTCCCTCTGTACAGCTCTGGTCAAATATCAAACAAAGCAAAGTTTGTAGAGGCAATATTTTTTTTTTTAACTAGGTAAAACAGTTACAACTGGGGAAGATAAACAGTGTCTCAGATATACAGCCTTCAGTTCCCATGGGAGTACATATGGGCTTGTGTGTCTGAAAACTGGCTTAATGAAAAAGTAGTGACTCTTCTACCAGAATTTTTTGTTTACCCCACATCTATCCTGAGATGCTTACAACCATGAGACTTGACTTCCCTGCTGTTGGAGGCACTGCTTTAGGCGAAGGCTGTCTCTTGACACCCCTGCCCTGTTACGCATGTGCCTGCAGCCATGTGGGCCTTTCCCAAAGCAACACCCTGGTTTCCCTCAGTCAGCTAAAGTGGAGCTGCCTTTTCTTTGACAGGCTGTGGAATACGAAGACAAACGTTCTCCTTTGTAGGAGTGGAGAGAATAGTTGGCGGGCAGCGTGCACAGGATGGGGAATGGCCGTGGCAGGCTAGTATTCAGCTTGATGGGACCCATCGCTGTGGGGCATCAGTGATCAGTAATACATGGCTAGTGACTGCAGCCCACTGCTTTAGAGGGTAAGTCATCAGCCCCTTTCTCATCCTACAGGCCTTAGGACTCTTGAGTGCTCTGACCTTTTGTGGCCCCACTAATGTCTGTATTTGCTGAAAGATAATGAAATTTTGCTCTTCTCTGTCCTGTTAGGCAAACCTGGCCACACTGCATTTTGGTGATTAAATGGAGAGCTAAGCTTCTTTGGTGATCTTGTTTTGTGTGGCTGTGACATAACCTCAGATATCTTACAGAGGAAAAGATCCTCGGAGGTGGACTGCCAGCTTTGGAATTCTGCTGAGACCTCCAAAACAGAAAAAATTCATCCGAAGAATTATCATTCATGAAAGATACAGTGACTCACTCTTTGATCATGAATATGATGTGGCTGTTGTGGAACTTGCCTCCCCTATTGAGTTCACGAGTGATGTGCACAGTGTCTGTCTTCCTGAAGCATCTCACGTTTTCCCAGAGAACAGTTCCTGTTTTGTCACAGGTTGGGGAGCTTTGGAGAATGATGGTGAGTTTATCTTGCCTTACCATGCGCCATCATATGCGTATCTGAGAAGACTGCTGTCAGTTTTATGGGGTTTTTGTTTAATTTGGGTTCCTTAGACTTGGTGGTGTTTGATAAGTGTACGTGCTAATGACACAACTGTGGACTTAGCTTGCTGCTTTTTTCCTGGCTCGGTCAGTGGATTGGAATATGGGGGAAAGACCCTACAGTAGAGCACCTTTTTTTTTTTTGTTGTTTTGTTGCTGCATGCATTGTTCTGGTTGAATACATTCTGTTCTCTGTTCCTGCTGGCCCAGTCCCTCTGGGTTTAGCTCTGACATGAGTTCTCTCACCATTCAGCTTTGTCATAGATGTATCATGACATTTTTCATCAGTTAGTCTGTCTTTGGTGATAAATCATGCTTCAGTTCATCCAATGACTTGAGTGAGCTTCATTCAAATTAGTCCATGATGTTAGAGATGATGGAACTATAAATTTGCTTATGAGAGCCATTGAATTACATAGGTTGTGTTTCATGGTAGATTCTTGGGGTGTGTAGTGATTGTCCAAAGCTACATTGCAGTTAACCAACTGGATCTTTCCAGTGATATCAAGGACATATTTGTAGCCTACAGTTGAATTCAACACTGAAACATGTCCAAAATTCCTTTCCCCATTATGCTAAAAAGCATTTGGTGAGGATGAAAGATGGAGAAGGGTTATGTTTGGAAACAGTGAAGGACTTTTTGTATGGGGAAACTCTTCTTCCTGAGACATTGTCTGGGTAGCTCCCTTCATTGCCTGTAATGGCAGAAAAGCTGTAGGAAAATCTGGCTACTCCTTAATCCTTGAGTGGTTGAGGTTGCATACCCTGTCTGCAAATTCTAATGCCACTTCTCCTTCTAGGCTATAGTGTTAATCAGCTTCGACAAGCGGAAGTGAAAATTATAAGCACTGCTACTTGTAATAGAAGAGAACTGTACGGTGGAGTGATAACACCTGGAATGTTGTGTGCTGGATACTTGGAGGGGCGGGTGGATGCCTGCCAGGTAAGTGTCTTCATAGGTAATAGTAAAAAGGAAATAGGTGGGGTGGGAGGCTATGTTTCCTAGAAATAAAATACACTCTGGAGAATCTTGATTAAGTTTATGGGGTTCAGTATCTTGACAGATGTAAATGAAGAGCTTCATGGCTCATGGGCTGAAGTCTGCACTTAGGTGCTTGGGGTTTATACATAATGCACATGTGAGAGAATACCGATGTGAGGGTGTGGAGTGGGAGAGACTGAATTAGGCATAGGCTGCCAGCCTCTGTCTTGTCAGTAAACCATGTGGAGGTTGAATTACAGCTGTGGTCTAGACACAAATATCCATCAGCTGTAACAGAACGATTTGAGTCTTGCTGCATTAGCGAGGTGAACACTGTTTACTTTGTTCCTGCCTGTTGACATTTTTCTCCTTAGGGTGACTCTGGTGGGCCACTGGTGCATGTGAACTCCAGAGGAATCTGGTATCTTGTGGGAATAGTGAGCTGGGGAGATGAATGTGGCAAGCCAAATAAACCAGGAGTGTACACGCGAGTGACTTACTATCGAAACTGGATCAACTCCAAAACGGGCATCTGACACCTGGAAGTGGGTTAAGTTTTGCGGCTGTGTACGGCTATTCCTCTGACACATTCTGCTCTGTGGTTACCCTCCAAACAGCTGCTGGCTTAGCTTGTGGTCATGTATCGAGTGCCGGTAAGCTCGGAGTAGTCTAGGACTTGAAATTGGTTTGGCCTACAGCCAGACAGGAACGGATTTGATCCACGTGACTGCTGTTTGTTCAGGAAGTACTCTGTCAAAGGGAAAACTGCCTTTGTCTGTATGCAATATACTGACCTTTTTTTCTCCATGGCCAAACGTCTTGGCCCCTACTTTTATACCAAGGCAAAGCATTTGACCCCAAACAATCGTTTACCAGCATCCAAGACAAATCATAAGTAAAACGTGGCCCGCCCATTTGCTGTGTGCTCCCGAGGCCCCATCTATCTGTGGACCAGCTACAATCCAGCACCTGGCTCCAAGGGTGCTGCGCTTCTGAATTCTTCTTGATTTTTTTTCCTGCATCATTCCAGGAAGTATGCTCTAATGAATAAGAGAAGATGGTTTAGAGAAGTCCTGGTTCCTAATATCACGACGGACTGTTACTTAAGTGAATAGAGAATTTTTCCTTGCTGTGTTGTCCCAAAAGAGGAATCAGTGGAAAACAACTGTCCACCTTCTTTGAACAAGTGTATGTGTTCATTGCTTCATATGAACAACCTAGCACAGTGCTGGACTTAAGACTAAAAAACACCTTATGTTTATAACCAGTCTGTTGTCATATCAGAGTATTTGGCTGAATTAATTTCTATTTTTAACTTTCCAGATTGTATTGTTCTGAATAAAAGTCCTTGGCTTTTTGTGCAGCATGGAGGATTGTAACAATCTCAGTATGACTGTTGCCAAAAAAAAACCCCTTTCAAACTGCTTATTCTTGTGAACGCTGTTCTCAAGTCTTTATAATTTAGTATGTGCATCTTCAGCTGCATCCTAAAAGGAAAAAAGAAGCTTTTGTGTTACGGTGGAAATACTAGTCTCTTTCCAAGCAGGGCAGAACTTCTGACTGACCCAGTAGTCACATATAAAGATCTCTCTCTTCTGTCAGGAAGCAAGAATAGCCTGTGTCTATGCCAGCCCATACCTAACTCATTTGATCTCAACCACACAAATTTCATATTCTCCCTGACTTCGTGTTTTCAGGAGCCCATGTTTCCATCTGCCGAGTAGATCTCAAACACTTTCTACACCCAAGCAGCAGAACATGCCTATTGCTGGTGAGGATGCTTTCCTTGGTGTGTCTGCAGACTCTTTCCAACACTTAGTGTGAATGCTGATCCTGACAACAGCAAGTGTTGTGGTCTTAGTTGCTAGATAATTAGCCATGCAATTGCTCTCTTCTCCCTCTGTAGTCAGAAGAGAAAGAACTTGGCAATGGAGACAGCAGGCTTTTGGCATGCTCATAGTTAGAAGAGCTGGGGGAAACAGGCCCTCAGTGATTACGGTCTTAGGATGAAAGTGTTGTCCAAACTGATTACAAGTCAGTTGACATAGACAATGGCAGTTCAGGGGATCCCCTCTGGACTATGCAGCTTTCTGCAAATTCTGCCAAACAGAGCAGCAATCCATCGAGTTAACAGAAGTATTTTGATTACACATCCTGTGATCTGACTGCTTGCCAGTAGAGAGAACCATGCTTTTCTAGAGCCTCACTGGAGGTACTGGAATATTTGGATGCCCAGAGAAGGTCTGCGTGAAAGACAAGGGTCTGCAGCTGTTGTGTGTTCTATGCCTGTGTATATCGGGGAAACCCGCCACATTAAAATTTTTTTCTCAGGGAACTTTTCTTGTGGAACATTGCGAGCTTCAGAAACAAAAGTTGGTGGCTTAATTTCTACATAGGGAGTAAAAAGTGTCAGACCGTTTCCGTTGGTCTGTTGAGCCCAACAAATCTCATTTTGGTCCCTTAAGCAGAACATGGCTTTGAAGTATATTGCTTGTAGAAGAAGTTTAAAAATTATGTATGACAAGTATATATGATTTTTTTTTTTTTTTTTTTTGCTGGTAGCAATTGTCTTACCAGGACAGTGAATGAAATTTGATATTCATGAAGAAAAACAACGTTACAATATGCCATGGATTTCCAGTTCCCAAAGCACTTTAGGCTTGGGTTTTCAAAAGGCATAATGGGTTTCCTCAACCTGCTGGATTTCATTGTAACTTGGAAACTTAAATTTTTTTAGGCTTGCAAATCCCAGCTATCTCACTGGTTCCCGAAAACAGGTAAGTAGATGTCAAAAAAGTTTATTTTGCATCTGTGAACTTTCCAGTTGTGCTTATTTGGTGTACAAAGTCAGAAAGCCTTAAGCATTTTGCTCTATATCAAGGACTGCAGTAAATATCATCCACCAAAGTGGTGCGCACAGGGCTGAAAAAGTGAACTCATCATTTGCTTAAGGGGGTACAAGTTCTGAGCACCTACTCGGAGAGCTATGGTACCTGATCCATCTTAAAGCTGAGTGGCAGCACAGTGCACCCAGGAGGAGTGGGGCTGAAGAAGACTTGACATCTACATGGTGTATGTTTTGGGAGCCTTTATTTTGCACCACCTTGTGGAGTTTTCCTGATAGCAGGTAGAACAAGTCTGATCCTGTTTTCTCTGGAAGCGATGTAGTTCACGTGCTGTGAGGGCTCTTGGTGATGCAAAGCAGTATAAATGGGGACTGTCAAGAAGAGTACTTGAAAGAACACCCCTCACCCACTGAGAACGTTGGTGCGGATGGACGTGATGGGTCTGAATCCCTTACTCATGGCAAAACAACACTGACACCAGCATTGTCTGGCTTTTGCTGGGGGAAATTATGGAAACCTGAAGCAATGTAGACATCCAAAATGGTTTATTTGGTTTAGGTGGCCTAGCAGATTTGTATTTCTTTTAGCTGAAGTCTCACCTATTTATGAAGCCACAAGCTTTACCTTCTCTCAGCCATGTTTTCATAGGAATTAACATCTTCATTCAAGGCAGAATGGGATTTATCTAACTCCGATCATGCATGGCAAACAGGAATGTAATTTATATGTAAATTTAATAAAACCTGTTAAAAAATTGCCTTTATTTCATGTATTTGTTCATCTTCTGCATCACGGTAAGCAACTGTAAGATGGGGACTCCTGTGTTTTAGAATGTGTTAAACTGATCCTATACCATGTATTTATGTACTGGCTTTTGTGTAATCTTAGCCATCTGGTTTTATTGACTTGTTAGAAGAGCATAACTGGAAGAAGAGCATAACTGTTAGAGGAGCAAGATGCCATCCAGATGTGGACAGAATTTACCCACCTGGCCAGAGGTTACCCATATTTGTGTGCAGGCAAACAGGTCTTGATGTCAGCCACTAGAGGGTGAATCGTATTGTAAAAGAGCCTTAAATGCTTGGCTGCTGGTGGTGCTCTGTTTCAGCTCAGTAGAGAGGATCTGGAGGACAAGGCGCAGTGTTCTTGTTGCCTTGAAGATGCAGAGATGCCACACAAGTGTCTTGCAAAGTTTGAGGGGACTACAGCCGTCTGGCTTTTAGCATAGGCGTCTGCGGCACTGGGTGAGTTTGTCTTTTTCCCCATCAGAAAGTTGGCATCAAATGCTCTGCTTTAACTATGTTAAGTACAGTGTGCTATGGCCATGAGCAAGGGGCTGAGCAGGTTTTGCCTGCTTCTCTGCCACACCATAGCCAGACCTTTGTCCTGTGGAAAAGCAGACTGGAAAGGCACATTGTCAGGTATTGTTGGCATCGTGGGTCTATTTTCTCAGCCTTCTTGCGAACAAGATAACAAAGAGCAGCAGTAATTTTGAGAATCTGATAGGATGGGAGGTTTGCAGTGGCATACAGCTTCTGCTTGCTTTGACCTCCCATCTTGACAACTGCTGATGATTCTTGTAGATTGAAGACACTCACCAGATGCCTTCTTGTCCCTTTCCTGTCAGGATGGGAAACTTCATACAAATCACACCATATTCTGAGCTAGAAGAGCAAGCTCTTGATGAACGAAGCATGCTCACTGATCCGGATCTATAATACTTAGCAGCTGAAGGGATGGTCTTGGAATTTGAGGGTAAATCTGAGAGGGTGAAAAGGAGTGTAACAGTTATATTGCAGAGTTACAGGACATGCCAGGTTGGCTATGGATAGGAAGGTGGCAGTTCGTTTGGAAGAACAGTAGCCCTCTTGTCATGTTTTACTGGGTCAAGTGCACTAAAGGGAGTCTTAAGAGACAGACTTCTTAAAGGACATAATTTTAATAATTCTGATATTTTATTTCTTTTTTTATGGCTTAGAGAAAAGTGCTTTGTGCTGAGTTTCTGACAGAGCACGTGCTGTGTATGTGACTCTTAAAGCATTTATGAGCATTCAGTAGCTGCTGACTGTGCCATGACCCAAGGATACATTCAGCTGGTGTGGTTGTATCTGGTTTGGGGGAGCTATGTGGGTGGAGTTTCTGTCAAAGGGCTTGAAGTGAAGAACTGAAGAATAACTCTCATGTTCTTCTGTATGTGTAGCTGAACCAGGATCTTTCTATAAAACATAGCTGGCAATATTTCAGTTTGCTTGGGGTCTTTGATCCATTATTGATGCAAAGAAAACTTTCCAAAACTCATCTGGTTAGAATAGTTCAGAAACAAATATAAAAAATGGCAGTTAATCTGCTTTATCTTCAGGTAAAGTGTTATTTTTAATTGAACCCATTGTTAAATGACGCTTCCTTTGAAAAATATTTGCCATTCATTGCTGGTGGCTTTTTCTCAGGTGCAAATAGTTAGTTTCCATAAAGACAAAGAAAAGACTTTTGGGAACTTGTTATGCAAAAATGATTTATGTAAGCTTGAATAGGTCCAAGAAATACATGGCATGTTTCCGATTCAGTAGCTAATCAAGTGAATTCCTTCTTCCTCCCTGTAAACCCAAAAGATTCTGCTTGCTACATGATGTTTGTCCCCTCAGCTCCTGTGCTTTCCACCTTCCAGTTGTGTCACTGGGCAAGACCCTTCCTTGAGGAAGGACTGGCCACCAGCCTAGCATCCAGAGCCTGTTTTAACCACGGATCATTTTTTGTTAGTCCATACAAACGGGCAATTGCCTGCCGTTGTCACATCGTTCTGACCTTCCCCAGACTCTTGGGATCACCTGCAGTCTGCAGCCTTTGGAGTTGTGACCCAGACAGTCTGGCACTGTTCTCCAGGTCAGTGACAATGACCTGCATACCAAGGGGAGCTGGGACTGGGATTATTCCTTCCCCAGTGGACAGACCAGATGGAGGGACTGTACTAGGAAATAACGTCTCCCGTGCTAGAGGGTGGTGAGAACATAAGAAAAAAACCCTTTTCACTGTGAGAGTGCTTGAACATTGAAACAGGTTGTCTGGTGAGGTTATGGAGTCTCCATTTGCAGAGCTATGCAAAACGCAATCAGACAGGATCCTGAGCACCCTAGTTCAGCTGCCCTTCTTTTGAGCAGGGATTTTGAGCCAGAACATCTCCAGAATTCCCTCCCCACCTCAGCTACTCTGTGATTCTGTTCTCCCAAAGTGCTTGGCAGTTTCAGGGAAAGGCGCGTGGCTGTGACTAAAGTGGTGGGTACCGTCTCAGATGAGCTGACTGCCCCTCAGCTCTTTCTGTAACAGGTGAATGCACTGGTAGACAACCGAAGGACAACTGGCACCAGGTCGGCTTCATGCTTGACCCTTAGATGCAGTACCTAGCGCTGTTGTCCCTAACTTGCCTGGCACTGTTACCATTGGTTGAGTAATCAATGAAAACAGCAGGGCACAGAAGGGAAAACAATCCCTGTGCCACCTAGGCAGAAAGCAGGTTACCCGAGAGTGAGCTCAGCCTGAAAGTCTCACAGGGAGGCAGCAAACCAAGTGGGACTGTCATCTGGTACTGAACACTCCTGCTGGAAGCATTGCTGCATTTTTCTGTCAGAGTGACTCAGCTCTTGAACTGTGGCTGAAAGGACAGAGTCGAAATGGCTGCAGGATGGAGGTCTTGGGCTTGATTTTCATTGTGTCTGATTTAGTCTATGAAGCCTTGAAGGGTAATGCAGTTTATGATAAATCAGGTGACTGCTCACAAGAATCACATTTAGGATCTTGCATGCTGCTGCAGAGCCAACTGGAACAGACGATAGCTGTGGCAGAAAGCATCTCAAAGAGCTAGGCTCCGTTTGGCTTCCACTAGGCAAGTTAGCTGCTAAAAAATAATATGAAATCAAATCCAAGCCAACCATTTTTTGGGTATATAGAGATGTAGAAAAAGTCTTGTTCCGAGTGTGTTGTCTTCTGCAGAGATCTGTGTTAGTGCTCCCAGTAAAACTCTAGTGCTTCTGATGTGTGAAACAATGCTGCTGTTCTTTCATTTAATTTGAGCTGTGCCTGTAAAGAATTTATTTTTATCTTAATGTGCCTTATTTCTTTGTAGGCCTAGTCCAATTCATACAAAGATCTCCTGTCTCTTTGGAGATGCTGTGCGTCTTGACTGGGAGCAGAGGATTTGTGCAGTGGATGTAGAGAGCAACTTGTTAGCCTGATTGCTAGGCAAAACCTGGAGGAAAATGCAGGCTGGCCTATTTCTCTGTACCAAGTAGCAGCTCTGGCTGAGCAGATGCAGAGGATGGGTACGTGTGTGCTACCTTTTTGCCTTAAATGGGGCAACAGGCTACGAGTTCATTTTTAATGACTCTGGAAGTGGGGGACTTCAGCGTTGACAAGGGCACTGTCAGTATTCTGGGCTTGCCTATCTGGCTGCAACTCAGATGGGTGTAACAGTTTCTGTTACAAGGGCCTGGAAAGAGGGACTAATTGGAAACCAACCAGGGCAGGATCTAGCATACTTCAGAGCTTGAGGCCATTGCTGTAGCATCTGAAAGCTTCCATGAGCTTAGCATCTCAAAGCTGCATGGGCATGTAATAAAATCTGGCCCCGAGTGGCTTTTCAAGGCTCGAGATAGAGGACCTGGCTTCTCCCCCAGCCCTGAAATTGGCTCTGGAGAATCATTCTATCCTTTTAGTGGATTTTCTGGTTTTGTTTTTTTACATATCAGTTATTAAAAGCCACGGTTGGGAACTTCATGTGGCAAAGGAAAGTATGGGATAATAAACAGATTACTTTTTTTGTCAAAACAGTAGAGTTGTGTAGCATGTGCACAGCTGAAGTTAAAAAGCGTAAAGAAAATGCAGCTCATCTAGAGCTTCCCCTGAATTTTGAAGGCCAAATGCAAGATGCCTTTGTTTCTCAGGAGGGGGAGGTCCAAAGCCATAACTGACCTGTCAAGGTGGGCTGATGGAAAATGGTGGACTTATCCTAGGGAAGAATTTCACTGCAGTGTACCCGTTTGGTCTCTGATGCTGACAGAATCACAGAGTAGTTCAGATTGGGAGGGAGGTACACAGGTCATCTCATCAAACCCCCTGCTCAAAGCAGGTTTAGTTAGTTCAGGTTTTTTTAGGGCCATGCTGTTTAACAGTTCTTCTGTTAGTTCTGTTAAACATTGCTGGCAAGAACATTCACTTCTCAGTTTAAAAGTAATGACTGGCTGCTGTCTTTGGTCTAAAATTCATGGCCGGGGTTGAGTAACTGGTAGACAATTATGTAAAACATCTTTGCTTGTAAATTCCAAAATTGTTATTGCTGTGGGGCTGGCCAATGGTCTTCTCTAAAGGTGTTCTTCGTCTCTACAGCCAGGGAGCCTATGTAAGAATGCAAACAGAAATCAAGGTAGCCTATTATTACCATTCTTAGGCAAGCAGTCTGTCTGACCGGCTGGGCTGACTTTGCAGGGTTAAACGGAGAGAATGGTCATTACATCTTTTTACACTTTCATTCACAAAATCCTGTGCACCCACATTCTTGGATTTCCACCCCACGCTTTGATAATTCGTTTCTGTACTGCTTCCCTAGTATCAACCAAAAAGTTTAGTAACTGCCTTAGCTGACTGAATAACCCCATAATACCAAGCACTTTTGCAACTTGCTAATTTGTTGTGAGGAAAATTGTTCCGCAATGACTGTCTTTTCTTGGTATGTCTGTACTGCTGTTCCTAGGGGACAGGTATGCGTAAAATTGATTTTGCATAATCTGACACAGGCAAGTGTGCTTCCTTATTTTCCACTGTTTTCCAGCACAGTTCATTTTAATGGTTAATTCATTCAAAACCAAAAGCGACCTACTTCAATTTTTATTAGGCAGATCAACAAATTCTTGACCATAAGGAAATCAAATCATGTTTTTGGAATCTCTGTTGTTCGTGCTCTGGAGTAACAACAGGAAGGTCTGTCCTGGTGTGTTCTGAAAGTTACCAGAAGTTCATTCATTTGTTGCCCAACACCCTTCCTCTAGCACTACCTCCTGAGACCCTTTGCAACCTGGTGTTCTTCCAATGACTGCTCTTCATCTCCACAAGAGATGGCAGAGCCCAAGATCTCAGGTAACTTTTACCTCAAACTCTAGCTGCTTCCTAAAACCTGCTTCTGCTGGAATATGTTTTTTACCTGACCCAGGTGGGTAGAGCTGGCTTTTGAACTTCTGGGCACATCAGGGAAAGTTCTGTGCATCTTACAGGGTAAACACCTCAAGGGCCACCTTTTGCCAGTGTGCTGGCCCTGGGTACTCAGGGCACCCAGTTAGCAGTCTCTAAAAACTAATGAAGAAGTGAATGTTAGTAATCCACTAACAGTGCTGCCGACTCTTATCTCTGTGAGAAGACCACTACACACAGCCTCAGCCTGACCATTCTGGGCAGAAATTGCTATGTGCTTCTTTGTGTTGCATCCCAAACCTAATTAAGCTTTTTCTATTCTAGATGTGTGTTTTTGTAAGGATGACAGATTTTGTGATCACAATATTAAAAAAAAAAAAAAAAAAAAAAAAAATTAAACCAAGGAATTCTAAGGTATTTTCTTGACTCCGGGATTGATTTGGTTTGTAATTGATCTCCAGCACTCCATTGAGTGCCACGGTTCCTGTGGGTGTGCGTGTGTTTCTGGGTGGAGCAGGGATTTCCTTTGTGCACAAACTTTTTTGAATTTTACTAATATTGAAAAAGAAAATAGCAGGGTAGGGTGGCGGGAAGGGGAAGGGATTGCTCAGGGAGGGTGTTGGTTCTTGACAGGTAACTCTCTGTTCAGTCAGTAAAGCCCCACATAAGGTAGGTAACTGCAACAACGCCCTTTCTACAGGGAGCTGGGAGAAGCCAAAAAAAGCAATTGATCTACTCAAAGCAAAGGAAGAAATCAATGTTCGAGAAATGGGAGATGCCATGCAGCAGTGCTCAGCTTTTCCCCCTGTCCTAAAAATGGGCTGTCCTGACACTTGCTTCTATAGTTGTACTGAAGTGCCTGTGAACGGGCATCTTTGGGGCAAGGTGGAAAAGGACTAGGTACGATTAGGTGAAATTTTCCTCTTGCTGTTTTGTTTTTACCCTCTGTTGCTGAGGTTCTTTCTGGAAGATAACAAGTGTTCCCATAAAAACTACTCTGAAATCTTGAGACTTCATTGGAAAACCAAATACTTCAAACTTTTTTGGCACAAATTCAAGTGCACCAAAGACTAGAAACCAGAAGTTTGGTTTCTGGAAACTTTCCCTTTCTGGTTTGAGATTTTTAGATGCAAGTGCAGAATTTCTCACTACTAGAGACTACCCATGTTTCCCCTTTCCAGCTAGCTCTGAAGAACCACGTTTGTGCTGGGAGAAGGGAATTCCAAGGAGATTGGTGGGCCTTTTCACAGAGTAAGCATTTTCCACAGGCGGGGTTATGCCAACCATTAAATGACTAACATGTAATTAGGAGGCTGGATACTTATAGTTGTCATGTCCCTGATGCCAAGGGAGTCTAGGACAGCTGTGGAGGAGTGAGCACTGAGGGAGACCAGGCTTGGCTGGCCAAGCCATTTGCGACTATATTTGGGTTTGTGTTCGGCCTTTGTGTTGTCTATCTCAGGAGGCGAGTGACTTAGCGTTGTGGACAGTGTGGTGCCTCTCCTGTGTGGGTTTTACAGTCAGCGTACGGTGGAAGGTGCTGCCACTCAGGGGCAGGCCTGCTGTAGGAATACAAGTTGGACAGAAAGGGAGTGCTGGAAAAGGGAAATCTCATGCACTTCCTGTTCGGCTGTGGTGAAGAACAAGTTGTCTTGCCTGGGCTGGTTTATCTGCTCTGTCCATCTCTGCCTGGGGAGCTCTTTGATGTGGAGCTGATCTGAAGGTTAGAGTCTCCTTATCAACTCCATGCTTGCCTCTGTTTGTTTTTATTCTGAAGTTCGCTCCCTCATTTTGCAATAACCCACAGGGTGCTGGGTGTTGCGCCAGCCGTGCCTCAATGAAGGATCTTCATTCAACACCTTTCTCTTCCCATCACGCCAGTCAATGTGACTCCTGCGTTTTCCAGCAGCATTCGCTACACAGTCCAGACTTTAGTCAAGCCTTGGTTGGTGGTCAGAAAGGCTACCAGACCTACCGGGACCTACCATGGGATCTTCAAAAGTAGGTGGCATGTTTTAACTTGGCAAGTCTGACTTGGAGGTGTAATGGTGGTAGAGGATACTGTCTATGGGATAGCTTTAGGACTTCAAGGACATATATAGATCCAGACAAGAAATCTGTTTATTCTCTTGCCTGATCTTGGACCTATCTCTGCCCCCTTCATCCTTGTAGATCTAGGGTACATCGTATATCTGTCTAAAATGTGCAGCCTAAAAAGGGGCAATAGATGGAGGGGAAGCTAAACAGTAAGTTGCAGGCTGAAAGGGAGGTTTTGGAGGTTGTGGTCTGGATGAAAAGAATAACGTATGGCTGGCATGAGAAATGCAGAGGGAAGTCCCTTCCCTAGCACAGCCAGGAACACAAAGATTTGCCTTCTGTTTAGAAAGACTATGTGATGGCTTAGGTTGACACTTACCTTTCTTCCCTGCGGTTGCCTTATCCTGCCCTCAGCAGGCTTTTATTGCAGCAGTGCAGAATCCAGGAAGCTCTTTTGTGTCAAAATCAAATGTTAGTAACACAATTTTGGGAAACCATGGGTTTTGGTCAGGTCTAGTTGCAATATTATTCCCTCAAACCCTGCAAAAGGTCCTGGTTAAATCAGTGACGGCAGCACAACTGCATAAAGACAACACTATAGGTGTTCATCATTCTGATTTTGACCCTAGTACTTTTAAGGAAGAAGCAATGTTTTCTAGGGATTAACGACAAGGTGGTTTGTATCTGAAGGTATTTTGTGTAGTCAGAGATGCTGGATATCCTGATGTTTGTTTTCCGTTAACAATAATTAAGATGGTGCTGGAAAGCTCAGAGTATTGTTACAAAAATAAGTCTCCCAGCTGTGACACTCCACTATGCTCTTGGGTCAGAGCAGGGATCTGGCCATAAATGTACAGTGAGCCTCCTGCAATTTGTTGTTTCTGTTTAATGGTCTGGCTCCTGGATTCATGTGGCAATAGGAGGTGCTCAGTCTCCCTTGAATTTGTTTTTTGTTGTATGATCTCAGAAACAAAATCCAAAAGAATCTGAAATGTTTTAGGTTTTGGTTTTGATTTTTCACACCCTAATGATTTGGCTGGATGACTGAATTTTTGTGTGCAATTGCTGAAGACTGCAATATTAGTCTCCTCTCTGGCATTGCTTTGGGCAAATGGCTGTGGATGATTGCAAGATACTACTAATTTTTTCCATCCTCAGCATTTGTAAAAATTGGGGGTTTTTAATAATTTCTGGACATGCTGAAATAGCAACATTGTTCTTGGATTGGCAAAACTTACTCTTTATGCCCACTCAAGTGTTTTTCTCATTTTGTGAGGACAATATCATTTTAGTCAATACAGTGGTGACTTCGCCAGGAGAAGACAGCGTTCAGCTTTTGGTTCTGTGCTCCTTAGTGGTACCCTAGTCAATACCCAAAGATCCTCTGCCCTCTTTAATATCTGTACCTTAAAAGCTCTGCTGCTCTGTAAGGTGAGGAAGAAATCCCTATCAGTCGTAAATACCAGTTTGTGCATGTTACATAAAGAGGGTTCTCTACCTAGCAGAATTGAACAGCCATTCCTCCTTCTAGTTAGATGTAAATCTAGTTGTCATGTGTTGTTGATGCCAACAGTCATATAAATAATTTTAATAACAGTGTGCTAGAGGGTAGTTAAACAACATCTGAGTCCAGTTTGGTTGCCTTCTAGTTAGGAAGGGATTTAATTGTTCAAATAGTTGTTTAGGTGATTATAAAATCTAAAGTATGTTAGGGGAAAACTGTGTTGGATAATTAAATATTTACACACTTGGGAAGGCATGGAGACTGGCTGTTCTTAATCAAAGACCCTGTATAGCCTGTTAAATGTCCGGAGTTCTTTGCTGGGCAGGGATGTAGACCCGGGCGTGGAGCTGTAAGACTTGCTGTTTGAGCTCATCATGCTGTGCCTTAGTCTCTCGTAAGAGTGGGGCTTCAGTATTAGCTTCATCCAGTTCCAAGGTGCCTCTATTCACAATATTTCAAGCTAAGTTGGAACGTGGGCTTCATAAAAATCCCTCAGGAAGAAAAGCTGCTAAGGAAAACCGGGTGGAGTAGACAGCCTCACTGGTCCTGTCCCTCCCCTGTTGTGCTGTGTCCTGCAGCCTGGGAAGCAAATGCCGTGCCCTGCCTGCAGCGTCCTTGTGAACATCCTGTGCCCTGGCGGGGTGAGGTGCAGAGGAGCTGGTGTTGGATGTGGTAGCCTGAAAGTGAATATGTAGGTGGAAATGCAGCACTACTTGCACCAATTTGTCATGCGGTAGGTGGGCGAAATGAGTGTAAATTACAGACTGCCGAGGCGTAGCAGGAAATGGATACCAGCCCTGGTGCAAGGACACGCATGTCCCACTGGCATTAGTGGGAGTTAACCTTGATTATTGCAGGAGGCAGATGCAGTTCCTGCACGATACCGAACAGAAACCTCTTCTGCTCAGTTTGCCCCAGAGTAGATCCTCATTCCAGAAAACACTAGTGAAATACTTCTGATTCTGGTACACACCACACCTGATTTGACCTGTATGGAATTGGTACCATTTGTGTTTCCTTGCCACATTCACTCAGTTTCTGACGATTTTAGACAGGAAAGCCAGAATGAGAAAGGACCTGCTCCCGAGCCTTAAAATCTGGTTGTCTTTGTTAACTGAGCAAGCCCCAGTGTAAACCCAGCAGCTTTTCTGGCCCCTGCTGTTCCTGTTGAAGGGTGTTGCAGAAGTGCCTCACTGTATTAATTTTTTTCACAGACAGTTTTATGATTGGGCATTTTGGGTCAGCAAAAGCTTTTAAAACTGAGTCTTGATTATGCTTCCATCACATACTCCTTCCATGTCTGTATTTCTTGTTACACAGAGATCTCCATTCTGAATGAAGTAAAGCTACCACAGAGCTTGGGGTGGCTTAATTTGACATGCTTCTGACACAGGGCAATCTGAAAACTTCATATGGTCTGTGGACAGATTTGGTGACAACAGGGGGACAGATTTCATACAGAACTGAACATGGGAATTGTCCGGCTTCTCTGCCACTGGAGAATTGCCTCAAGTTTCAGTCTCAGCTGGACTCTTGTCTAAGCAGCCTTCTCTAATTTCAGCAGCATTTCTCCCATGAAGAAATTTGTCCATCTCTGTTCACTGAAAATACATTGCTAGATTACAGCATCTCACTGTTTATATACCCAACCTAGCAGTTGTTTATTACATATGAAGTATAATATATGGAAAAAGTTATTATTCAGCCAGAAACGTAAGCTTCCAACAACAGGAAAAGCTGGGTACTCTGGGTCGTATTCTCAGTGGATATAAGCTGTCACAGATGCACACAAACTATCACAAAGGCAGAAGGGCTGGTCTGTTGTATCAGGCTTGCAGAACTCTTCAGGAGTGATGTAAGTATCATTGGTTTACAGTCCTATACCAGCAAATAGATTTATTTCAGTAAACAGATTAAAACACCATCACTGCAAAGGCTGATACGGTGGGTTTTATAATTTTTTTTTTTCCTCAAAGCACCTTAATAAGAGAGAAATACTGCGCGTATTCTAAAATTGTGGAGGAAATTTGTCTGTCTAAGCACACCTCTCTTATAGGACTAAACCCAAGGATGTTTAATAGCCCACAAGAGATCAACTCTAGGTGACGGGTTTGGGTTTGGCTGTTAGGCTGTCCTGTTGGCACCTTTCTTGAGCAGACACTGCCAGCGCACGCATGCCAAAGCAGAGCCTCCGTCTCTTCCGTGGTGTGTGCTGCCTTAGCCAGACACCGTCTCTGGCATGAAGCTCGCTGCAGGTAATGGAGGGGCTCCCGCAGGTGTCAGAGCATGCTCTCTGCCCAGGGGAGGAAGACCTTTGAGGCTTTTCATCTGAAGCAGGCGGTTTGACTCGTTGAAGGCAGTTTTAATTCTGCTTCTTTGCAAGAAGTGAATCTAAATTCCAATGGGTAAAAGACACTTCTTTTGGGAGCTAACAGTTTCGGGCTGCAGTGAGGCAAATGCATGCATGATTTATCGAATGTGATGTTTATGATACGTTTATTGAGTGGCACCCTTAAAAAAACAAGTTGGGATATTAGGTAAGATTTTAAACTTTTCTTTGAGACTTGACTTTTCCCCCACTATGTTCCTCTGTTACTAAAAGTCAACAGACATAATTAGCTGTGTCCTCCTTATGTCTGCCTTGCAAAATGTATAAGAGGAGGGATCCCTCTGGCTCTGTGTTTATTGGTGTGAGCTCCTCGCTGAGGAAAGGGTTTCTGGGGCGCTTCTTTGTGCTCATGATGGGGAGGAACCCAAGTACAGAATGCAGGTCTCCAAAACACCTGCCACCACTCAGGAAAGGACTCAGTGGGTATTTCTAGGAAAATGCCAGATGAATGCCAGTTGAAAAAGCCAAGGCGGTGTTGGGAATTATTAGGAAACAAAGAGAGGACAACCAAGTAAATTTGTTATGTCAGTGTGGGCAACTTGATACCGGTTTCTGTTGTTTCTCTTTGCTGGCAAATATTTCACTCCTCTTCCTAATCAGACAAATCTTAATCTGGGATTTGTAGTCTTCTGCTGAGAGATGAAGTCTAGCCCCTGACTTCCATGTATTTAAGATTACTTCGCAGGCATGGCTGTCTGGGAAAGAGCAGAGTCTCTGGGGTGGAGGGGAGGACCATGCAGGCTGCAGGTAGAAGGGATGCCAGCAGAAAGCCCACTGAGCTCAGTGGGAGGCTTTCAGCTGGCATTTGGTTCAGGTTTAAAATCCCCGTTTCTGCTCTGGAGGATTTCAGTGACCACCTCAGCTGGAGTGTTTTTAATCCTGCTGTGCATTTCTAGGTTATGCTCCCTGCTCGATCTCTGTGGAGTAGCTAGCTCCCACTGAGTTAGCAGGGACTGCTTGATCGGAGAAAATAAATTCCCCCTGAACTTTTATCAGCTCTCTGAAGAGTATTCAAGCTCTGATGGGTCATCATGTGGATCGAAGCTGTTTCAGTTCACTTGTCTTGTGTGTATTGAATCCCTGTATGTACTGTCCAACTTTACACAATGGGACATATTGTCTGAAATCATTGATTTTTGAGCTTTATTGCTGCTTTTCTTTGTCTCCTGAGGTTCATTCCTCAAAGTCAATGGGGATGGAAAAGTATCAGCCCAGCAATCTTTGTGGTTTTGTCTCACAGATATCTTTGAAAACATGGATTTGAAATCTTCCTCGTGTGCTCAGTCTGCACGTCCCCACATTCAAATGGGGAAGTATCCAGATGGTACAGCCTAACCAAGGGCATTTTACTCACAAATACCTTTTGTTTTTAAAACAAACTAGGAGTGGAGAGTAAACCTTAACAGTCATTTCATGTTGTTATTTAAAAGGAAGGGGGAAAGTTTATTCAGGAAAAAAAAGGAAGAAAAAGAAGACATCCGAGGTCTCAAAACAGCCTCCCCTCTAAATGCCTTTCTAGATGCATTTATCAAACAGCTTCTTGTCTGAGGAAATTAAGTTTAGAAGCTGATGCTGAGTCCCCTCTGCACCTCTTTGAAATGATGCTCTCAAATAGGTTTCATGAATTAAGGGGGTTTTTTAAATATAACATGGAACCTAAAGGGAAGAAATAAAGCATAAGAGTTAAAAAATGTTATACTAATTAAAAAAAAAAAAATGCTCAAAAGCTTTCAAATTATATAGTACTCGATATTTAACTGTCCCCCAGCCATGTTACTTCTGGTCTGAAACCGCTCTTCCACTGACACAGCAGGCAGTAATTTCTTCACGCTGGCCTGCTGCGGTGTCGAGGTGGCGTTCAGCCTTTCAAAGGGACTTCTCAAACCCAGCATTTTGGTTTGGGGCTATGCCAGGATCACTATAGCTGAAAGACCTCCTTAGTGTTTTTCCTTCCATGCAGTTTAATCAAGACAACTTCTTTTTCAATGAGAGTATCTACAAGAATGAATGACAGTAAGTTGTGTCAAGTTAAATGTGGAGGGTTTTTTTTTTTTGTTTTATTGGCTTTTCTTGTAACTTAGTCTCACTTCAAACATAGCAGAAACTTTTGCAAAGCATATAAGCCATGCAAAGGACTACTAGCTGGAGTGGCAATAAAAAAAAAAAAAAAACACCAAAAAAACCCACATGACAAATCAAAGCTGAACTTGCCATTGACTTTGTGGTTTCACCTAAGAGCTACTATTTAGAAATATTCTTCTCAATGAGGTAGAGTCTTGGCTATTTATACCTGCATATTTTTCATTTATTTAGTTAAAGTTTTAAGGTAACTTCCCTACAGGAGTCTCAGGAATAACTTTGGAGCTGCTCATCTCCAAACCCTTAAGAGGACCGTTTCATTTCTGTCCCTTTGTTTCATTTTGTTTACTGCTGTGGATTCACAGATGCATTTTGAAGCAAACCAGGTGAGATGAAAGGTTAATTAATACCTGTTTTAGAGGATAGCAGGAGTGAAAGAAACATTAGCTAGGAGATCCCGGACAAGTCAGAACACATAGGAGTGACATGAGTATTCCCATTTTCAATCAATCAAATGTCACAATATTTAGCCTGAGTCAGTTGTTTTTCAAGCCGAAGTAATAAGGTTGTAATTGTAAGGCTTTACAATGAAATAGAATGAAATACCAGAACCTGCTTTGTTATTTATGTGCAATGTACAGTGTGCTTGCTCTCTCATTCCTGCATGCAGCTGCAGTGGTCACTTGCAACTATTTTCAACTTATTTTAATGTATTTAAACTCATGGTTCATGGGGTATGTGTTCCCGAAGTGAGCTATATGTACTTTGTTATGAATGTGGGAACTCACTGAGATGCCTCATTACATGAGGAGGCTGAGGGGAGACCTTATCGCCCTCTACAGCTGCCTGACAGGAGGCTGTAGTGAGGTGGGGGTCGGTCTCTTCTCCCAGGTAACGGGCAATAGGACGAGGGGAAATGGCCTCAAGTTGCGCCAGGGCAGGTTTAGGTTGGACATCAGGAAAAATTTCTTCACTGAAAGGGTTATCAAGCGCTGGAACGGGCTGCCCAGGGAAGTGGTCAGGTCCCCATCCCTGGAGTTATTTAAAAGACAGGCAGATGAGATGCTTAGGGCCACGGTTTAGTGGTGGGGTGGCAATGTTAGGGTAACGGTTGGACTTTTCCAACCTAAACGATTCTATTCTATGATTTTATACCCTCAGGAGAGGATCCCTGCAGCCTGCTTTCCTGGGGGAGGCTGTACCTTAACCCAAAGGTGTGCATGTTTGCATGAATGAGGTAGCTGGCTCTAGAATGAAGGAGACTCTGCCAAAAATTGTGGCTTCCTGTTCTGTATTTTGTAATGGCTGATAACATAATAGAAAAATAGCCTTAAGGATCTTCAGATGTCTTTGAGTTTATGGCCAAAGGCAGAATTTGCTGTAAGTAACCTTTTTCAGGCAGTTTTTTGTCTAACTGTAATACTGACCTACTGACTGTTGACTTCCCTTGGGTTAATTACACAGGTGCTAATCAAAATTAAGAACATGGCAGACAGGTAGGAAGCCTCGCCAGATACTTCTGTGTTCCCTGGTCTGCTCACATGTCCTTGTCCTTCCCTGTCAATCCATCACTTCAGCAAATACTGCTTAAAGCAGCACTTTTGCTTTTAGATTTAGTCTGAATAAAACAGGCAGCACAGGCTGGCCCTCTGAAATCTTTCTCTTTTTTGTCTGGCCCTGCTTTGCAGGCTGAAGTGGACAGAGCAGCTTGGATAATGTATAGATAAATACTATGTAAAGCATGGGATGCTTTTTACCAATTTTATTGCACAAAGCAGTTTTGGGAGCAAAGGTGCCAGTGTGTCTATGATAATTGATTTGTTTAACCACTTGAAAACTGCCTACCTTGCTCTATGAAAGTTCACCTAGCTGAAAAATGAGGGGGGTTTTATTGCAAATTTCCAGTCAGGGCTCGCATAAGAAACTGCTTAGTGGGACTCCTATTTAATCTGGCAATAATAATAATAATAATAATAATAATAATAAAGGCAAACCCTCAAACCCTGTCTTTGTTCTATGACTTCTAGCATATCCCAACATCTATTTCAAAATAGTCTTGAGTCATGGCTTAATTTTCAAGGGCGTTGGGTGAGAAGTCAATTAATACTGCTGGGAAGAATCAGCTGATATTGAGGGAGAAAATGTGAGCTTCATTTTTTAGGGGGGTTTAAATAGAAAAGGATCTCTTATTAATCTTCTCACTTTATTATTCTTATTTTCCCCCAGAATTCATCAGCCAGCCATCCAAGTAAGACATCTTGAGCCCTGGAAAATTGCTCTTATTGTTATTGGAACAGCAGTGGCAGCAGCTGTCACCATTGGTCTCCTAGTATATTTTCTGGCATATGGTAAGTTTTACCTAACATGTCACTGTTCCTATGTTTAGTGCATCTTCTCTGTGCTTGTTGTGCCACACGGTGCTGGGAGTTTGCTTTTCATCAGTCTGTCTAAGGCTCGTTTGGGGAAAAATCACCAGCTTCTCTAGATCTGTCTTTTCTTCCTCATTTAGCACCTTTGCAGATTTCTTGGGAACATTTCCTGCTCTGCAGGGTGGTTTAGGGCTGTGGTTTCTGCTGGCTTTCACTTGCTTTCAATCCTTTCACATCTTCCTCATGATCTACTTCTCTGATGAGGTCAACACACAAGTCTTCTGGTCTCCCTTGCGTGAGTGACAAGCAGAGCCTTCCGCTTGTCTCTGCTTGTGGTGTTTCTCTGCTCCCTTGCCCCAGTCACCAGCAGCCAGGGCTTGGCGTTGCGTGGGCGTACAGGCCAGGAGGGAAGGTAGCTGACCAGCAAGACACAGCTTGTGGTCCTGTGTGAGCCCAAAGTCCTGTTGGCTGGCCGCAAATGTAACTGTTGGGGAAACTGGTGTCATTACTTGGTGTAGATCACCCAACTCAGCTGAGCTCTTGCTCCTGGGCTCCTAGCTGTTGGAAACAGTATTTGAAGGGGTTGGATACAGGTGCAGGCTCATCCACTCCCTAGACATCTGGTTATCCGTCAGCCCCAGGTGTTTCTCTGAAGTTCATTTGCCTTGGTGCTTTGAGTATTGCCTGTTCCTCTTCTTTCCCTTGCAGATCAGAAGCTGTTCTATTACAGTGGCAACGTAAAAATCACCAATATTCGGTACAGTAATGAATTGTCCAGACAGTCCTCAGGAAGGTTTAGAGACCTGAGCGAGAGGGTTGAGAGACTGGTAAGTCTGGACCGTTGTGCCTTTCTGTTGTTAAGGACTGTGTGATAATACGAGAGTC
This sequence comes from Gorsachius magnificus, assembly GCA_034008185.1. NCBI lineage: Eukaryota > Metazoa > Chordata > Aves > Pelecaniformes > Ardeidae > Gorsachius > Gorsachius magnificus. The sequence continues at coordinate 33,763,849 of CM067084.1, forward strand.
GTTAATGTAAACAGCACACTTAGACCACGGGTGTCTGGTGTACCCTGAGCCCCTGTGGTTAGCAGACCTGGGAAATGGATAGCACAAGTCATCATCATACCTGGCAGACCAGGCACTTGCCAGTCTGCTTGTTCCAGCACGTCACCTCTCTTTGTCCCTGCAGTGGTGAAGTAGATACTGACAACAACCTCAGCTTCCTCCTGTACCACTGAACATTTGCGTGTCTCTTCTCTTTCCCAGCCCTGAGCCTGGCTTCGTGATTTATGCCCCTCTGTCTCTAAGGAAAGCATGCTTTCACACCCTCTCCTTTACGGGGTGGGGAGCTCTACCTGTCAGGCTGTTGCTGTGTGCTGAGAAAACAATACACAAGCCCTTTTCCTGTGCCTTTGGTATGTTTTGTTGGGAAACCCTCCTACAAATAGCAGAGGCTGAGTGACTCCCAGTCATACAGTAGCTATGGAAATAAATAGACACATTGCAATTTCCTTTCTTGTTTTCTCTTTGAGACACTTCCCCACAGATGATAATTACAGAGTTCAGCTCTTTACAGCAATAAGCATATGATTGTGCTTGTATCTTTTTGTGTTTCATTCATCAGAGTCCGATGTGTATCTCTTACCTCCTGCTTAGCAACCTTGCACAGATACTCAGTTAATAGGACAATCCATGCTTTGCTCGCCACTGTCATTTAATTTAGGGCCATGCCAATTGTCTACAACAAAATGTGAGCTGTGGTGAACGTTGTTCTGGAGAAGTAGGGTGCTATATGGGGATTTGGCAGTGCTAGCATCTCTTCCCAGCTCCTCTGCTGAGGGCCTCGGAGATATTAGTCAAGTTGTCCTCTTTTCTGTACTTGACTCCTTTCTGCCCTTTTTTGCCTACCAGGGACTGTTCCATATTTCCCAAGATCTGCTCCCAGTGCATATCTGTATGTACAGAGTCTTACATAAGCTGCATTTACTTAGGTGCTACCACTTTACAACTATTGCCTAATAACTGCAGGCTTTTAACCTTGTGATATAGGACCTTGGAGAGGGAACGTTCTCCCTGGCCAAGAAGACATTGTGTATTGTTGAGGCGGAAGGAAGGCAAGGGTTGGGGAGAATGGAGTAAAGTTGTATCCCTTTCTCCTGTTCCATTCCCTCTTCATTTTTTAAAAAATGTGGCTCCTTTGGTGAAGAAACACTTACTTTAGCTAAGAAGTTCTTTCAGACTGTGTCCAATGCATTCAGATCTCCTCTGAACATGGCTATTAATTTAGATGCTTGAATGGAAGCCAATGCTTTATAAACCCTGCCTCCTCTACGACACCCATAGCATGAGCATTTCTGACAGTAGCGACAGTAAATACCAGTGCTGGTTGAGCAGTGAGAACCATTATTTCAGAGCATGTTGATTGTACCTGATAAGTAACACCGTAACAACTATGACTTTTTTTGGTTTTAGCTCTAGGTGTTCCATCTAACAAGAACGTCTGAGATTGAGAATTGTCCATAAGCTTATGCAGAGTGACTCCATATACTAATGACTAACAGTGTGTTCCTTGTAAGTCTGATTCTCTACAAGCAAAACTCAGCTTGTGATGATAAAAATCAAAGCAATCGTTCCAGACACAGGAATATCTTCTTGACTTCTTGGCAGACAGCTGTCTCAGAACACCTGCATTTTTGTTTTCAGGGGTTTCACATCATGTCTTTAACAGAGGAGGAGAGAGTTGAGGTTTTTATCACATTTCATGATCTGTCTGGATTTACCAAAGTCGTTTCCAGTATTTCCTGGGCTGGTGTCAGGGTTTTGGATGCCCAAGCCTTCTCATCCTCATAGTAGTAACGATACCTTAAGCTCATGTTGTGAAACAGTGAGTCAATGTAGATAAATGCAATGTCTTTCACAATACTTGGTGCAAAGTGAACAGAAGTGAATCATCTCTGATAATCAGAAGCATTCAAATTACCTGAGTTAGTGCAATTCCCTGCCAAGTGCTCCCTTCTCTGATCCCTCCCTGATGAAGCCTCCTTTGTTTGTCCCCAGAACAACCCTGAAAATAGCTCTTTTCAGAGTTGATGTTTCAACAGGAAAAAGTTTTTGCTCCTCCAGGGAACTCATCCCATGCCTTCCTTGGGACTGGCAGCAAATGTCCCGATGTTTGCTTTGGTTTCCAGAGTTGAGCAGTAACACCCATTGTGTGACATTCCCTCTCTTATCTCATTGAAGGTGGGAGGGAATGCAGCAAGATCATGCCAGAGAGCTGATGAAGCTGGTGCACCAGTCAACACCTCAGGGCTGACTGGAAAGTCTGGAAAATGTCTTATGGGGTGGAGCTGGGGGGACTGAGGAACAGATGATGACAGGTCTTTGTTCCTTGCCTGGCTTCTTGCAAGTGGCTGTGAGGATTCCCTCTGTGCTCTCCTGAAAAAGCAGACCCGTCTGAATGCCGCTGTGGAAAGAGATGTTTCAGCTCACCAGAGCCGCTTCATTTTTCTAGCTGGACCAGTCGTTTTCCCTTGCCAAGCTAAAATGCACTCTGCCAGACCGTCCCCCTTGCACGGATAAAAAGGGTCACAGCCTTAATGGCTCCTTCCCCAAGGAGTCTCTATTTCATAGTGGGTTCACTTCATGCTGGGCTGATCTGCACAACCTTTACCTACTGGTTTTCTCCAACTCCTGCACCAGATTTGGATTTTTTTTTTCTTCTTCTCCCACAAAAATGTATTCATTCTTTTGAACTTCCCAAGAATGTTGTGGAGGCCCTAGCAGCATCCTGTGGAAAATTTCCAAGGTCCTGCTCTAAGCTTTGCTTCTTCAGCCCCTCTGGCACCCTGAAGTGTGGAGGGAGCTGAGACAGCCAGCTCTAGGTAGACCTGGGTGATGGGGGGGGATGACCCCAGTTACCTACTCTGGGCAGCACCACTGACTGCCCTGTGTGCATGCAGAAGGGCCTTTGTGTCCAGTGGGGAAGTCATCTTTGACCCCAAGGGAAGGAGGTGTGCATTCAGGAGAGCTTGAAAGGAGTACCTCATCAAGCCCATCTTAATGAGAATAGTCTCTGCTGAAGGCTGGAGTGCCTAGCTGTGAGACAGTAGTGGATACCAAGCAGCCACAGCATGTGACCCCTTTGGTATGTGGCTGGTTGCTCAATAGAAATGGACACCAGCCTTTACCTTGCCCACCAGTGACTTGCAAATGTACCTATCTGCTCTTTTTACCACCACAATAACTTTTTAATAGTTTCTCCTAGATGTTGTGGGCTTTCCCCTCTTCAAGGGCAGCCTATGCCATCCTTCTCCTCTCCCAGGTGCCTAGTATCGCCCTGTCTCCTCCTCCTCTGGCCAGAGCTGTTCCCAGCCCTGCTGTAGGGCTGCTTCTCCCTGTCCTAGTCCATGTATCTTTGTGGACTCTTCTTGTGTTAGACACTGTACCCTCCCCTGCTTCTGGGGCTATGCCCTGCCCATTATCCCCTACTCTCTTCTGCTCCCATGGGACAGTAAGCCAGGCCGTGGGTTGGGTGGATGGATGCTCCTCAGGTATGAGTGTAGTGTGGCTCCCTCCTTGGCTAATTGGGTGGCTGGGGGGAGAGGCAAGGTGTTTGTTTTCTCTCCCTGAGTGCCTCGAGTCACAGAATGGACTGGCGTGGATTTCCCCTGTCGTCTCATCATCTGCAAGGCACCTGGGCTCTCCCAGGTTCTGCCACTTTCTTAAACCCACACAGAACTAACTGGCTGGGTCTGGGCAGAATGGTTGGGGATTGTACTAAGAGGATACCTGGGTACTGTTTCTATTGAAGTAATGGAATTTCATCAAGTAATTCTTGCCTCAGGACTCGGTATTGTGTGTCAGGACACCTCTTTTAAAAAGAGACATCTTGCTTCAGTGACTACAAGTGATAAGAGAATCTTCTGCATCCTTAAGTACAGATGTTGGGGAAAGTTTTTAATGGATATGGCTCTTGAAGTTTGTTCTGTCTGATATAGGAATGAATTAGTGTGGGTTTAATTTAGGAATAGTGTCTCTACTGGGTATTGCAGAGACACTTGTGATACCACAGGAAAATGCTGCAGAATAGTTCTGATGACTCTGCCTGTTTAAGGACTCACTGACGAGTCCCTGTACTAGAGCTGGTAAGGAAGGAGGCAGTTTTCTCCCTTGGGAGATGATGATTTTGGAGGTGCCAACGCATTTCTCTCGCTATGAGGAGGGGGGAGCAGAGGCGCAGGCAGGTACTGTGCACCTCCCTCCCCACACCCCCCCCTCCTGCTCTGAGTGGGTGCCGTGCACCTCCCCTCTGAGTGAGGATCCCAGGGACTGCCAGGTGCAGCATTTGGTACTCGGTAGTTCTCTGCAGCTCTGCACTGTCCCGGCCGCTTTGTGGCTCGCAAACAGGGCTTGCTAGCTGAATCCAATGCCTCTGCTTAGCTGCCCTCTGGGCCACCACCACAAAGGACATCAGTGGGGTGCAATGGGAGCTCACTTTGTCCTCTGCATCCTCAGCGGTGCAGATTCTCAGTTGCTTCCGCACAATTTAATTATGACCAAAGCACCCTGCAGTTTCCCAGCCCCAAGGCACGGATGTCTCCTCTGTGCAGACAGGGAACCGAGTTGGAGAGAGTTGAAAGGCCAAATCCATAAAGCCACTTCAGTACCTGACAAGAGGTCCACAGAGTTAGGAAAGAATATTTCAAGTGCCTACAGGTAACCCACTTAGTTCCTGTGGCACACTGGGGTTTTATGCCCCCTCATGACAGTACCTGATTTTCTTTGTGTTTGTTCTCTCTTAACTCTACTCTACACATAAATGTGTAGACACTTAGGCTTCCATGGAAAGGAGAGGTTTAACACCTGATAACCTTGTTTGGTGGATGGGTTAGCCTCCAACAGGATGCTTGTAACTGAAAACTCTCTGCTTTATACCCAGTGATAAGCTTGCAGTCATCCTGCTATCAGGATAGTCATTGCTATCAGGAACCACCTTGTTATCACTGGAGTGGTGAATAGCTTACTGTCGCATCTGCAGGGCCAAAGCCTGAAGTACTGGCTAAGGTTTCCATCTAAGCTGAACTCAAAGGAAACCTAGCTGAAAAGACGGGCAGCAGTGAGCGAGTAGATGAGGCTGCTGTTTTATGAGACTCGGCCTCTTTAGGGTCAGATGTGACTCAAGTCTTCCTGGGGAGCAGAAGTGTGCATGTATGTATTTGGGAGAGGGAGGGAGGTGAAATACAAACCACTTCAGAGCCGAGAGCTAGCTGCAAAGCTGGCTGAAACTGTGCAAGAGGTGTGTGTGTTACACCTTCTGTGTGGGTGTTAAACACGTGGCTTGCTCCATCAGTGCCTTATGGTCCTTGAGTTGGGAGGTTAATTCAGTAGGAGCAGATCCCCAAGGCAGCAGGTTTTTGAAATGCTCCTAAAGACTATTTGGTCTGGGAGACCAGACTGTGAGGACTAATTTAGAGGTGATAACTGAACATGCCCCAAGAAAAGGGAGAGTGCTGAAGTTCTAACATGAGTCTAACTGACATGGAGTCTAACATGACTTTTTTTTTTTTTTACAGCAAATTGAAAAGTACAAGTATCATGTAGCTTCATTTGCTGTAGGTGTGCCGTTCCTGCCCACCCCCCATAAAACACTTCTTTTCTGCTCTCAGCCTCTGAAACAAAAGAAAATTGGACAGATCACAGAAACGCAATTATGGTAGCTGCAGCAGCCAAATCTTTCCAAGGACTTTTCAGAGTCTTGCAGCACCTGAACCAAACTGAGTAAGAATGTTCCTGGCTATAACAAGTTTCAAAAGAGATTTGGTAGTGTTTTCAGATACAGATCCCAAAATTTAAAACCTAAGTCCTTATTTAAACCCAAGCATTTCTAGGTTCTGTATATGCTACCTCAAATACTTGCTTAGTACCAGTATGAGGTGAAAAGAACGGAACTTTTACTGAAAGTTTCTCTTGTTTTTCACTGAAGGCAATTTCATTTAGTAGTACATCTATAGCACAAAAGCCAGAAAAATGAAGCTTTTTAAATGAAGCCTTTTAGAGACTTTTTAATAATACTCTCGCTTTTTTCCTGTTCTGCAAAATGTTGTAAAATGGAAAAAAACCCTTTTATCTCTGTAAAAAAGATCTTTAAGATTAAGGGGCATTTTGAGGAAAAAAAAATCCTAAAATGAATTTATGGCATTTGACAACTTCTGCTTTAAAAGCTTTATTTTAAGGGAACGGTTCTCACAGATAGAGGAAGCATTGTCCTTGGACTAGCATGGTACAATAAGGGTGCCCTCTATGGGTGACTGGGTCCAGAAATAAAGCGGAAAGCATCTTCCCACAGTAATCCAGCCAACTGGGAAACATGGCAATGTCACAGTGGCCAAGGTGAGAGTGTAGTGACTGGTTTGTTTAGCTCTGGAATTAGAGGTTGACAGCACACTCGACTGTCAGTATGTATATATATAGGGGGGAACTGTGAGTATGTATATATTAAGGATTGGACTAGATGGCCATTAAAGGTCCCTTCCAACCCAAACCATTCTATGATTCTGTGATATATACACTTACGGCCTTAAAGATATAGGTGAAATGCTGTACACTGAGAGAGGAAATAACTCCCAGAAAGCACTTTCATCTTACTTGTGATACTTTTTTTCAGAAAATGCTATCAAAATCAAAAGAAGAGACAGACCACTGGCATAGGCATATACTGCATTGGTTTAAAAACTGAGATGCTTTCTTGCTTAACCTTTTGTTTCCAGTTTTTCCTGTTTCCGCAGGTCACAGTAGCACAGGGAACTAAAAAAATATTGAGGAAAATACAAAGTACTTTTAAAAGCTAGTGTGAGTTGAGTAGGGCATGTGGTGTAGGGCATGAAGCTGTAGCTTAGTGTTTTTCCTCACCTGCAAGATCTCAAACTGTCATGAATTCCCAGGATGAAATTGTTAGTTATCAGCAATGTGCCTATTATCCAACTTTTTCCTCTAACTTAAATTCAACAATCCTTCAACTTCATTGATTCTTTGACTTATTAACACAATGTCATTTTCTCAAGTAATAGGCATACAAGCTGATTTTTCTTTTTCATTTTTTTCTTGGTTCATCAAGGCAGAATGTCTAATAAGCATGTTCAAAGACAGAAAAATCATAAAAAGACACCTCCCCCCAAAAATATGTAACTAATTCAGGTCCAGAGTGTGGCAAGAAAAGCTATAAAATGTGCTCAAGGAAAATGGATGTGAACCTGAGCTGGAAAAAGGAATTTAAAATTAAATAAAGGGCAGCTATCGATAGTGTATGTGATTAAGGGTAGAATCTTATCTAAATTATAGAGCAGCAGTCCAGAATTACTGCATCATTTACAGGTAATTAAATCAATGAAGTGATTCAAGATGTGAACTGGTGTCACTGAGATCAAAATCTAGTAGGTCAAGAGAGTGGTTGTTTAGAACATGGTGCTGTCAAAGGGGAGAATCCAAATTCAGTACTGAGCTTGCTGGCTGATGGTATTTGGGTGCTTGTAACTTGAATACATTGCTGCTGAGCTTCCTTAGATTTCATAGAACTATTCTTTTCCTAAGAGCTATTCGCTCCTGTATTTCAGCTCCTTACCTCAATGTATTGCATAAAAAACCCAGAAGGCACAGAGTCATTTTCCCAGTAAAAGCATACTTTTTGGGGGGACCACACCAAACCACAGAAGCCCTTTTCTGGATATTGGCCCAGATAGTTTTCACTCCAAACTTGATTTTCCCTCCAGAAGTTGGAAAATCTCCTCCCTAAGCGGAGAGAATTTCAATGGCAGTGTGAAAGTTTTAGGAGGCTAATTATGGACAATTGAAAGCAGGGAGTAGGAATGGGAATACTTAGGTGACCTTAATTCCAGCTGTCACTATTACATGGCCTTAATGAAACTCTCATGCCATTACATGCCTTTGAAATTGGTCGCACTAGCCATAAGCATGGTACTTTAAATCCTGACGTTTTCCCATGTATTATTCCTCTTAATTTCTTTTATCCGAAAGACCAACCTTTTTAGGAACTGCTGTGCAAGGTCAGTTACTTCTCTGTTGCAGCTGACGCCTCCAAGAACCATCCAGCTGAGCTCCGTATTTTAGTGCAAGGTCAGATAGTGCTTTACTCATCTGCCAGCTTTAGCAGTCCAGTAAGTTTAAACTCTGTGAAGAGTTTGTGATACCGTTTGCAGATGTATGGGATCACACCGCTCCTGCCTGCCGTGACATGTCGCTGCCTTTGTGTATGTGTGGTTTTGGTTTCCAATAGGAAAGTTTCTGATCTTCTGGTTTGCTGGAGGCCTGTGGATCATTACATTTGCTTTCTTTCAGGTCCATTTTTTTTTCACCTCAGGCAAACACTGCTCAAGTAATTGGCCTCTCTGTTTCCTAGGGGAGTGTGATGTCCACATCCTGGTTTGGGACAATGCATGGTTCAGTTTTTGCTGCCCCTATCTGTCTCTCTCCTCCTGCCCTCTCTCCCCCTAATCTCTGGTAGCGATCCCAACTAACCCCTCAGTTGAAACCTGGGCCGGAGATTTGTCAGGTTCTCAAGGGAGCTTCTACAGGATTTGCATTATGGTCAGCTCTGGGGGATCTCAGCAGGCTGAGCTGTAAATTGGATGCAAACTGGCCAGCAAGTTGGGTGCTAGGTACGCAATTAACACAACCAATTAGCAGTAATTCATATTGCATGACTGCCACAAAACTGGAGAGAGTCACTGAGCCAAGTGGTATGTTCTCATTAATATTTATGGTCAAAAAGCTTTAAAAATCACTAATAATAGGCTTTGCATGCTAAAGAGCTAGTGAGGCAAGAAGAATAATATAGTATGAGGATAGCTGTTGAAGGACTAAACTGGCGGCAGGGAAAAGAGCAATAGTATTGAGCAACAAGAGGATTTGTGCTCCCAAACCTACTGAATGCTTTGGAACATCCTACGCAAGTAATTCAGTGGGTTCAGCAAATATGCCAGAAGAAAGTTCTGTCAAGCTAGATTTAAGATAACCTTTTTGCTAAATCCTGTTACCCTGCATGCAGTGGCAGAGGAGCATGTGGTGGGAGAAAGCAAGGGCTGACACAGCTGACCTTGCTTGGTCACCTTCAGACCCAGCTACGCATCTGGGCAAGCCCAGCTCGTGTCAGCTCTATCCTACGCTGTCGCATGTGACCTACTTCCAGAGCTTGGGGTTTTTTTGGGTCCCAGGGAGGCAGGGCATATTGGGTGGCTATGAAATCATGAAGATTTTAGGTTGCTCACAGGCCTCAGAGGGTTGATCATGGTGTGACATGAAAAAAAGAGGATAATGATGAGTTATTCAAGATATGACAGGAAAACAAGTCGTGTTCATCAAGGTGTAAAGCAACGTCTGGCTGCATGGAACAACGAAGAATTTCTTTTGTGGCTGGGTTTGTACAGGTGCATCTTTGGTACCAGCCTCTATTAGTTGCTATATGGGCATAGAAGGACCAGTGTTCAGGACTGAAGTCCAGTTCGTCTTAAAAAATTATACTGCATGTAGAGAAGTTTTGTAAAAAGGACAGAGGATATGAAATTGAGGAAATACCAGATGTCATTAAGCTTAACTTAAAGAAAATCTTGTTTGGACGAATGCTAGAATAAAGGCTGTCAGGAAAATGCTGCTCACTTGAAAGGAGCAGGACTTGGCACTTAGTTAATAATCTTAAAGACCCTGCCTGCCGCAGCAACTGTCACCACTGAGCAGTTGCTAGACAAGGGCCAGGAAAAGAAGCGAGGTGCACTGAATCAGTGGTGCGTTTAAGGGATCGGGTCATGGCAGCACTTCTGAGTGGCTGTAATCAAAGCAAAATGCTTAAAATGAGTGCAGATGCTTCTTCCAGGCAGGACTGGGTGCCACCTAGTTACCAGACAAAGTTCTAGTTGCTTTTGCTTCCAGGGTTCTGACTCAAGCTGAAAAGGAAGCTATAAGCAGGCGGGAGAGAAATGTTTACTGTTTGATATGGATGTTTGATATGGCTTTATCAGAAGATGAACAGTAAAAACATGAGACAGAACACTAATCTGTGAAAGTTATTATCTGCAGGCATCTTGCTATATGTTTTCCTCTAATATAAACTCTGTATGAATATAAGGATTACTGTTAATAATTCAGGTTACCAACATCATCACTGAAGGAAAGAGGAGATTTGGGACAGATTCATGTATGTCAAACAAATTCATCAGCGGGTGAGAGATGGGGCCACAGTGCAGAGGTTTGGCTAGCATGTCTTTTCCGATGAAATACAGCAGATTACAAAAGCAGATCAAGTGTGACGGTGTTAAAGGCCCTGCAGGGATCACTGGAAACAAAACAAGCTGTTTCTTTTTTTTTTTTTTTTTAATCTATTGGTGATGTAGTACTAAGGCAACTCTAAGGAGGGGAAAGATAGTGACAGTATGTAACAGGAAAAGTGGCTATTTTCTTATTCAGATATGAAATTCTGAAAGAGAATGGAAGTAACACAAATCCAGTAATTTTGGTATCATTTAAAATCATATGCTTACTGTTCTCGCCATAAAAGTACCTAACATACCTTTTGGATTGAGTTTTCTGTTGCTGATAGTTCAGTTGCATTTGGAGTCCTTAGATTATTTTTGTAAAAAGCACTGTGTGTAGTTCTGTTTTGTCAGATGCCACTGGAAATCTTTGCCTTTGCTGCAGCACGTGGTGTTCCTGATCAGACCATATAGAACATCTAGGAAGTGGTCCACGGTGAGGAGAAAAGGAGAAAGCGGAACATATCAGGAATACACAAAACACAATCACGTGAGCTGCTCAGGCTGTAGCAAAGATACACAAGAGAATGGCTGACAGAAGTAAGGATCCCTGTATCTGCTGCAGAAATGCAGGCGGGAAAGTGTAGCAAAACCACTTGCAATCTCTGAGATGAGATAGTACAGATAGCTTGAAAACACAGTTGCCAGGAGGAGATAAAGGATTCAGGAATGTCATATTGACTTAACCTTTCCTCGCAAGGGATTGTGAATTCTTGCCCTCTTCAGTCCCAAGCTTAAAGTCAGCCTGCTTTCTCTTTACTGTTAGCGATGTAGAAGCTTGAGGTGTACCTCAGCCCAGCTCTCTTGTTTGCAAAGCACTCTGCAAAGAAGTCCCTGTCCCAAAAATCCCAGAAGTTCTGAGGCAGTGCAGCCAAAGATAGCACATGCCATTGCATGTCACAAAGCTGGCAGTGCTGCTTAACGACATGCTTCTGCTTACACAATCATCAGTGAAGCAGTTAACACTGTGACAGAAACGATAAGCAAAGGTTATTTAAAAAAAAAAAAAAAAATAAATTTTTGTCTGAGGGCAAATACTTCCAATAAGCAAGGGTGGTGGTGGAACAGGATGCAGAGTTATAGGAAACAAAACACTTCTGCATTTCTAACTGCATGCCTCATAAAATGCAGTGGTAACAGCTGGCAATCTGCAAAGTGACAGGATAAAGCTCATTCTGCATATATACAGTAGCTTGTTGCAGTTGATATATTTTTTTCATAGAATTTTGTCTTTTCCAAATGCCTAAATAATTCCAGATAACTTCCAGTAAACAGGAAGACAAAAGATCAGCTCAATGCATGAGGACAGGCTGTGAGAGTTGGGGTTGTTCAGCCTGGAGAAGAGAAGGCTGCGGGGAGACCTGATTACGGCCTTTCAGTACCTAAAGGGGGCCTATAGGAAAGGTGGGGAAAATCTTTTCAGTAGGGCCAGCTGTGACAGGACAAGGGGGAATGGCTTTAAACTAAAACAGGGTAGGTTTAGACTGGATATAACGAAGAAATTCTTTACAATGAGGGTGGTGAAACACTGGAAGGGGTTGCCCAGAGAGGTGGTGGAGGCCCCATCCCTGGAAGCATTCAAGACCAGGTTGGACGGGGCTGTGAGCAACCTGATCTAGTTAGTGGTGTCCCTGCTCACTGCAGGGGGGTTGGACTAGATGACCTCTAGGGGTCCCTCCCAACCCAAAACATTCTATGATTCTATGACCATTAAGAACTTTTCTTTTTTTCCTTACTAATGTATGCTTAAAATCACCTGAAAATAATAAAATGTGCAGTTTTAATCTTGAAATTGTTCTGCTTTGGTATCACTGTGTAATGGCATGAGGCTTCATCTTATGACAGCCAAAGCTGGAAAGAGGGGCTATGTTTTCTTTGGGAGGAAACACCCCCAGACTTCATGCTTGCATGCTTGTTTCTGTATCTGAAAGATTTCAACACACTAGAAGTTTGAGAACCATTATTTTTTTCTTTCCTTTAGAAGACAGAAAATCTGGAGGTGGAGCTAAATCAGACAGCCTTTATGGGCTAAAAACTACAAAAAAGGCAACTTGCATGATTTCATGATTTCGTAAAGCATTTCTACATAGTTTTTCCTGTGCTGCATTTGATGTTTACAGGATATGTTCGATTTACTGGACCTTGCTGATAGGAGGAACTGCATAACTCACTAGTGACTTTGCTGTTTCTCAATACTTCAGTGATCCTCAGCCATTCCTGGCAGAATTTCATGCCATGTTATAGCATGCTGCGCTGTCTCAGGTTGATCATGCAATCTTGAGACAACATTCAGCCTAAAGCAGGATGTGGTTAAGCAGGAACCAGCAAAGATGTCACTTGGGGATTGATTCCTTATGAGTCTTAGATTTCCAATTTCTGATGAGAATTGCTTGACAATTTCCCTAGTGTGTGGCAAATCACAAGGGTGTTTGGGGGGTACATTTGAGACCTCTGGTCGTTTTGCTATAAATTTCTACAGGACCAAGGACTTATCCTTGGTCCTGTAGAATTCTGCTAGAGAGAATTCTGCTAGAATTCTCAAATTCTGCTGTATCAGAAAGGACCTCTACAGGAGAGGCACCGTGCAGAGCACAGCAAGCTGTACCCTCTCTGTGGGCCATCTTTAGGAGACTGTGCTTTGGGACACTGCAGCAGTGTGTTTCAAGGATGTTTATAAATATCCCTCATTACGCCTGGGAGGGGACGGGGCAGCACTGTGGTGGCACACTGATGTAGTCGTAGGATATTTAGAAAAGCTAGTTAACTTTATGATGTGCCTTGGGTCGAATGGGAAATGGTTAGGAAAAGCCTGTGGCAAATGTTGGCTAGAGGCTGGGCTGGATTATGTTTCTTGGCTCAGTAAGCTGTGCGTTTGTAAGTAACTGTTGTTTTCTGAATGCTCCTTCCAGCAATATGTCCATTTCCCTCCTTTTTTGTTGTTATCTTATATTTTTCTTTTTTCAACAGATCGACAAGACATTTTACAATTCCATTTTAAGGAAAAAATACATCCGTTCACGCTTAATCAGAGTGAGGTATGTGAGATTATAATAAATGCACGCAGCTGAGATAAAATGAAATGTACACCAAGCCCAGCTAGAGAGCCATTTGATCTGATTCAGTAAAGCGTATTTCATGTAAGACCAGAGCATAATCCCCAAATGAGCGTAATCTTACTCTGAACCATGCCCTCCTTTGGATCTTGATGCAGAAGATAAACTTCAGTCAGTCCAAATTCTGTACAAGTTTGGGTTCAGATCTTGAGCAAGCTTTAGCTAATAAAGCAGGTATAATTTGAACTATCCAAAAATAAAAAGCATTTTCAAAACTATTTCCTTCACTATAATGCAGATGCTATTTTACTTCCAGTATTGCTACTGTGCTGGGCTTGTCAGGTAAAACCAAGCATGGCTGTGCTGGTTTAGAAGGTCCCACTTGTCACTGTTGTGTCTCTAAGAATGGGCCTAAGTAGGTGCCTAGGGAACAGTAGCAGCACAAGAGACACATATAGTAACTGCTTCTTGGTATGTTCCCTACCTCCGGCTATTTACCACTTGGGATTTCCTGAAGTGGTTATTTAGCAGCCCCTGGTGGAGTTATTTTCTGAGGACTTAGAATCGTAAAATCACTTAGGTTGGAAAAGACCTTTAAGATCATCCAGTCCAACCGTTAACCTAACGCTGCCATTACTTGTCCAGTCTCCCCTGGACTCCTGAAATTCATGCACCTCAATCCTTTAGTAAGGAGTTACTTGTGAAGAGCCACCTTCTTTGGATCATTCAATGGCCCCTAGTTCTTCTGCCGGAAGAGGATGATGAAAAGTTGATCTCTATCCCTCTTCTCCATGCAATTAGTGGTATCGGACACTCCCATCATATCCCTTTTCTCTCCTGTATGCCATGAGCTCTACTCTTTTTTTTTTTTTCTTTTTTTTCAGTTGAAAGTCCCAGCCTGCTCAGCCATTCTTTGCAGGAACTGTTCCTTATCACCCTGCTCCATGTCTTTTCCAGGTCTGCCATGCCTGGTTTTTGAGATGAAGGGATCAGACCTGTGGTTGGGATTATCATTGAGCAATGTTGGGTTTTTTTTTCCTCTTTATTCTCTGTTCATTTGTCAATAATACCTACTGTTTGATTTGATTTTTTTGACCACTGTTGAGTGCTGAAAATGACCTTTTTATAGAACTGTCTATTGTAATACTAAGGCCTTGTTCCTGAGTGACAGTGCCCATTGCTTTGCAAGTAAACCTTGAATGCCTTAATAATCACGCGCTAAAGCTGCAAGACTAATGACAGCAGCCTCAAGATCTTATTCTTGTGAATGTATTTCTCATTGTTCTGCAGTTTGTGAATCCTGCCTCCCATTCTATTTTAGCTTAATCCCCAGTTAGGCAAATCACACAAGTAATTAGTTGAATGTAGCTTTAGAAATATTTTTCGACACTCTCTAGAGTGGTATATGCATAGACAAGGCGATTTAAGGATCTGAGAAGCCAATCTGTAGGGAGAAGTAATACTTCTTCATTACTTCTTGTTCCCAAGGGCAGACTGAGGTATTTGCTGTGATGTTTGCCATGTTAGATGCGAGACTTGTATGTGCCAAAGTTTGTTTGATTTTTCAAATATACAAGCTTTATGCGTCTTCAAGTGCTCAGACTGCAAGCTCTTTTAAGCAGGGTCATTGTTGTGAATTTGCTTGGAAAGTACTGTGCATATTTTTTGGCTCGGTATAAACAATGCACTAGTAGTAATGCCCACTGCTCACTGAGAAAGACAAAACAAATCTTGACTTGGTGCCTTTGGCTCTGGACCTTTGCTATATAGTGAGTGATTCAAGGCGAGCTGTACTTATCTGAGAGTTTCGAGAGGTGTGGTGTGCTTGCAAGAGTTGATACGGTAATTCCAGTGTGGCACAGCACAGGAAGGGGAGTGGGGGGAGAGGTGAGGGAACACCTCAGAAATGCAGAGCAACACCCACAGTTGGATCAGATAACATCTGGAAAGTAAACAGCATGGCAATCACACTGAAGTTGGCACAAAGGGAAAAAACAGCCTGTTGGAAAGTTCATGAATAGCTACTCAATCTCAATTATGAGATCCCTGAGGCAAGGAACGTGTCTTTCTGCTCAGCTACCAAACACTTAGCATGCCTTGGTGTGCTCATAACACGTGGCCTTTTACTTGCCCTTCACTCGTGATAGAATCATAGAATGTTTGGGGTTGGGAGGGACCCCTAGAGGTCATCTAATCCAACCCTGTGCAGTGAGCAGGGACACCACTAACTAGATCAGGTTGCTCAGAGCCCCATCCACCCTGGTCTTGAATGTTTCCAGGGATGGGGCCTCCACAACCTCTATGGGCAACCCCTTCCAGTGTTTCACTACCCTCACTGTAAAGAATTTCTTCCTTATATCCAGTCTAAACCTATCCTCTTTTAGTTTAAAACCATTCCCCCTTGTCCTGTCACAGCTGGCCCTACTAAAAAGATTTTCCCTGTCTTTGCTATAGGCCCCCTTTAAGTACTGAAAGGCCGCAATCAGGTCTCCCCACAGCCTTCTCTTCTCCAGGCTGAACAAGCCCAACTCTCTCAGCCTGTCCTCACAGGAGAAGTGCTCCAGCCCTCGGATCATTTTAGTAGCCCTCAGGAATGTCTGTTTCATTTTAGCTGTGTGTTCCCTTCAGAGATCATAGCCTGACTGCATGACTTCTGTATAAGCTACCTGCCTTCTATTTTTAATTTTCTTATTTTTCCTTTATATAATTACAAATTTCCAAGATAGTGAAAGCTAACTGGAGGATCTTGTCTTTTCCTTTCCTGTCTGAACGATGCGTAAGACAGACCAACCTGCTTTTAGCTCGCCCCCTGTATGAAGCAACCGCGATTCCACCTGTTGTGAGTTGTGTCATTGCTTCTTGGCTCAGGTAGGAGGAGGCACAGGAGAGAAGGTTCTCCATACATGCTCTTATCTTCCCTGTGTAATGACCAAGGATAAGCCATCTGCAAGCACAGAGCAAGATTTACTATACCAGATTAGACACCTTGGTCTTTGTAGTCTAGCATTCAGTCTCTTGCAGTATCTGATGCTTTAAGGAAAAATAAATACTACTACCAGGTGAATTCAGTCTGTTAGAAGATTTTTCTTCCTTTTCTTTCCTCTGATCTTGCATCAGAACTGTGGAATTGTGTGTCCCAGTGCAGGTGTCGCTTGTACTTTTCAGTGAGATGTTAAAGGCCCCTGTTGTGGCCCATCTCTTGGACTGTGGTAACTAGGTTGTGGATATGCTGCTGAGTTTCCTTTATTGTTGCATAATGTGAGGTTATTAGTCACATTCTCCCAAGAGGTTGCAGTGGTAAAATTGGGTTGTGTGGCGTTTCCCCTTTGCTCAAGTACCTTTGTGGTGACGATTAAAAATTTTTTACTGTGTGTGTATGGGGCCCTGGAAAGGTCTACCTAGATACCATTAACCATTCTGAAGTGCTGCATATCCAGCTTTTCATCGCAACCAAATCAGTTAATTCCCTCCTGCTCTTGTGTCCCAAGCATGTAGTCAGTGACTGCTTTTTAGACTCCATTACAACATGGGCCTGGCCATTTGTTCACAGAGACCATCATGCCTAAGATGTGTGTGACCATTCAGCATTTGCTTGGATTCCTTTTGGTGATTCCTTCTCTCAAAAAATGTACAAAATGTTCAAAAATGTATCTAATCCTTTATGTTGCATTGCCATTGCTAGAGTAGCTAAGATAAAAACTAAGAAATGCAGAAATGGGCTGAAGGTAACCAGACTCTTTCGTTGGTTTGTAGCCCAGACGCTGATGGTGTGATGGCAGAGGCTTTGCTCACATTCTGGTTCTCCGCTACGGATTCTAGAGAAGCATTGCGAGAAAGAGTTGAAAGGATCTTACGGAGGGGCCTGAAAAAATACACAGGGCCCCTGCAAATACATGTCAGATCTTCTACCATCTCAAGTAAGTATATTACATCTCTCTTAAAAGTAGTTCTTACCCTTTTCTGATTGATGTGACTTAATTTTTCCCTTCTGATGATGACTGTTACTGAGTCTGAATGACAATCTTTCCTGCTCATTAAGTTAGAACAAAATCAGTGGCAATGTATAAACCCCTCCTAAGTTTTTTAAATATGTCTTAAATATGGATAGACAGGAGCAGTTGCTTTACGGCCTTGCAGTACAGCATTAGCCTTCCTCCAAACTGCGGTACCAACCTTGTGCTACTATTGGGGTAAAGAGTAGGAGCCTCACCACAGTGCTTTGGTACACAGCAATGCAAACATGCTCCCTAGGCCTTTGCACTTTCAGGCTCCTCAGAGAAGCAGAAACGATGCTAGGATGACAGTTGGTAAACAGCCAATGCACTGAAACAGTAGTATTTGGTGGGAGGATCAAAATCCTTCCAGATTCCCCAGAAGAAAGGAAAGAAAGGGAAAATGTTCTTATCTATGTGACTCCTCAGCTAGGGATCTAGCCGCTTCTTTGCAAAGCAGACCTGCATCTGCAGGATATGAACATTAACAGCACTGTCTTTTTGATTTAGTGAATCAAAATTTGATTTAGTGATTTAGACACTGAAAGGCGTGTGTCCATCCTCTTCTACATTTCCGATCTGTTAGGGAATTTTTGTGCATGCTTTAGTGTCTTGTCTCTGACTTGGCTTCAGTTATTGTCCTGGTTTCAGCTGGGATAGAGTTAATTTTCTTCACAGAAGCTAGCATAGTGCTGTGCTTTGGATTTAGTGCTAGAAGAATGTTGATAACACACTGATGTTTTTAGTTGTTGCCAAGCAGTGCTCAGACTGCTCAAGGACTTTTTGAGCTTCTCCTGCTCGGCCAGGTGCATAACAAGCTGGGAGTACAGCACAGCTAGGACCCAAACTGTCCAAAGAGCTATTCCATACCATATAACGTCATGCTTGGGGGGGTTAGTCAGTCAGGTCGGTCGAGTCGGTCGGTCGGTCGCGGGCAGAGTGGTCGCAGCTCGGGCTGAGTGATCGCGGCTCGGGGGGAGTGATCGCTGCTCGGGACGGGCTGGGCATCGGTCAGCGAGTGGTGAGCAATTGCATTGTGCATCACTTGTTTTATATATTCTGTATATTTTCTTACCATTATTATTATTATTATTATTATTGTTATTCTTCTCTCTTATTAAACTGTCTCTATCCCAACCCACGGGTCTTACTTTTTTTTTTCTTTTCTCCGATTCTCTCCCCCATCCCACTGAGGGAGGGGGGGAGTGAGCGAGCGGCTGCGTGGTGCTTAGTTGCCAGCCGGGTTAAACCACGACAGTTATTCACAGTCAGCACTTTTTCTGGGTGTCAGACTTTTCAAGAATGAGTTGCTAGTTGAAAGGAAGGGGCAGATACTTGCCCCATTTGTTTTTGCAGACCTTCCGCTTACTCCTAGCACAAGGGTGGGAGTACAGCACATGGGTGGGTACTTGCTGCTTGCTTTTCCACACTAGACTATCTAAACCAGCAGAGATCAGCAGAGCCCAGATGGCTGTGTTGATAGAACAAGAAGCCTGGGCCAGATTCCATGATGGATAGATCCAGACTTCCTCCCACTCAGAAATGACCAGGAGCAACCTCTTGTTCTCCCTCTTAGTGTTTGAACTGGGCACACTGTATTGCTGCAATGCAGTGAAACTCAAATATGAGCTGTCACACCCCCACTGTTTCTTGATGGGCCAACCAGTCTTCTCCACTGGAATGGCTCAGGATGATAGGCGACATCCCTGTGGGCAAAGAATCACCATTTCTCTGCAGTGTTGTTTATATGCCAGTAGTTCCTGTTCAGCAAAGTGCACATGTAATTTCTCCTAGGTAGAAATAGTGTGTGGGCAGCAGCTAGAAAGATTCAAGGAGGGATTTTTTGGGGTTTTTTTGAGGGGGTGGTTGTTTTTTTGTTTTGTTTTTTTAAGATAGTCAGGTCACAGTTCAGTGACTTTTGAAGCTTCAGTTTAATTTGGTGCCTTACAAAAAGGATAAAATTGGAAGGAGTACAAAAATTCTTGCTAGAAAAGGACTGTGATCTCATTGAGTTACCTGATTAACTGCTTTTATTCAGTCTGGTAAATGTGGGAGGTGACTCAATACTCTGTTTTATTTGACCTTGAACTGCAGCAGGGCTGTTACAGTAATGTACTAGTTGTGAGTTAAAAAAATTAGCTGATATAATTGAATCACAATATTTTCATTAAATACGTGGTCTCAACAAAAGATGGCATCTCTGCATTGCTTTGATAAAGCTGTATGATAAACTTTGTATTGCTTTTCTTGGCTCTTCCAGCCTAACCGTAAAACACTGACTATGCAGGTCTACCACAGGACTAGCATTGTGCAACGGTTACACATGACACAAAGGAACATTAACAATACCTTCTCATTTCTAGGAGACAACAATAAAAGATTCCTTTTGGATCCTTCTTTACTAATAGGATTTCAGGAGTGCTGTGAGGCTTAGGCAAGCTCCTGTTGGTGCTGCTGTTTAAGAAAACCAGGTCGACTCCAGTGAAGTGTACAGAATGGAGCACTCCTATGCTTAGAGGAGATGCAGGTGTCAATTTATAAAGATCATCTTCTTCCTCATACCTGAGAGAAGTGACAATTTTCAACAGATCCTGGAAGCCCATAGAAGGATCTAGGTTTTGCATTTCCCACCTCTCTCTCTCCTCCTGTGAAATATCCTGCCCAACATTAATTAGCATTTAAACCAAGGAAAGCTGAGAAGCCCTAGATATTTTTTCACACTCTGCAGCACCTTTCTAAATCTTGCCTCATTGTAGCTTTGATGGCTTTGCCAGCTGGAATCCTTGTTTATCTTGAGGCAATCTCAGAAATTGTCATAATGGTGTGTAAAAAATAACCTGTTCATTGTAATCACCTTTATCAAAAGATTCTAATTTGGGGGCTGTGATATAGCTTAGTTTAGCTAAGCATAGCTAACTTGTGGAACAAATCCAGGTGAGGCACTTATTTACATTGCATGCTAGGAGGGTCTGATAAGGAGAACCTCCTTAAGTCTTCCTCCCAGCATCTAATCATCTTGTTGTTCAACACCATGTCTCAACCTGCACTTCACTCAGAAGTATTTGCCTTGAGGATCAGCTCCAACAAACTCCTGTGAATTGGGTGCAACACTTGGGATCTTCAGCTGCAGTTCAGGGCAGCAGGACAAAACTAAGTAGTCTGCCAAGACCAGGGGGTAGAACTTGCTTTGCCTCTTCATTCCTGAGGACTGGGAATAAAGAGGGGATAAAATCTAAACTGACAGTGTTTTATTAGTTCAGGGGTTTTTTTTGAAAAGAGAGAGAAACTTGATTGTACAAATGTGAAAAAATAGCAAGTGCGCAAACCTTAAAGGAAAAAAAAATAATAGTCTTTGATTTGTATCATCACTAAACAGTAGATGTTCTTTACATAGGGCTGCAAAAGTACATTTGTATCAGGGTACCTTCAGATGTGTTATTCCTCAAGTCCCTGCTTTCTGATTTAGCCAGACTTCATAGTCCCCTGGTCAAGGATAGTGGTATCTCCAGACATCCACTATATCTTTGATAGAAAATAGGAGGTGATCAAGATCTCTGCATTTGTGTACAAACCTCACTGGAAGCCCAAATATTTTTCAGTGGAGAATCAAGCAAACTAAGCCCTAGCTTCTCCAAACAGCAGTGTCAAGGGCCAGCAAAATGAGCTATCAAAGTCAGGTGACTTGGAAGCACCCACATTAGGACTTGCTCTTCCACTGGCACTGGAAGAAGAAGGTGTCACTGTTTGTCCTCTGTATAGTTCTGGTGCAAAAGAGATCTCCTACGAGGCTGATGTTTCTTTTTCCCCAGGGTTTCTTGGTTAGAAGTAGTCACCTCACAGCCCGGATCCCTATTGAGTAAAGTGTAGAGCAGCTTGCCAGACTATTTCCCTTTGTCAGGTATGTTGGAAGTCTCCCAAAATGTATTTTTGGGAATGTACTTCTGACGTCAGAAAGGAATTGGTTGCAAGATCACTGGCACTGTTCAAAGTGAGTAGGAAGTGTTCCCACCTGTTGCACAGCCAAGGGTTTTGACCATGAACAGTGAGTCATGAATTGGTTTTGATCAACAAGTCAACTGCTACTGTTTCTATTCATCTGGCATCCAGGGCTTGCTAAAGCTCCTTACAAAGTACAAGAACCTGGGCGACAGATTCTCACTTTTTATTGAGTCTTCTGTGGGAGACATGTGGATGAGTGTCTGACCTGGATGACTGAGGAATATTTTGTCTCAAATAATGTATGTAGCAGTTTGGGGTTTTGTACTTTACCAGCCACAACAGCAGCTTGGGGGAGTGGAACAAGACATGCATTTGTACACTGGGAAATACAGTGGAGATCTGACATTCTTTCACTTTGATGTCATTAGTTTGGCACAAGGTGGTACATGCCAGTGTTTGCAGCAGCCTAGAGAGGCTGACTGAAATGCAAGGGACTGAAATGTATTTTAAAATGAATATTTTGCAAGGACATGCTTGTGAGAAAGGAATTAAGCTGGAAATCATCCTGGCTTGACTTCTTAGATGACTCAGATAAGTTGATTTAATTAATTTTCTCAGTCAATTCTTGTTTTTCCCTTTCTCTGCCTTGTCTGCAGAGGTTGCAAGTGATTTGGGCTGCTGCTACTGTAGTGAGACCTTGATTGCAGCTGGGGCATGAGTGTATGTCAGGAAGAAAAATAATGCTAAAAACTGTATCACCGTGGGTACACGCTACAGAACTGGTATGTAGATCCTCATGTAGATCCCTCCTCGGGCTGCAGGATGCCCAGATGGAGGAGTTGTAAGTATGCTGTGAGGTGTGGACCTCTGTCTGTCCTCATGGACAGAATTAAGATGTGGTCAATGGGGGTGAGGGGGAGAAGTCAAGGATGTGAGGACAGGTACAGTGGACATAAGGAAGGGAAGGGCTGGGTGACAGGCACAATTAGAGGTACAAAGCCTTTGTCTTGTCTCTACCAGGCTACTCTCCCCTGTTGAAGGAATGAGAATTGCATCACCTGTATCTAAGCCATGTTTTGCTACTTCTTCAAGGGCGCATAACTCTATGGAGGTAATTCCTGTTGAGAGAGTGGTGAGAATATTGGAAGGTCAGCGGGGAGATGTTTTAGGTCGTGTGCGCTATGTGACCACACAAGAGCATGACTTTCCTGCTGAGCCCAAAGCTCATGTTTTGCCACCTTTCAGTAAACTCCTGCATTTCCTGTTGGGTACATTTTTTTGGAACATGACTGAATCTGCTGCTCACTGCTCTCATTCCCATTTCACCCCAGTACCTTGGGCCTTCAGGGTCTTTAACATAATTAAAGAGCATTAGAGCAGAGCTATTATCCCCCCTGCTGTCTGCACTGTGGGACAGATGTGCTCTGTGATGCTCCTCTCAGCTGCCCAGGTTGGTGACCTGCTGAAACTTGCCAGAGATCCTTTTTTTGCTTGCATGCACTGTCGTTACCCTAAATAATGCTGAACTGGGTGAGCCCCTGTCTTCTGATGCAGCTGGGAATTTTGTAATTCTCTCTCTTTTTGAGGAAGTTTTTATTAAACTGTGACAAAGGAGCAGTGGGGAAAAATGCATCCTCTGCTCCCTGGTGCATTTCACAAAGCTGTGCTTCAAATGCATGTCCAAGAATGCATTATTAGTACCAAAGTGTGTACTTTTTCTTATTTTTTTTATGTTTAAAATCCTCTCCTCCATACCCCGTTTAAGATAATCTCTACCTTGCCTTCTTTGTGTGAAAAAACAGCTTACACAAGCAAGATGTTGGGAAGCTGATATAATAGAGGATGGAACATGCAATTTGCCTTTGAAGCTAGCAGTCATACTATGACATATAGAAAATAACGGGTGGAAAACTTTGAAGAAAATTTCGTATGGGAATCAATGTCTGAAAAATTACATAATTGGATAAAGCTGTACCAAATTTTTAAAATGGATTTTTCATCTTTAATTTTGCAGCCATCTCTGGCCCTTTCCACACTAAAAAAGCATAATATGCCCTAATAATGCATTTGCTTGCCTTGCTTGAACTACTTCAATATAATGTCCGGTCCATTTATGTTACAGAGTTCTGCCTGTTATTTTCCTTTTAACATAAAGGTTGATCTCTGTGGCTAAAATTAATTGAGGCAGTGGACACAAGATTAATTCTTCTGATGCAGTGATACTGATATTATTTATAAACATGGCAAAGTGAGCACATTTTTCTGTAGGAATCCCTCAGAGATAAGTGGTCACATTCACTCTGCAGTTAACTACGAATCTGCAAAGGTTTAGATGGTTGCTAGATAGATCCACGGGTTTTGAACACTGAACCCCCTTAGAAATCCTGGCCTTAACTGGCTATTGCATATAAACAAGTACCAAAATAAAGATGCTTTCCTGCTGCTCTTTTCTTTCCGTGTTTGCTCAAACACGTGTGTTGAGAAGCAAAAAGAAGTTATTTACTGGTAAGTTATTAATCTTAAATAGTAACTGTAAGTCATTGTTCACATTAGTTGGAAATTAAGACCAATAATCTAAGTGTGTTTTAAGGTTATTCCATTTACTAAATATGCAAAATAACAAAATTGCTCGTCCAGTTAGAGAACAGAGCCCTCCTCTGAAAGATGGAATCCCTAAGCTGCGTTTCAATATATTGCTGTGATTTTAATTTAGACATTAGTTTTCTCTTTTAAGTTAGGCAAGCTTTAATTAAATAGCAAGTTCCATTTTATAGGTAGGCAATGCATGTTCAAGTTGAACTTGTTCTTGTTTACAGTGGAAGCCTGAACACTGTTTTCCTAAATGCAGCACAAACAACTATTTTTTCAGCTGTATGTGGTTGGGACAAGATATGACACTTTAATTGTTACTAATTGATGCTTTTTCTTGGTAGTGCAAACAACTGGGGCAACTAGTAAATGAGCAGGGCAGCAAAATTGTCTCTCGTGCCTTACAAGTGATTGCTTCAAGGCAGGGCTTGCAACATGTTGGCTGGCACGATGCGAACAGCTATGCTGTTCACCAGGCCAAAAATGTCAAGCTAGTAACAGACGAAGGCAAGCACCTAATGAGGAAAGCCAGTAAGTGACCTGATTTTCAGCAGTATCATGTAAGCCAAAGTGCTGCCTGCTTTCGATGGGATCTACTGTGGGCTCAGCTTATCTGAAAATAGTGTCAGTTAGTTCAGGTTTCCAAACGCATACATGTGCTCTGAGTTTGGGATATTGCTTTTGAGGCCTGGGTATGGTGCCCTTAATTTCACCTCTCCTGGTCTGTGCGATGGGTTCCCGGCTCTGTTGCCAGACAGACCTGCTTTCGTCTCCTAAAAACTCCCTCTACTTTGAGGTTGCCTCCATTGCTGCGGTCTTTGCTTTAGTACTTGTGTTCCAGCTCCCAGCGTGGGATATGTGGTCAGGGCACTGGATCTGGCAGATCTCTAAAGCAAAGCAGTGCCTCTACCCTGGTCAATACAGCACTGAATTTATTGACAGGTGTCACTGGCCTTTTTCCTTCAGCAGTGGGTGGGTGGGAGAGTCCATTGGTTGCATAGTCGTGATACAGTATAACATATGCTAAAATTCAAGGCTGTGCAGACGTGCTATTTAAGACTCGCAGTGTGTGTGCGAGTTGTTTGTAAGTTTGTAAGACTTGTTTCTCCAGTTCCACACAAGTTGGTCTGACTGGAAGCAAGGGTTAAAGTTTTGCCCATGTGAGGTTTGTACTTTTTTCTAGGTGCCTCGTAAAAAGGCAGACAGAGATGTAGACAGGTGCTGTGCGGAACAGCCGTGTGACTCGCAGCCAAACTCAGCGCAGGGAGAACATGCCAATGGAATTGCTTCCGGCACTGCGCTTGAACAAGCTGGTTGCTCCTTTTGTCTTCTCGATGAGCTTTGCAACATAACGTAAATGTTAATAATTGACTGCAGGCTTTATAATTAGGCATTATGAGGTAAATGTTTCTCCACCCAGAGAGGTGCTAAAAAACCACTATCATCAATATTGCACTTGAAGGCAAAAGGTGCTCTTTCATCACTGATTACATTTGCTGGTTTCTTACCAGTTTCCAGCTATAAAATATCAGTGTGACCCAAATGATGAGCTAGTTCTGAAGGCTGTATTAATTTCTAGGAAAACACTTGGATGCTTATCATAGTTGAACTAAACAAGTAGGGCCAGATTTTTCAACACACTTCTTGCCAATATAAACACATAGGTGAAGTAGCCAAACCCTTAGCACAGCTCAGCACCCTTTTTTTTTCCTCCCTCACTTTGTAACTTACTGAACAGTAATGTTTGCACCACCGCTGGATCCCTCTGCTGGCCTAGCTTTTACTATCTGGTATTGTCACACTTCAATGTAAAGGATCTTGGCAACAACGAACCATGTTATCCATGGAAATGCACAGAATACAACTGACATTCCTGAAATGCAGAATTACCTGTACTTTAGGGTTTTCCTCCTTCTTTCATAGGAATTGAGAAAGTACAAGTGAGCATTTTTACTGAAAAGGGACCTTGCAAGTTGTTGCTTGCCCACCAGTAAAACTTATTTATCTTTATTATGTGAACAGTTCCTGTTTGTAGTGAATAAGACTGTGTTGCTATACAAATGTCCAAATATGACTCATCTCCCATTCTTACAAAATAAAGCAGTGGTTGCGTGCACATACAGCAGCCCTAGTACTACCTTTGCTCCGTAACATCCCCTGCAGTATGTGCACTGGAGTTCTGTTTGTTTCCCTTTTCTATCATCTGCTTAATGTCATATTAAGAAATGAATGAGTGCATGTCTAGTAATGGTGGATTGCAAAGATGCAATTCAGCCTGCATACCAGGAGGAGTGTCAAGCCCATAAGCAAAACACAAGTGGTACGAGCACAATAGGTGACAAGTATGAGCCAGAGCCCTTTGCATTCAAAAGAGCCTCCTCCCGGCTTGGTGTGGTTTTGGATCAAAACTCAGACATTATTCTGTGGAGCTGCAAAGAGAAAAGAGACACAAAGTAAGTGGGTAAGGGCAGGGATCTGCTAAGAAAGGCTATCCAGCTGCAAAATGTGAAGTCGTGGATGCTGTACAAGAATCACTATATAATTTAAAAATTGTATTGAAAGTGATTTTTTTTTTTTTGTTTTTAAATTTGTTTTGACTGCTGGCAACTAAAGTGGTAGCTTCTAGTAAAAATAGTGTTCTGGAAAAAGGGGAATACACTTATGCCTCGAGCCACTGCTTGTTATTGTCAGCATAAGCATACTGTATTGTCCATAAACATACAACATGCGTATTAAAGGAGGGAATGTATTGCTAGAACCTGCTGTGCCATCCAATAAATTGCTATTAACTATCGCTTTTAGTATTAATAGTGTACCAGATACTGCATTGCTCAGTAAGATAGGAGAAAGGAGAGTGAGCTGCTGCTGTTTTAAGCTGGTGTTGCTGCAGGGAAGTCATAGAATCATAGAACGTTTTGGGTTGGAAGACACCTTTAGAGGTCATCTAGTCCAACCCCGCAGTCAGTGCCTCCTGATCTGGAAGGCGGCACAAAGTAGGTACCACATGTCTTCTGGCCCTCACTCTGGTGTAAAATGCGGCCAGTTGATTTTTATTTTTTTTTTTTTTTTTTTTACAAAAAAGGAATTTCAAAACTTCCCACTGTAGAAATTTCTCCCCAACCAAGTTGTGGATCCTGAATAATACAGGACATGTTTTTTCTGTCCTCCCCTCCAGAAACATCAGGGTCCAGCAGGCTGGGGGAGACCCTGTGCCTGGTCCTCCGAGGATACTGGCTGGCTGGAGAACAGCAAGCAGCGCTGCAGAGAGGAGCGCAATAGCCAGCGCAGGAACATGACCGCATATGAGATACACTGGTTTCCCTGGCAGCCCCCCTTGGCCCTACCTCCTGCAGTGCCCTCTACTCAAATAGCTGTGGGATGACCACGCAGATGGGAAACCTTCTCTGTGCTGTCCTGGCCTTACCCTGACTGTTTGTTTGTTTTTCAGATATGGAGGCAAAAAGAGCAGAAGCCCTCTTCAATGACAGTAAGTGAGGGCTTTTTAAGCCTGGGAAATCTCTGACTGTTTTAATTAGCATTAATAGTCCCTGAGCACTTTTCCTGGCCCTTAAAAGCCTTATCTTATCCTCCTGTCTAATGAATGTGACCTTGTACTTCACATAGATGAGCCATATGTTTAGAAATCCTGCTCGGTCATGAGGATGCCTTTTTTATTAGTGTCCTCTGGGATACTTAGGAAGACTGGTGTGAAAATACTGGTGATGGGGTAAAAAACCCTTCTAGAAAAAGTCTGTACTCACTGCTGAGTTTCTTGGTCAATTCTTCTGCAGTGAGATGTTCCTTCTGTTAAAAAGATCAGCAATTCTGTGAGAAAAGAGCAAATGATGAGAAAAGAGCAAGTGCTGAGGGCTCATAGAAATCCCCAGGGTCAGGCAGAGAGGAGACGCGCAGGTCCTGCTGCCTGAGTGCCTATGGCACACTTCTGCTTCCAGCAGTGCTGGCATGGAAGGTGGCGGAGGCATCTTAAATGCAAACCCTGCCATCTAGGAAACAGAGGACTTAGCCAGTGAGGGCTGAGCACTGCAACGTTCAGGACACTTATTTATTTACCAGCCCGATCCAGTTGCTGTTGGTACCAGTGAGAGCTTTTATACTGTGTCTGCTTAATTATGTATTTGGACATTAAGCCATGTTTCTACGTGAAAGCTAAGACGTTTTGGATGACTCCCAGGCATATGTAGTAAAACTGAGGGAGCGAGGAGGACTTCCAATAAATAAAGGAACTTAATTGCTTGGGCTAGTTGACTGCTTTAACGTCAGGCACAGCAGCTAGCTGAAAGGCGTACTATAACGTGCTAAAGGCAGGAGAGTCCTTATCATGGATTTAAGTGTGTTTTATATTTGAGCAGATTATAGTTGGAAGCAATCTCTATTATAAATTGATTAAAATGTATTTAAATAGAATACTTCATCAAGTCTAATCCTGCCTGCACAGAGCAGACACCCTGTCCTCTGTCTCCCTGATGTAAAGTATTAGAACTGCATCTTGGAGCAGCGACTGCAGAATCTGTTTCATATATGCTTGTCCTGGATGCTGTAGCATAACAATTCATCTCCAGCTTGCTACCAGTTATTTTCCTACATGCCCATTAAGTGATGAGATTTACACCTGAACATGTACAAGTGTGTTGTTCAATTGGTGCTTTAAGGATGGCTGCCTAGCAGAGACCTCTAACGCAGCCTGCAAGTGAGAAGTGCCCCAAAAGCTGGTGGCATTGGGCACATGAAGAAGAGTTTGGAATTATGGCTTTCTGTGTGCTCTCAGAAATTTGGATTATGTCATTTTCTTTAGTGTGCATTGGAAGGAAGGAAGGACCATAAGGAAATGTATAAAAGCTGTATCAGCCTGTGATTATAATGAAAAAGTTCTGGATTTTGGAATGGCTAGTAGCACAAAATTGTTCCTTATTGAAACAGAAGGCAATATGATTGGTCTTCTCAAGGTATTGCTGTAGGAGTTACATTGAGGTAGTTTGCTTTAGAGATGTTTTTAAGCTTTCAGAGAAGGACGTCGGCTTGTTTGGAGATTCAGTAGTCATAAAAAGCCATCTTTGCTTACAAGTTGGGTTTCTTTTAACTCTGGGAAGGCTTGATCAGTTCCTTATCAGCAGGTTGTCAAGTAATGGAAGGTTAAATAACATCACTTTTGGGGTCCGTTTTAGGTACTGGTGTTCTGGGACACTGATGGAACTGTGAGTTTTTCCCTGTGTTTTGAACACTGACTGCTCAGGTGGTTGATAGGGTTGTGCAATTTTAGGACCAGCAACAATGGCATATTCTCCAGCTTTCCTTTCACACAGAAGAGTTTTGGACAATTAGATTTAGATTTCACTGATTTCCTTCATTGTGGCTTTAAATCTCAGAACAGAGCAGACTCTACACTGAGCACATGAGCTTCTCAATATTGTATGACTTTTATTTGTTTAATTTTATGAACAGCTTTCAGTCTGCTGTGTTACTGCTGCTGCTTTTGACTAGGAGGTACTGTTAACATAACCTTGTGCAGATCCTAGCAGGAAGCGGCAGAGGTTACACTCTGTGCGGCTCCAGTGCTTCCGAGGACTTCCAAGGGCCTTGGGGCTGGCAGCTCTTCAAGTGACGTACTACCAATTTCTGCTTTGGTTCCCCTCTGGGTCACTGTCTGCGGGAGGCAGGCAGTGCAATGGTTTGGATTGTGTTGTCACTATGCAAATAATTCTTAGCTCTGTCTCTTTTTTTCAATGAGTTGGGATAGTCCTGTCTTGTCAACTTTCCTAATGTCTAGCTGAAATCGGGGCCTGGATGAAAACTAGTGGGTCTTGGTCCAGGTAAGATGGATTTGATGCTGTTTGGATGGGAGAAGACAGCTGAAGCAGCTCTGCCCGTTGAGGAAGTTTCTAAAGCTACGGGGGGAGCTTCAGCTGCTCCTGAATATCCTGAGTTTAGTGCCTGAAACCATGGATATTTTATTTTCTCTCTGGGTTTGGAGGATAATACTTTTCGTCATGGATGCACACTGTGCTGGAGGTATCCATGCCTTTGCCATCTCTGGCTTGGATTAGTGTGATGCTCTTTGCCTGAAGTGCTTCTCCAGGTCCACTTGCAGACTGCCATTTGTGCAATGTCCAGTTGCCTGTTGCCAGGTAACATCTTGCTGATGTAATCTGCATGCATGCATGGTAAAAAACCCATGGCTTGGATCATTCCCATCTTAGCATTTGTCTTGTTCGTGTTTTATCCTAATGACAAATTACCTGGGACATTGAAGTTGGCAATCCCACTATTTGGGAATTGTCCTGGGTGTGTGGTGAAGGTTTTGATTCCTGACTTGGGCTGCTCACGCAGCTAAGCCTGAATGGTTGACCATCATGGCTTTCCATAATAGTCAGTTGTGCATTCGGGCTTCTAACAGAATGGGTTGTGCATGAGGATCTCTGATCCAGGGGGCTGGTGGAAGGGATGTTTTCTTGTTGATGTTAATACTCTTAGAGAACCTAGGTGGTGTGTGACTTTACATGTTTTCCACAGCCAATGGCAGGCACATTTACTAAATGGAAGAATAGCTAATACAGTCTTTTCTCCTTTTTGACAGTCTGTGGGTTACGGCAGAATAGATCAGTCAAGTCAATGGCAAAATCATCATCATTGCGAATAGTCGGTGGATTGTCTTCTGCAGAGACCGGGGACTGGCCATGGCAAGCAAGTTTGCAGTATAATAATATCCATCGCTGTGGCGCAACGCTCATCAGCAACACGTGGCTTGTATCTGCAGCTCACTGCTTCAGAGAGTAAGTTCCTGCCTTAGAGAGAACCAGCAGCAGAACGTGCCCCATGTGTATCAAGCTTTGTGGCTTTCCAGATTTGCACCACGCCCCTGACTCTTTCCCAGGGAACAACTTTCTGCCTTGGAGGAGAAAAGTCAGGGTTAAGCAGACCCATTGCTTGAATGGTTCAATGGGAAATTAAAGACTGACTCTTTGGAGCAGAACTGGCAATTGTATGAGTGGAAATCAATAGTAATTTGGCAAAGAAGTGCAGAAAAAGTCATGTGACTAAAACAACAGAATATTTGTTTCCTGTTGCGCTAAATGTTTCTAAAGGTGCACCTTCGTGTTACAGCTAGATTGCTGCCACTGCAGGCTGCTACCAGAAGTGATAATCCCACATTCCTACCACTCCATTCAGCCATGCGCTCCCTGTGCATTTTTGTTTCAAGAGTGGCAATTGTGAAGCTGCAGGACACATTAGGTGGAACAGCTGATTGAACAGATTATTAACATGCAAAAAGAGTAACGTAGATGAAGAGTTTTCTAGCAGAAGAGCTTTTTGATTTGATTGCACCCTGCAGCCACACAATGGCTAGATCAGGGACAAGGAGCAGGGGAAGAGTATGAGACCATGGTTGAGGAGGGAATGAAGGATTGCCCTCTTCCATCAGCAGCCTGCAATTACGTGGGACACGGTGTTAGGGAAAGTGATGGATGCCTTAAGAATCTTGTAGGGTGCTGGCTTGAAGAAGCGGTACAGTAGAGGTGCTCACCCAGTTTAAAGTCCCAAACACTTATATTTACAGCTAAATACTTACAGCACTCTTACCTTTTTCAGCATGAGTCACCCTCAGAAGTGGACTGCTACTTTTGGAGCTCTTTTGAAGCCACCAAGCTTGAAACGATCAGTCAAGACTATTCTTATCCATGAAAAGTACCGCTACCCAGAACATGATTATGACATTGCACTTGTGCAGCTCTCTAAACGAGTTGAGTTTACGAGTAGCATACACCGCGTTTGTCTGCCTGAGCCATCTCAGACTTTTCTGTACAATAGTTATGCAGTCATCACAGGCTGGGGAGCACTTACCAATGACGGTGAGTCCTGAGTCTACCAGGCGACCTGTATGTTACATGAACCAGCGGCTCTGGTCTACTACCAGATTAATACCACTTATGTATCCCTGTGTTGTATGGCAGCAGGCCTAATGCTTTGTCTAGGTTTGTTTAATCATAAGTAGCAGTTTCTTGTTCTAAAATTAGACTGGACAAAGAGCTACAGTCCACTGAAGCAGAAAACAGGAAGAAGGCTGTTCTCTTTTTCAAGCCTTTCCATTTCATATTGTAAATTCTTAAGACAAGTAGTCCAGCCACACGTGTGTTTATATAGCACCTAAAAAATATTCTCCCAGCCCTAGCCAGAAGTGGCAGATACCTTTGTGGACTTTCTGGTAAATGGGCAGAGTGAGCCGCAGATGGTGACTTACCCCAGCTCGCACTCTTAGCAGGCCACACTAAGAGTAGATTTCAGCAATGGAACCAAGGTGCCTTCATTTCCTATAATCTGCCCAAATTGCTAGGTAACTGGTGTTGCATGGTATTGTACAGAACATGTATAAAATACATGGTTTTACACTTAAGGCACTGTGTACCATGCAATTGTTACTTCCGTCTTAATGGTGCAGTTCCTAAGTGAGACTATGAGTACGTATGTTTTCCTTAAGGGCCTAACCTAGAGAGATTAACAAGCAAACCCTCCACATTAAACCAAGTCAAGCTGGTCCTCCATAAAAGAACATTAAGTGCTCTTCCTATATCTTAACTACTGCAAAGTAATTCTGTTGATAAATACCCATACTATATTTTTCTTCAGGTCCAACTCCAAATGCTCTTCAGGAAGCAACAGTGAAACTTATTGACTCAAACACTTGCAACAGAAAAGAAGTGTACGATGGGGACATAACGCCCAGGATGTTGTGTGCGGGATACTTGGAAGGAGGAGTAGATGCTTGTCAGGTAGCTGAAAATTAGAAAGGAAAACTATTTTAATGCTGACTCCAGTATCTGGTTGACCAAATCTCAATTGATGGTGTATTAGTCCTTTAAATAGGTTCCATTCAAATAGGAATTGAGTTGTAAAATGAAATAGCATTTAGTACACATCATTTAGCACATAAAACTCATACTAAGAGAGCTAAATTAGTACAATATTCAGAATTTAAACCCTTCATGACATGAAACTAAACTCTTATTCTGTAACTCAGAATTGCTGCTAAGAGCCCATTTGCCTCTCATAATTTCTTGTGTGTGAAATCTAACTAACAATTTGCTTGCAAGGTGATATGACAGAGATACTAAATGCTGAAATACTAAATATGAGCTAAAAATTAAATGTCTTAAGTAGCCAAAACCAGACATCTGTACAGTTACGAAGGAAGAACTTTAAGAATGTAGCAGTTAAGTTGCCAGCAAAAATGCACTATTGCTTATTGAAATTAAATTCTGGACTGGATCATTTCATAACAGATCTGTTATGATCTTTGGTAACAGACTTGGGTTGGTTGAAGGAAAACGGTCTGAAACAAAGATAACTGTAAGGAAGCTGGGTGTGAATGGAATGGTAAGGATTACATGCATGGTGCAGGTTTGCACATGTTGCAAGGAAATGCTTATGTTCAAACAGAAATATTTCCATAATGATAACTTTTTAAAAGGTAACTTCTATTTATATTGTTTACAACGAATGCGCTCCTAAGCGCTGGTTCATAAGACCCTTTCCAGAATCCCAGTCCTACAGATTTATGCACAAAGCAAAACTCCCTGCAGAATAAGTCTGGGAGGCTCAACTCTTCTGTTACTGTCTGGCTCAGCATTGAAGAGACCAGAACAGAAGGGTGCGACTACTGTTTATTTCAGTAAAGCATTTTGGTGGAAGATGGGGAATTTGGTCTGTTGTGTGAGGATTGCCTTTCAGCCTGTAAGGTTTCCAATTTAACTGTTATTATTGTGTCACGCTGTTAACAGCGTCTGAATTCAGCCTTTGACAGTGGCTAACATCATAAGGAGATATTGTCTAATTAGAAGACCAAGTTCCTGATGAAATCCTTTTTGAAATGTTATTGCTCCAAGTGACTAGAAGAACTTGTTGAAAGGATAGTGGCTACCATAAATAAAAAAAAGTTCCTGTTGGCTTAGATTACTGTATATATGTTTGTGTTTCCCTACTTTGTATGAAGAGGTGGGAAGCAGTATTTCACAAAACTGAAGAGAAGCTTTTTTTTTTACTGTAATACTGCAGAGACAGGTCAGGAGGTTCAATGGCAAACAGGAAAAAGCCACAGACTTCTAACTCAAGTTTCAGAAACAGCTTGGGTTCTGCACAAATGGCAGCTCTTGAAATACTGCTTGCTTTCTTCTCTTATTGGACACACCCTCCTGTCTATGGAGAGAATAATATTTTCCCCTCTGATCAATTAAATATTTTTTTTCCCCCCTCCTCTTTCTCTAGGGGGACTCTGGGGGACCACTGGTTACTCCAGACACTAGACTGATGTGGTACCTCGTGGGAATAGTGAGCTGGGGAGACGAATGTGCCAAACCAAATAAACCTGGAGTTTACACACGAGTGACTTATTTCCGTGAGTGGATTACCTCAAGAACTGGCATCTAATCCCAAAATCAAAAATGGAGTTAACTACATAGGCTATGTGTAACTCATATTTGTCTGTAATTCTGAAAGGTTATTTTTTTAGTATATGTATTTCTATGTAGTTTTGGTTGAAGCAACCTTCGTCCACAGCAAGCGCTATCTTTGCTGTAAGAGATCCTAACCCTTTGTGAATTTATACTGAACATATGAGATTGCCTGCCTCATCTTTGAGCCTTGAAACATTCTCATTTATCAGAAATTACAAACGGACTTCATTAAACTAACATTTAAAAGCTATCAATTTACCTGCTTTATGAATACAAACATTTTCCAGGAAAAAAAAAAAAAAAAATTTTTCTTCAGCCATGGCCGAGGTCTGAAGCTGAACCTTCTTCCTCCAGTGAAGCAAATGCTGTCACAGCTATGTTTATAGCAAAGAAAACCCTTGATTATTAATTCTTGCTAGAGACTATCATCTGCGCAGACTGCAGCCGAAACCCTTGATGGTCGCCCTTCTCGGTGGCCTTGATAGCTAACAGTGGGTCAGCCAGGACTGAGGGCAGGTCCTAGCTAAGGAAAAGGAGGATTTCCGTGCTTGCAGTAAGTTGGAAGGGAAAAGAGAAAAGCTTGATGTTCTTCTTTTGAAGCACATTTTTAACAGGAAATTTTTTTTGTGGATTCTGTGAAGTTCAAGTTACTTGAAAGTGCTATTGTGGAAGTGCCTTATCACAACACTGTGCTGCTACCTCTGTACCAGTTGCCTTCTAGATCTACTCTGTTCAACTTGCAATATGCTTGACATACAGAAACACAAGCTCTACCCAAATTTATTTGTAATAAGTGTGTCCCCACAAACAACCTCCCTGGAAGGAAACCCAGCATTTAAATTTACGCTAAAGGAAAAATAAGTATTCACCTCAAATAAACTTTGTTCAAGAAATAGCATGCTTTTCCATGGGCATGCCAGCCAGCGGAAACCATCTCACTGCAAAGAAAGCAATTGGTGATGCTGTCTTGCTTTGCTGATGGATTTGTCTCTGCTATGAATTAATATGATCTTGTCTTATGCAGCTGAAGAGTAATTTCATATTAAAGAACAGTCCTCAGAGTATATGCAACCCTTATATACTGATTAAGCACTTTTCCTACCTCTGTGGAAGGGGTTCCAGCTGATGTGACTATTACTGTCACCTAGAGCCCAGGCCTTCAATATGAGGATCCAAAATGTCACTCCAGTGCTGCCTCCTGCAGTCTTTGAACGGCCACTGGTCTGCTTAGGCTGTGAATGCAGGACTTGCAGGAGTCTGTACCAGATGTGAA
Organism: Gorsachius magnificus; assembly: GCA_034008185.1. NCBI lineage: Eukaryota > Metazoa > Chordata > Aves > Pelecaniformes > Ardeidae > Gorsachius > Gorsachius magnificus. Next base: position 33,799,450 of record CM067084.1, read on the forward strand.
AGAAGCTGCAAGCCCCACAGCTGAACCTACTACAGCTGAAAATTTCCCCAAAGCATTCTGCCTCCCCTTCTGCTCAGGACTGTGTCTCTCTGCAGCCTTCTTACTGGGCAAGCTCTCCAATAATCGGCATCCCTGGGAAGGAGATGCTTGGCATTGCTTGAAAACTTACACTCCGAATTACAAGTCTACGTATGGATGGAAAAGCCTATGTCTAAGCCTCGGTGGTGGAGAAGGGGTTGTCTTATTAGGCTCCTTCCAGTCTTTCTATGTATCTTTTGAATTTCAGTAAAAGACAAGATGCCTTATCTCAGAAAGAAATCTGTTGAAGGTTTTAGATTAGTTTTGGTTTTGAAATAGCAGGATCTTCATTTTGATTCTCTATGGCCATTGTAAAATGAAAAGGATCTTGGGATGGTTAGGAGCATAGTGAGATGCAGCAAATCCGTTTCCTTAATTTATTGATGAAGTTTGTAATTTATGCACTTTTGAGTTGCTGCTATTTTTTTCAACTAAGAATTTACTCTGGGCCAGGTTCAGGTGCAAAATAGAAACTTCATGGAGTTTTGGATTAGGTCACCTGGAAATGCTGTTTTGTTCTAGTGTTCAGGTCCCCTTCTTTCGAAGGCATCCTTTGGAAAAAAAATTACATCTAGTTTTTTGTGCCTCTTATTGCTTTGAAGGTGAAAATCCTTCCTTATAATCAGCTGATGAATTGCAGTTGAAAGTAACCGGCAGTTCACTTTCATAGATAGCTACGGCTTTGTTTTGCACTTAAATCTGTCTTTTAGCCTGGCAAATGGAGGGACAATAATGAGGAGGTGAGGCCTGGATTAGATACAACCCCTATAAACTGGTTCCTACCTCACACTGCAAGTGACATGTATATAGAATACCTTTAAAATGAGAAAGGCAAGCCTTTATTTCACATTTTCTTGTGAAAGGTCAAACAGCCAAGAGGTGTGTGGGAGAATGTCTACCTTACTCAGGGAGTCCTGAGCCAGCCAGATGCACTTTTCACAAGTTTTTTAGCAAACTGCCTGGCCTGGGTTTGTCTTATACTCCGTGTCAGTGTTTTATTTATGAAGACTCTGTTTGTTCTCTGCCCTAGAATAAAACAAAGAGAATATTGTGTGATTAAAGAGATTTTTAAAAAACCTTTTATTATTGTTGATGTTCAGATTTAGCAAGGATTTAAATGATATAAAGGTAGCATGTTTCATAGCATTAAATGTATTTAAAACCAGTTGTTCCTTTTTTGTCCTTCTTTTCATAGAATCATAGAATCATATGCTTTTTTATATCATATTACTTTTGCTTAGTAACAACCTGGCTAAAAATTGTGTATCATGTAAAATAGATTAATCTCCCTTATTTTGATATAAGAGTATTCTAAAACCACGGCATGCTCTGTTTGTTCCCCATCCTAGGAATTGTTTGTCTTTAACAGTGGTTGGAGCTTTACAGATATTTCAGCAAAGACAAGGTGGGACATCTGCTTTTCTAAAATACTCAAAGGTGAATTTCAGTTAAGCTAGTGCTATGCAAATTTGAGAATGGATCTGAAGCTTTATCCAAAAATCTACCACCTTGCTTCTGGCCTTGGAAAAACTTACCCTTGTAATGTGGCATTCCTGAAAATTGGCTGTAGGGAGGTCTACACAGCTGACGTACCAATTCTCCTGAGATTTCCCAGGCAGATTTAACACATCAAGAAACGTGATCCAAACTTCTGGTTATTCAAATTGGGTTGTTTTAGGCTTGCCCAATGCTAATTTTCAGCTTGGAGCACAAGTAGGAAAGAAATCAGAGGCTGATTGCACAAGGCCTAATCATGTGAGGAGGTCTGGTTGAATGACATCAGTCCATCACTGGGATTCCTCATGTAAGTAAAGCTTGTAGAAACTCCAATTCCATATCTGCTGTTCCTGATAACAAACTAGAAGCACTGAGAGCCAACAGTTATTATTTAACCCAATGAGTATTTATCTGGCAACTCACTGCCTGCGTTAGAGATGCGTGTGCGTGAAAAAGCTGGCTCTTGCTTTTGGAAATGCATTCATGCACATGTCGGTGTGGAATCAGCTTCGGTAATTGGTGCCCTTGTTTATCTGGATCGGGATTTTAACAACATTCTTAACATGGTTTCTAGGAAGGTGTCACTTGCTAGAGCAGCCTTAAGCGACGAGATCCTTTGGCCCACCCCATTGTAAATACGCCAGAAGAGCATTCCTACACAACTGTATTGGGCCAAAAAGAGGAGACAAAAGCCTTGCCAGTCAGCACCTCGCTCCTGCAAGAACTGATGGCAAGCCATGGCCTATGGCAGGATATTTGGAAGCCTACTGAAGGATGCTGGTGTGGATTTATGGTCATTTCTGCACTGGCCAATATGCTAAACTGAATTGTGTTGGCATTTAATACTTTCAAATAACACATTTTTAGGGAGAAAACTATGTAGAGTTTTGTCTGCTAATTTGCTTATTAACTAAATAAATCAGGAAAACAAGTGCACCTGCCCCCCAGATCCACACGTTGGAGTCCCCATTAAGAATGTGAAATCATGCCTGGAAATCAGGAAATTTTTAAAAGACTGGGGAAAAAAACCCATGCAAGTGGCTGGGATTTTCCCAGCAGATGGAAAGGAGATTTACATCTATATCAGCTTCAGCTCCTTTTGAAAATACTGGCTCTAAAGATGTATTCAATACCTGCATGCAGAATGAATCTACCTGTAGTGCACATATACTGAAGTTACAGAGGTTTTGGTCATGAACAGGCTTGAGTCCAGAGGTGGTGGTGTTCTCCTGACCACAGCCACGTACTGCTCATGGCTTCAGCCAGTCAGTAAACTGACAGCCTTGCTTTGTACCAAATCTCAGAAGCCATAGCTGACTTTAGTATGGTACAAATATGGAGTTGGGATTTCCTTTAGAATTATTTAACCAAATTTACTGTAATTTTATGGTTCTATGTATTTTTAAGAGAGAAGGCTATGGGGGAAAAGAAGTCAAATGGCTCCAGATGTTTCAAATTTTGCAGTCTTGGAAATAAGAGAAAAACCTGTATATCTTCTGATTTAGTACCATCAACCTAGAGGGCTTCTGGGTACACCTACAGCCAGTTTCTTTGGCTTCTGGGGTAAACAGAATCTGTTCATTTTTGTTTGGCAATTTATCTTAGAATGCCCATGTTCATGGTTCCACTGATGGTTGGTCTTTGCTTAATTACTGCTAAACTGTTAAGCAAGAATGAACTGGATGCTCCTGTTTCTCTGTTTAGGCAAAACCCACTTGTCAGTATTCACTGTTGCTATGCAAAATCTGTTTCCTGTGAGATGAGTGCACATCTAAGTGACTGGTATCTTAAAAAATGCAGTGATCAGGATGGAAGGATGGTAGGTAGCATTTTATTTTTCACAACACATTTGATTGGTAAGTTCTTAACACCAAGAATTGTTAGTTTAACCTTAAAAAAAAAAAAATTGAAACCGGTTCATTTTTAAGGAAAGAAACCACAAAATTAAAGGTAAAAATCACTGACAGAACTAAAAATTAGCAGCGTGGCAAAACTGAAGCTGACATTTTTTTGCTGTCTTTAAACTCCTCCACTTTTTCCCCCCACCCTTTATAGGTGGGACTCCTGTTAATTCTGTTCATCAGGTACGTGCACTGCTCTTTGAAATTAATTTATTGGAATACTGGAAGTAACTTTATTCTTGACTTTTCTGATTTTTATGTATTATGTGAAAAAGCTACAGAGCTGACACCAGCCTTAGATATCAATTCTTTTACTGGCAAGGATTGCATTAATCACCCTGAAGAACTGAACTGCTTTCTCCCTTTATCCCATCTTTTCAGTCCAGCATTTCAGACTTCTAGTGGCCTCTAGTGGTTCGCTGAAATTTGCCCGCATCTTTAATTCTGTGTCACAGAAAGCTGTGTAGCAGACAAGTACTTCCACCCTGGCCCTGCCAAAGCATAGCCCATGTTTGAATGAGCCGAGTGTTGTCCAGCTGCTCTTACTCTTTGTCACTAATTCAGTACAAAAGCTGCGTGCATTGCTGGACTGAGGTGTAAATCTGGAGGAGGACACGGAGGGTTGCTAGAACTCTGCTCATTAGAGATAAATGCTAAAATAATGCATTGGATGCTCACAAATAGGACAAAACGTGAGTTGTCTTGCTCCTAGAAGTTCCCAAAAACCCGATCAAGGTAGAGAAAAGGTTTGCTTTTTTTCCCTTGTGTACTGTAGGATGCAGATAGTTGTTTGTTTGTTTGTTTCAAAGTTACAAATATTTTAAAATAGGTGACTATTTGTATGCACTGTATGCAATGACATTTTTCAGCCATTGCTTATGGAGTAGCGTGAATCCCTCCCATCCTAGCTAGGATGTGCTAACAGTATCAAGAAAGATTTAAACTCGTCTCACCTACCCCAATTATTAGGGATAATAAAAGGGATGGTGGAGTTGAAAGGAGATTTAAACTGCCTGATGGGAAGGCGGGCAGTGCTGGGGTCTTAAGCAGAGTTTGGGAAACAGGAGAGAAAGTATTTGTAGGAGGTGATGTTGAGTTGGCAGTGGAGGCAGAGCGATGGTTGCTGCGGTTTGCTTTCTCCAGTTTAAATATATACACTGTATCTGCATGGGATGTACGTTGGTTTTGACCACTTTTCCCCAAATCTCTGCTCCTCTACGGCCTTGGATGCTCTCTAGTAATTTCGCAACTTCTCTCCCTAGCCCCTTTCAGTGAAATTTTGCCTATTTTTGAGGTAAGTGACATCTTCTTAGTGATCTCCTGCGAGATGTGGAGACAGTTACCTCAGAAGCAGGGCTCAGAAGTGCTCCTCATCGTTCCAACTGGTAACGCTTGAACCGAACGGGGATTTTATTTTTTTTTTTCTTTTTTTAACAACACGGTGTGTTACTTTTTGGGTAGAAAGCGGTGGGTCTTTTAAACGGCTCACGCGTCTGCCTTTCGTCACCAGCAAATGCGACGGCGCCCGCCGCCATGTCGCGGCCCGGCTAAGGCCGCCCGCCGCGGCCCGCCTCCCCCCACCTCACGGCGGAAGGAGGCGGGCCGCGGCGGGCGGCCTTAGCCCGGCCCCTCATGTCGGCGCAGGCGGGGAATCGCCGCGGCACCGGCGCTGCCGTTTCCCACCCCCTTCCTGCCTCTTCCCCCGTCGGCGCCGGCAGCGCTCAGGCCTTGATCGCAACGCCAGGCCGCCGCGGTGGTGAGGGCGGGCGGTGGCGGCGGCGCCGAGGAAGGGGGGCCCCTGAGGCGGGCGGCGAGCACGGGGGTAGGCCGGCCCGCCGGGTGGCGGTTCCCAGCGCTTCAGGAGCGCCCCGGGAGCCGGGGCGTCGAGGTGGAGGGCTGCAGCCGGTCTGGCTCTGCTGGGACCCGGTCGGGTTGGGTTCCGCGCTGGTAGGCTCCGTCTCGGTTCCCCGGTGTGGATCCGAGGTGCCGTTTTTCCCCCATTAATCCGTCTGGGCAGTTAACAGCGAGTCTGAGCGTCCTCTCTATCTGTCCGCCGACTGAACAGGGAGCCTCCATTGACCGGGATCAGCCTGTGGAAACCCTGGGTAGGTGGGATGAATCCAGGCCTTCCCACCATCCCAGCCTGCTGAACAGCAAGTAGTTAATACTGCTTCAGCCTGCAGTGATTTGGAGGTAAGAAACACTGTGAAACCGGCCCACCGCTACAGCTCCTGTGCCTTCACTGCTCTTCGGAGCATCTTAGTCCTTCTGGGTAACACGTAGCTTCTTAGTTTGTCCCTGGGTTAGGTCCTGTGAGCAGCTGAGGCTTTAAAAAATGAAGGAAATCACTTACACGGTTATAGGAGCCTGGCAAACTGATAGTGTTGGATTTTAAAAGGAAACAGGTGAGTGTGTGAAAGTTGAGCATCTGGTAAGAACTGGGACATAATGTTAGAATGGCTTCCCCCCCCCCTCCCATATTATATGCCTTTCTTTGAGACAGATTTAATACCAGTTGAAGTAAAATGAGAAATGCAACTTGGATGCGGGAACACATTAACAAAACTTTGTCCTAGAGTCACTTGACAATAGTACCATTAAGTCTTCTTTTGGAAGGAGGTGTTTTGCCATCCCTGATGGGTACGCTGGCAGCAGCTCAGTGCTGTAATGGAGACTGCAGGAGGAGAACTGAGAATCTCTAAGTATATTGGAAGAGCCACTGTCAAATGCGTCTGTGTGATACAGGTGGAAAAGGTTCTGTCGTGGGTTGATCGCACATCCTCTTCATTTACAAAAGGCTCTTTGGGAGGGCACAGTGATTGAGATGGCTGCCAGCAACCACAGCAGAGGAGCCTGTTGTTTTTGTTGTTTTGTTTTTTTTTTCCAGGGGTGGATCACCTTCCCCACCTTAGTACCATAGTCTGTTTATGTTGGCCAGTCCCAGAGTGCCTGTGCTGTTTGTGGAGGGTGATCGTGGAGGAGCAGAACAGCTCTGGGATGGTTGCTCTGGGCCGTTATGGGATTGCGCTGGCTGTGAGAGGAACTTCCAGTCTTGTGTACCAGGCAGTGGCTGAAATGAAGGCTTTTACCTAAGCAGGGACTGAAGCCCGTGGCTCTCTGATGGGCTGTGTTGCTCTCTAGCTTGAGATGTGGGTCCTAGGGTGATCTAGCAGCATTGGCATTGCTTGTCTTCAGCCCTTGTTGTGTAAGGGTATGGGAGCTGCGCTGAAGTGACTGGTGGTGTAGATTGTGATGGAGGTGCCTCATGTTGACTGTCTTGTGTGCTAGCTTACGTGTAGGAGTTAGTATCCACACTGTGGAAAAGCTTAACCGATGAGATTTGTGGCATGCTTTCAGTGTAACTCTGTCCCTTGCTGTGCTACTTCAGTGCTTTCTAATTCAGCCTAAAAAATCAAAAGGACAAATTTCAGGTCAGAATGTTGTAGTCTCCAAGTTGTGACGGGCTGCAGGTGCCGCACTTCAGAAATGTTAAAATGTTTTCCTAAACCATCTGTACAGTAAATAGGAGTTAACCTTTGGGCAGGATTGCCTTGAAAGCAGTTTTAGCATATATCTGTGCTCTCAGAGAGAAAAACTCCATAGCATGTCTGGGCCTTTACTTTTCAGTCTCTTAGGAGGAAAGGTTCTTAGCCGTGTCTGGTTTTCAAGGCAGTTTTTAGAGAGTTGAAAAAAGATGTGTACCTTCCCAGTAGTGATGGGAGTTGATGTTCTGGGCCACACATGGGGTCTATTTAGCTTGTCCTTTATTTGGTGGCTGTCACCTGCCAGGTCTGGGAAGCACCAATTCCCAGCCTGCATAATGAAGAAACAAGCTGCCTAGAGGCAGTTTGTTCCTAATCCTGGTGCTTAGTTATCATTAAGGTAACTTAACAATGAAAAAGTCTTTGCTGAAGGCCTTAATAGCACAAATTGTCTTTTCTTAAAATCCTATCAAACTGTTTAACTTCATCTTAGTTAAATGTTATATTAATTCAGATCTTTAGGTATTGATTTCTTTAGTTAGCTAAAACAGTAACTTGTTTCCCAAGGATTTTCAGTTAACATAGAAATAATGCAGCGTGAATAACTGTTCCTAGTCATTCAGGAATCTCCTATCTTTTCTTCAAAAAAAAAAACCACCAATCAGGTAGATGCAAGTTAAACAGCTCGGAGCTGTTATTATAAAATGAAATTGTACTTTTCGTAAATCTAACCATGGCAAATACAAGAAGTAAGTCTTGCATCTCCTCAGTGGGGAAATTAATATGTCTGTATTTTGAAATAATTTATGGAAGATTTGGGGGTTCTTGTCCTCTGGCTCCTGTGCATTTTAATTACCTAAATGCTATGGTTGTCTGTAGGCTTATTAATGTTCAAAGTGATTCCTGTGTAACATCACTTTTTGTATTTTTCAATTCTTCTACTGAAGAATTGACAGGGGCGTGTGTAGGGGGGACCAACTGTGAAATTGCATCCAATATAATGAGATTATTTGTTTTTGTAACCCTTCCAGCGCAAACAAATCACATTGCACCATGGCGGCAGACTCTATGGAAATTGATGATGCTTTGTATAGGTAAGAATATCTGATTTTTAAGTGTTGCTCTTGACTTTTCAGTAACGTGTTTACATTTACAGGCTTGAAAACACTGTCTACTGCTGGTTAGGTAAAGGTGTGTGTACTTGTGCTGCTCTGTCCCTCCTTTTGTGAGGCAAAAACCACAAAGTGTTCAGCAAGTGAAATAGAACCCACTTCTTGCAAAGTTAGCAGTGAGAACTTCTGTAAAACTGTTCCTTTATTGATCCGACTATTATTAGTCCAGTGCTACTACTATTTGACCAGTAGAAAGCATTGGTAAATACTATGGCGTTTTACGAAGTTCCGATGGTAGCAATAATGTGTGCCTCTTGGAAAACATGAGTGATACTTCTCCTGTTTGTAATATGGATTTTCTTTCTGTCTTTAGCTTGTTTCCCCTTTGACAAAGTCGATATTACTCTCTTTCTTGTTCCCCATCTTCTTTCACTACCTTCTTTTCACCTACTTTTTCGACATGATGTAGTTTTTCTCCTTCATAATTTCATTTATTCCTCAGTCTTTGCCATACTTCTCTGTCCTCATGAACATCATCAGTATCTCTGTTACCCATCAGATGTCGGGGTGTTGGGGGTTTTTTTGGTAGTTTTTTTAAATTACTTATTTTTTTATTATTATTTTTATTTTCACTTGTTAGTTGGGAGTGGCTCGTGTTCATTTGTCGTGGCAATAGTTCAGAGAGTCTATACTGGAACAAATGGCATCCCTGGAAAAACATGGTGGGATGAAAAGCTGCTTTATTAGAAAAAAAAATAAAAATCACCTGTATGCTGAACAAATGAGGCTTCTTTTAAATTCAGCGCAATGCTTCCTATGTTGTATTTATCTTTTTACTTTTTGGCACTAGTCTTATGAAAGCCATACATTTCCTTGGTGGAAAAGGTGGTATTTAGAAAGGTTTAAGTTTAATTGTATAGGTGGAAACTGAAAGCCTCAGTGTTTCAGAGCTCAGGATCTGACTACAAAAGCTGCTGCACCTTCTGGTTTAACGAGTTCTTATAACAAAGAAATTCTTTGGCTTGCTTGTGTCTGCAATAGTTAATTCCCAAAACCTACTATCCTGAATAGGTTTTACAGTGATTTAAAATTAAAAGTTATTTCTCTCCTCTAAAACCTGGCACTGAAAAGGTCTGTACTAAATGCATTTCACTATTTGGATTGTGAATGCAAATATTATATTTGATATACATTTATTTCCTAATGCACAATACAGTTCAGATATGTGCGTGTTATGTCCTCAGTTGTTTCTTGAATGGGGGGTTGGTAAGTAGGACTGTGCACGCATCACTAGTGACACACACTCATCTGCAGAACTTCTTATTGCAGATTAGAAACTGAGGGGGATGATAGAAAAACTGAGAATATTTTAACTTTTTTGGAAATGACTGGGAATTCTTGACTTGCTTTCATATCCTCTTGTCTTTATTTGTATCTTGTTTTGATCTGAATTTATCTTTGCTGTAGTCGCCAAAGGTATGTTCTTGGAGACACGGCAATGCAGAAGATGGCACAGTCCCACGTATTCCTGAGTGGTATAGGTGGTCTTGGTGTGGAAATTGGTAAGTTAGGTAACATTTATTTAAGCAGAGACAGGTGTATGTAAACATACTGTCCCAGAATACTTATAATGCTTATTTTAGATGTAGTAAGCATGTCTGAAATATCTGAGTGAATTTATATGTGCATGGTGTCTATGAGTAATGTAGCAAACACAGGAAAGATCCTGGACGTTTCTCTAGTAAGCTTTTTACTAGAACAACATTTCAAATTTTACTTTAAAGTGTGCTTCCATGGGTCAGATTGCTTTACCCAAAATCTTGTGTCTTGGGTGAAGGTTGAGGGTTACTCAAAGTTACTCCTTTAGGCATTGTTATCAACGAATGTAATACAGTAATAGCTATAGCCTGAATTATCCCCATGTAGGAAATGGGGGGTGGGAGGTAGGAGAACAGATGCAATTTGGTGAAAAATGAGTAACTGCCCCGGTGCAAGAGACTCCCTAACAATTTCCTTTATTGCATATCAGCAAGGCTTGTCTTGGCTGGTTCTTTCCTGGGATATTACCCTTTCAGTTGGCTTTAGATTGTACTCTGCACCAGATGCCACAACAGTGTCATGGGGTTTTGCAGTTTATTGTCATTAGTGTCTCTGTAATCATGCTTGCGGGATGAATAGCTGACAAATGACAAATGTAGATAGCCTTTTTAACCTTGCCTGTGTTATTCTGCTTTCAGTGGTGCTGTAGAATGCTTGAGCCAAATGTAAAAGAACAAACCCTTAAGGTCTGAAGTTCTTAGCAATGACATACTGTTATTGTCCACCTACGTAGCTATTCGATTACAGATTTGCAAGATATCTGCAACAGTCCCTCTCTTTCTTTTTTTTTTTCAGCCAAAAATATAATTCTGGCTGGGGTAAAGGTATGTAAAACAGTTCTGTTGTTGGGTGTTCCTGGGTGAGCAGGAGAAAAAGGGACAACATTACTAGCTAGCTAATCTTAAGTTTCTGAAACTGTCTTTCAGTAGAAGGATTGCAAAACATTTGAGGACCTGGGGGTCAAAACTTTTAATAATCTGGATGTTCTAGTGGTATGGTCTGAGTCTCACATTAATGTTCACTGCATTCTGAAATACCTCATGTAATATTTTAGCCAGCTGCTGATCAGACATTGCATCTTTTGTACTAAGTGGCCTCTCCTAAATGGAGTGGTATAAATTCAAAAGCCAAACTATTCAAAATGTTATCCTATTCTGTCATCCGTCAGAATCCTTTTGTGTAGATGTTAGAATGGTTGGGTGTTTTAATCCAACAGCTGCTTTTGTGCTGCTGGGATTAATTTTATTAGAGAGAAGCCATTTAAAACTCTTCCAATCAAAAAAAAAATTGTTTATAATTTTGGGAGTCCATTAATTTACAGATTGCAATCGCCCCTTAATCGCAGTGTGGCAAAAATTATCCTTGGTATTTAAATGTTCTCATTGCTGCAAGCTTGGAGGAAAATGGTTAATGAAATGCATACTGCAGATGCATTTTTGTCTCTCAAACAGTAAGAGTTTTCTTGGAAAAGAGGTTGGAGGAGCTTGTCCTTACACGTGGTACAACTGAATCTTCTTCAGTGCTAGTCCTTGAGCATTTTATGTGGGGATTAATCTATCCTTTTGGGTGCTATGACCATGTACACTTCTTCCAGTAAATGCTTTTTGCCGAACTTTCTTAGGCTCTTACAGTTCATGACACAAAACAGTGTACGAAATGGGATTTGGGTATCAACTTCTTCATCCATGAAGATGATATCACCAGTCAAAGGAACAGGTTGGTGAAGTCTTTGGAGTGAGGGAGGACTGAACTTGACTAGGAGTAGGAGTTTCATTAGTGGCAAAAATAACAGTTCATTGTCCAAGAGCTGCTAATACATATAAAATACTTGTTAAACCCTTTCCCTGGAATTACTGGCTTTCAGTACAGTGCCCCGGTAGGTACTAGGGGAAGTCTAAGTTGGGTCTGGAGTTCTGAGTCGAACATCTCACTTCTTGCAGGTGGGAGCTTGTAATGTAAATCTAATAGTGGGGATGATGGTGCGTTTCTTCCTTGGGCTTTCTCAGCCACCCATGTGAGATGAGAAAACTGCTATGACAGCAGACCATCAGTGTATATTGGATAGAGTCGTTTTCCTCAGACCTGCTAGGAATTTTCGTATGAATAAATGAGTTGGTGATTGTTGCCAGGAGACTTCCTGAGGGCCTCTTGTAGGGCATGTGGGGTATGAAATTCTGTGTTGAAAATACAGTTTTGTAGATGCATAAAAAAACTTGAAAATTGCTGTTCTTTCAGGGCTGAGGCCACGCTTCATCATATTGCAGAACTCAATCCATATGTCCATGTAGCAGCATCAACTGTGCCACTAGATGAAACCACAGATCTGTCTTTTCTAAAGCAGTACCAGGTATGTCACTCTTACAGCAGTTGTATGTGGTATGTTACTGGGAGCCAACAACTTGGATATTTTTTTTCATATAAGTGAATAAAACGGAAACAAACTTTAAAGTACATTTTGAGATGATGTAAAGAAAGAAGCAGGTCTTGTATTTGGACTAATGAAATGGTCGTGCTTGTCTTTTTCAAGGCTGAAAGTGTTTTTGTGTACCTAGCACTTTCTTATGACACTTATTGTGGAATTTGCTATGAGAATAAACAACAAAGTGAGATTGCCATACAATTTTTTTTTTGTTTGTTTGTTTAAAGGTGAAACTGTGACTTTATTTTGCAGCTGCATAGCACAGATATTCTACATACATTGTGTGCTGTATTCCAGGCAGTAGAAGCTCAGGCTATATAATTAGAAAGATCATGTATGTATGTATGTACCTAACGAAACATAAGCTCCTTGGTGGTAGAATGAGGATGTTTTCAGTTGTTCAGTCAGCTGTCTCCTGCCTGTGTGCGTGGCTAGTCTGAGTTGGCAATTTTAACTGTGTGGCTATCAGTTATACCCAAGCTCACCAAGTTTCTGAATGTCCCAGCTATAATAAGCCATGTATAACTGAATGGGACGCAGTGTATATGCTTTGTAACCCAATACTACCCTAAACTTAAAAAAAATGCTTGCAGAAATTGTATGTCTGATGAGCACCAGTACTTGAAGCTTGTGCAAACTTCTTGGTGTGCACTGATGGGTGTCATTTGTGTTTGTTTTGCTAACTTTAATTTTAAGATTAAAGATCTACATTTTTTTCTGAGTTTATCCATAACCGTTGTCATAAGTATTCTAACTAGGTTTTGAGTTTAACAGCTGCAGTAAAAGAAAGAAAAAAAAGAAAAAAAAAAAAAGAGTGAGAATTTGCTGTTCCTTCTCTTGCTCATCTTGTTTCCAGAACTCATGGAGCAGTAACCTGTCTGTTCTAACATGTAACGAGAAAACTGACTCAAGACTGCTTTCTGTGTTATGTGTGGAGGAAAGGAGTCAGGACACCACCTAAGTAACTTACTGTAGTACTACTTTTTCCATAGCCTGAAGGTGTTGATTGCTTTCAGTGTCTTAGATTTGTTTCTGTTCTTGTTCACAGTGTGTCATACTGACTGAAGTAAGTCTGTCACTGCAGAAGAAGATTAATGACTTCTGTCATGCTCAGCAGCCACCTATTAAGGTAATATAAAAAACTAAATACACAAATAATCTGTACAGTGAGCATTCTGGACCTCCAACATCTAGAAGTGGAAAAAGCTGGTTATGAGGTATATAGTTCTATGCAGATAGCATGTTGATGGAGCAGTGTGAGTGGAGTGGAGTACAATGCTGCTACTCTGTACATGTGTCTGGTGTTATCTGGATACCAGCCCAGATAACCATAGCTTGGTTATTTAAAAAAAAAAAAAAAAAAAATTCTGTTAAAGAAACAGTTTTCACTGTTAACTCGTAACTGTTCTGAAAGAACATGCTGAGACCAAATGTAACAGTAGTAGAAATGGCAGTATTTTGCAGTGTATTGATGTGATTCCATGTTTTTGTGTAGGGGTTCTGAAGTACTCATGCAGGTTCAAAGTCTGTCGTGAATACTGTGCTAGATATAGTCAGTGGCCTGGGTGCACATGACAGGTTTCCACTGTGGAAATTAAACCTACCAGCCTTGTACAAGGCTGAATGAGACTTGCGCTGTTCTAGGGTTACTTAATGTTTTTTACTTTCTCTTGTAGTTTATCAGTGCAGATGTATATGGAATATGTTCACGTTTGTTTTGTGACTTGGGTGATGAATTTGAAGTGCTGGATACAACGGGAGAAGAGCCAAAGGAGATCTTCATTTCAAATATAACACAAGTAAGGGATAGAAGTCACTGTGCTTTAATTTTTTTTGTAACAACTCGTTATTGGTTTTGTGACCAAGCAGAGTTTTTCACTTCAGCAGCCTGCTAAGCAGTTGAAAATTGGCAGTATAGCAGAGGCAAACAAAGTTATTTTGTTCTTGTGTCTCGTATCAAAACCAGTCAGTGATAATGTGCTAACATCGTAGAGCATACTGATGCCTCCTGGTCATTACTTACAATGTAACATCATGATATTGAGGGGGGGGGGAGAGGGAGAAATGAGGAGATGTAGAGAGAAGAGGGCATAGTCTTGGTGTGGGAACAGGGTAAGTTTTCTAAGGAAGCCCTGAAATAGGCATGAAAATAGCCCTTTTTATGAGAAACTGCAGCACGTATAGAGGAGGACTACTGGAATGATCGAGGGGATTGAGAGCCTGTTTTGAAAAGAAATTTAAGGGTTTGTTTTAACCTACCAAAGCAGAGGTGATAGGAAGAGGGTATTATTGCTAATGCTTCCAGTGCAGAATGTTAGAGAGGATGTCCATTGATCTTGTGGTATTATTTTATAAATGGAAACAACTTTAGCTCCTCCTCTCAACTCTGGAAGTTCAGACTATAACCTCACTCATCCAGTAGCAAGTTTTGTCGTATCTCCAGTCTAGATGTAATAATAACTAAACTAGAAGGGGTTATATAGCAAGTTGGGTTTGATCTAAATTAAAGCTCATGATATGATGATTTGTTGGGTAGTCTGTCCTTTGGTATCTTTAAAAGGGAATGGATGACTTGATTGTTCTTATTAATTACATCAGGAGTACACAGTTATGTTTCATGGCTTGTGCTGACAGCCTGCCAAGTCAAGGAATTAATATATTTCTGTATATATATCTCCTGTGATTCATAATCTGATACTTGAGTTTAGTTGTATCTTCTTCCACTCTCTGAAGTGTAAAACTGACCAGAATTACAACTCAACACCACAACCACCATCGAGTGGCTGTTCTTGTCCTACGGACAGGGTCAAGGTGGCATTCTGTCATCAGAGAATAATTGTCTCTAGTCCGTTCTCCATGCCACAGAAAACGTAGTCCACTGTAATTAGGTTTTGTGCTACTTAACTGAAATCTGTCTAATATTGGGAGCTCAGAAAGGGGTGGCAAGAGGTTTTATGGGCCAGGCTTGCTTGCAAATCCACTATGTTACAGCCTGAGCTGCACCACAAGGCCTTGATGAGCTGTCCTCAGACTGCAGAGGGCCCTCTGTGTCGATGGGATGTTGGCATGACATCCTGTAACAGGATGAGATGTTGTCCAAGATCCCTGCAAGTGTAAGCTTGTTTGTGATCTGCTTGAGGCTGTGGCTTTCAAGAATGAGTTTGGGGGGGTGTCCTTTTTA
Organism: Gorsachius magnificus; assembly: GCA_034008185.1. NCBI lineage: Eukaryota > Metazoa > Chordata > Aves > Pelecaniformes > Ardeidae > Gorsachius > Gorsachius magnificus. The sequence goes on from CM067084.1 coordinate 33,814,719, forward strand.
TGAAATCCGATGGAGGGGAAGCATGGAGTAATAAGGACCATTCACAAGACTTTATTTCTTAATGTCTGTGAAAATTTCTTTGTACATCTAGTCTATTTTGGGTTTGGAAAAAGGAGACAAATTTGCTACTACTGCAGAACAGAACAATGAATTTGCTAGGAACTAACAAATGCAGTTTGCTAACATGCTGAGAACTGTGAAAGGTAAAAATGAGAAAGTCTGTGTTATAAAAACACCGTTAAACTGAAAATAACAGGACTTAAAATGTTATCGTAGGTAACTCCCTTGTTAGGCAGAACTGAGGCACTAAAATTATGAGAGGCTGCAGTTTCAATAAGCAGGAAACTATGTGTCTATGATAAAGCATGACTCCTTTATGCAAGACGCTTTCCTCCGTGCTAACTTTGCCATTTTCACTTTCAGTCAAATCCTGGTATTGTCACTTGCCTTGAAAATCATCCACACAGGCTTGAAACTGGACAGTTCTTAACCTTTCGGGAAGTTAATGGAATGTCATGCTTAAATGGATCCACACACCAAATAACAGGTAAACTGTTACTGGCTCGTTTGCAAGGTATTTATTTTTTGAGCTCTTTTAGCTCACTGTAATGTTAGTTACTGTAGCCAGGGGAGTGCTGGATTGTGCAGACCTCCAGAGAGCTTGCACAAAAGAAAATTGCTTTCTGGTGCAAAGGTCTTCCTAGTGTTGTCTTGACTCCATTTTCATTTAGTAAAGTCTTTCCAAACTCATCGTGCTGCTTAAGGAGCAGTGTAGACTCTCAGCTAGTGGAAACTCGTTGGCAGCCACTTGAGGTTACAGTTATTAGTTTGCTGATGAAACTCTTCTGGTTTTTGGAGGGTCCCGTACTGCCTGTGCTTCTGTTACGATTTTAGACTAAATTAACACAACTTTGCGTGTCACTGTTTGCCTCGTAGTTTTTGGGTGACAATTTAAGTGTACAGGTACGCATTACATCACTCTTTCTAAGCATGCTTGTTGAAGGGATTCTCATGATTTGTTTTTACTCTGCTTTGGTCTGCCTGATGCATGTCTCAAGGCATACTATTGGGTTCCTTTTGGATGCTGGAGAATTGCCCGATTCCCAGATCTGAATTCTTGTTTGAAGCAGAAGAGAGAGCAGGTGGGCAGGGGTTATTTGTTTAACTATTTTGTGATATGACACAAAAACAGTACCCTTGAAACATGTGGTTGAGTCTGTTTTCACAGGAACCTTTTGTTTTGCTAGTGCTGATGCTGTGTTCAGTCCTTCCTCTTAATCACGACCCAACTTCTGGTTTCAGTTTTCCATGAATTAACAATTTTTGTGTCGTCTTGCTTTATCGGAATGATGATCCAGGTGGTATGGGAGGAGAGATGTGACTGAAATGCTCCAGCTGCCCTTTTTGATTGCCTGTTGTTGTAGTCACAGGGCTAAAACCTTACTCTGAGCAGTATATTGGACACTGCTGTGCACAGTCTAAATAAAACTGAGAGTGATTTCATTTTTGTTACAGAGCTGTGGTCATCAGAATTCTTGTTAAATCTGCTGCCACTTTAAAAAGCTTATTTCATAACAGATCAGATGAAACTAATACTTTAGCCCAGAAACTGGCAGAGAGGGACAATGCTGTTAGTTAGGAGGATCAGCTGTGTTTGTGCTTTCAAAGCAAGATTGCACACTACAAAATTACAGCATAAAAAGCATTGGCAAAACCCCACTTTATTGTATACAGAATTGTAGCATCCAGTGACACTTCTAATTATCAGTCACTCCTTATTCTCTTCTCTTTTCAGTGGTGTCACCTTATTCCTTCAGCATTGGCAATACATCAGATATGGAGCCTTACTTACATGGAGGCATAGCTGTCCAAGTGAAGACGCCCAAGATGTTTTACTTTGTAAGTGTGTGCTTGACATAACCGGTTAATGGTCTGAGCAGAGTTCAGCACATTCATGATTTGCTTACCCGCAATTTGGGTTTACACTAATTTTATTGGGTAAAAATAGTGATACTGATTTACTAAACCGTAGAGAACAGGAAATACTTCAAAGTTACCTGCCAGTGTACAGAAAAAACCCCCATATGGGCAGCCTATCCCTGTACTGCTGGGGACTCCATGGACGTCTACAAATATGTGGTTTCTTGGCAGCCTTCTGAGAAGGAGAGACAGTTGGATGAGTTTGTGTAAGTGGGGTTGCAAGCTACATGGTGCTGTGTGCCTTTTTGGGCCCACAGAGAGTTGATCCAGACTGCTTTCAAACATTCTTCTAAAAAGCTGGGAGTGAGGACCATCTGCTTCTGAGAATGCGCAGCTCAGTGTCTTGTCTCTGTGAAGCAGGAGCTTCCTGTTCTTTCTGAGTGGGGGAGTTCTACAAGCAAACAGCCAGTTGCCTATAAAATCTCTGGTAGCCAACCTCAGAGCAGTTTAAGAGATGGGTCATGCCACTAAGATGTGAAACATCTCTCTGAAGATTTTTGATTGACAAAAATTGCAGTAGATGATTCTTTTATGTATCTTTGTGGCGGTGGCCTCAATTATCTTAAAGGTCTTTTCCAACCTAAACTATTCTATGATTCTATGAGTAATAATGGAGAGAGTAATAGCAGTGCTAGTAAGAAAGGATATTTGGTTCTTAGTCTCTCCAGGAAGAGTACTGTTAAGTTGGATAGCAGTGACTGACATGTCCTTAAGCGGGTGTGTTGTTACTGTGAATTCTGTTTTTCCAGGAACGGTTGGAGAAGCAGATAACAAATCCATTATGCCTTACTGCGGATTTTAGCAAGCCTGAGGTAATTAGCATGTGGGGATTTGGGCATAAGTGCTTTAATGTTAACACTACATGGAATGTAATCTGCAGCTTTGTGTGTAGAACAATACAGTTTCCTAACAGAATACTGCAGTAGTTAAATATGAGTTTAAAGTGTGAAATAAGAGTGAGGTATTGGTTTGTGTGGTGACACAGAATATACATTATGGTTTAGATCACTGTAGAGGCTTGTTATCCATGGCTTGCACCAAGTGTATTGTAAATGCATAACTCAGCCACCTCTGCTGTTTTGATAAGTCTTAATTCACGGGAGTATAATTTTTGCAAGTGACATAATGATTTTTTCCTGTATTTAATGATGTTTGGTTGATAAAAATCACACTGGCATCAAAGCTGGGATAATCAGAAAAAGGTGATCATGCATTGGTTGGAAACTGGAGTTAGCAGTGTAAGAGTAATCTTTTTTCTTTGGAAAAATGATTTATGGGTATTTTTAAAATCTGAGAGGAAGCTGGCAGTATTTGCCTCTGACACAATTTTAGTTAAGTATTATGGATGTGCAAGGCATGTAAGTCTTGGGCTCATTAAAATCTGAAACTAAATGTTTACCTAGCGATTTTTTTTGTTTGTTTGATAATGTAAGGTCTGACTTGCCTATTAAGATTTTCTACTTTTGACCCTTAATGCTGGGCTTTCGTATTGATATTTGGCAAAATGCAGTGCATTCTAATGTCTAGTTAAAAGAAGATTATTGCGTTTTCCAATTTCAGCACTAAATTCTTTTGGAGACTCTTCAGTTGGATTTAGTTGAAGTGGGTGCTGAATGCCTATGAAGGGTACTGCGTTACTACTGAGAATACTTTATAATCCCAGCTTGTAAAAAACATTAGTGTAAGGTATTTCAAATTCACTTTTTAATCCTATTTAAAAACTTCTTTGGAGTGGTATGGTTAAGAGACAAAGAAGTGAAATGATAACAGAAAAGTTCATATAGTTGCTTTTGTTTCCTTCAGTTTTCTAGCGTTTGTAACTGATCAACAGCTATTGTCTTAACAGGCACCTTTGCAGATCCATGTTGCCATGCTTGCCTTGAACCATTTCCAGGAGAACTTCGGTCGCAGACCAAACATAGGGTAATGCAGCAGTCTTCTGTTTGCTAAGCCTTGAATCAGACGGATCTCTCCTTTATTGCAGTTACTGGCTTGATGTGCAGCAGGGTACCTTGTCTGTCTGGTACCTAACAGATGACATAGAAATGGAAATGAAATCTAGGAGAAAAATGTTACTTAAAGCATGTCTGGGTTTGTAACAGGGCATTCCCAATAGGGCAGTGGCACTTTCTGGGCCCAGGTAGACAGAGAACGCTTCTGCAGGAAGTCCTTCTTTGTTCCATTTTTTTCACATCGTGGCGTTAACATGGAAAAGTTGTTTCTGTGATTCCTGAATTATCCAGTATCTTATGGATTTAAAAAAAAAAAAAAAGTCTGAAGGATTTAGTTTTCATATTCAGTATTTTTTTTCAGCTGTAGTTCTTAATGTGCATAATTTTGAGTTAAATGAGACAAAACTACTTACGAAGTATAAATCTTAAGCCTGGACTTGCACATGGCCTTCTCCATTGAGACTCCTGTTCTTTAGCTAACTAACATTTAGAAGTGCATCTTTAATGCTCACTGTTAAAGCCAATATAAATTTCCAAACTCTTCCTACTGTATCCAGTGCTTTTTTTTTCTCTGTTGATTGTGTTTCTAGAAGGACTCTGGAATGTTTAAGTGATCATTATTGTTTCTACCCTGGTGTCTAGATGCCTTCAAGATGCTGAGGAAATGCTGAAAATAGCCATATCTATAAGTGAAACACTGGAAAACAAAGTGAGTAAGGAATCATCATCACTGAGTCATTTTTGATGCGCTTATTTATTTGCCTAAAGGTCATGCTTTAGTTGTTGGTCCTTGTTCTGGTCTTTGTACCCAGCCTTAGATTGATCAGCTGGCTTTCTGAGGGCCGCGCAAGGAAACGGAATGGTATTTTAGCATGGGTTCAAGCAAATGTTCACCTGACGTGGACACTGAATCCTGTGGCTATGTGAATCGAGTTTTTAGATAAATGCATATTACAAGTACAGGGTATACAGTGGATCTGTCTTGGCTGGAAACCTTTTTGCTAGTCAGAGTGAAATAATTTGTCTTTTACTGAAGAACAATAATCTATGAAACCATCAAGCACTGAAGGGATAAATCTGTTGTTATTATGTCTTATTTTTCCAGCCTCTAGTGAATGGAGATGTAGTGAAATGGCTGTCTAGGACTGCTCAGGGATTTCTAGCTCCTCTGGCTGCAGCAGTGGGTGGTGTTGCTAGCCAGGAAGTCTTGAAAGCAGTAACAGGAAAATTTTCTCCGTTGCAGCAGTGGGTAAGGCTGTCTTTGGTTTTGGATCTTTATTTTGACAGTGATGTTACAAATGTATGGTTGTGTGCAAATGCTGTATGATCAAACTAGCGTGAATGACTTGTATAACGGAGGGGAAGACTTGAGACTGAATTCAGGAAAAAATATAATGTTTTTATGAGTACAATAAAAGTGCAACCAGCTTTAGTTAAATTTTAGTATTTGGGGTTCAGACATGACACTCATTTTTTTTCCTCACAAGCAAGGAGAGCATTGGCCTGTCAGTGCATGGCTGCAAAGGTGTGATATAATCCAGATGCCAGTTTAAGCTACTGTACATAAGAGCAGTGCTTTCAGACTCTCAGGATAAGTGTCAGAATAAAGTTAGATTTAAAAACTTCACAGTCTAATTTGGAGGGGTAACAGTCCTGTCAGAAGTCAAAAGCTTGTGGCTCATGTTTCAGTGAGCTTTTTTTCCTTCTGTGTCCAGGTGCTTTTCCTGTCCACTAAAATTCTGAAGTGAACTGTAGGGAACTGAATGCTGTGTAGTCTGCCACTGACAGTAAAAACTTAGTCCTTCTAAATTTTTTTACTCTGGTGTACATAGCAAATACTTACTTTGTTTTTTTTAAACAAAAATAACATGAATGTTTTTCACAGGTTTGGTTTTTGTTTTGGTTTTTTTTTTTTTTTTACAGCTATATATAGATATGCTAGACATTGTAACACCTCTAGAAAAGATGGGCTCTGAAGAATTTCTCCCACGGTAAATATAACTACAATCTGCTGTTTTACATACTGTTCACATCTGAGAGCCTTAAGCAGGCACAGATGATGTCTTTTAAAGTTAGCTCAGTGCCGTTTGCTGGAGGGGCAGGTTTGGTGTTGAGAGTGTGTGTCCTAGTTGAGCCTGGGAGGAACAGGAATTATAGGGGACTTGGTCTGATTTTCTTAGTTCATGTTAAAGTGCAGTTTGGCATCAGTGATACTACCATAATGGCAACGTACTAGTCTTCTGTTTTTGTCTCCTATGCCTGCATAGGGGAGATAGGTATGATGCCTTGAGGGCTTGTATTGGAGACTCTCTGTGCCAGAAGCTGCATGATTTGAATATTTTCTTGGTGAGTATGACTGACACTGTTACACTTCTTGCAAATGCTTTGTTGATACAGCTAACGTCCACTGTCTTCAAAATAATGAGAACAGCACTGATGATGTGAGCCACTGCAGAATAAATGATCCACAATTGTAATGGGACTGGTGTATTATACTTGTCTTCATGGTTTTCACTTACGTTTCTGACTCTAAAAATGTCATTTTCTTTAGGTTGGCTGTGGAGCGATAGGCTGTGAAATGCTAAAAAACTTTGCACTTCTTGGTGTCGGTACTGGGCAAGACAAAGGATTGGTGAGTCACCTGCTAACCTCACTTCCCTTATTAAAAAGTAATATGACAAGGAATAATTAAATAATTAGACTACTTAAAAATGCTAAGTCTAAGCTTTATTTCAGGTTGATGTCTGCACACAGGGTAAAATGGCCTCAGCATAGAGTGGAAGTAGCATGCAATTAGAAGCAGAACAGTTAGAGCAGTTTTGCTGTATTTTGATTTTAAAATAGGATTTAATCAGTCAGTTTAGGCAGAGCTGTTAGCCGCAGCGGATGCCAACAGGAGTCCTTTGTTTTGACAAGTTTCTGTAGCCATTTTGTCAAGATTATTGCTCAGTGTTACACTTAAAATGTAACTTCAGCTGTTGCTTTTGCCCCTTCTGACTTAGGTTACAATTACAGATCCAGACTTGATAGAGAAATCCAACCTGAACAGGCAGTTTCTTTTTCGACCTCATCACATACAGGTAGGCTTTCTTGTTCAATAAACTTTCTGGACTATTGTTCTGTTTCTCTGTCCCGCATCCCCACTGAGAGCTGAAGTTGTGAGTGTATGTACTTCTGTCCAGAAAAGACTTAAAGGCTGTAATGAAATCCAATGTCTTTTAAAACAATACCTAGAACTATGATGGCATCCCGCTTATCACAAGTATCAGTTGAGTATACTTGACTGGTCTGATCTTAATTTGTACTGGTGTCTTTGACTAAGGAAACCTCTTGAACTTGACAATTGGATAAAGAACACTGTTTTGCGTAAGAAGCTGCCATGGGTTAATGTGCCAGAAGTGCTTTACTATACCATTGAAATTTGGGCAGAATAAAACAAAGCAAAAAACGGACAGCACTGGCAGAAGGGTTCTCAATAGCAGAGCTACTGCCAATGGAACTTTACCAAAGTTACTATCTTCTGACTTAATTCAGTCTTCATTAAGCTGGTAAACAGCTTGGCAAAAAACCATGTACATTTAGTAAATGTGTGATACAGAAACTGTTAATTCCTTTGATTTAGAGAGAATATCTCTGTACTTGCAAATGCAGCACAAAATAAAAAAGGTGGCTCAGATCTTGGCAGCGATGGGAAAAAGGGATTCCCCTGCCCAAAATCCAGCAGCTGAATTTTCTGCCTCCTGTTTGTCTAGCAAATCTGGGAACAGATTACATTTTGGATGGATAGATAAAAGGAAGGCGAACTCTGCAAGCTTTCAGAAGTCACACTGTCTTGGCTCCCACTGTTCTAAGGGCTGATCCCTAGATAATTGAATGAAGTATGGCTAGAAGAGTCAGGTGGGCTAAGAACTGTTTCAGATTAGCTTCTGAAATAGGCTTCATGTGGAATGTCTTGCGGTAATGTTATTATTCAGAGGTGTTTGTCTATGCTGCATAGACATAGTCACAATAAGTAATGGGTTTGTCCTCTGACAGTCATGAACTGCTCCTTTCTTACGGCATTTTGAGAGCATGAGAGGCAGCACGTGGCATCAGTTTCAGTTACTTGATACACTTCTGCTGCACCACTTAAGCACTTCCACCTTGTGGTCCCTGATGCACTATTTTAGATAAAACTAAAAATAAAACTAGATTAATAAGATATTTATTAGTGGCATACGATTAAAGAATTTCCTTTACTGTATGTTTTGCATACTAACATTTCGTCAGCAAATGAAGTCAATACTTCTGTGTCCCAGATTTTCTTTATATGAATATTGTTGATGTATATATATATGTATGTATACTTTCAGAAACCAAAAAGCTATACTGCAGCAGAAGCAACTCTGAACATCAATCCTTACTTAAAGATTGACTCATATATTAATAAAGTTTGTCCAGCCACTGAGAACACTTACAGCGATGAATTCTATACCAAGCAAGATGTGATTGTGACCGCTTTGGACAATGTTGAGGCAAGGAGATACATTGATAGGTAGGTTGTAGAAAGGAAACGAGGGCTGCTTTTCATGTTCTTAATTGGAATTCTGCTTTTCTATTCTTAATCTTCCCAATCTGCAACTGCTTATAGGATCTGATAACAAATTGCTCAGATTTACCTTGTTCCTTTTATGGGGATGCTGTGTGGTGGGAGGAAGGGATTTGTATTCGTGAAATCAACTCTGCTGTTGCATGGCTGCTGCTGTTCACACGGCGCACAGCCTTGGAGTGAGTTCTTGGAGTGAGTTCTTGGAAATGAATAGCTGTCAAGGTGTGATGAGGGGGAGAATACTGTGGTAGTCTTAAGGTTGAATTATTTATGCATAAGAGTACGTATTTAAATAAGTAGGGATGTTTACATTTAAAAATAATTACTAATGCTTCTAATCCAGGAAGGCTCAGGTTTATGGTATCCTGATCTAACTTGAAATAGCTCTTGCTATTTAATCTCTTTTCCCGAGTTTGGTGTAAGCTTTCCACTCTTCTGAAAGTGCCTAGAGTCAATTTTGGTTACACCCTGGTGATGTCTGCAAGGCAAGAGTGTAGTGATTACTCTGTATTCTGATAGTCTGTGTCTTTCCATGTCAGTCGTTGTGTAGCAAACCTGCGTCCTCTTATAGACTCTGGAACTATGGGAACGAAAGGACACACGGAAGTCATAGTGCCCCATCTGACAGAGTCCTATAATAGTCACGTAAGTGTTTTAAGACCATTGCTTATGGTCTGCAGCTAGTTCCGTAATGCCCTCTGATTCTTTAATCGTTTATGTATGTGTCTAAAATAAGTGGCCTATTTGAGTTGCTGAAGAATGGTAGTAGTAGGCAATGATTACTTCCTTGGTTTCTGAAGAAAAGCTCACAGGAAAAATTCGAGCAGACTGGGAATACCATGTCTTCTACCTAGCTGAGGATTACACCTAGGCCAACAATTAAAAGCAACTACTATATGAATCATGAAACAGGCTTTGGAAAAAGTCCTAATTCTAAAGCATTTCCAAGGGACTGTCTTTTTTTTCCCCTTGAAAACTCCCTTCTAAATAAGAATGTAGTTCCACAATCACATTGCAAACTGGTTTTGTACTTGTGGGGTTTTTTTTTTTTAGAACCGCTTTCTGCCTGCTCATTCTGTTTGTGGTGAATATCACCTCCACAGGCAGGTAGGGTAAACTCAAGCTTCTGTAGTAGGAATTAGTCTGCCAGTTTCTACAAGCATACATAACAGTTCTGTTTGAATGGGGAAGGGGAAAATGAATCTTCAAACTCTTGCAGTATCCCTCTGTTTAAGTTATTGTGAAATTGCCTTTGCGAGGTAGATATTCAGTGTTTGAGAATATCGTGAAATGGTGCCACGTGGACAGAGAGACAGGATTTTGAGCATTGTAACGGTCTTGCTAGGGCCCACAAAGGAAGAAGTCTTTCTGGCCTTCACTGAAAGGGCGTACTTCATGTTGAGAGTGTACGTGAATGTGAACTGCACATCTTTGGCTGGCAATTTCTTCTGTTGTTTGTGTTTCAGAGTTCAGTTTTGTTTTCTACTGTTGAGTTTAGACTATTCTTCATAAAAAGGAAGTGATATGTTAGTGTTCATAAAACAAACTTTGTTCTAAGCATAAATAAGCCACCTTGTGTTTTATATCCATGGAGTTTTAAATTTATATAGTCTAGAAATTCTTGGTGCAGTTATTAGCAATAAACTTTAATAAGTTTGCATTTACATGCAACTCTGCTTAATTACAGCGGGATCCACCAGAAGAAGAAATACCTTTTTGCACCTTGAAGTCTTTCCCAGCTGCCATTGAGCATACAATACAGTGGGCAAGAGATAAGGTAAGGGAATAAGCTTACTGGCATTCAGCATAACTTAATGTGTATTTGGAAAGGTGAGGGACAGCATAACTTAATGGGTATTTGGTAAGGTGGGGGTTCTGATACACTTCTTGCAAAATGCTGTATTTGTTCTTTTTATTTTCTAGTTTGAAAGTTCATTTTCTCACAAGCCTTCAATGTTTAACAAATTCTGGCAAACCTATCAGTCCGCAGAAGAAGTTTTACAGGTAGGGGGATATTGCCAGGGTAAAATACGGGGTTTAAACAATGCTTTATAGATTTTGCTTCTATTTAAGTTCAGTGAGATTTGGGTTATTTTCTGACTTTATTCAGAAAATCCAAAGACTTATTTGGCCACGTCATTAGTTGACCTCTCATGGGAACAGTATTTCTGGTGTGTCTCATAATTAAGAGCCAAAGTCTCATGCATGGGCTGCTTCTCTAGCTCATGTGTGCTCTGTACATGATATAGAAATATCAGAAATACTGAGGCACTGCTAGCAAGTGTGTAGTAGATGTCACACTGATGTGCAATGAGCTGAGAAAACTGAAGGGAAGACTTAGTTTCAAGTGAATTCAACAATGTAATAAATTAGACTCAGTTGCTTAATACATTTTCTTGTTAGTCTGTAAAGGCCTATGGTCTGCAGGGCTGGGTGGAAGTAAATCAAGTAGGCCACAGCACCAGGGGAGAAACCAGTGGGGAGGAGCACATAAAGGATAATATTTCACAAAGTGATCCTCTGTTTTCTTTTGCCTATAACTTACTTAAAACATTTACTGTTTGACTGGATTAGGAGGAATCTTGTATGTTTTAACATTTTCATATTTCCTTCTCTATCTAGAGAATAAAATCAGGGGAGAGCTTAGAAGGCTGTTTTCATGTTATTAAAACACTCAGTAGAAGACCCCGAAGCTGGACTCAATGTGTGGAACTAGCAAGAGTAAAATTTGAGAAGTATTTTAGCCATAAGGTAGGTAAGACCTGGAAATGAGGTGGTGCCAAGACTGATGAGGATTTTAGAAAACTTGGTAGCCCTAATAATTAGGTGTCCAAGTCTTTGCACTCCCATCTTTTCATAAATAATGAACTGTACTTGAAACTTAAAAATGCTGCATATCTTCCTCTTTCTACTGTAGCACTTTTAAGTCTGGTTTATTAACTCATTCCTAGTGGCCCTGTTCAGTAGTCTCCCTGCAGTTTTCTTCGCGTTTTTCCAGCTGACGAGGTACTGTGTTTTTCCAGAGCAGCAGGATTATCATGTCTTTTACTAAAGGACAGTGGCTTTTTGTTTCCCCCACTAAACTTCCGTTACTGAACTCATATTTATATCCCTGATTTTCTCAAAGATGTCACAGAAAGTTTCGCTGAAATAAGAGCCAGTCATTCTGAGAATCTGGTCCATAGTGTTGCTTAAAGTGTCAGTGTAATTTTGTAGGAAAGATGTGATTGTGATGTTGTGAATTAATAAATACATCATATTTGTGCATATGGAAGCCCTGGTGGTGGTTGTCACATTGAAAAGACATTGCATTCCCAATTGTGAATCAGTATGCAAGAATCCTGAAGTGACAACGGAGGGGGGAATGCTTTGCTTGTTGGATTAAGTGTCTTGCTTGGACTTCGGACAGATGACTGACATAGTCATCTTTGTCCTGTGAATCAATGGGCAAGTCACTCTGTCTAGTAGTGCTTGTGTCTTTAAACTCTCCATCCTGACACCAGCTTCTTAGATTTTCTTAACTCTTTAAATTACTTCAGCTATGTACTGGAGAGTCTTAAAAGTTGTATCAAGATTTCACATCATTACTAAAAAGAAGGCTTGATTTAGTGTGGTCATGTCAATCTGTATCTGACAAATTACTAAAGCTACTCTGGCTTTTCCTCTAGGCTCTTCAGCTCCTTCATTCATTTCCTCTTGATACACGATTAAAAGATGGAAGTAAGTACAAATGCTCCTTTGTGCCTGTTGTGAATTCATGGCATATGTCATGTGTTGCTGTTCCCGATTCCTTAGGATTTCATCTGAAGTCTGTCTTCTTACCAGGTTTGTTTTGGCAATCACCAAAGAGGCCACCTTTCCCAGTGAAGTTTGAATTTAACGATCCTTTGTAAGTATGCCACTGATGCGTTTTATAGCATTCTATAAAACTCACCCTACAGCAGAAAGTGCAAGGCAGTGGCTTTATAGCAGTAGAAGCTGGACTGGTACTTGGTAGGTACTAGTGCTTAGTCTTACGCTGTGGCAGATTTGGTGAGCTGTCTTGTACTTTTGCTGCAGCTAATTTAACTTTCACTGATATGGGATTGGAAGGTGCTATGGGAAGTTCTGACCTCACCTAATGTGAAATAGCTTAGAAAAACCCATTTAATTTATTGTGTAACAATGGAATTACTGAGTTGCTGTCATACTCCCCCATGCCCTCATCAACCCATATCATGAAATGCAGGATGTGCCAAATTAAATTGACTACCTAAAATGACCTAGTGGAGGGACCCCTTTCCTTCTTCATCACAATTTGGATCTGATCTAGGTGGCTTGGGTATTACAGATAATTTAAAAAATTGATGTGGTTGAAGGATTGAAAAGCCTTTATGTGCTGCGTATCTACACCTGCTTTGAGAAACTGTCCAGATCGCAGTTTTTAGGTTGGGTGAAATCTGAGATCATGGCAAATATCAAAGTATTTCTGAGATGAAGCTTTTTATTATCATATTGATGTCATGTCAGCTTTGTAGTTTTCTTGACTGCAGAGGTTAAGGAAATACGGTTTTTAAATAACTCATCAAAGTTTGCTTAGTTTCGGGGGGGACTTCTGAGTCTCTCAAGATCTGTCATCTGTTTTGTACTGTGTGCACTGAAAGGTAGAAATTCTGTTTCTCTGTATTTTCAAGATCTCTCTGAATATGACTGCAAACTTTTGGGCAACTGAAGTAAAAAACCAACCAACCAAAAATTAACTCTCTTCCTCTTTTCCTCAGGCACTACGGTTTCATTGTGAGCGCAGCAAAACTCTTTGCAACAGTGTACTGTGTTCCTTTCACAGAAAAGGTAATCCATACTGTAACAGTGTTCCCATAGCATAACTGGGATGTATGTGTTCAGTTTTGGCCTGATGTCCTGTTGCCAATTCTTTCCAAGAACTGATTAAAGTGATTCTTAAAGTAATCTGTCCTTCAGCACTGGCTGATCAGCAACTGCTTACATTTAGCCTTCTTTATTTAAATCCCTAACCCAGAGAAGAAATGAGTAATGTATTGGGTAGTTTCAGTAAGCACTGAACTTGGGAATTCATATTTTGATGGAACTATTTCCTGTGCAATATAATAACTGAACTGGAAGAAGATCTCTTTAAGGTATTTTTTTAATTAAGTGTCTTGGCTATGTTCTGGGAGTTTGTTTTTTTTTACTACTTATGGCCTCTGTATTGTTTATCCTTTGTTTTTCTTGTTACCCTTTTTATTTTCTAATTGGATCTTCCTATAAGTCACGTTTACACTTCAGTTCTGTTCAGTTTTCAAGTGCCTAGGCACTTCACACCACTCTGGGTCATTGTGGCAACTGAAACATCATCACTGAAACATCATTGAATATTTGTGGGATTTTTTGGTCTTGGTATTCTTTGAAATGCTACTGGTTAGAAAATGTTTTTATAGGGGCCTTCTTGCGTTGATGTGAATTTAAATAATTTTTCTTCAAAACCGTAACAGGATTTGTCAGAGGAAGCTATTTTGAAGATTATTTCAGCTGTGAAGGTACCAGAGTTCAGGCCTTCAAACAAAGTAAGTATGATATTTAGCTTAAAGGAAAAAAAAATCCACAAGCAGCGTCCCGCATCTCCAACTACTTCTTGCATTGATGCTGATGAGAAACAAACACAAATTAAAATGTGTTTTGAGGAAACAAGAGTGTGGCATACAGGACTGCTTCAACTTGATATGGCTAAGGTATCTGTGTACCAGATCCTAAATGCAAGATGTGGGGTTTTTTGCCTTTTGCAAATGATTTGTTGTGGCATTGTTTTCCATACATGAGTATGATTGTAAGTCTGCAAGCTTTTTTTAAGTCTATATGAGTCTATTTTAATAGAAGTAGTAAAATTTTACTCATAAGCAACTTCAAAGCAATCCAAGAGTAGTGTCAATTTGCTACTTCTTTCTAGGCAATATAAAGGAAGTGCCATTAATTTTGTTTGTTTCTGAAGTGTTAACTTCAAAACAGCTTAAGCATTATTGTGCAGTAGCTAGCATTTGCCATCATTTAAAATTAGCAAATATTCCAAGGTGTTCTCATATTTTCTTGCCCAGTCTTAACACTGGTCTCAGGAATGCCTGCCTTGTGAGACAAAACTGATATTTTGACTCGGAATCACAGTATGGTTAAGGCTGGCAAGCAGTGTGCCCAGGTGGCCAAGAAGGCCAATGGCATCCTGGCTTGTATCAGGAATATGTGGCCAGCAGGAGTACAGAAGTGATCATGCCCTTGTACTTGGCACTGGTGAGGCTGCACCTCGAATACTGTGTTCAGTGTTGGGCCACTCACTACAAGGACATTGAGGTGCTGGAGCGTGTCCAGAGAAGGGCAACAAAGCTGGTGAGGGGTCTGGAGCACAAGGCTGGTGAGGAGCAGCTGAGGGAACTGGTGTTGTTTAGCCTGGAGAAGAGGAGGCTGAGGGGAGACCTTATCGCCCTCTACAGCTGCCTGACAGGAGGGTGTAGTGAGGTGGGGGTTGGTCTCTTCGCCCTGTAACGGGCGGTAGGACGAGAGGAAATGGCCTCAAGTTGCACCAGGGCAGGTTTAGGTTGGACATGAGGAAACATTTCTTCACCGAAAGGGTTGTTAGGCGTTGGAATGGGCTGCCCAGGAAAGTGGTCTTTTCCAAGCTAAACAATTCTATGATTCTATGACCTCTGGAGACCCGCCTAGTCCAATCCCCTTGCTCAAGGAGGAGCAGCTAGAGCAGGTCATCAAGGACTATGTCCCATTGGGTTTTGAATATCTCTGAGGATGGAGACTCCACAGCTTTTCTCTGCTATCTTTGCCAGTGTTTAACCATCCTCACTGTTTTGGTTAGGTTTTTTGTTTGTTTTTTCTTTAAAGTATTTTCTTATGTTTCTTAGGGAGTTTTATCCGCTTCAGTTTGTACCCGTACCCCGTTGTCCTGTCACAGGGCACCAGTGAAAAGAATCTGGCTCTGCCTTCTGCGCTGTCCCCCTATCAGATATTTATACACATTGATAAGATCCCACTGAGCCTTCTCTTCTCCAGGCTGAACTGTCCCAGCTCTCTCAGCTTCTCCTCATACGAGAGGTGCTCCAGTCCTTTAATGATCTTTGTGGCCCTTGCCTGGACTTGCTCAGGGAAGCCAGGAAATCTAGTACACTTCACACTTGTGCTGTAGAAAGTTAATGTATTTTATTACTGAAGCATTGCATGCACTTGCAGGTTGTACAGACTGACGAAACTGCAAGAAAACCAGATCATATTCCAGTCAGCAGTGAGGATGAAAGAAATGCTATTTTCCAGCTGGAGAAGTCTATACTATCCAATGAAGCTCTGGAAAGTGAGTAGTGCAAACTGTCTTGGTAGCTTAGTAACATCTTGCAATTGCACTGCCAGTAGCATGACACTCAGGATAAAGCAGTTCTGTAATTCTGCAAGAAGCAGATAGCTGATAGCTAAAGCTTTCTGAAGTGCCATGCAGATAACTGTTCTTACTGCTTGGCATTACCCTGTGCTTCTGTATTTCCAAGATTCCTGCGAGTTTTAGGGTTCTCTGTTATACTTGCATGTAAGTACCACCCTGATGACAGAGAGCAGGCAGCAGGGAATTGAACTCTAAGGAGGGAAAGGGTGCGGGCTAGATCCCAGGTGGACTGAAAGTGATTCTGCTATGAGAAGGTTGAGAGTTACTACGTACAGGAATCAATCTGAAACTATCCTAAATTATGAAGGCTGTTAGAGTCTTCTTCAGCTTCTTCTAGATATGTTAAAATGAGGATGCTCGAATCCCATTTTTGTGCCTGGCCACATGAAGAGGTCATGGGGTAGCAACTACATCCATGCATTTTTAGCTTATGAACACAGGGCAGAAAGATTAGCTTAGCTCTAACCCATCCCACGGAGTGTCAACCCTAACCTCTGTCTCCCATGCTACTGAGTCCATAGTGATAACAAGGCTTATAGAAGGAATTCTCACAGGATGGAGCTATAATGAGGTGGGGTGTATAAGAAACATCTATAGGACTGTCCAAAATCTGTTCCTGGTGTTGCAAGGAAAATAAAACTATGGACCTCTGCTGGTATTTCTTTCATTACTCACTTTTAACAGCTGGAGTTGGTAGGGGCATTTCTGCTTCTAGCATGGGAAAGCAAGTTATAAGTAAGGCACCAAGCTCCAGAATGTGAAATTTTTAATTTGTTAAGGTTCTAGTTCCCTGTAATTTATGTTTAGAACATCTTCAGTTTTCTAATAATAATTTTTGCTATTTTTTTTCATGAGCAGATGACTTGCAAATGAAGCCCATCTGCTTTGAAAAAGATGACGATAGCAATGGGCATATAGACTTCATAACAGCAGCATCAAACTTGCGAGCCAAGATGTACAACATTGAACCAGCAGATCGGTTCAAAACAAAGCGTATTGCTGGAAAGATTATTCCTGCAATTGCAACAGCTACTGCTGCAGTATCAGGGCTGGTGAGTATGCTTTTTAAAATGCTTAAAATACGTATTTCTTTCCCTTACTGTTCCTTACCTAAACCCACTCTTGTATGGATATTGATTAATGCTGTCCTGACAGAGCCTCATTAAAGAAATGATTTTATTTCAAACTTAATAATCTTTTTTTCTCACGTACCAACACAAAAGATCGCTCTTGGTTCTAGATATGGTAAGCCCTTGGTGCTTTTATTTCTGATCTGCTGATCAGAACCAGAAAGAGGAGTTGGAGATCAGCGTTTTGGCTTGTTTTCTGCAATTAATAGTAACTTCCATCAGAGTGCCACTGCCAAGAGTGGAAAGGATCTGTTCTGTAGTAGTTCATATCCATGCAGCTGAACAGAACTGCATGTTTTGTGGAGGTGTCTTGAATTAAACAGTTTTGGAACAGTCCTACATTAGGAGCACTTACCAATGTTTTAAATATTTCCATTAGCAGCAACAGAATTTATTTCTGTGGCATATTGGGTTGCATCTCCAGATATGATTTACTCTGCTGATTGGACAAAGGCTCATCTCATTAACAACTTGCTCTGTAGTTGCTGGCCTCTTAACTAAACTAGTGATAATTCAGTACCTAAAACCTGTGTTTGGTCTCATGGAAGTATGGGATTCTTATTTACTGCAGGTTGCCCTGGAACTCATCAAAGTTGTGGGTGGCTACCCAGCTGATGCATACAAGAACTGTTTTTTGAACCTAGCCATTCCCATAATGGTCTTTACAGAAACTGCTGAAGTAAGAAGAACGGAAATCAGGTAGGAAGGACAACAGCAAAAGGGCGGTATTGGGAAAGCTAGTAATTGTTGCTTAGAACTTGGTGAGCCATTACAACAAGTGCGAAGTTTGTACAGTTACTAAATCTAGATAACCAGGTTAAGGCCTTATGTGCTCGCATAGCAGGACTATGATGGAACCACAGTTTGTGGTCATGCTCCAATTAAATGTTATAGATATTCAAGGGGTTTTTTTGTTGTTCTTTAAACTTGGAAGATCATGAATCACTTTGTGCTTGCTATCAAACTCTATTTACTACATTTATTCTATTTACTCTACATTTACTATGCACTGCTGAAGATGTAAGTGATATTCTTAGTACTGCCAAGGGTGTCCCATAATGCATTGCTCAACAACTTCCTGTTTGGAAAATGCAGCACATACTCTTCTGTCCTAATTTTAAAAATAGTGGTTTTAAGGGCTTATTAGTTTTGTTTTCAGTGGAAGCTGTTGCTAGTGAGGCTTTAAAAATCTAGATGAGTTAGATGTGCAGCATGGCTTTTAATAAACATCCTGTTTGCACAGACTGGACACCCTTTGCATCGTAGTCAATACAAGAGCTGTTTTTCAGCATGTCTGAAAACTCAGTAAGTTCATTGCCAGATACCACGTTTGAGTTCTTACTGTGTTTTGTGCTTAGCCCAGTCAAAGAGCTGGAGAAATGGCAGCAGAGAGGGAAGAGATTTTTGCTCAAAGCAAAACAGCAAGTTGCTATTAGAGATAGCAGTTCTTAAATACATGTTTAAAGGAAGTGCCTGAGTTCACATTCTATAGTAACAAACAACCTTCCTTTCTCTTTTTAAAACAGAAATGGGTTATCATTTACAATCTGGGACAGGTGGACAATTTATGGGAAAGAGGATTTTACTCTGTTGGATTTCATAAATTCTGTCAGAGTAAGTTATCATGTATTGTACCAGGTTAATACAAGACGAGAGGAAAGGGTTTTCTTGTTTTGAGTTGTTGGTTTGGGGTTTTTTTGTTTTGTTTGGTTGTTGGTTTTTTCTTTGATCAAGTTATTGTTCAAACCAGAGTAATTCTAGAGAGAATTAGTATCGACTGGAATGTCTCTAAGTAAATGCATCCAAGCCTATTTTCAAATTCTTTGTTAATTCTGTTGGCTCAGATGTATTTTATTAAAACTTCTATCAGTGTCCACGCATTCGCAAGTTTTCTGGTTGGGATCCTATGGTTTTGAATAATTAGTTGTAGTATTAGCAGTAGTGGTGTCTGCTGGCTTGTGCAGCTGTCCTAGTCCTTTAATAAGCTTTAATTTGTGAATTCCAGGAGAAATATGGAATTGAGCCAACTATGGTTGTACAGGGAGTCAAAATGCTGTATGTTCCTGTGATGCCCGGTCATAATAAAAGATTAAAGCTGACGTAAGTATAACTGGAAAATGCATCGAGGGATGTGACTGCACATACAAATTATGTTCACTGGTGGTATCATCAGGATGTGTGCTTTACAGCAGTGTTTTCTCTCAAAGTGGTTGCTAGTCATTTATATTTGGGAAAGAAAAAAAGTAATTTCTTCATTTTCAGGGGGAAAAAAAAAAGGGAAAGTGAATTAACTTCTGTAGTGAGGACAGGAGACTTGCAAAATGCTACTCTAACTGATGAACACCAGAATGAGAAACCCAAAGAAGTCTGACAGTAAGGCTTTTGGGGGGCTGGGGGGAAAGAACAGGGTTCAAGCAGAACAAGACTAATCGAACCTTTTTAAGCTGGCTTAAAATTAATGGTGATAGCAAATTAGCTCTGAAAGAATGAGAACACATTCAGGAAGGAGTTAATGTATTGGTTGCAGATTAAGATTTCTGGAAGTCTGCTCAGGTCCTTGAGATTCTAGCTCACTTTAGCCCTTTTAAAAATGAAGACATTCACAAGGCTTTGCAATGCTGCTCACTGACAGGAAATTGGGGGATAACAAACTGGAAGTTTAGGAGGATGTGAGGGCAGGGCATTGGTTTTTCACCGATAGGCCTTTGCAAACTAACAGCCAGATCTCACCCAGGTGTAATTCTACGTTATGTGTTGATTGAACTTCTTCAGCTCAAAATTTGTTCCTCACCGCTCCTGTGAAGTGTGTGCTGGTCAGTGCTCACAGGCTTTGCTAGAGCAAGTAGGTACCTTGATCGGTACTGTTTCGAAGGTCTGCCAGTAGGTAACTTCAGGTGAAGTAGTGTATGTTATGGACAAGCTACTTCAAACTTCCAGGGAGAGAAGAGCCTCTAAGCTGGTACTGCCTTTAGAGTGCCTGGCATACCAAGATGTGAATTTACAGCCTATCTCAAAATGAGTTGTTTATATTCCTTCTCCAACAGCTGTATAAATCATTTTGAATGAGTACCCCCGGGATGTGTAATGAGGTCAAAGGCATGGTGTGAAGCTTCCTTCTTGTGAATATCAGGGTTTCTTATTACCCTGAGACTCAGTTCAAGCTTTCCATGTAGTTACAGCAACTTGGGGTTCTGTTACAAACAGTCCCAAAAGCTTTATAAGATATTTGCGCAGCAACCTGTGGTCTTGCATAGGTGTTTGTTTATTAAGGTGTTTGTTTATTAAGGTGTTTGTTTATTAAGGTGTTTGTTTATTAAGGTGTTTGTTTATTAAGGTGTTTGTTTATTAAGGTGTTTGTTTTTAAGGTGTTTGTTTATTAAGGTGTTTGTTTATTAAGGTGTTTGTTTATTAAGGTGTTTGTTTATTAAGGTGTTTGTTTATTAAGGTGTTTGTTTATTAAGGTGTTTGTTTATTAAGGTGTTTGTTTATTAAGGTGTTTGTTTATTAAGGTGTTTAAAATCTTTCTCTCACTGTAATATGACAAGCAATGCATGACTGTCATCTTTTCAGAACTACAGCATGGGCTGGTAGCATATGCCTTAAAAGCAAGTTTTAGAGACATAGTTTTCTGCCTTGCTCTGTAGCTCAGGGCTTCCTCATGCAAATGGATATGACCTCAGTATCTCCACTGAGAAAAGAGGCTAATGCTTTCTGTTCTTGCAAGGGAACAAGTACTTTGGGGAAAGCAGCTTTGCTGCTGAAGCATAGCCAGAAGGGAAATCTGTCTCTAAGTGACCTGTGAGGAATAGAAATGAGTGACTGTACTTCCCCAGCCTCCTAGCATTTGAGTAGCCTCATGAACTAATGCTCCAAGCTGTCAAGAAAATAATTTTGAGACATCCAAAGATAGGTAATGAAAGTGAGGTTGATTGACCTTCTACCTCAGTCTTTCGTTGAGCAACTTCCAAACCATAGCTGTAGCTTTTGAGACTGCAGAGGGCAAAGGGGGGGAAGTTGCACTAAGGTATGACACACTTACCTAGTTTAAACTCATGTTGTGGTGACGAAGCACAAAGTCCCAGATCCTGGCTCGTTTTCCCCCCTCATTGCCATTCGCCTTCAAAATTCAAGGACTTAACAAGTCTTAACTCCAGTAGAATTACTTTCCATCAGAACCATGTATCTTGTGTCTGCGCTGGAGTGGTTCTCCCTAATAATGTATTAACACCAGCCATTACTGGTAGACCAAGAACTTACTCCTCCACATTGACCAAAATCCTGCACAGAAAGCTAACTTTGCCTTGTGTCTCAGTAGGACACCACAGAGAAATTATATTGGTAAGGAATCCCATCTGAAACTGGCCATTTTCTCTTCTATACTGAGCACTTTTTAGAGAGCAATGAGATAGCTCGCTAACAGGCTAAGTCTATCAAGAAAATGGAATACGATTTGCTATACCTCAGGTGGAGGAACAGCTTTTGTGTCAAAATTAAAAAGGCAGCTTATTGTCCACTTTAATCTGATTTCCAGTATGTTGGGCCTCGTTGCTGGCAATGAACAACTTCTTAGTCTGGCCCTGAATTCCCACTGCCAATCCAGTTCTCCTTCTGGTATGTTAACAAACTGTTCTTCATTTCTTTCTAGGATGCAAAAGCTTGTGAAACCATCAGCTGATAAGAAGTATGTGGATTTGACAGTATCATTTGCTCCAGAGACTGATGGTGAGGAAGACTTGCCAGGGCCACCAGTGAGATACTACTTTGTTCAGGAAGACAATTGATGGTAGAGACACAAAAGTCACTCCTGGACCATTTGTTCTGAAAGGGGTGTGCTAATTTTCAGCTATTAAAGATGGTACTATATATTTCTTTTTGGTGAAGCCTTAATTAAAACAAATGGTGGAAATCAGTGGCTTTGCACTGAAGACAAGCTAGATTTATGTTTCATCTGCTCCCTTTTTCTTCAGGCCTGTTTACTTAAAGGAGGATTGGTCACTCCATGAGTTGGAATGTCCAGTACAGTCCTTACCTTAAAGACAAGATTTGTATTAATCTGTGGGGAGCTGAAGAAAGAAGAATGGTGAACCTAACAAATGGTCTCCATGTGCAAATTAGGCGCTGCTTAGAGAAGAGTGCAAAAAATGGGGAAACTGCCATTTTATAATACTCCTGGTGTTCTAAGAACATCTCAAATCCATTGCTTAATTCTCAAACAAGAATTTCATTCTTGCCATCTACATGTGAGATTTAATCCATCCAAAAGATTTAAACTCCCACCTAAAAGCAGATGAACTGCTTTGCTGTGTTGTTGGTGCTCTCTTCTGAACAGTTAGTGATGCTGTGTGTCGGAGCAGCTATCTTGCGTCGGTCTCAACATGGAAATATAGGGAGGCAGGTCTTGAGCAGGTGTAAATTGTCACAGCAACCCTGAAGTCAAGAGAGCCGGAATTGTTAATTACCTGAACTAAGACTGTTCTTTGGGGAATACTGCAGTATGGGGAAAGTGGAAACCTACTGGAGAGCTGAGTTAACACTTTCAACAATAAAACTGTGTCCTCGAGAAAGAGGAAATGTTTGGTGTGGTTAAGCCTTTCTGCTGTCACCAAATTAAAAATACTGTAGCAAATGATGACTTTAAAAGGAGGAAAAAGCAAATGGCTTGGATGTTTGTCAGAGCAAACTCTGTTTCCTCAGCTGTTCTCGGTACCATTTTGTTGTAGTGAATGGTTATGTTGTACAGCTGTGCACAGCACAAGTCTGAATTGCACTGAGGTTTTTGTCATCAGCAGTCAGTTACTAGGATATCTAAGTATAAAGCATCTGCTTAATTGGAAATAATTAGGGACTAACTTTGCTGCTGTGGTGAGGCAGAGGTGCATTACAGAGACATCTGTATACCACCTTATTTTGTCTATCAGTTAAACACTGGATAGTTGAGCTGGTAGTTCTTTTTTTCTCCCAATGATGATAGAGTGAAGTTAGAGCAAAAACCTACAAACTGGAAAACCTTTTAATGTGTTTAAGCTTTAGAGATTGTGATTGCACATTCTCTCCTACAGCTGTTGCAAAAGCTATTGACTACTTAGCCATTTATCCTCAATCATAATTTATTAAGCTTTAAGGATATCTTTACATTTAATGAACATGATTGGTCAGGAATTTTGCCTCTCCTTTTTTCCCTTCTCAGTTAGTTGTAGTCAGTCAGGAATAACAGCTGTTAGGCTGCGAACTTGAACACCAAGGTGTATGGAACTGAATAGCTGGAATCAACACAATTATTCCAGTATTTGGGATTTAGTCTTACATGCAGGATATCTTCTGGAAGGTGTATATAGTTTTACAGTCAATCTAGTTTACAAATATAATTTTCTAGATTAATAATACTGCTTTTTCCTAATATTGCATTTTTTAAGAACTTCTTTTAGAGAAACTTTCTGAAACAGGACAAAAGATGACTACATTTAGAATGCAGAGAAGGCACAAGGAGACACTAAGTTCCCATTTCTAATTAACAACTATAATGTATTTCTCTCTGGCAGTATTAGAATCTGAATTCTTAACTGAAATCACTAATTAGCGCTAAGGATCAATTAAAGGTTTAGGTTAAGTCAAAAGTCCTGTTACCTCTCACAATCAGAGACTGGGAAACAAATGAACCTTTGAGTAAGTACATTCTCATACATTAGTGTGGTCTTAACATCACGCTTAGGCTTTTGAAGTAAGTAGCATATAAAAATAGTAAAGTCTCAGTACTTCGCTAGAATGCCATCTGACAGTCCTCAGGGCTTAAAGTAAATTTTCAGATACAATTAATGGAATGGCTTTTATTAATGACAATGCATACAGCTTTGTGAGACCCTTGCCAAAAAGTCCAGGTCAAGGTTGGCAGAGATCGGACTCAGAATTTACAGACATGGCTGTGTCTCTATGCTGCTCTTATTGTGTGTATCTGTGGGATGGATGTCTCTTCTATGGGTGGGTTCTGCTCAGTTAAACAGTTGTTGGTGGAGAAACTGAAAATGCAGAACTGCTCTAGGTATTTATTAGCAGACCTTTAACATTTTCTGGATATAAGTTAACCTAGGTAAAATCTTACAAGTAATAGCCTAAAGATGACTTTATATGGAAGAACTGTGCATGTGAAGTAGCTCATTAAAATTGTTTTTCATGTTTTAAAACTTTCTGAACTGCAGATATGGAGAGTGAATGTATTTATATTGAAGGTTGTGCAGTGTGGAGTGAGCCAATTCAATGTCAATTTGTTTGATACAGCCCATTTCTCAGTCTGCTGCTTTTTTTATCAAAAGTCTTAGCAGGTGCTCAGCATGATCACACTTAAAAGGCTCAATCAGATTGGGTAAGTGAATTTTGGGGTGCTGGTCTTCCAGATCTCCGGCATTGGTGCTAGCAGTGCAGAGGCTCATAGCACTACCTGGATTCTGAGAACTGCTTTTTTCTTTTTTTTTTTTTTTTTTTTTTTTCTTCACTGTAATGAAAGCCTGTGTATGACTAGGAGTGATGCTCTATTTCCCTGGAGCAGCTAGAGCTAGGCATCTCTCTGCAGCAATGAAGAACTCTTTCCGCTAGAGCACTTTGCATAGTTTTCCTTCAAAATGTTATTCTTTGAAAGAGCAGTTGACTTGCAGAGATTAAGTTTTATATCAGTATTAAAGATCTTTCTCACTCAAATGCTTTCTTACAGAGTTTGCTCATATTTACACTAGCTTTCACTTCATTTCTCGCATTCTTAACAGTTGCAGGAATGTTTGTGCACGCAAAACACGAGGCATTTAGTACTTGGCTCAACTGTTTGCTGTGGTTACTCTCCATGTTTCTTTAATGCTTGGAGTAGTGAGGATTCTGTGTGAAGATCATGCTACTGTTAACAAGACTGTTTTGGCGGATCTGATGGATTTAGGACTTTATTTACCTATAGAAGGGAATAAAAAGTACACATTTTCAGATTTTTCCCACAATATGGTGAATATGTGAATGTCTATTTAAAAAAAAAAAAGTGCTATTCAAGAATAATGACTAGACAGAAAGAACAACTCTGGCATCAGCTGGGCCTCTGTGAATGCAGAAACCCCATCAACTTACCATGGCATCTTATCCTGAAATAATGTGAGTTTGAGCTAGGCAGAGAGTTTGTGTATCTGTCTGACTTGTATCAAACATAAGTAAAGGCTTTAGATTAGTTCATGTTCTTAATTTTTCCTTGTGTCTTTGAAACAATGTGGCTGTAGGCCAGTTCTTTGAAGAAAGAAACTGACTTTCAGCCAAATGCAACGAGTTTATTAGCTTGAAAGGTTTATCTGTCCCTGTTAATTATCTCCTTTTTTGCAATTACAGAAAGCATACTCTGCTGCAGCACAGTGAAGCAATCTAAACCTTTCTCCAAAGGTTGACAAGTTTTGACCAGATAGCTTTTGAGAATCTATTTTAGTAAGCGTGTCTTTCGGTGTCTTGTGTGTGGTCAGTGAAGTAGTTAGCATGGGTGTTTACCCATGCTGTAGAAAGCTTACTGAGGCTCACACTCAAAGGTGTCATGAGTTACAGCATTGATAACACCAGCAGAACCGTCTTGCTAGTAAGTGAATCATTTTGCAGGGCAAAAGTGAGATACAGTGAAGTAGTACTAAGTTCCCACTTCTCACAGCAACACACAATTTTCCATTTAATACTGAGGAAAAGGTGCAACTCCAACCTGATGCATACTGAGCAGCACCATCTTCACAAAGTGATCTTAAGTATTTTCATGAGCAGAAAGTGCTAATGTCTCATATTACATTGTACTTTTTAAAATGCAGTGGGTGTGCCTTCATATGGTCACACGGGATCTGTTCTTTAGAAATGCATGGGCATTCTTTTAAAATAACCTTCCCGAGCCTTGACTGACTTCCATAATCCTTGAAGCAAGTAATAATTAATTTGGGATTCCCAGCTGATATCAAAGGAATGCGACCATCAATCTTGGTCTGGAAATATGAGCAGCTCTACCCAGAGCACTCTGTGTGCGTGTAGTGAAGGTGCTAGCTGCTTCAATACCTAGATCATGGCTGTCTTCAGCTGAGCCGTGTGAATGCGCCCCCACTGCTCTCAGAGAAGAGGTGGGGTTTATTTGGTTGGGGTTTTTTTTAAAGAAAAAAGCCAGGGTCTGGAGCCAGTCATCTCCACTAACTATGAAGGAGTGTAGCTCAGCATTGGGTACCCATCCTGTAAACATTTTATTCAGTCTAGCTGCCTGGCAGAACTTAAGAGGCTAAAAATACTAAACTTGGATTTTACTGCTGATCACTTAAGTTGCTTGTTTTGAAGGCTGGATCCCCAGTTTCCAAGAAGATGGATGCCGTGCCTGAGGCTGGGTGGGGTTCTGCAACTGTTCGGTATGATCAGCGGGGGTCTCGCACATCCTACTCCTTTCCCTCGTTACCAGCTGTGCAGTCTTGGCCTCCTTGGGCACTCACTGGGGCTTGTCTCAGCCCACGGAAGAAGGTGGTTCAGAGAGCCTAACCGACAGGGACACGAACAACTCCGTGTTTGGTTTCCTGAAGTAGCTCACGGCAGGGTCTGATGAATGCCCCTGCTGGCATGTAGAAGGGGTGGGAACGTTCAGCTGGGCAGGGGATGTCTCATTTTGTTTGAATTCATGCCCTCCCTCAGTTGCATGACACGGGAAATGCCCCAGCCACCTTACTCAGGATGTTCCAGGTCCTGTAAGGGTTGCATGACCTTGCAGAGAACCAGGAACCCCCAGTTTAAGCTACCCAGACTTGTATTTGCTGCTTTTTGGTCTGTATTGCACCTCTCTGGCGGCACTCAAAGCCCCAGCAGAGGTGAGGCATCCCTGCTGTCTCTGTGGGATGTCATAAATGGCACTGATCCTGTTACAAGTGAATAGAGAAGAAATAGGGTTTTTAACACAAAGAGTTTATTGCAGTGTGAGCCAGCCACATCACATTCTTGGTTTAGGGCCAACAGAACTGTTCTAGAAATTCAGAAAGAGTAGCTTTGGGAATGACTGCTGTTTATCTTCAATATTGTGGAGTTCCTGTGCTGCTTCTCGTGCCTCCTTCTTTCAGCAGGACCGTTCCTGTGTGTGCCTTCAGCAGCCAGCTTGGTTTAAGAACATGGGCTCCTCTTCAGCGTGCGTCTGTATGACAAACGGCTTCAGGTTCCCCTGGGTTTGGCTCACAAAGTAATTGACAACATCCTGGAGGCTTGGGACTGTCACCTGTTTCACCAAAATAGAAAAAAAACCCCAAACCCACCAAATAAAATATGCTATGTGTGTTGAGAATACATTTTCAAAAACATGCTGGCAGGCTGGGATCCCTAGCGATGTTTCTCAAACAACTGATACTGGATTTACATCCAGCATTTGGATGCAGTGAGGTCTAGGACAGCCCTCTGCAATCTATGGTAACATTCTGACCCTTGAATGTGTAACTCCTTCCCCTCCATCAAATGGGAAAACAAACCAAAAGGGAGATTGCTCCCTGTACTGCTGTGCTCTGCAATGACTGCTGATGCTCTTTCAGCAGATGGTGTAACAGCAGATGCTTTTTCAAACCCATAGGATGTTTCTCAGGCCACGAGTTAAACGTGTCTTAAGAAAAGTGAAAGAAAACTGTTTTAAACCAAATAACGGGGTCCGTACAGCCTTGCTCACACTTCAACTCAGCTAATTTATTTCTCAGAGTTATGTGGAGCGCATTCTGAACTTCCTCTGGCTGCAATGAGAGCTCAGTTTTCAGACTTAGTACTGAAGCCCCAGTTGAAAAAAAAAGTAAGCAATTTTGGATGTTTTGCGAGTGGTTTGATTTTATTTTTGTTAGAAGATACTGATGTGGGGGTTTTAGTCCCACTTTCCTAGGTCTTAAAAGATAATTTGTTCTTTGAAATTAGGTTAGTTGGACTAACGAGAGAGCTGAACTCTGCATACTTTACTTTGAGTCACAAATTATAGTTAGGAATTTACTAGAGCTTTTCTAATTTTCTGCGAAGTGTTATTTCTTACACCTGCTTAAGAATCTTCAACAAGGGAATTGCTCACTTACCCGTCTTTCCAATTCGATAATGTAACTTGTTCCTTTGGATGTCACTTTGTAGTGCTTTAAGCATGGGGCACTGAAAGAAAATGAAAAGTTGCTGCCGGACATGAAATACTTTTGGATGCATCATTGTCATTATAAACTCCTTTGCAGGAGCAATGGGTGTGTTTTGTAATATCCCCAGAGCTTATTGAACGTATGTGGCAGGGTTTGTTTTTTCCTGTTTTAGTTTAGAAACACTGAGAATTGCAAATGTCATTCCTGGTGTCTCAGATGCCTCTTGTTCTGAAGCTCTGCAAAAAGTAAAACATGGCAGTTCAGGTGACGTGGTGTGTTTTTAGACGACGTTACAGTTTGAAAATACTCGTCTCTTGTTTTTTGTTGTTCTTTTTACAGAGGGGTATGACTTGTTCCGTTGTCATTCTGCGTGATGATTTCTTAAACTGAGTGGGGTTTCACAGCAAACAGGGGAAGCCCTTTTATCCAAGGAAATGGGCTTCTGCTGGCTGATCTTTATTGCTTCTTTGTTTAACTGTCTTTGGAGGAGGAAAGAACCAAGAAGTCAGTCTCAGGCTCGCCCCTGCTGCCTCATTTGCCTTTCTCAAAATAGCCTGGAGGCAAGGCATATGTTTCATATGTCAACTCTGGGTATTAACAATTCAGTTTTTAATACAGTGCATGCTAGTTAAGAATGGGATAATACATTGTGGAATCAACCTACTCCAGCTCCTGTCGGATACTGATTGCATAGTTCTTGCTGTCACTGCCAGGACGCAGGATCAAATTCCCACACGAGGGGTTCTTTTCTAACATCTCTGTCGCTTCTTGCCGAGATACTGCATAGAAGCACCTGCATAGAAGAGAGGAGAGAAGCGGCATGAACGCGAGTCACGCTGGCCAGGCCAGGTCACTCTGAGCTGCGTGAAGAGATGCAGTCTGCCAGGCTAACACCTCTTCACAATGCTAGGCTTACGCAGGGTGACTAGCCGTGGCTGCCAGGAGGCATAACATCTGAGGGGCTCTTGCTGATTAATGCTACTACAGGAGCATAATTCAGCACAGCAGTGCTCTGGCATTCTTAGAGAGAAAGTGAAGCTTGCATGCAGGTATGACACTTTCTGGACCCTTGGAAAGAATGTGAGAAGAGTTACATGGACTTACCTTGAATATCTCAATGGTAATCGGCATTTTCTCAGAAGGGCAGATACAGCAGCCCAGCTTGTGGCTTTCTGAAAAGTTTTTTAAGCATAGCAGTACGCTGCACTCAGCCTCTTCAAAACAAAAGGCATTGTAGGAAAGCTGCAGGAGTAATCTTTCCCTTAGGCAATCTCTATAAGAGCCTTAAGGTAGATTTTGTTCATTGAATATCTTACAACCCTTGTACAACAGCTGAATTTTGAACCTCTGCATGGAAATAATACTTTGAAAGAAGAAGGGAAGGCTCTTTAGTCAGGTTGGGGTTCACATAGTTCATTGAGAGCTTACACTGGCATAGTGGTCAATGTACTGCTAGGAGGGCTTTTTCTGTTCAGGGATGCTCTGGAACAGTCGTTAAGCGTAATCCTTCTTTTCTTTTCCTTCTCTAGCACTTCATGCATTCTTGTAAGTTGCCCAGGTAGTAATGATGCATCTTGTGGAACTGACAGCTGAAAGTGGAAAGTGTAATTGAAAAGAAAATGAAAGAGTGGACAAACATTGTGAGCAATTGTTTCTGTGTGCACAGCACAGCTAATCTCTGAGCGCAGCTGCTGTGCAGAAATCTATCTTAGCTGCTTGGTTTAAGCAGCTGTGATAACCTGGAAGGTTTGGATGTGCCTCTGCTTTGAATAAAATGCTGCACATGTGTTTTCGTTAGAACACTGAAATAAGGATATCTGTCTTGATTTAGAGGAAATGTGCATTGACAGAAGTGGGAATGATGTAAGAATCCACGATGATATTTTGCAGTTGCTATGCTGCCAAAGGCTGCGTAAATGTAATTTAACCTACTTCAGCCATCCTCAGCTTTTTAAGTGATTCAGCTAGGCCAATGTAAAATCATTTATGAACAAACTTTGTTTATTTTTCCATTAGTCATTATCAAAGAGGATCTTGCTATTTTCAAAGTGCAGTTAGCTAAGAATAATAGTAGAATAAAATGCAAGGGCTGAGGGGTTCTCCCAGGTGTGCAGTTTGGCCATTTCTTTGGTTATGTCTTTATCCAATGATAAAGACCTAGAGAGTTGTCTCTCTCAGAGCAGGCTCCCTTTTTCAGAGCTACAGGGGATGGACCTGTGCTAGGACTCTTTTCCTTCCTGGACAGCAGATAGTGGATTGGGACCTGTGTCTGACTAGATGCCATGGCATAGTGCATATTGCAGATGAGCTGCTGGGGTTAAATCAGCCTGAATTTTGCTCTCCTCAGGAAAAAAAAAAAAAAACCAACCAAACAGAACAACCCAAAACCTAAATAACAAAACCCCTCAGCAGTTTAGTGTGTGCAAACATCTTACAAGTGAGGCTTTGTGCCTGTGGAAGCCAACTTCTGGCATGCATGAAGACAAAACCCTCTTTTGACATGAAGTGAGATATAGAACTCCATACCTTTGTTACGGTGAGAATAAAACCCTTCCATTCTTTCCCACATTCACAGTTATTAGCCTGAGAGAACAGAAAATGATGGTGTAAGAACAACTGCAGCAAGAACAATGACAGAAGTGTAATATTTCATGTGGAAGCCTCAAATAGCTCTCACCCTTTTAGAAGTACTATGCCTGGAAATGAGCTCCCTGCCTCACACCCTGAAACCCTGGGCTTCCCTAGCACTCCGTGTTCAATTAGAGGGAGAGGACAGAAGTGGGAAGGTAAAAAAAAAAAAAAATCGTATGCTCTGTTGGAGTAAAAGGAGGTTATGTGGATCCAAGGAGAAGGACAAGCTCAGGAGATAGGTGAGTCTCAAGTCTAAAACCTTCTAGATAGTCCCTGAGCACTACAGTGCACTACAGGGGTGGTCAGGTATTTATCCCCTTCTTGGTTTCGCAGGTGACATGGGCTTGTCAGCGTGGTACTTCCTGGCTTCTCTTGTGTATTTTCTTGTTCGATTTTTTGCTCATTTCATATTCCCAGATACTCCGGAGAAAAAAATTCTAAGGCCTCGGGGGGGAGTTTCCCTGGCATTAGGTTCCTTTGCCTTGCTTCCCTCTGACTGCCTTTTGGTGCTGCCTGGCCACAGGCTGTACGCTTAGACATCAAGAAGGCAGCTCTAACTCCCACACCAAAATGGAGCTCTGAATATCAGTGGGGGATGGAGCTGAAGTACCGAGTGGCTTAAAAATCACAGCTTTCCTCTTTTTACCTTCAGTTCTAGTTCCCCACTTGACAGCATCAGGATGAACTGTGCAGAGCCATTTTCATCTGGATAAACACTGGTTGCTGAGGTCAAAGTTGATATATCTAATTTCTGTGAATACTAAGGAGGGGGAAAAAGAGAAATAGCACAAGTTGTAATTTTCACCAAAAATCTAGCTGCTCTCCAAAGGAATTTGTTTAGAAGAAAATAGTTTGAAGCTTTTTTTTTTCTAGAACTTGGGTTGAGTTTAACTGACAGATGTACCAAAGCTCAGCCCTTGCTTCTGCTTAGAGAAGCTCTTCTCACCAACATACCTTCTGGATTTTTCCCATCCTCATCATCATAATCACAAACAGATTAAATCCATGAGACCTCCCTGACTGAGTATTTGCTTTGTGACTCCAACTAAACCCTCAGCCAGAGAACACCGTAATACTACCAAGCATTTTTTCCTCAGCTGCATAAAGGAAAGTCATGTTACACACCATGACAGTTTTATCCTTATGCACAGCTGAGGAAAAAGCACTTAGTAAAATTAGGGAGTAATGTGGATATGTTTGTAGCTCAGGTGCCAAAAAATACTCATTTTTTGTTTTGATGAGGCAAATTAATATGCTATAGTTAGTTTCACTCTGGCTTTTTCTGATTTCAGCCTTTCTGTTACAATGTTCAGTGCTTTTTTTTTTAGACTATGCAGATGAGAGAGGAAAGGGTGCCTACCGTGTCTGGAGTACATAAGGATTATTTGATAACAGTAACTGATGCACTTGATCAGACAGGTAGTTACAAAGACAGCGTGTTACTCACTGTTGGGGCTTTCTTGTCATCATAAAAGAAGAGCATAGTTCCTCTGAGTTCTGTCCAATACACTCTAAATTCCTGTTGGAAAGGAGGAAGTGTCAGTTTGTGAAGAGGATCTTTTTAGTTCCCACAAAATGCTGAAACTGAAAAAACTGCTAAAAAACCCCCTGTGTCATCATATGTTTGTTTTCAGTGTTTTAAAGATCATTAAAGACCAAGTATGTATTTTGCAGGCACTTTATGCAAAAAAAAAGTTTGGTAAATAATTCTTTACAGGCAAAAAGATGTATAGGCTCTTGGCTTTGTTTTCTAGTATCCTAATCTGGAATGGAACTAGAAAACTTTACTTTTAACTACAACAATTTGTCAACCAATTTAAAGGGGGTATGTAATGGAAGGAAAATATATTTTAAATGCCACTTGAAAAATCTTGCTCTCCCTAAAAGGCATACAAGTGGAAAATAGTGTGAGATGAACGTGTGTATAGACTACAGCCTTCTGAACACGGTTCTCTTCAAGTGCCCACTTGCATTGAATTTTGATGCTGCCGGTTTACTGTGCTATAAGGAGAAGAGCATGGAGCTTGACAGTAGTCTGACCTATTAACTGGACTTCTTGCATGTGAAGTGGTATTTTGCATGCTTTGTCTTTAAATTATGTGTAGTAGTGTTTGTAAATCAACACCGTGCTAAGGTAAATATGATTGTCTGACCCTTCTAACTGTTCCCTAATGCAGTCATGCCAGAGTGATGGGAAAGGTTTTTCTGTTTTCATGAGAACTGTATCTGTTATGGGACACTGAATTGGGAAAGCAACTTCGGAAAACTGCTGGAACAGAGTTTCTGGTTTACAGTTTACTTACCAGTTCTGTGTGTGTTTGTTTTTTGAGGTGAGGCGTTAAAACACAGTCACAAAAATTGAGAAAAGAAGTAGCTTGTGAAGTCTGGACAGGTCATACAAATTAGGGTGAGCAGCATTCCCTTGAGTATCCTGCAGGTGATCCTTGCTCTTTACCCTGCTAGCTCCTAACTAGTCTTTCTGGTGGTTTCTGTCAGATTACTGGTGTAAAATTTCTATAGCCTCTGGACCCCGACCTCTGAGCACTGCAGTGTCGGTGTTAAGGTAAATGTCCTCGTTAAAACATCTGTCCCCAGCAAGTTAACGAAGGCTGTGAATGCTTGCTGTGGAGTGGGGCTGGATGTCAGGATGTCATGGGAAATTTTTGAACTGCACCTGCTGAACTGGGCTTTCTGTTTTATGGAAACATAGTAATAGCAGTTGCCCAGGAGCCATTGTTACTGCTTCACAGCCATGAATATGTTTTTCTCTTGGGTGTTTGGTCTCTCAAAGGTGATAATACACCTTGTTGGTCCCACATGAGTCTCTTCAGATCAGCTGCATGTTACTGCTCTGCCCTGTTAGTTTTTGTTATTCCAGTATGGCAGTTACTGAATTTCAGAAGAAGGGATTGTTCAGGGCGGGGAAAAAAGGTTTTACATAAAAGTGTATAACTAAGGAATGTAACAGGGAGCTTTATTAAACTTGCAGGTGTTCTCATGCTAGCTACAACAAAGCAACGCGTTGAATAATTTCTAATGCTGTGGAAGAATTAATAGTAAGATTATTAGTCTATGTTTTGTTTCTTGTAGTTCCTGTTTTCTGTGGTACCTGGTTGTTCCTGTGTTTGTGAACCACCATGCTATTTTTTCTCTTTTAATTATGTCTACCTTTAGCACTGCACAACTCTCACTTTCTTCTCTACTCTGTGCTTTGCATCTACAGACATGTGCGCGCAGGTAGGGTAAAAACAACTTTGTAACCCTAAGTACAGGGATGGTCACTATCAAGTGCTAAAAAAGGGGCAATCAGCTTTATTAGGGACATGCTCCGAACATACCTGCTATTGTAAGATACGCAAGCACGTAGGCCTTTACAGATTTGTGTCTTAAATAGTTATCTTGGGTCAAAAAAGTCATTCTTATTTTCCCAGTTAATCCACATATGTTAAATCATCAGCCCTTACTAAGAAGAAAAAAAAAAAATGTAGAGAATCTGACATATACTTCAGGTGGCCTGTCGCTGAAGACTTCAGGATGGATACTGTTCTCCAGTAAACAGAGGATGCGTCAGAGCAATATAACCATGTCAAACTTTGCTCTTGGTATTAAAAATACTGCATTAGCTTTTCACCATGGTGGTAGCTATGAGATCAGTCAAACTCTTATCGATGTTTCAGGAGGTAATAGTAAATTACAGTGGGATCCTGGAGGTATCGATGGCTACCTTACATAATTTATTTTACATTCCCCACCCCCCCCCCCCAAGTAATATGAACAGGAATAACTAGATATCAGTATTTCAGTGCAACCATTTGTGTCAGCCAGTGCTGGGAAACATTTCCCCCACAGACATGTAGCTCCTGGCAATATGTTTTTGAAGAAGTATTTCAGCACATCCACTTCCCAGGACTGTGTGCCTTACCTGGCGTCTTGAGTGCCGGACAGACAGGAAACCTTGGAAGTACAAAGGCAGCCCGGTGATCTTCTGCCTCTCCTGGGAGATTTGCCGGGGGGCTGGCCGAGGAGTTTCCTCAGGCTGCTCCCCAATGCCTCTCAGCATCCTTTGGGTATCTCAGCAGGATACCTGGATATCTTCTGCTGCTGTGCTCCTTTTTCCCCCCAACTCCCGTTATTCTCACTCTGCTCTGTATCAGCCTCAGCCAGAGAAGGCAGGGAGGGAAGGCAGCACCTTGAAGAGGAAGTCTCTGGGCTTGCTTTTAGGTCAGCACATGCCGCCACCTCTTCGCTTGGTCTATGAGCAGGGGGGGAACCAGACTGAACGGATTGAAAGGATCTTTCCCTTTCGAGTGGGCTCCTCGGATCTGCTCGAGGGGAGACATTCAAAAGATGGGCATGCTGGTACAGAAGTGCATCGCTGCTGGGGTGGGTGCCACCTGGAGGTTACGGTGGAAAAGCCTCCTTTTTATGGCTTTCAGCACTGGACTTTTCATGGGCTGCTGCCAGGCGGGAGGCTGCTCTCAGCTGCCTCTGAAATAGTATTTAAATTTTTCATGGCTGTTTATAACTGGCAAGGTTAAATCAACTTTGCAATGTGCGTGTAGGAAGACGACCTTCACTGTGAAAGAGCTAATATACCAAAGCCTTTAAAGAAATTGTGAAGGGAGATGGTAGTTCAGGAATGAAATATTGGTCCTGATGAAATGAGGGGTGAAATTTCCATCAGGTTCAGAGAACCATGGCGTTTAACTTAGTTTCTGGCCTTCCCCTTAGTGGTCAGAAAGAACAGGGATGATGAGACTTGGTGTTTTGATGCTGGTTGCTACTAAGTGCAAAATAAACATAGTTTTTTTAAAAAATAAAAGCTTTTTTTTTTTTTCTTGAACATCTTCATGGCCTTTTCTGTTTCTCAGCTGTGTGGGGGTATAAGAGGAGTACATAATTAGCCGGTGAGGTGATCTGTGATAGATCAGATAGCTGCCAACCAGCTCCAGCAGAAGGTAAATTCTCCATGTCATCTCTAAACATGGCTGGGGACAGGTACACGTTCTCAGATTTTGGCTAAATTGAAGATTTTTTTTGTACATGTTCGATTGTGTTTAAATGGCAGAATTCAACTTTGCTGTTGAATGTTACGGAAAAGCTAATGAACACGGGTACCTGCACCTTTGCTTGGCGAGGCTGATAATGATGAGCCAGCGCTTACTCCGCTGCTTGCCAGAGCGTGTTATCTTAAACGTTGCTTTTTATTTTTGGGCTGTCTTTTGCAGATGCTGTAAGACATTGTGGATATTGTGGCATTACGTTCTCAAGAGGCTGTTTTTCCTCATTGTTGAGGAGTTCGCTAATGTTTTAAAGAAAAAGAGGGCAACGCCCCGTGGTGACTGTAGGTGTTTTGTAGCGAGGGTCTGAGCCGGCGCTTCCCGCGGGGCGGCCGCCGCCCACCCCCTCTCCTCGGGGATCGGGCGGGGCGGGAGCCCGGCGGGGCGGGGAGCCGCTGCCTCCTGCGCAGGCGCGGCAACGGCCCGCGGGGCAGAGGTGGGGCTCGCGCGCGCAAAGCAACCGCCCTCGGCGCGCGGCGGCCGCCGACCAATGGGGCGGGAGGGAGGGGGCGCGCGCGCAGCGGGAGGCGGCCGGGTTTGAAAGTGGGGGGGGGGGGCGGGCCGGGTGCCGCGGCCGCGGTGCCTTCGTCCTCCTCGCGGCGGCCCGGGATGGCGGAGGCCTTGGTGAGAGGGCGCGGGGGCAGCGGCGGGAGGGAGGGAGCGGGGGTGTCGGAGGCAGCGGCCGTTCCCTTCCGTAACAGCCGCAGCGGGGCCCTCTCCTCACTGCGCTCCTGAGGGGCGGGCGGGCCCGCGGGGCCGTCCTTCCGCCCCTGACGGCGTGGTGAGGCTCTGGGGGTCCCCGGCTTCCCCCTGAGAAAAGCGGGGCTGGTGTTGGTGTTCTGCCCTCCCTCTTGCCCCCGGGTGCCGGCGCAAACGCTTCTGCCCTGAGGGCTTGTCTGTTGGGAGCCCCGTTTCCCGTGGGCTGCCTGCGGCTGCGCCTGTCGCCCGTCTCTGGAGATCTCCCTCTCGCGGGTTAGCGTGTAAAGAACCCGTGACTCTTGAGACGTGCTAGAGACGTACTCGTCTTACTCCTACCGTCCTCTGTCAGAGGTACGCGGGGAGCTTAAGTTTTGAAAGCTTTGTGTGTATGCGGGGTACGAGCATCGCAATACATAACCTGTTAAAAGCTCTTTTAGCTCCGTTACAGGAATTTTTAATTTTCTCACGTGAAAAGTTGCTTGCCAGTTGATTATACTGCAGGCCGCAGCAAGGGGAGACGTTTAAGCCCGAGTGAGTGATTTGCTGCGGAGTATGGTTCTGCAGTGTTTCTGAAGTGATGACTTCTGGTCAGTCATTTTCCCATGTGACCGAGAGCTTCTTCCTGGTATCTGAAGATGATGTTGAAAACTTGCAGTGGAATAAATCCTTGTGATTTTGGTTATTTTTATTACCAGAAGGAATATTCAAAGAAGAATCAGAGAGAAGTGCAAAGTAATGTCAGTACGGCAGACTTAGGAAATATGTGCTGAATTCTGTTGTATGAGGACTAGATAATCTCCATACTGCACATATCCTCTACTCCAGTTTACGCAAATGAAGAAGAGGTCATAATTGTCTTTCAGCTAAACATTTAGAATTTTTTTGAGACATTTTCTTGTCACATTGGTGAAAAACTGCACTCTACTTTGCTCTTTAATTTTTCTTGACTTGCCCTTCCTTTCTGTTTTTATCCTCTACAGTCTTTGCCTGTTCCCAGCTCAGCAGGCTTTATTTCATTTGTTGGCATAGAAAGTAACACTGATAATATACTGTCATTTGAATTATTACCACTCTGGTTGTGGTAATAGATGACTGGGGCCATGTCTGCTATTCAAATGACTTGGATTAGACTCAGGGTTCAAGTATATGAAGTGCTGGGATTTAATCGAGACTTCAGTTTAGAGACCATGGAACAGCTGACGTGCTCTCACACTGCCTGTTAACGTGGTCTTGCCTGTGATAAACGCAGGGTAAGAATCTGCATGTGAGCAGTTCTCACAGAGCAGCGGATGTGTTGTCAGGTGATGTCCTAGCTTGCTTTGTGGTAGTTCATTCCTTTTCCTTATTTAAAAGACAGTGGTCATCGCAGAAACGTTAACCAAATCCTTAGATTCTCTGTGATTTCTGTCATGTAGGTCTCCTGTAAGTGTCTCTGACTTTCAGTGAAACAGATGCTTTATGGTTCTTGAGGAAAGCTGAATTTCTGGCAGTTGTTACGGGGGTTGTAGCCACTGCAGCGCTCTAAGAAAAGCAGGGCAGCAGTAACTCCCACTAGTTTCAGATGGATCACGAATCCTCAAGACTTGCTTATATGAGAAACAGGAGGTTGGTCGCTTATTTGTTTTTCTGTCGAGTGTCACCATGCTTAGTAAAAATCGATTCTTATTTCTTCACAGAATCATTTTAAAAAAGAATACAGAGCAAGATTCTGCCTTGGAGGACGGTAATTTAATTTACATTTATCATTTTATTCTTAGATATGATTGTTTGGAAAACTTACGTTGATTTTTGTCCAAGAGCTTAATGTCAAAACTATTGGGTGTATCTTATTAAACTGATCATATGATGTTTCCCAAACTTCTTGCATTTCTTAGTGGTGTGTAGAGCAAATTGTGCTGGGGGACAAAGCACAAAGGATTTCCTTTGTATTCCTCTGCTGAGGCAGCAGGCTGTGGTGTATATATGTGTATATGTATATGTGTGTGTGTGTATATATATATGTATACCTAAGCTACCTCTACCTAGGCTGCCTGAGCACAGAAGCAGTAGTCTGGGCAAACATTTTGCCTTTCAAGGGGTAGAGAAATGAAGCCCACGCAGAGTTCTAGCTTATTTGGCCCTTGCTGGTAAACAATAGAGATGAGTTTGAGTATTTGCAGTATTGTAGCTTTCTTTAAAGGCACATCAGAAGTGCGTGAGCTTTTTGATACTGGAATCCAATTTAGACATGCATTTCATGAGCTTACCAAATCTACCAAGTTACCTGTTTTTAAAGGTGTATAGTAATCATTATGGGAGAAATACTCCATGGCTTTTCTTTTGTTATTTTGGTTTTGATCAACGTGATCTGGCTAGTGGATCACTTCTGCCATTTTCACTTGTCCTGGAGAGGTTTGCAATAGTAATTCAAGCAGCTGAGCTGTTCGCTTGCTTACAGATTTGATACCTCAGGCCAATTCTGGCTGCTGAAACTTTTGTAGAAGCACTGAATAACTGTGGATAAATGGCAGAAGGAGCAGCAGAGGGTGACAGCTTGTATGAAGGGGTAGATGTGCAGCCTGCACATTTCATTTCTGGGTGTGCTGAGACTGAATCACTGTGCAGGCAACATTACTTGAGGACTGATTTTTTTTTTTTTTTTTAAATTTGTTTATTTCAGGTAAGAATCTCCGTTTTACTTGAGGGCTGTTGCAGTAGTTGTATGGGGTTTTCGTTATATAGAGAGATTTCTTCATTCTCATCACATTCTGTGACAGTGGGGCTTTTTCTCCAGGAATCCTTATTTAGACAAGTTTCTTTACAGATATCTGTGCATGAAAATAGTAGGTAAAATATATTAAAGTTGGGCCTAGTGGAAATAATAATTTAAAATATTAAGTAGTAAGAACTTTACTACTTTTATATTGCTGGGATAGGAACATTTAGGTTTTTTGATTGAAAATATTTTTTTATCTTCTTTCTAGAAATAAGATTGACGTACAGCCAGGTCAAAATGTACTGAAACTCATACAGGACTGTTTCGAAAGTAAGCTTTTATTTGGTGTTTTGCTTAAAATGCTGGTTAAATAAAAAATTCATTTCTTCCTTGTATTATGTTCAGTGGTAAATAAATAATAACAATTAAAAAAAAGAGATAAAATGGATAAAAAGAAAGATACAGTCTTTAAAAGCACCCCCTTCCCAGCTGCTTAAAACTGTCTTAGCTGTCTTATAAAGGTCATCTTCCTGAGTAGCTGGTTTCTTTCTTGTTTGGCTTTATGTGACCTTAACGAGCCTTAGCAACTTGTTAAAATAAATGAAACCTGGACAATTCCAAGAATCCCTTATTTACAGCTTTTTCTTTATAGGTTGTGGCAGTGATCTTACAATAGCCTCTCCAAGTACAACCTGTTGCTCAACTCCTGTTGTCAGAAGTGAGAAGAGGACTTCGGAACAGAGCCAAAGGGTAAGTTAGGTATGGCAGTGTCAAAACAGCATTGGGCACAGTTCCATTTGAGTACAAGCTTAGTTCTGTAGGATGTAGTTCTGTATGAGTATTGAATGAATAAGCTCCATGTGTCACTTGTATTAGCACATAGGCTATAATTTAACCTTCTGTAATAGTTGTTCGTAATGTTTTTTCTTTTTGTGCTCTAATAGTAAATATGTAATATGTAGAATATTATGCCTTATAACTGGTGGTGGGTATGGCTGTCTGGGACTCTATTGGGGTTGGTTTCAGGCACTTTGCCAGAGAGATGGGCACAGTTCTTAGCTATCTGATGGACAGTAAAATTGAAAGATGATTTTGTATAAAAGCAGCTTGTCAACTCCTGATAAACAGTTACCTTTACAATAACTTTGTATATCTGTTACTTTGTGAAGAGTGGAAAAAGTGGAAGGACTTGTTAATGTGCTGAGAAAAATGATGCCAATAATCTAGTTTTTTTTTTTAGTAGCTTTTTGTAAAAATAGGATATTCTATTAATGGCAGTGTTGAGAACAGGCATCCTTTATAATGGTGTTTGTTTACTTTAGCGTGATGTTAGAATGCCACATAATCTCAAAGTAATTCTTGCAAAACCTCAGCCTGACTTAATAAAGGTGAATTAAATGTGTAAATTAATTAATTTTAATGAAAAGAGTAAATAGCTTGCCTGTGGACTAGCGGGATGTCTGTTCAAACCTGCAAATTGATTTTTACCGTACATACTGTAAACACCTGTTGTTTAACTTTAGAAAGTCTTACATTGTAGAAAATTGAAGTGTTTAGTTAAAATAGAACTGTACTTCAGATGAGTAAGAATTAAGGGAAGAAAGTTACATCATGTTCTGTAGAAACTTATATTCCTGTCAAAATACTGTTGCTTTATCGGATATTTTCTATTATCTCATTATTCGTTATCAACTATGACAGCCAAAGGCAGAGTTATTTAACTCTGTGAAAAGAGCCTGTAATTCTGCAGAGTCCTTACCTGCATCACCACTAAAAACAGTCAGCAGCAGAGGTTGGTAGCACTATTATTGAATTAAGGGTTTTTTTGGTAACTATTCCTTGGGATTTTGTAAGGTTTTGAGTAGAAGAATTAAATCAATTCTATATATATGGCAGAACGGTCACCTGAATTGCCCCAGAAGCCTGCAATACATGATTACATAGATGATTCTGAAAAAGCAAAGTCTCCTGTGTTTAAAAGAGAAACAAATAATATATTAAAAGATGTTGAAGCACTGTGCAAAAGTCCTGTCCTGTCTTCGGACTCTGAAGATGATCATGGGTCTTTTGGATCACCTCTTCTTGTGGAGGAAGCGGAAAGTTCTCCTGCACATGTGTAAGTAGAGCTGAATGCGGTGGTGGTGTTGTGTCCCCCGTTCCCACCCCCACCTTAGAGTAGATTAACACAGTAGTTTCAATCATTTATGAGTTTGTATTGTGAACTCATAAAAAGTAATTCCAAGCTTTTCAGAAAATTTCTATATGTGGGTTTAGAAAGGGCGGAATTGTTTTTTATTAAATACTCTGGTGTTAAGGGTTAATTCCCAAAAGTGCAGTACCCAAGTGCAGGAAGCCTGTAAGAATAGATTTTAACTTCTTTTTCGCAGGGAAGTGCATCAAATTATCAGCTTTTCAGATAGTCTAGACTTTTTCAGTGAATCCTGTTGATAGTGTTGATGTTAAAAGTTAACAAAAAGTTTGTTAAAGCAGAAATGAGCAGTCATTGTTCCTCTCACTCTGAATATACAAATATTTTATACAAAGCAGAACAACTTCAGTAGTGATCATTATCTCTTTGGAAAATTTGAAGCCCAGCTGCAGTAATGGCTGGCGGTCTCAGCCGCAGTTCTGATTTCCTGGAGGACTGAATCTCCAGGGTAGATCATAGAGATCCTGATAGTCACTGATCCCATTGACTCCCATTGATGGAGTGAGATTGGGAAGAGAGTGCACCTAGGGTCTAGGAAACCTGACAATTTCTGAAGCATGTTCTCCTAAAATTAGGAATTTGTCTTGCTGAGCAGCCCTCACTTTGCAAGAGTCACAAGCTGACCCCATGTTGCCTCATTGATTTGGACGCTTGCTACCATGCTGGGAAGTCGTACTGCTAGCCTGTGTTCCAGCAAATTACCAATGGAAACTCACTCCTAAGAAGAGAGATACTGTCAGCAGGAGAAAATGAGAGCATCTGTCCATCCACACGTTACTTTAATGTGCACTCAGGATTCATAGCATCATATTTGAATGCTGTTTCTCATACATAGATTACATTTTGATGACCAAAATACTCCTGCTGTAGTGAAGAGCCATGTGGAAGTCGAAAATTTGAAAGAACCTCAGGCTGGGAGAGATGAGCAGGTTCTTCTCGTACAAGGAACAGAACATATTGCTACATCATCTGTACAGAAAGATAAGTTTTTCTCTTCAGTCGTCTTAGCAGCTGTAGCAACAGGAATGCTTGGCAAAAGGTTTGTTTTGAGGTTTTATATGGAACATAATTCACTATTAAAATAACCCAGACCTGAGTGCTGGAGCAACATCCTTTTATCTGTAGATCTGATCTGGGAGAATGTTTTGGGATAGTCCAACATTACTGAGAAATGCCACTTGAGAAAGGGCTTGAATAGTTGTTTCAAAGTTTTATGCTGTTAGGATTTAACAGTGCTGTTGCTTTTGTCTGCCAGTAAAATAGTATGTAGCTGTCGAATACTGTTTCAAATTGAGCCTGAGATGTTTTGATAGGTAGGTTGGAGGATTTGGGAAAACTTTATGTGATTCTGAAGTTAGCAGTCTTTCTCAGACCTAATGTGGGTCTGACCAGTTAGGTAGGAAGTTGACTATCCAGCATCTGAGAAATAACGAGGTTTGAATATGAGGCCAAAGCAAAGAGAAGCAGGCCTTGTGCTCTTTTTGGAAGTTAAAGGGCAATGAATAATGAACTTTATAATAATTCTTCTGAGGGATGTCCTGTAGCATGTTTAGGTGTTTTAGAGTCACCATTGGATTTGCAAGATGGAAAGTCAATTTTTTTTCCCCTCAAATGGTGTGAACACCTTGTCCCTCCTTTTTTTAGGTATTCACCCTCAATATCACCGCCATCACCTCCTCCTGTGAAAGATCAAGATATAGAAATAGAAAATGAATGTGAATTTTTAATTGATGAATCAGATGATGTATCTTTTAATTCTTGGTTTTCAATACCTCATAAGAACAAAAAATCAAAAAAAGATGGCTCTGCAACTCCTGTTTCTAAATCTCAGCCCTCTGAAAAGGAGAAGACAGAGAGTAAGAAAGGCAAGAACAGAAAAGCACCGGTTGAAGCACTTACTAAACAGAAAATGGATGATTTGGATGTCAGAACACATGACGTCAGAGGAACATCAGAATCAGATTCAGTCTCTAACAGTGAAGAAAAGGTCCTTAAATCTCAAAGGCAAGACAGTAGTCTTATGGGTAAGTTA
Source organism: Gorsachius magnificus (assembly GCA_034008185.1). NCBI lineage: Eukaryota > Metazoa > Chordata > Aves > Pelecaniformes > Ardeidae > Gorsachius > Gorsachius magnificus. The sequence goes on from CM067084.1 coordinate 33,858,232, forward strand.
TTTAACAGGTCTTCAGACTTCTTCTGGGTCATATTACTGGATTTTTTTTGTGGTGGTTTATTGGGAAAGGAGGATAAAGTAGATGAGATATTAATGGATTCCTAATTGATGTTTCACTTGCACAGTGAGATTTGGATGTATATAAGGCAGCGAGACAGTGTCTTCGCTTTCCCCCCTTGCACTCCCCTTAAAAATTGTTAGCAGTGTTGCCTTTTCTTATGAGCAGACAAAGGAGGTAAGTACCCACAAGCTTTTGCTCCTCTCTCAGTAGAAAGCAGGTTGACATATGTGCTTTGAACTGGAGGGCATCAGGTTTTAGGAATTATTTGAGAGGGGTTTTGTATCAGGACGCACTGAAAACTGGAAATAGATTAAATGTAACATTTCTGCCCTTTTTTTCCTGCTAGGAAATACTGGAAGTACACCAATAATTGTTTTGAATTCTTCATGCACTATAGTTCAGAGAAAGCCTTCTTTTAACCATCAGGGAAAAAATCTGATTTTGTGATGCTTTTTTTTTCTTCTTTTGTTTAGTTTTATGCATTCCAATGTCAACATATATCTTCATGTTTAATGGGAAAAGATACTAATGTCCAAATGTTTTGTGTATTGGTAGGAAAGACTAAGAAGGATGCACTTAGGCAGGGCTCTCCAAACTACAAAAAGGACGTGTCCTGGAAACCAGGAACTGAAGAACTGGTGTTGTCATGGTCTGGATTGGAAACAAAAGCATCTGATGCAGAACAGAGTGAAACAAATGAGGATTCGCCTGTGGCCTCAGCTGGGCATCAGCAAGAGCGGACTGTGTCTCCAAAAAAGAATCTTAAGTCTTCCAAGTATCTGCAGTTGGCTTCAAAAGCTTCTCCGCATTTAGTTCACAAGAAACAAAGTGCTAAGCAGAAACTTCCAAAAGATACAGTAGCTAAGAAACTGGCAGAAAGTCTGAGGAAGAAGCTTAAAAATTCTGGCAAGGAAAGTAGTAAAAAAAAGTTACAAAGAGAAGAAAGTTCTGACAGCGAACCTGGTGAAGAGCTTGAAAGAGAGCCTGTAAAATTGAATGAAGTGTTTACCTCACCCCTGCATCAGAAATTACAGACTTCCGTGATTCAGAAGTTGGCTAAGTCTGAGAAGTCTAAAAATGTATTGCACACGTTGGAGTCATTTGCTGGTGGAAATAACAAAACCCCTGTAAAAGCACTACAGCATCTCATAGGCAGTGTGGAGAATTCAGAAAAGAAACAATTGCCAGCTAAGTCTATAGGGAAGGTAGCCAAAAAGATTAATCACAAAACCAGTAACGGTGTTTGCTCAGACCGTGAAGACACTGAGTCTCGAACAGATTCTGACAGCGCTTCTGTACCGGATGTGGCAAGAAAAAAACAGAAGTTACCAGATGTGAAAAGAAAAAGAAAACATAGCACGCAACATGGACTACAGTAAGCTTTTTATGTAATTCCTTACAAGTGTGGTATAACTTTGGTAGATAATTAAACACATCTTGTTAACTTTTAAGCAATAATGGCCCAATTGAACTGTGTGACAGTTTCAGACTGGTTGAATAGCTACCAAGTGGTCTAATCAACATCCTGTTCTCAAAGGTGGGTGCCAAATCTAGTGTCTGCTTCTGCATAAGGAAACTTGTGCCTGAATTTTTAAAGTGTTCTTTTGAGACTTGAGTATCAGATCCAGTTTAAAACAAGCAAAAAAAAAGACAAAAAAAGACATAGATGCACATGCAAACCCACCACCTGTAGAGTAACTTCACCGTCCGGTTTGTTACTTTGTAAATTGAGAAAATACAGTGTTTAATTCTTCAGCTATATTTATTTTTGTGGGAGTAACTTTACTAATGATTGGTAATCAAAAGAGGAAGTTTCTTTAACCAGTCTAACCAAGTTTTTAATCACTGTTCTGTGCATTGTTTTTAAATTTTTTCTTATAATGTCTTTTTTATGGTTCTGTTCAGTACATAAAATTATCAATGTACAGATTCCTTGCAGTAAATAAAATTGACTTAACAGTAAATGTAATAACAATAATAATTTTTTTCTCTATCTCTGTAGAGATTCCTTTGCAGGTGAGAAGGCTATGAGTTGTGAAAGGTAATTTCCTCAGTTGTCTGTAATCTTGCATTTAATCCCACTTCTGCCCCACTGAGACAGAACAGCTGTTTGGTACTACTACTGTGTTCCGTGTTCTACTAGGGAAGAACCTAGTAGAAAAGGGATCGTGATTCATACCTGAAGTGTTAAAATACCGTGCTAATACAGTTAATAAACTAATAAAATCCTTCCTGTCATGCATAAGGGGTCAAAGTAAGTTTCTTGCCTTTGGGGATTTTCTTCCTTTGAGGCTTGCTTCCCCCTTAGTGTGTGATTTTTAAACAGAAATACCAGTGCTCCTAGAACTACTAACAACTGTACAAACTAACAAAGTTGCTGCTAAGTAGGGTATACAACTGTATCGACAATATACAAACTCTTGTTTCTTCCACATAGATATGCACATAACTTCTCCTTAGTAACAAATCAAACAGGCAGTCTGTGTATTTATCAAGTTCTTACGTTGTAATTCTACTGAAAATTTTATTTTTTTGTTGTAAGTGAGCCTACTGCAGACTTAATTGGACAAATTTGTAATGTAGGTTTGCTAACCTAGCACTGAAATGCATCGTTTGGAGTTCAGGTGGATCACAGCTGAACTTCATTGGCACAGTAAAAGCAGTGAAGCACAGCCACAGTTGGGGGCAGGAGGAAGGGTTAGGGGTACTAAAGCTAAGGCTGTGAGAGAAGCCCTGTTATAAGAGATTTGATTCCTAGAGAATCTCTGGTGGAGCTACATACATGTTAATTATTGTCATTTTATGGGGCATGACAGAATACATGTTACAAATTAACAATTACAGACTATTTTACTGTCTTTCTAGTATGCAAAACATTTCTTTAAATCACTTCTATAATCATGCCCTATGGAAAATTGTTTGAAAGGTAATGCTGGAGAGGAGAGGAAAAGGTCTGTTTCTTCTGGAAGGGAGAAAAAAGAAAAAGAAGTTACCAGGTTTTCAGGAAACCTGTTTAGAGAGAAGGTGTGAACACTAGTTTGTCTGCCTGATGACCAAGTAGAAGAGCAATTGATGAATTTCAGACCTGTGATTCCTAACTAGAAGTCATGTGCTTCAATGTCTAATCGGTCCAGACAGATGTTTAGAATGAAAAAAAACCCATCCCACATGATCTGAAAAAACCCTAAATTTGCTATTATTGGTTGTGCTATAATGTTCTTTTGACATTTAACATATTCAAACAGGTGTATTTTTTTTTTTTCTTTGAAGTGGGCCTGTTCTAGAACATTGTGATAAACTTGCTTCCAGAAATAAGTCTTCTGAACAGGATGATACATCTTCAGGTAATGTTTAAAGTTGGTATTTTCTTGCATTTTATGTGTAAGCTTCTTGTAAGCTGTAATTGATGGTGCAGTAATTTCTGTTGCATTCTACTTGTCCAGAATAAGAAATGCGGATTGTGTTGGCTGTGGTCACGTTTCTCCCCATGTACGTGATACAGTATGCCAGCTTTATGTTGTGGTTACTTTGGAAGGACAAGAACTATGTGGTTTGGCATCAAGCCTACCAGGACAAAGCTATCCTTTCAAAATACTTCAAACAAATTTTTTAGACTCAGTTTGTACCAGTTTGGTGTGTTGTCATGTAATGGTACTATATACGATCACTTCAGGCCACCCTAGACCAAACTGTACAGCCTTATGGAATTGTGGCCTGTTTGCCTACAAATATTTTGGTTTATTTTAAGTTTCCCTACACAAGTTGCACATATTGTCATAATGAATGTGAGCCCTGGGGGCAGAAAGTCTTTTCTTTAGTGTTTTAGAGCCAGTTGTGAATGTTATAGTTCATGCAATGCTTTCTTCAGAGACCTAGTTTTGTGTATGTTATGGTAAGAAGTTTGTTCTGAAGTTAGGCTTGAGCGGTATAAAGCTGAATGACTTTGCACTTTGATCAATAGAATTATGTGTGTAGTTATAATTTGCCAGTGGTTTGGTTTTTTTTTTATCAGAGGGATGGGTCTGAGGAATATTTACTCGAATGTATAGTTTTCATGTAATTTTCAAGCTTACACTATTTAAGAACTAATTATACATACAGTTATCTACATTGGGTTTCATATATATTTAAAGAAAAAATTTCAGTGGGCACACTAACATTGGGACTTCCGCTTGTATTACCTTTAGTTGCTTCTAGTGGCTATGTTGAACAAAAGTCAGGAATAGCAAATGCCTATAGTGGTGGGTTTTTTATGTATTTTCAGATAATTCTGAAGACTTGAATTGTCAAATAAAAGATCTGTTGTCAGACAACATAGCGAGGCATAAAATAGGTAAGACTATTTTAAAATATCTTAGTGTGTAAAGAGAAATGCATTTCCAGCTTGATGTAAACTTTGAAGGAGACACAGGAAAACACCTAGAAATGTGTTCATATGTTAACAAGTATTTACAGATAAGGCTTGTTAGTTCTTCAGGGTACTATAACCCTGCTCTAATTTTTAAATTGCTTTTAAAAACTTCTAGTGTTTCTTTTTTTTTCTTACTGTATTTTTAACTGTCACATTTCCATTTTTCATTTAATATTGAGTCAAGACACTGCTTCCAGTTGAGTGAGAACAGTAAGAGTTTGAATTAGTTTTACACAGGGTAAGTGAGAGTGCAAATAACCTGCCACCTTCTGTGGTGGCCTGAGTCTGGACAGGATGGAGCAATGGGCATGCAGTCCATTGTAGTCTCATACTAGTCTGTTTTTATTGTTTTTTATTCTCTTTATTATTATTTTATGCACAACACTATAGTTGTCTACCTTCAAAGACTTCTTTTTTTATTTACCGTTTTTATTTTTAGCATTTAAATATTCTTGACTAATTTGCTCTCAACTCTTAAGGGGCTTTTATTCTTACTTACAAATACTAAAATATCAAATCTTACTGTATTCATATATGGCAGCATAGAAAGATTGAAAGTTGAGACTATGCAATAAGTAAGTCTGAAGATAAATATCTGAGAAACCTTGGAAATGTGTGGGATTTCTGTTGGCAAAAGTGCTGCTCTTCTGGACCTTGGAGATGGGACTTAAGAAGAGGAGGGGCTGTTTATGCAGTCTCTGTTACTCTCCTCTTGCCATAACCAAGGCAGTGCCTTTTCACTGTTGCTAATGAAATCCCTCACATTTAGGCAGAGTTTTTAGTCTTTGTCGAGAGCTTTGTCTTTACAGTTCTAGCACATTTGCTGCTCCTTGTGTTTGAGCCCCTAGCGTCCGTATCTCAGCAATTCACTAAGATATATAGAATGAAATCTAATATAAAGCCAGCATGGTGACTGTTTAAGAAAAAGGAGAGTGAAATACTCATGTATGCAAAATGAGGCTTTTGGCAGTACTTGATTCCCTTTTCCTGTCATGATAGCAATGTGATATTCGCTGGGAAGTGCTGACCCACTGATACAGAACAATAGGAAAGGATATTTAATGTTTTCTATTTCTAATTTTCCGTTCATACTTAATGTGAATTATTTCATCTTTTAAATTAGTAATGCCTTCCAACACACCTAATGTTCGTCGGACAAAAAGAATACGACTAAGACCTCTGGAATATTGGCGAGGCGAGCGTGTAAACTATACGATGAGGCCTTCAGGTATTAGGACCAAAATACCTATTTGCTTTCTCCTGATAGGGTGGTAAAGAGAAATTTGTGGGTTGATCTTGTGCCACAAAAGCTTTGAGATGCTTACTATCTGGTAATTTTTTAAAATAGTAGATCATTTATTGTCTCCAGCTATTTAGTCATCTTTCCATGTAGTTTTTTTCTCTCCTGATACTCCTGTGTCAGCCAGAGCAGAGCATAGTAAGTACCCTTGCTCTAACTGTTTAGGGAGGAACAAAACGGTTTCTCTGTACTAGCAGGTTTATTACATCCAAGCTTCTGTATGATACCCGGAAAAGAGACAATCTACTGGGTCATTCATTGGAGCATTTTTCTTTGCATGGGGATTGTTCTCCAGAGCACATACTATAATATTTTGTCAAGTCTCAATGTTAAATTCTATAAGTAATAGAATCTATCTTGTTCACAGGGATTTTTTCTGACAATTCAGCATGATTTGGTCCTTTCCTAATTAGTCTGCTTGAAAATAGTATTTCCTTTTGTCCCTCAAATTGATACTTTGTCTTAAAAATTGACTCTCATGTCATGGCTTTATGAAATGTTCTTTGACTGAGATATGATCAAATTCTTTTCAAGAAAAAATTTTTAGCTTTGTTCTGGCTTTCTAAAGCCATCTGAGAAGTTCAGCATCAAGGAAATATATTCTCAACTGAAATGCTTGTTGGTTGTGCAAGTCTACATTCGTTTGAAATTATTGTGAGTTAGTGAACTTTGTCTAACTTTCTTTTGTTTCAGGAGGGCTTGTGATTAGTGGAATAGTGTGTCCAGAAGCAGAACCTCGCAGGATGATTAAACGGAGGAAGGGTGGTCACAAGCAGAAAAAAGCGGAAACAAGTATGGACACAGACTTTTTTTCTTTTTATATTTACAAAAAAAAAAATCTGTAATCAAATACTCTATTGATGTAAGATTTTTCTCCTGTAAAAACTTGATTCTCTCTCTGGGTGAAAATAATTTTATAATGAAATGTGTTAAAATGATCTGATGTGGATCTTATTGTATCTGTAGCAATGCTGTTTAATCTTGTAAAAACTTTAACTTCTCAGCATTAGAAAGGAAGAGATACAGAGATATTGTAGGTTAAACACAAAAATGTAACAAGGTACGTGAAGAGAGAGCTTTAGGAACAGTGCATAAAATGGTTAAAAGTGGGCAATAAATCTGTGTTTAAATAAACAGGAACAGGAAGCTTTGCTAGAGCCTCTATGGCCAGTAGATAATAAATATCTAGGTAGTGCTCAGAAAAGGGAGATAGAATCAAAGTCCAAAAGCCAAATTATTTTTGCTGTACTCTCTGTGGAAGATGTTTTGATGCTAAAGAACCTTTCTTTATGAGGACTGTCTGGAGCTTCTTTTTGAGGCTGAAACATTTCCATGTAAAGTTGCAGAACAAATAAAACAAATGCTAACAAACATGGAAAATACCATATGGTCCTGACACAGTTCTAAAACAAATCAAGGCTGAAATAGTCATTAGAGAAATAACGAAGAAAACAGTCAATGTTGGTACAAAATGCTGATTTTCTGGAGTGTTGCATGTGAATTTTATGCCTTACCTTACCTTACAAAAAGAAAGGAGTAGGTCTAGAGAAGGTTCAGAGAAAGCTTTCCAAAAACATGGAAGGACTTCTGTACAGGAAGCAACTACATGCTGAAGGCACCTCAGCCCTGAAGAGACTACTGTGGAGGTGTGAGAGACACTTCTAAAATCACGAGTGGCATGGAGATGGGGAATAGAAATAAATTGTCATTTGTTTTGTTGGGGTTTTTTGTTTGTTTTTAAACACAAGAACTAGAAGGTGTGGAAGGAAAATAGCGAGAGCTAGGTTTTTCACACAGGATAAGGTGGCTCTTCTCACTATGTGCTCCTTGCCCCAGAAGGCTGTGGATAAAAATATTTATGTAGCTTTAAGGCAAGAACTAGATAAATTCACAGAAGACTTAACTGTTAATAGCTCCAAATAAAGTGTGTGAGCTCCATGTTAGAGGTGGAGAGTATTCCATGGAAGTGCCATTACCCTATTACAGCATTTTGGGGGATGGAAGGGGCACCTGCTTTTGTCCATTGATGGGAGACAGGATCATGGTCTAGATCAACCTTTGATCTAAGTACAGTTTTAATATTAATCACTTGCAGTCCATGTAAACCTGAGCTGGTAATGACTGTTCATACTGTATCTTACAAGAATTATTAGTTTGTTTAGGTGCATTTGAACTGTCTTCCAGAAGTGATAGATTTCCTCTTTAACAGACATTCATCCCAAGAGATATTCTTTCACTAGCATCCTTGAGTTTTAAGTGCATTTAAGGGCCATCAGCTGAAGAATTTCTAGGACCAATTCCTAAATTTTATTGATATGATAAAAATTCTGTAGTTATAACTGTAGAGTTGCACCTGTTGCTGGTTCTTTTTATAGAGAGAGGGTTGTGTTGGAACAAAGCTATTTCAAACACAGTGGCTTTCTTCCTACCCTGACTGTCTTGGCATAAGATAATTTAAGCAGCCACTATAGCCTATAAAGTGCTATAGCTTGCTTTTAACATCCTTGTTCTGACTGCATTTAAAGACATTTCCTGTGCATTATGGAGCTAAAATTGTCTGCTTAAGGGAGTTCTGCACGAGAAGCTTTGGGATATTTATGCTGTCATGAACATTCTCCAGAGTCTCTTTTCTATCTGAAAAAGAGTAAGGTTGTCATCAACTCTTAGGCTATTTCCTTCTCTGGAAAAATCCTTTGTATTATAGAAATAGTTCTCTGATTTACAACTTACAATGAGATTCCTGTAATGGTATTTCTCGAGAAAAGGAAAATTGAACATGTGCTTATTCTTTTGAACACTTTATCTCTTAAGTCTCCTGATGCCCATCAGCAGTAGGTAAAAGGAAAAAACTTATTCTTCATAGTCCATCATGTATTTTATAGCCTCTCTTAATATCCTCTCAGCAGCTGTTGCTAGAAAAGCACTTCTTTTAAAAGGCAGATACTTTTGAGTAAATACTGTAATTAATAGCGTAGGATAAATAGTTGGCATTACCCTGGAAATTTTTTTAGGATTTAGAGACACTTCATCTATTACATGCAGAAATAATTCCAGTGAAAATTACGTTTTCAAAGACTTGTTATGGATGGTTTCCTTTTGTTTGGAGAAGTGTATTCAGTCTGTTATTCACTTAATAAACCCAATTTAAGTACTTATGTGTAAAATATAAATTTGTGGAAAACTTGTGGTTAAATAATAAGTTAAATAAATAAGTTTGTATAATGAAGAGTGATTGTTTTTCTGGTTTTGTGGTTTTTTTTGTTTTTTGTTTTTTTTTTCCCCCCTAAGGAAGTGAGATACCTGCAAATTTGGATCACACCCTAGCTGATACTTCTAAGCCAACCATTGTACTGGACCCAGTAACAAATGAGGAAGTACTTCTAGGTGAGTTGAGGGGACGTGATCAAGGGCCTTTCTGAAATACGTATAAGTCTTCAGACTGATAAGAAAAAAATTTGTTCATGCCACATTGGGCATAAAAAGGTGAGCTGTTGAAATACTCAGTGCTGTTCTGGAGAAATTTGTGAGTGAGACCCAAAAAGTGTCCTGATTTTTCAGCGAAATATTGAGTCTGGCTCTTGGGGGTGTTGCATTGAAACAATATGTAATGCACATGGTTTAAGAAGTAGTTACTGAGCAAGTAACAAGACTGATTATGTCTTAGCATTAATGTTAATCTCCTGGACTTTTTTGTAGAATGTGTTAACACTGAAAGCAGACACACATGCTTCTTCAAAGATGAATCGGTAGAAATATATAAAAATTTGAATACATCTGCTTTTGCCAGTGGTAGATTGATTTTGAAACCGTTTAAAGAAAAGGGACACCAGTTTGTCCACATGGATACAATAGTAAGTATGCTTTTTTCTTATTTTTATAAAATGGACTATGTAAACAGAGAATCTTAGAATGGTTAGAAGTGGCATACGAAGTTGACAAGTTTTCCAGGGCTTTTTTTCCCCTATAATGCAAATAAATACAGGAAACATTAATGAATCATTTCAATTGTGAAATCAGTTACAACCAAAGAAACTTGCTAGAGGTACTTTGCATGCACATTGCCCTGCTTTGCTTCATGTTAAATCTGTATGTCCATGTACGCTTACTGTCTGGATCTTGTAGGCAAGGTAGAAGTGTCAAATAAATAAATAAATTTGGCCCCCATGCCCCTTATTTTTCATCAGGGTGGGAATAAGGGATTGCAGCTCTACTAGCTTATTTGTGTTTTGATCTTTGCAACAACATGTATGCAAAACAAGGAGTATATTTTCTTGAATAACTTTCTTAAATGTTTGCTAAGGAAACACTGCTAATCTTAGAACCCTTTGGCTTTCCATAAGGCTTTTCATGTTATCCGTGGCAAAATTATTGTTACCTTACATAAGACATCATATTATCTGACTGCAGGGGACTACTTCTATGTTCCAGCAGGTAAGTACATGTGTTTAAAACCAATTTGTTTGAGATGGATGAGACTGAATTAGCATGCTAGGAAGCAAAACAGAGCTGAGTGATGGGAAGATACAAGTTTGAGTGGAGAGTGGGAAAGCATAGGGTTGTGAAGAAAGGAATGTGACCCAACAGTGGATGTGGGTTGATGACCTAACCTTTGAATGCAGTGATACAAACGCTGCTTGCTATGTGAGTTGGCCTCAAAGTTTTTGTGATGCTACCAAGTTCTATAAGTGAATTTCTCTTGGCATTCTGGTTCTGTGCCTGACTATAATGTTGGGGAAACTTCACAGACGGCTTAATATAGTGGTAGTTAACTATAATTGGTTTGGTCACCATCTATTTGCTGGTTTTTCTACATAAAATTATGAAAATCCATTTGGATCAGTTCACCATATTTTATGCTTTGTGCTTGATATATAGAACGTACAGAATGTCTTGTTGAATGGGTTGTAACTTCATGTGGGTTGTTGAGAATTTAGACACCTCTGATTTTGCCCTTCTGAAATAAAAGCGGAAGCTTCTGTATGGGAAGCTTTCAGTGGGTAAGACGCTCATCAGGAGAGTTTGTAGTAGTTGTAAAGCAGGCTGTTCGTGAAGCTGTAGAGAGCTTTTGTACAGCTTTCCTTTGAAGAAGCTGTTAGAAAATGACAAGCTACAACTTGTTTTTCCATTAACTTTTCACCATGATGTCCTGATTGAACAATATTTGTTCAATTAATGCTTGATGCTTTGAAGCTTTTTTTTGTGTTTGTTTTAACCTTAAAAAGTTTAGGAGTCTGCAGAGACAATTTTGCAGTTTGCCTTTTGTGAAAGCAGATAATAGAAACTGCAGAAAGTTCTGTATGGCTATAAGGATCTATACTTGTATGGCCTGGCTCGGTATGCCTGGATGGGCAATGCAGTGGTTGTGGCGGGTAATATCTTTGAAATTCGTCAAGTGTGGCTGTATATGAACGTTAGGTTGCTGTTCATTCCCACCATTCAGTGCCTTTTATATGTTTCTATATTTGTGGTCACGTTAGTATGCAAATCCCCAGTGAATATCTGCAGATAAGTTTTCATGTGCAGTTTTTATTGAGATTTTCTATAGGAATAAACTAAATTCAGTCACCTTAAAAGTTTTCTCAGGTTTTGAGAGCTGAGAGTTCAAGCTCATTACATTGCAGCAAAGAGTGGCATCCTAGATTAGGGGTTAATATTTCTTTGTTAAAATGTATGAAATAACAATACATTTGGCTGAAGACAGGACTTCAGAAATTGCTAGCGGCTTCTAAAGGAAACTTTGTCTGTTTTTATTTGTAGGAAATGGATATAACATACGTAACCTTCTGAACGAAGAAAGTGTTCTTCTCTTCACACAGCTCAAAAAAGACAGGTGAAGAACCTTCTGCAAAAAACTTTTCTGAAATCCTTTTCAAGCTTTTGTATGTTTTGAAGTTCTTTTTACATACAAAAAGTGTTTGAGAGTGCCCAGGTGAACATTACAAATTAATACAGAGCAGCTGAAATCAACATAAGAAGAGTTAAGAACAAAACTGAAAGAAGCTCAGTAGTTTGCTATCAAACTGAAATGACATACTGAAGAGCCTCACTCTGCATCAGTTACTGTTCTCGAGCCATTCAAAGACAGAAAGATAGACACACAAAATCTGCGGCTAAAGCACTTTGTTCCAAATTGTACTTATATGCCTAATCTCCCTAAAGATGCTTAGCACTTGAAAAAATTTTGACATCTTCAGCTAACCTCTGATAGTCTTAACATCTGCCTGGTACAAACTGCTTAGAGCAATCTCTGTTTAAATGTAGGGCCATGCTGTTTGCATTCAAGTAATTGCTGCCTAGATGGGCTGCTGGAATGCTTGTGTGCTGGGGTCCAGCCTTCTTCTAATATTTTAATGACAGGCGCTGCTTCCTTGTCGAGCAGATGTATGATTAGTGCCTCAAATTCAAATTGTAAAATAGGAGCTATTGAGTGGGAGCTTATCGGTTGTATCTTTTGTATGGAACCTATGGCTTGATTAGCTCTGAACGTTGTGGATAGCTTTATTTTGTGTAAGAGCGATAGGTCATTGCCAAATGTATTACTTTAATATCTCCTTTTGTTTTGCTTGCTGTGTTCCTGGATAATAATGAGGACCTTTGGGAAAACTGTAATTATACTGTATACTCCAGAAGCCAAGTCTAGACAGCAGATGGCATACGTAGCATTTGTCTCCCAAGCTCTTCAAGGTTCCTTCTGGCTGGAGATAAGGATAAACTACAGCTATTCTGGTAGGGTGCTTTCTCTCTGTGGTCACCACTATTCTAAGAGAAGGAGATACGGAAAATCGACTTGGAATTGTAAACTTTAAGGACTTAAGGATTGAGTATTGACCTTGTAAATGGTCTTGGTCATGATCTTTGTGCTAAATCTAGAGTATATGTTAAAGTAGGAAAGATGAATTGGCTTTAGTGCTTCCCTTAAGCTTTCAGCTGCCAGCTGACTGTGTGTCTGTGAAAGGGCTTGGACACGCAAAATTACCATGCCTCTGTAGAGAACACCCTTTAGATTGGGGAATTGGAGAGAATATATTTTTTTAATCACTCTCTCATGCAGCAGTTCCTGTGATGTGTGCTATATAGACTGACAGTGGAAATACTTAGTAAAATTTATGTGGCATCTTTGCATTTGTGGCTAGGTTGTGCTTAACTTTGAGAAGATGAAACAGAGGAACATGCCTATTGCCATTTAGGTCTTCCTCTGTCTTGATATGAACTATTTGCTGTCAAAGTTTAGGCTGCACAGAAGGACGATTTTTCTTTTTTTTTTCCCCAGCCTCAACTTTTGTAAGTAGTTTGAAAGTTAAAATATATATATTAAAAAAAGTAATTTAGTTACAGCTGATAATAATTTCATGTTGGCAGCTTTTCTAAATTTTGGGCTTGGGCTGGTCTCTTCAAGGTCAGCAAGATTCAAATATTGTCCCTTCTGTGTTGGATCCATACCAGCTACCAGATGGGCACACATGCTGTCTCCACTGCTTGAGGGAATCCCACCCACTAAAACATTTAGTTTGTAAGTCTTTCAACTCCTCAGGCCTGCAGAGATCTGGAAATTTGCCACTTGGAAAACAGTACAGGGCTAGCATTAGACCATTGAGCCTCTGCTCCTCACCTAACCATGTCTCCCAGTGGTGAGGGCATGGATGTGGTGATCTCTGAGCCCAACAGCTCATTGGTTCCAGCTGGAAGTCAGAACAAGACCACTTTTTAGTTGTGTTAAAGGCCAGGAAGATCAGAAGAAAGATATGCTGCAAATTGTCTTCTGTATTACCTGTCTGCAGATTGGGTAGCAGAAGGATACTTTGCTAAGGGGTTAGTGAACATGCATGGACTATGGAGCTCATGGCCCTAAAGGAAAATGTGGATGTGTGTTGTGACAGAGCTCAAGGCAGGCTGCTCCTTTCCAGCACTCTGTTCTAGTTTGGTGGGTTCAGATGAGAAGTGGTACATTGCCCTTGTTGCGTCAGGCACCAAAATGTGTCTTTCCTTGCTGCAGCTTGGGAGGGAAGGTTTTGAGTGGATTTTCTTTTGGGTCGAGAGTAAATGATGAGAAATCCGTCCTTCGGGGTGTTTTCTTAAGCAGATGTAACGTGTGCAGACCTTTTCCTGACACAGGCTGGAAAGTGGCAGATGTTCATTTGCAGGTTTGAGGTCAGCAAGCCATGAATGCCTGTTTGTGTTTTCCTAATTCTATGGCCAGGAGCATCAACAGAACTGGGTATATTTGGTAAAATATGTAGTGTTTTTGGCTGGATGGTTTAGTTGCTTCCTGGCTAGTCAGTTTCTTGGGAGACATGTCCTGTGTAGTTTGCAGAGAACGTTTTGTAGTTGGACTACATCTCAAAATGTTTGCGTTTTATTTTTTTTAAGTAGCAAAATCCATTGTGCCGAGCATGGATCTGGGATATTGCTTTAGTTTAGCAACAATTCCACTGTTTGTCACTAGATGGGGCTTCAAGCACAGCTGTTTATCCTTGGCTGGCATCTATGTTCCATAGGGTTTGTTTTTTGAAAGGGAGGAGGAAGAGTATGTTACAGATGGGGGTAAATTCAGTTGAATTCTCTTGCAAGGAAATGTAAATCAGTTTCCATTAACATTAGGAATTGGCACTGAACCGTGCTAAGTTCATTCTCTTAGCATGCATGTTGGACTAGTTGCAGCCACTTGCTCAAAGTTGTTTTATAAAACATTAGTACACAGCAGGAGTTGAGTTGAGCTAGGTTGTTTATTGTTTGTCTGGATAGTATTTTAAAGTTTTTTCTTCAGCTTGACACTTGCAAAAAAACTTGCTTCTGTCATCAGCCTGAATATAGCGTGGGGAGGTGCAAGAGAATGTTCTGAGCTGCAGGACTCCTATGGGTGCTGAGTTGTGCAGTGTGGCAAACAAGAATCGGTGGTTAGTCAGAAGCCGCAGCTGATGCTTCGTCTCTATCTGGTCTTGCTTTGGCTCCCACTTCCTACATTCTTGTGTACCTCAGGCTACTAGTAGTTGTGGGTAACCTTTGGTGGCCTAATTTTTTCTTTTACCAAACCGGATATTGCAAAGAAGAAAAGCCTCCTCTGAAATGTGCGAAGTTAGCATTCTTCTTCCTGCTTGTGTGTGATTCTTTTTATCAGTGTATTTCCTACTCTGTTGAGTAATCTTGCTTCCACTGACTAGCGTGCCACATTCAAATAGATATGTGGCAAAAGTATTTAGACTTGGTAAAATGCAAAAGTAATAGCCCATACAGAGCATATTGTGGGCTGTAGCTTAAATATGTATTCTTAGGGTTTCTATAATGCAATTTGCCTGTTGTATCTTTTAAAAAAGCTTTTAAATTATTTCATAGACTATAATGGCTTATGTGTTTAGCTCAGATGGCACAACTTTTTACTTCACTAGAGTACAGAACATCACCTCTAACAGTACTAGAGATCTGAGCCAGGTTTGTGCTAAGCTAGGCCAAAGGCAGTTAGCCAGCGTTACCTGCTGCAGAGTGAAGTTGGGATTGTTGTCGTGAGAGACACATGGCATTTTCTGTTGCCTGCGTGGTACACATACTGTTCCTGGAGAATATCGCTGGTTTAGTATATTAATTAATTGCTTTCTGTCAACAGTAATTTGAGAGAGCTGGGAAAAAAAGCTGAGTCAAATATTTCATCAGCTTTGTGTTAGTAGGTACATGTGTTCTATGGTAGGTATTGTGGTAACAACTTATTTTAAGGAGCTTAACTGACAGTGTCCCACCGGAATAAAAAGTCAGATTTTTGAAGGCTTTGGCTCCCTTTGAAAAAAATTACTTTACTGGTTAGTAGGTTCTTTTGAAAATCTATCTTTCTGTAGTTTCATTTGGTTAGAAAGCTGTTCCTGTTTTACTAAATGAAGCTTTTTTTTTTTTAACTTAAAGCAGCAGAAGAATGGTTGCAAAACTGTCAGATATGTGTGCACATCCATATTTATACAACTTTGTAAACATAAAGTAGGACAATATGAGCTGAGTAATTACAGAAAAATAAACAGCGCCAATAAATAAACTGTTGAGGCACGTATACAGTTTCTTCTATTTTTCAAGTACACAGCTGAATTGGTTATCTGCACATGATTTTAAATTAACATTTGGGGAATGCAATAAACCTGGAGAGCTATTCCCTTATTTTGTAACAGCTGAAAAGGCATTTCAGCATGAAGGAATATTTCTTACATCTCTACTGATGTACAGGCTCTGTTGCATGATGTCTTTTGTAATACAGGATTTACTTTAAGTGGTGATTGATTGCAGATAATACATCTAACTGGAGAGTATGGAACACGCCTCTTTAATGGTATTGACGGCTGTTGTAACTGAATATCTCATTCTTTCCAAGCTGGTACATTTCCTCTTCAGAATATTCTGTCACTTCATGGATGTGCACAAATGTAGTCAGAAGAGATCACGAAGCCAAACATTTCTCAGGTTGCATGGAAAAGCCTCATTTAGGATTTGACAACTGAAGTGATTCCTATGGTCCAGTTCTAAGATGCAAACAGTAGTTGATCATCAGTCAAGACAGTTGGCTGCAGGCTATTAGGGAACAAATATGTTAAAAGGAGCCTGCAGAGCTGCTCTGTGTTCTTAAGCCTACCCTCAAAGCTCCTGTTCTGGTTTGCTTCCTTTAAACTCCTGTGCCCAACTGAAGGCACACACAAAAGGTTGTAAAACCACATTTACTTTGCACTTCTGCAGTCTTTTCTTGTTTGGAGCACAAGAGGGGCAATAATTGAAACAGGGAGCTGAAAGAAGCAAAGTGTTTACTCAGTCTGACGGTTCAGTTGAGATGCAAATCTAAAAGTATTCACAGAAAAACATGTTGAGGTCCCGAGTAAGATTTTTAACTTCTCTTTGCAGCTTGATAGGTAAGGACTTTTAAATTTGAAAATTGAAGAATTGCAGTACTCTTGGCAGCGATTTAGGAAGTTTATTAAATGGGTACAATAGCTGTTAACACATATTATTTTACTTAGCTTATTACATTTTTTCATGGTCATGGTGTTTGAAGTTGCCTTTTCCTGTGTTTTCAGTAACGGTAGCTGAAATGAGAATTGACCAAGGTGGCAGATGCATGGTATCGCTGTGTTGGTGTCTTCCGGAATCAACGTGCCATAAAGAGGGAGAGGAAAAGAGTGATGTGAGAGGTGCAAACATAATGAAGGGCTATCGTAGTGTACAGGGTGGCTTGCCTGGGTTGTCAGTAACTTCTGAAAGAGCAGAATGTGACTCTTATGATTGGTAAGGGAAACCTTTCCGGTGTCAGTGCCGTGAGAACACAGCTGTCTGTGCTGGTAACCTACGCTCTTGGTTTGGGATTCTCGTAGTGCTATGATCACTTGCATATAAGAGCATTAAGTCATCTTATCTGAAGCCACAGGATTCAGCTAATGAACATGATATATAATCCACTGAACAAGAGGCCTGAACTTACTGAATTTTATCCTTACTTCATGTTATCATCACTTTTGTGTTGTAGTACAGAAGGGGCAATTACAAGAAATGAAAGTTAATTATGTAGAAGGTTTTTTTCAAACACAATCTGAACTTGAAATTTTATTGCTGACAAAGAGGGGGCTCCCCTAGGATGCAATAGCCTGTACGCTGAAGAAACTAAGCACTTCTCCTATGTTTCAGTTAGTGCCAAGTCAGCTCTAAGGCTAATTAATCAAAACAAATTTACAATTAAGCCCAGGAAGGAAGACTAATTAAGTAGCCAGTTAAGAAAAAGTGCTGAAGGAAGGTTCAACCTTAAGGGGAAAGTATAAGACTCCCAGTGTCGGCCCATGAAGGACAATTAAGTGATAATTGCAGAGGCCTTTTTGCATCCAGCAAATGTTCTCTGACTTTTATTATGGCTGATTTTCTTCATATTAGTAGAAGCTGACGTTTGCCTGTTGAGCAACTAAGCTTTACTGTGCACTCTTAAGGTAATTCATAGGTAAAGCACAGAGGTCGCTGCAGGAATAAATTAGAATGCAGCTGCCAGGCTTGCACAGTATTTTAGCTAGCGAAAAAGCCCTGCTCTGTTTTAAAGACAAAGTAACTCTAAATGTTTGCTTTATTTGCCTCTTCATTTTGTGGCATACTGAATCCGTCCTAGCATCCTGTTTAACCTTTCAAACAAATTACATTGTGTGAATTATCTTATCAAAATTTAGAATAGCTTCATCTGTTCAGTTGCTAACCCCACTGAAGTTCACAGAAATCATTGCCTTGTCATGAAGTGGCTTCTGTCGCTTACATCCTGCACCCATGCTGCGTGACGTGCTTGTGTTTCTTGATGGAAAAGAAGAGGGGGAGAATTATAGTAGTAATACTGTTTTTACTGAAAATAATTTAGCTCCTCTTCTGAAGGTCTTTTTAAGCTTGCAAAGCTCATCTCTGGTGAGGTGCTGAGGGTTGCAAATGAGGTGCATGCCCCAGTTCTCCTGCACCCCTCCTTGCCCGTTTCCATGGAACTGTGGTGCTGATGAAGTACAAAACCTGTCTTAATTGGACACATGTGTGGTCTAAGAATTTGCTTAATTTTTTGTGCACTTATCTAGAACTTGAATTATTTCAGAAATTACAAAGAAAGCGTTGATAGTAATTTCCTTTTCTTCATGAAATTCTGTGTGCACATGCTGCCAGTGTGATGCACTGTGTCCTGCCACACAAGCTGGCAGTTGTCTCCTTGAAGTATCTGTCAAAGGCATGCTTTTGACTCTTCCCCCGCCCCCCCCCCCCTTGGTGTGGGCTGTGGGATGAGGCATTCACCTGCCAGTGTTTCAGCTCAGCTGCTGTATCATGTTTCAATCTGCTCCTTCATTTTTTGTCTTGCTGCCTAAACTAATTTCTTGCCTTTTTTGGATGCATTTCACTTACCAAAGGTTTATTTTTGGTCTTTGTGCCACTTGCAAGGATCGGATCATTTTTGTAACTCAGTTCCAGGTATTTGAATTATTTCAGAGGTGTTCTTGTGCCTGAAAGTTCCTTTGCTACCTCTCCTTCAGCCTGGCCTGGCAAACCTCCCAGTATTCTTGCTCCAAGAAGTGATGCAAGGCTTCCTTTTGCCTCCATTCTTTGAAAGACTTTTGTGTAGTTTTAAACCCAAGAAGGTTGGCTTAGGATGTCACTGGCAAGGCATTTGTTATCGTAGTCATCTGCCATTTTCCAGACTGCAGAAGCAGAACTGAGACCAGTACAGCCCCGCATGGTTGCCCTTGAGCCTCATCCATCTGTTGAGGCTGGCTCTGCAGTGCTGAGAGGATCCGTCCCAGCACCCTTCCCCCGGCCAGACGTACCCCAGAGCATCATAGTGTCATGCTTTTTGCTCCTCTTGTAGCACTAATTCAGCATGCTGGTGACTTCCTTTGCCTTGGCACAATCTTGCCGTGGCTCTGCCATCGCTTTGGCACCACGCCATACCCTGATCTTGTATTGGCAGGCTAGTCCAGGCGTTTACCTGCTCTTACATCTTCATTCCTCTTGCCAGTGGGAATGCCATTTGGCACCAGCCAGTTTTGGCACAGAGGTCTAGTGCGGCAGCGTGTGCCCATTGCTGCAGCTATGGATGTGGATGCGTATGCCCTCATACCCCGTTGCTGCCTGACTCTTCTGGTAAATGCCAGGAGCAAGTAATCTTCCTGGGTTTTGATGTTTTTGCGGTGTTGAAGGAGGAGCCTGGGCTGAATAAGCTGGAAGAGCTGGGTGGCCCTTCAGGATCACCTTCATGCATTTCTCTTAGAGCTGAGACCTGACCAAGCTCATTTGACACATCCTTCCTTGTGGAACAGCTCTGTCACAGAATCAGAATATCTCAGGTTGGAAGGGACCCATAAGGATCGTCGAGTCCAACTCCAGATATATCCGTATATGTCTGTATTTTGAGTTGCAGACACATCATGTCCTTTAAGAGGTAAATCATTATATAAATATTTTAAAGAGAAATCTATGAATAGAAAAATAGAAACAGTTCCTTGTTGACAGAGTGCATTTTCATCTGCTCTCTGCCAAATATTTTGGTGATCTTCTCCCTTGCTTCTTCAGAAACATGTATGAAGAAGACTTCAATTACAGGTCATTTTGATAAATACGTAGTAAACAGACGGTTCAGCACCTGCCATCTCTGTTCTCATTGCCCATGGGTGGGAGTGTGTATTTGCAAAGTACATTGGAGTGTTTGCGTACGCACTTGGCATCCTCATTCTTATCACCGTGGTTGCTGTGCAGAGGTCAAGAGGTACAGAAGAGATCAGGAAAGAAAAGCTCCCGTGTGGGGAAAGAGAGCTTACCCAAAGCCAGGGCAGCCGGCTGTAGTGGCCCTGCTCGAGCAGAGGGTTGGACCAGCTGACCTCCAGAGGTCCCTTCCAACCTCAGCCGTGCTGTGAAATCAGAGGGTCCCACGCCATGGAAGCCGCTCCTCTATAAGTTCAGCTCACGCTTGTGTTGAGAGGACCCTTATGCCGTACACCTCACCCGTGTCACGTACCTCTTCCATGTCACGCAGCAGGCCAACGGGAAGAGCGTGTGGGGTGTGCCGGGGCGCTTGGCCGCTGCTGGAGAGCCGCGCTCTTCCCTTTCTCTGTAGTAGAAGACGAGATGTGCCTACTAAGCTACGTTAGGCCGTCAGCTTTAACTTTCCCCTTCTGGCCTTTGCTCTGAGGTGTCCCTCTAAGGAAGATACACACCTGGCTTTGATGAGAAGTCCACGGATCAGTGTTGGGGAGTTAGCTAACAATTTTCTGCATATATACCCCCAAACATTTTAGTATAAGATATTTTGGTAGTGGGCTGTTACTTTCACTTGCAAGTCTTACTATCAGTCTTCATTGTGTATGCAGGCTTTAAAATAGCTTGAAAATTTGGCACCTTGTGCAGTCCAGGCTATCAGGTGGCCACGTTTGCCATGTAACTACACCTGGAGCAATAGTCCTTGGCCGCCACGTGAGTTGCAACAGGCGTTATTCTCTCAGTTGGCAACAGTTTTAATGCTTGGACTTTCCCCTTCTGTCAGCAGCTTTGTGTGGCCTTTGGGACTGTGAATCATAGATTGTGGACCATTTGTCCAAACGTGAGCTTAAGTAAATTAAAATAGGCACAAGATTTGTATAGAAACAGCATGAGACTCGCACGCACGTTCACTACTGAGGCCTCTTGGTCCTGCACAAAAGGCAGAATTTCATATTGGGGACAGCATAAGGAAATGCATGCGGAACAAGCGTCAGTGCCACAGCCAGGTGCGGCTTTGACAACTCCAAACTTTGCACACAGGAACTTATTCATTAGAGACCACTGTTAGTTAAATTTAATTAGGCTAATGTGCTCTTCTGAGCATAACTGAAACGATACTAATATTTTTATTGATCTGCCACTGTAGTATGTGAGTGCTCTGATGTCCTCGCTGCTGCGAGTACAATTTGCAGTTGTTCCACTTCGCTGTCTGGTAACTCCCTAATATTATGGCACAGTCAGATAGGCCTTTTTTTTAACAGTGTTAATTTGAACTAATTTCTGTTCTTTTTATAATTTAGACCAAAAGCAAGCACCAGGTTGTTGGAGACCTCTTCCTCATAACATTGCCTGCAAGCTGAAGATCACCTAGCGCAAAGGAGTTCTGGAGAACACTGTAGCTATCCTCCCACTGGAAATACACCCCGGTTTTAGGGGCACATTTCGCTGATCTTAAAAGATCTTTCTCCGGTGTAAATTGTAAATACGTGGTTTGTTACAAATTATTTTTTCTTTTGTATCAATAAATATTAAATAATGCATATCGCTTTTGATTTTTGTGATTTCTAAATCATTTAAGAATTCATTTTCTAGTAGTCCGTGTGGTTTTGAAATTGCAGGTAATTGCATGAGTTTGACTTGTAAATATTTATAAATAATGTGAGCTACCTTGAGTGGCTTTCAAGGGTGTCACCAACAGTGAAATCTTTCCACTGTTCCATTGAAGTTGTGGAAACTCTTAAAAGGAGTTTGAAAGTAAAATATTTTTCATAGAATAGAATCATAGAATCTTTAGGTTGGAAAAGACCTTTAAGATCATCAAGTCCAACCAGTAGCCTAACGCTGCCATCCCACCACTAAACCATGTCCCCAAGCACCTCATCTGCCCGTCTTTTGAATACCTCCAGGGATGGGGACTCGACCACTTCCCTGAGCAGCCCATTCCAACGCTGACAACCCTTTCGGTGCAGAAATTCTTCCTAATGTCCAACCTAAACCTGCCCTGGTGCAACTTGAGGCCATTTCCCCTCATCCTATTGCCGTTACCAGGGAGAAGAGGCCGACCTCCACCTCGCTACACCCTCCTGTCAGGCAGCTGTAGAGGGCGATCAGGTCTCCCCTCAGCCTCCTCCAGACTAAACGCCCCCAGTTCCCTCAGCCGTTCCCCATCAGACTTGTGCTCCAGACCCCTCACCAGCTTCATTGCCCTTCTCTGGACACGCTCCAGTGCCTCAGTGACCTTCCTTCTTGTAGTGAGGGGCCCAAAACTGAACACAGTATTCAACGTGCGGCCTCACCAGCACGATCACTTCCCTGCTCCTGCTGGCCACACTATTCCTGATACAGGCCAGGATGCCATTGGCCTTATTGGCCACCTGGGCACACTGCTGGCTCATATTCAGCCGGCTGTCAATCAGTACCCCCAGGTCCCTTTTCCACCAGGCAGCTTTCCAGCCATTCTTCCCCAAGCCTGTAGCGTTGCATGGGGTGGTTGTGACCCAGGTGCAGGACCCGGCACTTGGCCTTGTTGAACCTCAGGTGCCAGTACAGAGTAGCTTTGAAAAAACATTGTTCTTGGCTGACAGTGGCTTAGGTTCCCACTTGAATCCCTGCTGTTCCTGACATAGTTACACAGCACCTCCGGGCTGAAATGTTACAGAATTCTTTTGGTTTTCAGGTAAATCCTAAGAAGAGCTACATTCTGCTGCAGTGTTGTGATCATTCAGCACTCTTCAGATTTGGTATGTGGTGACTTACACTTTCCTCCACGTTCTCTGTGAAGCTTTCAAGGTGTTCCTGTTCAGCTGGAAATGGTGCTCCCTGAGAGTTACCCATTACGGCAGGGCTCGCAGTCATCAGCGTGAAATAAAATGAAAGCCCCTCCCATCCCTTCGGGAACATATGGTCCATTAGTTTTTCATTTGCCGGGAGCATCCGTTTTTAATATTTTTCCCTTTCCCTTTATCTCCTGGGAATATCAATCTGCCCAGATCTATTATCAGTTCCACAGCAACGTGCTCATTTTGTCATAAAATCTTTACTGTGGGTAGGTCTCTCTAGGAACGACTTTAAATCCAGATTGGACTCAAGTATGCTGTGCGCAGTGCTGGGTGGTGGTTGTTGGGTTTCTTTTTGGTGGTGGTGTTTGTTTGCTTGGTTTTTTAAAAGTATCTTTGCCTCATCTGGATTCGCTGCTTTTGTCATAAACTGAGTGTGGCAGAGTTGCCCAGCATTTAAAACCTGGGAGTCCAGATTGGCATTAAAACAGCTCTGGAACCAAAACAATTTTTGGAGGTGAGAGGGTGAGGAAAAATGTCTTCTCCTGAACAACAGTGTACCCAGCATCTTCTCCCGAACAGCAGTGTACCCAGCTATGAGTGATGGTGTGTTAAGGTATCTGAATGTTGCAGAGAAGGGGGCAGGAGGGGTTTCGCACTCCCAGAAGGTTCCGTCAGCTCCGTTTATGGCATTCATTCCCATCGGCCCTGCCCAAGCAGTGCTCGTCAGCATTTTGCCAGTGAGAGCCTTGCTGAAGAGCCGGCTGCTGACCTGCAGTTCTCGTGGTTCCGGAAGTCCCATCTCAGTTCCTGTAAGCCTTCACCATGAGCTAGAGCAGCGGAGAATCTGGCTCTAGCACTTGGCCACCTGCTGCTCTACAAACAGGATGTGGACAGTCTGGAGGGGTTCCAGAGAAGGGCCACCAAGATGATCAAAGGCCTGGGAAGCCTGCCGTATGAGGACAGGCTGAGAGACCTGGGGTTTTTCAGCCTTGAGAAAAGGAAGCTCAGAGGGGATCTCATCACCACGTACCAGTACCTCAGGGGTAGCTACAAGGAAGATGGAGACTCTGTTTTTACAGGGAGTCACATGGAGAGGACAAGGGGGAGTGGACACAAGTTGCTCTTGGGGAGATTCCGATCAGACATGAGAGGGAAATATTTCACAATGAGAACAGTCAGCCATGGGAATAACCTCCCTAGGGGAGTGGTTGACTCTGCCACTCTGGACCAGACATGCGAGTTACTTGCGCGGTATGTGCCACCAGCCACAGAGTCACTGCTCGGGGACTGCCCAGCCAGTGCTGTGCGCCTGTGCCCATTTGTGACTGGAGATGCGGTGGATGTAAAAGCAAATGCTCGTACCCAGCACTTGAGAGCAGCCTCCAAAGCTCCACGTTGTCCAGTGGTGGTAGAAGAGCTTATTAAAAGTCACATTTATGACACGTCTGTGGCACCTCAGAGTTGGTTTTACCACGTGAGTCTCTTGTCTGTTTTCAGCATCTTGAATTAAAAGGATCCTGAGCGCCTGTGGGCGGCAGCTTGGTCACACTGGGATGAGGTCTGCTGGTGCAGGACCATGGCTGCTTTCTCGTGCGATTCAGCTGTTACTGGAACAAGGCCCTCGTTCCTCTGCAGATCAGCAGGTTTAACTTGCCTGTTAAGGATCGTGCGATTTTTATTTTTTTTTTTTTTCCTTTTCTATTTTGAACTGGGTATTATCCCCACACACGTGTAACTGGAAGAATATATATCAAACCAGTGCCAAATGTTTTGCAGCCTAAGGAATTAAAACTGTAGAGTGGAGTTCATTACGTTGTGCAACGAAAGCCAAAGGACGAGGTGTGGAAAGCTCTCCTGGCTGCCTCCCTTGACACGGGGAAAGCTTCCCTGTGCCACAACGACCGTGCTTTGCTTCGGGGGCTGCCCCAGCCTGGTGAAGCTCTGCCGCGCACCAGTCCTGCTGCTGCCATCGCATCTGCTTTCCGCTGCTCTTTCTGAGATCCCAGCCTGCGCAAGAGGTGGAGATAAGCCTATTTCCAGCTCAGGCTGATTGTATTTAATATTTTTTTTTTCTTTCCTCATGAAGGAAATAAACATGATAGAACTAATCTGTAGGATTTACAGATGGGAGTTCAGCCAGCCCTGAGGATTCACAGGCTTGAAGTCCTGTGCTTGATTATTTTACATTGATGGCATAAAACCCAGGCTGCTTTAGGTTACTCTGCTAAATGTGGAAAAAAAGGCACTTGGACCAGCACCGAGCCAAGGGAACTCAAGCAAGAGGTAGCCTGGTATTTACTGCCTGGAGTTTCCCTGCTGCTGGTTACATTTCTCTCTCACACTCACGCATGCAGGGGCGAGTGGTGTGAACCCTTCTGAACTGGCAAAAAGTACTAACGTGGCTTTTGGCTGTCGGTGCCCCTTCCCTTCTCTCCTTGAAGGTAAACAGGGAGTGCAAGCAATTTGACCAGAACAAATCAGAACACTGCACCTGGCTTTCAAAAATGTTTGGGTTTTTTTTTTTTCACATTTGTCAGGTAGCTCACATCATCTCACTCTGAATGAATGAATGAATGCCGTGCTGTTTTGGCATGGGTTTTTTGTTTGTTTGCTTTTTTTTTTTGGTAGCTCAGCCTCCAAAGAAGCTTCTAATGGCACACCCCTGTACTCTAGGGTAGCGTAGAGGCTGATAAAATGAAGATAGGAGCAAACAGGCACAAAAGCCAGTCAAAATACACCAAAAATATGTTTTTAATAAGTTTTTGCCTAGGTTTTTGGAGTGCCTGTTGTTCTTTTCCCTATTCCTGTGTACTGAGGCTCCCAAGTGCTTCAGCAGAGGATGGAAGGCGCACCCTTGGAGCTGGATGCAGGGCCGTGCCCCTGCTGAAGGCCAGCCCAGCTGCCTGCTCGGTCCCAGGGGCGGTGTTGTCGAGATGCCTTCGACCATCTCAAGGCTGCCAGGATGGATGCTGTTTCCCAGGGAGCAAACCTTGCCATGCTGCCCTGGGCCCCAGAAGGCAGGCATTGGAGGTGGGAGGAAAGCAAGCCAAGCTTGCAGAGCTGTTGGAGGGATGCTCAGAAACTTATGCTTGGCCAAAGGACACCAGCATCCACCAGAGATCCACACCCCTTCTCTGCTCAGGAGGTATCTGCTCATCACTGGTGCGCACAGTTCTGCTGGCAGCAGCATTTTCTTCTTAGCTGGCTCCGTTTCTGAGAGCTCTGCTGCGTCCAACAGATGTTCCTGCTCCTTTATGCTATCCAGCATCTCTGCGCTGAGCCTACTGCCCTCCATTGACTTACCTTTTCAGAGCTTTGCCCCTGCGATCCCATTTAGTGCTTTCTTCTGATTATGGTTTGTAATTTTAATTAAGTGAGGAAAGCCGTCGTCTTTTTATAGCCATGGAAACTGGAGACGTGGGTTTTGAATGACTGTATTTATACCTAGGCAGAACAGCTATCACAATCGCTGCCTGCTCCATACAGGTGTTTGTTTGCATTTTGAGAGCCTGTGATTACGGAAGATAGCAACTGAACTCCATATTTAGAGTCTGCTGTACAGCCACACTGCTGCGGTCTGAGCGCTACAAGGGGTAATGCTCCGTGGAGCTCACACAAGGGCTGGGAGCTTCTAGCCCAAATATCAAGGAACTTAGTGCCTCTTCAGGTGAAATTTTATTTCTTTTATGGCAGACAGTTAAGAGGGGCACCTGAATGGGAACATATGTAGAAAAGAGCTAATGTTTAACTCAGCGTCTTCTCCCCTGAACAACAGCAGTACTGTGTATGTAGCTCATGCAGAATAGTTTTCCTTTTCAGTCGCATGCCCGGCATCCCTTCCTCAGGAATGCATTCAAACTCTGTATCGGGAGTGGTGTATTTTCCCCTCTGTTCTGTAAATGAAGTTTTGTGATTGCAAGACATAGCTTCTGTTTTCCACTAGAGGCCAATAAAGTGTAGGACAAGGCTGCTGCAAGGCTTTCAGCAGAAAGCCCTGTCTTTTTTTCCCTTCCAGACCTGTTGCTCCACTGTTGTATTTCCATCTTGATGATTATTTCTCCTTTCAGAAATGGTTCTCCCTCTAATGAAGTAGAATTCAATTGCTAAGTCTTCCTTCCAGTGTTTTGTTCCCAAAACCTTCAAGAAGTTGAAGAATTGTCCACTTGATTTGCTCATACCTATTCCTTCCACGTTTTCAGTGCCTCGGCATTAACTCTGTAGCGGCCTCTGTGTAATAGAGGGGGCATCAAAAATGCAATGGGAGCAGAGTGGGGAATACCAGTGCTTTGGTCTTTTAAGAGTTTCAGGCAGTGGTACGCCTTCAGCTTCTGCATTTTACTGGGGATCTTCCTAAATTTTGTCCTTACTAGTGACCAAGCCAATGACATCTGATTCCAGCTGAGGGGCAGGGTCCTGCCTGAGTGCCTTTGCCTCCCGACTCCTCAGGTCACGTCTCAGTCCTGGGTAACAGCACTGTGCTGTCTCACGGTTATGAGGAGGGTGGGGACAGCAGAAGTCCTCCGACATGAGGATGGTGGTGCCAGCTCCGTCTCACAGACAGGAGGAGCCATCTGGGACAGCGCTTGTTTGCCTGGGAAGTACCCCATGTTTCCTGGCTCAAAGAAGCAAGGAATAACTCTGCTTAATGTCCTGGTTAGAGCCAGAAATGTTTACAGCAAGACAAAGGCGCTGCTTGGTGTGTGAGCTTTGAAGATGGTTTGGGTTTCTGTTGCTGCCTAGCAGGGAACCGAGAGCAGCAGCGCCTTCCTGGCCGGTTCCCGATGCTGCCGGTGGCCACGAGCGTGCAGTGCTGCGATGGTGTTAGGCTCATGTGGGACCTCGATCGGGGGGGGTACCGGCTGGTAAAAGTGGGGAGAAAAGGAAGCAGAAGGAATCTGGCGTGGCTTTATTTATCCCCTGGTGTGAGTAGTGTCACAAGCAGTGATATGGTAAATAACATACAGTGAAAAAGAAGTTGGAAGTGAGACCGACACATCAGCTTTCGGTCTAAAAGAGTCTACGGCTGTTTTTGCAAAATGAGCGATTTAGTGTATTACCGGGCACACACGCTGTTTAATTTCCCTTGCTTTCCTGCTGTGCATCTTCTCTTCTCTCATACGTGGATATCAAATAAAGTGTCGGTGGGAATCGGTGTTAACGTTAAATGCTCGGTACCTGTTTTGATCCTCTTTGCGTGTGTTCAGATACGCCGGAGAGATTAGGACCTTACGGTACAAGGTGCTGTGCAAATGAAAAGAAAGAATGTCTGCTCTACAGGAGTTATGTTCTAATTGACAAGGGAAAAAAATATATACATGTGACTTTTCTGGCATTTCTATGCTGCTTGAAACAGTGGGGCCAGGGCCCCTCGGCACCCTTACAAACCAAGTCAATGTTAATAATTCTCCATTTTCTGGAAGAGCGGTGTTACTTTCTTGCTGTAACTCGAGCAGAGCGGCATGGGCGCGTAGTCTGAAATGCAAGCCCCAAGTTCCTTGGTGGAGTTTCAAGACAAGCGCATCTCTCTCTGCTGCGGTTCGCCCCACCAGAAACGCTCAAATCAGAAAAGGGCCTTGGAGTCCTTTCCGAGGTCTAACCCCAGGGCACTATCGCTCTTGGCAAGCGCCCAGCTTTCTGCCCAGCTCTTTCACCCCCGCGTAAAACGGGCGAGCTGGAAACTCGCACTTCAGGAGGGGCAGTGGAAGAGCCCTGAGTAAGGGCAGGCGCCACAAGGCCAGGAGGTGCTGAGTGGAGGCAATGACGCTCGCATCGCCTGTGCACGCACAAATGGAGGATATTTTCAAGCTTTTGAATATGTTAAATGCGAGGAATGTTCAGCCTGGTTTTCTTGGGGCAGGTAGTAATTCTGGAGGCTGATTATGGCCAGGCAGTAAGCTGGTAGCACAGGCTGATTTTGGCTGGAGCTGGCAGCCCTCTGGCCGTGCCCAGGTTACGGCACAAGGAGGAGGCAGCTCTGCGCCGGGCCAAGGCCGAGACTGACGCTGGCACTGAACCTCGGCTCCCCTTCGCCTAGCACCAACAACTGCCCCGGGGTTAATTTCAAGCTGCTCTGATGGGGGAAAATGCTACCAGATTGGAACGTGTAGTATATCAGCCTTTTATGCCATCCCTAATATCGCAAGTCACTTGCAAACGAACAGGAATGTTTGATCTGGTCCTGTAATTTTGTTAACTGTTTCTCCTTACATTAATTTACATTTGGGTGATTCTGTAAGAAACTATAGCAGAATTTAATAACACTAATATTAAAAAACCAATATCAGGTCTGCATATTTCCATCTGATTAGTAGTTTTTCTCTTGATTAAATTATGCATTTTTAGTACAAGCCCATCATTTGCCTGCAATAACACGGCACTGTAGCCGTCTGCGTAAAGCGAGCACATTTCGGTGCCCCCTTCGCTGCCGCTGGTGCTGGATGCAAATTTCCTTGTTTCTCAGTAATTTTTTTCTGTCTCCATCATACTGCTTGCCTTTGCTTGCCTCGAATAAAAGGTCATTGTAAATCCTGATTATTCTTGGAAGTTGCTCATGCTTATTTCCTGGGCTTGCTACATTTCATCCTTGAGCACATCAGAAATAGATTTAATCAAAAATGAAAATTTGTCTGGGAGAAAATGTTGGCGATTCTTTCTGTTTGGGGGGGGGGTGTGTTTCCCCCCCCATATAAAGTGTTTTTGACAAAGACACAAAAAAACCCCTGAATTTGAACTGTTTTTCATTTTGGCTTGGAGAGCTGCAGTGAAATAAAGTTATTCTTCTTTTAAGACTTCCTTTCTTTTTTTTCCTTTTACAGGGGAGACAGACGAGAATTCACTCTTCACCTAACTGTAATCGTTAAGTGATTCTCCAAAGCCAGCCCCAGCAAAGTGCAGCTAAAATGATAACGAGGAAGCTCAGGATCTCACTGAAGTCAATAGCAAAAGGTGTGTTGAGTTCAGTGAAGCCAGGACATCGTGCTGCTGGGCTTACTGAGTAAGTGCATCTCATTCCTGACGCCCTCAAGATTTACTTGGTGCATATTTTTTTGTGTGAGGTCGATTACAAGTTCTGTCTTTTCCACATGAAGAGCCAAGATGGGCACCTTCGCCCAGTTCGCCTCTTTGCACTTTCTTATCAAAACATTCTGCTGGGCCGCAGAGCTGTGCGAAGCAGTGAGATCTCAGCTGGGGTTTGGTCTCAGCTCTTCCCCTTGGCCCTTGTCGTGGCTGACACTGGCTTGGTACCAGCCCTGGCTCTCTGTGCTGCAGGAGGATCGGGCAGCGGCATGAACCCTTGCCCAGCACCCCTGCCGGCATCTACACCCAGCTGTGCTTTACTTTAGGGTTCAAGGTGCGGTTGGGTCCAGTTCAACGGGGCCTGTCAGTGTTTCGGGGGAGACTGGTGGAGGAGACGTTGCCAAATCCAGCTCTCCCTTCCCATCCATCAAAAGGCTGTTGTAATAGCTGCAACCCAAATAGCTCCAGAGCTCTTTGCAAGAAGAAAACTAAAGCATATGGATTTGCTGAACTCCAGTTTGGACAGGCATAGCCTGTATAGATTCAGGGGAGGGAAAAAAAAGTTCAAAATATTTTGAGGGGAAAAAGGGCAAAAATAAAGTTTTGAAGCCCTAAATCCTCCATGGACCAACATTGTGTTTGTGTGACTTCAGAGAAAAAGATAATGTAGAAAAGTTTGTGCACATTTTTCATGAGGGAATAAGTGGAAGATGCAAGAAATAATTTTCTGGCCCTGATTCTGGGCACATGCAAATATTTCTATTGTTTTTTCTTTAAGCGGGACTGATTTTTCTGGTGTACTTCAGGTAACTCCTCTAAGGAGGTTGTTTACAACACCGATGCTATCCTAAGGCAAATTGAAATGATGGTGAAGGTGGGCTGACTTTGCTGCCTTAGTGTCTCTCACCTTTTTGGGAGCAATATGTGCACCCTGGACTTCGCTTCCCCATGGGCTCTCCTTGCCTGTGGTTTAGAGCATCCATGTATGCAGGTTGTCTGGTTAATTAGCCAATGCTAATTACTTTTTGGTCAGAATTGTGCTTCATCTCCAACTAAGAGTGATCTCTGCTTTTTAACTGTGATGGAGCAGCTACCAGGGGGCTGCAGTTTGGTTTCAAGGCAGGAAAGGGAGCAGCAGTTAACTTTTGGAAGATAACTCTTGCTGGGCACTATGTGAATCCACCCCTTAAGTAACGCCACGTATCGAGCATGCTGTCCTTTGCGTGTACCCTTCAGTGCTGTGCCCATGGGATCACTTATCGTACGATTGCTTGCTGAGATTTTGCAAAAACATGGACAGGACATGGTGCCCCAGACCTAGAAAAGAATCCCAGCGTGGAGAAATTTCCAAAGAGACAGCACCGATTCAGGATATTGTCCCCTGAGTAGCTACTGTGGCTCAGTACTGCATGCTGATCCTTCCCCACGATCGGAGTCAGAGCTGTGAGAACACGCCAGCTGAAGATGGACACAGGTGAAGTGCTCTCAGCGTGAATTCGAGGGCTTGGAAGGGCATGGTAGGGTGGACACAGCTCCAAACTGCTGCTGGAAACAGGAATTCGCTTCTCACTGCCTCCCCCTCCGTCCTCAAGTAGGCTTTGCATGAGAAATGCCATTGTTTTTCTCCAAAGTATCAACCTTTTTCATCTCTCAACCTTGTAGCTTTTAAGTGCAGCACTTGGTATGTTTCTTTGGTTCTTAAGTTTGGCAAAATTCATCATAATCTGCAAAGAGAGGGAACCACTTTGTCTTGAAGAATATAGTTAAGATAGTTTGGATCAAAACAATGCGTCGCTCCTCTTGGCACTTGCTGTGTGTAGGTAGTAAAGGTAAAAAAAAAAATTAAAAAAATCTAAAATCTAAAATAAATCCTTATGTGATAAGATTAAAAAACAATGCATTGGGGAGGAAAAAACCCACAACTGTGAAACAAACCTTAAGTGCTTTAGAAGGAGGGCTTGATCTTAGGTGATACATGTGGTCTTGCCTGAAGAGATGGTACTGGAGGACTTAACCTGGGGCTTGTACAAAAATCCCCGGTCACCAGTATCCTCAGGGCCAGCAAGCATGAGTTGGAGCCATGCTTTAATCTCAAGCTTAGATAATGTTTCTCCACTGGGGAATTTGGGTGGTATAAATCTGTACTCTTAACAGGTTCGAGTCTTGGGGGCAGGCATACTCCCGTTGCGAGCGCTTTTCCTAGGGGTAGATAAAAGCCTCCCATAAATAAAGCCTTGAAATCTTCCAGGAGAGGTTAGCAATACAAATATGGGCACATGAAGCTCAGCGTAAGCAATAATTCCACAGATTTTTATTAGAAAGTAGATATATGGGAGCAGCAATGCATGATAAATCAACGTATCTGCCTCCTTACTGGCTTTTATGATAGGCATTAGCAGTAGCGACTGTCACAGAGATCATAACTGCTTTATTTCAACTGTCTCTGTAAGGCGCATTCAAATACAAGCAGTTGTTGTTTTTTAAGTATAAACTCTTTTTCCCTTGCATTGAATTGATGACAAAAGCATTCCTGGTAAACATCAAATCTGGGGGGGGAGGGAGGGAGGAAGGGAGGGAGGAAGGGAACAGTGCTCTTGTCTGTTTGTTTTGGTAGGGTTTTCTTTGAGCCTTGGAGGCAGCTGGCATACATCGCCCAGCACACCAGGGCACGGCTAACGCAGTGTCTCCCTGCCGAGGGGGCGGTTTGGGGCTGCTGGTGGGAGCACGAGGACCCTCTGACCTCTCATTTAGGGTTATGGAGTGAGTTTTGCTGTTGTGAACCTGATGCTGCCAGTGAAACACAGCATTTAATCTTTCTCAGTTGTCTCCTTGAGTAAATCAGCTTACATGTAATCTGATTACGCATATAATATAGATGTATAAATTAAGTAGATAATTGGCAAATAATGGCATTGCCAACAAAATGATTTTACTGCAGGGTTGGAGAGGCTGTTCTGTCTTAAAATATGTTTCTCTCTTTCTAGGGCAGGCTTTCAGAGGCAATTAAAGGAGTTCTGCACCTAAATCTAGACTTGTAAAGGTTCCTAACTGCTATTGACTTAAATACGTGTGGGAAACTGGGCACTCAGCTCTGATTGGGAAATCTCTGGAGCCCTTTATAGGCTTTGGGAAGAGGAGGCTGTTATGTTGGTAGCAAAGTCATGTGTCCTTGCACCCTTCTTAACTGCTTGCTCAACACGTACCATGCAGTGGACAAGCTGGTGAGTTGAATGCCAAACAGACGTTTTATTTTGGAGCTGCCCTTTCTGGATTCACGTTGCAGGCAAGACCGGAAGCAGTGTCCTGTTAGACGGTAGCAGTACAGAAGATAAGAGGTACTTTTATCCGCTGTTTCTTCTTCTGCTGGTTGTCCTCCTCCTCTTAGCTGCATCTGTGGCAATCCCACCCCTTTCAGGCTCTCCTGCCTTCCCTAAAACAACCCATGGCTGCCCTAGAGAATAATCAGACGCATAATTGCAATCTTCCTCCTCTGTGGTTAGTCCTGCAAAATAGTCCTTGGTCCATATGGTGCTGCTGACACTATAGAAATGATGCTATGGATTAATTACAGCTGGGGACACTAGGAGGGGGGAGCTTCGCGTGCGTTGCTCTCCCACGAGGTGCGCAGTTGCGAAGCAACCTGACACATCTGCCAGGGCTGTCTAAGAAACTATTAGCCAGTTGCTACCTCCTGTGCTCAAGAGCTGCAGGCAATTTCACAGTAATAGTTTCTCGGTTTCTTTCACGCAGGCAACCATGGTGCCGAGATACCGACTTAAATATGTATCATGCAATGGCAGCCTTAATAGAGGCTTTACGGGAACAAAATGTATATGGGTAATCCACAAAGGCTGGTTGCAACTTGACAGCTTTGTTATTGCTCTGAAGATGGATGGCGGGCACTGTGTGCCAGGAGCAGCCACAGGAATGGACAGCTTTGATTCGGGTCCCGGGAATGATTCCTCACCTGCATGGGCTCAGGGGTAAAATCAGCAGCAACTAAGCAGGGAGTCCCAAAAAGTGCACTATTATTGCGCCGTAGAGAAGCAGAGGTGAGTTAGGGGCAGGCTGGAGCACTCTGGCTTGCAGAAAGGACCACAAGCTGGTTTTCTCTGCAAACACAAAAAGAAGGGAGACTTTTATGCAGCAGAGCTGGGCTGAGTATGAAAGTTGCCTAGTGTGGTCTGACATCAAAATGAATAATTTGCCTTTTTGGTTTTTTTAGTAAGAAGGAAGCTGAACTTGGCAGCAAAAGCAGTTTGGGTATGTGTGTGTGCAGAAGTAGGTTTAAGGCTCGTTGCTGGTGAATGAGGTAGGAGATCATTCTGGGGAAGTCTTGGGAACTTGATTTAAAGCATCTGAAAGCTTAAATGACATTTAGCACCTTCGGAAAACTACCTGAATCCTCAGAGCAAGAGCAAGCTCTATATTTTGACAACACTGTCAGGATGTGTACCCAGTGCCAGGAGACATCTCCTCCTGCTGCACTGCTTCCCCTTAGCGGTATTCCCTGCCCAAATGGGGGGGAAAAAAATCCACTGAAGGACTTGGCCCTGGAGGGATGCATTAGCTGGCATCATTTTCTCGGTCGTCAAGTCTCAGCGATTCAGAACAAGTAGCGGTGCCTCTCTGTGTGGCTTTAATGACGTTTGCTGTCAGAGATGTGAGCCATAGGAAAGGACAGGGCTGTAACTTTATTTTAAGCTGGATAGGCTGTAGCTAAATCTCCTGAATCCCTTTCACCTTTGGAAATGGCTTTCCCCTATCTCTGCCTTCTACCTGGTGCCTTCACATTGTTTGCACTAAAAGGGGAATGATACTTTTAATCTCGAAAATGCCTTTAGAGCTTTGGAGTGGATCATTTTAAAGTCAACAGTGTTTAAAGCACATTAATGAGGGTATTCACCATAAAACAGTTTTATTTCTGTGCGTAACTGATAAACATGAATGTGAGACAATATAAGGGAAAAGAGGCGGGAAAACAGTCGTGCTTGGAAAAGCAAACAAATTGTGGATCCACAGTGAAGAGAGCATTGTGTTATTATCACACTAAAAAGCCGGTTGTGAAGTTTCCAGCGAAACATCTTCTTTGTTATTTATTTTTCTTTTTTCTTTTTCTTCCCCCTGGGAGGATGCTCATTTGTCTCATCTGGAACCAAATATTGTCAAAGGTTTTAATGTTGTTTCCCTGGAAGACAGGCAAGCTTTTTGCCGGAGCACCCACCTGTATCCTGAATGATCCTGCAGGGCTGAGGGCTGGGTGGCAGCACCATCATCTCCATGGGGTGCTGGCTGCCCCCATTCCCCATGCTACCCCCTGGTCCCTGTTTCCCACTTCTAGGCAATGCCGGAGGAGGAGATGCACAGAGAGAAGTTTGTAATAAAATGGCAACAAGTTTTTTTTCTGGGCATACTTTAAAAATTTTACTCAAATCAGGAAACCATGGTGACAATTTCATGGCACGTGGCATATACTTTAACTATATTTTCGTACCTAACAATTTTGGATGTCAGTTCATCGCCCAACATTTTGCCTGGTGTTTGGAAAATGATGACTAGTCGGACTACACTGGGAGAACAGCGTTAGCTTATTTGAAAAGCTTTTGAAACAAAAATGGTAGCTGACGCTCATCATCCTGGCTTATTCCTGTGCAGACACAGGGTAATGCAAAATGGGGGAGGGCAGAAGCAGACACGACTGTTGCCTTCTAGCAGGCAGAAGGATTAAAGAGGAAAAAAGTATTTAAAACAGTTTCAAAATTAAGAAAAAAGCAGGTCAGGTGGGTTCTCAGGCATCATCCCCTTTTGCTTTGACATTTGCCTCTAGCAGGGTAGAAGACCTGAAAGCCCAAATGCAAATTGTGTGTCTGTTAATGGTGATAAGTGCGTGCTATCACCCTTTGCTAAAATGAACTGGGGGGGGGGGGGAGGGATTCAAGCCAATCATTTAAATCGGGTACTTGTTTGGCTCTTAAGGATGTACAATATGATTATAAAACGAATCAATAAGCTTTTAGACTTTCTGAATGTCATCGCAAATGATTAGGTTACATGAATGGATCTGAGCTCACCCCTCTCTGGCCCCAGGGAAGTCCAAAGTGCCACATTCGGACTGAACGGGCTGCACCTGGCTCAGAAATGTGGATTTTTGTCATCATTGCTGTCCCCCAAAGGATGCTTATTAAGAGAAAAAGTGGCTGAAGCTGTAACACAGTATGAAACCATAGTGATACTCTTAACATGGGTAGAAATCAGTTTCTAAGAGCCATTAGGAGGTTCATGGAAATGTGTTAGTTTTTGTGGATATTCCTGAGGGTTTGGGGCTTGTGTCACTGGCATCCCATACCAGGCATGCTGCAAAAGGGAGCCATGCTCACCCTTGCAGCTGACTTTTCAGAGGTGCTTGTCATCCTCACGTAGATACTTAAGCCTTAAAGGCAGTGTAGTGAGAGGTGAGTGGCAGGGCCTGTCTTCTTGCAGATCTGGCCTTGCTCATCTAAGCCTCTACCACCTGGGTCCCCTGTAGCTAGTCAGGCCTGTGTAAGACCAAATCTGGCAGCTTTTAGGGAGGAGAAATCCTGCTTCTCCCCATCCAACTGCACTGCAGTGCTGAGGGGCTTAAACATATTGAAATGAAAAGCAAAAAAAATTAAAGAAAAAAATCATGTAATAATGCATTTACGTTACCCCCACGCTCTGGGCTCCACAACAATTTTAACTTAGTCCCCATGAGGCTATGGAGTAGTTTTGACTGTGGACGTGTTTACTTTAATATTGTAATAGCTGCACGTAAAGTAATTGATTTGTAGTCGCTATGGCAACTATAACCTTGTATTTTCTAATGCTGGGGTTCAAAATGTTAACCTGAATGGGGGTTTTTTTTGCCATAGAGTTTGCATTCCATTTCTTTCCTTTCTGGGGTGCGGGTTTTTTCCTCCCTTAGCAAGAAACATTTTTCCTGCTGCTGTATTTGAGAATGCGTTTTCAAGACAAAAGGTTTTAGAACAACGGGCTTTTCTTGCTATGATGCTGCACTCCCCAGCACTGGTGGCAGGTTAAATACATCTCTAATTATGGTAAACTCTAAGAAATGTTAACTTCTAAGTGGAGTAATTTTCATTATTGCCTGATTCTTTACTCTGAACTGGTTCAGCTACAACGTTGGGAAATACCGAAATAGAAATAAGTACCCTTGATCAAAACTGAATAGCAGGCTTGAGAACTCCACCCAGTTAGCATCATCTGTGTTTTATTCGGACTCATTTTGGAGAGGACTGGAGGCAGCCCCTAAATCCAGTAGCTTTTATGCTCAAAATGAGGGCCCCGCTACTTGTGTTAATGGGAGGGGCTGGGAGCTGAGTTTCTTTGAAAGCCTGGCTTTTTCTGTCAATTAATTCACTCTGGGGGCAGTCCTGCCAGGTAAGCCCCTAAGAGGTGTGTAACTGTACCCTTTGGCTGCAAAAAGAAATCCTCATTCTCTGTCTCTTTGTTACACTAATCCTCCCCTCCTGCTCTCCTTGGACAAGAAGATTAATAATTTGTTCTTTGCCTCTCTTTTGAGGGCTTTCTGAAATGGCCTGGTTTTTTCTTTGCCCTGCATCCTCTTCAGCCTTTCTTTTTTTCAGGCCAATTTTGCTTTCAGCATTGAAGCCTCAGTCCTCTTTCTCCTCGTTAAGTACTTCTTAATTCCCAAGTTTACTCCAACTTTCTTTCTAAACATACAGAGATGATCCTCAACACTAATAAGAAATTAGCAGAGTCATCAATGAAGAAAGAAGGCTTGACTCTCCAGGCAAATTGGGTCTGAGTCGGTTAAATATTTATACGGGAAGAAAGTGAAGCTCGCCCTCCTTGTGTCACTTTGGTAGCAGAATTGCTGGGGTGAAGGCAATG
Organism: Gorsachius magnificus; assembly: GCA_034008185.1. Classification (NCBI taxonomy): domain Eukaryota; kingdom Metazoa; phylum Chordata; class Aves; order Pelecaniformes; family Ardeidae; genus Gorsachius; species Gorsachius magnificus. The sequence continues at coordinate 33,895,914 of CM067084.1, forward strand.
TTTGCTGTAAAAATGGGGTTTGGGCTAATGTTCTGTTTGCAAGTGTGTGCTGAACTTTGGAAGCAGTTTTGGGTGAAAGAAAGAAGGACAGACATTTTCAAGAAGTGTATGGAAACAAGGTGAAAATAGGGAAATAAAGAAGAAATGCCCCAGTTTTAAACTTTAGGAGCAAATTCTTTCACCAAGGTGAAAAGCCTGCCCTCAAACATGGAATGAAGAGTTTCATTTTGGGTCAAACAAATTGTTTTGGTTAACCTGAAGCGTGTCATTTGGTATTGCCCACATCTTGTTTTATACATCATGGATCCTTAATAACATGGGATAATTTGGCAGATTATCCTACAAGTAAAATAGATTTTAGAAAAGATTTGCTGCCATATGTGGCTTCTCTTGTATGGGAGGTGTGAAAATAAGGAAATACGTCCTGAGGAGCTTTATACAATTTTCACCCATCATCGTGTTCCTTGAACAAAACAGTCTTTCCCTATATAACCATAGGCATCAAGATATTTAAGCAAGTGAGTAGTTCTGATAAAGCTGAGGCATTTGGGTGTTTAGCTTCTGGTTGAGGATAGGGATGAGAGACCACAAATGTCCACTGAGGCGTTTGTTGAAGCCTGCGTAGGTTCGGTAAGCCAAGGCCGTGAGTTTGTGATCTGTACCATTTCTTCTCTGCGCCACGGAGCGTCTGGCCTGCAGCCAGATCCATAGCGTGACTGCTTTCATATTGATACTTGATAAGGTGATGCCCCATGGATCTGATTGTAAGACCATTCTGCTTTTATAATTCGAACTGTCACTGACTTTGCTGGTATGTTGGCTCAGGTAGCCTAAAGTGCTTTTTGCTGATCTTCTGCATTACCTTCCCTCTGCAGCCAACAGCTAAGCTGCTGGAGCCACATCAGTGTGAAGCCCAGCAGGTTTACAGTGCAAACACCTGCATGATGATGTTTTTGCAGCCATCCCTGGAGGCTGAAGACAAGACCCAGGTGAAGGGGAGTTGGAGGAAAAATATCATTAAGAAACATTGCTAGAAGTACTCCGTGGGAAGCAGTGTGGGTGTCCTGGGCTGCTGGTGAGAGATCAATGGGGAAAGGTAATTTTATTTGCAATTCTTTTCCTTCGCAGGGCAGAGCCGCAGCTGACTTGCAGCCAGGTAGTGCTTCCCATGTTGGAGATCAGGAAGGCTGCTTCCATGGGTCTAATGGGGCCGCAGAAAAACCTTTTGATGCCTTGGCTGCGATGGTGTTTAATTTAAAGGAAAAAGTCTTGCTGGTCAGAACGGATGCATCCCTCCCCTTGGGCCAGGGTTCGGTGATGGTATCAGATGCTGCTTAAGAGGCGCGGATGTAAAAGCCATCTGTAGTCACAGATATATGACCCAGTGGTTAAGTAATGGAGTAACATGCCAATACAGCCGGCTGCTCCCTAAATGTGTAGCCAGAAAGTGTTTGATTCCATTTTTGAATTGCTTTGCGGGTGCTAAGTGGAGCTATTGCATTACCGGCAATTAAGGCACTTCTCCCCGAGGCTGCTCGGGTGCTGCTCGGCCCCAACACGTAAAGCGATGCCGGCTCACGTAGCAGGTGGGATGACCCATCGCAGAGGATGAGGATAATGGAAGGGTTTTCTTATCCCACTGGCAAACGAGCCTTTTCAGAACACGTTGCAAAAGGGTCGCTGCATCCTCTGCAGGAAGCTTTATATGGAGGATGGGAAGAGTCGTAGAATCATAGAATGGTTTGGGTTGGAAGGGACCTTTAGAGGTCATCTAGTCCAACCCCCCTGCAGTGAGCAGGGACATCTTCAACTCGATCAGGTTGCTCATTGCTCAGAGCCCCGTCCAACCTGTCCTTGAATGTTTCCAGGAATGGGGCCTCCACTACCTCCCTGGGCAACATGTTCCAGTGTTTCACCACCCTCATTGTAAAAAATGTCTTTGTTATATCTAGTCTAAATCTACCCTGGTTTAGTTTAAAACCATTACCCCTTGTCCTATCACAACAGGCCCTACTAAAGTCTTGCCACCCTAGGCTGGCTCATCCCTCAGCTTCGGTTACAGACAGACTTTCTTCCACCAGTTCGTAGCATCTGCACCACTGATGGTAACCGTTTTTATTATGCTTTTTTTTTAAGGCACCTCCTTTTCTCTAGCAGGAGATAGGAGAAAAAACTTGGGTCCCCCAGACTTACATGCAATGAACATGGTATTTCATACATGCCTTGGAGAGGTGAAAAAAGGGCTGCATTAAGTAACCTGTGTGTAAGCAGCTTTTAATAAGGCATATTCATGTGCCAAAGTGAATCATTCTGGTCCATTGGGTAAATATGTATTAAAGCGGTTTTGAAAATACTTTTCTGCAGCCAATGAGCTGGAAAGGGTCAGTCCAACCATGCATTATTTTTCAATGCATATGCTTATTTATGGAATAGAAGGAAGAACATAGATCTTTCTGGTTACCTGCCTGGCCAAAGGCATCTTTAATTTCTTCCAGCACTGCTGTGCTGTTTGGAAGGAGGGTGAGTGCTGCTCTTCCCTGGTGTTGGGATTGCTGAGTGAAGGGATCCAGATCCACCACAAGAGGACAAGGACCACATCTTGCACTCTTGAGTGACAGCTCCCACTGCATTTGACATGAAATCCTGGGGGATGGGAGGCCTTGGAGCAAGCCGAAGAGAAACAGGCACCCCCTTGTTTTGAGGCTGTTATTAGGATTGTGTGTGAACAGAAACCCAGTGGCTTGGCCTTGATTTTTCCAGCATGCAGAGCAGGATTGGAGCACCTGGAAACTTTCTGGCAATCTAGCATGGTGCCTGATGAATTTAGGTGAGCTGTGTGTAGGCAACAGCTGTGTGATGGTTTGTCAGGATCACTGTTAGTCTTTGGTGGCTTAAATTCCAGCTGGGTAACTCTTTAGGCATCTAAATTTGGTTTTGGATGAGGGCAAAACATGGGCAGAACCCCTATCTTTGAAGTTGTGCGGTCGAGAATTTGGAGTCAGTAGAAGTGTGATTAACCTTGGATTCATTCACATATTTTTTGATCGATTTTCATTTTGCAACAGTAAATCATAAAACATATGGGACAGTTTCACATACACGTGCAGGCACCAATTTGTCCAGATATTATCTAGCCTAGGGGAAGAGGGGGAGGGAGGGATTTTGTGCCAAGGTCTTGACCATTTGTAGATTGCTTTATCTTTATTGTACATGTGTGGGCTTAGTACCTAGGAATGGAGGCAGAACAGCAGAAATGCCTGTTTTCCACTTCAAGCACCTAAACAACAGAAGCAATTAGTCATTTGCCTCCTCTGTAGAAAAAGAGCATTCTAAAAATATATCCCAAGCAGGAATCTGCATGTGTGCCATATTCCATCATTAACGTATCTCCAGCCAGAGTACTTTGTAAGTATGCACAGATGGTTCTTGTTCCTGGTTAAGATTTACAGTTCGGTGGTTTGTATTTTTAAATAAAACCTCAAGTGCTAAATAAAGAAAATGTCACAAGTCTTTAACAACGGAAAAAAGGTCTAGTTCAAAGGCACAGCTGTGGGACATTGTGGGAGTAGAATAAAACAGGAGGCCTTTCCCTGGAGGAGCTGGGTGTCATATATTTAAACCATTATTTTTGCCCTTATAAAGAGGAGCCTCTGGGCCTGATGTTGCCTTCTGGAGCCCTTCTGCCCCCTTGGATGACCAGAGGGGCTGGGAGCCGTGGGTTGCTTTGCATTTGTTGTCTCCCCTCAGTGCTGGTGGGTATGTTACAAGGGCAGCCAGCCCTTGGGTTGGGACTGTGGTGCTGCAGTGGCAGAGCAAAGAGATGCTCTGTCCTGAAGAATCTGCTGTCTGGGGGTGGTTATATCTAGGTTTGTGAGTGTGTGTGTGTGTGTGTGTATATGTATATATATATAAAATATATAAATAATATACCCACCAGAACACATGGGTGATGACAGATGGTGTTAATGGTGATAATAATTATGCATCATTTACTTTTATCTGCATTTTTACCCACTTATTGCAGTGAAATGGACATCAAACAGTTCCAGTCTGTGCCTCCCTTCATACCCACAGCTAGGAGGAAACCCTTCATTTTAGTTATTTTTGAAGCAAAATATTAGTGAGTTAGTGGGTTGAAATTAAGGGGGAAAAAATGCCAGACGCTAAATGAAGTAGTGCTTTAAAGCGAGTGGAGTTCTTTGTGTTGCATATTGGAATACTTTTAATTGTTTGGTGCCTTCTTCCTAGGGCTGCTATCTATGTGCCTACCAGCGCAGGAGGCAGGGAGCAGTGTGGATGTGCTGAGCAGACCCAGCCAAAGCCCTTGCTTGCTCTATCACTGAAAGGCACTTTAGCAGCCTTCACCAATTCTTGCTTTTCTCAGCACCTGTAAAAACAGTGCTCACCAATCCTTGGCTATGGAAACCTGCAGCAAGGCAAACACCTGGGGACAAAGTTTTTACTTGGGTTTTTTTAGTGGTTGGTATGCTGGCTTTGTTTCCCCACACTGATGTGCTGTACGTTCTTTTTCCCCGTCTTTGATAATTTTTCGACTTTGCATGCACTGGAACAGATGCAGGGGTAACCAGCTAGTGTTTTTTGGTCTGTGTTAATCCCCTTCTGGTCAGTGTGTGAGCTGCCCTGAATTCATGGGATGCAAGATGCAGAGCTGGGGAATAGCTGGCGTCTTGTGCCAATCTGGGGGACTGCTTTTAGTGTGATTATTTGTCCTGAAAAATATACGCTGTGTAAATATGATGGTCTTTTAAAAGAGGTAGGGCCAAGAGGATAAGGTCTGTACTGAGCCCCTGTGAAGCTGCTCCTGGAATAACACCTTGCATTTTCCATAATTGCCCTTCAGAATGAAAGATGTGGGAGCTGCCCAGAAGCTCTGCCCGTTCAGCTTGACAAAGAGCAAACCGAAAAGTGATTTGATCAAAGACTGAATATAGCCGTGTTTTCTTTAGCTAAAGAGCTCTTCAGTTGAGCACACAAGGGTGCGACGAGATTTGAAGGCTGAAAGCTGAAGGCTACAAAACAAAGGGCAGATTTTAACAATGAGGGAATTAACTGTTGAAACAGCTCACCGAGAGATGCGGTGCGTGTCCTTTTGCCTTAAGTCTTCATACCAAAACCGTATGCCTCTCTCTGAAATGCGTGTTATGACTCAGACTAAAAGTTTCCAGCCCAACTGCGGGCATAGCTGGGTAAGAAGTTCCACGCTCGCTGTTTGTAGCTTTCTGACCCTTAAGTTTCTTCCTAGCTGAGCTTTAGTTTGGGATGGGTGTGAGGAGAAAATGCAAAATTTCCTTCCAATCTCATACAGTAAAATACTTCAGAAGTCCTTGGCAAGCTATTGCTAATTATTTTTGTGCAGATCCTTGTGGTTTCTCTTCATGATGTGAGCTGGGCTGGGCTGACTGAGGCGGAGGAAAGCTGAGCTCCGCTGAACTTAGCAACTCCCGTCCTCTCTCTGGATTTGCTCCCCTATACACTTCTTAATTGCCAGTTGATAGCAGATACCCTATTAAACAGCTGCTGGACAGTCAGAAAATTCTTATTTTAGTCACTTCTATAAACTAACCCTCCTTTTTTTTAAACTATGCTCATCAGACATATTTCACATCCAAAGCGAAGTTCATTTTTGGTAGTGATGATGCTGAACAACTCATTTTCATGGCACTTAGGCTCGCTTAGTCGTCAGGAATAATCTTTTGATTGTTTCCCATCTCTCAAAAATGATTAATTTAATGATGATTAATTTAAATGAGTCACACCTGAGGGGGAAATACCCCTCAGGTCAGGCATGGGGCCTCTCCTCCACCAGCTGCAGGGGAAAAACTGCTCTGCTGCCTGGAGCACCTCCTCCCCTTCCTCTCCCTTCTCGCACCTCAGTGCTTGCAGGGCTGTTTTTCACTTTTTTTTCCCCTCACTCCTCAACGGTTGTGTCTTTTTGCCCTTTCTTGAGCATGTTTTTCCCTGAGGCATTGCCAAAGGGCTGTGCTATGCCCCGCTGTGGGGCTGCCGTGGAATCTTCTGGAGCTCAGCGGGCAGCCCCTCTCCTCAGGCAGGCGCCCATCGCCGACCCCTCGCCACACACACGGCGGTGCGAGGGCAGCACAAGCGCAGCGCTTTTCTGCACCAGTTTGGCCAAAGATGTCCTCCGGGAGCCGAGCTTCTCCTTCAGGCCGCCTTGTTTCAGGTCGCTTGTCCCTGGGACCTGTGCGCGGCCGCCGTGTGGAGGCCGGGGAGCCGGGTTGCCTGAGGTGGCAGCCTGGCTTTAGAGGAGGGAAGCGTTCGCCCATCTTTCTTGTCAAGGTCAGAGTTCAGACTGAGAGTTATCGCTGATTTTTAAAAAAAATTTTTTTTTTTTTTTAAAAAAGGGCTTGATTTTTTTGTCATATCGTTTTTAAGTAAACCCTTCTTCACATGGTCAGACTGGTGGTTTAAGAAAGAAAAAGGTGTGTGCGGCACCCGATGCCCAAGGACAGCCTGGGATTTATTCAAGGCCTGTTGTGCTGGTAAGGGCTATCTCTTCAGCTCCTTTTACTGGTTTTATAACTGCAATTCAGGCATCTCCTACAAACAGTATTGTTGAAAGCTGTGTGCAGTCAGGTTTTATTTCATTTTTATTTCTCTGATGTCTGGTTTGGCCCTCTTAGTGGCTTGGCATTTCTGTATCTTAATCTTCTCAGTCTGCTAGCAAGGAAAGAAAGAAATGTACAAATACTGGAAAAAGACACAGTATGGCAGCAGAGTTTTTCCCTGTTGTTAGGGAGGAGCAGCACCACATCCCATCCTCCACAGTGAAGGGCTCTTGTGGATTTCTGGACACTCTCCTCCAGCAGTAACTTCCATTTTTCCGATTGCTGCACCTGTGTTTTATCCATGTTTCCATAAGGGCTGGGAGAAGATTTTTTTTTTTTAGCCGAAGGGGAGTGATTCTACCCCACAAAAGAATTTGCTCGGTTAGAGGCTTTCAATAGCTCATAGAAGAATTAAAACAGGTGTACTGCTGTGAACAGCAGAGGGAAGGGAAGCTGCCCTGAGGGCACATTCAATAGGCTATGGGAGCTGGGGCGTGCTCGGAGACCTCAGAATAGCCATTTAAAAAAACCCCAGTAATTGTCTTGCCCTTACTCCCTTTATCCAGTGAGCGAGCGGCAGCCACTGGAACAAATATTCAGCAGAAACCTAGCGGTTGACTTTGTCATTTTTCTGATCCACATCGTGAGGGGCCCAGAAGTTGACAGTTTTGCCGCAATTGGATTTCAACTGAACAAAAGTTGCAAAAAGAATCGGACAGTTGAAACTGCATTGCCTTTTGTGAGGTGATGTTCACCCTGTATCTTGCCACCTGATGGTGTGGTCTGGATATGGGAAGAAGCCATACGTGATCCACCTAGCCCTCGCATTCCTAGCGTTTATCATGGTCCATGAATACGTGTTGAAAACCTTCCCCACATGTGTCTGGTTTTTATAGCTACAGTATGACTTGATTTCCCACAGGAATCCCTCATCTCTGATTTGTCTATGCATCTCCATTTCATGGTAACCATTTGCACTGTGGCTTTGCAGTAAGCTGTCTCTGCTCTGTGTGTAGCGTCCAGTACAGTAAGGCTATGTGAAAGCCATCCATTTAAAATCATGTTTCCTAGTTTTGTGGTCTTTGATCAAGTTTTTCAGCACTGAGAATCTGTAGAAGTTACCTTCATTTTCAGACAAAATTCGTATTGGAATTGGTGGAGAAAACCAGGGCGGTTATTTAGGTGCCTGAGTATGACGTCAGCTTTAAGCATTGAGCTTTGCCAGTGTTGTCTCTCATAGACAGTGCACTGACCTGCACCCACCGCTAATTGCATAATAAATCAGTGCAAATTACACAGTGTTGTGGTGCTCTGGAGCGGCCTTTGCAAACCTGCATCCTCTGCTCACCAAGCAGCCACTGCCCCGTGTGAACCCACTGTCATGCTGCTCCTGGATGCATCAGCTAAAATCAGTTATAAGCAGATAGGAAAAAGTGTGTGCTAGTGGATTGATGACCCAAGGATCCCTGGGGTTTGAGAGCATTAATCCTCTTGGTTTCAATAGCAGCAAAGCTTTTTAATTGCTTAGATGGTCTTCCAAACATCCCTTAAGGAAAAAGCTAGTCTTCCCCCATTGTGAGGTTGGCTATCTCCCTTGGAATAGATGAAATTTGTGGGAACTAGAGGTAAGGACTGGAGTGGAACTTGAGTAAAATTGTCCAGCATGTTGCACCGACACCTCTACCCCTTACTGTGGAGGAAAAACCTCTAGCAAAGGATGAAACTAATTCATGTGAACGGCAGCTGTGGCTCACTCACCCCTAATGGCTTCAGGGCAATGTGTCCTGACCTGGTCTATACCAGGAGCTGTTGCTGGGATGGGGATGATGGTGTGTTGCAGCACACTTGCAGTTAGGTTTCATTTGGAAATAATTTAGCAAGGCTGTTCTGGTTTTCCTTATTTATTCTTGAAGGGCAGATCTTCCCTGCTGGGTTGTCAATTGGCAGGCATCTAGGGGTGTTCCCATGCTTTGACAGCGATCAGAAGGAAAAAGGAGAAGAGGGATTGCAGCAATGGTTGTGCGTCAGTCTTTGGGGATACAGCCTTTGGTGTGTAACGTATAAAGACCTTTTTGTATAATAAATCACTGCAGGGACAAGCATGTCTGTCACAGATCCCTACTCCACAACATGCTGAACAAACAGGGGGCAAAAACCTGGCTGTTGTCCTAGCCAGGTCACTGGGAGGGTACACAGGTAAGCTGAAGTCTGCGTGCACTGCTCCTTGTGCTGGTGCCAAACACAGAACAGTTTTACCACCCCATGTAGATTTTCTGAGTTTCAGAGAAGTTCCCAAACAGAGCCAAATTCTGACCCAAGACTGCAACAGTCAAAAGGAAACTTTTATGTTTCTTTTAAATGAAATTAAATCAATTTACCTATTTTCTTTGATAAATTTAAAATTTTACATTGTGCTTTGGAAATTCCATTTTTTTTTACAATCATTTTTTATTATAAATTCAAGTTTCAGAACATGAAATTAAAAAATATGACATTTCAAAAGGCTTGAAATATCTTGCTCCCTTCTTCCTGATTTCTTTTTTGCAATCAGAAATTCATCACAAATGACCCTTTCATACAAATGGCTTTAATTTTGACAAAGTATTTGCTTTCTGATGAAAAAAAAGTTTGTTAGAACATCTCCAGACAGTGCCAGTAGCAAGGACTCTTAGCTTCTGCAGCTTAAGTATTGTTAGTGTATCATCGGGGACTTGAAGTTAACTCAAGTGTTCAGACTTACTTTTCGTTCAAAATGAAGAAAATTTAAAGCTGTAAAAGCTGTTTTAACTTTATCTGCACATGGCTCTGCCCTGTTTGGCTGTTCCTTCTGAGAATGAGTATTTTTTTTTTTTTGTATGTTTTGTTTAGGGTTTTATGTAAGGGCAGGAAAAAATATTTTAGAGGGCAGCTTGTGAACAAGCATGTTGGAGAAATACTGTTTCTCCATGAGTTTCAGACTGAAGCTTAACCTGATTTATTAGAGTTTTTCCTTATTTGTAACAAATGTTTTTCTATTGCCCCTATTAGTTGGCGACACCGTTTCTGTGGTAAATGAACTGACATGCGAAGGTAACGATGACAAGGGGCTGATAATGGATGGCAAAGGGAAAGGGAGGCTCAGTGCAACCATGTGCCCTACTGAGGTTGATTCAAGGACACCTATCAATCAAAATGGTGACAGCAGTCAGGGAAATTTAATTGGAGATTCATTGAACCCTTAATGATGTGACAAAGAAAAATAAGGGGGCTAGAAAAGGCTTCTGGGCTTTTCTTCCCCCTCATTCTGCCAGTTCTCAGAAGGAGAAGGGGACCGTGGGATTGCCAAAGGCGCCTCTTGTCATTGTGTCTGTAAGAGGTAATCATCGTGCTTTGGAAGGGAGCAAAGTGTTTGGAGCCGCGCATATATATATTTCATTGCTTCAGTACAGAAAGGGGGCTGTCAAAGACCTTCCTTTAACTCATGCGGCGGGCCTACCTGCCTCTTGATTGTCACTGGAAGCATTAAAAGAAATGCTAATAAAGTACATGTGCCTTGCATGAAAATGGGGTGAAGCCATATCATGGCTTGGGCTGTGTTCCCCACAGAAAGTGTTATTTGACCTCCCCTTTCTCCTAATCTTGTTTTATCACCAACAAACACGATGAGTTACATTTGGAAGCGTGTGATCTGGTGGAACTCAAGAGCTGAGTTATGCAATGGCTTGCAAATGACAGGATAGATTAAAGGCTACCACGTTTCCTGAGCTGCCTTTCAAAATTAACATGGGCGCTTAGCCCATATGGACAGCTTCTCTTGTTTGGCTTTTGCATACATTTCCATAAATAATACTTTAATATTATTTTAGTGGCAATGCCTACTATGTGGAGGGGACTCTCTGCAGATGCAGGGAATCTGTTCATTTTTTTCTACCTGGGAATTCTATTTCTCTTTGAATACGCCACGTAAGAGCTTGCTCTTCAGGGTAGGAGGACTCTGTTGGGAAAACATTTACTGCACTTGAGATCTTATTAATCTTTTTCGTTGACTGGAAAATCCATTCTTTCCCCTGTTTTGCTTCAGCTTGCTTAGTTCAGGGTTGAGACTCGGTAAAATGCCAGCGAATAGTGGAGAGTTTTAATAGATAATGGTGAATTTTGTCTATACCTTTAAGTTCTCCTTAGTCTGATCTGGTCCTACCAAATGAGACTAAGCCATGTACTTGTAACGTGACCTGTCTCAGTGAAACTCCCGAAGTATAACAACAGCTCCTTCAGACACATCTAAATATTTGGGTTTCTAAAGAGCTAAATACCTCAATATTTGGATATTTAAAGAGCTAAATATCTAAATATTGTGGCCACAAGCTGAGCCCTTGGGCAGATGTAGCCATTAATGTGATGTCAGTATTTGTTTTGGCCAAATTTGTAAAGATGTGGGCAAAATTAAAATGTAAAGGAAAGACCTCCTTACTTCCCCTTCCCCTCCTTCAGTGAGCTGAGAAAGGCTGATAGGAACCGATCTGGATGTAGAGTGTATGATAACACACAGCGTAAGATGGCATTCAATAATCCTCACCTTATCTCTCCTTATTTCTCAGGCTGGCGATGTGCGTCGATAATTAAAGTGAACGGCAAGCTGCAGTGCCACCCTGACCTCTGGGGTACCCGTTGCCATTAATAATAATGCAGTCAGACAATACAAGGTTTTAGCACCACATTAATACAGACAGGACGAGAAAAGGGGGATAAAGCCAAAGGGATAAGCCAAACCCCTTGGTGTCATCTGGGTATCCTTTCATGCTGATCTCTCCCTTCATGCTCTTTGATTCCAATTATTCTCTTCTCTTTACAGGCAAGAATATTTGTTTAATTATGCTGTGGAATGGGAGGGGGAAAGAACAACAGATTTGGATCTAGCTACCCTTTTTTGGCCCTTCTGTGGTTTTGCTCAGCAGAAATCAGTACTTGCCTTGGTAGAGCCTGCGTTTGGAGACCTTGCCTGCCCTACTGGACCTGCAGAGCAGCTCCATGTAGCTTTAGTCACAAGTTGAAGAGCCCATGCAGGAAAATTCAGACGCAACTCCTCTCCTGCCAGTGGAGGACGCAGCTCACAGCACCTCTGAGCTCATGCCAGAGCTTTCAGCAAGGAGCAGCCCTCTGGTGTGCTGCTATTTGCATGCTTGGGTAGCTGAAAAATTAGCCTGGCTTTACCACTGTGCAGAGCTTTCCTGATGTAAAGTGAGGGTATCTGGATTCCCCTGCCTCCCTGGGCCTGCCCTAAAGCCCACAGACGCCTGTGCAGTGTAATACCAGAAGAGCCTGCGTAATATTCCTAGGCATAAAAATAATGGGTGGAGGGGTTTTGGAAAGCCTTCAACATTGCCCAAGCTCTGATATTTCTCAAGCTCTGCTGTTTCTCAAGTCAGGTGAAGTTTTGCCACCAGTTTTGCTGACTGTTGGGCTTAGAGCCCAAAGTCAGCTCTGTACCAGTATCCTCTGCTGACCCCAGTTCAAAAAAATGCCTTGAACATGGAATTCTTCTGTCAGATAATAATGTATATGTATCAAAAATTATTGCTCTCAGAACTGGAGCTGGAGATATCTTTGTCCTGCCCGGAAAAGGGTTTCATGTCAGTGTCCTCCATGAGCACAGCCCACATAGAGAGGCCTCTTCTAGTGTTTCACTGTGACTTTGCCAGGACCTGTGCGCAACCAGTGGGACCACACAAGCTGTCGTCTGTTAGCTGTCCAAACAGTTTTACCATCCGTGCATAATCCAACCGGCCTCTGGAAAATGTATTCACAGATATTTTTGTGTTTTAAAGGATTGGTTCTTCCCCTTTTAGTGAGTGAGTAACAGTCTCTCTTCCATTTGACTTACAGCCTTTCTGTGGCCCTCTTGAAATTGTTTCCCTCCTCTCTTTGCATTCCCAGTTTCACAGTGCTTCCTACTGCCGGCACACGTTCTCCTACGTTTAACAGCTGCCCTTGAAATGGGATTAGGCTTTTATATGCATCTGGCCTCGGATAGATTTGTGAGGAGATTTAGGGTATTACAGGGTGTTTAGGGCCACACAGGGCTGTGCAATGTACAGGAGCCTGTTAGCAAGCAACTGATGTTAATCCATGCTACAAGTTGTATGCACTTCATCTGCTTTTACTGCTCTGATTAGCTCTCAGAAACCTGGACTGGCACTAATCTTAAAACTGCTTTTTCTGAAAGGGCATTTGCCCTGGCTCCTTCAGCGTCCCTGTACCTTTGCCCTTTGGGGCAGCAGAGTGGATGCAGCATCTTTGCTTATGGCTGATCTTATGGCCATAACCTATATGTGACCACTGGCACTACAGCTGGCCTTGTGTATTATTTCCCCCCCTATATCTGTACTGGGGGAAAAAATGTGCACAAAGAAGGAGCGATTTGGGGAAATCATCCAACTGGGAAAGGTAGCCCCAAACACATTTATTTCAGAAATGGCTTTGCCCCAGAGCTCCATGTCCCAACAGTCCTGCAAACTTGGGAGGAACGAGGATCCTCCTCCCTTCTTTGCCATTTCACCCAATGTCTAGTTAATTTGATCTCTATCTGAGAGCACCAGGGAGAGAACATCTATTAAACAATAAAATAGACTGATTGTGATGTATTTTCAACCGCTTTGGGGGAATTCTACAAAATTAAGTATCAGAATTGTTTTTCTTATTGGCAACTATTGATCTCTGGCTGTGCTGGTTTCTCTCATTAACACTTTTATTACCTTGTCAATCACAGCACAACCTGCGCTAACCAGAGGCTAAAAGGATTTACCGTTATTAACAAAACTGTCTGGTGCCTCAGAGCAATAAAAACAGCTGAAACCACTGGGGAAGGGAGAAGTCTGCAGAGATTTTGGTAGCTTTTTAGGCTGGAGACTGTGATTCAGAGGAAAAAAAAAATCCATAAAGTAGGAGCCAGTTTCTCAGCTGATGCAAATGATCGAAACATGTAAGAAGCACCAGAGCCATGGGGCCGTCTGTCTGCAAGTAAAGGTCTGGCCAGAAATTCAGGGTGATTTCTAAAAATAGAGTAAAACTAAAAATGCTGTTTGTGGGCCAGAAGCCTGGTACACGAGGCAGTCTGCAAACACTGAATGAGTCAATGCCTGCCCAAGCAAACACTTGGTGCTAGGGCCACAACGGGTTTTTACAAACTGGGAGTCCTGTCTAGGGGACTCAGTAACTTTGTGAACCAGTCGCTTTAGGTACACATCTCCTGAAAGACTGAAAAAGGATGTTTTAGGCTTTTGTGAGTCACAAAAAAGCCTCATTGTGAGTAATCATGTGAATGACTGTCGGCAGGGGTTGGGGGTGCACTGTAACGAAGTTGGGGGCATCTGATGTGCACATGATAAGGTGGTGATAGCAAATGAGACAGTGAGCTTGCTGCTGGCACCTTTCAGTAGTAAGAATTAAAAAAAAAAAAGTCTATTTCTTCTCAAAAGGATCCCAAAGTTGGCAGTTTGAAGGGCTTGGTCCTTGGTGTGAGGGGAAGCATAATTCTGTTGCTCCAGGGCAGGGCGTCCCAGCACTCTGAAAGCTCATCCTAAACATGCAATGGGACATGGTTATCAAGCCTCTCATGATTCAAGCTTCTCATGATAACCTCTGGGGCAGGGTACTGGATAGCAGCTTCTGACAAGAAAGGACATGTTGCTTTCAGTACCTACGTCTTCTATCAGGCTTGAGCACCTTTAAAGGCACTGTGGTTAAAAATCTCTATTTATAGTCAGTGGTGCTACAACATTTATAAATAGAAGGCTGCATCCTTGTTCTCAGTTTCCAGGTAACATAATGGAAGCCTTGAGCTCTGGTGTGACTTGCAGAGTTGGCCCTTCAATGCAAGAAAATGCTCTTTTGCACTGCACTGGCTGTGGGAGAGATGCATGACATGGGAATGCAAAGGTGTCGGGAATGGAATTTAGCATCCCTCAATCCCTCAGCACTCGGCTTGCTTGATTTCTTAGGGTAGCATTTCCAACAGATTTGTTTTAAGAGAGCAAACTACCTATACGCTTGCAATGAGCTCAAGGCGGACACTGCCTCACTGTGAATACGGGCAGAGGAGCAGAGCCCCTCTTGATGCGTCAGGCCATGGGACAGGTCGTGCTGCCTGTGCTGGACCGCAGGATATATATGCACCCCTTTCCTCTCCCTCTGCTCTTCCAGACCAGGTTGCATGATGGGGGCACATCTCGATCCTGGCATCGCTCCTGAACTCTGTAGTGTGGCAATGAGCATCTAATTGGCAAGGTTCTGAGGTTTTTTTGTTTTTTTTTTCCCTAAAGAAGAGGGCTTCCTTTTGACAGTACCTTTGTAATATAGTGGGGTTTTTTTCATTACTACTATGGTAACACAGTCCAGAATTTTTGTCATTTCTCCTAACCTCCAAGGTCACCTAGATGCTTCAGGGATGTGAGGCTGCTCACCAGAGTAAGGAAGCAATTGACAAAAGGCACAAGATGGGTGAAGACAGCCATTAAAATCCTGCTCTGGCTCTAAATATAGCAACCTTTCCATGCCAGTCTCCTGTAATTTGCATGTTGAATTAGCATCTCATTAATATCTTATTAGGGACACTGGAAACCTAATGACAAAAACAAACGCAGCATGTGCAAAGAAGAATAATAGAAGGAATGAACTGAATAAAAGGGCTTTTTTTCCCCTTGTGGGTATTCAAATGAAGACTCAGCTGCACACTCAGTTCGGCTGTGGTTTCTGACCACCTCAGTGTCAGCAGCACCAGGAGCCTGGAGGTGCCCCCCCACACAGATGAGGCCAAGGGATAAAGCCCCAAAGGATGTCAGCGGACCCACAGTGGCTGGTGCATGCTGGCAGTGCCTTGCACTGATTTACACACAAGTTCCATTTTAGTGGAGGTTCCCCAAAACATGCCAGCTCCCTAGGATTTTGAGAAGTTAAGTGTTGGGATCGGAGGTCCTGAGCCGCAGCTTCTGGAATCAAATCATCCCAAAAGATGAGGAATGAGAGGAAATTAATTGGGCTTTTCTGGGATCCAAACAGAGTTCAGCTTAGTTCAGGAATTTCTCTTTCTTAGCTCACCTCTATCTAATTTTCTCAGAGTTCACGGTGATGAGCCCAGCCACCACAGCTCATATCAACTCCCCCCAAATGACCGAGCGCTCCAGTGTGCATGTTCCTGTCACTGATTTTGCTGTTAAAGTGCTCCAGTAATAAGGTACCAATTAGATTATCTCCGTCTAGAAGCATATTGCAGCTGCAAAATGGATATCATATCATTAGCACCTTCCCCTTCCATCATCCCAGGGGATGGAAACACCAGGCAATGGGGAGCAGCTTACTGCCAGCAGACCCTCATGGTTTTGGTGGAGAAAAGACTCTTTCTGGATAACAAAAGAGAAGTGGGTTTAAAGGATGCCACTCGTGCTTTCTGTAAACTGCAGTAGGGAAAGGTGGCTTGTACCTGTAAGGCAGCTCCTGTGATCCTTGGAGTTGGAGACCACCTGATAAAGAAAAGGGACTCCCAAAAATGAGAAACTCAAAAGTTGAAGCTGCGAAATTTAAGGAAGAGACATGGTAGGAAAACTGTGTGCATCAAAGCGTGAAGCATAGGGTCCTACAGGCCACAAGTGGGCTTTGCTGTATGGGCAGGATCAGGCCACAGAACAGGTGAGGGAAGGGATATGAGTCCCCCTCGGGCTGTAACTAGCAGTGTGCAGCTTATGGGCTCAAACTTGGATATGGGTAGGTTGCAGTTAGAAATCCAGCACATGAAAGTGAAATCAAACAGTCATAAATCAGGGAACACAAGAAAACAATCCTTTGGGGACTCTAGTGAGCTGTTTCCTCATCAGATTTAGCTGTAATATATTGGATTACATTAAAAAAAAAAATCACCGGTAATGCAAACCATGCAGAGCATGGAAATGCTCTTCAGTTCCTCTTTATAAGCGTGTTACAAGAAATAATTTGGGTCTGTATTTATGTGGACTGTTGAGTTCCTGGGTGCTGGCATTGTACAGCCATAAGTGAATTACTCTAAGCCTGTTTTGCAGCTTACACTGAAAGAGAAGCAGAAGAAATGATGCTCCACATAGCTCCCTGACTCAGTGCATGGAGGCTCAAATGGTGATTGCACTCTCCTCGAGTCCCCCAGGCCATCATGTAGTTTCCAGTGCCAACCCTCGCTGTTGTCCCAGGAAACCCTCTAGCTGTTGTTCCACAGAGAAGCGATGGCAAAAAAGAGAGGGTGCTTGGTAGAGCATGCAAGGGTCTGCAACCCCTGTGTTGTGCTGCTTGTGGGCCTCCTTCTCTGCTTATGGCACTTGACATCATCTCTCGATCTCACCTAGTACCTCCAAGGCATGGTATTGAGACAAATGATAATTGGGTAATCGGTAATGCCCACATACTGTGGAAGGGTTTTCACCTTTTCTGTGCACTGCCATTGCGCAGCACCCTAGAGTGCCTCCATGTCAGGGGATATGTTTGGGTTTCTTTCTTGCTCTGAACCACCTTGTAAGTAAATAAGTTCCTCTCTCTGCAGAGGCTGTAAAGCCTCAAGAGACAAAGTTCCTCCAGAGCACTGAAGGCTCACCCCTAGGTACATGCCCAAGCATGAGAAACCTACTCGCTTAAAACCGTGACCCCCACGTAGTAGGACAACTGTACACTGGAGGTTGCTAGTGGGCCTTTGCCATTTTCTGGGTAGGTGGGTAGATTATTTCAGTCAATCAGTAATCCAGCCATAAATCCTGATCTTTCCTGTCTGGATTTTTAAAACAGCGTGACCCAAACCCCAAAGAGGCTCTGCTGTCACTCACAGCCCTACCTTCCCCCACGCTGACAAACTCCAAAATGCATCAGCACATTGGCTGTTGGCATCTGCCTCTCCACAACTCTTCTTTACAAAGGCAAAGTGATTGATCCTTTATGCAGGGTTCACTAATCGTATTCATTTATTCAGGCACTGCCCTGCTGCATGGTCTGAAAGAGCAGAGCTGCCTTTCCAAATGTATTTTTCAAAGCTCTTTAACAACTTAAGAGCAGCGGTCTGCAGGGGAGGGAGGGTGAGTCTATCATTTAGAGACACAGAGGAAAGAGGGTGCAGTGATTTTTGTTGCTCAAGTGACATCATATGAGGTCAGGGCAAGATGGATGAACATCATACGCTATCTTGGTGCATTGAATATGCAGAGAGGTGACATGTTGGACATTTGGTCTTGGTCCAAAGTGATATTGATATGCTGCATTGACACACAACTGGCTAAATGTCCTCACCAACAAGCAGGGATATGGTTTTCCAGTGTGCAAGGCACTTGTTGAGGGGGTAAAAAGTCCAAACCAATCCACAGCATCTCTGGTCGAGTTGCACAAGGTCAGTGTTCCTTATAGAAAGGTGAACAAGCTTTTAATATACTCTGAACTCCTTTTTCTACCAAAAAATTAAGACAGCTTGTCTGTTGTTTGTGGTCTGTAGGGCTACTCTTCTTTTGGAGTACTGTGACTCTACCACCATCCCTACATTGAGCCTTACTGCTGCAAGAGCTGGTTGAAGCGTTCCTCTACCTGCCATAGTTGCTTTCCCTGATTGCATTGTAGAGGTGCCCTTAATAAAAAGGAGACTTGGTCCTGAAGTGTTAGTTACTCCTCTCTGCCTTGCTGAAAACCCTTTGGGCTGGTTCTCAGTGTCAGCTGACCTTGGATGTTGACTCCTGTTTAGTCTTTGAGGCTGTTGCTTCCTGCATGATAAGATAATCATAACAGAGCCAGAGCTGACAAGTGGTGTTTTGATGTAAGCAATGAGCAAACAAACAGATCAATAAGTGCTGAGCAAGGCACGCTTCACCTCATATTGTATCGACTTACTGCAAAAATAATGGGGCAACAAAATGAAAATGTGTTGTGTTCTATCTGAGTTATGGTCAGTGGTTATATATAATATAACACAATATATTAACTCAGATGGGACTTGCTGTTGAAAAAAATACAAATGGGCAGGCACAAAATGTACTGTCTCTAAACGTACACAACAACACATCGAGATTAATTACACAGAATATGGGAGGAAACGAAAGCAACAATAAATTTCTATTATTATAACCATAGAAAGAACATGAGAAAGATTTATGGCACTAAGAGCAAAATTTCTGTGTCCTGTTAGTCTGACTGTCTAATGTGTGAGAGATTTATGAGGCCAGTGAGTAATGATCAAAAGTATTTATAAAAGTTTACCATTTGTTAGCTTTTATTTTTGCTCTCACTGAGGCTGTTTATGAGCAGTGGAAGGATGGCACCGGGCTGACTGGTATTGGTGGGAGTTGTGCTATAGGTTGGTTGTAAACGTTTTGATTTCAGAAGCACTGATCTCCAAAAGCCCGATGACAGCCAAGGTAGAGAGAGGCACAAGGCTGCACTGAAGGAAATCCAGTATGGTTAGAGACTTTTCAGCTTGTGGAGGTATAAGCGTAGGTGCACTGAGCCAGGGAGTCATTCTGTTGTGCTAAGTTTGCTTTTTCTGCACCGGAATCTGTCCTGTTTTTCCCTCTCTTGCCTCTGCTGATTAACCACAATGTGCACCCCTGCGAGGGATACACTCATGTGTTGGTGCACGATTTCTCCAGGGGCAGACAGGCACTTCCGTATCTCCTGCTGCATGCCCACACTCAGAGAAATGATGGGCAAGTGTATAAACAGGGCTGCTGCCAGGAGGAAGGCAGAGTCCCTGTGATAATCAGGTTGCAGAGAGAGAAAGGTTATGGGAAAGAGCGGAATAGCACGCTGTTGGGCATTTATTGCCTTTGAAATGGATTGTGTGTGTCTAGAAAATAGGATGTTTCTCACAGCTATGTGGGCATCTATCTTATCTCCCAAGAGCAGATAGCAAACTGCCTACTCAGGGACTCAGCAAGATAGAAGATGATTATGGCTGCTTGGTTAATTGTGATATGACATGACAGAGAATATAATTTACCTTGATGATAATTATCACTGACCCAGGTAGCTTTACAAAGCCTGGACAGGGTGTAGAGGGTCGCTCTGATGGATCAGCTCCTTCCAGAAAGGCTCTTCTGCAGCTCTGTAGCTTCACAGGCACTCTCTGGGTGTGCTGGAGCATTTTTCATACGTTCAGTGTAGCAATCCACACATAAAAAGAAAACAAACCCAAGGTAATACTCTCAAAAATACCTGGGAGAATAAGTATGTAAATCTGGAATGCATTTGCAGTGGGTTTTGGGGGAAGTAAATGCCACAGATATTCTCAGAAACAAATAGCCAGTGGGGTCACGCTTTTGAATCCAAATGTTCTGTCCTTCAGGACTTACCAGGGTTGTTGCCCTCTCATTTCTTTTTTCTTGTGAAGTGGGAAAATTGGAAGTTTCTTCTTTGCTGCGATTGTAGGTCAGGGATGTAAATAGACATCTAAGCACAGACTGGAGAGGGGAAGTATTTTAAAGCAGGGTGTAGCATTTCAAATAGTTAAGTAAGTTGTTTCCCAGTTGTTGCCCAAATTTGCCAGGAAATTGTAAGATTTTGAATAAGCTTTTTTTGCTGATAGCATCATTCAAATAATTATCAAAATACTTTTGTCACTGAAAGGGATTATCAAAATAGTTTTTTGTGGCCAAAAGCCCAAGATACTACAAATATGGTTTGCAAGAAAATCGCAGGCCATTTAAAAAAAAAAAAAATTAGGTCTGTATTTTGGATACTTAATTGCTAAATAAAAATCCTGTTTCAGAGAAAAAAGATGCTGAAAAATTCTTGAAGAGCTGTTATTCAAAAAGATCAGCCAGACAACCCTAAACTTACCCAGAAAAAAGACGTGATTCCTTTATTTCAAGTAACCCCTGGTAGAAATGAGAGCAGAATTTGGCATAGTGAATAGATTCTTAGTATAAAAATGAGTATATTCAGGCATTTCATCATGATGCCTGATTTTAGAAAAATGTGCGGAGCTCCCAGCAGCAACTAGTGCTGTTGAAAGGAAGGCCTGTTATTTAGATGTCAAAACTTCATTTGAGGATCCCATTACTGACAGCTTTTGTCTTAAAAAGTGCTAAGTATTATGTGCTTCGGGGACCTCTGTTTGCATTTTTTGACTTTTCCATTGCTGTTTTGGGGATTTTGGAAGGAACTTTGTTTCAGAGGCACTGGAAATGGTGTGAGTGGTTGCAAAAGCCTTTAGCTCATAGGAATTGTGTGATGCTCATGGACTTCAGCAGGGTCTGGCAATTTGAAATTTTTAGGATCTGGCTTTGTGGCTGCCAGGGTGCTGTGGTGCTTTGCTCCTCCTGCAGATTTGGCCCCCACCATTTCCCTGAGGTGATGCTGCTGTGTGCAGCCATGGGTCGGGGTGGCATTAGCCCGCACAACTCTCTTGCTTGCATCCCCTCCCTGCATTTTTAAAAACTGTTTGCGGCAAAGTGGCTTCTAACTGGGAGCAAGTTGCATTTCCTGTTCATGCCTGCACCGATGGCTGTGGTCTGGCTTTTTGCTGTGTCCCACCACTGCTTGGGGATTGAGCTGTCCCTCCTGCTCTTTCATCTCCACACCTTTCATCTTGTGCCTCATTTTTGGATGGTGAGGGAAGTACGTGGCAGGAAAAGGCTGAGAGGATCAAAGACACTTTGGGGATTTTGAAGTCTGGGAACGCTGACTAATGCAAGGGACCAAAGGAGTGAAAGTGGGTACGGTAGGGGGTCACGGCCCAAAGAGGGAAAGAGGCAGGGTTTTTTCATTGAGTGGGGGAGCAGTGTTGGAGGGTTGTACTTTCCTCTTCCTGGGGTTCAGGGATGTGAGGCCATTGCTTGATGGCCTTGCTGCAAGCCAAGTGCTTGCCCTGACCTAAATGAGCTGGAAACAAGAGAAAAGGAAAGAAAAGTGAATGGGAATAATTTGAAACATGGAACATCTGCATGTTCGTTGTTAAAAGAAAAATAAAACAAATCCTTAAAACATCAAAATGGTCCCTGGAGAGGCATTGCTCAGCAGGTGACGAGGCATCTACATGCAGGTATGTATTTTTCCTGCTTTCTCCTCAGTGCTCCCAGGCTGGAGTCTCAGACTGTCTGAGGCCTGGCTGAAACCTCACCAATGCTTGCTCTCTACCACACCATAGCTGGGGAGGAAAAGGAGCTCCAAGAGAGCCCAAGAGGGAGCTTTATTGATTAAAAGGGGGAAAAACCATTTGTATAAATATCTTTTAGCAGCTGCTAGGAGTAGAATACACCTGACATTTGGTGTTTTCTTCCCGGTGCTCCGATAAAAATTTAATCCATGCGGGAAATGGGGCTGGGGGGTGGTCATGATTTGTCTCCCCCAGTTGCATACAACCTTCTTGTACAATCTGATATGGCTATCAAGCTCCATCTTAAAACTCCTGACCAGCTCACTCCCCAGCCTTGTGCAAACCTTAGAACCACTCAACTTTGCTAGCACCATTTGCAAACCTCCTGGCACATGCTGTAGCATGAGTGAGCTCTCTCACAAGTTAGCCAAAAAATGCCAAAAGAAAATGCTTTTGTCCTCGTGGTATCAAATCCAGGCCTGATTAGAGCAAGAATTTTCTAGAGGGACTATTGATTTTTGCCTCATGGACTGTACCCAGCAATTTGTAAGTCACACAGACATCATTTATATCTGGAGTTTGGCAGCAAGATAACAGTCCCTGTAAAAAGACTGATATGTTAACCATTGGCTTGGTGACGGATCACATTAATAAGAGCCTCAGACTCACCACAGCCAAATCATGAGTCCGTTGCAGCTGTAGTATTTTAGCTGGAAGATGGCAAAGGATATATGCAAATTGCTAGGACAGCATCTTCTTCATTTCAGATGAAAGCTGTCCGAGATGAAGAATCTTGATTTCTTTTCCAGGATTAAAAATAAAGAAGGCTTTTTTCTTCTGAAGAAGCACCTTTCCCAGGTTTCTTTGCCAGTCTGATGGAAAGTCCATGAAGTCAATTGTCTTCTGTAGATGTGTGTGTCCTTCTACGTGATGGTCTACACCAGCCACTGGAGTCAAGATCAGCTTGCCTTGTGGGGAAACGGTGTGCGTGATGGGCTCGCAAGGTCCCATCTAGCCCCTTTTCTTGTGGTTTTGTGATCTCAGTGAGACTTTACATAAATCTAGGCACATTGCTTGAGACATCTAATTGTGTGTTGTGGTTGCTTAAAACCATAGCTCCTATTTTGGTTGCAGCAAACAGCTGTTTGAAAAATATTTTCTTTTTTTTTAACTTTGCTTTTGTTTAGAAAATGTTGACTTTTCAAGGAAAACAACTGCCAAAACCCAAAGTAGTAACCTCCACAGAAAAAGACTGGAAAAAAGATACAGATGGGAAAAAAAAGATCTGATACTACGGTTAAACAACGTAGGAAAAAGAAGGATGGAGGGACACATGCGCTCTCTGTGAATATTTGCAAGCAGGAGCGGTGCTCCTGACCTGCAGCTGAACAAGTTTCACGTCCCCCATGAGAGTTTTGAAGCTTTCTCCTAGAGCTGCCCTGCAAGACTGAGGATTCAAGTGTTGTGCATGGGAGACTGCGAGGCCCTCCAAAATTACAGTTTTGCAAAAATGACAGAAATTTCAGTTTCTGTCCTTCTCAGACTTGTGGAGGTGGCTTCTGCTGAATTACTGATTTGAGGGGCTTGGGGGCTGGCTGGCTCTATTATTAGTAGCATTAAACATATCAGACCATTTCTGTATCAAAACAGCATTCTTCCAAAAATATACATCATGCGCAAACCAAAAAAAATCTTAGTGTTGGGAGGCTTTGAGAAGTGCCCGGCACAATTTGCAAGAAAGCTGCCTATGGCAGCCAATGCTGAGGTACATCCCCAGTGCCTGCAGGGTTCCTGTACATCAAGAGGAGTGCAAATGACTGAATCTTGTCTGTCAGCAATGCAGAGAGAGGTCTGAAATAACTGCTTTTCACTTGGTGCACGGGGCAGGAGAGAGGCATCAGTGCGAGCTTTTCCAGAAGACTTCCAGCCTCTCTCTGTAACGTGCTCCCAGCCTCCTGTGGAGAAGCGCTGCAGCCCTCTTTGCATGCAAATTGTTAATGCATTGTGCATGAGGGCCCTAATTAATACTCTGCTGCAGATAACGATTTTACATTATAGCTATTAGCCTTGGCACATTTGAAACTAAATGCCAGCGCGTTGGGGAGGGTTTTGTGTACGTTGCGTTGTGAAATAATGAATTATGTTTTTGTATATTTTATATACCGATTTTCTTTAGTAATTGGGAGACAAATGTTGGGGAAAAGAGGCCTGCAGTAGTGTATTGGCTAGTCCAATGTTTAGGGCATTAGTCAGGCATTTTGAAACCTCAGGTTCAGTTTCTCGTTCTGCATTGGCTTCCTGCAGGTCTTTTAACCTTGCGTGTGCAATGGAGATAGGAATGCTTCCACCCTCATAGGGATGGATTTGTAGCCCTGAGAGAATGTAGCCCTCCTTTTCTGTGCCTTTTTCCCAGATTTTGTAAGAAAAGCTCCTCAATCCCCATCTCACTTGGGTGTCCATCTGCAGTCATCTGATTCCTGGATCAAGGTTATGAACCATATATCATCAAAGTTTGGATGATAATGAGTTTTTAAGGGAGAATTTTTTTAAGATTTCTCTTTAGGATTTAATGAATTTGTCCCTAATAACAGACCAGAATTGATTACCTGGAGTAAGAATGTTGAAAGCCTGGCCCGGTGGGGTTTGTCTGAGGGACCCAGTTCTGAGGAGGACATCTGGTTCAGACGGAGGACAAGGAGACTCGGAAGCTAAATGCCACTTCTAGCTGATGAGCACTGGTGCTGATGGTGGTTTAAACTGTTTGTGTCTGCAGTTCTCTGCCCGATTGTCCTCTGGGGGGTGTTAGGAGAGAGTGTCTCCCATTGCCTCTCCTGCAAAAAAAAAAGTAAAATTGTGTTCAAAGCACCCTGCAGACCAGTTTCCTCTGCCCGGCCAAGCGCAATGCCTGGGGCAGGGCTGCAACCTGCATTTACCTCGAGGAGAGGAATGTCCAAGGGTTTTTCAGTCCTTTCCATCTCACCCATCTTCCCATACTCGGTCCTCAAGCGATGTTTAAATGCAGAATGTCCCAAAGTGCCGAACTCCGAGGAAACCTGGCCCTCATTTACCCTGCAATTGCCATGATGTGTAATGGAAAAAGGATGCCTATAAGGCCTCTTGCTTTGAAAAGAATTTTGTTTCTGATCGAACTGGCAATAACTCTAACAATGTGTAAACTATTTTATGGATCTGTATAGTCAACAGATCAATTTTATTACACTTGGCCACTGCAGAAAAACTGTAAACTCCTGCTGTTAGCTCATGTCTGGGAAATATGTTTACAACTTTATTCCTTTCCTTTGGTGGCATCAATGTATTTATTTTTTTATTTAATAAAAATTGTGCTGTGCTTTCTTCCATGCTATTTTATCATGCAGAACTTTTCCACATGGCCAGCTCCAGCATAACATATTGCGCTAATGAGAAAGCATTCACAATTCTAAATAATGACAGGTCTCTTGATTTTCCTGGGCTGGTAAAAGTTCAATTCTCCATTGTCTTTCGACTATTAGGTTTTACTGATTTTAAAAGTATTTTATGTAATATGCATGCAAATATCAGTTTCCAGTGAAGGCCCCAAAGTGACTGAGAAAGCAAGATTTGCTTCAAAATTAGTTAACCCCTTTTAAAATGATGTAGAAAGTATTAAAAGGCATAGGAGTGAGTTGGCAGTATTTATATACAGCCATCATAGCTGGTGTGCCAGGGCGGCTTCTGTTAGGTGGCCATGCTTCACCCCGCGATGGAGTTAGGGCTGGTAGCTGCCCCGAGCACAACCCTCCTGCTATTTAATTGGTTTAGCGACAATTTTGGTTTATGTGGGGAATTGGGCTGTGGCAATGAGCTACCCAGGGACCTGAATGCTGCTTGGCTGAGAGCAAGGGCTTCTCTATGGGACATCAAACTGCTACATTTTTGCAAGCTGGCACTGCCTCTCTAGAAGGGTATAATAGAAGGGAATGTTGGATTGGTAACTTAAAAAGCCCCCTTAAAAATAATCAAATTTGGGAACACATTTTCATGTGATCTAAGCTTTGTCTAACCCAGTATCCCATCTGTGACAGGCATTGGCGCCAGATGTTTCTAAGATATGAAACTCCCACAGCAATAGATGTGGGATGATTTGCCCTAAACAAAGGTCTCACCCCAACCTTGCATAGTTACAGATCAATCCTGGAGCAGGTGTTTTTACTATGAATACCTGGTGGACAGGGAAAGCACTCATTATTTACTGAATTACACTAAATAAAAGCATACAGCTTCCTGACCAAGCTCAGCTGTGCCATCTTTTGAGGTACGCTAAACTGGCATTTTCCTTTTCAAAAGAACGGACCGCCAAGTCACAGGATAGACAGAGTGGGAAAGGACCTCTCGAGTGAGCTTCAGACATGGTCTGTGTTTGGGAGCCTTCAAATTAGCATCAGGGAAAATAAATCTCTTTTACTTGAATGGGAATCAGTGAAAAGCACTCTGGTGAGCATCACATTTGCAAAGTCACTTTTTGGAGTGGATTCACACCTCAGCTATTGCTATGATATCTTGGTAACTCTATTATTTCCTATTTTCTCTTGGTTCCTATGCAATTTGCACATTCAGGGTCAGGCCTTCGCTAATGACAGCTCCTTGCTTTTCAAGGTGGCCGAATCAGCAGGACATATGGCACGTATCCACAGAGCTTTAAAAATATCTCTCTACGTGACATATGCTGTTTGTCCCTGAACACCGGATAGGTTAATTGTTAAAGAAACTTTAATAACATTAAATGATGGTATGGCTTCCCACTGCCTCTGCCCTGGCAATCTCACACTGGCAAATGGATTAATAATCCTATCGGAAATGAATGTCGTTGCTATGCAAGTAACTCAAAACTAGATAATTTAAGAATAGTTTGGATGATTACTAATTAGATCCACCAACACAGGGGAATTTGAATTATTCATGACTGTCTGAAAACAGCGGGTAATTCATTTGTGCACTTCTCTGCAACTAATGTGAAAGTTGTTTATTTTTCCCCCCACACACACCCAGATGATCTGCTAAAAATGATCCCTTGTTTCAGTGCTGATCATTTCACTGCAGAGGAACATCAGGGCTGCAAGGTTAGGATAAAAAGCCTTGAAAAGTTAGTTGGAGAAACATGTGGACAAGCCACAGTTTGAGACAAGAACTTTATTCTTTATTCATTGAGTTTCAATAGCCCGACCCAACACCTGAACTTCTGTTTAAATAGACAAATTAAGATGCTCATGCACTCCCAGTGTAGGTGAGGAGATGCCACATGGTGGTACCTGCATCTGCACATGCACGCTTTTTTGGGTGCTGGGGTGCATGGGGCTAGCTGGGAAGACATGAGGGCAACCTTTGCAATCCTCCCTGTGCAGTCTGCTCTCCCCGGACTCATCCAAGCACCGCCCTGTCTCCCTGCAGCAGAGGCATCAAGCACTCCCCGGAGCCCCCCTCTCACCTGGGGGTACACCCTGAGGAGCTTCCCCCTCTGAGGACCCTCTGCATGTACAGACGCACACACTGTTCAAACCTGACACCCCCAAATTGGAAGCATGCCGTGTTTCATGAGAAAAGTCATCCTCAGCAGCTCTGCAAACACGTACTGCTGGACATAGAATTTGTTAAAGTGAGCTGGATAATTCAAGTTGAGGACACGTAGGAGGTAGTGAAAGGTGTTCTACAGATGTGCTCCGTTTATCCTTAATGGCATGCAAATGACTTCCAAAAAGTGTGCAAAAGCTTTCT
Source organism: Gorsachius magnificus (assembly GCA_034008185.1). Taxonomy (NCBI): domain Eukaryota; kingdom Metazoa; phylum Chordata; class Aves; order Pelecaniformes; family Ardeidae; genus Gorsachius; species Gorsachius magnificus. The sequence continues at coordinate 33,923,313 of CM067084.1, forward strand.
GGACTGTCTGATAGCTCCTTCTGTCCTGGCACTGAGCTGAGAGCACCAGCCAGCAAAGATGCCTGAGCAAACGAATTTTAGGGCTCCTCCTTTTTATCTTGTTCCTTCCCTGAAATGACTCTGATTAGTTTAAATAGGAGAGAAAGAAAAAAACAAAAGGTACCTCTCGAAGCAGTGGATAAATAACCTCACACATGAAATTACCCAGCTTGTTCAATATCAAGCTCTGCAGACCCTATTACCTTTATTAATTTATATGCGCTTTATTATCTTGATTTTCATTAAGATACAAAAAGTTGGTCTAATTCATAAAATAGATAAAGTGAAGCACAATAGTTCATTTACCATTGATCCATATTTGTAATTCACAGAGGACGACAGCTATGGCTGTCATACAGGAAGCTGTACCAAATTCAGAAGCACTACACAGCTATGGATGGTTAAAGCAGCGCCGCGTCATTCCTCCCTGGCTCACCAGCCCACTTCTTGCTCTTATTTTTACCGGTTTCCAGCACAGCAGCACAAGCTCATGCCATTGCCTCAGATGTCTCTAATCCCACACCAAGCGGGAGGCAGAGAAACGTATCTTGCCTGAGACCACAGACAGGAGGAGTTACTGAACTTGGTCTTGTGGTTTAGGAAAAAAGGAGGGGGAGAAAGGGTGTGAAAGCTGCTGTAGAGGGGACTAGTATGCAAAAGAAGACACATAAAGGACACCATGTGGTGGTGAACTGTCGTGGTTTAACCCTGGCTGGACACCAGGGGCCCATCAAAGCTGCTCTATCACTCCCCTCTAACCAGACAGAGGAGAGAAAAAGTAAATCAAAAGGGCTCGTGGGTCGAGATAAGGACAGGGAGAGATCATTTTATCAGTTACCATCACGGGCAAAACAGACTCCACTTGAAAGAAATAATTAATTTATTATCAATCAATCAAAATCAGAGAAGGAGAGGAGAAAAACTGCTAGATCTTAAAAACCTTTCCCCCCACCCCTCCCTTCTTTCTGGGCACTCCCAGCTTCTCTACACACTCCCCCCCAGCGGCATGGGGGATGGGAATGGGGGTTGAGGTCAGTTCATCACACGTTGTCTCTGCTGCTTCTTCTTCCCTAGAGAGAGGACTCTTCCCCTGCTCATGCGTGGGGTCCCTCTCACGGGAGACAGTCCTCCACGAACTTCTCCAACGTGAGTCCTTCCCACGGGCTACAGTTCTCCACAAACTGCTCCAGCGTGAGTCCATAATTTCCACGGGGTGCAGTCCCTCAGGAGCGGACTGCTCCAGCGTTGGGTCCCCTGTGGGGGTCACAAGTTCTGCCAGCAAACCTGCTTCAGCATGGGCTCCTCCCCCCACGGGCCCGCAATGGCTTGCCAGGAACCTGATCTGGTGCAGGCTTCCCACGGGATCACAGCCTCCTCCCTTCAGGCATCCACCGCTCCGGCGTGGGGTCCTCCACGGGCTACAGGGGGAGATCTGCTCCACCATGGACCTCCATGGGCTGCAGGGGCACAGCCTGCTTCACGATGGTCTTCACCACGGGCTGCAGGGGAATCTCTGCTTCGGCGCCTGGAGCACCTCCTCCCCCTCCTTCTTCACTGACCTTGGTGTCTGCAGGGCTGCTTTCTCTTGCATCCTCTCACTTCTCTCTCTGGCTACTGAGCCGCAGATGATTTTTTTTTCCCTTCTTAAATATGTTATCACAGAGGCGCTTCCACTGTTGCTGATTGGCTTGGCCTTGGCCAGCAGTGGACACAGGGAATACTTCTAGCAGCTTCTCACAGAAGCCACCCCTGTAGCCCCCCCACTACCAAGACCTTGCCACAGAAAACCAATACATGAACACATTTTAAGTATGAGAGGCTTGGTGAAATACCAGACTCAGGCCTTTCTTCCATCTTAAACCAGCCAGCACTTGAGCACAGGGGATCTGTGTTTCTCCACATGTGTGTATGTGTGCGGGCACACCGCATATATCCATTACTGGATAGGAGTAAGAAAAACCCCAAGAGCTCAAGCATGTTTGCACACTAATTCCCATATATAAGAGTTTCTTAAGATTTTCCTCTTATAAAGTCAAAGATGCATTAGAAAGCAGATATGTTTCAATAGCATGCAGCCCCTAGAGGAGCAATGTTATCTGTGTGGCAAAGTCATGTCTGAAATGCTGCTGGTTTTACAGCTGCCGTTGTGGTCATAGCCAGCTCCCTGCCCCTCGGCAGTCCCCAGCAGGCACCATGGCCCTGCGTCCCCCTCCCAGCTTTGCCCATGTTGAGCCACAGCTTAACCCTGGCAGCCACCTCCTCGTCCGGACCTTCCTCAATATGAGCAGCACTGGCACTGCGGGACTACAAACAGCATGAAAACACAAGAAAAAAAATCCCTACATGGCTTTTGCTTAATGTGTATTTCTGTTTCGTCCTCCTGGCAAGTGGGGGAAGCTTAATTGGCTATTTCGTACTGCCTGTCCCTTTCTCCTTGACCCCAGACCTCGGTTGCTGGCAGCTCCAGCATTGCTCCATAAATGACAGTAAAAACACCTGATGTGGCAAGTGGGTGCTTTATGAAGAGTGATATGGCATCAATCATAATTAACCTGTGTGTCCCTGTCACAGGCTGGGGCAGGCCCTGTCACATCTGGTTTCCTGTTTGAAAATACTTTGGTTTATGTAGGTTTAGCTGAAAACAACCAAAAGACTGATCTCTAGGCAGTGGGAGCTGGTAAAAGATGAATTATCTGTCACTCAGAAAGGTGCCCTGGCTGTGGAAGCCATCAAGCACATTCGTAGGGTTTATTAGTGCTGCTTTCCCCCCTCTCCCCACGCTGGGCGTTGTTTGCTTTTTGGATTAGTTAGCAGCCCAGCACCTGCTCTCTGAGCCTTTTGGAAAACACTCTGGAGGATGCGAAGAACCTGAGTCCCGCAACAGCATGATTTTACAGCCATTTGTAAAAGCAGGGTCATTCCCTTTGTTTCTTGAATGAAATGCCGCACCATGAGCATTTCAGGCCTGGCACCTGTCTATGCACAAATAAATATTAGCCAAATCAGTGCAAAGCGCATTGACACTTTGCATTAGCATAAGAGGTGCTGTGGGGTTTGTATCACTGGGCTGTAAAGTGCTGGAGACTGTTGCTGCCCATTTTTGGTCCTTAAGGCAGAAAGTGGCTTGCAGAGCCACTGGGTAAGTGGAACTGAGACCGTCCTTCATGCTGCCTAGCCAGTTGTCATGGTTTAACCCCATCCGGCAACTGAGCCCCATGTAGCCGCTCACTCACTCCCCCACAGTGGGATGGGGGAGGGAATCAGAAGAGTAAAAGTGAGAAAGCTCATGGGCTGAGATAAAGACAGTTTAATAGGGAGAGCAAAAGCCATGTGCATGCAAGCAAAGCAAAACAAGGAATTCACTCACGACTTCCCATGGGCAGGCAGGTGTTCAGCCATCTCCAGGAAAGCAGGGCTCCATCACGTGTAAGGGTTACTTGGGAAGATAAACACCATCACTCTGAACGTCCCCCTCCTCCTTCTTCTTCCCCAGCTTATATGCTGAGCATGACGCCGTATGGTATGGGATACCCCTCTGGCCAGGTTGGGTCAGCTGTCCTGGCTGTGCCCCATCCCAGCTTATTGTGCACCTGACAGAGCATGGGAAGCTTAGAAGTCCTTGACTAGTTTCTAGTCTAAGCACTACTTAGCAACAACTAAAACATCAGTGAGTTATCAACATTCTTCTCATACTAAATCCAAACCACAGCAGTACACCAGCTACCAGGAAGAAAATTAACTCTGTACCAGCCAAAATCAGGACATCAGTGCTGGCCACTTTTGGTTTCCTTTGCTCCCACTTGCTCAGTTGCACAGCAGCTCCTCCTGGTAATGGAGAGCAGAGTCTGTGGTCACTGCCTTTTACAAGGCACACCATCAAATACAACTCTTCTGGTGACCGGCTGGTGGCTGGTGGGAGCCAGGGAAACACAGGCCTACCGGTGCTGTATTTTCCTCCTTTTGCTCCCTTGAGCATTAAATCGGCCCTTCCACCTCTTAATCTTCAGCTACAGCCTGTTGTCTAATTCTTTTTTAAACCAGCCTTGTCCCTTACAGAATCCCAGTGTTACTATGGTGATGGAAGGACTTATAACTGATGCCATAAGGGATACTAGAAGTGCATTACGGAACACTGTACTTAAGAATGCACAAGGCAGAGAGCTATTGTAGGAAACTTTTTTCTTCCCTTGCTTTTCAGATGGATGAGGAGGCAAACTGTCATGGTGAGCAGAGTATGCTTTGGGTATTAGATATTACTCCGCAAACAATTACAATGAAATTCATGGAAATGGTGGAGTAAGGTGCTGCTCAGCAAGAGTTACGGGTATTGGACTCTGAACTTGAAGCATTGAAAACATAACCGATCCTAATAAAGCTAAGGAAATGCAGTGCACTCAGGGATTAAAATCCTATTAAATCCAGAGCCCAAGCAACCTTTGAAAACACTGTGTGCAACTCCAAATCGCACAGGGCCCCAAACAGTTTTGCTTACTTTTAGGTAAGAAGTGGGAGCTGTAGTGTTACTCTCCTCTCTGGATATTAATCTTCCTATGCATAACTATATGTAGGACTCTAAAGTGGAATGATATTTTCTAATCTAACCCTCTGAACTATCAAGACAATTGCATTCTCCTAATGTGCCTTACTGGCTCAAATCAGTCAGAGTTGTTAGCGCATTTTAAAAAAATTCCTGCCCACCTCAAATGTGTGCACTCCTCCCCCTCCGTCCAAATAGCACTTTGTATTAAGAGTTAAACTGGTAGCTCTCTTGGACTTGACATGGTAATAAATCTAATAATGTCCTGCTAACAGAGCTAAATACCTCATCTGAGGAAAAATGAAGCAACATTTTTCCCTGAGCTGTAAAATATGTTGAGTGATTTCATTTCCTTCGCATGGAACATTAGGGCTTGGCATAATCCTCGCTCACTCTGAAAGAGCGTAAAAGTTGTCTCCCGTGTGATAGCTCCAGTCGCCTTGCTGCCAGGTACCTGCTGCATGCTCTGCGCTGCCTGGCCTGCTTCCAGCAATAGCATGTGTGGTTTTCCCTCTTGCTAAAGAGAAAAGAAAACAGGGCCATTCTGGCATTTGGTTGCAGGCTGTAAAATTGAAATTAGCATTCAAGACACAGCCGCCTCTACCTACAAAGGCCACCTGCACCACCGATGCTTCGCTTTCAGGCACGTCCCTCAGTCTTCCGAGGTCCAAATGTGAGACACGTTATCTGGCCAAGTCCTAAAATGAAGGATGAAGGAAATTTGAGTAGGGACAGTGAGGTGCCCAAAGATCAATTTTTAAAGATCTAAATGGCGTTCCTTATGTCTCTGTCTGGCGCTCTTTACTTTTGATGTAGATAGCTTGCAGTGGGGAAGAGAGACCTGATTTGGGAAGATTCTCAGTTATTCCATCACTATTGTGGCTGAAGTCCCATAACATGAAAGGTTTGTTATCAGGAGCTGAAGGAGAAGGATACAAGGGGAATTTTGAATGCTGGAAATATTTTTGTCACCTCTGCTGTTTAATTTGTCTCCTAAAACCAGAGCAGTTGTTAGGAATCTTGTAGAATCCAGCTTTTTGGGGTTCCACTGCATAGAATACCCCAAACAAAGTTTGGATCTCACCTCTGCTCCATGCAACTCCATTAACTACACTGAAAAAACAACTGACCATGATTTATGTTGTTTATATAAATATACAGATATAAAATATATATTATTATTATCTATATTAGAATATAGATAAAATACATATCTATATTATTTCACTCTTCTGCTAATGTTTTTCAGTCTTTCGATTCTTATACTGAATCTTTATCTGTTGGATGTTTTGCACTCTTAAATAGATACCTATTTATGTTTTCTGGACCTTAGATTGGTAGCTTTTAATCTAATTCCTGCAAAATAAGTTCGAGTTTCATGGACTGGACTGCATCCTTTTATTTCCATTAAAGGCAACTATTGCAAATAAATACAAACATAAACATATTCAGCCCCTCCCGTCTGTGGATACGCATGCATCTGTCATGGTTCTCCTAACCTGCCCTTTTCAAGTTCGTACTTCACACTCCAAATACAACTGAATCTTTGAGTCAAACAACTTCTATTCTTCCTGGTTGTAATTTACTTGGCCATTTCCTACATGTCATGAGCTTCCTTTTCATACGACCAAGATTAAATCCAATGCATAGCTCTTTGTGTATCTCCAAGTCGTTCATATTGGTTATATATTAATCACTTCAATTTGTTAGATGTGGAGAGACCTAAAATAACAATGTTTTAAGCACTGCTTGGCTTTAGCACAGAATACCTGTTACGTGTCCGTGAGCAGGACAGCGTTAAGACGTTGTGCCAGAGGCAATAACAGATTGCATTTGTTGTTGCGTTACTGCATGAGGTGCTGTCTGTTGGATGTTTCCTTAGCAAAGCTGTGGCTGAGTGGCAGGAAGGAGAGCTTCCGATTTGTGTTGATTATAGCAATTGATAATAATAATAAATTGATTCTAATTATCATGGATGCAATCATTTCCCACCTGTAATGACAGAAGATGCTTAGATACTTGGGAAAAAATCCTAGAAGCCAAGTGGAAGAGCTATTCGATTTGGTTGTTCACATCTTGCTGCCTGAACCAAGGACAGCGAGAAGGTGCCAGCTAGCAGCCCGGTAAGTTAGGAGTATTTTGTGCTCACTCTTTACTCAAACATCTATGGAAAAATACACCTCTTTAAAATACACAGTGTTTGAAATTCATGGCTCTGTTAGAAAGAAAAATTAGTAACATTTTGCTGTTTTTTTATTTGAATATTTGCATAATTTGGAAAGAAATCTACCACATTTTTCCTTATCTCTTAGCATTATTTACACCTCTGTGATACCATTTTGATCACCTTACCATGATCAAAACATTATTTCAATTCTTAGTAATTCCCACAGAACATGCTGCTACGAATATGAAAGCATAGAGACTTACAATTTTTTAAGAAAAAGGGTGAGCAACTCAAACAGCTTTGTAGCTATTTTTAATTCCTCCAAAGCACAGGATAAATAATATGCTGTTGATAGTTTTTTCAGAATATGGACTTCAGTCATAACCCACCCCCCTTATTTTTTTACCTTTGTAAGAGCAGTTACTACTTATAAGAAATGACTATATTGGTACAATTATTCCAATGCTCCAAATGCATTATTTTCAACAGGAATTAAAGTGATAGAAAAATACATTGATATTTCAGACTTTGTATAAGGCTTATCTCCATAACAGCTCGCCAACGTTCTACTTCCCCTGATGGTCCTCTTTAGAGAACAGGTCCTGTCCTGTCCCGTCAGGGACACTATGTCTTCTCTTCCCCTGCTACTTGCTTGCCTTGCATGCCTAGCACAGAGCTTAAAAAAATGGGGATTAATTGCTGGGCCTATTACAGCGTCTCAGTGCTGAACTTGTCCCTTGTGCAGCTCGTGCCAATGGAGAAGGCTACACTGAACTCAAGCTGCCTGCTTTTCCCTGTGATGTGACTTAAACTCCCTGTTCCACTTGTATTTGAGCCTCTCACCCTGCCAAGCTGACAGGATCCAGTTTTACAGAGGTGGGAAAACACTAATCCACAAAACATTTAGAGGTTTCTTAATTCCTCCTTGAAGTCACTTGGGAGTTAGTTCAGATCAAGGTGAAAGCGATTTTCCCCCAAAATGTGTGGCAAACCAGGGAACCATAAATTCCCTTAATTCCATTAAATGGAGCTATGACCTTCCATGAATATCACCGCTTGCTCCTCAGTTGTGAGTCTGCAGATACAAAGAGCTGGGATGTTACATGGTTTTGCAGAGAATGAATTCTGTTGAAGGAAATAGCCTCCAACGTGCACTGGTTTCACGTTGAGCAGAAAAATCCTGAGGTTTTTCCCTCAAAATGTGGAGATGAGAAAGCATGGAAAACCACAAAAGCTGCCAAACCCCAATCTTCGGGGTTTTAAAAACATTTCTCCCTGTTTCAAAACTCTCAGGTGTCATTCATTTAACATTTTCAAATATTACTTTGCCAAAATGAGAACTGGCAATTTAAAAGCAAACTGGCTCTCTGCTGAGAGTTAGTATTTTTATATAATTGCATAACTGTGAGCAAAGAGTTGAGGGCTTGTCTCATGGCCTCGCACAATCCTTTTCCCCTTGTGTCCCCTCCAAGGGCTGCAAAGCTCTGCTGGACTAAGTGTGCCAAAGACCTGCCGTGGGGTTAGCAGCATTCATTAGAAACCTCAGTGCTGAGATGCGTTACCATTTATGCTGCTTTGCAGGCAGATCACTAAACTTCAGGCCCATTGATTTTGACTAGAAGGGTGCAGCACACCACCTACGTTCCCATATTAAACCACCTTGGCTGCATCCCACTGCCGTAGGTTACAAAGATGTCTTTTCCTGTCTTGGGGCTTTTGCTTCTGTTGACAGGCTGTAATTTAGGTTGGCATGCAATAATTCCGCCGCTGAGTCCTTTGGTGAAATAAAGTTATTTTTAAAAGTAGTAAGAATCCTTACAAAATAACACAAAAAAGGGATTTATAACAGTTTCATTGCTGTGTTCTCAAAATCTTGCCCCTTCTCATCCATTCTGCCAAATTTTTTTGGACTTTGGCTTCCTAAGCAAATGATGAACTTGGAAGGCACTGGGTTTTCTCACACTGCAGATCTCCATTGCTCAGAAATGGACTGAAATATCATAGCTTTGGCATAGCAATCTTGTTTTGTTTTTCAGAATAATGGTTCTCTGTCTTTGGACCTTATTTTATTTTATTTTATTTTTCTTCTTTTATTTTTTGTACTTGTGTTTGAATTTTGATTATATTTTTTTTTTTTCCCTCTGGAATCCTAAGGTTTTCTCTTTTTTTAACAAAAGAGGAGATTCTGATGTTTGGGAGCTGGGCCGTTAAACATTTACTTGTAGGAAAATCAAAGATTGACAGCTATTGCCATGGCTTATATTCCAATTTTACTTACACTCCTCTTTAATATAGTCCATGGACAATACATTGCTTTAAATTATTTATATTGCAGACTTTATTCTCCAATACTTGTTAGTTCACTTTGAGGTAAAGACTAGTGAAAGGTCTGGAAAGCCTTTCTGAAAAATCAATACCCCTGTGATCCAAACTGTAATAATTAAACAAGGGCAATTAAATGATCAAGTGGCCAACTTAGTCCATCTTGACAAAGTGCCCTTTTGTTTCAGAAAGGTGAGGCGATTAATGCATGCAGTGATTAAAAGTCACAGCAAGGTGACTCTTACTGGAAAGTGTCCTTTCCAGCTGCTGGGTGGCGTGGTAGCTGCAGACATCTCCGTGCAACATGTGGTCTTGCTTAATCTGGATTTGGGCCATTTGGCTCACATATGGTCTCACTTGCTGAGCTGCTGCAAATTTGCCTGACTTAAATTAAAATTATTTTTGATGTATCCACAGTTGTGTATAACCACTTACCGTAAGCAGACTGTGGAGCGCATTGGTCTGCGACCCTTCTCCGTAGTCTCCCTTTGCTCCATGTGACACCAAGGGTGCATCCTTCCCACTTGCTGCCGTGGCATGGGACACATCGCTGGCGAAGCGGCACACATCGGCAGGCATTTTTGGGAGGGATACGTTATCAGGAGGGACAGTAATGGTACGGGAAAGTGTGTTTGCAGGCTGTGGTGCAGGATCCGACCCTCGCTGAGGGGCTTGTTGCCAGCTTTGACTGCTCTCTCTAATTGGGATCACACTGATTGGTTGCTAAAATGATCCTTCCAGTAGGCCGGAGTGAGTTTTCCTAAGAAAATCCCGAATCGCGTCTCTCAGCATGGTAGTCTGGCTGATGTGAAATAAAAGGTATGCTTGTCAGTTTTGTGTCACGCTTCCTCCCTCACCTCCTGCTGGGGAGCAGGGCTGATACGACTAGAAGCAGCTCAGACATGCCTTTTGGATTGCCTGCAGCAATACTAGCAGGGACTTTGTTTTTTGCTTTCACATTTTTAAAGCCGGGCTTGGTTCCTTCCAGTTTTCCATTTCTGTCGCTCTTCTGAAGATTGCTCAGCTCACTGAATACATACAGCTATTAGAGAAATGCTTAAAATAACCCCGGATTTCTGGCTTAGGTCACAAACCAGGGACTGAAAATATTTAGTCAAAAGTACCTTGGGTGTTTAAGCAGCAGACAGCAGTGTTTGCAAATAATTCTAAAAAATAAACTCCCTGGGAAATCAGAAATGAGGGTTTCTGTGTAGATTGGGAGGCTGCAGAAGTCGATTAATGGTTGTGGTTGCACTGATGTGATGTTGGCAAGTGTGATGCAGCGCTTTGTGTCATTTGTGCTGTGCACACCTTCACTTTCAAACGTGCGTGGGGGAAAAATGATTCCACACTTTCCACATAGATGATGTTGTGGCCTATGTGAAACATAGAATTGTAAAATACTAAGGCAGGCAAAAGCCTAAATATCTCCGTCTCAAAGCACCACCACCTCAGGGCCTAGTGGAAGTGATACTTGAGGGCTCTGCTTTTCTGGTTTCCTGCTGGGAATGTGTTTTCCATGAAGCATTATGTGCTTCTCCATTTGCTGAGTTTCTAAGCTGAGAAATTAGTTTTCCACTGAAAGCAGACCTTTGTATGTGAGCCTGTGATTAGCTGAAAGTCCAATGTTTCGCAAGTAATAGCTTGTAAGGAAATTTTCAACCACCTCTCTGCAGCCTAATTTGGGAAACTCAAGCCCTCAGCTCTAAGATTTTTCTGATAGTGAGCACTGGTTTTAGTCATTTATGAAAGCCTGGGCTGGGAAAAACATTCCAGATCCGACTTACTGCAAGCACTTTGCTAGGTGGGAAGCAGACCCTTTGCAGCACCATCTCCTTTTGCCACTGGGGCCACATCCTGGCTTACGCTGCATTTCTTAGAAGTCGTCTGGATTTATGAGGGTTTTGTGCAGACCACACTGGAAATCTCTGTAGCATCTGGACCTCCATCAGCTTTCTTTAGCAGGGTCCACGCCACAGAGGGAAAATTTTGTTTCCCTATTTCACTTCACCAGTGCTTTATTCTTGCTGGTGAAGCCCCCATCTGGACAGTGTGCCAGTTCTCTTTGGCCTGCAAAAAACTGCCGCCAGCTCACGGTGCAGTGGGCATCTAGTTTAATGCTATTGGTATTATGATAAATGTTGTGTGATACTAAATTAGGTCTGCCAAGGATTGATATTACTTTTATCCCGTTTTTTTAAATACATATAAAAGTGTCTCTGTGGTAGAGCTGCCTCCTTTGGCAGATTTATGGGCACATTTGGGAATAATGGTGCCGTATGATGATTATAAAACTATATAAAGCATTCTTTATTGTTCATTACCATTGCTCTATATTAACTCACGATTATCTCCTGATGCATTGCAGTTGCAAAACCCAGGCCCTGCAAGATGAGAGTCTGAACGATCTGATCTCGTTTGGACACTGGATGGGTTGGGGAGGAATACACTCTCACTTGTTTTCATGCAGAGGCAAGGAAGGGCCTGTCTTCTTCCATCAGCTCGCAGAGATTCCCACAAACACTAGAAATGAGTGGTGGGAGCTTTTTCTACGGGCTGTGGGCAACCCTTATGCAATCCATGTTGCTGATATGCTGATGTGCCCCCAGGCCAGTCAGCAGGGCAGCAAGATTCCTCAGCAGGAGCAGCCTGGTTGGCTCAAAACTCCCTCAGGGGCTTGAACAGATGCGGTAGCTGAAGAAAATGTCCCTCCTGCAAGGAAGCATTCATGGTGGCACTTCTAAACCTAACAAGCTTAAACGGCAAACACAATTGCCAAATCTTCAGCAGCTCTTGCATACCAATAAAAAGGCACTTGAAAAAAATCTGTCGGAATTACATTAGGTGGAGTTGAGCTCTTTTGGATCCCCAGCCTCACTGGTGAGACTTAAAGAGCCAAAAAAATCCACCCCGAGCACCTCAAAACCTTCGGTTTCTGACATGAGGCAAATCCCAGAGATGTGCCTGAAAATAACTTTTGTTGCTTTCAGAAGGCTTGGGATAATGCCATTAGCTGGCAATGCCCCAGCTGCTCTTCCTCCTGTTGGTGAACATGTATACGTGGGAATTGCCCGCTGATTTTTTGAACATCAAACTTGCATCAATTAAATATCACAGTGTACTGGGATCGCTCTTTCGCTGCTCGTGACTTTTGTTTGCGTATAAGACATCTGGCTCTGTGAATACAGCATCAGTTTGATTTTTTAAGTTGCTTCTTTCTCTTTGAGTGAAACAAAGCCCATCTTGAATGCCTTCCCCCAAAGTCAGGAGTGCACGTCTATGTCTCGTAGCCATGCGTGCAATGGCACTCTGATTGCATTTCACGTGGCCGGCCGATGATAACATTTTATTGAATTGGTGCATAGATTAAATCCCCTCAGCCATGACAATTAAATAGGAAAAAATGTGTATGCCATTTACAGGGATAATATTTAATCAGAAATAGACAAGAACATGAGTCACCAGCTCAGAAACAAACCCAGTCTTGATGTAAATTCAATTGAACTTGTTCCAGCTGTTTGCAGCAAAAAAGTAGCATTTTTCATACATGCGACAACTGCAAATCAGCCCAGTTGAATTTGTCCTAAAGTGGAACCTTCAGGGCATTTTAAGGACCTCACATCACTGTTTATTGATGGCAGCTGGGGAAAATAACCAGGCAGTGGCAAAGGCCGGGTCACTTGCAAGGAACGGGCTGAGAAATGTGGGGCTTGGGAATATGGCACACAAAAGTTGCATCTCACTATGACTTCAGTTCACAGGCGTGCACGAAGGACAGCAGTAGCTGCTGTGCTCTGGTCCTGTGGTGCTGGCTGCAGGCCCACCGCTCACCCCTGGGGCTGACACTCCTGTGAGGGACTGATGCTTTAGGTGGAGGCAAGGCTGGGGCTCATTGAAACAAACTCTTTTTCATACAGCGCGTTCCCATTAGGGACAGCAGAGAGAGCACTGGGCACTTGGCTGCATTTTTGACAGTCAATTAGTATTAATCAAACCCAGGACACAGAGATAAATTATTAAGAATAGTCAGAATTGAGTAGCGGAGGGAGGTCTGCTGGGACAACAGCAGTCTGGAGACGTTCCAGTTGTTTTCAAGTTTACCATAACCTCTCTGGCAGGGAAAACAAGCTGGACGTTTCATGCTGACAGGTTTAGTTGCACAGTATGACGCTCCAGCCTGGCTGGAGACAAAAGCAGGAGGAAGTTTCTCATTGAAACTTTGCTCCTGTTTTCAGGGTATCTAAGAATTGGAAGTGAGTATGCGTTAGGACCCTGCCAGCAGCATCCCCCAGCCTGCAAGATTTCCCCCCAAAGTCAGGGCTCATCAATTAATTCTTTTTAAATCCATTCAATCTGTTGTGCTGCTTCCAAACTTTAGTGATTAAAGTGCCTCGTGGTCCCAAGCACAAAAGTCTAAGTAGGATGCAATCTTTGTAGCAGTGACCTTGGGACTTTTCCAAAATTAGTGTTACATTAACTTGACAGGGTCTTTTGCCCTCATAAACCCATGCTAAGTGAGGTTAATTATGCCATCCTTTCATTCTTTACTAACCCATTTCATCTCACCTGCCCTGATTTTGGCTGACAGGCCTGTATGTGCTATTCCCTTTAACCATTTTAAGGCTAGGGTCCTGTATTTATTTTATTCTGGCCCCGTGAGGTCTGGCTGTGTTCCAAGCAGTGCTAAAAAAATCAATGCTGATTTTGCTGAGTGCTCCTTGGCCACCTCTTTTTAAAATTCTTGGCTATGAAGTAAGTAGACTACTGCTCTTAATGTGTCCAACTTGAGTAAATGAACTGGTTCATCCTAGCTGGGAAAGAGAAACATTAGTTTCACCTGCCTAGACATTTACCTCAATGAATGGCTCAAGGAAGTTCCAGTGCGGATCAGCTAATGACACCAAAATCAGCCACTCTGCTAAAAAGACAGGAAAATGAATTTATGTCCTCAAGGAGACCTTGTGCATCTGTGTATGCCTCAGTAAAGAAGATATACACACATTTACTCAGAGGAAATGCTCAATCACCGTGTTATACAAGCAAGAGCATGAATGACAATGTACAAACAGGTGACACGTGCGAGCATATTGAATACAGCAGCACAGTTCCCGGAGCAGCAGCAATGGCCTATTATTTAGCAATCCCTTTCAGTCTTCTGCTTAGCAGAGATGCATTTTCAAAAAGTGCAAGAGGAAAATTCAGGGAAATTTAATTTGGTGTTGAATCAAGGATGTGGGAGTGGGGGGAGAAAAAACCCTAAGCATTTTTCTAGGAGAGGAAACTAAAAATTCAGCATCCAGCTAGTGGAGAGGGACATCAGCTGATTCTTTCTCTGAGGGCATACCTGCACCCCAGCATGAGAATGCAGTTTGGGTAGATGTGCCCGAGATCCCGTTGCACGCAGAGTTCAGGAACTTGGTCGCACAGCTGCAGCTGCAGAGGGCAGTGCTAAGTAACCTGTTAAATAATAGCATTTAAGGCCGTGGGATTTCTTAGCCTTGCTGCAAATGTTATATTTTGAAAGAATAAAACCTGAACTTTCAATTTATTTGTAATACTTAGTGTGTGCATCAAAATAGAAATGGTCCTTCTTTGGCTTTGGCTATTTGCATGCCAGCTAGACTTGTCTCCTGACCTTGAAACCCAAAGAAAATGGGTTTCTGTTGTCATCAAGCATTCTTCTGCAAATGAACAGGCCCTCCTGAGTGCTAGGACAGCAGCAGGACAGGCTATAAGAGTGAAGCTTGCCTCACCTGGCAAGCTGGCAAGTTTAGTGTGTGAGGGAGAAATAAAAGGTAGACCAGCAGCCGAATGATGCCTACAGTAAGTGATATAAAATAGGGAAGTACTTTTGCAGCATTGGCTCTGGTAAGGACGGAGCTACAAAGTCAGTGGCAGTCAGCTGCCAGTGCTGTTCTTGGGGGAACGTGAGGCTCATTAAGTAGGAGCTCCATCTCTTCCCCCAGCCTCAGCATCACTGATTGCAGCAAAAGGTGGTTTTTTTTAAGTGACGAGATCTGCTCAGTGTCACCTTGCCTCCTCTGCATCCTCACCATTGGAGTCTCCTTGGACCACTGGGTGCTCACAGTGACAACAGGCTGGAGGGAGGTGACGCACAGGGGAAAGCAAACTGTGCTCATTTTTTTTGTCCAAGAAGGCTGTTAAGATGCACCTTTACTTAATGACTTTTCTTGCTGGCTGGCACGCTTTATTGTTATCCCAAAAGTCAGTGGAATCTCAGCTTAAAGCTGGGGGAAAACTCTGGCAAAACAGATCCCTTCTACAGAAAAGTTACATTATAAGTTCATTCATAGCCTAGCTACAGCTTTTCTGCAGGTACTCAAAATGTTATAGGTGTAGCTGTTGTAAAAGAACATCTCTGACATCAGGCCTCGAGATTGAGGGTGAACAATACATTATTTTCTCCCATAATACTAGTAGCAGATTTCAGATAGTGAAGCTGCTTTCTCTAGAAAAAAGGAAAAAAGACACACAAAGCAATGTAGCAGACAGAGCAATGTAGGTTCCCGACTGAGGCCAAATAGGTCGCGTTTAAGATGTCAAGGGAGACTTGGGAGATTTATGTTCAAGCCTCTCCGCAAGCAACTTTTTGCATGTCCATGAACAGGTCCTTTAACCTTCCCGTGTTGCAGTGACCTGTTTGTAAACCGCAGATATTTTTTGCTTAATTTGGGCTTGCTGATGCCAGTGGATTTCTTTGATGTGACCTCAGCAGGCATTGCTCATATCCTCAGGCTGTGGGGTCTTCAGGAAGGATTAGATATGGATAATTGACTTATCTATATCCTGTATATGTTTGTACAGTACCTTGCACAGCACGATCCCAATGCTACCATGTGGGCTCTTTAAGTGCTGCCAAAACACACATCATGGTCAGTAAAATATGATGCTATCACCTTTCCTGTTGCGCTCTACCTCAGTTTTATTTTTGCTGGAAAACTGAAGTATGAATTGGTTATTAGCATGTCTCTGCATATGTGTGCATGTACATGTGGTGTCATGGTGAGTAAGTAGGAAGCTGTTAGTGGGACAGGCATTATAAGACACAGAAATGTTGGGAAGTTCCCAGGCATTTTCTAATAGGCTCTGCTAAATTCCCAGGCAGGGGAATGAAAATATGTACTTGCTTGAAAAGTCCATGCATGCCTATGCAATGAACTGCTAGAATAGTATTTTATCCCTATCTGGAAGATAAAAGCTTTGCTCTTGTTGTTAGAGAAGGCCTGGTTGAAAATGCGGTAGGAGCTTTTCTTTTTCCTCTTTTTCTGCCTCTGTGTGTGAGAGAGAGTTGCTATGGTGAACAAAGGGTAGGAAGAATGCTGATTGTTCCCCACAAAACTGTAATCTTATTCCTCCTGATACTGCCTATTTTCTGATCTATATATACATATGTATATATACATCTTTTATGAAATAAAATATATATGAATATATATATGCATGAAGTCACTCATATGCATGCACACAAAGCTACTTTAGAAAAAGGGATATGTGACTCATCACCGTGTAAAGTGACAGTCT
The DNA here is from genome assembly GCA_034008185.1 of Gorsachius magnificus. Classification (NCBI taxonomy): domain Eukaryota; kingdom Metazoa; phylum Chordata; class Aves; order Pelecaniformes; family Ardeidae; genus Gorsachius; species Gorsachius magnificus. The sequence continues at coordinate 33,939,920 of CM067084.1, forward strand.
TTAGAAAGCCACGGAGCTAATGTTTTGTGAATGGCTCAGCTGATGACATTACTTGGCTATGTTTCCAATTTAAGCAAAGCAATCTTGGGAGGACTGTATGAATCAGAAAAAGGCTTCCAGATTGTTAGCATTTTAATAGCAAAATGAGGGCTACCGTCCTCCTCCCCCAGCAAGGTTCATGTGGAAGTGCAGCAGAAATGTGTGTGAAGAACTGGAAGCTATTATATTAAACACAGCATCTTCAGCCACTGCAAACATAAAAATGAACACGGATGGCTTTTCTATTTAATAACCCATATTCTTTCACTTACTGTTAAAACAGATACAGTGAGAACAGTATGATCTTACTGCAGGAGATTTTAGAAAGGACATAGCAAGTTTCAGCCTTGTGTTAACTTTGCTATAGCCGAATTTCTTTTAGGACTTAAGCCTGTGGACATTCCTGCCTTTTCAGTGAGCTTGGGGAAATGTTTCACCCCAGCTTCACATCAGGGCTGGGGATATGCTCCGCAAACTAAACTCATAAATGGAGCTGATGAGAAGGTTTTGCGACTCTTGTTTTCCACTGGGAACTGACAGTAAGCTGGAAGGGAAGCATTTCAGTGGCATTTCAAAATCTCATTTTGAAACACAGGTGACTTTAAAATATACTGGTTCTAGTTTTTTAGGCTGGAGTGTTTCAATGTACCATTTCAAAATGACTTTTTGGTTCAATCTGTATCTCTCAAACAGTATCATTTGACTGCATGACGTCAGAACTGATACAACTACATTTTCATAGGATGAACTGCCACGAGATAGACCAGATAAATATGGCTAAAGTAAGGCATCCCGGCACACGTGTCTCTCCAGTGCCTGGGTTATTCCATTTCCTCCTAGGATACACATCCAATTTCTTTTCTCACCTGACAGCTAGACTCCAGGAGACGTTAGAAAAAGGTTGGAGTGCCTGGCCTCTTTTGACCAAAATATTCAAATATGGATACATCTGGTTCAGAATATGTCAGAAGCTTGCTAAAAAACTAACATTCTCCAGCACTTTTAGACACAGGAAACACAGCTCTGTGTGGAGAGCCTGGTTGGCAAATCTCTTGGTCCATATTATCTTAGTATATCGTACTTGTGAAATACAACAGGGAGAAGTGCTCTTGGTGGTAGTTAAATGTTACTGCTATGATCTTTGTTCTATGGTTTTGTGGCTTTATTATTTTACAAAGGTCAGCATTAATTCAGCAATTTTCTTGCCTTTATTCCAGTAAAAACCTTACCATATCAGTTTGTGCCTTGCAGTTTATTATTCCGAGTCTGGTGTCTGCTGTTCAAAGCTTAATGGAAATCCTGAGAAATATGATTTACCACCTGTCTGTGTGAGTTTAGTACTTATAGCAGTTTTGAGTAATTTCTTCGCCTGCTCCATCCATAATTACAGCTGCTCCTAAATGTAATGTGTAATCAAGATAAAGCCAACAGAGCCCTGCTGATACCCTACTTCCTTTTACTTTTAAAGTTAAGGACAATAGGAGTATGAGTCTCTCTTACTTTCACAAGCATTTCAAATTATGTTTTCTCAAATTATATTTTCTTAGCTGGGACTAAATCTGGGCTTGGTCATAGCCTGAGCACCCTTGAGCAAATCAGTGATGCTGAGGTCTCCACCTGGTGAGGACCCAACCCTTTTTTAAGGGTTGCAGTGGGATAAATGTCACTGACAAGTGCAGCACACTGGAAACCGTGGTGACAGAGTCCAATAGAAGTGCTCAAGTGCCAAGGCACCTCTCTCTTTCTCTCTTTGCCATGCCAAGTTCACCCTGATTTGCCGCCCTGAGTCTTAGCAGGGCTTTCAAAATTAGCTTTGACCTTTTAGGTGGCTTGCTTTCATCTAATGAGCATGGCAGCTTCTTTAACGAACATCAGAGCTGGGTGCCGACTCAGCTAATTTGATTGTATTTTATGCATTAATCAAAACCCTCATAGTAATCTGACCTTGACTAGGACATAACGATGTTGAACGCTGGTCTGCACTTCCCTTTCAACGCTATGGTGGGACGTTGCAGTGAAGAAGGTCCTCTGGGCCACAGTCCAACCTTCCCTCTGACCCACCCTGTAACCTATATTCCCCGGGAGTGTTTGCCCTCTGCGTTATTCACAAAGGTACGGTGGCTCTTTCTTCTTTACCTACAGGGATCAGGCCCTGTTATTTTATTTCCCACCCCTTCTTCTAGGTCATCATGTTGTGAAACTGAAAAAGAACACTGTGGAAAACAAACTTCTCTTGGAAACTATGAGAGTACATCTTTTCAAAGGGAGGGTTGCTTCCTCATTTGTGAAATTAAAATTGGAGAAAATTGCCTACAGGCTTCTAACAAGGCAGCTAGATAACTTTCATAACATATCAACCCCAGAAAGTACTTTGGAAGATGATGACAGACAGTAATTAATTTAGGAATTAGTAAGGTATCGATTAATGATGTCTTAAAAATTTTGTTGCCATTGAACCACCAATAACTTATCTTGGCAGAAGTAATGTTTGGTTCAGCATTTCCATTAAGCCTCTCCCCAATCTATCAATCAGCTGGGCTTGGCCCCCAACCATCTCCTGCCTGACAAAAAGTGCACAAGTGCCGTCCTTCGGCCTTCCCACATCCGTCCCTCTGGCGTACAGGGCTTCGGTGGCTTTATCACAGTAGCAGTCAACATGGACAGGGGTAGAAAGCACAGCACCTTTTTACAAGACCTCATCAAGGGCAGAGACCACCAGAGGTATAAGGATGCCCTGTGGACAGCTGTGTGTTATCTACATAAAGAAATCCATCATAAAAGATGTCACTGTGGTGAAGTCACATATCCATGTCTGTATCTGCACATCAGTCTAGAAAATACTTTTTTAATGTCTCCTGCTGTGTATTCCCAGATGATCTTGCCTTAACCTAGGTGCCTTAATAGTTCAGATGAATTGCATCCTAAAAGCAGCTGGTTTTGCTTCCTTGGCTATGAAAGAAGCTTACCTTAGCCCATCTGTGGCCATTGGCGCTGTGGATATCTCAAGTTAGTTGCAATTCTGTCCGTGTCTGTCCATCTGTCTCATGTATTTCCACTCATGACAGTCAACAGTGGATTTTGCGCTCCCAACACCCCTGCAATCATCTATTTTGTAACTCCTACCCATGAGGGCAAGGACAAGGGTAAGTTCAGTGACCCAATAAAATGGTGTAGTGGCTGAAATCTGAGCTGTAGCCATCTTCCCATTATGAATAAATAAAGCTGGGCTCAGAGAAGGCTAAGGACTCAGTGGACTTGGAGAAAGCTTTGACCTTAGGGAAAGCTTTGATCTTGGGCAGCTGGGTTTGGAGTCTGGAAAGCTCCCCATCAGAGCCAGGGAACTCAGCTTGATTCCCAGGTTTGTCTCTGAGCTGATGTTACGTTGTGTAAATAATTTCTATAACCTGTTTGTATTTCTCTCTCCTCAGTCTTTGTCTTCCTTGTCTGACTCGAGAGGAACAACTCCCTTTAACACTATAGGGCCTTCAGTGTCTGTTGGAGCTGCTAGCTGCTACTGAAATGTAAATATTAATTATGTAGAGAATGGATGCCTTTGAGAAAAGAGATTGTGTCAAAGTGTCCATTTTCCTTTTAAACAAAACAGATTTCTGTTAATTCCCTTTGGGTTTTTTTTCTGTTTCTGGAGGAGGCAAGTGACCCTGTCCCCAGAAAAAAATCAGCAAAGGGAATCGCTGTTTATTACACTTCCCTATGTTGAAGATTTCTGAGGAGTTTGCAACTTTAACTCTCTTTCTAATGTAGTATATAGGGCAGGTGATTTTGTTCAAAGCAAAGTGAACCCTGCTGGTTTTGCCCAATCCCCTCCAACACGAAAATTGTAAAAGCAGTCCCAGCTCACAGATCCCTCCTTCAGGCAGCCCTGCCACACGTCATATGGCATGTTCAAGCTATTGCAGCCTGTCCTACTGCGGCCATCCCACTGGCTCATCTGCCGTTTCTGCCCATCCTGGCTTCTGTCAAACACTCCGGCCTCCCTGAATGCTTCTCTCCCTGCTGCCCCCATCTGTCCTTCCCTAAGCCCTGTATTTCTCAGATGTTTGGGGCTTACGACTACCTGGTCCAGCACATAGTATTGTAGGGTCATGTTGCCTCGCTTCTTGTATACAGGCAAGGTCTCTATGATTTGCCTCTGGCCTTTGCTCTTACCCCCATTTTCTTCTCATCTCTCAGTCAGAAGCCTTTGCTCCTGTCCCAGCCCCAAAGGGGTCCTAGCACCTCCGAAACTACAGCTGCAAAGAAGAATAGGGCAGCAGTAATTCCATAGTGTGCAACAGCACAGCTGGCTTGATAGGCTGAGGCCAGCTATTGATCTTTGAGCGCTAGCTGTGTGGCTCCAACAAGATCGTCAGGACTTCTGCAATTAGCCACTGATCAGGGTGAGCAAAGATTGGCAGAATGAAACCCATGACTTATTCTGTGCAGATAAGCCACAGGGTGGGTTTTTTTTATTTCAGTGCCTCAATCTTCTTTCCAGCAGTATAATTCTCCGCTGCCTTTGAAGGTTTGCATGTTTTTCAGTCAGTTTTTTCTTCCTGGCTCCTGCTTGGCACTTTGCAGTTGAGCAATATTCCCAGAGGAAAAATTTTAAGAGGGTTTGTGAGAGGAGAAATAGAGATGTCTGAAAACTGACAGGATCCTCGCATACCTGAAATTAAAATATTTCCCTTTTGTGGCGGTGCTCTTGTCAATGCAAGACTGACATCCAAGCACAACCTGGAAATTGAGGCCTCATTAGCACTTCTCTGAATAGGTGTGTTGGGGTATATCTCTTTCAAGCGTAGGCACGTGTTTATCGGGGTGGCTGTCGGTAGTTTCTGCTATGGGTCCATCTCTCTATACCTATACCCAGGACCTCAGGTACTGTTGTACTGTCATTGCTGCTTCACCAAGGAGAATTTTCCCTACTTTTCTATACTTTCCTGCTTGAATTCAATCTCAAAATTAATTCTTATTTTGGCCTTGAACCTCTTCAAGAAAAAAGTGAGATTTCTGCACTATAATGAGAGAAAAAGACTCCAGCCTGTTTGTCAAGGTATAATATTTTAAAATGCACCCTTTCATAATTTGGCTTTGTTTATTTTTCTGAAAATTCTTTATTTTTCTCTGTCTTAAATAAAAAAAAAGGTTCACAAGTGTGAGATATCCTTAAAATATCTGGACCTAGGCTGGGACAAGGGGAAGGCAAACTGCAGGACTTGAAAGAGAGAGCAGTCACTTCTCAAGGTAATGAGGAAAAATAAGCTGGATATCTTAGACACAGTCAAGGAGGTGAAAATGAACTGAGGTTCCTCATATGAAAAGAAAAGTGTCGTCACGCTGAGGGAGTCACGCATGCCATGTCAGAGGCAAGATGCTGATTGTAGCGCGTACTTTGCAAGTAGTTTGTGCCTTGCTCCTCTGGGCTTGTTGGCTCACCTCTGGCTTGGGCTTCCTCCACTGTTGGTCATCTTGTTACACTGTTGGGCACAAAGTGTCTCCATTGTGTGCCCTTCAGCAAAACTTGGTTCCTGCTCTGAGGGATTTACCGTCTTAAATCGACAAAAGCTTAGAGGAGAAAGAAGCACAGGGATGTGCTGTCGTGTCAGCCAGCAGGTCAGCAATGCAGCTGGGCACACAGTTCAGGTCTCATCTCCCCTCCTGTGCTGTCTTCACAGGGCAACAGGGTCACCGATAAAACCAATTTGGAAAATTAAGCTGTTAAATATAAATGTGATTTGGCTTTAACAGCAGCGGAAAGCTGGGGAACAGGTCAGATCCAAGAAGGCTGTGTACAGCTATGTTTGGAAATAAATTGTTTCTCTGGAATGGAAATGATGGGAGATTGCAAATATTGGAAAAAAACATTAAACCTACCAAAAATATTACAGCAAAATCCTGTATAAGCACATACAAAGCCTGCTGGCTTGTCTTTTCATGTAGACAGTGCTTTATGCAAATAAAACAAAAAAAAAAAGCAAATCACCTCAGAGAGAATGAGCAACTAATGCACATTGAATATAAAAATCCATACAAGTTCTTTTCTTTTTTGGAAGTTAGCAAAGGTCATTGAATCCTTTTAAGATTAATTCCCTTTTTAAAAATCCCAGTTCTCCCAGATGCCATCAAATTGTTTCTTTCAATGACGAACAGATAGAATCTCAGAGCCAAGTGCTGTATTGTGCCTCTGTCAGAGCTGCAAGTCACTGGGCTAGCACCGAGTTGCCGAAGCATGGCTGCATCCTTGCAGCATGTTCTTGCTTGTTCTCTGCACTCACTGCTTGTGTCCAATGGCGTTGGCTCCTTCTTTGGTATCTTTGCCAAAAATGGCTTTGAGCGAATAGCACAGTTATCAATGGTGAGCCCCAACTCAATTTCTGAGCTGAATGTATCCTTTTCAAGTCTGGGTGGAAACTAGAGGATACTTTCTGTTCCCTTTCCAAATAAACCGGGGTAAATCCTACCCCTCTTCCCCAGGCACCCTTTTGGGATTAAGTGCTCCGTTTGGCTGCAGGTTTCATTGTATTGCGGAAGGAGCCCTTTTCTGTATAAAGCAAAGCGACGGTCTCTAGGTGCCAGGTAGCAATGCAAACTGCCCTCCGTTCACCCACCTCCCTTCCCTGGCTAGGCAAACTGCCCCACGCTATTTTGCGTAACTTGGATGAATAGTGATTGCAAGGAGAGAGTGCATCTGGGGGTTAAAAAGCACAACCCCTCCTAAATCAGGTGGGTTTCTTTTTCTGCTGACTTTTGTTCCCTTTGAGTACACTGGTTTTCAAGCTTTTCTGCATAGCCCAGACAGCTGATTGCATTTGAGATTCTTGTGTGATCACGTGAGTCAAGGAGCTGGTGTTTTTAAGACAGACAAATATTGTGTGAGTCATGAGAGCTGGGGCATGGCATTGGCTTAAATCTCCTCCCAGTGCAATCGACAGAGATTTCCGTATGAACAGAGATAAGCCACTGCTAAGAGCTTTGTGGGGTGTACAAGATACTGGATGATGCATCTTGTTTCATGCAGCATTGTCGTTTACAGGGTAAGTAAATTCCGGTCCTGGTCTGGTCTTGATAATGCTAAATTTCTACAGTTAGTCTTTCCCTCACTCAATGACAGGAAAGAATTCCTGTGGAGCAAAATCAGAGGCCAAAAGAACCAAAAGGTCTATACATCAAAAACCCCCACCATCCACACAAAAGAGGCTGAAGCTACTATCTCCATCCGCAGGTGTGCTCCAAGGGAGAGCCACCTCTCTGTTAAATGCTGCATCTCTTATTTATCCTGAATATGTCCAGCTTCTGCTATCTCAGCCTCAATTTGGAGCACTTTACAAAGGCTTGGCCTATTTATAAGTCCCTCAAGTTCAGCCCACAAAGATGAAAAGACCTAAACATGCCAGTCACTTTGAAATATTAGGCCAATTTATATAGTCAGGAACTTAACAGTAAAATGAGGGAGTGTTTGTCCACTTTGTTTCTCCTTTTGCTGAATTTTATTTCCACTTCGCTGTGACTTTTAAAAATAATTCCATCACCCCTGTAAATTTCATTCATTCTGTGTCCTTAACCGTGTTCTCTAGCTTTTTCTCACTCTTAGATAGGCTGATGATGTGACCTGCATATTTGACATAACATCAATGAAGAAATAATGAATTGAGACCTTCTTTGGTGATAAAGCCCATTTTTTAGGATGGACAATTGGAATGTGTCAGCTCTGATTGCTACATCAGGCGATAGCAGGTGCTTTGTCATCTCTAACTTTTATTTTCAGTAACCATTCTCTTCTGCCTTACGGGATCATTTGTCTTCTGTTGGTAAATTCCCATCTGCACCCAAAATGAGTTTTCAGTGCTGTATCGGATGGATACAGTCAGTCTCTGTCCATTTAGTCTTCATCTATGTCGGCTCTCATGGTTTTTTGTGTCACAAATCAAACAAGGGGTCTGTTTACAAAAATGCCTCTGTCGTCATTTTTATGCATGTCGATTTATCAATACTTTTTTGCTTCTAGAGCAATGTTACATTTGCAGGAAGAGAAAGGATTTTCATCAGAATAAGGAAGGTGTTCATAAGTAATCTCTGGATTTCTAGAGAGTTGGGGGACCAAATTGATCACGTTAGTCTATTCAGCCCATTTTAAGTATTTTAAGTAAGAAAATATTAGTAAGAGCGTTTTGATGCAAAATCAGTTGGATTTCCCTGAAAGCCAGAAGTCAATATTTTAAACTTTTAAAACTAAAATCATGTAGCATCACTGGGTCTGATTCTTCAGGAATAAAAGCAATCCTAATAAGCTTCTTGGATACTTTTGGAAGGATCAGTCCAAATCCATATAGCCACTTACAGTAGAATATAGTTTTTCATTATACTGAGCTCACTGTGAGGAGACTGAACTGGTGGTTACCCATGTCTTTTCATTCCTTTTCAGGAAGGAAGAGCCCGTTGGAGTATTTAGCGGGGAACAGCCCTTGTGCGCCCAAATGACTGTACAAGGATGCAAGTGCCGGAGGATTTCGGGCACAGCTCCCAGGGTTGCGCATGATTACAGAGCTGTCCCTTGTGGAGACTGAGTGCTCCCTGCCTGATGGTGGGGCTGCTCCAGTCCTGCTAAATTTTGCGCATGTAACCTCTTCCAAAACAGATTTCACCTTAAAGGCGCTGCATAGCTAGACTGAGATGCAAGAGGGGAATATGACAAAAGAAAAATACATAATCTGTATTTCCCCTGGTAAAGCACTGTAGTTCCACTTCTAGTCTAAAGCACATGCCACAAGCAAATGACATTTCTGTGTATCACAGGCAGATTTCCCTTTTGCTCAGTTTTATAACTTTTGGAAAAGTTTGGTTTCCTTTAGCCTTTTAAATGTCATGTTTTAACAGCATTACTACAGACAGCGTTACGCATCGCAGAACTTTATAGAGCCACATGTGTATATACCGCTTATCTCTGTGCCACAAGTCCAGACCCTAGATCCACAGGCTAATTTCAGCCACTGTCAGGACTAATTCCCAAAAACGTTTTCAAGTGCTTTGATTTTACTGTGGGTAAGTATCCTCCATGAATTCTGCTCTCCTAACATCATTCATTTCCATGCAACTCCTGTTTGCAAGGGTCCAGTCCAGGCTATTGTTCCCATTCTCCTACCTTTCTAACATATGCAACTTTGAAGATATTTTTTTCAAATAATTTGATAGTAAACCATAAAAAGAGCAATTTCTTCCTCTAGTATCTGGTTACTAACTCTCTGGTAACTAATAAGTGCTGTGATATTAAGTGATTGTTCTTTAGGATGTTGAATTACCACCTGAAAGGCTCCAAAGTGCTACTAATGGATCCTCTGGCTCACGACACACATTATTATTAGCCCCCTTTGCTTCTGGTTCTTATTCCAGTAACACCAGAAAATGGCACAGGTCCTGCAAACAGAGGAATTTTTTGCAACATGATCTCATCCCACTTCTGTTCCCAATCCAGAAGGTTTTTGTACTTCACTGATCTCGAGGAGTTCTAAACAGGTCTCTTGGGGCTTGCTTTGCAGTGCGATGAAACCGCGGGTGCCTTCCGTTCTCTTGTGCCATGGGGAACTGGGTCATTGTTTCAAAGCTGTTCCCCCTGTGGCTGTTTTAGGTAGCTTGACTATTTATCCCAGTCCTTACATACATTGCCACCCTGCCTCCCTCTGCAGGGAGGGACCAAATCCCTGCCAGTGACATGCTGGGGATAAAGACTTCTCTCCTTGGAATAGCCCACCCTCTTGGACAGGCGTGTCCTTTGGCCTCATAGAGAAATACAGTGAAAAGTCTGATTCAAATGGTGGCAGAAGGGTGTCAGAGAAAGCTGGTCATGAAGACCAAGTACCTTTTCTGAATGACCTTGGCAAAGACAGTCAGTTGTCTCAAAGCCCTTTAATTTTTATTTGATTTTTACATCTGTATGGATTTTAATTGCTGTAGCTTGAAATACATCTATTCTGATTTCTGGTTACACAGTGTGTCTGGTGAAAAATGGGGATGATAACTTCCCAGGGAATGGCCAGTGTTTCAGACCAACTGCTCTGTTAACGTCTTGGCTGCCAGATGTATTTCAGAGCTGCACTACTGCTTTTTATAAGCCGTGGAATACAGTTTGTAAGAGCAATCATCTTCCCAAATTGGTCATTACCAAAGTTAATGACCTGTTTATTAGAACATCAACCTTGGCTTTGCCTCATGCTGTTAATTAACAAATCTGTCATTAACTGCTGGTAGCCATGAATTTGTGCATGTGTGTGTTTGCATGGAAGAGGACAGGGATGCTTCATTAGGTATGGCATATTTAAGGTGGTATCCCTGAATATTGGCAAGACCCAGTTCTTACATGGTTCTCACAGCCTGTACCATTTACATGTTGTCCGTGAATTTGTCTAATCCCTTTTGGGACCTGCTTTGTTTTCTGTTTTAATCAGATTCTGTACCAGTTTCAGCAGGTGCTCCCTAGTTCTCAGATACGGATGTATTCTCAATGAATGGCAGCTATGCACTGACTTTATCCCCACCGTAGGTGTGATTTGTGATCGTTGTGCGTCGGGAAGTGCACTCAGGGACAAAGGGCTAACCTCAGAGCAAAGAAATTGTTTATGATCAAAATTTCTCCCAGCAATAAAATTGTCTGTTTTGTAAAAGGTGCCCATAACTAATTAGCTATTTGTTATTTTCAAGAAAAATGCAATCTATAATAGCAAGGTCTGGCATAACATCTGTCTCCATAGAGAGGGTTTTGAAAACCATAATTCAGGTGAGAATTACAGGTTTTATCTGCCTTTGTTGAGATAAATGTATTTTGCCACTCCTCTCAGCCTCTAGTGCTAATTACACTGTCATAAAATGCCCTGGATTAATGAGGTTTCAAAACACATACACCCGTTGCAGGCCCTTCCTTGGTTCTGCCATGAGCTGCCTCCTCCTCTCTGCAAATGAGGCCCGTTTGTGTCACTGCGCAGGTGGAGACCCCAGCCAAGAGTGACTTAAACTTCAAGAGGCCCTTTGGGTAATGCCCAGCATGGACACGTAGAAGAACAAAACTCTTCAAAGACATTTACAGTCCAGGGACGACCTTCTGCGAAGTGACAGAGTTGGTCTCATGACCATCTGCCCAACAGCAGATCTCCCTACCCCAGCTCCTATCCATGCATTCCTCTACCTGTCTTGGCTCATGGCACTCATCCGGTTCGCCTCACTGACCCACCAAGAAAATGGCTGTATTTTCCACTGTTGGTTTTACTAAGCAGCACTGACTTGAGGCACCCAGCCTGGGTGGAGAGGATGGAGCAAGCGTGGGTGGGCACATGGCATGGGAAGGACAAATGGAGATGAAGGGGGACCCAGTGGTGGTGGTGGTGGTGAAGCACCGGGGTAGCTTGAGCCAGGCTGTAGCAGAGCTCCCTGTAACAATGAACTCTCAGACAAAATAATGAACTCAGAAAAAATAGCTCCTTGGGAAGATACCTGATTTTAAATCTGAGGGGAATCTGTTTAAGTCTAACAGGGCTACTTACATATCTGAGAGTTGTGTTTCTGTGAGCGCTAACGCAGTTTGGTATCCAAATTCCTCTCAGTTCACATGAAAGTTAAGTGCCCCTGAGTACAGTTAAAAGTCCTCACTTTAGAGCTGTGTTGGCAAGGGTACAAATAACCTTTTCAAGGTCACAGAGAACCTCTAGGTGTCCCTTCCAACCCAAAACATTCTATGATTCTGTGATGCTATAAACCTTCCCCAGTGCTGCTCTGAACAGGGCACCCCACCACTCTGGCACGGATTAAGGGAGATGACACTGAAGTTACCCCACAGGTTGCTGCTATTTACAGACTCTGACTGTAAGGACTGTCAGCACCTGAAGCATAAGGTTTTCTACAGAGAATCACTGAGCAGTCCTTTTCCTTCATTTTCCATGTTTCCAGAAAACACTTCAAGGTATTTTCCCCTTGTGCACTGTATTAGCCAGGAGTTAAACTGCTTGCAAATAGCAGCTGCCTCACACCAGTCCTCTCCCCAGGATCTGCAGGCTTGCCTTTTTCTTCTTTTTCCTGGGGGCTTTGCTGTTTTAAAATAATTTGTCTGTATCAGTGGACAAAGAAGGGAGAAGAGGAATGGACTTCTGAGACCAGGGTGTTTCATCCTACATGGACAGATATAAGGCAAAATAAAATGTGAAGTTCAGGAGTCACTCAGACAGAAACCTTGATCACAGAGCTCACTCAGCTGGCAAAAGACAAGCCCTTTGCTCTCCATCAACTCAGGTCCAGTCTTAGTTCACATGTAGAAAAGCAAAATAAATGGGATATTTCAGAACAGGGGCTTCAAAGCTATTTTTGCCTTTGAAATGTACCACTGAAGAAAACATCTTCTAAATAAAAAAAAGCCAAAAAAAAATAATACCCTATTCACCAAGTCATGAAGGAAGGGATGTAGTTAAAGACTCAAATCCAGGAAGGCAAATCCAGTTTTAGGGTAAAAAAATTTAAATTGCATTTTTTTGTGACTTTGGCTGGCAGATGTCTTAGCGAATGTGAACTCAGAGGTACTTTATAGGCTCCAGGCTGCTCTACCACCTAATCAGAGCCTGGGTCCCCTCGGAGCTCTGGTGTGATACCTTGTATAAATAGCTAAATTAGAGAAGCCATCAAAACAACCTGCAGCTTTGACTGGCCACCGGAGCCTTCATATAAATGGGAGGAATATAAATGGCAAATAAGCAAATGATTCTTCCATTTGTGGCAAAAATCCTACCCTTCACATTCAGTGTTTGATGTGTTGATTGTAATTAGGCTGCTTACTGAACGCGCTCAGAGCAAGAAGGGGGGCAGAATGGAGCTGGAAGCCTCGTGTTTTCAGTAAATCATTTCTTTAAAACAGCAGTCTCCTTACCAGCTAAAGACATTCTCATCTTAAGTGCATCTGGCATTGTCAACAAATCCTGTGTCTTTTCACTTGATTGATCATTGACTTTAAAGAAGTGGTTATTTCCTTGATAAATGAGATATCATGTGCATTCATCTATTACAGAACTGCTGTAGATAATTAATCACTGTCATCAGCTCATTACAGCTCTTAAGGGTACATGTGAATATTCTCTAAGTTAACAGAACAAAAACTCCAGGTGGAAGGTTAATAGTACTTTTAAAATCAAAGTGACATTGCAGAATAGGTCAGCCACTGCCTTTTAGATTTGGTACTTGCACCATGGGACATCTCGTGAGACCCCTTGCCTGGTCATGATGGGCCAAGGTCGCACGCAGTGGGAAGTGGAGCTGAAACCTGGGGAACTCCACCCGCTGGAGATGCAAAGCTCCATGGGTACTGCCAGCTGAGAAAGCGCCCTTTCTTTGTCAATGCAAAGCATAACCAAGGCTAAAAGCAGATCACAAAATGTGTCAAATACACAGGGGATCCCATGGGCAAACTGCCGCTGGACCTCGGCAGCCAACAGTATGAGTGATCATTTTATGCCTCCCTTCACCCCTCCTGGCAGCGGACCAGAGTGGGCCCGTTGGACAGTGAGGATACATGTTCACTTTATGAGAGGTGGTTGTCACTCTACCAGTTTGCTAGCCCAAGCCCATGTGTCTGCATTGTTTTCTTTCAAAGGGTTGTCTTTAAAAGCGGCAGCAAAAGAACAGCTCTGGCTTGCTGAGCTGTTGGGAAAGATTATCATGAAATTTTGTAGTTCTGCCAGCAGTGGCCACATCAGATAGGCTGAAATCTCTCACCTGCCTGTGTGCAGCTCCCTGGGAAGTCACGGACCTCACACCTCGCTAACTGATGCTGTTCATCTTGATATATTACCTCCTACTGAATCTATCTCTCTTTCAAAGTCTTTGTGAAAAAGTGCAGATAAATGGTGAAAGATTTGTTTTCTTTACCCACGCAGTTCACTCATTGGTTTGTACAAACACCTGCAGGGTGTCTTGAGTCAGGTTAAGGCTCTGTTCGCCCAGAAAACAGTCTTGGAGGGACCAGTAGAAATGACCAAACATGTTTCCTAAGAGATTTTTTTCTTAATCATCTTAGAGGCTTCGCTTGCAGGGTGTGTCCAAGATGTGGTAGCAATAACTGCAGTCGAAAAAGAAGCTACAACATAAAGCATTCACGAAAGCATTTTAGGAGAATAATTTTCAAAAAGAAAGACTCTTGTTCTGCCTGCTTCTCTGGATTTCTGAGTAGGATTAGCACAGTATGTGTGGATAGCAAGGCTTTCTGGAGGGTAACAGTTTTGGAGGGGACATTAATTTTTAGCAATGTATTCCTGCATCGTAACCAAGGTAAAAAAACATCCGGTTCTGAAACTACGGTGTTCAAGTGTTTGGTTTGGGATTGTCTCAGCAGAAAGGATAAAAAGGTCCCAGCCTGGGGGAAAAAAGCAATGACACCCCTCCTCAATCTTTTCAGCAAAGACTTGAAATTCATGGTTTAGGCATAGGCAAAGAGGTTTGGCACAGGCAAAGGTTGAAGAGGGCAGAAGGTTATGGAAACAACAAGATGATGACATTAGACAAACAGGCCATTTGAGACAAGTTCTCCTTTAAATTACCAGAGGATTTTTACCTCCAATTTTCTCTATCAACTGTAGTAATCCTTCCATTAGTGAAATATGGAAGAGCCCTGGCAGGGACTTCAGGCTGTAGCTGCTTCTCAGGGGAGCCCAGTACAGGCAATTCAAACCTTGATCAAGTGAAGGAACTCAGCTCATCTTTAATTTGACATTAATGAATAACCACATCTTCAAACAAGAGCAGTTTGCTTAAGACCGTCCTGCAAGATGGTCTTAAAGCACCAAATGTGCTTTCTTTGACCTTGCTAAAAAATTCAGACACATATGTTTTCATGGGGAGCCTGTTCATAGAGAAGAGGGGGGACCTGGAAATCATGAGAGAACAAATAAGATTTTGGTTTCACTGCAGACGAAGCCAGAGGAGCAATGTGCAGAGCTATAAAGGAGAAATAATGCAAGCAGCTCTGCCGGCTGACGATGCACTGAAAGCCCTGAAGACCTGGATGTGTTTGAAGGCTGCTGAGGGATATGAACCCATACACTTAAAAGGAGCTGCCTTTCAAACACAAAATAAAAACAAGCCAGCCCTGTGAAAGGAAGAAATAAAAGCAGCTTGATGTATTCTGACGGTGAAATTAGAAAGCAGGCATGTATAAAAGCCAATGAGCAAACTGTGCAAGTCAAGAAATATGATGTGCCCTGTATTCTTTTAATAGTTTATTACTTAGCAGATTACACAATATTTGACATTGATGCTTGAGAAGCCTCCTGCTGTTTAACAGTACTCTGCAATAAAATGCTATAATCTGTTAGTGCACCACACTGCCACTATAACCCAGAATTTGAAGGGGAATATTTCCCTTCCCTTCAGTCTGTCTGTCACTTTGCTTAAAGAAAGAGAAGAAACCGTGACTTCTCTTCACCCTCTTTTCCCTGATTATACATGCCCCAGCCCTGATTGCTGCTCCCCGAGAGCTTTCCTCCTGCCTGGGTTTTCCTCGCAGTTGGCCTTTCCCGGCATTGCTCAGAGACTGCGGAGGGGATAGCAGGAATACACAGAGAACTGCAGCAGAGGCAGTGAGGCAGTAGCAGATGGAGGGAAAGTTACCATTTTCCAGAGCCAGGGAAAGTGGCTGTGCTGCAGCAGAGGGTGGAGGGCCTTGTAGGCAGGGGGAACGGCTCTTCTGCATGGGATTAGGGCTCCAGCTGAAGGGTGCCGAGGGGAAGTGATGCTACTTCAAACAACAGGCTGGAAAGACGATACCTTGGCAGCTTTCGAAGTTGGCAGAAGGGATACAGAACAGCTCCAGCAAAAGATGAACTCGCTAGGCAGGCAGGAGAGGCTAGATCTTAGAAATGTTACCTAGTAAATGCCCAAGATCTGGACGTGGCTTAGGCTGGGCAGAAGGCCACATTAAAAAAGAAGAATGAAATGAAGATAAAGAGTTTAGTGTCCTTTCCTAAATACTTGGATGCAAAACCAATGGGAGACCTGGAGCAACGCACTTGTTTTTCCACCAAGCAATCCCTGACAATGCATTTCTTTAATATTTATCTCCTTCAGTAGTTATAGCAGTAACTGTTGGAATTAATTATGATTAATTTAATTATAGGTATAAACCAGGTCTTTTTCAAAGTGAATTATAGTTTCCTTCAATAGTACGTGGTGGTTAAGCGCTCATAATTAAGGGTTTGAATGAGGGCTTGACAGTGCATTTTCCCATAATTGAAATTCCACTGCAAAGCCCACAGTGTTTGCAATCCAGCACACAGCCACAAGCTTTCTCTGGGTTTTTTTTTGGTGGCAATATATATATAAGGTAGGTTACCATGAAGGGCTGCCTTTTATCAACCTACTGCTGTGGGTCTGAAACACAACTGTCAGTCCCATTCGCACGGGAAGGGGAGAGGATTTGCATTTAGCCCGAAGTCTCCAGCTCTGCTCCTCCAAGAGGGAAGAGCCTCTTGAAGGCTGCAGGGAGGACTTTTGTTAGAGAAACCCAGTTCTTTTGCTGAAGATATGTTTGTGGATTCTGCGCTTCTGAGGGCTTGGGTGCCAGTAACGTGGTCTCGGGCATATCTTCAGAGCAGGAGCAGTGAGACCTGGGTGCTGCTGCTTCGGGGTGAGGGCTTCTGCCCAGCCAGGCTATTCCATCACTTTGACCTGGCTGCACGGTGGCTTTAACGAAGTGTTAGGTATTTAATCCCACTGAAAAAAAAAATTTACGCTGTAGTCAATCTCTAGCACTCCCTGTGGTTTCCATTTGGAGAAATACTAACTTGCTGGAATGCCTTTAGAGTAAACAGAAATAATTTGTCCTGCACTGTGATAATTTAAAAGCACAAACCCACCTTGGCACGCGGTGACAGGGGAGTGCCAAGGGCTGTGCCTGTTTCTCAGGAATACCTGTCCTTCTGGGACTGGCTGCAGGCATGCCCTGCCATCCAGGTGGGTTTCTGTGGCTTTTAAATCCAATGGAAAACTGAGCAGATTAACAAGGAGCCATTAGTTTCTTCAGCGTGAAGTTACCCACAATTTATGGGTTTCTCCTGTTGCCAATTTAAGGGTAACCCTCCATGCTAGATCCAGGCTCTATTCACAGTAAAATTTGGCACAGGGTGCAACAAGGATAAAAAGTCCATTTCAGGGGTTGAGACAGGAGCTGGGTGTTAGGGGGAGCTTCATGCCCAGCAGGGAATGGCTGGTGGCTTTAGTGTCTCCTGCTTCCATGCAATAGCTGGATAAGCACACCACAGCTGCATAATCCACACAACTAGGAGAGGTTTACACACCGCACTCTATTGGCTTTGCACAGGCCAAGCAATCTGTTGTGTAAAAACAGACATCCATTCCCTGCTATGGGATAAAATGATACCACTGGAAATGAATGAATGATGAGGAGGGATGCAGTTCAGCTCAACACAAAGGTGACATCACCTAGGTATGAACCCAAAGGTGTTGCACGATCATGGGGGAGGCAGCAAATGCCAGTCACTTCTCATGTCTTCTCCAGGCTTTCCCCTCAGCCATGGAGGGAGGAAAAGTTTTCACATTGAATTTGCAGTCTTTTGTCAGGCTGTCACAACCTTAACATTATTTAAATGTAATTTTTTAGTCTATGAATTTGAATTATCCATGGATTCGATTCATTACCAACACATGCCTAGTAGCCAGTTTCTAAATTATGTTGCTGCTGACTTGAATTATTATAAATAAGACTGTGCCAAATGTCAATTGATTATTCAGGAGTAATCAATAGAGAGAGAGAAAAGACAGCTTTGGTTGACTAACAGCAAATGATTTTTGTTCCACAGTCCTGGAATTTAGAGTAAGGCAGTAAGGCTGCACGCCAGTCCCCCAGCAAACAGATGCAAAAGAAAAGCGACGCCGGCCTCCTTATAAATAAGAACCATCAAGTCTGCAGTTAGCCCTCTTCCAGTGGGGCCACAGGCTCAAATGTCCCTGGAAAAGGCTTCCAACTGGTAAACCTCCAGATTTTGTCACTGACTTGTTCTTAGACTAGTTTTTGTCTCCACACGCAGGAGCTCCTTCTGAATCCTCTCTGTGGTGTCGCGGCTGTGATGCCGGCGTGGTGGGCTGGCGGTGGCTGGCTGCCAGGCACCCCCCCGGCCGGTCGCTCGCTTCCCTCCCCAACAGGACGGGAGGGGGAAATGAGGCAAGGTGAAAAAAAAAAGCTCATGGGTCGAGATAAAGACTGCTTACCAGACATTGCTTACCAGTTGCTGTTACTGGCAAAACAGTCTCGACTTGGGAAAAATTAAATGTATGTGTTTTCCCAGAGGCACCACCACCTTGGCTGGCTGAAGGGCTCAGGAAGAAAAGGCAAGGAGAAGTATGTCAGCATAATTCAAAGGGAAGCTTTGCTGCCAGACTTTTCTCTTCTTTGCAAAAGGCTTTCCCCCTGCCCACAGACAGGAGGTCATCCTCTTGAAACCTGTCCTTTTGTCACCCTTCTCAGATGATAATCTGAATCCAAAGGGGAAAGCAAATATATATGTATTTTGCATGATTGGGAGGAAGGCTGCATTAGTTGTTGTGTCTTTTTCCACTTGCATACAGTTGCTAAAGGGGACATGTACCTGTGTCCCAGGTGCCTCAGGTCACAGTCCTACGTGCAGAGATGCATTTGCCAGTGCTTGAAACAAAGATGGGGGGTTTGTACTCAAGGACTGAGGTCTGGGAGAAGGTTTCATTCTGCTCCCAGAGGTACATGGGGTTGCCTCCAGCACAGGCCTCCATAGATGAAAATGTTTTATGCTGCAACATCAAAATTCACTAGAGGTATCCATCAGGAACTTCAGGAATGCTTGAGGTAATAACGGAAACCAGGGCAGATTAAGGACCACGGTCCTATGACTTGTTCTTTAGTGAAAAGAGCTGTGCTGAGCTCAGTAGGCCTCCTCGGTCATGTAGCGTTGATGAAAAGAGCAGCGGTCCTGTCCCAGAGACATAGCCAGCCCCTATATCTGCCTTCAGCTGAATTTCCCGGCTTATTTCTAATGAACAAGTTAAAACACAATGAGTAAAATTCATCCTTCATGTAACTTCATGAATTTTATTAGAGTTACTGAGGAAAAACCTGTTATTGCTGTGACAGCTCTGCGGTCTTGCCAGCTCTCACACTCTCATGGTATTTGCTGCTTTTCTGAAAGCCTGCTGGAGTCCTGCAACTGCAGGGTTCCCTGTAATTGCAGAGGAATCCAGCACTCAAAATAAGCAAATAAATAAAATACATGTTTCTAGGTACTGCAGCTGCGAAGGAAAGCTTTAAAAATGTGAACCTAAAAGGCAAATTTAAGAGAATCCTTGATGAACTCTTAAATAAAGAAGATATTCAGCCAGGGTAGTTTTTTTTTTAAAAAAAATGTCTCCCTACTGGGAAAACAATAGAGGTTTTTTAGCTGTCTAGCAGGGAAACATGAAAATCATGGTCGAAAGAAGCACTGCTCGGCCTGAGATTTTTAACACTTGTCTCAAATCATATGATTGCCATGTAGTCACAGTCAAAAAAGTAAGCTTTGCGGTTTTTATCTTGGGGGTTGGTTTAGAAATTTTTGGCCTGGGTTTGCTTTGGGTTTCCAGGTGCAGTACTGTCAGTAGGGGCTGTAAAATCACAGCCTCAGGTGTTAGAGGTGCTGGAGCAGCCAGCCCCAGTGGACTCCAGCTCTGTGATGCAGGGCTCATTTGCACCTGGAGAAGATGGGAGCTGTGGGGCTGGGACAGCAGCTGTGAGGAGTTGGGAGGAAAGGATGTTGGATGAGTGCTTTGGCTGTACAGGGATCATAGAATCATTTGATTGGAAAAGACCTTGAAGATCATTGAGTCCAACCATACCTGTCCACCACTAAACCACGTCCCTAAGAACCTCGTCCACCTGTCTTTTAAATACCTCCAGGGATGGGGACTCGACCACTTCCCTGGGCAGCCCATTCCAGTGCCTGACAACCCTTTCAGTGAAAAAATTTTTCCTAATATCCAATCTAAACCTCCCCTGCTGCAACTTGAGACCATTTCCTCTTGTCCTATCCCTTGTTACTTGGGAGAAGAGACCAACACCCACCTCACTACACCCTCCTTCCAGGTGTAGAGGGCAGTAAAGTCTCTTCTCAGCCTCCTCTTTTCCAGGCTAAACAACCCCAGTTCCCTCAGCTGCTCCCCATCAGACTTGTGCTCCAGACCCCTCACCGGCTTCGTTGCCCTTCTCTGGACATGTTCCAGCACCTCAATGTCCTTCTTGTAGTGAGGGTCCCAACACTGAACACAGGATTCGAGGTGCGGCCTCACCAGTGCAGAGTACAGGGGAACGATCACTTCCCTGATCCTGCTGCCCACACTATTTCTTGTACAAACCAGGATGCCATTGGCCTCTTGGCCACCTGGGCACACTGCTGGCTCTTATTCAGCTGGCTGTCAACCAACACCCCCAGGTCCTTTTCCACTGGCCAGCTTTCCAGCCACTCTTCCCCAAGCCTGCAGTGTTGCATGGGGTTGTTGTGACCCAAGTGCAGGACCCAGCACTGAGCTTTGTTGAACCGCAAAAGTTGGCCTCAGTCCATCAATCCATCAATCCAGCCTGTTCAGGTCCCTCTGCAGAGCCTTCCTACCCTCGAGCAGATCAACACTTCCACCCAGCTTAGTGCCACCTGCAAACTTGCTCAGAGTGCACTCAATCCCTTTGTCCAGGTCATTGATAAAGGTGTTGAACAGAACTGGCCCCAACACTGAGCCTGGGGAACACCACTTGTGACTGGCCTCCAGCTGGATTTAACTCCATTCACCACCACCTTTTGGGCTTGGCCATCCATCCATTCTTTACCCAGAAAAGAGTATGCCTGTCCAGGCCACAGGCAGCCAATTTCTCAAGCAGAATGCTGTGAGCAATGGTGTCAAAGGCTTTACTAAAGTCCAGGGACACCACATCCCCAGCCTTTCCCTTGTCCACTAAGTGGGTCACCTAGTCATAGAAAGAGATCAGGTTGGTCAAGCAGGATCTGCCTTTCATAAACCCATGCTGGGCATGTTCTTCCATTTGTTCTGTATGTGTCACGTGGTGGCACACAAGATGATCTGCTCCATGACCTTCCCCAGCACTGAAGTCAGGCTGACAGGACTGTAGTTCCCCGGATCCTCCCTCCAGCCCTTCTTGTAGATGGGCATCACATTTGCTAACCTGCAGTCAAGTGGAACTTCTCCAGTCATCCAGGACTGCTGATAGATGGTGGAAAGGGGCTTGGTGAGCACCTCTGCCAGCTCCCTCAGTACCTTTCGGTGGATCCCATCCGGCCCCATAGACTTTTGTGTGTCTAATCGGCCAAGCAGGTCACTAATCATTTCCTCCTGGATCATGGGACCTTTGTTCTGCTCCCAATCCCTGCCTTCTGGCTCAGGGAGCTGGGTACCCCAGATGACTTGGATGGTCCTGGAGCTCCTGGAAGAGAAGTAGGTATGTGCTTCTTGGGGGTATATACCGCTTGCTGGCTGAGTTAGAAAGGAATTAGATGTTCTTTATTACTGTATGTTAGCAGGAAAGAGTGTGTTTTGCTGTGTTTGATATGAAATGGGGCAGCAGCAACTGCCACAGCAGCGTGTCTTGCCCTTGCTTTGCCCCACAGTGGGGTGTCTGAGAGTGGCCCCACAAATAAGTCTGGAGTTGGGTCTCAGTGCCGTGAGAGCTGCCCATGGTGTGTGGGGTATAGGGAATGCTTGGCTGGGATAGGGATGGGAAGGCTGCCGAGCTTTTGCAGAGTGCTTGCTCCTCCTGTAGCCACAGCCCCTGTGCAGTGGGGGTGTGGAGCTGTTCCCCCCCCGTGCCCTGAGTGCCACCTTTATCCAGGAGGGTTAGGTGGATAGACCCCTCCTCTTTACTGGAAACATCCATGTGCTGCCACATCTTTCGGCTTTACGCCAAAGCACACAAAACCCAAAAAAGCTCCAGCATCCAGAGCAAACCTGCAGCATGAGGCATGGCATGGCTGGGCTGACACCTCATCAGAAAAACGCTGTTTTCTTCATGCCAGGCTGACCTGGGCCATCCCCTGACCTCGGTTACCTTTGTAATTTCATGAGCTTTTGGTTTTTTGTTTGTTTTTGGGTTTTTTTTGTGTGTGTGTGGGTTTCTTTGCATAATAATCACACAGTGATGTTCCAATAACTTCGACTGTGGAGTGAATCCTGTGCAAGTGCTGATGAGTACATTAATAGTTAGCCTGACCCTGAGCCGTTATACACGCAACCATCCCACAGCAGTGAGATGTTTGTGTCAGTGAAACCAGGCTGGATGGAGGGAGATTCAGTTTCTTTAAGTGCTGCTGTTAATTAGGCATGTGGAGGATGGTAAACATCCTTGGGAAAAGACCGACTGCTTCAGTATGCCTTTGGGTGGCTGATGTGGCATTTCCTGAGTGGTTGTGGATTCGCTTTTGGATGTGCCATAGGCACTTACCCCAGCGTAGCTCTTGTCATTGGCTCATATCTTGCAGTAAGCATTGGGAAAAGGTGATGGTTGATGCAACTTTTCCTGTGGCTGCTCTCTGAGCTCTCACTACCATAGTTTGAAACTCAGGGCTGAGGACAGTGCTGTCTCCATGTTGCAGGCAGCTTAGGGCCAGCTCCTCATGCCTGACCGCTTGTGAAGAATGTGCATGGCAAAAAAAGCTAAGGGAGCACTTTTGAACAAGGTGAGGGTACTTGTGTACCGTGCTCCTGTAGGTGCTTAAGCACAGGTTTGAAGTGATTCAAAAAAGCTCCTCTTAGCATTTAAATAAATGTACAGGCTGGAACGCTTAACACGGAAAATTCTTGCAGATGGTGATGGTGAGAATGGCATTGCAGAGAGCTGCAGCTTCCCTCCAGCACATGCAAGTATCAGTATTTCAGCTGCTAGAAAATATTGCCTTTAATTCTTTTTTTGCTATGAAA
Source organism: Gorsachius magnificus (assembly GCA_034008185.1). Lineage (NCBI taxonomy): Eukaryota > Metazoa > Chordata > Aves > Pelecaniformes > Ardeidae > Gorsachius > Gorsachius magnificus. Next base: position 33,962,921 of record CM067084.1, read on the forward strand.
TTTTAACTGAAAAGGAAAGAATAATGTTCCTCTATCTATGTGGTCAAACAATTAACCCCTTCTTATCTGGGTTACCTCTACACGTAAAGTGCTTATGTGACAGGTGAATAGGATGTGCTTTCAGACTGACTGCCAACAAGTTTCTTGCGCTAGACATCCAAACACTACCGAAGTGACAAAATGTTCCAGATGCGTCGTACGTATGCATACGTGTGCTACAAAGGCTGCTAATATCAGAGCAGTTCAATCAGTGAAATATGTTGGCATAGGAATGCTTAGTATCTTTCTAAGAGACTCATTTCCATAGTGCTGTGTGTCGCTCCAGAAACTTTTTATGCACTAGATAGTTTTTAAAAAACAAGAATTAATTGCTTGGCTTGAAATGTAGTGGAATAACTCAAGCGAACTAGGCTTTTAAATGTGACATAAATCAATGGGAGCCCTAACTCGGGATTTTCTGCAAGCAAGAAACAATCAATGCACTTGGAAGGGTTGTTTTCAAAAAGCACCTTTCTTTAAACTCTTAGAAAAGCATCCATGGCAAAACTGGAGTTTGGGGTTTTTTTTAAATTTATTTTTGTCTTGCTCTTTCTATCATGCTTTCACTGAAGGTCTGTGGTGTGGGTGTTTCCAGAATGACTACCTAGTGACTATTCTGGTTTGATGCTGTGGCTTGTGGAGAGTGGGTTTAAAGCAGCAAATGCTTACCCAATTAACTCTGGCTTTCTGGGGCAAAAACCTGCAGCTCTTTGTCGTGTGCTTGCCAGTTCCGCAGTGTAAGGCATGGTTTCACTTCACAGGGGTTAGCTGGCTGGGAATATGGTACTGGAGCCTTCTGCAACCAGGGTGAGCTGGCTGGGAATATGGTACTGGAACCTTCTGCAACCAGGGTGCAAGGGCTTCCCAGCCAGTCCCCGGGTGCCCCACCACCAGCAATGCAAGTCTGCATCTCAGCAGCACACTCTAGCCAGAGCATGAGGTGGCTTGGGGCAAAGCTTCCCCAAATGGTTGTCTGAATATTAACTGGCCTTTGTGCTGCCAAGCGGTGCTGCTCCCCAGGCTGTGCAGCTGACAGTGGCTGTTGCTGCCTGGGTCAGGCTGCTGCTGGGTAGTAGGGTGGGTAGGGTGATCTGAGCGTGTTTGCCTCAAAATGGTGCAGGGTGGGTGCCTCTCTTGCAGATGCTGTGTAAGGAAGTGTTGGGGATTACAGTGATTTTATTGAGTCGCTCATGGAGGGAATTATTTTGCGATGTATCTGGATACAATTTGACTGGCAGCGTGAACCTCTTCTTGCAACCTGGTGGCTGCTTGGAGAAGTCTGCAGTGATTGAGGCCTCCAAAGACATCCAGTTCTGTGCCAGATCTTACAGGGAGGCCACAAAATAGTTCTTCTCTCTCCTTTCTAGTCACAAGGCAATAGCTTTTATCTTGAGTTGTGCTTTTACCCTGAGTTGTGCTTTTACCCTGAGTTGTGCTTTTACCCTTTGAGGCATCTTGATGTTGTAGGGGATCACTGTGTGTAAGCAAGGTTGGTAAAACCCCAGTTTCTGTGCTTATGTACGGATAGGCTATATGCTTTCTCCAAGGAACTGAAGCTTTCCAATTCCAGGATGCTTTCCCCGCCTTCCCTGGGTTTGAAGTGAACGCAGGGAGCACTGGCAATCCAAGCACCCATTCTCTGCTTTGAGCAGCACAGGCAAATCCTATATGCATGAGATAAAATTAAATCTGTGCTGTCGTGGCTGGACAGTAACAACGGTGAATTCAGCACATCATCCCTCCTGTGCAGGCTGATGATGTTTACATGTAGTCATTACCCATATCGGGGAGCTGGGCTGCTTGGCATTACTGCAATTTGTAAATGGCTTCATTTAGATGTCACCAATGAACTAATTTATGGAAGCTGTAATTAGTGATGATGGGACTGCAGGTGGAAAGCAGTGAGTGGTGACATTACTTAGTGACTTCATGAGGGATTTTGAGTGTCCAGCAGCCTGCTGCTGCACGTAAGGGAAGAATGACAGCAAATGAGGGAAAGCAAACCAACCAAACAAAAGAACTCCAAACAACAATAAAACACCAAAAAAAAATGGAAATACATCTGGGAAGATGAAGGGAAAATTAAAATCTTCTCAGTGATGGATAAGCTGATTTTAGGTTGCCATTTTCAAGCAGGGAATCATGATGTAGCCATGCACATCCTGTCACAAATGTACTGAGTCAAATAACTTCCCGGTGGTACCCATGTTCGTTATTCCCTTGAGGATGCCGGTTGATGTCTGGAAAAGAAGGCTCTCGTGGGAAGGTGCGTGCTCTAAGCACTCCTTGCCAGCCTGATCTAAAATGCCCCAGGGGTTATGGCCTGGCCTGAGCACCCCTAATAAAGAAATGATGTGTGTGAAGCAAGGGACAGGGATTAGCCTGGCTTTAAAAGCAGGCCTTAAAAATGATTGCTCACTCCGCGGGTTTTAGTTTCCACTCCCCCAGGTGCCTGCCCCCTCGTACCTGTAGTTCTGTGTGCTGTGGGTGGTGTCATTGCTGCGTGGCAGAGTACAGGAAAATGCTCAGCTACAATGAAAATGGGGGGGAGGGGGGAGGGAAGTACACCACCGTGCTAGCTGATCCTCACCGGAGGATATATTCAAAGGGAGGTACTTACTCGCACGTGGGCGCCGAGTCAGAGCCCTGCAGAGACGTCATTTCATGGTTGTTGCACAGCGTCTGTTACAAGCTGTTGGATCTGGTCCTTGCTTGTGCTGCTGCACAATGCAGGGAAAACTCCCCAAAAATGAATAAAATGGAGCAGAACTGCAACCATCAGCTGCCAGTGGGGAGCTTTTTCAGCTTCCTAAGGTCATGTAAACTGAGTTTCTACCTTGTGAGTTGAGGTTCCTGCGACCTCCATAGAAATATGTAAGAAATAGCTCTGTGTAGTGAGATAAGCCAGCCTCAGGGCATGAGGTGGAAACTGCCCAAAGGCTGTGTTCTGGGCTACTTGTGCGACTTGGCTCCTTATGCCTGTTGCAAGAGTAATGTGGTGAATACCAAGACTGTGCGCACAGGAGTGGTGGGAAGAAGCCTTCTATAAAAAGTGATTGTGCAGTTGCTGAAGTTGCTATGTTTTTGTTTTTGTTTTTTTTAAATTTTTCTGTGGTCTCATCCTGGTGGCCTCTAATGAAGTCTTGCAATAGCCACAGTGGGGGGAAATGTGACAGTTTGAACAAATGATTGCTAGCAACATGTTCTTGGCACTAAGTGAAATAAAAGGAGTGCCTAAAAGAGAGTAAGGGAAGTATCTTGAGGGGGTTTGAGGCAGAGGTGTTATTTTACATGAAGGTCATCCACCATAAACCATCAATCGCAAGCAACAGTTGGCCAGCTTCATAAGCTGTATCTTTGTGCGAAGGGAAGGTATCGCAACACAAGTCTGTGATGGGAAACTTGCACGGGACGGGCCTGATGGAGGAAGGGAATCAAGCACAACAGGTATTCTTTTATCTGGGAGGATGGGACTATCTTAATGGCAAAGGTCTACTTTCTGGAGATCTTTCTGCTCTTTGGGTCTGTGTCATTTGGCATTGCTGATGACTCTTGCTGTGTCAGCTGGAGTCAGCAGATTTCCTGTGCTTACGCCATTCTTGGCCCCCATTAGCAGGGTGGTGCGTCCGTGGGTTGGGCTGTGTTATGTTGCTCTTCTGGCATAACGGGGCTGAAAAAGCAGAACGCTTCTACAAAGCTTGAGAAGTGCATCTGTAGCCTCCTGACCACTGAGTTTGGCTGAGGAAGGTGATTCCTAAGCTGGCCCTGCAGTCACAAGCTTGGTAATTTCCTCTGTTCTTGCATGTTAAATCAGCAATTTTTTTTCATAATGCTCCATTCCCTGGACTCTTGTGATTAAGACTGAAATTGCTTTTCTGTTCAATTAAAGAAATACCTTTTAAGTAAAAATGGTAGAAAGAACAGAATGAAATAACTGTATCAGTCTTTTCAGGTTAATTAGGGGAAATTTCTGAGCTACCCCCAATATTTAATGCAGAGTGAAAATAATTAAATATTTTTCAATTAAATATTGAAATGCAACTCTCTGATTCTTTAAATCAAATTTCATACTTAGTTTTCCTACACAAGTATGAAAAGTCATGTCTTTGATCAGTTAAAAATTAAATCAGCATCTGTCTAAAATGTTACTTTATCTCACAAGAAACCAAGAAGACTTTTTATTTATTTTGCAAAATAATTATTAACTTTAAGAGAATTCCTCAACCAGTTCTTCTGTTAGTAGCTGTGATTCAAGGCTAGGCATGGGACTCAACACTGTAGAATGACCCCCAAACCTGATTTAAATTGTGAAAATCATGCTTAATGGGGAGTTGATATGATTTAATCATGTGTTGACTAATAAAAACCCAGTATTTGTGCTGCTTAGGCTGTCTAAGAGCTGCAAATTCTTAAAAAGGAAGCAATGCATGGAGTAGCCACAAAAGGGAGCAAAACCTGATGCAGTAACCAAAAGAAGCAACGCTGATCCCTCGCAAAGCCCCATCCTTGGAGGCAAGTGAGCAGCAGTGGTGGTTTGCAAGCTGGCATTGCTGAGTCTGTGTCCTGTCAGAGAGCTAGAGCGAGCCCAGCACAGGTGTAATCGGTTTAGTATTCCCCTTGGGTTGTTATAAACAAAATCAATATGTACTAATGACTGCAGCAATAAATTTTATCATGCTTCATATGGTAACATTCTGCACTTACCCTGTTGTTGGTTTGACAGAGAGCAATAGAGTTTAGCCTTTTAAAGTTGTAAATTACTATGAAAATGCTGAGCCTCATAGTAAAATACATTCATGGATGATTTTAAGCTTAGGGAATATTGGTAATACTTTCACTAAGCATACTATTAAAATAAATAAATAGTATTTATTGCTTGGTTTCCCAGCTGCAGCTGGGTGAAGAAACATAGCATGCATGCTTATCATGCTACTTGTGGTTTCATAATGTTTATCTAAAATTGATTCTCAAAGAAGCCATCTGAGAAGCTTATTTTTTCACATATCTGTCCAAAAAAATCTTCCTCCAGAACAGATTTCTAACAAGTAAAATCTTGATTTTTTTTTTTAGTACTGTTTAGTTTAGGAGCCCCTTTTCTATTAAGAAATTTCCTCTTGCCTTTTTTTTTGTATGATAGCAGATAAACATTTGGAAGCTGGATTAAATGTTTCAGCCCCAAATGAAACTTTTGAGAATTTTTGCTCATATTATATGCCAAACTTCAACACTCAACACTTTCTTCTGAATAGAAATGGAGTGCTGAAATTACAGGAGTCTCCTACAAAGGAGAAATACAGGGTTTTTTTTCTACATGTCTGCTACCAAATCTTTTTCTCTCTTAAACGTTGGAGCCTATAAGGAGGCAGAAAATCCAGGTGCTTTGAATTATACACTTATTGAAGTCCATCCACCTGAGAACTCCCAAGAGTCAGTTTTGGATAGCTCTTAATTGTATTGCAGTCACCTTTACAGACTTCACTGGGCTGTGCGCCCCTGTTGGCCCTCTTAAGACACAGGTGTATATAATGGCTCTGGAAAGGATCTAGGTAAAGTACAAGAGAAAAGAAAGGTAATTGCTGTTTTTCAATATTTAAGTTAATTTTTTCAAAAGCATAACCGGTTGTAATCCGGTTGCCTCTGTATAGACACGTAGCACTGTTTGAGATGCCTGCTGCTATCTGAGTCATCCTCATGGAGGGGCAGATCCATCTGAGCAACCCCCTGTGACAGGCTCAGCTCTGGGCCTGGCATCAGTTTTAGAAGTTTTCCTAAAACTCAGATGTTACACTCCTAATGCAACTTGGGGAGAGTTGTCTGCATCTGAATAATCTGGGCTTTCTGCACCTGAGGGCAAATGAGATCCACTCCCTGCGTCTGCTTCTCCACTATAATAATTTCTCATTGATCTGGAAATAAAGCAAGCCGCCAGAAGCCACAGTCCGAGTGTGTATTATAGCTGAGAATAAATCAAACCTGCCATAGCATTGGCAAAGATCAAACCTGCCCTGCTGGCTTGAATTCTGTGCAGTATGGCAGCACAGCATTTGGTCAAAGAAGGCAAAAACGAGGGCAGATTAATTCTTTGGCAGCTGCATCTTTGTGTAGGGAAGGGGGGAAGTCCTGACTTGCTGCAGTGCTTCACAGCCAGCTATGTGCTAGAGTTTGTCTCTGCAAAGCCACACTTGCGCTACCCAAATGCAGGAAGTTTGCTATTGCAGAGGGATCCTTTCTGCATTTCCTCACCACATGTGATAAAAGGAGTCTGTTGCCACTGTCCCATCCTGTGAGGACCTCTGTGGTGCTCAGCAGTGAACCTTTTGGATTTGAGTCCATCCACCCTGGAGAAGACGGTCATGAGGTTGTGGTAGAGCAGAGCTAGCAGCATCACATTTGAAGGGCTACTTATTGCGAACACTGCAAACAGCTGAAGGCCGACATCTGGGTTGCAATGCTCTGAGTTTTTTCAAGTTAAGTTCACTGGTATAGAGAAGACCAAACATGTAGACACTAAAATTTAAGTCCATTTTGTCTTATGGTGTCTTGACTCTGAAATAATTCCTAACTTAGTGGTTGTTCCATGCTCCAGTATCCCAGAAGAGCAGCAGTTCATCAGTACTACTTATTCTGCCCTCCTCCTCCTTGTTCCTTTTGGGTGCTCTGCTTGAGAGGTGCTGCTGCCCCTGGCCTATTTCCAGGTACTAGCTAGTGGTATTTCTGGGAAGGCTATGGGATTTTTCCCTTAATATGTGCATTGCTGCATTAGGCAGTGGGTGCCATATCAGATAGCAGATCTGATTCTCCAGGATGATCTCAATATTTTCCAAAGAGAACAAGTTCATGTACCCATTTGCACAAAAGCTGTTCTTTCTTTCTGGGTTGTCTCAACCTAAAATGAACAATATTTGCAATTGAAAGAGCTACATCTGCAGAGGAGTAAAAAAAAAAAACCCTGTTGAAAGCACCACTATCCTGAAAGGAAACATAACAGTGGCCCTGTACCATACACTTGTCTTAATGGCAAATCTCTCTAATGCTGCAGCTCCTGAGCTTGGGAATGTGAGGGCAGAAAGGGCGTAATGTATGCAGCTGGACAAACATCAGATTTGCACAAATCCAGGCTCTGCTCTCGGCCTTTCCCCCTGTCCAGGGCTGCACTGCAGTGAGATGCTTTGTTCTTTGGACTTGTTGGGGGGAACCAGGGCAAAGAGGTGCTGGGGGTGCCTGCCCTTGACAAAATCTACCCTGCTATCCCTTTCTGGGGATGTGAACTTGGCCTCAAACAAGCCTCAGGGAGGGAAATGGGCAGCATGATTGCAGATGCCTTCTGCTTAGGGCAGAGCCTGCTTCTTCCTAAAATATGTCCCCTGCTTCCATCACCGGACTGCTGAGCCCCTGTTGGCATATGAGCCTAAACGTGCTATCAATGACAGGCTGGGGCTTTTCTTTGAGCTGGAGCTGGAGGTGCATAATTTCGGTTTTGGGGATGGGGGCAGTCTCAGTGCTGTGTTTTACACTGTATAATATGTGCTGACATCTCAGCACTGCCCTTGAGCTGGGCTTTGCTGTTCCACATGCAAATGGACCACATGTAGCAGGATGGTGACTTTTTACAGCTCCATAGGCAAGCTGTCAATTTTCCACACACGCTGAGGCTCAAGAGAGTCAAATATTGGTCAGTGTGGTGGCAGAGAAGCATCCCTTGCCAGATTGCAATGGCTAGCTGGGTCAGGCTGGTGCAGCTAGGCTCCTCAGGGTGCTCAGGCAGAGCATGAAGCTCCTCCACTTCTGCTGGTCTGTAGCTGTGGGATTTCCTGAGCCACAGGCAGCATCCCTGTCTTTCCTAACCTGAGAAGGATTTTTCTTCCATTAATTTCTCAAATTCCCAGAAAGGTTTTGGCATCTGTAGTATCCTGTGGCTCAGCTGCACAGCTCAACCATACATCTTGTAAAGAAGTACTTCTTTTGGTCTGCTCTTGAACTTAATGGGTTTTTTTACTTCATTTGATGGCCTTGAGTTTTTGCATCAGAAAGTGCTGAGCAGTCATTCCCTACACCCTTCTCCATGCTGCTCATGGTTTTATAGACGTCTACCATATTGTATTTTCCAGGCTGGCACCCTATTCTTTTTAAGTCCCTCTCTACATAGAAGCCATTTCATTCCTTTAACCGTTTTTGATGCCCTTTTTTATTCCTTGTCCAGATCTACTGTGATTTTTTGGCATGTGAGGCAAGTTCTGCTTGCAGTATTCAAGGCGCCATGGATTTGTATGGTAATACCAGGACATTTCCTCTTTCATTCTCTGGCACTGTCAAACTGGGAGGACAGTGCGATTAAATAAAATGGTGCTGCAGGGTGTTAATGGGTTGGCCGCAATCCCAGGCTGTAACTTGCAGTGTCCCCTGCTCCAAGGTACATTTTCTTGTATCAGAGTTCAGCCATTTTGGAGTACCCAGCCATGGGGCAGACCATGCCCAGGAGCCCAGCAGATTTCTTGGCATCATGTTTCGGAATCAGCAAAAATGTTCCTCTACTTTTCACATGTAAAATTAGGACAAGCAGCTGTTCCCTACTACTCAGCGGACTGAGTGGAGAAAAGAGCTGCTGTGTGGGTGCATAAACCAGAAACGTCATCTATCCTGCCACTTTCTGCCTGTCCGCACTGTAAGGGCCGGAGTGGCGTTTCCCCAGGAGGCAGCAAGCAGCTTGCATCTGCACGCTTGTCCCCTGCCTCCCAAACTCGCCACCCTGCAGCTGCATCAAGACAAAGGCAAATTGCCATCTTCCACCCTGCTTCTTCAGCTAAAAATGTCCTTTGCTGGTCCTGTGTCAGCCCTGCTATACTTCATGCTGAAGAACTGCATTGAGAAGGGACAGGATCAGACAGCATATTACATCTCTAGTTTGTCAACTGTCTCAAGGCTGTCTGCAAAAATTAGTGTAATATCATAACTTGTCTGTATATGTGTATAGCATTACATCCCACAAAACAATAAATTGCATTTGCGTTAGGATATGAAGCTGCTGGCAATGCCTATGTTAATTTTCCACGGTTTATTAAGAAAATCATAACAATGCACGCTATTTATGCGGGATGTATTCAGAGATTTATCTCCCTAGTAATGTATTAAATTAGAATGGTGACATTAGAGACATAGATTAATGTATTAGCATTTCTACTGTAGCTTAGAGTCAGGATTATATCACAAAAGGAATTAGTTTTGTGGTCTCTTCACAGATCCATTTTCGGGGCTGTCCTTCACGGGCTCATTGTCAATCACAGTCACCTGGATAGATTCATGTTTGTGTCACTTTTCTTCTTGATATGCTCTTTGCTATAAACAATGGGACACTGGGAATTTGAACGCTTAGCAGGGTCTGGGAAAATAACTTGTTCTACTGCTTTAATCCTTGCTTTTGGGAGTTACTTGCCCAATAGTTCATCTTTCTTCCATGCTGTTACAATAATCCTGATAGTGATGCCATAGGACATTGCAAAGGCCACATCCTCCCACTATGACTGTCGTTCACTGAATACATGTGAGAGAGCAAAAAGCTTATTTTCTGAACAAAGATTGGAGCAATTTGCCTCTCATATTTGAATACTTACATTACCTGTGATCTCAGTAAATAAACTGCACTTTTAAAGGTGTCCCCTGGTGTTGTAAAATGATGTCGAGAGGAACTGTGTGCCTTCTGGACTAGTTGTAAGATAGGCTGCAAAGTAAGCACTTCGAGATTACCTCTTGTCTGATTTGTTTCTAGAAAACCAGGAGACATTTCCCACAGTGTTGGTCCCGACACAGTTTTGCAGTTTTGATGTAGGGAGTAACGCCCTGACAAAGCGCTTCAAAGTGCACTGCATGAGTTGAGGGTTGAGGTTTCAGTTCAGTTTTCACATCATAAGCTGGGACAGAAAGTGAAATTTGGTCCTTTGAAGAGAAACAGTGAGGGAAATCCACATGTGCTCTCCCTTTCCGGTCTGCCCTCAGAGAATAGACAGCATCCTCCAAAAATTAGTCTGAGATCAGGGAAACCTCTACAGCTGCTGTTTGGTTACCACATGGGTAAAAAATTTTGTCTGCTCTTGTTGCAAGACAAACTCAAATTGCTCATTTCCATCACTAAGCGCTGGTCCCAGAAAATTGACTTTTCTTTAGTACCAGCTGAACTCTGCAAAAGTGCCCTTCTCCCTTCCTCTGTGCTCTCCCTGGGGAGATCGGAGCAAGGCTGGTAGGCTAAACTGAGAGCCAGAAAAATCTCCCAGGCTTTTCTGCATATGTGTCTGTGGCCTTTCCTGTCATTTTCTGGGCACCTTAGCTGTTCTGAATAAAAAGATGTTGAGGCAATGACTGTCCTTTGCAATGTTTGCCCTGCGCTGATAGCAGCAATGCCCAGCTGCTATCCACAGAGTCCCCCATAGCAAAAATAATATGAATTTAAATGAGATTACTTCTTTCTCTGTTGGTTTTTTTTTTCTTCACGATAAAATGCTGCCAGTGAGAAAGGATCTGATGGAAGTAGGAGATGAATGATTTGCCTTTAAAGCTCTGTGGCATTTTTTTGATTCTGTAATTTCAATGCAATTTTGAATGTTTAAATTACAAGAGAAATGAATGAGTATCTTAGGCATCACTAGGATTTTTCTTTCCTCCATCTATTTTCCAACCCAGTCCAATTAAACCAGACTAATCATATGGAAAATTTCAGAATCCCTTCTTCAAAATCATAATATCTATTAGGAAAATATTCTTGATCATCTAGTGTATTCTCTCCTAAGTCACTTAATATTCCGGCGATGCTTCACCCACAGAAATTTTGCTTTCAGTGGAATTCTATAGGAATGTGAAAAATTAGTAAGCAATTAGTAAATATTATTGTGTGTTCTGGAAAGATTAGTAGGTGCCTTAGATTTAAAGACAATCAGAGCTCCTTTTTTTTTTTAAGGGGGAAAACATTGACATAAAAATGTTGATCCCCTGTTGGCCTTCTTCAGGTGCGAATGCTCATGTACGGATTGTTCATGTGTGTGCTGGGTTGACCCTGGCTGGATGCCAGGTGCCCACCAGGTGATGGGCTTGGCCTTGGAACTGGCTGGCCCTGGCTCTATCAGACATAGGGGAAGTGTCTAGAAGCTCCTCACAGAAGCCACCCCTCTAGCCCTGCCGCTACCAAAACCTGGCTGTGCAAACCCAATACAATATGTCTTTATAATTTCAGCATCTGTCATTCCTAAACCAGCCATTTTAAAAAAAAGTCAACAAAAATTCTCCCAACAACTCATGATTTCCTGGAATTTTTCAGCCTTGCAGAGATGCCAGTCTCATTTCCATAGTAATGCATTTTAGGGGTTGCAAAATAACAACACAAAGAGCAAGTTGCGCGTTTGCTTGTGCTAGCTCTTGTTTCCAGGTCTTGATGCACCACCATCTGCATCTGCTCTGACAAATAAACAAATTCCTCGCTGGTGAGGCTGTTGAGGGTGTTCCGGTGCTGTGGTTTGCTCAGTCAGGTGAGATGTGTTCGCCGCTTGGACGTGAAGCATGCAAAAATTGCTGCAAGTGCTGTTTTGTACAGGTTTGGGCTCAGTTCCCTCAAGCTCTCTGCCCTTGCAGTGCCCACAGAGGCTTTTGAGAGAGCTTGGGGCTCATTTGCATTGCACTTTCTTCTCCGCTGCTGTTGAGAACTGCCAGTTTTCTGGACATGGATGGATACCAGCAGCACCTGAAGAGATGGAAAAAGGAAATGCAGCCTTCAGAGGGCTTGCCCTAGGTACCGGACCTTGGAGAGGAAGCGCAGGCATTGCTGCAGTAACTTTGGCAATGGTAGGAGATGTTGTTTATAATGGTATTCAGCATTGCAGGAAACTTCAAACTGAGAGCAGGTATTTAGAGCTTTTCTGAGGTCCTGTGATTTCACTCTTTGCTCTCTGCCTGAAGCTGATTCTTTGGAAAAGTTGAAGATTAAAATTATTCAACCATTTTTTAGAAACATGGCTAAGAAAAATAGGAAATCTGTTCCCTCCCCCCTTTTCTGCCCCCCCTTCTTGGTGAACCCAACTATATAATGGGAATTTTCATTTTTTAAAAAATCAGAGAAACCTCTAACTGTCATTTACCTGCCTGTCATTTGATCTCTCTTTGGCAAGGCGAGATGGCCTTAGGGTGAGAGTAAATGTTTCTTATAGCCATTACGAGATTTCTTTTCATACTATGCAGTGCTAGTCTTTGTGTAAGGGGGTTTTGGGCTCAGGGCCTGCAATGAATGAAGATGCCGAAAATGAGCGACTGGCAATATGAAAGGGCGCCCTTGCGTTAAACATCCTCGGTACAGCAAGGGGCAGTGGGCAGCAGTGTGTGCCCCGAGTGTGGCAGCTTGGTGTAAGCCATGATCTTCCCCCCATCTGTCAGTATTGTGGGACCGTATCACACCTGGTCACCATCATTTGACATCACTCATGCTCATCTCCAAGCTCTGTGATGTATTTCTGAACACACAGTGATTATTCAGGTGCTCTCTTCGGCCTCAGTAAGCGGTGAAGCTGCAGTTGGCAATACATGCAAAGCCACATGCTCCATCACCCAGAGTGAGCCTGGTATCTTGCTGACTGCAAGAGCTATTAGGCTTCTTCATAGGTTAATTCATGGCTTTGCAGGATCATTTCTTCTGGTGTTTGTCTGTAACCACACAACTTGCAAAGGAGGTGACCACTGCTGACCTGCAGGCTCGAATGTCCCAGGCTGCCATCTCATGACACCCCTGAGTGACAGCCTGGGACAGCATCCTTCCCAGGCTGCATCCTTCCATGTAGTCAGATGAGATGACAGCCGTAAGCCAAACAGCACATGTTGATGATCCTTTTTTTTTTTCACTCCGTGCTTTCTCCCTTTGCCTTGAAAAATACATGGCTCTGTTCCCATATGCCTCAAAGTGTTCAAACATGATTGAGACATTCTTTTGGAAGACTTGTCAACCTTACATCTCCATAAATTACTGCTGGTTTCATCGCTTATCTCTTTTGGCTAAATTTCTCAGATTTTTCAAAGGTACGTGCTTGACTAGTTGGTTTGCAATTTAAATGGGTCTTACTTTAACTTAAATATCAGCAGACTCGTGTGGGTTTATTCAGTGTGTATGAAATGATGATCAAGCCAACACATCAAGCAGCTCATCCCAGACAGTCAGTGCTCCCCGCTGAGGGGTTATCTGATCTGCATTAGTTCACGTTTGTGTTTTATTTTTTCTGCGTCAGATAAATTAGTTGATCAAAAATGCTGATTCATCTTTGTCTTTATTTTTCCTCATGCTGTAGAAGATTCTGATTCAATGTAAATGGGATTTTTAGTTTAGCTGGAGAGAACCAGGGAAAATTATGTGTTGATTTATCCCTGCATTGGATAGTGCTGGTAAAACAAGCCTGAGTTATCAACATTAACTCATAATTTTTGGATGCCTGACTCAGCACACCAAAGAGACCCTTATCATAGGTGCCCCTAAGTTTGGGCCCTCTGAGTTGGCATTCATATTTGATGATGCTGTAATTCCTAATTCCTGTATGAATTAGGAATTTGCTTTTGAAATCTGGCATCAACCAGAAGTCAAAAATTCGTTACTTTGAGCAGACGTTACTTGCAGACCAAGGACCCCAGTAATGCTGGTGAGAGTAGCGCAGAAAGAGGGTCAAAAATGACAAGACTATAATAGGCTAAAATGTAATCTAGTTTAGAGGAAATCTTTGGGGTTTTTCTCTATCCAGAAGCAGACTGAGCTTTCTATAAAGTTTGTGTCTTTATTTACATCTCGTCAGGCAACAAACGCTGACCTACACTGCCACGCAGTCTAAGGGAGCAAGCATGAGTCTTGCTCATGAGGCAGGGCAAGAAAGCAAAGCAAATTGATTGACTCTGCTGGCTCTGCGTGTGATCTTCTGAATGGGAAGTTGTTGTCTTTTTGAACTCTTGGGTGGTGTAAGAGCATAAAACCCTCAGGCTCAGAGCTTATTTAGGATGGGTTTCTGATACAAGCATAAACAACCTAAAGATCACACAAGTCAAATGCGTATTCCTGAAGAGACTTAGGATAAGCCCAGATAATGTCAGGGCTGTTGTGTGTCATGTGCACAAGGTGTGTGATTAAAACTGTAGATAAGGCTGGTAAAGCTTAGATCTAAAGTGGTGTATCTGTAGCAGCAAGCGGAGGACTCTGTGCATAGTTCTGCTTGGCAGCTGCAAGATAGATGGAGAGTTTACCATGCTTAAGGGACCTATGAACATAATGTTTATTTTTTGAGGTTTGAGCGGTGCCTGATGTTCATCAGCAGGAAAACCTCATTGTTAAAATGAGGAAACTATTTCAGGCTACTGGTTCTGACCTTTTGAGTTGGCATGAATAAAAACCAGGTTAATGAAATGCGTTGCTCCACTAGCAAGTCAGAAAAAAAACTTGTCTGCTGCTTGGAAAAACAGTAAATGCCACAGAGATTTATGCAGAGCTGTGGTGAGCCCTCTATATACAAGACACTGAATTTCTGTGGGGAAAAGAAGTCACCAGTTGGCTCTAGTGAAGCCCACGGCCCCTGATGTCTCAGGGTGACAGATAACAATAATGATTGTGACTTGCTTGCTAAGAGACATGGTCCGTTTAGTGTTCTTGCCCTTATCGCTTGCTGACTTCAAAGCCACAATTCTGAAGTGCAATCAGGAGAACTGCATTTGACATGGCATGTTGAAGAATGGCATAAATCCTCCAGTAGAAAGCACTTACATGTGTGTTGGGCTGGCCACTAGTCCTCCAGCCACCGAGGAGCACCCAGAAGGGTTGGCTGCTAATGAAAACACCTTGGAGCTGGCACTGAACTGATAAGACACTTGGGTCCCTCTTTGTGTTCTCTGGGATCACGCAAGTGTTTATAGTTTAACAACGCCACTACTTACTTGCAAGGAGCGATTTTTAAGCTCAAAATATTCATGTAAAGTGGGTATAAAATTGGCTGGGCACTTCAAAGTTAGTGCTCAGCAAAGGAAACTATTTGTTGTTAGGAATGATTGTTATTTGTTGGATTCCTTGCTCTGTGGTAGTGCCAAGGTGTTGGCTCTGCCGCTGTGCAAGCAGCTGGATGTTGCTCTAAAAGGCAACAGGAGTTGCCTGCCCTGGAGCTCACAGCCTGTGTCCGCAAGGCAGCAGCATGTGCTTTGCAACTGCTCTGCGCTTTGCAACCTACGTGCCTGCACGGCGTTGTGCAAATGGTGTGCAAATGATGCTCAATGAGCCATTTATCACCAATGTGCAAACTAAAGTCTTTGTTGCTGTTGCAACCACCTCTACACCAGTGACCACAGCCCTCTGCTAGTCTGGGGACTTGGGGAAGCTTTTTTTGCCACTATACCTCTTCTCTCTTCCTACTGCTTGTAGGAATAAAATCCCCTTGAAGGAAATAATTCTTCCATCAGACTGTAGCACTGGGGTGCAACACCAGCTATCTCCAAGGTGACACAGCAGGCTCCTGCTTTTAGCACACAGCAAGGTGTCCCAGTACTTTGGGATTGGATGGTTCATGGCTGGGACCTGGAACTGAAGAGATCTTCCTTGTCAGGCTTTAGCTCCGAGAAGGTTCTCTACAGCCCAGAAACTAAAACTGGCTTTGTAGTTACTAAATGTGCCACTATAAGGGATGGAAGGAAGAATTCAGGGGCAAATTTCAGGCTTCTTTCCCTGTGTGACTCCCCATTGTCCTCCTAAACACAGGGAAAAGAAATGCTATGGCAGGACCCTTTTTAAAAGCAAATCTGGTTGTTTCCTTTCTAACCTCACTTTCCCTGGAGTAAAGTAAAAGATATTTCTTTGGCTCAATTTGGTCTAAAATGGGCATCTAAGGTCATTAGAGATGCCCTGGGGCATTACTCCTGGCCTCCAGCTGCTGTCCAGAAACGCAAAGTTCTCCCATGGCTCCTCTGTTTCCTCTGTTGGCCCCTCATGAAAGTCTTGGCTCTGCTACAGCATCTCGAATGACACTGGGTGCCCAGGCAGTGGCACTGAATCTAACCCCGTGGCTCCCTCCAGCCCCAGCTGCTCAGAAGAACTGTGGCAATGAATAAAAGCCTCTAGATAAAATTTCATAGTGGATGACTCCTTCCTGGGGCCATCAGCGAGACTGAAAAATCAGACTTTATAATACAAAGCAATCTTCCACCTGAACTGTGGGACAGCTACTCTAGCTCCACAATATGTTATTTAAAGCCTGTTTTATAATAGAATTTGGTATTGCAGTATGTATAATTTATAATATATTAAAACCCATTTCATAATATATTTTAATCTCCGATGATGAATAGCTGGGACAGTTTTGCAGGTTCTGTAATATCACTATGGCAACATCCTTAAAAAAAAAAAAAAAGTATGAGAATTGAGACATACCAAGGACTGGTCAAGGGAAAAATAACGACACTTGTCAATTTGAATTCTTTCCTGTAGTTTATTTTCTTCTTGGAAATGGCATCTATTCTGATATTTTTGCATGTGTTTTCAAGAAATCGCTTGCGACATTACCGAAATGTTGCATCTCCTTTAACCTTTAAGGGCTCAACTTTGAAAAGATTTGTTTTCCATTGCAGTGCTAAATGACTTAGCCCATCTATGAAGATGATTAGAACTCAGCAGCTATTGGTGGACTGGAAATATAGCTTCCATCAGATTTCCAATGTTTCTCAAAAATCAAAATAGTGCTTTATGAGTCCAGCCTAACATGCTTAATTTAGAAAAATGGGAGTTGTCTGTCATACTAAATGGTTCACTTTTTTAAAAATCAGGCTGCTTGTTTTGAAGCCTACATTTTGACTAAGCCTCTAAATCGTAATTATTCTTTTCCTGTGCAGTAGTCAGCAAAGCATATTCATCATTCATTACCAAAGAAAGAAAGAAAGAAGAAATCTCATTTTGCCCTCCTTCCCAAGTGGTGGTGGTGGTGCATCTGTAAAAGGTCACTGCAGTATCTCAAAGAATTGGGATCAAAAAGCCTGAAGGTCTGTGGATCACCATTTGCTTATCAGGTGATACGCAACTCATCCATGGAAGACTTTGATTTTTGGCATATTCCCAAACTCAGGCAGTCTCTTTCTGAAGAGCAGACTTTTGAATGCCCCAGGTGTGAGGACCAAACAACCAACAGTGCAGCCTTTTGAAATATATTCCTGTTGCTGGGTGTTATTCCTAGTTTTGTGCTTTCAAGTATTGGAAAAATACTTTTCGAGGATAAAAGTTTATGGCTGTAGGTTTGTTTTCTGATTTATGTTGTCCAGCCACTGAGAGGCTCTTCTGTCAAATACATAAGAGCTCCAGGCATAAGCTCCTGGTCAACAGGGAAGACAGTGCTGGGGACTGAGCTATGTAGAAGCTCACTTGTCCTCTGTGCTTCCTATTTGGTTTTCTTAAATACCTCAGGCCTCTGCTATTCCGATTAATTCAACAAATGATTCTCTTCTCTCTTTTTTGCACAGCTGCTTTCTTGTGATCCTCAGCACAACTGATTTCCTTCACCATCCAGATTCTTCCTTTCCAGCCGGGCCTACCCCTTTCCATCACAGGTTTTCACACTCCCTGCCCTTCTCCAACTCTTACAGAGCAGACTCTCTGCCTGCTCCTTCTCCTTCATGAGCTAAAGCTCCTCCAGTGCCTTTCAGCACCCAGCTGTGTTTCGGTTGGTGGCAGGTCAAGCAAACCAAGAGCAGGTATTTGCTAGCCCTAGTCATGGCAGCTGATATGAGACTGAAGGTAAGAACATACCTAAAATGTCTGGGGACATCTGGGCATTCATTTTTTCCCCTGTTTGTCCCAAAGCAGAACACAGATGTTGACCTTTACCTTACTAATCCATCTGCTTACTCAGGCTCTCGCTTGAGGGGTGACAGAAAATGAATTTCTGCCTATAGGGCAAATTCCAGGATGTATCCATTACTGTGCCATTGACATTTGCCAGCCGATTCTTGCATTTTCAAAGTAATTTTGTTCATGTGCCCAGGGAAATTAACAGTGAACTGTTACCAGGGTTTAAAAAAGCATTTCTGGAATAAAATTTCTTTTAACTCTTCCTATTTAAGTCATTGCTTGCATAAAGCTACCGATTACAGAAGAGCAGGAATCCTTCTGAGAAACAGGAGTAGTGAACTTCAGTTCCTGTTATGACTTTTTTTGTGTTCTCTGGAACAACAGAAAGCCTCGTGCCACGGCTACCTCACCCGTGACATGGGATCACAGTCTACTAATAATGGTGGGATTTAATTTTTCCAATTACATTGCTCTTGCAACATACAGCTTTTAAACGTGCAGCTCAAATCCCATAACTAGGTATGTAAACAGCAAGGAGACAGACTTCATTTTCCGGTGAAGGAAAAACTTCCATAGCGATGTGAGCGCCAACATAAATCCCCAGCTTTGCATTGGGTCTCATGCTCAGACTAGCTACAGGCTACAGTAAGAAAAGACAACTTTATTGTGAAAATGTGTGAAAATGGAGACATCGGGTCTCTTGGCAAGCAAGCTGATGCAGGCAGGCGTCTCTCCATTTTGGATGGCAGAATGTTGGGGCTGATGGTGTTTCTTGAATGGGTTTCCTCTCTTCTCACACATACCTACATTTGAGAAATAAAACCAGCTGAAAGCAGCGTCACATAAACCTGTTTTCTTGTTCTTTATGGAAGATGAGCACTTTCTTATCCCAGGACCACTGGACCCATTCATAACTGAAACCTTTAAAGTTTATGAACTGTGAAATTAGATGACCAATAGACAGGTGAATCATTAGGCAGAATGCCACAAAGGCTGCATTCAAAGGCCTCCTTGTTCCTGTTTCTTCCATCTCCCTGTAGGCAAACACATTTATTTCATCACAGAGTAAGAAAAATAGCACCAAAAACTTTGCATGGTACTGAGATCCCACCTAATTGCAGGGGAATGTGATTTTCCCCAGGACATGGTGGATACCTACATTGAGGCTCATCCACAGGCATGCAGGAGTTTTTACTGCTTTCTTTTTTTTTTTTTTTATGTGGGAGAAAACCTTTGCAGCCTCTATCTCTATCTGCTGGAGAACTTTTTTTGCTATTCCAGACTGTGTTCTGTGAAAAGGGGTCAAAACAAGGAAGGATTTGTTTCAGTTCCTCCTGCCACAGGGATGTTCTGATAATAAAATCCTCCCAGCTGTTTTGAAAAGTTTCAGCATCCCCTTTGAGGAAGAAAAGTCTGACACAGTCCCAGGAACAAAACAAAACTCAAACCAGCTCAATCAATAGCACCTAATTTGCTCACTGGAATGAAGACTCCACAAGTGATTTTGGAGTGAAGACTCAGGGGAATTTATGTTGCAGTTTTGCACGTATCCTTGCTTTTAGATTTTAGGATGTGATTCTCATCTTATGATGAGAATGCTCCTCATCTTTATCAGAACTCCCCTCCAACTTACAGTTTCACCAGTTATTTATTGTCACTTGTGGCATAGGAGCTATGGCCAGGCTGTATATCTTGGTTAATTAAAAGGAACATCTGCTTAATATAATGCATAGTATAAATGGAATTTCCTTTGTATACCAGGCTGAATGAAATAATATATCGTCTATTGACCTAAGTTCCTGCATGCCTATCGAATAACCATCAAAGAGCAGACTTCTTGACATCATGCACGTCCCCTTGAGGCAACATAAAAAGTAAATATTGTAAGTTTACATAGAAGCAGGTGAGTCCAAAAGAGCAGAAGGGGATCTATACATTCCCAGAGTACGAGCTCTAAGCAGTAGCAGATGAATCCAGATAGTGATTATAAAGCCCAGAGCTGGTTCATAAACTAGTCAGGCTGCAATCTGTAGGGTCTGAGTGCAAAACTGTGATAGGCTTGCTTTCCTGTCTTTATAGCAAGAATAACTTCAGTTCTTCACCTACTTAGGGAGGATGGATGAACAGATTTTGATGTTGTCAAGTTGTCTGAATACCTAATAGGAGTGAAATCAAAATAACACACTTGAACGGTGAAACCGTAAATGAATTAGGTAAATTTTTCTAGCTTCAGAGCATTCTCAGACCTGTCATATTCTCTGTTAATCTTGTTTGCATAACAAATATTTTAGTACTTGTTTTTTCTTTACAGAGCCTGAATTTCATGTGGGACTTTGCAGGAGGAAGAGTTGGATCCACGGTAAATTAACCAGGGGATTCTTGGCTGTTAACTTGCCTGTTCCTTCCTGGAGGTTACTGCTGGATATGCTGTAATGTTGGGTAGGTGTCAGGGGCAGGAGGTCAGCTGGGTGCTTTCTGCTGTACTTTGGTAACTTGGTGCATAGCTTGCAAGCTGAGGAAAGGGCGCTCTGCAGTGCTCTGGCACTTCGATACCCAACTCCGTTGGTTAGGAATGGAAATGGGGGCAATCTCACTGTGCTGATTCCTAATCCAGCCTCACCATGTGCCTTCCCTGTCTTTTCCTTGTGCTTTGGCTGCCAAAATGGAGAAGTGCTAGGGCTAGACATGGCTAGGGGCAGGGCCTCAAGCAAGCCATGCTGACAGCGTGAAAGCTTTTGTAGCGAACAAGAGAGGTCGGGACTATAGAGGAGTTTATTTGCAAGCCTGTCTGACTAGATGGTTCATTTTCTGTGCTTATCCTGCTTTACTCAACACATAGCTGAGAAGAGTAGCTGAGCCACGATAGGTGATTTGTTGCCTCAGATGTAGAAGTGCAGGATGGTACCTCAGTCGGCTGTGCTGTGTTTGCTCTTCTGATGCTGGAAACAATCATCTTTGCTCTCGAAACAAAACATTTCCAACTGCCTGGCTTTGGGGTTCCACTTTAATCCTACGTGCTAATGTGCTGGGTTTACCGTATTAATGCAGATTAGCAGAACGCAACTTGGCACATCAGGATTTTCTGCTCTTCTTTTGCATTATAATCTCTTTGCTTTGGATGATGTTTATTACATACTGACATAATAGGTTTAGTGCTTTTATGACCTCTGTAACATGTTCTTTTTGTGCTTCCACTCAGAACTACTCTTGCTTAGCTAACCTTTCAGCCACTAATCAGTCCGGCACAATTACCCTGGGCACACTGGCAGCCATTTCGAGGACTGTCTTGGGTTGAGTCCCACTGCAAATCTGCTGCAAACAAAACAGGCATTTGAGCTTATTAATTTTGGCTTATTAATTTCCTTCATTGCAGCTGCAACCAACTCAAGAACCTTCTTCAGCTCTTATCCCTGGGCTCCTTCCCAGGTGCTTTGTTTAGGATGCAGCATATGATGTTTGGGAGCTGACTAGGTGAGGTTGGTAGAGACCCTTCTTGGCTGCCAAAGCGTTTAAGCCCACCTTAGAGAGCTATTGAAGGGATTCTACCAACATGGGCCATGTGGAGAGGATGGCCTGTATTTATCTTGGTCGCGAACAGACTAGTTCTACTGCATTCATATGTGTTGCTGCTGAGTTTTGTGTAGCTCAGTAATCTCTCTAATCCTCTGGACAGATGTCCGATGGTATTGGGAGGCCAGAGGTGTAAAACTTCAGAGGTCCACACCGAGTCCACTTGTTTAAATGCTGTGTGTTCAGAGATTTCCAGCTCTTTGAGTCTGTCAAAGCTGCTGTTTGCTTCCGTCTTTGTTTTTCTTCCCTTTGCTCCCTCCTTTCTGTATCTTCCTAAGGACGTTTCTCACAGCCTGCCTTATCTGCTCCTCTTCTGCATAGGGGATCTGAAGTTATGCAGTCACAGCCTGCACTTTCATTATTCTTTGGCAGAGCTTTACCTGCCTTACGTTTTGGGTGGCAGACGCCCAGTGGGAACCTCGCTGGGCAGCTGGGGATGGTGAGCGGTGCTACTGTTCCCTGCATTGTGCCTGGCTGTGGTTTAGGCCCCTTTTCCCTAAAGACCTGACGCTTGTGCTGGCCTAGCTAAGAGAAATTCCCTCAACTCTTTGCAAAAGTGCTTTCAGAGGGGAAAGCTTGACAAGTGTCTTTGATCCAGAGCAGGAGTGAAGAGGAGGGAGTCAGTCTTACTAAGAGCAATTAATTCTGCTGCTGACAGTGAGCCCGTGTGCTCCTTGCTCTAACTTTCTCTCCTCTGAAGATGACTTTTGCAAATGGCTGGAGATTGTCAAAGCCTGTAGCTTCAGGTACTATGCCACCTTTAACATTGCAGTGAGAGGAGTCTCTACCATCTGTCATTGCTGAGAAAATGGCAACATTACCATCGTCTCTGTCTTCACTGGATTAAAATATGACATCAGAGGCAGTCTACATCTTCTCTCTGGTTTTTGCAAACCCCCCTTTTGCAGTTTGCTTCTGTTTGGGAGATAATGAGGGCTACCATCTTCCACGTGCCTTTTATCAGGGAACAGTGCTCTTCAGCAGACTCATTAAAATAACGGATGGCCTCAGATGGTTAATTATGTCTGCAACTTTCTTGCTGTCCAGCGTCAGGAAAGCTTTCCGACATGGGATGTGGATAGAATTATAGTCTTACAATGACAGTCCTTCTACCATATCCTTTCAGACATCAGACAGAAAAATGTTGTGTTGATAACCACCAAACTCAGATGAACTATCTGCTTCCTTTAGGTGGGTGGCACAATCAGTTTGGCCATTGGGAGTGGATGGATCTTGGGCTGGGAGGGCAATAGCAATTCATTGGGTGCACAGGAGTTGCAGTGGAGTTTGCGAGGCATGTTGTAAATGTGGCTGAGGGAAGAAAAAAGAAATCTGCCATGGAGGCTGTCATGATTGAGGGGAAAAGAACTTGGGCTCACCAAGCCCTTCAAGCTATGCTGTCAAAGAAATGCATGTTCTGGTTAATCCATCACTTCTGATGACAGGTTGCATGTGGTGAACTGCTTGAGACGTGCTTCCTTTGTCCAAATTCTCATTCCTTAAAAGCTGGCTTTGAAAACTGTATTAGTAATAGAAAAGGCTTCTTCCGCTGTTGAAAAAATATATAAAGCACAAGTCTATGAAATACATGTTTTTACCTTAATGGAGTTCAGCTTTCCTCGTATAATCTGGGTCAGAATTCAAGATAAATGTGGTGGTTCTGACATGGTCTGGCCATTTAGGAGCTCAGCTCTCATTTGGACACAGACCAGATATTAGGAGCTGCTGCAATTTTGGTCCTTTGGGCTTCCCTAGGGGTATTGGTACCACGGAGCAGTTGCAAAAACTCAGCTATTTTGTTATCTGAGTACTCAGTCATGAAGTATACAGTGGCTGGCACCCAGATGCATTATGTGATATCCAGTTTAATTAAAATCAGGACTTGTTTCCAAATAGGCATTAGTAATAGAGCACCACAGCCAGAAGACACAGTAGGACATGTGTGAACCAGGTTCTTTGAGAAAGCCTATGCAGGGTCTCAAAGGTGTTTTTAAGGCCTTTCAGTTTACTTGACTATTTCAAGTAGCATTGGAGATGAGGTCCTCTGAACTTGTTTAGGGTGGGTGAGCCTGTGACATATGAGACAAAGTCCATTTTGCTATGGGAACTGAAGGAAAAAACCTGTAGCTCACAGCTCTTGGAAGTCAGTCCATTTTTCTGTGTCTGTGCAGGTGCCTTATACATACCTTAGTAGAGCTGAGCTCCAGTCCCTACCTGGAATCTGTACGTGCTGCTCTAATTCAAATAACAACAGGTGCCTGTTTATAGGTTGTATTATAATAACTGAAATTACTCACATGAGTAACACTGGAGATCAAAGCTGTAAGGAAATGTGTGTATGACCAGGGACCTAGAGTTTGATGGGTGCTTATGAACTGTAAGGAACATCTGGTCGTGGTGGGTAGCAATTTCTTTTCTATATTGAATATTGAAGTGGGTTATCATACCATGGAATGGGTTTCCTTCTTTCTTTCATCTCCGTGGCATTTTTTCCTTCCTGTTCTGATTTCATACGGATTGAATGGTCATGATGAAAGAGCAGTAGGCAAATGCGTACAGAAACAATTTAGTTTTGTATGGTGTCAGATGCTGTTATGAGAAATGAAGTTTTGCAGGTTTCTACTTAAAATCATAACTTAATATCTCTGACGTGCCAAGTCTGGGCAGCTGCGTGAGGTCCTCTGTCAGAAATGTCAATCAGCTGCCTCCCAGATGCACAGGGCCCACTTGACGTGCTGATGTGGCCAGCGTGAAAAATTCAGATTTTTCAGAAATGAGCCTTTAACGTTTGTTTATTCTCAAGAAGAATAAGTTCCTGGGCCTCATGATTGCAAGGAGTGGACCAAGAGTAAAGGATGTTTCTCATAGCAAGCACCCTCCTCTGCTCTTTGGAGGGTCCAAAGCTGACGATTATACTTTAAACTGAATTTTAAAAATCAGGAGGATTTGTATGCCTGTCTCACTGCAGCATTAGTGCTAATTCTGTATTTGTTGGTTAAGGAGCTTAGGAAAGCTGTGTGTGCCGGGGGTGGGGGTGCTGCTGGGGCTTGCAGCCATGAACGATTAGCAGAGAGAGTTTATTGTGTCCTTTTCTGCTCTTCGTCTTTCATTTCTATATAGCTTCTTTGACTGAGCTGGTGTTATTCTTTGTGCAACATCGTGGGGTGGTGAGGGGATCTGAGTCCGTCTTCAGCCCCGCATTTTGTAGCTGAAGGAAGCAATCCCCCATGAAGCTTCTTGGCCTCAGACTGCGTAAAACCTACCCCCAAGTCCCCAAAGGCCTTGGTGGCCCTGTGACACGCTTGCACTCTCAGCCCCATGCAATAGCCCCAGGGAAGTCAGGCCCTCTCCTCCCCTCTTCCTCAGGACTGCATGCAGAAGAGAAACCACCTCTGGAGGCTCCAGGGCTAGGGAGGGGGACAGCGCAGGACTGGGAAGAAGGACTCAAGCAACACTTGAAACTCCACAGTTCTTTTATTGATGGCTGGGAGACATGTGCAGGCCTCCTGTGCTAATACCTCCCTTGTGTGTCCCGCCACCTTTGCTGGAGGCCCATCAACCTTCATAGGTTCAGACTCATCTTCTGGAGGGTCCACCTCCATTGGCTTCTTGTCATTTTTTATGTGACAACCACCACATCATTTAGCCTCATTCTTCAGGCTTTGTGGCATACCATCTGATGTTTGAGCATACCTGGTGCACCATCCCTGCCTATGCTTCCCTGCACCAGGCCTGCTCCAGGTATTTTTGGCACTCCAGGAGCAAGAGACTTGGTGAGTTTCAGGCCAGCCCACAAAAATTTTGCAAGAAAAACAGGTCGAAACACACATCTTGATTTTAAAAAAATTGCTTCAGATCAGTAGATTACATGCTCCTGTGCTTTGGTCGGCTAACTGTTTCAGCGTCTAGTAAATAAAAATTGAGTATAGGCAAAGCTTTCCTTGGTTGCCCTGCTGTTCCCCCCAGCAAAAGCCACTGCAAGGCAGGAAGGGACCTAGATAGTTGCTGGGAGGATTTGGTGGGAAATGCCCAACTGTTCTTCCAGAAGAGAAGGTGCGTGGGGCACTGAGTAAAGCAAGGAGAACGAAGCACTTAGCTTGACAACTGCATTTAGTTCCCATCCTGCCTGGTCCCAAGTGCAAAGATAAGAAACCACTGTTTTTCAAGACATTGCTGACAGCTCTTGCCAGGAAGGGCTGGATTGACTTTTTACTGGCACCTTAGCGTTTTTGATCAATAACTTCACAAATGGGAGGGAGTTAATACGCTGACATCTCGTTCTTTCTTTTTTTTTTTTAAGTGCTTTATTTTGATCAATTTTTTTGTCTTATTAAAAAAAGAGTAGTATAAATGCTCGAGGATTAAAATAACTTTCTCAGCCCAACAATTTGGATTTATGTCACTTCAAAAGCAGTTTCCTTTGAGGAATATGAACACTGGATTAAAGCTTTATCCCAGACCGGTAATTAAAAGGCTAAATCGCATATATAGCATTACAACTTTAATGTGGCTGGAAGAGGATTGCTCATTAGAGCCCATAGGGATTTCTATTATGGCTTTGGGGACAGATAGCCACCCATCTTGCCGCGAATCCTATTACAGCAGATATCAAACCACACAGCATCATGTTACGGCTCTCCATTGGCATGATTTTGAGCAGCCGCCACCTTGCACAGAGGAACTGCAGATTCACATTTTTCCCCTGCCAGACAAACGCTCATGCGGATGAACCTGCATAAGCCCCAAAGCCATCCCCATCTGCCACAGAGCCATTAGTCCTGCCTGTGGATCAGGTTCATCACATGTGGAGGAAAACCACACCACAGTCCATGACAGCCCCTGGAGTGGGGTTGAATTACCCTACTCCTCATTTCCCAGCCCAGGCCACCAAGGAAAGCTAACTGCCAAAGGTCTCTAGCTGGTGGCTAGTGCCTAGGAGGCAAGGAAAAGCTGCTCCTCTTCCATTTGCTTGCTTAAACATCTCAGGAGTTCACTGGGTGTGATTTATGAGGCTAGGTCTCCCGTGGTTTGCAGAAATACGGTACGAGAGGCTCATCCATCTCCAGTTTGTAATATTCACATTAAAGCAATAGAAGTTTTAAGTACATATTGTGCTTGCCTAGATTTTGATAAGAGTCTACCAGCAAACACTCTTATGTCACACAAGGTCCAGTTTTAGGGCACAAATACAATTTGGCCCTGAGAGCTGGGACCAGACAGTATGTTTACTGCACCTTCACCTAAAGGGGGAAGGCAACTTTGTATGGAAAAAAAAAAAAAATCAGCACAACATTGCAAACCCTGGGTAAATGCCTTCCACCACCGCATCACCATCCCTTTGAGAGCAAGTCATTTTTACCAATTCCCTTCTGAGTGGACTCAGGCCCCAACCCTTCCTACTTTGTCCTGCTGCAATAATTACAGCTATTCCCCACCTGCCTCCCTGGGCTTATTGTCAGTAAAGGCCAGCTGACATCCTCCACAAGAGGCAGGCTTTGCCTAAACTCGACTTTTATTTACTAGACGTGGAAATATCTAGTTGTATAAAACACGGGAGCATGTCATCCACTGATCCAAAGCAATTCTTTTAAAATCCAAATGTGTGTTTTGACTTGTGATGTTGGTGCCACACATCACTGTACTATGTGAGTATGGACGTTCTTAAATGGATTTTTCTGGTTTAAGTCTGGTTTTGTCAGCTCCAGTGTTGAGAATTTTATGGTTTTTGGTGTGTCTGCAGGCAGTGGATTTTCAAGGCAGCTTGACTTCAATGATTATAGTTGACCAGATTTTCAAAGAATGTAAATAATCTTTTTTACAGCAAGTACAGTTACCTTGCTGGAAAAGCTTATTCGGCTACAATAAAAATGTTCATTTGTGAAAATTTCACAGGTTTGCTTATTTTCCACGTCACTTGGAGCAATTAGGCACCCAGACATTTTCTGTAAGAGCTTTAGTCCCTCTCAAGCCAGGGTTTATCTACAGGAAAGCTGCTCTGTGTCAGCTTGAACTGATTCAGCTCAGACTCTGCCCTGAAAAAGGAGAGAGGGCTCCAGTCTGACAAGACTGGGACAGGATGGTTGTCGGGATGGCACTCTGTGCCGGTAGATCTGAAATATATTTGTGCGTGTTTTGGGTGGCATGGGGATGCAGCTGTTTGGAGCTATTGCTGCCCTTTGCTTTTTGTGTTTTAAGTGGCTAGTCAGTGAGCTTGTAATAAAAGCTGAATCTGAGCATTCTCAAGCTCCGTTCTCAAATATAGAAATCCATCGTATTAAAAAAAAGGCCCAAACCTCTCTCTTTTTCTTTGTTATATATTGTTCTTTGTGCCCTCAATTCCCTAAAATACCAAACATATCTCATACACAAAACGATAGCCTTCTGTGAACTTACAGAACTGGAAACACATTACATAGCAAACGAGTACATTGCTGTGGCAGGTGAAGAAAAACCTTAAAGAATGGCATTTTGGGCCACTGTTGTGTTATTATACAGAGCTTTTTGCTAATTTGAGATTTTTGTGGAGTAAATTGCTGAAATTTCAAAGTCATAATGTTATAAAGAATTTGGAATATCTGGAGCCGTCAGAACTGCTTCTGTCCTGAACCACTGCAGCAGAAAGCTCTAGTTATTGTGTCTGGCATCTGTCGGGCAAAGTGGACGTCATAGGCACTAGGTCTGCATTTCAGCACCCGCGTTGCAGGGCAGAGGAGCTGCCTTTGCACTTACTCTGCATTGCCCCCGCCAAGCAGCCTACATCAGTAGGAGCCCTGCGTCCCGCTTGGCTCTTAAACACTGAATGTGACTTTTCAGTGCTGGTCACCTCGGGTCTATAAAGGTCCTTGGGAACTTGCCATGTGAACTGACTGAAGGAAAAGGTCATGTCAGACTGACCAAGAGACTCTCTCTCTTCCTCTTGTCTTCCTCCTGTGTTTATGAGGTCATTTGAAGATGTCTATCTATTTAGTCATCACTGTGTTGACTCTTTGCTATTAAGGACCATTAATATTGTAAGAGCCATACACAGTCTGTGTAGCCCAGCTGATTATAAAAGACAAAACAGTTACCTCGCAAAAGTCATGCGCTTTTGGGGGAATAAGCCCGGAAGGCATCTGTTGACGCTGCAATTTAAAGTCAAGCAGTGGAAGCTGCAATAGCAAAGCACTTGCGTGGGCAAGATCTGCTAAATCACCCCAAAAAGGACTTTTAAGGCAAAAGGCAAAAATTCTACACAGCCAGATTTGACCCTGATCTCCCTAAAACCTCTTCGTACCCACCTGGAAATACAGGCCTGCTGAGTCTGGTGGGACCTGCTGGGTGCCAGCTACTGCCTGCTCCTGCTGGATAGGTGTCCTGAGCCCAGTGGGCTGCTTTGATGCTCTCAAAGATGAAGAAACTCTGCACTGTCCCAAAGGTGGGTGGCAGAAGTCACCACTGTCCATCTGGCTTCCAAGAAGCCAGCTCTGCCCTTCAGGCGGGAAGTCAAGGACTGCGGGAAGTGTTGACTGTTTGGTCTGTAATTAAAAGAAAGGTACTTACAAGAACCTATTCATATCCTTTATGATCTCCCCCAGGATCGTTTAACTGACTAATTTGGACAGCCCAGACAACAAATGAGAACTCAGTCTCCTCTCTTTCTACAACTCTGTAAACATAATCCTTGATTGATTGGCCTCTAATACATCAGGCCTAAATGAAAAATTAATTAGATTGGCTACAACCCTGAAGTGAGCACTTTACCACTTTGTTGTTTTGTCCATTTGATCCTTTCTTCTTTGATTTATGGGCAAAGGAGAAAGGGGAGAGAAAAAAAGAGGAGGAAAAAGAGGTTTGTACTGGATGTCACTTGAAGTCGGACGGGTTTATTGAAAGCAGAGCTCTGCTCAGCCAAGAAGCAAAATGAGCAGCAGCAGTGGCAGCGTCCCCCCAGTGTGTGCCATAGAGGTGGGAAGGTTCAGAGGGAACATCCCCTCTCACCAAAAACTATGCCCTAAGCAAATCCCCCACTTTTGTTTTGGCAATCTGGATTTCCCCTGATGATGTCCATGGCTCCAGTCTCCTGGTTTGCATGCCCCTTCCCTTCGATAAACTTTTTCTCCCTGAATTATGCTATGGATATGCCTTCAAAAAGGCCAGCAAAAATAATACGTTTTGTTGGAGATGTCAAGGATCACCATTGCCAAATTTCACAAGAAGCGCTAGAGGCTGTGAGAGCTGGCCAACATGATTTTGGTTTGTCTTGGAAAAATCTTCTGACTTTGTTGAATACTGCATCATCTAAACACTAGCTAACACGTGACAGCTGCCATGCGTAATAACCTCAAAGGGTGAAGTGTACCTCACAGTGAAAAATAAACCAACTGCTTTCTAGGTTTGTAAAGTATTGTAGCATTCGGAGCAGAGTTAGATGACTTGCTAAATAAATTTAAAAAAAACCCCAAAAACCCAAAACACAGCGAAGAATGGAAACAAAAACTCTGAGCTTGACACATCCAAGGGTGGAGGGCAAGTGAACAGTGTATTGTTAATCACAGCCAAATTTTGCCGAAGCCTGAGGCCCAGAAAGGCAGTTGAAAAGTAGCAGTATATTAAAACCAAACCAGTCTAATGGCCAGGAGGAAATAATACAACTCTAAAGTGAGGTGCAGTTAAAATGAGAAACTTCTTCTGTTATCTAAAGCGTTATTAAAAGTGAGGGCAGAAATTAAATTGAATTCCAGAGAGCAGTTATATAGGCGGATATATATAAATAGTTGCCTTAGTGTGGCTTTATCCTGAAACAGAAAACATTCAAGCCAGGTTTGAAAAATCAATCTTTTTTTTTGTAAATAGCATAGGAAATCAAGAGGAAAATTCCCATTTGAAAGAAATTACTTTGATATAAACAATGACACCCTATTTCAGGAAAGTTTTTAAATGCAGAATTAAAGTTTTACATGTAAATGATGTTTCAAAATTCTGCTGCTTCCAGAAAGCTCCAATAAGACCAAAAAACAACGTATCCAGGCTGGACCCTTGATTTCCTGCTCAGAAAATGCTTTTTTACAAGCCATCCCTCCCACTTTCTTCCTCCCTCTCTCTTTCCCTGCTTGATTTTACAGGATTCAGCCCTAAAGCACTACCCTGAAAACTAGTCTGTGTGGTTTTGAGGTAGAAACTATCTTGTGTGTGTGTGTGCATGGTTTGTGTCCAACATTTTTAAAGAGACTTTCAAAAAGGCTTGGTTATTTCGCATTCACCTGACTGGAGGGGGAACCAACAAAATTCAGATTATTTTCCATTTCTGGGTAAGCCAGGCAGCGTGGGGCTTTCTGGCAGGATTTCCACAGTCCTTACACTGATTAATTAGGAGGCTGGTGCCAGCTCAGGGGGCTCTACCTCACACCTTGTAATGAAAGATTTCAAAAGGACACTCCTTTTTTTTCCTGCCACAAAAGCAAACTTCATGACCATGGTATTTTTTCACTCAACGAAAGCACAGGTTTTTCTCCAGCTGGAGCGCAGCACAAGCTGGCCCCGCTCACAAGACAGGATGGAAAATGCTCAGACTTCACGCAGGGGTAACACGTATGGGGCAGGTCTGCACCTGCAGGAAGGGGGGCTACAGTCATGTGCACCAGTTGGGCACATGTGTACCCAGTAGTTCGCTTCAAATATTTTCTTCTGATTTCCTAATTTGATTGCTGGATTTGAATGGGAAGGGCTCGTGGTGTGGTTTGGAGGGTAAACCCTGAGATTTCCAGTCCTAAAAAGAATTTTCCTGTCTTCAGTGCAGACACGCAGTGCTGCGTTTCATGTGTAATGTATAGCCTTACCTGTATTTCAGCCAAGTTGATTATCTTTGAAAAGGATAATTTCTGTTCCCATTAGCCTAGCTGGATTCTTTCTTCTGCTTCTGGTGAAAATAGTGCGGCGCAGTCAGGCTCCTGGTCCAATTTTCGTCCACCTTCTCACCTGGGAATTTTCTGCCCTAGGACACTGTTGTGAACTTCATTGGGACTGTTTACAAGTTTCCTGTGGTCTGCCCCACTTTATTACCCTGATGGTGATCTTTGAGAGTTATAAATGAGACTGGAATGGGAAAAGAGGGTTTTTTTGCTTGAAGCCATTTTCATGTTTGACAAAGATGGTGCCTTACCTAAAATGGTACATTATGAATGTACTCCAGCTGGTCACAAGACTGAAAGGAGAATAGGTATGGGCATTACTGTGTATTTTCTCATTACAGATTTCAGATTCTTATCCCCTTGACTTTTCTCAAAAATTCTGCTATTTCCAGGGAAGCAGTATCTGAACATCCCTGTAAAATAAATCATAGCAGCCCCTTCTCTGATGGGAAAGGCCTGCCTGTGGTAAGGATAACAAATCCATACTGCAGCTGGATTATTTTTTTTTTAAAGTAATATATATCACAAGCCATATGCCCTGTGCTTCCTCCCTTCTCAAAAAGTACAGTTTACCATAAGAAAACCAGATCTGGGAATCCTTTATGCATTGTGCAGCTGTAAGCTTTTGCGGTATCGCACTGAGAGTCAATAGGCCGAATCAGATCCTTTGAATGAAGTACATGCTTAACTTTTGGGGTGACTGGAACCACATAAGCAGTTTGATGAACCCTCTGCCTTGCAAGCACTTCTATCATTTTTAGCGTAACTACTAAAGAGTATGAGGTGTGGGAACAATTTCTTCACTGCCATCTCAGAGATACATTGGCATCAGAATTGTGCGTTCAAGTAATAATAATCAAAGGGCTGGTTATTCAGCTGGTATTCCTGTTCAAGCTGTTAAACCCATTTCTGAGCTGGTGGTTTATTGCTTACTGGAAGCAGCAAATGAAGTTGCTGCTTCAGCCTTAGAAAGGGCAGGCGGAACAGTCCATAGATTTGGGTTAGGGGCATAAATGAAGACAGGGTTGCATTAGTGGTGACAACCTTCAACAGGAACACTATTCTTTCCTATTAGCTCCAACACACGCAAACATGACTGCCTGCCTGCCTGCCATGCAGGGCGATACTGTACCCGAAGGATGGAAGGGAAAAGATTGGCAGAGTGCCATATCAGACCCCTTTGGGTCTTCAGAAGTGCTCAGCATCAAGCAGCCACAATGCTGAGCACAAGGAACTGTGGGGACTCAGTATCGAGCTACACAAACTTCAGGTGGGGACTGAGCTCATTTAGGAACCTCTCTCTTACTCCTGTGTTGAGCTGGTTTAGAAATCTGTGCCTTTAACTGCAAAACTTTCTGACTTTCACGTCGATCTGATTATTTCAAGCCTGTAAATAGCTTTTATGATGCAGCTCTGTTACATTACTTCTTCCAGGTTTCCATTTCGCTTCTATCTTAGTTTATTTTATTACAGGGAATGATACAGCCCAGAGGATTTTTCTTCATATCAAAGTTGCCAATACTTTCCTCGTAAAATGTAGCCTATATCTGATGGAAACGGGCTCAGCCTATAAGGAAAATATTCTGAATGCAATATCAGCATTACGAATCTCTCATTGGTCTGGAATTGGGTAGGACCCAATCCTGCAAACATCATCATGAATAGTTTACCTCCAGTTACAAAATTCCTCTCAATGTCAATGAAGCTGCTTTAATGTAACATGCCTAAGAGTCTGTAGGATGGTATTTTAGGCTTTTATTCGGCATAGCACTTGAGTGTGGGCTTAAAATTAGGAATAGGCTTGTGTTCAAGGTGAAGCACGTGCTTTTCATTGCCAAACCAGGATGCTTTTTAGTCCGTTTCCTGTATCAGAGGTCTCTTCCCCAGTTCAGGCAAGGTAGCTGGACTCTTCTGCCTGCCTAGAGCCTGCCTAAATTTAATGAGGCTACTGGCGACTGGGGCTTTAAGCTCAAATTGTAAAAATCAGAATTGCAGCTCGTAACTTGCAAATAACAACTGATGACAGTTATGACAGCAGAGCAAATAATAAGTGTGTTACCTTACTAATGGCTCATTTCATGAGTTTCAGGTCACTTTGTGTGACGGTGCTAAGGGCTGGCTTTGGCAAGCCGTGTTTCTGGTCCGTGCCCAATGTGCTGCTTTAAATGGATTGTGGTTTCCTATCTTGACTTCCCTCACCCTGTTAGAAGAGTGGGGCTGTTTGAGGCCTTATTGTTGAAGGTAATTTCTTGAAAGCTCAAGGAAAGGAGGAGTTGAATTAGCAGCCTGACCTGCCCGTCAGACACCCTGTGCTTCTTGCAGACTAGTCATGCATATGCACCCTTAACTCTCTTTGCGCTTACTTGAAAATAAGAAGTTGGGGGTGCTAGTTTTGTAAAATGAAGTAATTTTGCCTTCTAAAGAAGCCAGTAATGAGGGGAGGGAAAGTAATCACCGAGGGTTTGTGAAGGCTTAATCTACAAAACGTTCTGCTTCATTTTGATATCTCACCTGTTTTTAAAATGCTTAAATAATATCCCAAGTAATTTTCAGACAGGATTTTTAAGCTGTAAAGAAGTCAATTGCCTTGACCTACCATTGCTGTTGTTCATTGCCTGCAATTCTTACAGGAATCTCACCTGGATAATTTTTGAAATTGTTGCCGAGATGCCAAGAAATGAATATATTGCTGAGATATTTCATACCCTGATTGCTTGCCCTGTTCTGATAACTTCTGTTCCTGGTTCAGAGCAACTATCTCATGTTACATTTGAAGAAATTTGATTTTTATTTCTAGGCACGGAACGGTTTTGGGGTGTAAAACCTGTCATCTAGAGTTTGCAGTGGGAGGGTGGTAGCAATGGGGAGTGCTTCCTTTGAGGGATGGCTAGCAGATGGTTGCTCTCCAGCAAGCTGCTTTGCGGCCTATACACTGGAAAACGATGCCACTGGTAATACCAGCCTCGTCCTGTCACCCATTTTAACTACGATATGTTGCAGGCTACAATCAGATAACACTCAGTGTCGCCCCATTCTTGATCCCGTTTTTTTGAGCTAGGATTAAAGCATTTTAGCCATTTAGAATAGAATCATAGAATCGTTTAAGTTGCAAAAGACCTTTAAGATCATCAAGTCCAACTATTAACCTAACACTGCCATTCCACCACTAAACTATGTCCCTAGGCATCTCATCTACCCATCTTTTAAATACCTCCAGGGATGGGGACTCAACCACTTCCGTGGGCAGCCCATTCCAATGCTTGACAACTCTTTCGGTGAAAAAGTTTTTCCTAACATCCAACCTAAACCTGCCCTGGCGCAACTTGAGGCCATTTCCTCTTGTCCAATCGCCCATTACCTGGGAGAAGAAGCCAACACTCACTAGGTGTTCATCCCAGGTCCTTGTCCCATGTGACAGCCATAGACAATTTGAGGCATCTGGGAGAGGGGACAGAAACACTGGGCTTGCCCCATGCCTGCTTGCTGAGCGGGCGGGCACAGCGGCAAAGCTGGGGCTGCCTTTCTATGGGTCTCTGCTGAAACCTGCCATCTGCCCTGCTCAGCCCATGTGTGCGAGAGGATGAGGGTGGGAGCAGACGGCACCTTGCACAGCTGCCAGCCTGCTCAGGTTAAGGCAGGAGCAGTGCCAGCAGGTCAGGGGGCCCGAAATATGGGCAAGGGGAAAGCAACCAGTGTGAGCTGGGTGTCAGCTTACTGATTTGCCTAGAAGGACTAACAGATCAAAATAAATGCAAATCCTGAGTGTAATCACTGACCCAATATGTCATGCTTATTTAGTGGATAGGAAGAAGAGAATATAGCACTAACAACAACTGTGATACAGTCATTGAGTACTTCAGTTTGAGAGATTTTTCCAGTGGTAATTAACATATTTAACTTATTTCTAAAGATTTACAAACATTAAATGCCACTAAGCATTCCATGCCATGAATGTCAAAGAAGCTGATACAACTTTGGAAGCATATATTTCATCCATCATAACACTCTTGTCACTTAAATGGCACTCAATCCACTTAAAATTACAGCGATTATGGAAGAACATCAAATTTCATCAGCAGTGATTACGCTGTGATTATCGCACATGCACTTCTCAGGGCTCCTTTTGCTCTTATGCAACTGCCAGTTTGCAAATATATGTTGAGGAAAAGTGTTTGGGGCTTGGTAGATAAACCTGATGTTTCCATCCCATCAGAGTCAGTCTTTTCAGCATGTTAATTTGTACTTTGGGCAGAGAAATTTAACTCTTAAGAGTGACTTGGAGCAGGAAGGAGGTTAAAGTCTCAGTGGAGGCCTTCTCCTCCATCTGCAGGGGACTACATTGGTTAAACTAACTGTAGGGAGGGTTTGGTCAGCCACTTTAGGGTCTTTTCCTGACTTTCCCCCATCAATCCACTGAGACCCGTTAGAGGTAGCAAGCCACCCTTTCCAGGCAAGGGGATGGAGATCTATGTAATCTTGTCTTGTTAGAAAAGTTGGGGGGGGAGGATCATTCCCTTGTTTACAACCGTGCCTATATGCCTGACTTGACTTAACTGAAAATTTAAGGTTCTGTATTTCCCTGGGAAGAGAATAGCAGAGAGACATGAAAATGGAAAGCCCAATCCAGACCCAAGTTGCCATCAATGGAAAAACTCCTGCTGGTGCCACAGGTCTTCAGGTGGCAAGAGAAAGTGTTAGGAACTGAGCGGGGCGGGGGGGGGAGCAGGGAGGGGCGACATGGGACAGGACAGTCCAGATTGGCCTAAATGTGTTTCCCATGAAATCAGTAATAAAACTAAAGCACAGGAGAAAATATGCTTCTTTTTTTTATATTACTGTGGCTTCAGGAGCCCAGTTTTCAAAAGGACTCAGCTCCCTGCAATTCCCCCTGAGAAGAGCAGCCGAGCTCTTTTGAAAGCATGAAAGTCATACAGCATCCATGTTGGACATATACTCCCTTCCCTTCACAGCTGTTCTTTATGTTTTCCTTCCATACTTCGGTAAGCACTTTGAGTAGCAGGAATTTTCTCTGAAAGAGTGGGAAGTAAGCAAATATAAAAGCACGTTTGCAAAAAGCAAGTTGTTTTCTTCGCTGAACACAGAGCCCAAGAGCTTGTGTGCACAATATTCTGCCTGCAGGGATACTTGCTTAGTAAGCCTTCCCTATTTTACCCATTATTTTTGAGAAGCACAGGTCAGTCCTGTGATTTGCAGCCTGGTTGTATGAAGGGTTGTACTGGCAGCAATGTGGGTTTTCTGAGCAGGCTTTGTCACTTTGTCCAGCTTTGCGGGGGACAGGAGTCCGTGTCTGCTGTCAGGTAAGAGAAGTTATAAGGTGGCAATCCATGTGTGGATGAGCACTGGCTGATCTGCCTTGCTTTGATTATTTTTGCTACCTGATACCTGCAACTGTTTGCAAACAGTCTGTGCACCCAAACCGAACCAAGAAAACCTTTCGAAATTTAAATACATGTACGTTTGCATAGTAAACTTAAGCAAAGCGGGCTAGGGTGTTTTCTGGGAAAATACTTGTACTGACACTTGATATTTTGGAGGAAGACAAAAATAGGTGTTTATTTCATGGTCTACTAATTCTACCTATCTTGAAAATAACCACTGGTTGTAATCATTGCTGTTTATGTTTACGTGAAGATGTAGATATTAATAGATGTGGTTCCCATATGCTTACATCTAGGCCGTATCCTTGAGATTAATGCATTTCCTTTCCTTAATGGAAAGAAGAAAAACTCTGCTCAAAGTGCTAGGTTTTCCAATACAAGCTTTGATCGCTGCAGATGTATGCACTGAGGCAGGTAGTAAATCCCTCTTAGTATTGATCCCAGGTTTAACCAGTGGGTGACTGAGGAGTTTTAACCTCATGAAACACCATACTTGGAAATGATGTGTCACAAAATCCTAACCTATGCCATGGAGAAAAGCAGATTTCTTCTAGCCATCCCCAGGGCCCAGCACCGGTAGGTACCTCTGCCCTGTATATAGCAATGAACCTTCACGGGACCACGCTAGGTTGTAGTGTTTCAAATTAAGCCAGGACATGGGGAATCTGTTGTAGCTTTGCATCCACACCTACTGCTGTGCTCTTAGATGAATCTTATTTAAATGCATACGAGTGTGTATGCAGAAAAGAAAGGAGAAATGCAGGGACTGGATTTTTCCCTCTTTCCAGACATCCCGTTCCTCTTATCTTCTGTGTCCCTGCATTTTAGGGTTGTTCACCTTCTCCTCTTTTCTCTTTGCTATTATTGAAATGAAGAAGCATTCCTAGGTGTCTTTTGTTTTGCTGCTTACCTTTTTACATGCCTTTTCAATACTTGGAAAATGGGCAGTGTAATAAGTGGGAGCCATTTAATTCTGTGCCTTCATAGTTTTTAATAGTGAAAATTTCAGAGTGTTACAAGTTACTGATAATTAATTTTCCTCCTCTAACTCCTGTCAAGAACACCTTGAAACACAGTGTGAGAGAGGGAGAGACTTAGTCTGTGCTTCCCCTTCTCCTCTTCCTCGATTCTGTCCGGATACAAATGTGTAAAAGGGAAACAACCCCACATTTCTATTGCCCACGGTATGTTTTTAAAGACAGAAAATCCCCAGAATTTATTTAGAAGTATTTTTTCATTACTCAACAGAAAACCTGACCAGCCTGTCAAAAGTGACATTTTCTTGGATGGCAATGGATTTATTTATTTATTTTGAAAATTCATTTTTCATGAGGGTGATTCATTGAGTCAGAACATTTTTACCAGCTCCTCTGAAGACTTGGTCATGAGGAAACTTGTCAAAATGTATAGGGGGAAATTTCATAAATGAGAAGAAATGAAGCAACTCCTCTGCGATGAAGCAGGAAATGAGTGCTGTCATCTGAAGCTTTGGCTGTGCCTTACACAACCTAGGAGGTTTATTACTGTGTTTTATTCCTGTAAGTTGGAAAGCAACCCAAACCTTTCCCAAGAGATGACGTTCAAAACACTGGGTTTAAGTTTTGTTGTTAGCTGTCTAACTTGTTATTGGTTTATTTTAAATTCTGTTTACACAGACAGCATTAGAGGAGTTACTGTGCTCTGTGATGGGAAGAAGCAATTTTTGCTGTGAAAGCCTACCCAAACTACTGGAAAACTGATGATTAGAACTTCAAAACTTCTCCACCAAGTAGTTGTGTTTTTTGAGAAATGAGGAAACTCCAACCATGTTCTGTATCTTTGTCAGGATGACCTCACGATTTTCAATTTGCATGCCCAGAGAGAGCACCTTCTGCAGCCTGAAAGTCTTGTTGGCGATCCTGTCTGACGGTCAAAGGATGCTGGCAACAGAAGTAGCATCTTTTGTTAAACCAGCTAACATAGTTTAAAAACAGCAGTATGTTTCGGGGTGCAAAAGCCCTTTGCAAAGTTAGATATAAGCTAAAAGTGTCTGCTGAAAGTTTGCTTAGATGTGTACCAGTTAAAGTATCTTTGAAAGAAAATACCATACTATAGGCTGGCGTCTATAGCATAGTGGGAGCATTGGCAAAGGGATAGATGGGTGACAAGTGTCTTATCTCCTGGAGGAAAACAAGGGCCCTTTATAGCTTGTGAAACACAGCAAGGTTAGAGAGGGCAGAGATTATATTGTTCCATAGGACTAATACCTGTACTGAGTTTTCTAATTCTTAGTACAGCTATCAGTCTTGTTCTCACATTTGCTGTTAGATGGCATTTTGCAGGACCCCCAGGTGGCTCAGGACTGAGGGATCAGCGAGGGAGTGATGCATTTGTAGGACTTTTCCCCCATTAGCAGCATGTTCCTCATCTTCAAGTGGTCATGTAAGCGATTCCTAGTGCAGGTTGCCTCAGCCTTAATTATATCAACATAGTCATTTTTACAGAAGCATAAGAGACTGTCTTCACACTGATACTTCTTTTTTTTTTGGCTTAAATATCCAAGTTTAATTACAGGAGAAAAGCTTTCTCAGTTTTCAAGAGCATGAGTTTAAAACAGGCAATAATTTCTGTGTTTAAAAATGTTTGGAGAAAATCATGTCACAATTTTGCTCTATTTCAGAAATCTGAAGCAGTGCTGCTGGTTCCACAGCTTCAGGAAAATGAGGTGCTGCAATGAGGAAAAGAAGATGCAATCTTTGCTTTCCCAAATTGCATCTATTACGTCCCCATTTGTTTCTACTGCAAGGGTCTGCTACCTGCTACCTCTCTTGTTAGAAGCCATCATGCTTTTAGGCTAAATTTACTTACGGTGGAGACAGATCTAGCCACCCTTATGTTAGCCCTGGTTTAAATAGCCACCTTTGGGTTTTTCTGAGAGATGAGGAGAAGCCGTGTGTCCTCTCAGCTTTTGCTTTGCTACGCAAAACATAGCAAATTGTTTTGGTTTCTTCTCCTAAACGAGGCTGGCCCCTAGCCTTATTCAAGTAGCCCTAGTCCATACCTTTTTCTGTCTTGACCACAGGAGACTGCAGTGGCACTTGAGATCCTTCCTGTCTTCTGGGCTATGCCCACCCCATGGAAGTCCTGTCCATCATTCACTGTCAGCTCCGCAGGTTTGTCTTTCTCACAGCACCTTAAAGGGGTTCGAAACCATTTTATGATCATCCTGTCCTCCTGAGTCTTTTCCTGCCATCATTTCAAGTGGCGAACCCACAGCAGGTTTTTTCATCAGCGATCCCAAATTACCACCCAGGACCCTGCTCAGCTCCATCCCCCGGCCTCCCCCAGGTAATTTTGGCTGCACAATGTGCCAGCTTTGCCATGGGATGGCAGTTCACTCCAACATCATATCATCAGGAAATCACATCGGTATGCTCTAGAAGTCATGCAGAGGCTATTAATTTAAATAATACAGAAAATTATTCCCCAAACCAATTTTTACCTTCCAGACTGGTTCATCCCTCCCCAGCGCAATCTGTTGCCTCTTAGCTGGTCTCATAGCTGCTTTCAATCCCTCTGCTAATCCCCATTTTCTCCATTTTGAGTATTTCCCCTGTGACATTATAACCAATGCTTTATTGAAGTTTGAATAATCTCCATTCTTGCATGTCCTTTATCTAGAAAATGAGCTAACTTTTTAGAGAAAGATACCAACTAAGTCTCATATGATCTCTCTTTGGTAAGCTCATGCTACGCTTTTTCTTCTTTTTCTGTTTGTCTGCCTTGTATTGTTCTTTCCTGCAAAAGTTGTGCCTTTGCTGTCAAATTAACATTTTGTAATTGCCTCCAACTCACACTTCTTCCTCACTTCCATGCTCAGTAGATTGATATTTTTCGCCCTTACAACACTACTATAAGTTGCCAGATTTAACAAAAATCCTTTCTATTAGTTTAGTGATCTCATGAGATTTGTTTAAAAAAAAAAGGCACTGAAGGTAGAGAGCAAGCTCGTAGCAGCAAAGCAGATAGAGCCAAAAGAGGCCAAGAAAGTGGATTTAGACTCCTTGAGCTCAGAAACAAATACCTCCCCTCTGCATCTACCATTCGAGGATATCCTTCTTGCTCTTTAGCATTTGGAAGTCCTCGGGTGAGGACCAGTTGATTGAGGCTCTTTTCCTTTTTGGGGCTGAAAGGACACCAAGAACGGAGATAAGGTGCCCACTTTTGGGGGAGAAAAAACAGTAACTCCCCTGGCAAATATCATGTCTGTGCACTGTCATGGGCCCTGTTCCATGTTTGGGCAAGGCTACCCTCAGGGGCCAGCAGCCAGGCTGGCCCTGAGCCATCCCTGCTTTGCAGCTAGCCAAATGCTGTGTTTCACACCAGGGCAAATACCTCCTTGCAGCTGAGTTGGCAAGGTTCAAAGGGATGCAGACTTCAAAACTGCAAATATTTTCTGCCCTTAAGGAATACCTTCGTGCCAGAAATTATGCTTTTATGAACAATCCTGGGGTCTTTTCCTTTGCATTTGTTGACACTCTTTGGAGGAGCTGCAGGACACCATGCTGGGCTTTTTACTGTTGTTTATAATTATGTTCCAGAGAGGGCAGGATGACTTTGTGCTCAGTGCTGTACAAGCATGCTGAGGTGATTCCTGCTCTGAGGGAGGGATTTCCAGTCTAAGGAGAGGTAGTGGGAGGCAGGATTTATGGGTAGTGCTCAGAGATGGGGAGCAGAAAGTATCTTGCCAAAGGTGGCCCTGCAACCCTGCATGGGACACGTGAAAACAGAGCCCAGTAACCATGACTTCCAGTTCAGTACTTTGATTTATCTATAACGGAGCTTATACTTTAATTCTGTATCCCTTTATACCTTTTCTTTTTCAGATTAATGATTTAAAATCTCCATAAATTAACATGTCAGAAAAATTAATGTGACTTAATTTTCTTCCCTAATTTTGCAAATTGAGTTTGGCCCCTGT
This sequence comes from Gorsachius magnificus, assembly GCA_034008185.1. Lineage (NCBI taxonomy): Eukaryota > Metazoa > Chordata > Aves > Pelecaniformes > Ardeidae > Gorsachius > Gorsachius magnificus. Next base: position 34,004,594 of record CM067084.1, read on the forward strand.
GAGCATCTTTAAATGATCACATACCGCCTCTCTGACTTGCTCTGTGAGGAACGAAGTCCAATGGTGCTGTCACATCCAAAAATGATATTAGGCTTCTAATGTGAGGAAGGGTTTTGAAAATCCATCCCACAGAAAATCAGTGCTTGGGAAGCAGCAAAATTCAAGTGTATCTTGGTTATTGGCTTGCCTGTTCCAGCACAGGTGTGAAAGAGAAGAAAGTGTCAGAAGGTAAATTTGAGATATAATGGAAGAAATTCCCAAATGGGGCAGTATGTCAAGAGGATCCTAGTGCCTGATTTCCTCCTAGTTTTTAGGTAATCCCAGTATCAGTAGGTTGTGCAAGCACAGAAAAATTGCAGTGCAGTTGGTTATATTTGCTGTGAACAGGAAACAACATTTGCTTAAGATGTTGTGTGGCTGAGAGCCTGAGAGCACACAGGGTCTGGATGAAAAATGATGCTGCACAGAAGTGTCAGGCTTAGTGACGGACAGAGTCGCTCATCAACTCAATGTGATTCTTTTCTTTTTCTGCAGGATTACCAGAATGTGGTTTGGGTTTTGTGGCCGATGTTTGCAGAGCAGGTGAGTACCACTGGGCTTCCAAATCCACATTTGGACAACTAAATATATGGCATCCTGTGCCACCCTGATGGCTTTGACAACAATTTTAGACACCACTGCTCACTTGTCAAAGCCTGTAAGTCAGGCTACCACAGACTGGAAAGCACAGAGGTGCTTAATTCTCCAGGCTTCTTTGTGTTGGTTTTTTTTCTGGACTATGCATAGCACTCTCTGTCAGCTCTGTGGTCATCACTGGAAAACCACATTGCATCCCCAACTGATCAGCCATGCTGCTAAGACAACCCTAGAATCAGCATTATTTTGGCAACAAATAATTTCAGGAATTTTTTGTTATTTTCTTCACCCTGCTCTCAAAAAGAACAGAATATTTTTGCCTTGACAAGTGTGGAATGTGTGCTAATTTATGTAAAGGCATTTTTTTGCCAGGCTTGGTTGGAAGAGAAAAAGTGTTACATCAAACATTTTTTTTATCATTTTCAAGTCTTGAGTAGCTAGCTTTTGCTACCCATGCTTAGATAAGCTCTGTTTGGGAAAGTTTTCTGGATGGTGGTATTTTTCCACTGCAAAGTAGTGATTTGTCAAAATAACTTTTTTCTGAAACGTATTGGTTTGGTATAACGTTCACTGCAAAGGTACCTCCAGGTGCCAGATGAAATGAAAGTGTGTGACCCCCACTACACCCCTTAGCAGTCACCAGGTGTGTGTTCGGGGTACACAGTGTTCAGACTGCCTGGCTGCTTGTGCTAGAAAACAGTCTTTCCTAGATTTAGTCTGCCGCTCCTTCGCCTCTCTACACTGCCACTTGTTGGTTTTCTCTGTTTTGTCCCTTCCCCAAACTGTGTCTCCCACAGCCCATAGCTCAGGGTGGCCTAGCACATTGGCCCAGACTCTTCTCCCAAAAAAACCTTCTTCCAAATCTTCCAATGACCTGTTGTCCATTAAGTGGAAACAAGACCCTGAGACAGGCCATCTCTCCTGGTGGAGAAGAAGGTAGCTGGCATCTGGTCATTTTTACTGAAAAGTCCTATTCTTCACACAAGTCAGTAGGGCTGTTCACGAGTCCCCTTGGGTGACGGGCTCTGGGAGTGCTGGGAATTTAAACCAGGAAGAAAAAGGTAACAGGCAGCACGATACTGGGGTGTATCTACTTTATATACAATTCACTAGAGGAGAAGCTACCCGACACTAGAAGTTTTCTTTAATTGTCAGGAACTGTATAACAAGAGCCAGGAGCTGGACGCTGAAACTCGAAGAGTTCATCATGGAAACAAGGTATGCTTTTTTATTTATATTCTTTTTAAAACAGGCACACATTAATCATCAGAACAGTTTCCCAGAAGATGTGGTGGATCTTTATGGACTTAAAATCTTCAAATTGAGACAACTTGTTACTTTGAAAATGATTGGTCTAAGGCTTTTTAGGCAAGATGGGAGAACTGCTGTGTGACATCTTCTGGCCATGATCAAGATGAAATGAGGAGTTCATTCCTAAGTGCTGCTTTAGCCCTAAATGTTGAGTTTCTCAATCTCCTGTTAGTGTTTAAGTACTACGAATGAAGTTTTATTGATGCCTTTTATATTTGGTCAAGTGCATGTTTATTCTGTGTGCTGTGGTGAAGAGTCTAAGCTGACCTTTCTTAAAGTCTCTCCATATCTGTAAAAACTGCAAAACATAGTCCTGTGAGTAAATGTGTTTTGCATGGTCACTTTGCCTTAATTTGTTTGTTTGATTTTTTGGTTTGCTTTTGTTGTGCTTGGATCTGGTTTAAACACCCAGTATTAGACAGGTAATTGGAACATTTTGTTCTCATATTTAGGCAGTCGTATGTTTTAACACAGCCAGTCTCTGCCGCTCCCTGTATCTCCTTGCTCACACAGATGTAGCGCTGCTTTCTCGTGTCATGCTGTGCAACAACACAAAACACACCCGTGCTGCCATAGCCCCCTGCTTTGGCTGTGGGGAGGGAGCAGCCAGGGACTCTTCCCCACGTCAAGGGAAAGAGGTGCCCCTGTCCATGGGAAACAAGGCCACTGAGTTTCACTGTAGCACTGGTGCCCAGATAGAAAATGCTGAGCTGGATGTGGGCGGGCGGGACAGGAGGCCTTGCCACCCAGGCAGAGGGTCCACAAGTGGGCTTCCCTTGCTGGTCGCGGAGCTGTGACTTGGCACAGTGATGCCACCAATGCAGGCTCTGCACGGTCAGCAAGCTGCATGAGATGTGGCCCTTTGGGGAATGTAGAAATTGGATCCCAAGCTCCCTAAAAGCGTGTCTTTATTGACTTTAATGTCCTGGAGATAACCTATGACAAAATGTCTTTCCAATGTGTGTACTGCTCTCTGTGAAACTGCCTACCCCTGTTATCCACCTGAATTGGACAAGGGGGCTTTTCCTGGTCAGTCTTTGCCTGGTCTCCCACACTGTGCACCCACCCCAAAGCATAGAATCATAGAATTGTTTAGGTTGGAAAAGACCTTTAAGATCATCAAGTCCAACCGTTAACCTAACCCTGCCATCCCACCACTAAACCATGTCCCTAAGCACCTCATCTACCCAGCTTTTAAATACCTCCAGGGATGGGGACTCGATCCTGGGCAGCCTGTTCTAATGCTTGACAACCCTTTCGATGAAGAAATTTTTCCTAGTGTCCAACCTAAACCTGCCCTGGTGCAACTAGAGGCCATTTCCCCTCGTCCTATTGCCCATTACCAGGGAGAAGAGACCGACCCCCACCTCGCTACAGCCTCCTTCCAGGCAGTTGTAGGGGGCAATAAGGTTTCCCCTCAGCCTCCTCTTCTCCAGGCTAACCAACCCCAGGTTCCAGGCTAAACAACCCCCAATTAAATCAGTGTTTCTCACAAGGGCTTTACTTGGTTCATGATGAGCTAGCGTTCGTGTTTCCATGCAGCGCCCAATCTCCCCTTCCTTCCCCAGCTACCTGCAGCACGTGAACCATCATGCTAGGTCTCCATTTGTCCAGGGTGGCTTTAAAGGTGAAGCTAAGCAGTAATAAACTATATAATTACTGTAGATCTCTGCATAGAGGGGTTGACAGCTTGCAAAGGGAGGAGTTGCATTTACCCTTCTTAAATGCAAGCTTTGTGTTAGCAGCAGAAGAAAAGGACTTACAGATCTATTTTGTTTGGGTCCTCTGTATCTAGCGGGGAGCCATCCCTGCCACAATTAAGGAGAAAAAGTAACTTTAAAAGATTGAACTAAAAATTGCATCTGTGAGCTGCTTCCTAAGGGAAAGCAAATTTGTGTGTCATGTATTTTCATTGTTTTCCTGTCAAAAATGCAAGGTGAAGTTAGCGTAGTGATGCAGTCAGCTTCACAGAGGACTTGGAATTTTCCCCCTCTGCCTCCAGGGTTTGAAAAAGATTTTCATTCCTATCTGTGCTTAATGAGCAAACCAGCACCAGGGAGATGCAAAAACACTCTGGTGCTTCGCCCATAACTTATGTCACGCCAGCAAGTAATATGATGTGAGCGCTGGCTTTCCCCCGAGTTTGGACTTTGTGTCTCATTCATTTGCGACGTGCCTCCTCCTCGCTAGGGGCAACGTAGTCACCCAGGACAATGAGCTCCTTGGCCTATTCACGGTTTGTGGATTGTAAATCTCAGGAGGAGAGACAGCTTGACTCAACCCCTGTGATGTTACAAAAACTGGCGGTGAATATCCCACTCTCATAGGATAATAAGCACCCTTGCTTCTTGGCACTGGTTCAGCCTCCCTCTCCATTTCCCACTTGCTCTCCTGGCCTTGACCTGAATCTGACAAGTGAACATCCCCAACTGCTCTTTAATCTGTTTTATGAGTGTCAGGTCCTATGACAGTTGTCCAGCGGGATGGACTTGCAGGGATCCAACCTTGCTGAGGCATTTCAGACACATGGCTGAGTCATGAGCCAGGCTGATTTCCCACCTAGTGGCCAGACAAGAAAAGGGGGACAGGAGCAGGCTCAGCACGAGCCCAGACCTAGCAGTAGGTGTAACGGGTGAGAAGACTTGTTGATATGCAGTTTGCAGCTTTCTTGGTGCTTTGGAGACCCTCATGGTCACAGGAAATCAGAGCTACAGGGCTCGGTTTCAATAGTGAAGGGCAGAGAATTGGAGCAGTAAGAGGAAAGGAATTCATACATCTGAAACAGGAGGATTGGTGATGACCGTGAAATAATGTCTGCATAGCATGTTTTCATAAATCTTAAATTCTGAGTTTCCTGAAAGGTACCATCTTTGGAAAAAGGAGTTTTAATGAATTACTTCATGATAATTGAAGCCACCAACCATATGAGTTCCCTTTTGCAGAGAGAAAATACTAGGTATTTTTTGTTTGTATCCAAAATTAATTTGTGAGGCCCCAGTTTTTAAATGGAGTTATCCAAAACTAACTTAAACACTCTGCTGTGAGGACTACTGTTAAACTCAGAGCAAGCTGATAATCTGCACCTCTGAATGTTAAATCAAGCCACTGGGACAAGAGAAATTGGGGATTAGGTGCGTAACATCAGTACGTAATATCAGTGACTTTGAAGAGTTTGTCCTGCCTGCATGATGTATAGTTTGTTGTTTATTTTAATCAAGCAATGTATAAGAATTTATTATATGGTGATGCAGCATGACTTGATACCACAGTTCAGATTAAGTGTTCAGCTGAGCTATGTTAAATATGTAAGATATGGTAGAAACAAGATTTTCCCTGGTACGTTTTTATTAATAACTTCTGATGGAAGGATAAGTTCAGGCAATGCAGTTAAGACTTAAAAGGGGAAAAGAAAAGCAATAATAGTATTATTTACACCAGCTATTGCAGTGGGAAGCCAGGGTAGTGAGGCACTGGTTGGAGAGAGGTTCAGTGGTACACTGGAAGGAGCTTTTCTCCATTGTGCTGAGGTAATGTTCTTTGGTTTCACTTGCATATACGTTGGAAGTCTTTATTAGTTAAATATGAACAGAAGTTAATTTTATCATTTTCCTTTATCTTGAACTGGTTGTTTTGGTATTGGTTTTGATGCTATTGAGAGTGTGCTGCTTTGAATAGGGTTAATGCTTTTATTTACATTTCATTTTGGTCTAAAAATACCCCACATTCTGAAGACGAGCCAGCTCATAGTGTGGTGAGGAACCCAGACTGCAAACTTCTCATTTATCCAATTTCTGCGCTTCGTGTTTTTGCCACGTATCCACATGGGTCTCAGTCAGTACTAGTCTGCGCTCAGCCCTGATGAAGCCAAGCTTCATTTAATCCTGCCTGCTTAGAATCTGCTTTCTTGAATTTTGTCCAGAATTTCTTTGAGAAGAGACTGAGTGCTTGGATGAGAGATGATCGTTTAGGGGCCACTGAGTAGCCAGAAACATTAACTGTTTCGGGAGATCCCTTTGGCTGAAAATAGAGGAACGGAGGGTACCTGGGGAAAGGTTCTTATATACTCAGCCTGTTCTTAGTGTTTTCTGGGTGCTTACTCACGGCTGCTGGAGACAGGCTGCAGGGTCAGATGGGCCCTTGGTCTATTTTGTGTTCCTACAGTAATATTTAAGCTTGAGCATCACAAGGTACAAATCTGCATAGAGCTGTGCAACAGGTTTATCTGGCCTCCACCGTTTGCAGCTATCCATTGCAGAATAGTAATGTTGAGCTGAGTAAACTTGACCCAAGGGGGCTGCTGGATGCTGCTAGCGGTGCCACCATGAAATGACCTGGCTCCCCCACCAGAGCATTGCTCAGCTCAGCCCTGCCCCACGTACTAGCACCAAGAGGAGCTTGCACAGTGCTGGTGCTGCGTGGGAAGGAGACAGGCAGCCCCGGCCATGGGGGATGTCATCCTCAGGGACCTCAGGGTAGCTCTGTGTGGCAGGTTGGAGTGGGGTGTGATGCCAGAGGGCAACCATCAGCTCAGACACAGATACTGGGAGCACTGGTTTAATGAGCATCTCCTGGTTTTTGCTCAAGACGTTTTGGTCTGAAATTTTATTTTCTGCATACAGAGAAAAAGAAGGATATTTGAATATTCAGATGGATCGATTTGCTGTATAAGACAGTTGGCAAGTGTACACGCCAAACACCATTTGGATTTGATTTTCTTTGTGATTTTAAAATGTCCGTTAAGTCATCACTATTATATAAAAAAAAAAAAAGAGGACAGTTTTTACTATCTATAAACCCTTCCTGTACTGTCTGTGCTCAGAGAGGGAGAAACAGTTACTGTTTTCTCCAGAAAATCTGGATTTAGAGTATGCATTTGTCACTTCTGCGCTGTTAGATGTTGCTAGACTATTGCATTCTTTCCAATTATCTGAGCAGCCCTCAGGTCTTTTGAAATAAATAAGACCTCAGGATTTGCTGACTCCATCAGGAAAGTTTGGCCATTTCTAGTTTTAACTATCAAATATGCACCTTAATCTTAAATAGCATTTAAGTTGCCATTGCTGTATTGGAGTCAATAGTACCATTAAAATTATCTTTCCAACAAGAAAATAGCTTAATTTTTCTCCTTGATGTTTTGGTCTATATGGGTCATCTCAAAAGGGTAAGAAAACATCCTCCCTTGAGAAACATTTTCAATGTGCAGTAGAGCTAAAGAGTTGGCCTTTTTTGGGGCTTAGCCCCCACTAACTACACTTCATGTCATTAAACACCTTGATGTAGTAAGAAACACTGTCCCATTTGATATGGCAAATGTTTAGGTGGCTGAAATCAGAAGAAATGATCCACAAGGTCACTATCTAAATTACGGTAGTGAATTCTTTTAGTATGTGCACATTGCATGCCTGGTTTGCACACAGTTACCCAAGTAACTTCTGCACAGGCTTCCACTGCGCTAATCCTGAAATCTTCCCAGTTAGAGCTATTTTCTTTCTTCTGAAATGTACTTGCTTTTTCTGTCTGTCTTTTCTCATTATGTAAAATCCCACATGTTGTGAGGAGGTTTTAAATTAGGACTAGCCAATCTTAATTTTATCAGGAAATAGGAGAGAAATTGAATCAGAATGCCTGTCGTGAACAGGTCCTGGACAGAAATGGCCTTGGCACATCTGTGTTAGTAGCACCACTGCGGTGCTCTATGCTGGCTCCAAAACTGGCTGCACTTTTTCATGCTTATTCATTACAAATTTTTTTTCCTGCGCCCTTATAATATCATGGTTACTTTCCTCACTATAAACCTTAGAGGGCCTTTTGGATTTTGAAAGAGAGCAATATTTTCACAAGGTACCTGATTTCTTCTGATTATGTGAGCCCAGTGTCATACTATAAATTCCTTCCAATCATCAATGGCAAACATTGATTCCAACTGCGAGGGCATGTGCTGCTTATACAAATGTCTGACACTGGATGCAAGCCACCTTTTTACCATGTTAATTGAAGATGGATAGTGAGGACTTGAGATCAACAAATGGGCCCGTTTGTCATGTTGTTAAAACTCAATCTGTCTGTCACTGGAAATGTTTTTCAGCTCCTCAAAATGAAAGGGAAACTGTCAGCTTGAAAATCACATGTCTAACAGAGCTGTCATCTTTTCCTTTTCACAGTCCTCCTCAAGTAAGAGCTCAAACACTGTAGCTGAAAAAAAGGCTAGAAAATGCAATCTCGCCTTTTATGGAGATGTAGAAAACATTGTCCAAGTTGGAGTTGCAGTGGGACAGATCCAGAAGCACTGGCCCAGCCCTGCTCCAGAGTGTGCCTACACAGGGGTAGGTAGGTCCCGATGTCGTTGTGGCACTGCCAGCCTTTGGGAAGGGCAGAGGCTGGATTTGAGGAAGTTTTGGGACAAAAGAGAGACAAGTGTGGACAGAGCTGCTTTCCCCAGCTGTGAGCATTATCCCTCCAGAAGTCTCAGAAAAATGCTTCAACTTGCATTAGTGCTGATGATGCAGCATCGTTTCATGTGGGTCTTCTATTAGCAACAGTCCCAGACTCTGCTGCTTCTCAACCTGAAAATTTTATTGTGTTAGATGCTATATAAATGTCTATGAAGCCATAGCATCTTTCCTCCACAGGGCAGATGCTACATTCACTGCTGAATTAAGACTTGGTGTCCAGGTTGCTAGGCTCTTGTTTGTCTGCTACAAGAAGTAGCCCATTTATTTGTGTGGCCATAAATGTTAATAAATTGTCCCTAGGTTGCTTCTCCTTGCAATGCTACAGAGAAAACTCAAGTTTTCCATTTATAAAGGTTTCTGAATGAACTAGAAAACCTCTACAATAAGTAGCCCAAGGGATGCAAGCTAATTGTTTACTAGTAGGTGCTGGTGAGCTAAGAAAAGTCAGCAATTATTTGGAAAATAATTTGTTAAAACACTGACTTTTGCTCCCCCCTGCTCCCATCTCCATGGGTGCCCAAGGTGAAAAATCCCCTGTGCTGTAAACGCTGAGGAATAGATTTGTGCACAGTGTCTGTCTTCTCTTGACTACTTCTGCTTGGCCATATCTTCTGTGAGACAGCATATGAGCCCTTCACAGGCATGACTGTGTATGCTTTCCGTGCTTCCTGAGGTAGGGGGTTGTTTTTATCTACATATGCAAAGCCAGGATTATTTCTCTTAAGCTTATTTATCCATCTCAAGCAGAGTCTTTCTTTAAAACAAGTGAACACATTTAGGCATATCTTAGAATGTGATATTTTAAAGTATGTGTTCATTAATTTTAATGCCGTTCAGTAAAAGTCTAAGACGTTTCTGATTCACACCAGTGCTACCCTCTTGCTGTGTTATGCTGAGACATGAAGTGGAGGAAGAGATGTCAAGGGATGCATACGAGCCTCTGTAAGTTGCTGTAGGTCTGGTGACTTTAAGAAGGTATGCTGATTTACACCGGTCACGGGGCTGCCCTCACTTCCCATTTACGTTAATGGGATTCGTGCATCTGGCTTCCCCAATGTACCATGAGGAAAATTGGTCGTACGAAGATTAACACTAGTGCGATCATAATATCCACTGGTTGTTACAATAGATCTGTTTATCAATATACTCTAGACACATTCAATATTGTTGCGTTTCATAAAGAATTACTGTAAGTTGCTGTTCTGTTTTATTCCCTTATTGCATTTGCACAGCGCATTATAGGAATGATAAAATTCCATGAGCCATAACTCCTAATGGCAGAGATGATCAATTTGACTTCTAATTTGGAAGTAAAAGCACATACACAGTATACACTTTGCCCTAGTGCAGAATAATAGTCCTGCTCGTCTTTGTGGCAACATTGGGACATTAGCAGTAATGATTAGCAGTAATGGCTTTTAACAATAATTTATTTCTAGGTATGTAAATGTATCTGATTCATTGGTCTCAGAGCTGATGCCAACAATATCATATAAGCATGGAAGAATGTGCATCTTTCAATAGGCCTATAATTCAGAGCATCCCTGACATCTTTTTAAGGCATAGGAATTAAGTTGTGCACAAAAAGGTGAACTTGCCCATGGTCTGGTCTACTGGTGCCGGGTGAACTATGGCAGTCCGTGTGATGGCTACCTGCAAGTCTCCTGCAGAAGAATTGAATGAATTTATGTTCAAAGTTGAGCTTCATTTTTAGTGAGGCTTCTTGCACTGCTCACAGCATCACCACAGTTCTGGATTGATAGGAGGGATTATTTTTTTTCTTTTTAATCTTCCTTAAAATTTTCATTGAGAGGCTGTTTGAAGGCTCGCTGGCCACTAGTGTGCTGGAATCTCTCTGGTGAAAAGGTAGGAGCATTTGAATGGTTTCCTTTTTGCCAACAAACCAAGGCAGATGGTACACTGAAGCCTTCCAGCAACTCCTCAATAGCACTTTAAAGTAAATCTACCATTTGCAATCTATTGTCTATTTCAATCTATTTAATTTACAATTAACAAGACACCTCTTGCTCTCTCAACTTAAAGAGCTACTGACTCTGAAGGATTGAAACGCAATAAAGAAGATAACCTAGTTAGGGTATAATTAAGGGAATTTATGTAAGTAATAAACATGGTATTGCTGCCTTCTAAAAAAATACCCTGAACTTGAGTTAATTTTAAAAAAAAATTATATTAAAATAAGTGTTCAGACATTTAATTAGCATAAAGCAAGATAGCTATGGTGAATTAATTATATGTAATTTCCTTTAAGTAACCACTGAAAGCATGACACACCAAATGGCCTTTGTGTGATCTGTCAGCAAGCCAGGTTTTAACCTCTGCATCTTGGGTTAACTCCTTCTGGGCTGCTGCTGATTTCAGCTAAATCCTCCAATCATGTCCTCCAGAGAGACAAGTTTAAAGGCGATTAAAAGTATGAAATAAAAATCACCTCCTTGTTTAAACCTCACTTGACCTTGGGTTAAACACAAAGAGTTCATTTTCCAGGATTCTGTCTGGAGCAGGAAATAAGGGAAAAAAGCATCATTGCTGAGCACTGGTGGCGGATGTTTCCTTTGCCCTGAATGTTATAAGCCCAGTAAGCATAACTGCACGGGCTTATTATAAAATAGAAAATATTCTTATTAAGTAATAGGATTTTGATGCCAGTCCTAGCAGGTGTACCTGCCAGGTGTTTTAAGATGCAATCTACAGTTCACTTTGAAATTTGTTTGGGTTTTTTTTGAGGAGGGGAAAAAAGAGTCCAAGCATTGACAAGGGCATACTGGGTGCAGAGGTGAGCCTGCAAGGTGCTCGCTTGTGCCACAGGAGAGCGTGGGGGCTCCTTACAGGCTTTTGGTCATGGCTCTTGCTGCACAAATCCCTAAGGAACCACAGCTGGCTTTCTTGTAGCTCAGCTTCTCTTCATGCCAGTGGGTCTCCAGCTGGATGCTTGGTCAGTGGTGTATGAAAGTACGCTCCTAAAGCTGCTTCACCACCACAAACAGTAATTTCACTCCGCAATTGCACATGTCCTTTGCTGGATGCAGAGTACGCACCATTTACTGTGCATAGGGACAACCGAGAGAAAGATATTTCAGAATGAAGTAACAAGAGTTGCTGACGGGCAGACTTCCTGGGTACATCATTGGTGTGAAGGACGGGATCATGTTGTCTGAGTGGAAGATGTGTCCTTCTTGTGTGTACCCAAAAGAGACACCTTGGAGATGTTTTCCTTCCTGAAAGAAAGGATGAGATCACTGTTAATAGAAGCATTCAAAAGCTGCTTATATACAACAGGAATACCTCACTGTATTTCAGGTCTGTCTAGTGACCCATTAGCAAACCAATGTTTTTGGGGCATGTGGGACTTGATATTGCCCAGCTTGCGAGACTCCGACTGAATCCGTCAGGGCTTTTTCTTCAACTTTCCACCTCGAACAAGAAACTTGTCCTTTCGTATATTCTTTTTCAAAGGGATGAATTTCTACCCATCTAGCTTAAGGTGAAGAGTTTGAAATAGCAGCGAGTACGTCCAAACCCCGCTCTTCTGGTTCCCATGCCACTAGACTAGGGATGAAGGTAGCACAGCTACACATTTAAATGATGTGACCGCAGCAGCTAGGGCCATTAGCACTGGTGACAGAATGGCAGACATTTTCTGATTAAAACCAAAAAAACCTCCCCCACAAATTACATTAAGCCCTTCTTTGCATTTTGAAAGGCAATATGTGCTTTTTCACCTGCCACGACTGTCAGCTGGCGTGTGCTGTCTCTACCCAAGCTGACATCTGCAAATTCATGATCTGTGCTGCCGCTTCCACACAGAGCATCGCAGCCCACAAGCCCTGTCCCCTTCTCCAGAAATCTCTTGCCTTGCTTACTGGCTGTGATGCATGCGGGTTCAGCCTGCTGGGGAAATGAAGACTTTCCCAGGAAGGTTTGTACGCTGCATCTACTATTAGGGACTTCAGAGATGGCCGGTTTTAATTTTGGAGTTATTTAATTTTTTTACGGGAACTCTTATAGCTACTTACTTTTGAACGAAGTGTGTGATGTTTCTATTTCTACTCTCAACTACAGTCAGATGGTAATTCATCTGGTTCTGTGCAGCGTCACCTAAAAAAACTGAAGAACAAGTGCTTCATTGCTGTATTCAAACTAAAAATCTTGGCTGGCCGTCCCATTTTAATTGGAGGCTGAAGTGCCTTTGAATCGAAATGGATATTGAGAGAACATCAGGACCAAACTGCCAAGGCTTCTGTCAGTGTGGTGACATTGTTTCATTAGATGTGGGACTTGGAATATATTTACATGCCTCGTAGCGATGTAACGAAAGATGACAGATTAATTAACTATTGGAGTTGGGCCAAGCAGAGGACATGGTGGCCTAGCAGGTGCCCTGTTCCCCATGTGATAGATTGTGTTTGTTCATGCACTCAGAACCTCATTAGGCTCAACCTGAGTTATTTGGTACGAAGTGTTACTTGGGTAATTGCTGTTGTGCTGTTTGCGTGAACTTTCATGCAGAAGACATTTGCAGAGGTGGCATTGGGGTGTGGCTGACTGGGGGGCTGCAAAAGTTGTTTGGTTGAAAGGGCTTAATCCAACCCAGAGCATAATGATGACAAAGCCCAAGGAGAGGTGTCCTCGGCTTTTGTTTCTCTACACAACCATGCCTGTTTGGTACAGTGGTGCCTCCTGCAAGGAGACATGGGGAGTTTTCCTCCATGCCACAGCATGGAGGACAAATGTGGGGCTTTTTCAGCGGGATAAAAAGGTACGAGGTGCTGCTCAGACCCTCTTTCCCCTCTGCGCTGTGCTCTTGGAGGATTTCAATATTTCTTACCGGGGCTCAGATGCTTGGTCTGCTTTTCTACTTGCTCCAACTTTGATGTGGAGACTGCCCACTGCAATGGAGAGTGTCACCGGTAGGAAATGTTTACAGAGAGGAGGAGAATAATTTATTTAAAACAAACAAAAAAAGAGATCATTGTTCCTCCAGTCGGATGTTTATTTTGTGGCTGCGTATCAATTATCTGTTTGAGCAGGTTTCATTACAGAAAGTGCAAAACCCCTAAGCGTGTTTTAAAATATGCTAATCCTTACTTAGGCAGGAAATGGAAAAGGCTCATTTACAGTTTAATTTCTAATCCATGTGGGTTGCCATGTTGTATGCTGGGACATAAATAGAAAAGCTGAAGTGGAGAGGACAGCTCGCTCACAATAAACAGGTGCTGCTACTTTGCTTTTTCTGCTTACCCACTCTGATCATATGTCAAAGCACAAGCCGCAAAATGTTGAGTGCAAACTCTGCCAGAGCCATTTACTCTGCGCTTTTCCTTTTGAGGGACAACATACGGGCAAGAGCTTGTAAATCAACACTGATGAGGAGGGAATGAGCAGGTTCTCTTCTGATGTGGTGAGCACCCACACAAAGAGCTGTCACAGCCCTTTTCTTTGGCTGGCAATGTTAATCGAACAGGATCAGCAGGCAGCCCCATAGAACGCCCGAAAAAAGCAAATCCACGTTCCCCACTCAGGTCCCTTCCGCTGCTGCAAACGCAATGGGGCAAAGAAAATTCTTTCTTTCTCTTTTTTCTTGGTTTTCTTTTCCTTTCTCTAAAAAAGTTGAGTTGCACAAATGAGCTTCCCCTCCAACTTTTCCCCTTTAGTAGTTTGTAACATTAATGGAACCAACTAATCACTCTGATTAAATGCTTATTTGGCCAAGGCTACCAATTCTGCTGTCAGGCCTCCCATATCAGTGCTTCATCAGTTGACTGACGCTGTTGTTTTCTGGATGAAACAAATACTATCCCCTACAGGTTCAGACCCAGGCTGGGGGCTCCTCCCCTTTGAGATTGCTGGAAAGAAGGTGGAGTCGACAAACTTGCAAGTGCAAATCCTTCTTGAAATACCTGGCCCCGCACATATTTGAAAATCAGGAGGGGAAGATGTGTTGGGAGCCTGGGAGGGAAAATCCAGCTGCGGCAGGAGCTACAGTGGCAGCTCTGGGCCCAAGGGGTGCCCAAAAAAGAAGCATCCTTTTTGCAGTACCGTTGCCAACCCAGCGCTAGCAGGGCAGTGACAGATACTCGAAATGATGGGACTGGGTATATTTGATATAGAGCAGCAGAGTTTAATTATGGACAAGAATCAAATTGATATTCATAGGGTGATAAATAAATAATGTGTATGCACTCGCAAGGAAGGACAAGAACATTTTTCTGAAGCCAAAGAAATAAAATCAGCAAAACAGAAATTAAAAATGGATCTATTTAGCAGAGCTTCTGGTTACATGACGAATGCATCAGTTCATGGGCTCGATCCTTCTGTTTCTTGAGGAGTCATTCATGCCCAGGCTAAAAGGCTATGAAATGGGCCGGGGTCACATTTCTCATCCTCTGATCTCTGCTCTGAGATTTCCAGCTAACATTTTCTCTCCTCAGGGGGTGAATTGAGCCTTGGGAGGCTCAGCAGCAGCCAAGAGCTAAAAGAACAAGAGGGAAACACGAGGAGTTGATTTGATGGTGATGGAGATAGAAAGGAAAGTGGGGCGGTATTTTTGCTGGTCGGCTGAGCCGGGGCTGCAAGCCAGCACACACCTATGCAGCAGGAGGCTCTTTAATATGGGATAGCTTTTAGTTAGGCCTTTTCAAAAAAAGCTGTGCAGTTCACATAGGAAGATCAGTGCATCAGTACCATAGCCGCTTTTTTATTTTCCTAAATGCAGAAAACTTCTCCTAAATAGTTGGTGCTTCTGACAAAGCTCTTCTCCAAAACATGCGTGTTTCTTCAAGATAAGTCTCACTTTTCACATATAACCTGATGTTTCTTGTACATGCAGCTACAGACATGAGCTTGAAAATGGGAAGGAAATTATCTGAAATGAGAAAATGAATTAGAAAACCAGCATCTTATACTTTCAATGAAACGCTTTTAAGTTTTACTCTTGGATTTAGGGAGTGGATCTGGGGGCTTGCCTCATAATGTTTTTAATACATGGTGATATCAGTGTTGTGTTAAAAAACTGAGAGAACTGGCAAAAGCTGACAGAAGATGGCAGCTTAGATGCATCGGGGTCTTGAGTGACTTATATTTGTCCACTGAGCACCTTTGCATGTCTCAAAATGGCTTATTCTCAGCCATGCCTGAGATGGTGCTTTGCTACGGACCAAGCACCATGTATTTCTAGAGATAAGACAGGAAGGAGAACCCCCCCAAAAAAAGCGTATGTATATATCTCAGTCAAAAAAAAATATATATACGTATATAAAGGGGGCCTTAGGTCATGCTTGGCATAGCCGTAGGCCAATGGGGCAAGGCAGCTCCTTGGTTTTCCTCCACTTCCCTTCACCCCTGCGCTCAGCAGCCGGCTGCCCCAGCATCCGGGGGGAGGCTTGAAAAATGCTGCCTTGACAGAGGAGCATTTGACAAGCATGGAAAAATTCATTTTTAATTAATTTTCTTCTTGTTTAAAGGAAAAATGGAGAATGTAGTGTAGAAGAACAAGACCTGAAACAAATTGCTAACTGTAGTAATAATATTTTTTCTCTCAGTTATACGCTTTTTTTAACCTTGGCTGCTGTACCTACACAAATGCCCTTTAGCAAGAATTAAAAGAAAAGGCAAAAGTGTGATAGAGGCATAATTTTATTTTCAAGTGATCTAGGAGGTTTTTCAGAGTTTTCCAGGAGGTGTCAGCAGTACTTTAAATCTTTCATTTTCTGTGATGGAGATTTCTGCAGAAGTTACTCTTCTAAAATAAATAAAAGGAAGAATACCATGGTAAGGAAAGAGTAAATGTCATCATCCAATCCTACTCTCGAGGAGATGGGTCCTCACTGCTGGCTTGGGCTGGGTTTGCAAGCCTTTGGCCATGGCATATTTTGGCAGAATTTGTTACTGCTGGACTCTTGGCCAGTGGGCTGTGTTGGCATTGTTCCCCTTTCTGCATTGTTGGTAAGCATCAGCCCCGCAGCTGGCTCTGGAGATCTTCTAAGTTGTGGGACTTGGCAACTTTCAAGTTCTGCAGAACCCCAGCTTTCATGACCATAAAGCAAATTTTTGCCCAGATCCTCTGAGAAAAGCCTTGAAAATATGAGCCAGTGCAAATAAATCAAAAGGCAATTAAAATAATTTTAAATGCTTTTTTTTATTATTAAAAACCTCATGGTGATGTGTTTTCAGGATTAGAAGTACTGCTTTATGGCTGATGGGAGAAACAGCTCTATTTATACTTCTCTTTCATCGTCCATAGTTGGCTTTTATAGGAACTGTTGGTATAATCTGGTCCAGGCTGGTGTAAACTGGCAGAGCTCAGCAGGCTTCACAGAGGCTGAGCCAAGTTATACCGCTTCTGAAGCCAGGAAAATAATCATAACGACACAGAGAGCATTTTCCACCTGAGGATCAGCAAGCAAACAGGGAAGCCCACAGAGTTGCCATGCAAGGGAGAGCATTACTGGAGGTGGCAGTTAGTTCAGTATCATGAATTTTTTTGCAATATTAAAAAAAAAAAAGGTGGGAGGATGTGCAGCCCTAATATGGCACAACTGGGAATGTAAAATGCTGTTCTTTAATCCTGCTGTTGGTCAATGCAGCAATGTTAGTGAAGGATATAGGTGGCAACACAGGTAATTGTTGTCAGTCTCAGTGTTTTCAGTCTGGTTTTACATGGCTAAATTAGTAAAGAAAAAGGATAATCAAGGAAATAAAAGCTTGAAAACATTTCATTTCAGAGCTTGCTGTGAGGAGGCCTTAAAAGCAAGCACAGACATTGCAAGGAGATGGGGCTTTTCTCTTTCAAAATCCAGCAGAGTCCAATAAAATCAGGCAGATCGACAGGCACAAAGAATTACAGTCAATTTACTTCTGAAAATGAGTACCATCAGATTGATAGTGGGCAGATTCACTCACTAAGGTCTGCTTTGGGGCTATCTGATCCAACTCTTCTGTGGGATCGTAGATACCATCTTAAAGTATCATCATACTGTTGCATGATTTTTCACATTGCAATAATTAAATGCTGGGATGCTCGGCAAGTGCTAGGGAGGGCTTGGGCTTGATGCACTGCTGTAACGTATGTTTTCTTAACCTCTTGTACTTGGGTCCGGCAGGGTATTTTATTAAATGAACTTTTAAAATAGGTCAGCTGGGTAAATATAATCAAGAAGTCTTCTCATGAGTTAGATCAGCCTTAAAAAAAGCACTGCACTGTTCAAACCATTAACAGCTGGCAGGGTTAGAGATGAAAAAGAAGATAAATCTGTTGCGTAGGATTGTGTGGGATGGAAGAACCTCTGCAGAGTCTCTGCCCGAGTCTTACCCCACGCTAGCAGGTTATTTGCCTGCGGTTTAGAAGTCTGATCTCACTCTTTTTCCCCATTGTAATTTTCACCACTGTAGCACAGACTTTAATGGGATTATATCTACTTAGATAGGAAGCTGCTCTGGGGAGGGACTTGATCTTCTTGCTTGCCTGCATAACATCAGGCACCATCATTTGCTACACCACGTTGTACCACTACACTAAGAAACCTAGTGTTGGAGAGAAATCTGGGAGCTTAAAAATGGTCACTGGTGTACAGATCTGGAGTGGAACTGGAGAAGCAGGTACCAGGTTTGGAAAAACAAGTTGCGTCAGCCCAGAACTAGCAGAGCCTGGTCAAGTCCAGCTCTCTCTCACGTGGATTTTGCCATGTCTGATCAGGGGTGAGCACTTTTGACAGCTTTCCCTCTGTAGAGACACTGACAAGGTGTCTCTTTCCTCTCAACACCAGTTTGCAGGAAATTTGTAGGAAGGGCATAACGGAAAGGACAAACTGGTTGAAACCGGGCAGTGGGCTTGATACATCATCACTGCACATGCATAAGCTTTGTTTCCCTAAAAACCCAAATTGATTAGATGTCAACCTCTCAGCTGGGAAGGTATCTAAAAGGAGGAAGAGAAGACAGTAAAGAAGGATAAACCCCGATGTTTAGATACACATTAATGGGTTCATAAGGGCAAACAAAGCAACTATGTGAGAGTAGGGGGTCAAGGGGGGGTTTGGGGAGGTTGCAGGAGGGAGCTGGTCCAGGCTCCAGGCTGATGCCTGTCCCTCATCCCTGGCCAGGCTTTAATACTGCTTGGCAATTGCACCCTGTCCCTTGGCTCTGTGGGATTAAAGAAGAGGGGATCTCTTTTTTTTTTATTATTCTTTTTTCTTTCTTTTCTTTTTTCCCCTTGCTGGATACCCTTTCCAAAGCACCTCCTCCCTGCCTGCCTCAGCCCCGCTTGGCTCCAATGCGCCTGCGTGCTGCGATGCCCTGAGCCGTGCTTAACGCGTCCCCAGGAAACCTGGCACCCCACCCGCTGGGACCAAATTTCAAGGCATATCCCTATTAGCTTATTTTGATGTTTTTATCTTTCCGTGATCGGGAACCATTCTCTGCAGCCAAAACAGACACTTTCCCGACGGCGTCAAGTGAATTTTTAGCTCTCCTCTGAGGAGAGGACTTCAATAAAAGATGAGGCCACTCACCGCGCTGACTGGCTGGAGCCCTGTAACGTCTCCGGCGGCTCCTGCCTTTCGCTGTAAGTTTACACTTGTATGAACATTGGCTCGGCTGCCCCGTGTTGCTGTAAGTGAAGGTTTGCACGCAAACATGGCCTCCACAAAAGCCACCTCAGGCGAAAGCACTTCCCGCACCAGCAAAATGCAGAGTTACACGGCGTCTCCGGTGGGTAACTCTCCCAGCGGTTTGGCAGTGGCTCATGTTTTAGTCATGAGGGATGGGGGCCCTTCCTTCCCACCTCCCCCTTGGCCAAGGAGTGTGGCAGGTTTGCTCAAAGGCACTGGGAGCAGATTGCCCACAATTTCTGATGAGGGACGCATCACCACAACGAAGTTTTGCTCAGCTGTGGGAGCATTTGTTGAAGGTCTGATACACGCAAACCTTGCACTCTGCAGAAACACTACGGAAGCCCTGTTCCCCTCCTTTGACCTCCTAAGCTCCCACCTTCACTTGCTCCAGCTATGAAGAAATAAAATGCAAATAAACCTGCCAGTTTTCTTCTGGAGCTTGGGAGGAGCAGAAGGTCTGCGGGTCATTCAATCCCCTCTTCTCCTTCTGAAGCTGAAATGACTGAAAATCCATAGAAAATACTGAAATGGTGGGGGCAATAATAGATCAAGATAGTTTTTGCACCTGCTGAAACCTCCTGGGTTTCTTTTATTTATGAGGCTAATGCTTCTGTCTCGCTGCCCTTAATTACGGGTTGGGAAACTCCTTGTTGCTTTGGGGCCACCCCTGCTCCGCAGTAGTGCGCAGATTAAGTGCTAGAAATGTCGGGGTGCTGCAGCTCCCGTCAGCATGTGGATTTTTGCCCAGAGTGTGTAATATCCAGGTGAAATGAAGGGGAGCCTGCATGCCACGCAAACACACCTTCTGGCTTCACCCAAGCCACATGTTTTATGGGAAGTGTTTGCGCAGGTGTGGAGGACAGGTGAGAAGGCTGCACAGCAGGCTCGGGGCTGAGCTGGGCGTGAAAAGGGCACAGCAGAGAGAAAAAACACCGTCATGGCAAAGTCCTGTGAAGTTGGTGGAACTACACTCCAAGGTGTTTCAGCACTGATGCACCCAAACTGGGGAGTAATTGTACCTGTGCGCCTCTTAGCAGTTCTTACACTTTCTATGGCTTTTTTCTGAGAATTTCGAAACCAGGCTGAGATTGCCCCGCAAGCCCAGGTGGGGGGAGCTTGGCTGGATAATCATTTCCAAGGGCTATCCCACTTGTTTCCCCTGTGCCATGCAGCCATCTGCAGGCAAAGGCCTGGGGGAGGCAAATCTAGGAAACACATTTGAAGCTGGTATTTGAAGCGGGAAATTTTCAGGAGCTGAGACATGGGGAGTTTTAGGAGGCTGCAGGGCAAGGGAGCCACTGGAGGGGAGAGGGGCACTCGCAGCAAAGACACTGCAACTATTTAGCTAAAGGGGAGGTGATTAGTTTTGCAATATATTTGCAGGAAGACTGACTTTTACAGCTTCTTCTCGGCCAAATATTTAATTTTTCTTTAGTGGCTTACCCCTCCGTGGCTGTCTGCCTTGCAGCAAAGCACGTGGGAAAATGCTGCTGCTGAAAATGGGAGCTGATAGAGGGGGAACTTTTCAAAAGCAGGTGGCTCCTTGGGGTCCCAGGACCCACTGAGTTTCAGACAAGTTTATTCAGTCACTCAGGAGCTCTTGAAAAATTATTGAAAGTCTCTCCCCTCTCATTATTGCGGACTCCCCAGCAGGTAGCTCAGGCTCCTCTAATCCTTAAATCAAATATGACAGCTTCTCTTCTGTATTGGTTTTCATTTTCACACTGACTTCAGGGTGGATATTTCTCTTCCTCCTTGTTACCAGGGGACTGACAATAACCGTTTTAAAAGAAACAGCAAATATCATCTGGTTGCATATTTAGGCATGCTGGCTAATGCCGATGGCTGCGGTTTGGGTAATTCTGTAGATTAAAAAGGTAGTGCTTTGAAGGCAAAATCCAGAGCCATGATAAATGCGGTAGTATTATTTATGACTGTGTTTGCTTTCTGTTTTCCAAATTTTCCTCCATGAAGTCAACACTTGTCATTAAAAGCCATCCTAAGGTATCAAGCTGAAGTGTGTAAGGAAAAAACCAATAACTTCCAGCAGCACATTTTCATTAACCTGGAACTAAAAAAGTCCACTGCGAAACAGTGGAATGTTTCCTTGAAGCCTTTTTTTCACCTTTCCATACACATTTTCTCAAGCAGTTTAATCAGGCAAAAGCTTCCTTTATCATTTGAATTTTTTTTTTATTCCTACCATGGTTCCTGATGTTTTGGGAAATCGCTCATTTAAAGTGTTGCAAAGAAAGTGCTGTCAGTTATTTATCAGGTTTTATGTCATGATTTGGGAAAAATGACCTTGATTTACTTGTGCCATTAGAGACTTCATCAAAGGAATGAATGAGAATTTTTCTACAGCACCATTAAGTAAAACCAGCAAAGCCTCTCAGTCACTTTTTCCAGTTAGAGTACTTGAAAAAGTAGGCAAAAATATTACTTGGACCATTGACTATATTGATAGTTCCACAGCGATTTGAAATGCCTTGTCCTGGTTAGTTAATATTTGCTCATTAACACCAGCATTGCACAACTTCTTTCCCATGTAGCACTGTCCAAACCGCGGGAACGGGGAGATGCTCCGAGCCTGGTGCTGTGAGAAAAGGGGTGTGGGGGAACAAAACGAAAAGGCAATTATTTCGTTTTCAAACCTTTGTGTAAATAAACTATCCCAATGGGAACCTCCACAGGATGCGGTGAGAATCACCAGTTGGGGTCTGGCGGGGAGAGAGCCTCCGCCAAATATTTCTTTGCCCTGTTAATCCCTTTGGGAATTCTCATGTGCTTAAAATGAGGTGCCTGCTTGAGTACCTTCCCCAGTCAGAGCCACGGCTGAGGAATAATAATGATGTTGATAGCAAATGCAGCAGGAAATAAGCTGAAGATCAGGAGTGTTCAGCACTCCGTGGCTACCCGCGTTACCGGCATTTGCACGTCATTTTTAAGACTTCCTCCTGCTCCCCACATCCCCTCTCCACACGAAAGCTTTGGGCAGAATCCTCCTTTCCTTTCCCCTAAATAATCATTCCAGCGTATGGGGTGATTTTTAAAGGCAGGGGAAAAAAATATTAATACATCTAGCATCCACTTCTCCGTTGCGCTCACTGATTAGTAACTGGAGAGGCTCAAGAGGTGCTCACGAAGGGCTGATTACAAAGTCAGGGAAAATGAGAGATTCTCCAACCAGGGCTTCTCGCCTGCTGCTGTTTGTACTGCCGTGCTTTTCCTGCAACTCTGGACCGTGCCTGTATTAGCTTTGCATATTTTTTTTTTTCTGAAGAACTCACTGAACTGGCTGCTTATGCTGGGAAGCTCCTTTGAGAGGTTGGAGGTATTTTTTTAAGAGTCGTTCCCTACGTGCTTAACATGAGCAAATATTTTAGAGCTCCACTTTGACAGTTGTATGTAACTGTAACTCTGGTGTCGCTGCACAGAAAGAATCTGGATGTTTCACCAGTGGAATAAAAGGAGTAGGTTTCTTCTAAACATTTGTAACCACTATCCTCTGTAAGAAAAACCTCTTCACATTTTGTATTTTAAAAAGAGTTTACAAAAAGCATTTACATCTTACAAGCATGTGCACTGAGGGAGAATGTATGCTGACTGTATTTTGTGTGTTAAATTTAACTTCTGGTGAGAGCCTGGGCTGTAGATGTTATGCAAAGCAGAACAGTAACAGCAAAAACTTCAAACTTGCGTACTTTCAACTTTCCTCTAAGTTCTCACTTGAGAATGAAAAATCAGCAGCAAGGGCAGACAACTTGACTGTGTTTTGGATAGCAAAAGATAATGTGGAATGTTCTCGTTCAGGGAAAAAGAGGTTAAAAAATACCAGATTGTGGCGTAATTACCAAATTACGACACCTAATTTGTGGGTTTAACTTGCTAATTATGTGTGATACATGGGTGGTGAAGGGTGAATACCAAGCACTAGAAGCCTTGCTTTTGTCTTTGGAAATTTGTTTTGATTGGGGGGGGGGGGGGGGTAAGAGGAAAAAATCTGGCTTCGCCACATGCGACTGCGCCTTATTCTCTTGTGCCAGGCGGAATAAAAAGCAGCTCCACAGAGTAGTAGGCAATGTGTTCGTTTTAGTAGAAATAGAGGGTGTGATAGGCATTTTGTGGGGTTTAGCTGCCTCTAACGTATGTACATACACTTTTGAAAAAAAATATTTTGAGAGTGAAGACTAGCACCCTGAAGTTTTTTCTTGCCAGAGTGCGTTTCCAAGGGCTGTCGGGAGTGCCGGTGCTGATATTTAAGATGAGTTCACATGTAAGTGCCAGCCCTGACTGCAGAGACAGTCGCTCCCCTTTGTAAGTAATTGTCAGTATTTGCTAGTCAATATTAAGCAGGACTATTTACCTTGTCAAAAATGGATGCTTTTAAATTAATTCCGAAGTAGGGAATATACCGTTCTCCCTTGCACTTGATAGGCAGGGTTAATATTCTCGCAACTGAAGATCTGGGGACTGGAGCAAAATGCAAATGGCCACAGAGGAGACGGCTTGAGAAAACGGCTGCGTGTGAACTTGACAGTAAGAGAAGCGAGGAGGAACGAAATGACCTACATTTTGCTAGAGCAGACCTGGTCATTAATGAAAGAGAAGAGCATACAGTAATTTGTACGCTTATGTGTGTACATTTGTGATGTCCGTGCTTGCAGCAAAACCACAGTTTGTTGTGAAATAATTCTGAGGCATTAAATAGCTTTCTAGAAAAGCTGCTTCACCCATACAGCAGATGCATTTGATCCGAGTCTTCTAGGATTGCAGCAGTGGACTTGAAAAACTCAGACACTATTGGCGAAAAATGAAACACTGTTTCTTCTGCTCGTGCACATGTAAACATTTTAGTTTTTTAAGATGTTTCTCTGCAGCTTCTAGCTGTGTTTTAGTTAAAAACAAACCAACCCAAAACAAAAAACCAAACGAACCCAAACCTGGCAACTATTTTAATTTGAGTTTCAATGTTAAGAACTTGCAGCCATTCAGGGGGTGTGTGTATGTGTGTCACAGCACATGCTGATTAATCATTAGCAATAGCACAATGTGCTCAAACGAAACCCTCTTCAAATCAATAGCAAGCCTGATGCAAGAGAGATTTAGAGAGCTGCACATTTCACCTGAGAACCGTATTTTACCTTGGAGATAAGGGAAACTTACACTAAGCTTAGTTGCATTAATAATAATAATTACATATCAAATGAAATACATTCCACCCCGCATAAGGTGTGTTGCAGCAGTGAAACCTTCATTAATAAGAGATGCAGAAATGTGTTGCATGGAAGAATGAAAACTGAACGGGGATTACAGGGTCACTAGTTTGTAGGTGGGCCTGATTCTGCTGTTATTTTTCCTCTCATAAATTCAGACCTTAAAGGAAACCGATTACGACGGTATTTATTGTTTCTGCAAACAAGACTTACAGGCCATATTGTTGTACCTTGGAAATTAAACCAGCTCACAATTTAAAGCACACGTGGGAGGACCAATACAGTAATTAAGGGGTATTTCAGTCATTCACAGCCATCTTTATTTCAGGGAATTGTATCCATCCTCAAAAGCCTAAGAAATAAATATGTATAGTTTTAGAGAATAGGTGGAAAATGTGCATTCTGAAACAGAGGAAAGGCTCAAATTAAAATGTCATAACCAGACAGGCAAATGCAGGGTTTCCAGCATGCTCTTGTGATTGCAGATGCGCTGCTGTGATAGCAGATCCACTTTCTCGGTTTTGCTCATTTTTCTCCTTGGTCTGGCGTTGGGAGTTAGAAATACCTCAGGTTAGTATATCCCTACTGTCAGAAGACCCCTAGGGCTGACTACACCTTGAAGGGGGTGTCCTTTCACAACAGGGGGGTATTGAACAAATATTTAAGGAACGGGGGAAACAGAGCCTGGGGAAGCTATGCTGCGGGCAAAGCATCTGCCGCGATCTAAGGGAGCGAGCAAGGCGTCCTGTGCGATTCCTGCCTTTCCCATTGTATTTCCACGCTGCAGATTTCAGTGGTGTGACTTGCCCTGGCTGAACTCTTTCATGTGTTCAGTTATGTGCAATATTCTCACAGAAGGGACAGTGGGTAGCAAATGTTAATGTTAATAATGATAATGATAGTGCTACTACCACTGCAGAGTGAGGTCCCAGCCCTCCAGCCGGCTGGCTGTGAGGGTGAGAGGCCACGGTGGAGCTGCTGCCTCCGACACTTCAGCGTTCAGGCCATTTGCTGGCCAGACACTGAGAAGCAGGCGTTTGCTGGGATTATTTTTCTTCCCTCTCCACACATACACGCCCGAGGCCTCTCAGTCCGCTTAGCCACATGCATAACCACATATATAGCACTTCTGTCTGGATTTCATACAGAGTTTGAACCTGTTAGAAATGCAGCTCAGGGCTTCTGTTTTCCCTAGGATTTCTCCGAAACCTGAACTTTCCAGTGTTTGAGTTGTGTGTTAGATACCCTCAGTGCTCCGCTTTTCCCTGGCTAATAGTGATTTCCCTGAGCAAGCTTCACCTTTCGGGGACACCCCTCGTGTCCTACACAGAGAAAGGAGAACCATCTCCCAGACATTGTTGCTTAAGTGAGGGGAAAAGCTGCACTTCCAACATATGTCATAATTTATCAGTTTTTTTTTCCCCCGATTTTACCTTGCATGGCTCAGCACAAGTGGAACATGTTTAATTTGATCCTAATTATTTTTTTTTTATATTTTAAATCTCAGATGTTGAGACAATTTACATTAATTAAACTTCAGTTGGCTTTAAAATTGTCATGTATCAATTTCAGCAGCGTTTATAGAGAACAAGATAGATGATTTAAATTACACGCCATATGGGGCAATGCTAGGGACATTTGCTATTGTGTTAATTGCTTAAAGCTACGTTTTCTATCCCACTTCTGAGTGAAAGACATTTGCTCTCACGCTTGCTGAATTAGGTGAAGGGTTTCCTGCTCAAATGGAGTATGTGCAAATTTCTCCCCCTCCTGCTGGCTTTTGCTCTGCTGCAAGGATCGGCTTTTCAGATGGGCTCTGCTGCTGCTAACACCAGCATCACCGCTGCCTTTGGTGGGGGGCAGAGGCAAAGGTGTCTGAGGGGTCTCTGGCTGACACCCCAAGATCCCACCAAATTGTCTTGGGGGTTAAACCTGGGGAAGGCAAGATCCTGCTATCTATGAAAACAAGCAGCTTTCTTCACTGCCAAGGTGGAGAGAGGCATGTTTGGCTGGGTCCCAAAATGAGTCTGAATTTTCCAGCCCCAGCCCTGAGATCTCTCACTGTCATTCCGGTTGTGTCCCGAGTTTGTTGGCTCTAGAAGGACCATCTCCACGAGTGATGCTCAACCTGCTTCTGCTGCTGGTGAATTCACATTTGCAAGTTGCAGATACTAATTTGCAGGTATGTGTCAAGTGTTGGCAAAGTGGTGCTGGACGTGCCACTGGGAAAAGGGCTTGAGTGGAAACCAGAGGGCTCCTATGGATGAATTTGTATAAACAGGGGATATGGGTGCCACAGCTGGTCTGGGAGGAAAGGGCTTTCCAGGGTGAACTGCAAGGCAAAGTAACGTCACCTTTTTCCTAAAGTTTGCGAGTGATGTTTCTGAGCAAGCCTGCTGAATCAGAGTGTTTTGATTTGGGGGAAAACAGATTTAAATGCCTTAACAGCTCAAAAAATGTAGACTAGGGAGTAGTCTTCTTGAGAAGTTTGGGATTAGGGATCCTCTCCCTGGTAAAACATCTCACTTTTCCCTGTCTCTTCAAAAAGGTCCATATCCTTCTCAAAATAAGAGACAGAGAAGAGGTCAGATGGATAGAGGGCAAATATTCAACATGCTCAGCAAAGCTTTCCTCCTTGGAGACCCCTCCAGGTGAGCACTCAAAACCTGAAGAGGCTGGAACCACAGGTCTTAGTCCCATTCTGTATCCCTACCAGACAGAAACCTTTGCAAAAGACCCTCCAAATATCAGCACAAGTCAATTTGCCTTGAAAGACTAGAAAGCACTTGAAGGTTTCTTCACAGCTGGCTTCAAAGAAGTGGGGAAATAAAATCCAGAAAGATGTTAGGGGGGTGTTATGTACAGCCGCACCTACTGGTTTGCAGTACATTTCTGCTTCTGTCTGGTGCTTCCTGCTTGACAATATTTTAATGGGATTCTCCCATATTAATATTTTAAATGAATAAATAAATATCTGATGAGATACTGTGGATCTCTGCAATCTTTTCATAAATTCTGTGGAAGGTAAAAAGAGAATTAAAGATGAGATTAAACCAGCCTGGGTGATGCATTTCTCTGGCATGTGATAAAGTCTCTAGGTATTTATGCTGTACCGTCTACGTTACAAGTTACATCTATATTAAAAAGCATGTGTGTGTCTCTCTATATATATCTATCTCCATAAAGGCCATGCAGGCTGTCTGTCATCAAGGAGGGTCCTGATTTCTGCTAGAATTGCTGTAATAGTAATAACGATAGGCTATGGCAGCATACTGTTTTTAAAGTGTCTGTGTTTCATATGAGTATGTTTTCACTTCATTTTGGTCTGACTCTGCTTTAGGAAATAGCCAGCTGTATGGGGATTTTTTGCCTTACATTTGGGGGAAGTGTAATGCATTTTTTTCTCTCTGGCTCTGCATTGCAGAGTCCAGTACTGGCACAAAAGGATGCTGAGCCCTTATTCAGAGTTAGCAAGAAGTGCTGGGTAAGAAAGGGTGATGGAAAGGAACCACCCGATCTCCATTAATAGAAAAGGAATCCCCGAGAGCCTGTTGGAAATGCTGCCATACGCCAGGACAAACATTAATATTATTCCCAGCATTATAACTACATCATTCTGCTGCTAATGTAGATCATGCCTGCTGCACTGAGTTTATTCATAGAATAAAGTCCCCGATTTCTGCAGGACCACGCAGCAGCCTCAGGAGTACCCTGCATTGGCATGACTCCTCCTAAATCAGGAATAAAACTTGCATGGACCTTGCCAGGGCCACGCACTCAGACAGCCCCTTCCGCTCCCATCTGGGCATGCTGGAGATGAGGGTTTGGGGTTAAATTCTGCTCTGTCCCAGCTGTGACCATCTCTGGAGGTCCCCGACCCTATTCCTAGTTCACTTCAGCGTTAGCATGAAGAGGATTAGGCCTTTTGGGGACAACCTCTGAATCTTGAGAGTTTCCCCAAATTAAGTCAGGTGCAAACTAAAACCCACTTGTTTCATCTGGGAGTGAAATGCATATTTTTTCTGTTTTCTCTGCAGGAGAAAATATATCCGTCTTTCCCTGTTGTGGAGCACCCCGCGAGTTTGTAGAGGACTGGGGGAGAAGGAGGGGTAACCCCCCTAAGCTTGTATATTTATTTATAGGTATTTCTGTCATGTCAGCTGTGAACACAACCTGACTGAGATTTCTCTGAGTGAATTCCCTATTTACGTGCGTTGTTACCTGTATCTCTCATGGAGCTTTGTTCGATATTTCTAAATGGCAAACATTTTTCTTGATGGGAAACGTACGGTTGGCAAACTGCTGTTGGGACAAGCAGCATTATTTTCACCAGGAAAACTCTTAATAGGAATAATCTATTTACTGATTTTTCACAGTGTTTCCCCCTGAAACTTTGCTAACTTCCTGCTGCATATCCTAAGTCATTCCTCAATCCAAACTGCGAAGCTTCCTACCAGGCAGCTGCGTTTTGTGGGCAGGTGGAAAAGTCTCACCATATTTTGGCCAAGCTCTGCCTTTGACCTTCAGCGGCGTGCGGACTGAAAGCTCCCAGCTATGTGCTGCAGCCCCACAGCCCCCCAAGCCGGCAGCTCCCCTGCAGACTGAGCTCGGAGCCACGGGAGGAGATAATTGCCATGTAGTTTCCAAAACATTTTTCTGCTATCTGCGTTCGTGGTTGTGCGCAACATTTCTGGCTACCTGTATTCATCAAATTCACACTTGGAATAGGCTATTGGCTGCACGCTAACAACCCCCTGTTCTTTAATGTTCTCTTTCTAGTTAATTAATCTATTTATGATAATAGTATGTCTCATTTTGTGCTTTCACTCTAGAGGGTGTGTTCGTATTATCCTGCTGTATAGTGTTGACTGGCCCTATTATCATTTATCATTAAAGGCAGTGGCAACGCTCCGGCCTGGCCTGCCAATAATTTTTCAATTAATTGCTTAGTGGTTGCTTTTTCTTTGCCTGTGAATTTGAGGTCTTTAAGCTTTCTGTCTGACTTTTTTTTAAGCTTGGCAACTGTGCTTTTTTTTACACTGAGGGATCTGAAGCCTGTGGTTTGGGGCAATGGGGAAAGCACCCAGGAGGGCAGGCAGGCAGGGTTGGCCACCTGAAGGCTGTGAGCCAGCGGTGCCTTGGGGTACGCTCCCAGGTTTACCCCTCATGGGAACCAGAGCCTGTGAGGGGCAATGCAGTGTGGCGGTGCCGAGTTGAAAGCACCCAGCCTGTGCCTGGCAGGTGGCATGCTCAGCCCTGGGGCTGGGGTGAACCACAGAGGCTCAGGGGATGGCTGTAGCCTTGGATGTTGTCGTGGAGCGTCTCAGAAAAGGGCTGCTGCCTTTAAACTAAGTCGCCCCGTGAAACAGGGTGGCAGCAACAAGCTGCAGCAATAGGTTTGTGCGTCCGAAGCTTTGCTTTAGCTCAGCCGCGGGTCCCCCTTGCCATGGGGCAGCTGTCTGCACACTGGGTTCCCAATAACGTGGGATCCACGGAGGTCATTTTGAGTGCCTGTGCCTGCCTTGGATTACTGCGGCATGTGAAGCGCGGGCACACGCGGGGCGGCAGCAGCACCTTGCCCCCCACTTCCACCCCGTCGCTGTGGCATGCACGCTGCAAAGGATGCCAGCTGTCACCCACGCATCTGTGCCTCGGCTGGGCGGGCTGCTAAACTAATGCTCGCGTTTGCCTACATTTCAGGCCTCTGGAGCCATGTGCTTTCTTAAAAAAGATGACAGTACATGAATGTAGAAAGCAAAATAGCCGCAAACCACTATGTATATTGAGGGGACGCTTGTGAAACAAGTGGAACTG
The DNA here is from genome assembly GCA_034008185.1 of Gorsachius magnificus. NCBI lineage: Eukaryota > Metazoa > Chordata > Aves > Pelecaniformes > Ardeidae > Gorsachius > Gorsachius magnificus. The sequence continues at coordinate 34,034,651 of CM067084.1, forward strand.
CTGATTAGTAGAAATGTTTGGATTTTCTTTGTTTACAAGCACTTCATTATAGGATTGACCTGCTTACCTGAGGTTTATTTTTGTTTCCAGCCATATGGCTACTTGTTTCCTTCCACATTCTCCCAAGTGTTTTATTTTTAAGCAGATGCTCCTCTGGACTGCGCTCAAGCCAATTTTTGTCTTATGTTCTTTATCAGTACAACAATATGAAATATTTAATAAGAAGTTATCACTGTGGCCAATATAAAAGATTAAATAGGTCTGTCGGCCTCAGTTCCTGAGGAGGAAGCCTGGTATGCAGAAAGAGTCAGAAGAAGCAGCATCAAATATACAGGTGTAGACTTGGATCAAAACACGGGAAACTCTGCTTCCTGCTCAGCAGCTTCTCCCTTCATCACGCCCAAGGCAGGGTAGGAGGAACAGCACTATATTTGAATCTAAACTTGCTGTGTTTGAAACTAAATCGGCTTTCCCCTGCGGAGGAGCGGGCAGGATAGCAAGCCCTTGTGCACAGGAGCCCTGCAAACGTGTTGTTACCTGGCTGGCACTTCTGTGCTTTTATCCTGGCTCCTGCATACCCTCAGCTTTTATTTCTGCCTGGCAAATCAGCTGGCTTTTACCCCACACTCCCCGGGGACACTCCACAAGTGATTAAGTCTCTCTCTTTCTTTTTTTTTTTCCCCTCCTCTTCTATGTTATGCAAGGAGTTGCTAAAACTCCCTCCTTGGAAGGGCGCTGTCAAAAGCAGCGCGCGTGCATACAGCAGCTTCCCGGCATGTCTGGCAGAGGCCTCTTGAGGGATTGATGGGCAGGAGATGGCTCAGGCAGCTTCGCGCAGGCAAAATGATGGTATGTCTAGACAGAAGAAATGCTGAAGCAACATTCCTGGCAACGGTGGTGATCCCAGATAGCGGAGCGTGCCCAGCCCTGCCAGGTATCAAAGCCCCTTTCTGCCAGTCACTCCCTCTGGTGCAGACATCTGCCTTTCCCAGTGGTTTGTTTGGGCCTGGAAGGAGCTTCTGTGCTGGCTGCCCCACTGAGGAAAGCTCTTTATTCCCAACATGGCTAACGCTGATGCGCTTGGTGTGTGATGAGCACAACAGTGCTCATTTCCAGCATGTGAAATAGGCAGGTTAGGAAGGGGATGGCTGTTAAGAAAATACAAAACAGTATCAGTACCATGTGGCTATAATAATGTTTTAATTCTTATAAAAGAGTGTATGTGATGGGCAGAGGTGGCCTCAGAAGGGACTGATAATCCCTGCAGTGTGATAAGGCACATAAGGGGTTTTTGCCCCCCTCATTTTGCTATCCACGTGATTCATAGAAAGACCATAAAAAACATATTTCATCTCTCACACACTTCAGTGTACAGCTTTTACCGTCAGGACCCTTTGATCATCCACTTAACTCTTACATACTAGTTAGCATCTTTGATGGTTTCCTTTGTGTACTAACAAACAAAAGCTGAAGTTTACTTATTGCATCATTATGTTTTAAAAAGCATTAAACAAGTAAGCGCTATAAAGCTATGATGATTTAAAATTGCTGTTGTTCAAGTTGGTCCTGTATGTGCATTAAACTAGTATGGCATGCATTTATTTTATTTAGGTCAGCTGTGTCATTGTTGAAGCGCATCCCTATCATATTGCTGAGGGACCTCCTAGTATATAGAGTGCCCTGCATATAAAATGTGTATAGAGCATATAAAGAGTGTATACAGAATATGTAGAGAGCTTAACTACTCAATGTTAGACATGCAGGTTTAACTCTCATAGTCTGTAAGCCAAGCCAGTCAGTATTTGGGAAAAAGCAGCCATGCTTTTGAGCACAAAGGCTGCCTTTTTGTGGTCTGCAGCAGGAGCAGCAGATTCCAAAGCTAAATGCAGGGTGAGCAGGAGCACCCCACTGGTGAGCCCTGCAAGCAATTAAACATCGCTACAGTAACAGGTACTTGCTACAAACAGTGCTGAGGGAATGTTAGCAAAGGAAAGCCATGACAAAGTAGTTGTCTCCCAAGGAGACAGGTAGTTTACGGTCTGGAAATGCAGTAAACAATCAGCCTTCTGCGTTTGACTGTGGCTAAAAGCAGATTGCTAAAGACAGAGGCAGCATAGAGACACAGCACTGCTGCTTCCATCTGCTGTACTGTTAGGTAAGGAGGCACACAGCTTTCACCTGCTTTTGAGAGGAAGGATATCCCTTCCCAGCAATTCAAGGCTTGAGCAGTTGGCGCTGTAGCTGTTAAAAATATGAGCAGGAGAGCAGCCATGCCACATTCATCCCAGATACCAAGGACTGACGAGAAGCAAGATTGTCTGTAAGTGGGGAAAAGGAAAGTTGCTGCATATTCTTTCCACTTTTACATCCTCCTATTGGTGTGCATAGTGATGTCCTTCTTTCTATCACCCCATCTGCCTGTAGAGATGGAGCAGGAAAAAATGAAAGTTGTGCATTAGCTAGTCTGAGGCTTAAAAAACAAAGGATGAGGAGGAAGCATTGCTGCCAACATGGCTTTCTGTACTGAGCAACTGAGTACGAGAATAGAAGTTATGTCCAGATGCTTGCATTTGGTGGTGCTGGTGAAGCATTCGGTGCAGGGAGCTTTAAATGACACCGTAGGGACATGCCACCACACGACCCCAAGCTAAGACACCCAGTCAGTGCCTGGCCAGGGTGTTTCACTGTCACGGGGAAGTGGGGTGCATCACAGGTCTGGAAGCTGCAGGGATGGTGTTTGCTGTGGGTCTGGGCTGGGAAACAGCATGCCATGGTTGCACACTGCCTGGTTTTGGAGGCCATCCTGCCTCCTCCACTACCCAGCCCTCGGGGGCGGTTGCTCCCTGCCAAGCTGTGTCGTCATTTCCCTCCTCTCCCAAGAGTCCATGGGAAGAGAAGGGGAGAATAGACACAGGATTATCTATTTCAAAGAGATTAATTTATATTTTCCATGACAATTTTCATACTTTTGTAAGAAACAAACCTCCTTCCCCCTCCTCTTTGGAAATCACAAACCATATTCTGCTGCTTCTAGAGGAAGTTTGCATCTTAAAGAATTCAGTGCTTTGAAATTAACTTTATATTCAAATAACCCCTTTCTCACTCAGGAACCCCTGAATTCTGAAAACTAAAGAGAACTCAAGGGTGTTGGCAAGTGCATTTCTCCAGAATGGTCCCGTAGTGCAGATTTGGAAGCTGTTTTGATAATCCCTCTACTGAGCTACTTTATAACTCTGGGTGCCAAAATACTTCCCTGACTCTGGCCCAAGTCACTTCAAAAACGGAATTTATGCACTTAAATAATTAGGAGAAAAAATTCCTACCACTAATGCATAAGCCCTTTTGAGAGTATGACTCCATGTCTTTGGCAGTGAGTCCATAGAACCCGCATGTCAGACAACAAAGCAGGTTTCGCTAACAAGAAAATCCCCTCAACTTCAAGAATTAAACTGCCATGACACCATACAAGTCATACGCTTTCTGCAGCAACCTGTCATCCAAGCTCAACATCTTGTTCAGGTCTTGCACACTGGAAAACAGTTGCCTACGTAAACCAGAAGCCACACAGGCACCCCTCTAGAGAGTGCAAAGTGTGACAAATTTCTTCTATGTCACATCTCATACAGCAAAATCAAGAAAGAGTTTTAAAGTGGTGCAGAAAACCAGAAGCAACTGTAATTGGCACAGACAACTTAGATGCCCACCTAATTACACAGTAAACAGGTAATGCCTTTGTATGTACACATGGGAAAGGAGTTAAATACAGATCCTGACTTGGAATCTTCATCAGGAGAGCGTGGTTGGTTGGTTTTTGCAGGCGAAGGGGAAACCGCACAGTCAGGCAACTGCAAACACGTCGCCTTGTAATTCTGTACATGCCCTGCACTAAGTTTGCACATAGAAATAGTTTAGACGTTCATTTTGCCTAAACCTGGATGCCTACTGTCACAGGGCTGGCAGAGGGGAAATAGGACCCGCAGGCGACAAATGCTTTTCTGGAGAGACCGCCCACTGCTTGGCTGGGTACAGAACAGGGGAGACATTTCTATCCTCTGTTCGCAGCCGGCCTAAGGGGTCAGTTGGAACGTCTCACCACATCAGACTACAACATTTACGTAAAGCATTAGGATAACATCTTTTACCTGTCCATTCCCATCTTTACCTTTCCTTATGTTGGACAGCGAGGTGGATTGGGAACTGGCTGAATGACAGGGCTCAGAGGGTTCTGATCGGCAGGGCAAAGTCCAGTTGGAGGCCGGCAGCTAGTGGAGTTCCCCAGGGCTCAGTACTTGGCCCGGTCTTGTTCAACTTAATCATCAATGCCCTGGATGAGGGGACAGAGTGTACCCTCAGCAAGTTCGCTGATGACACAAAACTGGGAGGAGTGGCTGATACGCCGGAAGGCTGCACTGCCATTCAGCGGGACCTGGACAGGCTGGAGAGTTGGGCAGAGAGTACATGATGAAGTTCAACAAGGGCAAGTATCGAGTGCTGCACCTGGGGAGGTCGAACCCTATGCACCAGTACAGGCTGGGGGCTGACCTGCTGGAAAGCAGCTCTGCTGAGAGGGACCTGGGAGTCCTGGTGGACTACAAGCTCACCATGAGCCAGCAGTGTGCCCTTGTTGCCAAGAAGGCCAACGGTATCCTGGGGTGCATTAAGAGGAGTGTGGCCAGCAGGTCGAGGGAGGTTCTCCTCCCCCTCTACTCTGCCCTGGTGAGACCCCACTTGGAGTACTGTGTCCAGTTCTGGGCTCCCCAGTTCAAGAAAGATGAGGAATTCCTAGAAAGAGTTGAGAGGAGAGCAACAAGGATGATAAAGGGACTGGAGCACCTTCCCTATAAGGAAAGACTGAGAGAGTTGGGCTTGTTCAGCCTGAAGAAGAGAAGACTGAGAGGGGACCTCATCAACACATACAAATATCTTAAGGGTGGATGTCATGAGGATGGAGCCGGACTCTTTGCAGTGGTGCCCAGTGACAGGATAAGGGGCAATGGGTACAAACTGAAACATAAGAGGTTTCAGTTGAATATGAGGAAGAACTTCTTCCCTTTGAGGGTGATGGAGCACTGGAACAGGCTGCCCAGGGGCGTTGTGGAGTCTCCTTCTCTGGAGATATTCAAAGCCCGCCTGGACAAAGTCCTGTGTAACATGCTCTAGGTGAACCTGCTTTAGCAGGAGGGTTGGACTAGATGATCTCCTCAGGTCCCTTTCAACCCTTACCATTCCGTGATTATGTGGCACATGACAGATGAAACCCATTGGGATTCCTTTTCCAGTAGCTTAGGATCTTTTACTTTCACGTATTTACCTTAGGGCGAAGGGGGAAAAAAAAGCATCAATGATTTGGTATTTCTCCGGTATTTCCGGTATGTGCTTGGCCTGGGGTTTTTTCCCTCCCTCTTCTTTTTTCAGACTTAGTGGTGAATAGCTGACGTATATAAATACAATATATAACCTACAGTTACTGATGGAGGTCTGATTTGATTATTCAGCATTGATATTTACAGTGGGTTCTTTCCCTCACAGTACAGACTGCTCCCATTACTGAGTCCCTGAGACAGTTTGCTCCACAGAGCAGGCACGGAACAGCCTCACTTTGAGTCCTTAAAATACTGAGTTAACCAGCCAAGGATCAAGGTATATGAGAGTGTGAAGCTGGACTTACCCAGATCTTTATGAAACACAGGATGGGAAGTTGAACCATGCTGGCCCTGTTCCCAAAGCCATCTGTGAGGCAATCCTGAGGTCCCCGAAATGGCAGTGCCCACAAAGTAAGTGCAGGAGCCACTCCTTTCCTCTTGGTTACAATGATCTCACAGCCGTGACTGGCCCATGGAGAACTTAAATCCCTGCAAAACTTGATGTGTTTGTTTACCCCACTTGACCAGTATTTGTTGTGACTGATACACGCTTAAACATAGTGTTTCAAGGTCTTACGCGTTCATCAGTCATATTATTCACTCCTCTTAATGCATTTTCTGTGTCATGGATTTTACTGATCAAAACCACTGGTAATACTTTATTTCAGCCAGATTTGTAGCATTCACATCACCTCATCTCCTGCGATTTGCTTGTTCCTGGTGCACAGTATCAGATTTTTAAAAATTGTAGAATCATAGAATGCTTTGGGTTGGAAGGGACCTTTAGAGGCCACCTAGCCCAACCCCCCTGCAGTTAGCAGGGACATCTTCAACTCCATCAGGTTGCTCAGAGCCCCATCCAACCTGACCTTGAATGTTTCCAGGGATGGGGCATCTACCACCTCTCGGGGAAACCCATTCCAGTGTTTCACCACCCTCATCGTAAAAAATTTCTTCCTTACATCTAGTCTAAATCTACCCCCTTTTACTTTAGAACCATTGCCCCTTGTCCTGTTGCAACAGGCCCTACTAAAAAGTCTGTCCCCATCTTTCTTATAAGCCCCCTTTAGGTACTGAAAGGCTGCAGTAAGGTCTCCCCGCAGCCTTGTCTTCTCCAGGCTGAACAAGCCCAATTCTCTCAGCCTGTCCTCATAGGAGAGGTGCTCCAGCCCTCGGATCATTTTTGTGGCCCTCCTCCAGACCCACATTCCAACATGTCCATGTCTTTCCTGTACCAAGGACTCCAGAGCTGGATGCAGCACTGCAGGTAGGGTCTCACCAGAGCAGAGCAGAGGGGCAGAATCACCTCCCTTGACCTGCTGGCCATGCTTCTTTTGATGCAGCGCAGGATACGGTTGGCTTTCTGGGCTGCCAGCGCACATTGCCGGCTCATGTCCAGCTTTTCATCCACCAGTACCCCCAAGTCCCTCTCTGCAGGGCTGTTCTCAATCCCTTCATCCCCCAGCCTGTATTGATACCAGGGGTTGCCCTGACCTGGGTGCAGGACCTTGCACTTGGCCTTGTTGAACCTCATGAGATTCACATGGGCCCACTTCTCAAGCTTGTCCACATCCCTCTGGATGGTATCCCACCCCTCAGGCATGTCAACCTCACCACTCAGTTTGGTGTTGTCTGCAAACTTGCTGAGGGTGCATTCAATCCCACTGTCTATGTCATTGATGAATATATTAAACAGTACTGGTCCCAGTACGGATCCCTGAGGGACACCACTTGCCACTGATCTCCATCTGGACATCGAGCTGTTAAGCACTACCGACCGGATGTTACCACCCAGCCTATTCCTTATCCACCGAACAGTGCACGCACCAAATCCGTATCTCGCTAATTTAGCGAGAAGGATGTTGGGGGGGACCATGTTGAAGGCCTTATAGAAGTCCTGATCTATGACATCTGTAGCTTTTCCCTTGTCCACTGATGCAGTCACTCCATCACTGAAGGCCACTAGAGTGGTCAGGCAGGACTTGCCTTTGGTGAAAGGCTGGCTGTCTTGAATCACCTCTCTGTCCTTCATGCCTTAGCATAGATTCCAGGAGGATCTGTTCCATGATCTTCCCAGGCACAGAGGTCAGGCTGACAGGTTGGTAGTTCCCAGGCTCCTCCTTCTGACCCTCTTTAAAGATGGGTGCAATGTTTCCCTTTTTCCAGTCATTTGGGACTTCACCTGTTTGCCACGACTGTTCGAATACCACTGTGACCAGCTCTGCCGTGGGCCCACATGGCCTCCCACCACACAGGGCCCAGCAGGGGCAGCAGTGGCCCCAAGGGCGGGGGGTCTGGCGGGCTGTGCCCGGCCTGCAGCACCTCTGCTGGGAGGTGCTGCTGCTGGGGGCTGTGGGGGCGGCCCCGGGCCGGGCCCAGCCGGCTCCAAGGGACAGGGCCGAGCCCCTCAGCCAGGCCGGAGGTGCCCAGGGAATGTGGTCATGGAGGGGCAGAAAACCTGGGCGAGAGCATGGGGGGAGGAGGAGGAGGAGAAGGGCACAGCAGTGAGAGGCCCCCATGGGCTGGCCGTGCCCTGGTGCATGTGCACACGCCCTGCGCTGCCCAGGGGGAGAGCCTGGGCCGGGGACAGGCAGCGGGGAGGGGGGCGGAAGGCATTGGTTTAATCATAGAATCATAGAATCATAGAATGTTTTGGGTTGGAAGGGACCCCTAGAGGTCATCTAGCCCAACCTCCCTGCAGCGAGCAGGGACACCACTAACTAGATCAGGTTGCTCAGAGCCCCATCCAACCTGACCTTGAATGTTTCCAGGGATAGCGCCTCCACTACCTCTCTGGGCAATCCGTTCCAGTGTTTCATCACCCTCATTGTAAAGAATTTCTTCCTTATATCCAGTCTAAACCTACCCTGTTTTAGTTTAAAGCCATCACCCCTTGTCCTGTCACAGCTGGCTCTACTAAAAAGATTTCCCCCATCTTTCCTATAGGCCCCCTCCATCCAGACATCAAGCCGTTGACCACTACCCTCTGGATGTGACCATCCAGCCAATTCCTTATCCACCGAACAGTCCACCCATCAAATCCATAGCTCTCCAATTTAGACAGAAGGATGTTGTGGGGGACCGTGTCAAAGGCTTTGCAGAAGTCCAGATAGATGACGTCCATTGGTTTTCCCTTGTCCACTGTTGTTGTCACACCATCATAGAAAGACACTAGGTTCGTCAGGCAGGACTTGCCCTTGGTGAAGCCATGCTGGCTATCTCGAATTACCTCCCCGGCCTCCATGTGCTTTAGCATAGCTTCTAGGAGGATCTGTTCCATGATCTTCCCAGGCACAGAGGTGAGGCTGACAGGTCAGTAGTTCCCCGGGTCTTCCTTTCTACCCTTTTTGAAAATGGGCACAATGTTTCCCTTCTTCCAGTCACCAGGGACTTCACCTGACTGCCATGACTTTTCAAATATCATGGAGAGTGGCTTGGTGACTACATCGGCCAATTCCCTCAGGACTCTGGGATGCATCTCATCAGGTCCCATGGACTTATGTGCGTTCAGGTTCCTCAGGTGGTCACGAATCTGATCTTCTCTTACAGCAGGAGGGGTTTTACCCTCCCGGTCTGCTTCATGCCATCTATCGACTCGGGAGGGGTGAGGAGAGAGGTTGCCAGTGAAGACTGAGGCAAAAAAGTTGTTGAGTACCTCTGCCTTCTCCTCATCTGCTGTTACCAGCTTGCCAGTCTTGCTCATCAGCAGGGGTACGCTTTCTTTAACCATCCTTTTCCAGCTGATATACCTGTAGAAACCCGTCTTAGTATTCTTTGCATCCACAGCCAAGTTTAGCTCCAGCTGCGCCTTGGCTTTCCTGACCCCATTCCTACACAACCGGGCAGCGTCCCCATACTCTTCCCAGGATGCCTGTCCCTGCTTCCACTGCCTGTGCAGTTCCCTCTTCCTCCTTAGTTTGACCAGCATCTCTCGTCTCAGCCATGCTGGTCTCTTCCCTTCTTTGCCCGATTTCTTACACCTAGGGATCGAGAGCTCTTGAGCTCTGTGGATCACATCCTTAAAGATCTGCCAGCTCTGTTCTGTTCCCCTGTCCCTGAGGACCGTTTCCCAGGGAGTCCTTCTGACTATATCCTTGAGGAGCTGGAAGTTTGCTTTTCTAAAATTCAGAGTCCTGACCGTACTCTTTGTTATTCCCATTTCCCTCAGGAGCGTGAGCTCCACCAGCGCATGATCACTGCAGCCCAGGCTGCCTCCGATTTTGACGTCTCCGACGAGCTCACTTGCATTGGTGACCACCAGGTCCAGTATCGCATCCCCTCGGGTAGGGGTGTCTGTTACCTGGCTTAAGAAGTTGTCCTCAATGCATTCAAGAAACCTGCTGGATTGCCTACAGCTTGCCGTGTTGGTTTTCCAGCAGATGTCGGGGTGGTTGAAGTCCCCCAGTAGGATGAGAGCCTGCGACCGCAAAGCCTCTCGGAGTTGGAGGAAGAATGTTTGCCTTTGTCTCATCTGTGTGAATTAGCGGCTACGGTTTTATTTTAATCGGGACTAAGTCTTCCCCGGGTTGGAGCTGTTTTGCCCACGACGGCAGCTGCCCGCGGCAAGCCAGGCGCCAGGCTGAGCCGGAGCAGGAGCAGGCCCACGGGTGCACCGGGGCAGGGCTCGGGGCCGGACCCTCCCCGCGCTCGCTGCAGGCCGCCCCGCTGCCTCCCGCCCCGCGCGGAGGCAGGGAGCGCTGAGGCAGGGCCTGACGGCGCGGGTGGCCGCAGCCCGGCCCCGTGGGCGGGTGACACCGCGACCCGCCGCCGCCCCGCCGGCCGGCCCCGCCGCGGGCTCCCCTCGGGGCGGTGGCTGCGGGCGGAGCCGAGGGGGCCGGCGCTTGGCGCTGGGCCGTGGCGCGGCCGCCGGCAGGAGCGAGGGCCGGAGGGCCCCGCGGCTGCGCCAGAGCAGCGCCGGGGTCCTGGCCCCTTGGGGCTGAACCCGCAGCGGCTCCCGCCCCGCTGAGGCCCCCCCTGCCCGGTGCCGCGGGGAAGGGCCTGAGCTGGGCGGCTGCGGGGCGCTGCCTGGTCCTGCCGGGCGCCGCCACCTTCGTGGGGGTGGGAGCGCAGCTCCTGCCCGCTGCGGCGCCCGGGGGCTCGTGGGGTGGCTGTAAATCAGTCGCTGCCACCACCTGATCGTCAGTATCATAGTTCAACACTGAGCACGTGCTGAATAAACAATGTGCAAGTATTTAAATAATAATGGATTGTTATTAGTTTATGAATTGATTATTAAGCATTTAATAATTAGTTAATAAATACAGAAAGTATTGTGTAAGTGTAGCATGTGAAATGGAAGATGCTGTTTGGCTGGTTTCTCGCTGAGAGTGCCTTTCTCCCCGGGGATGGAGGAGCCGGCTCTGTGGCGAGCGAGGGCGACCGGGCTGGTGGTGCTGCCCCCCCAGATTGCCGAGCAGGAACACGCGTGTGCTGGGACACGTCATTTCAGCTCTTGGAGGGAGACGGGGAGAGACCTGCCCAGGGTTTTCTGAATCCCCGAGGACGAAGCCGGGCTGCCTGAGCTGAGGATGATGCTGCCGCCTGCCCTGCTCCTGGCTGGGGACAGCCCTGCCCATCCTTAAGCCAATTAATAATGGCTTCTGCTCGTGATAGCAGCGTGAGCTTTGACAAGATTGTAAATCAATGACTGTCATAAGAATATAAACTGACATAATTGTATATTGTCTAAATATGGACTAATGAGTTAATGATTCTTATGGCTGTTATACACACCTCAAATAAAAGAGTTGGACAGGTGAAGATGGTGTGGAAGGTGCCTTTTTTCCCCGAGCCTGTCTCAGATGTTTGATTTGGCCTGGTGCGTGCTGGCCTCCCACACTCTGGGGACCAAGATGACCAAAGCCCCACCTCCGGCAGGGGCCCACACACCCTGCCCACCTCCCACCTGCCCAGAACCCAACGGCCTCCCACCCCTGCACAGAAAGAGCCGACTCAGTCTCAGTTCCTAAGCCCAAATATGCAGGACCTGGTCTCTGTTCCAATCCCCCAGCCCAGCTCTAGGAGCCCCTTTCCCAGCCCTACAAATGCAGGACTCTGTTTTCAAGCCCCAAAAATGGCCCCATGAGCCTGTTTTCAAGTCTGGAAAACGCAGGACTTTTGGTCTCCATTTTCAAGCACAGAAAACACAGGACTTTTTAGTCTGGGCCACCAAACCAGCTGCATGGGCCGGGTCTTGACCCCCAAGGACACGCATCTCCCTCCGAGGCCCAAAGCTGCTGACTTGCCCTCCCTTCCTGAAGTCAAATGAGCCGGGGTTTTGCACCCCCAAAACAGGCCCCCCCTGAGCCCACATCCAAATCTGGAAAACGCAGGACTTGGCCTCTGTTTTCAAGTACTTGAAAATGCAGAACTTAAGCCCGTGTTTATGACCCTAACCCCAGCTGTATGAGCCTGGCTCTGAGCCCCCAGAACAGCCCCTGAGCCTCCTTTCAAGGCCTGGAAAACGCAGGGCTCAGCCTGTGCTGCTGAGCCTCGAAACCAGCCCGCTGAGCTTGCTTTTGAGTCCCAAAACCACACACCCCCAGTCTGGGGTTGAGACCCAAACCCACCAGAGGGCCCTGGTTTTGAACCCCAAAACCATGACTGGGTCTCTGCTCCTGAGCCCCAAAACCAGCTGCATATGCCTGGTCTTGAGCCCCAAACCCCTCAGCTGAGCCCCGAGCCCCTTGCCCCTCACTGGCGCCGGCCCACGTGTGGTGCTGGGGAGTGCCAGGGACCTGGCCAGGGTCTGCCCCGTCCTCACACCCCTCCCCAAACCCACGGGATTTAGCCATGTTTCTGCCCCATCCCAGGTCCCGTGTGTGAACTTTGGGGAATGGGATGTGGCCCCCCGCAGCCCCGTGTCCCACCTACCCCAGTCCAGAGCTGGGGTGGGGGCACCCTCCCTACAGAGAGGGCCCGCCCCCCCCATTGCTGGCCCCAAACCTGCCCAGCTGCGGCAAAGGAAAACACAGCCTGGTCAGGCGGCAACAGCTCCCTTGGCCCCCACGTCCCAGGGAGGCAGCTGCCCAGAACTGCCCCTGCCTGGGGCTCCCCACCAGCGGAGGGTCTGAGACGTGGGTCTGGGTGTCCCCAGGCAGGGAAGGCACAGGGGACCTGCTCTATGACAACGGGGTGCCACGGCACGTATGCAGCACTCGCCAGGGACAGCCTGCTGCGGGCTGCTGAGCCGGGCTTGAAAGGGCCCTTTTTTTTTAATCTCCCCACATGCCGTTTGCACGGTCGCGCAAGCGACCGTGGCTGGGGTGATGGGTGCAGATCACAGATGGGGTGCCAGCAGCTTTTGTCTGCAAACTGGTCACAAGCAGAGGTAAGCAGAACGCTGATGGAAAATGGCAGCGGTGAACAGTTTGCACCGGTGGGCAAATCCAATCGTCTTTTTATGGGGGCAGCTAAAAGATTACTAGAATCGACCACCGCACTGCACTTCATCAAAGCTCACCTTCTGCCTCATTCTGCAGAGGCCCTTGAGTGCTTTCAATAAAAGGCCCCATTCCCCTCCTCCCCCCCCAATGGTAACAGAGTCCTCTCAGACTACAACTTGGAAGAGAAAACTGGAAGGTCTTTTGGAGTCGGTCCCGACTTTTTTTTTTTTTTCTTGCAATGAGTGCCTGGTTCCGTGGGGGCTGGATGAGCCGAATACTACAGTCAGAAAGACAATGCTGCATGCGACTTATTAAAGCTTTTCCTCTGCTGGTTGGTTGTGTGCAGCAGCTGAAGGACCATGAATAACTTCAGTAACTTGAAAGCTAGCAAGCTGCAGATGATAGAGAAATAGTTTTCATTATTTCCAGCACTTACTTTATTTCCCAGGACTGCTACTTCTAGCCTGTGGCAATAGGGACCGGTTTGGGCTTTGGTTTCCAGTGTTCCCAAGTCAGGGACTGTTAGCGCAGGAATCGGTGTGAGCCGTTGTTTGTGATGAACACATATTCAGACATGGGTTCAGAAAGTGCTTTCATCCCCTGCGTGCCCACCGGGACGTTGTGCCACTGGACCCAGAGGACACATGGCTTTTCAGCCCACAAGCCCACTCCTACGTAGCCATTTGCACTTAGTACAGCACTGTTCTTCTAACAAACCCGCATTTCTTAGCCATTTTTCCTGAAATAAAGTTAGGGGGTTTTTTTGGGTTTTTTTTTTTTTTTTTCATTTGCCTTTCTTTAGCACACACAGCTGCAGCATTTAGTGTTTGTATGGGCTGTGTAGGCTGCAGTCACGCCATGACGTCCCACTCTAGACCCAGACCCTGAGCATCCGCTAATCCTCTTACCAAAGTTAATATCCCCTGTGCTTCCACGATAAGCAACAGTGAATAGAAATTCTCAGTCTGCTCTATATCTTAAAGTTCAGGAGGGAAATTAACATACATGTATAATGAGCTGCATTTAAATAATAACAACATTGTTTTTAACTAGAAAAATGTTCATGCTATTTTCCTTCCTTAATGGTATCTCCATTTACCTCTGCTTTTCAAACTTTCCGTGGGGTCAGACATCCTTTGATGCTAATTCCCAAACGCTCAGTGAATTCCCGTCACTCCTAATCCCTCGGCCTCTCACTCTTTATACAATGTCTCAATGCCTGCAACTGGGCCCATTAGCACTGGAAACATGAGTCTCCTCGGCCCCCCGCCTGTATTAAAGGGAAGCAGAAGTGAGGGCCCATTTATAGGATAACCTTGCCTCCATCTAATCCTTTTTCATTTGGGTGTATTTCCTGTTGGTTTTGTTTTACTTTGTAAATCGGCGCATTCTGGCACCAGCCAGCCCTGAACGAGCACGTTTCTCTGACTTGGCCCCCTTGCACCGCCCCACTCTCATGGGTCCAGCTTTCTGACCTGGAGCCCACCACTACCCCCGGCCCCAGCAAGGCTCGGTAGAAGCAGCACCTCCCCGTTACGGGGGGAAAGACGCTCATCTGCCAAGCTGAGCTTACCACCGGCACAAACGCGGCTTTTCTTTCCATTTCTGCCTGAGCTTCCTGGTTGGTGTAGGCTTGTACAAGGGATTTTTCAAATCGTTAAGGATCCAGGTTATGTACAGTTTATAAGCAGCTCTTGTGTTACAAGTAGGAATAAAGGATGCAGCGTTAAAGTTTTTCATTTGAACAAATGAAAAATTGGCTTTGACGCTGATTTAGACGCCACCATTTGAACACGAGTGGTTTCAAATTAACTTTAAAAGTCAGGTGTGTAAAAGCCAGCCTTCCCTTCCGGGTGGAAGGCAAACAAAACCCAGCGAGACCATCGCACTATGTACTAAGTACTTCGGTTTTATTTCATCAAACATCACCACGCTCTGTCAAGACAGCAATTTGTAAGTGCTTACAGGCTGCAGTTGTGGACCCTCTTAAATGTCTGGTCTGGTGCTGATTAGTCAACACTGACTGCTTTTACTCTTAAGGGGAAAAAAAATCCCAAACCCAAAGCAAAACCCCTCTCTCCTGACTGCCAGGAGTTTGGATAACTCACTGATTTCAGGGGCAGAAGGGCCAACTGGTTTGCTTCTCCTATTCCATTAATCACAGATCATTGTATTTTTCTAATTTGCTACTTCTCTTCATGGTTTTGACAAGTGGTTAATTATCCCTAGTTTAAAAAAAAAAAAAAATCCCTGTTTTCTAAATAGATATTCTGTGGCTTCAGCATCCAGATGTTGTTCCATATTGTGTCTTTCTTTACTGATACCCAGTCCTCTTGGTGGAGATTCTTATAAGACACGAGCCCCTTCCTATTCTGTGTCAGAAGACTTCCACCATACAGCAGCTGTTATAATGGGACAGGCATTATCCAGCTGGGATAATGTCACTTTGATTGGGTTTCTCCTTTGTTAGAAAACGTTTGCTTTAGCACAAGGTGGTCAGATATGAATTCTCTGTGCTGCAGGACAGAATTAGGTGCCTCCAAAGTGGGTTATCCAGCTCCAGGAATCACCCTGCTGATGTAGCGCTCTCCCTCCACGCCCTTCATCAAAATCCTTGCCCTCCAAAGCTGGTGGAAGAAATCCTGGTCCTGAGGCTGTGTCCTTTGGCAGAGGGATCCAACTGGGTCTTTAATCCACGCAGCACATTGAGGGGTTTTTAGTTGATCACCCCGTCTCAAGGTTGCCAGGCTTGCAGTAATGCTTGGTTTCAATGTGCTTGGATGGAATGCAGAGAGATTTGGGCTTGAAATTCTTCCTAAATTTCAATGGGTTTGTGTACTGAATTCTCTGTGGGTCATTTGGAACGTAACAGCTTCTTGCAGATGAATATACATGCATCATATACGTATTGCAGTTAGGGAATTAGCAATTGCTGTGATGGGAGTGTTTAAACATCTGATAAATCAAGTGAGCGTCAAACTTCAAAACAGCACTTTTCTAGATTGACGTTCATTAGCACATTGCCAATGGTTAGCTCTTAATCACTATCAATCATTAACACTACTCATTCAAACAATTAGTCTTTAACAATCTTATTCTAAATTAGCCAGTGTGAGTGTGAATGAGGCCGAGGCTGTGTAGCTAAGGCTGATGGCTACAGCTCTTGATGGTTTCAGTGGCTGAGGTCGTCGTGATCAGGCTCAAGAGCTCTTCCAGGGGGGAAGCTGGAACAGCAGTGCAGGACGTTTTTCTTCCCTGTTTTGCCTCGTTCCCCCTTCATGGTTTTTATGCTCCTCAGCTCTCCCTAAAAAGAGAATAGATTGGAATCTCATCACCCGGCATTGTTCATCTTATTTTTAGGATCCAAGTCTCCCTCTTCCCCCTTTGCAGTCCCATACAGTTTAGACACTTCTGCTAGGCTGTGTTACGGTGTTGCTGGTTGTTATTGGCAGCGTTACTGTGGTATGAACAATTGTACACTGTGCAGGTCAGACTGTTTTGGTGTGTTTATGTTTGGATTGAAAGCAAACAAATATTGATCAGGCTTTGCTTTGTATACTTGTACTTTACACGTCAAACAGGCCCTGTCTTTGCTACGAGGTCTTTTGGTGGAATTTGGATGACCAAGTTTTCGTTATTTAAAACGTCAGAGTGCATGCTGGAATAGATGTCTCTTCTCCCTCAATAACCAACGTGGGGGGGAAGGTTGACACTTCCAGAAGGGCAATTTAGCCCATTCATGTAGATGGATGGATTAGGGCGAAATGTGTCTCACACTGAATTTCTCTGAAAATCTGGAGATCCTGTTGCTAGTGGCAGGTTTCATACGTGAATACGGCTCAGCTGGATTGGGATTCTGCACCACCGTTTCCAAAGCTCATGCTGCCTGAAGGCTGAAATGAAGCCATCACTGACGGAGCCCACCAGGTTAGGTGACTGCATCTCCTCTCTCCTGAAGTATGACACAATTTAAAATCAAAGCTGATACTTTTGAAGGGCCCAGGACTTTGCAAACTCTGTGTCAGGCTGCACACAGCTAACATTTTCACCTTTGTCAAACTAGATTTAATGTATCTGGGAAAATAGGCAATCTGATAATGTATTGCTACTATTGACTTAAAGGAAGGAGCAGGAGGCGTGCTCTCCTCACATAGATCTCCCGGGGAACTCAATATTTGACTACAAAAGTTGTGAGTTCTTTCATCCAGGCACACTTGATTTTAGAGGTGATATGCAGAGCACCAGCCTTGCTCTACAGCTCGGCTTCAGTGAGTTTTACGTGGCTGCTGTTCCGTGCTTCGCTTGGCCAAGTGAGACTGGTTGCTGCCTGAAGTAGGGCACCAGTAGCGGTGGACCAAATTGCCCGAATGCCGAATTTCTGCCCTCCCCCCCCCGCCCCCGAAGCTTCCCCTCCACATTGCAATGGTGCATGTGTTCCTGCTAGGGCCTCGGACAGAAGCTCTCGGACTCCAGGGGCTTCCGTGGTGTTACCGCCACTTAGATACCGAGTGGATGGCAACGTCTCTTGCCTCCTTGGTAGCTCAGATTTCACCCAAAAGATGCAGAAAATAAAAAATTTTCCAACATGAAATCTAATGACAAAAAGTATTAATGTAAAACTGAAGCGATCTGAGCCTGCAAGCATTCTCTGGGCATTTATTTTTTGCTGGAATACAATGCTGTTGCTCCCAGTCGTGAAGCAGTAACATGCGGCGAGGGCTCTGTCAGTACGGGAGGCCTTTGTCGGTGTTTCCCTGAGAGCTGTTATCTGAGGAAAAACTCTGAGCCGGCACGAATAAATAATGCGCTGACAGGTTTGTCCAGCAAAGCCTACTCTGCAGTAAGGCAACCTTAGGTGATCAGCTGGAAACCAGTGGCCCCTCTGGAGCGTGCTGATGCCCAGAGCAGAGTTGTCGTTGTTTCTGCCGCTCTGCTGCTGTAAGTACACAGTGCTAAAAGCAACAATAATAAATGAGAATGAAATGCAGCGCAGACAGCACAAACACGTCAGATAGGTGTTCTGATGCTAAACCCATCTGTACTGTGGTGCTGCTCCAGGGAAAGGCAATGGTGGAGAGACGGGGCCGGCTCGAAGGGAGAGTGCTGCGCTGGCTCCAATGGCAGCCAGTGCAGAGCTGTGAACTGCAACGTATCCTCTGGATACCAAACCTGAATTTCTTTCCTAAAAACCGCTAGCAAGCTTTTCAACCAGCCTTCAGCCTTTTGTGGCACGTGGGCATTTTTAGGCAAAGTTCTGACAAGTATCTACCAGCTAAGGGGAAATACAGAGAGAAAAAGAGGTGTGGAGCTTTTAGGGATTTTTATTAGCATGCGCGTTAGCTAGTGACAGCCTGGCCCTCTGGGTGGGGGCACTCTGGCAGCCAGGGGCTATTGCTAGCTTTAGCTCTGACTGAGCTGGAGACAGTGGGTGAGCAAGTTGGATCTCCTCTCTGCGTTCTTCTTGCCTCTAGAGCTTTTTATCCACCACGTCATTTCAGGACTATTCAGCGTTGACTCCCGGGAGCCAGCAGTCACTTGCCGTGTGTTTGTGTCTAGCGTAATGAGAGGCTGCAGCTGCTTGGACCTTAAGGGTCATAGTAAAGCTATTAATAAACCCCAAGTTCATCAGAAGGCTTTGGACATCAGCTTTGTCACTATCGCTTCTGAACTCGTGGTCAGGGGATCCCATTGGCTGGTTCTTCCAAATTACTTGCTAATGCAAGGCAGTAGTTGAGCACATTTCCAATTAAATGCAGCTACTTTATAAAACAATGTTTAAGTTGCCGGCCTAAATTACTCCTTAATTAGGTCATTTTTTCCTAATTGATTAAAAATAGGATTTCAAATTAAAACAGAGAGATTGAGTAACATCATACAAATGATATTATTCAAATCTGAAAGGAAAAAAATCATCAAAAAGGAAAGAACCATTATATTGAATTGCAGATCAGCTATAGATATGACATTTGGGATTGTTCTCTAGAAAATCTATTATTTTCCATCTTTGAAATTAGGGCAAGGATGCAATCAAATAAAAAAGTTTAAAGCCCAGAAGAAAAAAAGCTATTACAAGGCAGCTGATCAAATACAAAATTACTATTACATATCGTTTGTAGTGTGGTAGTACCTAGAGACCCAGACTAAGGCTGCTGGCACTGTACAGAGACAAATGAGCCCTGCCCTGGAGAACTTGCAATGGAAGTCAACAAGCCAGATGATGGGACAAAAATTAGAGAGGTAGAGTTGAGCTTCCAAAACCTGTGAGAAAAGTTGAAGGTACCTCAAGAAATAGGGCCAAGAGGTCCATTGGCCGCTTCCATCTCCAAAAGACCACAGCTTCATGTTGTTGTGGCTACCAAAGAGAGCTCCAGAACAGAAATCTGGTGATGGAAACACTCTAAAATACTCACTTTAAACTCTACTCTGTCCTCTAAAATAAAATGCTATAGCCTGATCTTCCATAACTTGGGCTCCTGTCGATGTCATGAACAACTAGAGCAACAAAGCTCAAATTTCCGATGAAGCCATTTAGAGACAATTTGCAGGGTGGGTTTGGGGTTTTTTTTGATAAAAGTAAACAAACCTAGGCAGACTGACAGGGATAGATAAAATGTAACACAGCTACCCTGTTTTCTGTAACACTAGGCAATTTAGGTATATCAGTGTTAAAGGGTATTGACTTTGTGAAGATCTGTCAGATAGCTGATTCTCTGGCTTCGTTAGTGCCACCCTGATTTATCTGAGATGAGAAACTGGTCCCTGATTTAAGTTCAGTTCTATCAGTTTAAACGGTGTTTCACTGCATCACTTCCTCAGCAGAGCAGAAATGCAGACTGCGTGCTCCTGTTTTTCTTCTCTTCCAAGCAGCTGGCTCTGTCTCCAGTTAGTATCCAGCACCTATGCAGGCTGGTTGGTTTCGCCTCTGGGTTAACACTCCATCTCTGCTGTACTCATGATTTGGCTGCATTCTCAAACCGTGTGTCAAAAATGGGTACCCATCTGTTCCTGCCCCCTTAAACTTACTGTCTTCTGTTAGAACTGGCTTCTTTTGCAACCTATATGGTGTATGGCACCACTCTGGACAACTCTCGCCATCATTTTAGCTGGTCATGCTATGGCCACAAATGCAGACAGCAATGCTGCAAGAGCTGCAGCATTAAACACGCACTGCTGAAGCACTTCTGCTCATCTTGGGTAAACGTACCTGAGTACCTCATCTGCCAAGACGACAGCTGTATTGGGTCAGACCAGAGCTCCCTCGTGCACAAGCACTCAACACCCAGGCAAAGAAGAGAGGAAGGGTAGGGCGAGTGTACAGTGATATCCTTGCAGCTTCTAGTGATCCACATCATGGAGGTCTCCCGAGCTAGCTGTGGCCTCTTCCTTTCATAGCCCTTGATCTATCATCCTGTTTGAGTTTGTACAATTACGCTTTGCACCCCTGTGAATTGGTGGTGTACTGTGGAACACACTGGTTGTTTGAACATCCTGTGGCAAGTAGTTCTTTGGTTTAATTACACAGCATGTGTAGAAGTGCTGGTCTGTTCATTTCAAATCTGCATGCTGAACATTTAATGTGATAGCCTCAGGTTCTCGTATTCTGAGAGACACCAAATTTTATTTCCCTACTCTGCCAGCTGAGACCTTTTTCCTCATAAACACCCTCAGTACCAAAGACTAGTCTATCATCTCCTTGATAGGAAGCCAATTCCTTTGATTGTTCTCGTAATCCATCTCCAAACCCTTTCCAATTATTCTTGGATCCTTGCTGAGACCAGGACCAGGACTACAGCTGGTATTTGGGGTGCGAGCACATCCTAGAGTTATGCAACGGCATAGTGATGTCTCCTGTTCTGTTCTTTCCTTTCCTCTAATTTATGGACTTCTTAGATCAACACTGATGTGTCTCTCTCTTAAGGAAGTTTAACTGATGTAGAGCATACCACTGAGCACATACGGTCACTACTATTTTTTTCTATATGCTTTACTTTACATTTATTGACCCTGACCTTCATCTGTGATTTTGTCTGGAGGTTTCTGACAGATCTTTCTGCAACTATTTACAGTTACTTTTTTTGTTTAAAAACCTTGAATAATTTAGGAACATAAGCAGACTCTGTTACCTTGTTGTGCACAACCTCTTACCAATAAGCTGAACTGGTCCACCCCAAATCAGCCCTGGAGGAACTCTGTCACTAACCTGCCTCTATTCACTCACGTTCCTTTTCTCTATTACTTTAATCAGTGATCTATGAAAGGACCTTTTGTTTATTACAACCAAACATGGATCAGAAAGAGGGAGTACAATGTCCTTGAGGCTCTTCCATAGTCCTTAAACAATAACGTTACATCTTAATGAGATCTTTGATTATTGTAGGTGTCTCTGTCAATTCAGATATTCTCATAAATTTAACTCTGGGTGCGCAGTCAGTGCAACTTGAATATATGTGCAGAAAGCTGGCAATTTCCTGTGCAGAAGTTTGCTAAGAATATAACTTGGTGGACGTGGGGATCCAGGAAGGAGAAAAGCCACTTTTCAGGCTGCGGTTTTGAAGAGGAACTCCCATGTGCTGAGCATTTTTTGCAAACTTTGTTAGGTATTTACAGTGCTGTCGTCCATGTGTTTGCTGTAGAGCTGTTATGAAAGCTGTTTAATAGCAGGATGATACCCACTTCATAGTTATTAATGAACAGTATGGATCACGCGCTTGTACCAGCAACGGCTTCTCGTTTTTTCCTCTTGCTGCCCAGACTGTTCTTTCATTGACACATTTATTTGTAACCCCCCATCCTATCGTAAATACGGATCATTGCTTTCTCTAGCACATATGGGCTTTCTGGTTTGGTAGGTGGATATCATGCACAACAGCATCGACCATTTTCCCAGCAAGATCGTTTCCGCTATCTTGCCCCACCTGGCTAATCCCACAATAGACTGAAAAAATCTGAGCACATTTGTTGGAATGGATATTCTCTGCCTTTTCCCAGAGATAAAATTAATTCCACGGAACATTTTGAATGGCCAAAAATCATGCAGTTTAGAAAAGTGTTTGAATAAGACTGTCTGTCATAATTTAATTTTTCAAGCCACTCCAAAAATAATTGATTTATATTTATATAATTCTTTTTATCATAAAGGATTTCATGTGCTTTCCAGAAATATATTTCCATTCAAGCCACTGCTGAAATGCAACCTCTGCTTAACAGCAATATTAGTTTACAGCGTGAGGCAGGGGAAAAAAGACAAGCTTACCTAAAATACAGCCATTTTCTTTTAAAATTATCCCTTTTAGGAATAAAAACTCCCATAAAAATCTGCATGATTTTGGTGCACAAGATCGGTCCGGTTATATGACATTTAGGGGGAATATTAGCATTTCTCATCCTGAGAGCTATAAGTACTTTTCAAATGCTTCCTGTGGCAACTTTAATTCATCCTCACATCCTGAGACTTCTGTCACCTGAAATGTACTGGATTTGCGGGAGCTATTCAGGAAGTTTTACAGTGACTTACAAGGAAGCTTGCTATTTTATAGTGTCAGAAGCCCGGGCTGTGGGTAAGCGTGAACTTGGTAGTGCAGATTAGGCTTTGTTAAATTCTGTAGTGCTGAATATGGTACCTGTGCAATCCATGTATGTACCCTTAAAATACCCACAGAATTTCAGTAGTAGGTGAAGTCTTCCTATCTGTATGTCTTCTTTTTTAGGTGTGGGTTGGGAATATAATTATTAGCAACTGTTAGAATTTCTCATTGCATTTATAGCTATTTATGTACATTTATGTGCAAAGTAAGCTCAACGCATGCACAGTTGTTGCTGCCAGTGGGAAATATTGCCATGACATCATTTATGACAGTGACTCTGAGGGCGCTGACTTACATGATGTCCTCATTTCTACTTTCACAACCTGATGGGATTGCAAATGAGGGCAGAATCCAGCCTACTGAATCGTGCATGTTTGCTTTTATTTAGCTCTGGCTATCCCTCCAAATCTTTTCCTACCTGCTTGATAATTGGATTTAAATGATCTTTAATTGCATTGTCTGGGGCTTTGTTAATACCAGCCCCTAAGTATTTGTACTGTATTTTTGGGTGCCCACTTAAGATTCCATGAGGTGAGCAGGGCTGAAGGGCAAACTCCAGAAAGCTGCATCACTGCAGTCTCTGAGCCATTAATTTTGTGCAATGATAACTTTGTACTCAGAGAGCAATATTCATTATAAGCAGGAGGGGAAGCATGTGAGTCCTTAATTAACAGTAGGATATCATCAGCATAAAGTAATAGTTTAATGTTCTACAGAATCAGTGTTATAGCCTTTTAGGCTGTTGGTTTTTCCATTTCAGACAATGCCAACATAAGACTGTAATTGTCTGGATGCCATTACCTGGCTCTCATTACTCTCCAGGCACCACCCACAGCACCCCATTTCCTATGAGTGACCCACAGCTTCTGTTTAACAACCTAGATAAAAGCCCTGTTTCCGAGAGACCTCCATTTCCAAGAGATCTCCATTTCCATTGTGCACATGAACAGCAACTGGCTTTTTCCCCAAATCCAACCCAACCTGCTGCCTGGCCTCTGTATTGGCAGATGGCAGGGCCAGATTCCCACACCAATGGACAGGTTTGCAAAATGAACGCATGTGTTTTGTTTTGTTTGTAGGACATGCTGCACCATGGAAGCGTTAGCAGAAAGTCATTGAGAGGGCCTGGACTTGCACCGAGCCCCAACCTTACCCCCAGGGACCCAGCGGCTGGAGAAGAGCCACCTTCTCTCCACTGCCTGGGTGAGAAGCTGAATTTCTCTCACCTTGCCAGCACCACCCTGAAAACACTAAAAGAGTCACTTTTGGGGACCAGCGACTGCTCATAAACTCAGATCCAGCACCAAGGTTCTTGTAAGAACAGCAAGCCTTAAAGCCTAAGTGAGCCGTAAAGTCTCTAAGCCATTGCCTTTAAGAGCAGTGGTGGGTGTCGGGGGCAGGCCCTGCCCTGATTGGCTCCCTCTGGCTGGGCCTGCCCAACCGCCCCTATCAGAGCAGCCCAGACCTGCTTGCTCTGTAGCCTGTGAGTTCTATGGGGACAAAAAAGCCCCGTGGATTTTTTGCCCCCATGCAATTCACTTAAGTCTACAACGGCAATGGCTTAGGGACTTTAAGGGCCTCTAAGAAGCTGCCCCTTCCCTGACAGTGCTGGGTATCTGCTCTGCCGTAATTTACTGGTGCTGTTTCATCACCTACCCTTATTCATCCTCTCTTGGTCCTTTTGCTTTTATATTCGTTTTCCACAGATCAGAACTGAAGCATCTAGAAATCTTCATGTGGCTGACACAGCATGAAGTGGCACATGTCAGTGAAGAGAGACAAGAGTTAATAAACTTTTACTATTTAAAAAAGAAAAGTAATTAATACCTTATGCAAGACAGACAGTTTGAACATGTATCACTTCTCAGGGGAGACTGACCACTCTGTTCCTGCACATACAGGGCTGTGCGTCAGTCCGGCTTGGTGCAATTACTCTGTGGAAGCACTATATACATACATACATATATATATAAAACCACTATCTCCTCAGCCTCACAGATGAGGGCTAGGACTCCTAGGCTTATTTTCAGCGAGGCTTAGGAAAGACAGAAAGGTGTTTCAAGGTTAAAATATTTGTTGCATGTTCCCAGAAGACTAATTCTGTGTGAAGGGAAGCGCTAATTTTGGAAATGCCGTACCTCTGCTCTGTGGGTAATACTCACAGGTTCTTCAGGTGAGCTCCATGCTGTGCTTCGGCAGAGAACTGACACTGAATCCATATTTTCCCCTTCATTCTTGCAAAGGTGGTGCCTTCAAATGCAGCTCATCTTCGCTAATGCAGAAGTTCCTGTGAGCAGGAGCTACCAGTATTAAACTGCACGTTTTCTGTTGTGTTTTGGGAAGATTTAGGGTAGCTGGAGTGAATGTGTCTCAGACAATGCTACATGTGCCTTTTCTGCTTCTATGCACGCCTCTTCATGGTAAACGGAGTCTTTTTTTTTCCAGATTGAGAGGTCTTTTAAGGAATCTGCTCCTATGTATTTGGCCAACACATAGCGTTTCTTTGTTCTCTGAAGCCCACTTAAAGCATGACTTGCTTTGTAAATGTATTCTCTTTGATAATAAAGGCCAGATCCTAAAGGAAGCATAGTAGGGAGGCTCTCTGTGTCATTTAGTAGACTAGGCCATAGGCAGTTGCTTAAAACAGAGCTTTTGTTCCTCTTTTAAATCAAGTTAGTCTATTATCAATCCATTGTCCTTCATACACACATTTGTGAATGCTTTGCCTCAGCTATTTTTTTTTTCCCTAAGACTACTCTGTCTTAAGCAAATCCTGTTCGTATTTTTCCTGAAATAAACCACTAAAGAATATTGGAATAATGCGGTATTGCTTTCAGCCTTTCATGAGCTCTACCCATAGAGAAGAGTTATTATTATCAGAAAGCATATTTATGTTTAACTCTGCCCAAACGGTTCCCTCACACACTTTCTGTGTAATGAGAAGAGGACAGAAAAACTAAACAGCTGAGCTAGCATTAAAATCTCCTGGAGCATTTATCCCAGCTCTTACAAAGGACTGAACAACTTCAAATATCCTGACAGTTAAACAAATAAGTGCTGGGGTCACATGTAGTGACATACACTTAATATCCCTGACTGACAACAGGTTTGCCCTTGTGGGGATGGCTCTTTTGGAAACGTAGCCACCTGAGTATAGAACCAAATATGAACAAAAAGCAGAACTGCATCATTTAACTGTGTCAGGTGTCCGGGAAATCTGTGAGGATCACTGGATGTAGTCCCAGTGGCAACCACGCTACGTGCAGCAGACAGCGATAATTCATTTCCTGTTTAGTGACGTGCTCCAGGTCAATGGCTTTGTCCTGCAAGAAAAAGGTAAGAGCTAATTTATACAGAAAAGGCATAATCCAAAACCTGACTGAAATGGGTAAATAACTTTTAATTTTCTCCAGCAGAGTCTGGCTAGGTCTGGGATGAACTCATGTCTCACACAGAGCTCATGCTGCAGGGAAGTTAGCTTTGTCCAAGACTTCACCAGACCCCTCCTGCCAGCTTGGCTTGCTTTTTTTTTAAAAAAAGGAGAAAAAATGCCAGACTAGAATTTTTATTTTACACTGACTGCAATAGTACTTCATTTCTTTCATCAACTTGCTCTAAATAGCTGGCCAGCACTTCACCCAGGTTAACTTAATCTAGTTAGACCTGAGAAGTTTATGGCAATCAATTGACTTGGCATTTAAACCGTGCCTACTGAAGTTGTGTGCGGACATTTAAAACAGTGACAATATCCCTGAATTGTGGCTTGACTGATTTTTTTTTTTAAATTTCTATTTAAACCTACCTTACATCAGTCTGAATTGCAGACTGCTTCATGACCAAAAAGGCTGTGTTTTTTTCATATGCTGGACACTTAATGAATGCACCTGTTTTTTTTAGAATTGAGATGTTGGCAGAGATGGGAGCTGGATTTACATCTGCAAAAGACAACCAGGTTTAGAAAACATTGAAACCGCCTTGTGTGATCCTTGCACTTTGAATGCACGCAAACACACACCACTTACTCAAAGAATGGCACTATCCAAATGCAAATTGAATGAATTGCACTACCTCTCTTTACAAAAAGAATTATTCTCTATATGAAATAGAGTTTTCCGTCTGCCTATTCACGAAACATCAATTTATACTAGTAGAATACATTCTGACATTCAAATATCATTCTAGTAAATGCGTCCCCTTGCTGGCATGAATATTTGTGGGCTCCAGTGCGGGCTAGAAGATCCAGGTTAATAACGCTGCTGAAGACAAGCAGAAGCTGCAGTGCTGGGCAACTACAGCCCCAAGCTGGGAAGCTGACAACTCTTAGAAACCAAGTTCAGCCTGGGTCACCTGAGGGATGACAGACCACTTACGCTATCCCAGCTACTCTGTCAGCCTAGAGGAAGAGCCACTCTTCCAAAAATTCATTGGGAAACAAAGAGTCTCAACTTTGCGAGCCCCTCCTACAAACAGACCTGGGCGACAGCAGCATCCCAACAGTCACCAAAAGATGGGCCTTACCAGCATGCCTCCTCACCGGTGTGCCAGGCCCTTCCTGCTGAAACACGATGAACGCATAACTGAAAAAGTTATTCTGCGAAGGACCACATCCACGGTTCGCAACTATCTAGCTCCTGGAATCCACTAGCACGACATTTTCATGTTTAGAAGACACTAGTGAATGAACGAATTGAAAGATATTCTCAGGAAAAGCAGTAAGTAGGCTTGCACAGTCGCAACAGAAATTTGATCTTGCCCAATACAGCAGTGTGTCTGAATCCAGTGGCAGATATTTTCTCTTTGGAAGGTCTCAATTATTTAATGAAGCAGCAGTATCTCAGGCATTTTGTGAATATTCTTACAACAACCCTGATTACTGTGTACTGCTGGACGCTGGCGGGGCACTAGACTAGAAATCGGGAGGAGTGGGCTCTTACCTGGGTTCCTCTGACAAGGTCTAGAGATGCATCCAGGATTCTCCAGAGCAACTGATTCTGATTACAGCTTGCAAAGCAGCCCCTGACCCTGACTTCTGAAAGGAACAGAGAACAGCTCCCTGTAAGGTAAGACACCAAACCGCAAGTACCCCGCACCACCAGTCAGGATCAGCGTACTTTCCCTTTACCAGCCCACACCCTTATTTCCCGAACTGTAACAGCGATTCCTTGTAAAGCGCTCCGAGACTGAGGCATGGGAATAGCCATTAAAGAGGCTGTTATTACTATTTTCAGGTTGACTGTCGGTTTCTATTTCTGCTGCTCTGGCATCTGATTACGTTTGAGACGCGGGGATACAGAGCAGCGCGCCCTCATAGCCGCTTGCCGCTCACAAGGTGATCCTGATGCACTCCCATGTGCAGCCACGCTCCCACTGCCATGGGCATTTCTGGGGCAGGGAGACGCGCCGGGCTTATGGACCATCTGTCAGGCAGTGCCGGGGCACCGTATATTGATGCCGTGTTTGTAGCTCCCTCTCATTTGAAACAAAGTTCAGTTCAAAGCACTTCCAAGAACAGAAAGGGGAGAAAAAAGATGTTAATGTGTTTAGATTACATTAAAGTTTTAAGATTAACTAAAAGAAAGGGAGAAAAAAGTCCGCTAATGGGTAGAGCTCAGTGGAGAGGCATTCTTATATTACTTCTAATGCACATAAAGCATCTCCTATTAAAAAGGGATGGCAGTTTTACATCCTATTAAATATATCAAAGCTGTACTTCAATTACAAATCCTTTCATATGCATGTTTTAACAAATATGTCTTTGATAATAGAGTGCAGCAGTAGCTTTTTAAATGCTAAACAAGATCCCTACAATACAGCACAAAGATAGAAAAGGAAAAGTACCAGAAGAAGATAGGTCTGTTTGGCAGGGGAGGGAGCGATTTATTTCAATATTTTTGTTCTCTCTGCAGCTCACAAGGCAGAGTTTACAAACCATTCCAGTGTGCGTAGTAGGACACTGATAAAATAGCAGAACCTGCAAACAGTATACCAAAGGAGTTTGGCAAGATGCTATTGTTTTTCCACATCGTTATCTTTGAAAACAAGCTGTGTGCTAATAATGCTAGGAACAACAAAAATTTAAAAAGCAAGCCGTGCTTGGCTGAGCCCTGCTTTGGAAAACATTAAATTGCAGCCAGGCCTGAAAAAAAAGCATCTTCCCCAAAGAAAAGAGAATCTTCCTGTCCGGAGGAGACGATGAGGTGACAACGTATGCGGTCCTGGCCCCGTGAACTAACCTGACAAACATTGCTTCCACGACCCACTGAAGTCCTGATGCTGCCCTAGAAAGCCCAGCATGTGAAATAGTGCTCTGCGGTGGGCAGTCTGGCATTGGGGGAACAGCAGCATGAGAAGGGTCAAAGAAAACCAAAAAGGGACCCAATGTGATCCTGAGTTCAAGTCATTATGCCCCTTCTGCCTCTGCAAACAGAAGCTAGGGCTGGGCAGTGTACTGCAGGTTCTCCTGGGCCCTCTTCTGTGCAGAGCCAGCCTCTTGCATTGCTTCCCTGCACCTGAGCCCCTGGAAATGGAGGGCTGGCATTTTGGGTTGCGACCTGGGACTCACTGGAGTTCAGATGCCTGTTTCTAATCATGCCCACCCCTAGCCTTACAATTATGCAAAACCCAAATGCCATTCCTACTCAGGGTGGGCTGGAGTCACAGCGTTAATTAGATCAGGCAGCAAGCTGCCACCAACCCAGCTCCATTTGCTATGGATTGACATCTGGTATAGGAATGAGCCCATGCCTATGGAAATATATGAACCCATAATATGAATTAGCTTTTTCAGGCTTCTGATTAATTAATTGAATAGAGGTTCATAAATCTTAAAAAGAAGGCAAAAGATGTGATAATAATAAAAAGCAATAATAAATTCTGCTTACCCTTTTGTCCCTCTGGTTTCTTGGTTATGGAGATACGGAAAGCTGTAGAGATTTAGTGAAATGAAGTCACTTAGCTAGAAAATAATGATGAGCCACAGCACTGTAGTATCATAACTCTAATGTCCGCAGGACCAAGCGCCAGGGCTGTCACAGTACGCACAGAGCGAGGTCTCACCTCGCCTGTCCTCTGCTGCTGTTCACGCGTACGTGCCGTGCTGCTTGGCTCTGCTGGGCCTCTGTGCAGAGCAAGGGAGGCGCTGTGCCTGGTCCGTCTCCTCCTCAGCAAGGTGGAAAGGAGCACCAGAGCCAGGTTAAACCTCCTCCCTTCCCCCAGAATAACACCAGACAGCAGCAAAAGCACCCACAGAAATCTGGCAGCAGGAGTAGGTACGCTCAGAGAATCAGTCCCAGAACTGTTGTAAGAAGATACCAGCTGCAAAGTAGAGGGATAGAGCCGGGAGCAAGGGGCTGTTGAGCCTGATGGCCACCCCCTGTCCGAAAGGTTCCACAGTGTGGCAAAACCTCGTGGTACCGCCTGAGCAATACACACCACTTCTAGGACACTTCTGGCTGTGCCAGACAGATGCTGTCCACCGACGCTTGCAGGAAAGATGTCACCCAAAGGAAACACTACCTCCCTTTGTCTCTGGGCCAAATCCTCCGGGTGATATAGATCAGTATCACACCATTGAAGTCAATATTACAGATTCCAGCTGGTTAAATTGGCTTCAATCCACTCAGTCAATGAATCAGATGCTCAGCAGGTGATATACAGTGTTTGACTTGCCTAAGCCATCATTATGTCCAGAGACTCAGAGATCTATTCTGGAGTCTAAGCAAACAAGACAAAATGTGTTCCTCTTTTGGCCTCAGATATATAATTTCACATTAAAAAGATTTCTTGGGTTGGAGGCATCAGCATTACTTCCAGCAGCTCCTGGTGCTGAAAACTGACAGTGCTTATGGCTGTGTTTATTTGTGCTGAGTTTTTTTTTTTTCTTTTTCCAGCTGCCTCTATTAGCACAATGGCTAAATGCAAATTCAAATCACTGTGGTGATTAGCGGCAAATATTGCTTTTTTGCAATGGGTTTGGTGTCCCAAGCAAACAAAGGACGGTTCCCCAGCGCTGCAGACGGCACGATTGTGTACTTCACAGGTGTCTCCGTGCAATCAGCTTTTCATTACTGGCCTAAGCATAACTTTTGATAGAGCTGAGAGAAGAGTGGCCTGCGGTGGGAAGTAGAGGTTCCCTTACCTGGCACTGGGTATTTCCTCCCCTGCAGACATATTGATTGCTGGGGGGCTGCTGACTGAATGAGGTGCTACTCAGCATGAGCATGGCTGGAACAAGTCCTGTATAATTAAAGAAAGGAACAAATGATCTGTCCAAAAACCTCTGGTGACTATCCCATAGCATTGTAACTCATAGCTCTTGCTTCAGTTTTTCTCTGCTATGGGAAAAAAAAAAACCACAGCTGAAGGCTAACAAATTATACACGGAAAGATGGAGTTGTTTCTAGAGCTGAGATACTGGGGAAGAACTGCTGTTTCCTGAAGAACTTTCTTCAAAGATGTGAAACCTGTCTCCTAAGAGCATTCCAGCTGGGCTAAAAGCAAGCTCCTCAAGAACTGAAACAAGTCTGCAGAAGAGAAGCCAGGGAGCTGACCAAACAGTAATTTGCAAGTTTGCAAAAGGCAGAAACGAAAGGCAGAGTCTATTCCCTATACACATAGTGAGCAGATCAAGTAGTCACAGCTGCAGGAGATTTAGATTACACATGTTTTGAATGTCAGAGAATAATTGCTGCACTTCTACTATGGCTCATTTTTCAAAGCTAGACAAACATGTTGGACAAGAAAAAGGTAGAGCTGATCCTGCCTTGAGAAACAAGAAGACACCAGATGATCTCTTAAAGTACCTTCCCACCCTTTTTTCTATGATTATAATCCAGTATTGCATTTGGTAAAGCCTTGGCCCCAGGAAATCACAAATCTTGCATCCAGAGAGAATGGGAATCACTGTGCTGAGAGAGAAGCAGTGGGTGTGCATCTGCACCACTGCTCTGTTGGCTTTCTCATGAAGAAAGGTATTTGCTCAAAATAGGAAGAGAGGGGCAAAGAGCAAATACTTAAGAGCATGGTTATTCGTATCAACTGAAATGTGTGGTGCTTAAGCACATCCTTATGTGCTTTGCGGGGCTGGAGATGCAATTTTTAAGGCATGAAGTTGGAACACTGGAAGAAGAAAGGCAGCCCTGCACAGAGAACAGGAACATGGCAGGGTGTCAAGACAACCCAACATGAATGACTGAGCAAATTAAAAGCAAGGAAGTCTTTTTAAAAGCCGCTGCGATAGTAAGGAGGTTTTTAAATGCATAGCCCTGGACTACAACGTTACAGGAGAGGAAATAAGGCTGAGGATAAATTTCTGCTGTAACATGCCATAGTTCAGCTAAGTCAGCTTTTTTTCAGCAAGGGGTGACGAGTAGGCAAAGAATGAGGTGGTAGAGAGGGCAGGCAGCGTGGCAAGACAAACACCCCCAGCCACACAACAGCACCTGCTAGTAACACCCACTAAAAGTGTAACCAAAATACAGTGGAGCAGGAAAGACAAAAAAACATGTCAAAGGGATTCCCAGCTGCTCCCAAGGAAAGGACTTGGAGCAGGTCTCTGCTCCCAGAGAAATAATCAAGAAAGATACAGTCTATTTCCAATTCTGCCAGTAGCTCACTGTGTGGCTGTGCAAATCATTGCCTCTTTTTTGACTCAGTTTCTCCGCCATCTATCTATATTCACTGTATAAAGAACATCATGAGCAAATCAATAAACGAAGCATCTGAACCACCTGAGAGGGCGCAGTATGGGGCAGCAGGCCAGCCTCTGCCCGAGACTTGCTCCAGAGGAGTGCTATGAGGGTCCCACCCATCATATTAATAAAATTTCTTAATATTGATAAAATTCTGGCAAAAAAAAAAAATTGTTTCATTATCAGAGAGAGAACTGTGACTACAGTAAAGCCCTTCTCAATGCTTCAAGGCCTAAGTAGTCTCCTAAACACCTTTTTTTAACTCCCTCCCTTGCCTTATAGTCCAAAACAGTAAGAAAGAGAAAAGGAAAAGATGTGATCAATAATTAAAGGGCTGGAAATGAACAAATGGAATTAATTGTTCCAAGAAGGGTGAGGAAAAGAACCTGAGAAATATCATCTATCTTTATCTCTCAGTCTGGTGGAAAATTTACGGAACATCTTTAAAAAGAGAGATTCTGAGGTTATATATTCACTGGTTCAGGTTTCTGAGTGATGTAAATTTAGTGTGTGTGGGGGGTGTTCAGGTTTTTTTTTTCTTTTTACATTATGCTTTCTCATTTTATGACACTTCTCAGACTTGAATCATTCACAGCAGATGGCTCCATGAATACTGGATATTTCCATAAATAATGACAGATTTCCCTCCAGTCTCCCCACCCTCCTCCACTGCACATGCCCAAGTCTTTTGTGTGTTATCTGCAGATACACATTCAAATTCTGGTCAGCAAATAAGCCTATCTAGTACCATTGTCATTCCTGCAAGCCCAGTAGAATCAGTAAAACAATGAACTCATCATCCCATCTGATTCAAGAGCGTTTTTTGCAAGCAATTCTGGGATAGAAGGGAAAATCTACAAGGCATTTAATGGCATTGAATACCTCCATGGGTAGAGAACCACTGCAGAAAGCATCCTAATGCTCTGCAGCACCAGTGAGACCGATTTCCTGCGCATTGACTTTTAGTTCAGTGGTGGCAAGGCAACGTGCTTGGGTCCTCTGAATACCTTGGCCACCAAGGAAGCTCCAGGCCTTATAGCAGGTGAGGAATTGGCCCTGAATTTAGCTGTGGAAACTCTGTTTGCACAGGAGGAATTTCTAACAAAACAAGGAACTTCAAGAGCCAAAAGGAGTGCAAAAATCCTTGACGTTGGGGCATAGTATTTCTGTTTGATCCACCTACACTAAATGATGTGTGATGCTACTGTCTTACAGAGATAAAAGCAAGGTGGCTTTTAACTCAGGACATTAAGAGGAAAATATTAAAAGATTCTTATCAGAGCAATAATTTATGGTTAACTTACTGCTTCAAGTGCTCATAATCTGCCATCTATATACATTTCTATCAAATGACCCTGTAAATAATTAATAGATCTAATTCTGTCAGTGTTGCCAGGGCAGGTTTCCCTGTAGAAGGTTAATGCTATGATTTAATTCTTTATTTATGTGATTAGCAGCCCCAATCAGGCTGTTTTAATGAGGTCACAGGCAGCGGATTATCACAACCGACTGGCCCGGCAGGAACCCTTGAGCTCTCCGTGTCTGAACGATACTCAGGTGCCCATAGGAAACTGCCAGCAGGTATTGGGGAGCAGCGCTGGGTCCCTAGCCCAGCACCAAACGCTATTTAACCCTTTCCAGCTAGTCTGGCCCATAGTAGATAGCCTCAGCAGTCCAGGTAAAACGTGGAAACATGGGAATTGCAGAAGCACATCAGCCCCAAGGTTCATCTATGCCACTTTCTTATTTCACAGTGTCCAGAAAAGGAAAGACAGGAATATCACTATAAGGGGATGCGGGATAATTTGTCACTGCAGCAATGCCTTACGCTCATTTGTAATAGTTAGCATTTGGATTAGATCCAAATGACGATCCTCCCCACGTCAACAAGAGTACCTGGCAGTCATTAGATTCTTCACGCTCAACACTAGGCAAGGAATTGATAGAAGTGCAGCATTTTTAAGATCTCATTAATCTGCATTTCTGTGTATGCAAAAGCTTTAAGCACACAAAAAAAGCAGAAACAGTGTGCCTTCCTTTCATTTCCTTGCTTATTTTTTTCATTTTTTCCCCAACACACCCCAGCTCTCTAGATCTCTCTCCTGTCTGCTTAAGGTATTATGGGCCAAATGCCAATATTCATTTTCATAAGGACACCCGAGACCAGAGCATTGCCTCGCACACAAACCTCCCACCTAGCTGGTGTCCTCACTCCTCGCGCGAAGGGCTCAAGGGATCCCCTGCTCCCGGCCATCCTGATTCCAACAGACGCGAGAGCGATAAGGGAGCACTGAAAAGGCATGGCCGGCCTGAGCGGGAAATAGTGAGAACTCTGCGTGTTATTATTCACGATCTCCATTCAGGCTAGCTGAGAAGGGCAGGAGAAACAGCTCAGATGTTTCTGTTCCTTCTTCTGCTTTCCCTCTTCCTCTGTCAACAAAGATGTCTTTCTGCCTCCTTACTGACCAGCTTTTCTTTTTTTTTTCCTTTTCTGTGGGGTTGTTGTTTTTTTTTTAATTATTGAATCTTCTTTCCCCAGCCAAACTGCCCTCAGCTCCTGTTCTGTTTATTATACTCGGCACAGAAAGGGATGAAAAAGAATGAATCTTGGAAGAGAAACAAAAGCCTGCAAAAAGCTGTATTCTCAATTACCCTGTAGCACACTGACTGGGAACAAGAAGACTTGCCACGCTGACATATGCAGCTGAAAATTGGGTTTGCCATGTACAGTGGTGTTAAAGAAAGCCTTTCACTGCATCCCTCGCAGGCTGCCACTCTGCTGTTGTCCTTCGTGAGCCCTCCACCGCTTATTGGGACAGGTATAAAAATGTCCTTTGGACAACAGACAGCTCAGGTAAGCTCTAGAGAAATCAAAGCAGGAAAGTAGATAAAAGGCGAGCAGTATTTCTACCACTAACTCGTGGACAGTTTTCTTCTCTCTTACAGTTTCCACCCAGGCAAGCTCCAGGTCACTAAATCAACATCCAGGACAATGAATTAAAGACAGTGAAAAATATCACACAAAATTCAGTGTTCTCACAGAAATGCAGAAAGTCCTTCTGCTTCCATGTGTCGGTTAACCCCAGGCCTCCATCAGGCTGAGCACTCTTCTGCCTTGCTCAGGCGCTTGCTCAGTTTCCCGTGCTACATCCCACCGAAGATAATGGAAACTCAGTGTGCAAGATAAAGTGCAAGAATTTTATCACCAGGTGGGACCACCCCAATCTTCTGATCAGATTTCCAGGAGGCTACAGACCAAAGATTCTCACTTGGGAATTCCTGTGCTATGCGTAGGGAAGAAGACCCGGTCTCCTGCATTCAGAGCTGGGACATCACAATCCCTGCGGTTAAGGCTGCAGGTCCGATGGCTGAGACCCCGCCATCCAAAGCCCTCTGTGCAGACCCCAGCAGAGGGGCAGGGATGACAGCTGTGGGCACAAAGTATTTTAAGCCGTCCCGCCAGGAACCGAGAGCGCGTACAGATCTCTGCCCAGCGATCTGGCTGCTGGGCTGGCAATATTCCCACCAGGAATCCTCTGCCAGGCACAATCCCATGATGCGCTTTGGGGCTGGCATAACTAGGCAGGACTGGGTGGTGTAAAGCTACTATCTGTCTGCTTAACTGCCCTCCCTTATCCTGACAGGCAATGCTAGCCCCTTGTTTCGATATGTTATTGCTTTCCATAATTTTACAAGGAACCGTGGAGGTAATGGCAATACTTCCCCTCAACAGGCAAATAAAAGAGGGGAAAATGCTGAGCCCTGCCTCCTTAGGCTGCAGATTATTGCAGGACTCGGGGGAACGGCTGCATAGAGCTTTCCTAAAGACCCTGCTGAGGCGGTGTCACACGCAGAGCAACGTCCTCGTTATTCTCATGCAGCAGCGAGCAGCTGCAGGGACCCGGGGGACGGGGCGGGGGGAGCAGAGCATCCAGGCAGCCTCTCGCACGCCTTCACCCGCAGCAGCAGCTCCAGCAGTGGGCAGCAAGCCAGCCCCCACTTGCAGAGGGGAGGCAAACGCTACCCCTCTGGTTTGTGCTGGATGGTTTTCTGGGGGTTGCTTTCCCTTTTTTTTTAAGGAAGTGTTTAGATTCTGACAGTTTTCTATTTGTTTTATTTACAAACAAAACCTCTGCTGAAGATCTCTTACTCCCACAGATGTCCTTGGGTTTTTTTTGCTAGGGAAGAATTAATCCAGTAAGTAGAGACTGATGAGACTTCCTTTTCCCAAATCTGCCACTAATTCAGAGGGCACATTCCCCTTGTTCCCTCTCGACTTTACAAGCGTTGTTTGCAGAGTGCTGTTCTCTCTGATAATGCCTTGTAACATCTGGTTTTATCCCCTGAAGTTTCTCTCTTCTATTTCACATCCCAATTCTCTTAAAAACACATCCTAATCTCCAGGCAGCTCCAACTGCCAGTTATTTACATTTCTGGGTCTTTTTTTCAGTAAGGTACCCACTTCTGTGCCTGTCTTCAGACTGGGAGACATATCTGTGCAGTGCAGGACAGCTTGGAGATCAAAGCAAGTGCAGCTTCCTGGATGTGTGCCCAGGCTAACCTGAGCTCTGCCAGTGCCACCCAACAGATTTGTAAATCATGACAAAACCCTGGCTGGCTCTTTGTCACTGTGATATTACTGATGCTCCCACTTATTCCATTATTATTCTGTTATTATAGATTCCATCAGTGTATTTATTGTAGATAATCAAGTTTACTACTGTGGAGCCCTGAGATTCTCTCAGGAAACAGTTTAAAAAAAATGGTGTTGCACTGGTCCTTGTCCTCTGTACCGGAACACGAGCTAGGGGATGCTATAGGTACCACTTGACCTATTTCATCCTCACTCTGCCAGGAGAGGCATTCCACTGTGGGAATCTCCCCATGTTCCTCCACAGCAAAATCACAAAACATTTCATTTTTCTGAACACCCCTTCTGCCTATTTATTGTTTGCTGGTCCTACAGACTCCAGCAAGCCTCCTGCTTTGTGTGTTTGACACAGGACTTATTAGGGATTTTTTTGGTGCTTTCTCTAAGTTTCTCCAACTCTTCTGGCCTTCCTCGTCGCATTTTTCGCTATAATGTGCCTGAGTTTATGAGCCTTTATCATAGAATCATAGAATCCTAGGTTTGGAAGGGATCTCAAGGATCATCTGGTCCAACCTTTCTAGGTAAGAGAGCCCAGCACCCTGCCCAGCTGAGTCTTAAAAGTGTCCAGTGTGGTGGAGTCAACCACCTCCCCTACTTTTCTGATTTGTCAGGCCCAAGATATTTGAAGGATGCCTTCTTGCTTTTAGTGATATGCTTTACCTGCTCTTTAGCCATCTCAGCTTCCTTCTGTTTTTTTTCTCAAGGCAATTTTTTTTGATAAATGGGATACATTTGCTCTGGGATTCCATCAATGTGTCCTTAAATAGTCTTTATGTTACTTGCTATGATTTAACTCTTTTAGCCTCTTCCAGCTTCTCCGTTTTGAAATTAAGTATGGCAGCAGCGGATATTTTAGCTTTCGTTGCTTCTGCAAGAATGCTCAGCCTAAATGCATTGTGCCCCTCGCAGCAGCGTGGGCCTTTGACAATAATATTATGAACCACGGACAGCCCACTGGCCTGGCTTTCAGGAGGTGCTTCCACTCTTGTGGCTTCCTTGACTGGCTGCTCCACGAAGCCCTCACCGATGGTGTCTCGAAGAGCAGACTCGACACCGTTACCCTGATATGACATTTAACCAAGCTACAAAGGCGTCACAGAATTTGTTCATCTGTATTGTGTTTGCTGCCCTCAAAAGCAATCAATCTGTTCTCTTGCAGGATGTCACAGTCACCATCACTGTCCCGGTCAGTCAATGGATAATTTAGTCCTGATGTAGCTTTTTTCCTATTGAGGCCTAAAACATGTATCTGAGTTGCCAACATGGCTGTTTTACTGATCTGATTTGGTTCCAAGCCTTCACTAACACAAACTGCCACTCCTCCACCAGTCCTTGGCTCTCTTTCATGTATGCTGTGCTCCTCAGTCTTACAGCGCCCCTTGGTCTTCCCTCTCTGAAGCTTGTGGTGGGCCTGGTACCTCAATGCTGTGGCTTATAGCTATTTCTTAGGCATTTATACAGAAACGCATGACCTGTTGCTCTCGTTTCCTACTTCTCTGCAGCCTGCTTAAATGACCCTCTCTTAGCACCAACTGTTGATCACCTTCCTTGATTGATTGCTGCTGATTTCTGCCCTGACCTTTGATTTATGGACACGGAATTGTTATGATTTCACTTCTTGGAGTATGCATCGTCTCAGAGCACACCTGGTTTCTAGAAGGAACTCGTTTTGACCTAGATCCTTAGCTACTGAGATGTTTTTCTGTGTCTTGTAGGCTCAGTCCAGTTTTGACAAAAGTTTGCATCATAATTCCTGGGGATACCAGGGACAGCTGCATCTTCTTCTGCGTGCAGTGCTTGTACAGATCAGATCTTAAAATATTTCCTCATCTCTTTAAATGGGAAAGGGGCAAAGAGCAGAGCTCTTACCAAGCCGCTTTGTTCTTATCAAAGACTGCTACATAGGCTTATATTCTCACGCGCCCACTGATAATAAACTTGTATCACACAGCCAGATCTAAAGGAGCACTATGAAGTGCCATTTAGGCTGTGAAGCCTTAATTTAGGCACCACAATGATTAGAGTGTTTTAATATCATAATAACTGATAAATAGACTGTGTGTCAGACATTTCATTCCCTTTTAATCAAAACTCCTAGTCTGCTAAATTAATCACCCCCTTGGGGTACAGTAGCAGATTTCCAATTTAGTCATAGAGCATCATTAATAATGAAAAGTTCTGGAGGCAAATTCTTCTATTCATGTGCCTTTGTACGATCCAGCAGGTTTAAAGAGACAAGACAGAGAAGGTAGAAGACATCAACACCTTCCAGCAATCCAAACAAACAAACATCATTTTTGATGTCAATCTTCTAATGACTCTCCTCCTTGAATATTAAGGATATCAGAGAACACAGAAAGCCAGCCAGAAGAGTTTTGATTTTACCTGAACTGCGTTAACAAAATCAAAGCCAAAATGCATGAGAAATGGAGAGCAATGCTGCATTTTGAACAGCTCCTCTATTGTGGCACTGTAAATTTGGTCTCTTTAAATTGGCTGATTTCAGAATAAAACTGTTTCTGAGCAGGCATTTGCTAGCTGGTATGTCTTGATTTTTTCACACTAAAAAAAAAAAAATCACTAAAAACATTTTTTCTGCTCTTCTGCTGCATCTTAAATTTCTGCACAGAGAAGTTTATGCCCCACCCATTAATGGATGTGCTTCGTTTTCTGTTCGAGTGTTGTCTAACTGCATATATACATTTTTGACATATTTGATGATAATGGTATCTGGGGAGAATGAGTGGCACTGACTGTATGCAGAGCTAATGGCAACACTGATTTTGCTGGGTTTTAGGGAAGCATTTTCCCTTGCCACTCACTCTTGTGTCCTCTAATCCATGCATCCTTTAACCCATGCAGAATGGCAGGCTGACTCTGAGCTGGTGAAACCTCCTCAGGACACAGGCCGAGCTGCATTTTTAAGCATCCATTCATTTCTTTCTGTCTGCTCTGTTGTGTGCAGCGGTGGCGGGGGTACTTGGGAGCAGGTCCATGTAGCCACCCTTTGCCATTCCTGCAGTGCCATACCTTTATCTTTTGGCACTCCCACCAGAATCAACACAGGGAGAGCAGATCTTTAGGCAGCCACTAGCTACTCTGGTACAAGCTGACAGTCTCCAAACACTTTGTTTTTTGCAGTGTGTACTCTCACACTTAGTACCAAAAAAGTAATGCACGTTCACCTTGCTTGTGCTTGGATGTCAACCAAAGCAAATATACATTGCTGATTCAAACAGACACAGCCACAACTGCTAACACAGCAAGTATCTCCATATTTCTATATCTGTATCTCACCTGTCTGTGTTGGGGGATCATCTCATCCTGACGCGCCGCTTAACTTTATGCCTCAGGAGTAACAGGCAGGCCTATGCTACATAAGCGGGAGAGCTCTAGCTGTAGGAACAGAGGGCTGATCAGAAGATTTCCTTCTGTTCCTGGGGCTTGGAGGAGTTCCTCTAGGTGCATGAAGCGTTCAAATAAAACCCTTCTGCAAATCACTGTGGTGTGCTGACAGCCCATACCACTCCTGTCCCTCCTCCACTGGGAGAGCCGTAAAAGTCCAAGGCCAGAGACTGCTGCTGAACCAACGAGCAGGAAGGATTTACCGCTGACAGTAACACCTGACCTCATCAAACTCCACTCTGGGCCATTTATCACTCCTCTGTAGGAAAGCAAAAGCTTTAGGATTGGGGAAGGATCAGGGGAGAAGGAAGGAAGGGAGAGGGAATCATGGTCACTTTAGCTCCACTAAAAGGTACAGAAAAAAACCACAGACAAGTGCCTAAATGCCCTTGAAAGCCAGTGTCTCAGGAAAAAACCCTAGGCATTAAGTGAACTGGATTTAAAACAAATGCTGAAGTTTATTGGATAGCTGAGTAACCCCTTGTCTCTAAAGCTATACAGCAAAGAAGAAGGATATGCCTAGGAAAAAAAGTGAGAACATCTGCCGTAGCAGGCAAGAACATGCAAAAGAGATGGTCAAAAAGCCTTTCGGTTGAGTGAGTGGCAGTCACCAAGAAGCTGGTGGACATGCCCTTGTCCTGGGGGACAGAGCAGGCAGAGCCTTGCAGGTGGAGTCAGTACAGGGAAGCCTGTCTGCACCCCGGCTTAGCCGCATTGCCGTGGTGGCGGTGCCAACCCAGCCGGCACAGGAGTGAGGAGAGCTTGAACGATGGCGTTTCGGCATCTGACCTGCTAGCAAACAACACATTTGGACAAGCTACATGCAGTCAGGGTGGGCAGGAAATAACCGAGTGCCTGCACTGGGCTGACCACAGACTCTCTTACTGGTGTAAGAAACGAAATACAAAGGACAACCAGTGGGGGAGTTGGACCATGTCCTGCAAGAGGCATGGACAGAAAGATCTTGAAGCAACAGCCTGGAGGAAGTTGAGTGGCTGAGCACCTGAGCCTCTTACTGAAATAAATGTGGTCCCAGAGGAACATTTCTTAACATTTGCCCCACCCTGGCGCACACCCCGGCTTCTCTTCCTCTGCTTTGTATTTTTGAAAAGCATGCGCAAAGAGAGCTAATGAAAGGTTCTTTAAGGGCAGGAGCTGAAAAATCTCTGCATACAGGGAGCAATGAAGGAGAACGACAACTTCATTAAAAAACTTTCACAATTTCTTTTTTCAGCCTCTTCTTCCAAATTTCAAGCCTTCCCAATGATGCATTAAGACAGGTGCCTAAAAAGAGAGGCACTCCAAACCACTACTGGCTTCTAAAAATCCCAGCTTTATGCTTTATCAGAACAATCTGAAGCTGAGATGCACCTTCATTTTGCCTGAAGGTAACTGCTGAGAAGAGGATCGCAGGAGTACTTACCAGGATGTCCAAGCCACACATATCAGCTTAATTAAGACAGCTGGGACTCCAGTGGCCATTTATACTATCAGGAGATAGAGCTGTTCTGCATCGTAGCCACCCTGTTCCCTTCATATCAGCAATTTCTGGTGAACCAATGTCTAATGTTAAGGTGCGAACCCCCTGACGTTAACAGTGAAATCACAACTTCTTGAAGAATCCCAAAGGGCCAAGGATGGACGACAAAATTTCCATTTCACAGCTGATCCACTCAGTGCTATAAGTAAATGAAGACCAACGCGATACTGACATAACACAGCAAATTCGCGCGAGGCAGTAATAGGCAGGAAATATGTGAAGATTATGGTGTAAGAGATACAGCATGGAAATAAAAAACAATGTAGAAGAGAGGCAAATGTAAGCAATCAAGAGCAAGGAGTATTTCCCCAAAAAACCCGACTCCCAGGAAGTTAATGATCAGGGGAGAAATATACATTATGTAAGCAAAATAATTAAGTGTCAAAGAGAATTTCAACATCTGCAGATGGAAATCTCGACTAAATGCATGCTCAAGGATGAAGGATTGCACTCAAGCTACCAGATATCTCTTTTATTGTCTTATATTTTACATTGTTGGCAGATGTTTTTATAAATAAACAATCTTATTTTATCTTAATAAGGTATAATATATACAGGGCATGAAGGCACTGAAGCTATTTCTACTGACTTTCTGCCCACAGGAAACATAACACGTTCCTTGCACCCCCAATATTTTCCGTATCTGTTACTTCTGTGTAACCTAAGGAACTCAGTTGACTTAAGCTTTGGCTACTCATGTTCACCAAACTACTACTTACGATTTTTACCTACTCTGTCACTGGCCTACAACAGCCAATGCTTTTGATCAGGTTCTTTAAAGTCAAAGAGCATCTATGAGTGAAAAAGTATTTTATTTTTCCATGAGAAAAGTTTATTTGGAGTATGAAAAGCAAATATAAAAAAAAATAGTCCCTAAACCTGAAAGCTGTCCAGTTGGAAAGAGCAGACTGAGAGATGCAATTTGCATTTCTCATACGCTGATTCTCCCCCACGGATCTGGTGATACCGTGTCCTCAATGACGCAGCGCAGCCCTGTCTCTGAGGGAGGAAAACCCATCACAATGCAGGGGCTGAGGAGGGTGCAGCACTGCAAATGCAGCCTGGCTTCTTGAGACTAATTTAGGTTATAAAGAAGAATGAGACTGAGGCTTCAGAGCTGCAGCTTCCAGAAAGCACCATCATTAAAAAAAAAAAAAAAAAAAAAAAAAAAAAAAAAGAGACCAAAATTTCTTTAAAAAAGCACTCTTTCCCTGAAATATGTTATTTATTTAAAGAAAAAAAAAAGAAGATATTTTCCATCAAAAGTCAGCATTGGCTGACTTTTCAGTAATCCTAGCACCAGACAAATTACAACATTCCTCACTCCAGATTTCCAACCCAGTAATCCTACTAAGAACTGTGCAATCAGAATTTTAAATGCCCTGGGAACTGAGTTAATACCAGATGGTATCCAGCTATATTCATCATTATAATTTCCTAATATTATATTAACATTTACTAGTTTAGCACTTGAATCATCTAGCACGACACTGCTGAAATGTATGTCCTGAACTCAGTACCGTGCAGAACAGTCTTGCTGCTCTCTCCTTGGCTGTCATCTCTTCAAGTTTTTAATAATCTTGATCTTTTAACATTTTATGGCCTTATGAAAAGTTCAGGCTTCCACATATAATATTGTCTTTTCAGTTACAATCACAGAATTAGATCAATCTATAGGTGCTTCTGCCTTTTCAATTGTTCCCAGGTTTTTAACAGCATCCAGAGGAAAGTGTTGCTTTCTTTCAGATTAAGTAAAACACACTGCATGAACCGAGTGTGCATTTTCTGCATGATTGGCAAGATCAGAGCTGCCAGTTTGCTTATGTTGTTCTCCTTCCCAATACTGCATTAGGAAACATGCCGGAAACCTCCGATTGCACCACTCTCTCTCTCCTCCATGTGCAAGTTTATGGCACTTAAGGTAAATACTTCTTAGCCAACTTCACATCGAGGGTAATGTGTTAAGTTATACTTGGTTGCCAAGAGTTACAGTGATAAATTCTTTTTACGGTGGGTTTATTTTTTAATATAATATCACATATGTTTTCAAACTTTTGGTGCACATTTTCCTTGGAAGGGTTCTACATTTTGTTTAGTGTTCAGCTCTGTTTGGCTATAAAAAGCAGTTTTGTCTCCTACCCTTTCCAGCTGGTGCCTCCGGTGTGTGGATATAATCAATTCGAAGCT
Organism: Gorsachius magnificus; assembly: GCA_034008185.1. Lineage (NCBI taxonomy): Eukaryota > Metazoa > Chordata > Aves > Pelecaniformes > Ardeidae > Gorsachius > Gorsachius magnificus. The sequence goes on from CM067084.1 coordinate 34,078,455, forward strand.
TGAAAAGCTGACCCTCCCTGCTCTGCCCCTTTCCAAAGCAGAAAAAGAACCAGCTCACCAAGAGGTATTTTCTTGGCTTTCAAACGACTAGCACAGTATTTTGAACAGTTAAAGGTTTCATTTTTACCATGGTATGAAATAAACAGCTTGCAAATAAAGACTATCTAAGGCACATGTTCATTTAAACCATAAGACAGTACCCAACATCTGTAGTGCAAGGCATATCCATTTCCCTGTGCATTCTGTAAATTTTCCACATATTCTTCTCCAACAATACCCATGCATTGTCACTATCAAAGCAGCAATACTTAGCACTTCATTCTTGAAAGGATGCTCTTCCAGAGGGGGCCCTCCGAACACACAGTACTTGGTAGCCCATCTTTGCCCTCCCACTTAGTTTATTCCAGGCAAGCTACTTGTACACAGCAACCAACCCGGTCAGTGGAATTACACTGAACGAATGTCATGTTAAACCTCTTCTTCATGTGATTCCTCATAAGGTTAGGTATTTATCTGCATACCAAGACTATCCAAATCTAACATCAACAACAGAAAACACTTAGAAACACCTATTAAACCTTTTGCTCCAGGACATAAGTTGTTCCAATTACAGCTCAGCAGAAGACTTATGCAGGAGGAGATGATCATCGTTAACATCTGTTTACAGCACAGGTCTTAACCCTTCCACTGACATTGCTGGTTCTGCCCACTGCTGGAAACCAGCTGGGCTTTGGGTTTGATCCAGTCTGGCAGTTCCTGGGAGTCTGTGTATTTGGATAATCCATGAGCCAGCACAGTTAGAGCACAACGGGATTTGTATTCTCATTAGGAACGCCATTGTTCCTCCCTCGATTATCCTCCTGCCCTTCTTCCCCTGTCTTCATTCCCAGCATGAAGCTAAGAGGTGCATAAGTGGTACCACTGTGCACAAGACTGGCACATGAAGAAACTGTGGTCTCTGCCAGGCTGGTAACCCACAGGTCAGATCCTTCACTGGGCTACATTACTGTCCTGCTTGGGATGTCAATTTACTCAGTGGATGACGTGCCTCCATCACACTATCTCTAAATAAGCTGCATAATTTAGATCATCAAGGCTGGAAGATACTTCTGTGATCACCCAGTCTGATGTCTTACAGATAATTTCACCTGGTGAATCTTAGATCATGAGGAAGCAATGTACAGAAGATGTCTTTGAAAGCATGCAGACGTTTCTAAAATACCATTCTCAAAACCACCATTAATTAAACTGAAAATTGACAAAAGAGCATGACATCAATTTTTTCTCTGAAATTGGGTTATCAATAATGCATCATTTGTTTTAAGAGAATGGATGCAAAAGTACACAGGTAAATGGCTACAGTAATTTACTGTGGTTCCTTATTGCAAGGCAGGCTAAATATACTTTTTGAGATTTTTTTTTCCTGCAAGTAAGCATCTTTGCTATTGTGCCTACTATGCATTAACTCGGGGAGTTTGGCTCAATCTCCCATGACTCAAGGAAGTGACCAGCCTGCAGTATGTACCCCTACATATTAAGGAGAACTTTTGCTAGCTCTGTGTTGACATCATGAGATACAAATGGCAGCATTTTCAGCATGTCCATGCAACTTAGGAGCCTAGCTACAAGTTAAAAATCAAAGTAGGTAGATAGGTGCTTCAGGATCAAAAGAATTAAATTGCAAGTGCCATCTAGCTCAGCTCTCACTGAAAAGAGCAACAACACCTGGACATTCAATAAATTCTGCAGGAACCTACAGTCTCAGTGTGCCCTGAGATCCATACAAGTAAGATGTCTATGAGAATCTAAACCCATGATAGCTCTAAAAAATGGCACACTTGGGGTCCAAAATTCCTTAGTAATTGCCAAAAATATGTTCCAGAAACCACTGGAATACAGGACTTAGGACATTTTGGTCTGTAGCCTCCCTGCTGTGGATAGCAGTGGCAACAGCTGAGGTCTGATGTCATATCGGTATTTTACTGCCCTTTTGCATGCAATGTATTTTTGATCTGGTAAAATGAACAAAGAATTTACCAGAGCAAAGGCAGAAAAGACAGACTATTTATATTAACAGTGTTCTAAGTTTGCACAGTCAATGTCTTCTTCATCTTCAGTTTCACCTCCAAAAGCCTCCTGAGATTCTCTGCCTCTGTATCGGGCACCCTGTGTGTTGCAGTGGAAGATGACCACCTCTCCTCATTCAAACCCACTCAGGCTCTCTCTTGGACAGCACTTAGCCCTGCTCACCATTACTCTAGGTCCCCAAATTCTAACTGTTCAAACATAAAATGCTACAGTTTGCTAAAAATCAGAAGAAGAAAAGAAAACTCGGGGGAAGCTGGTGGCAGAATTGCCCTGACAAGGGTAACAAGTTGTGAATCAAGTCCCTGCATTGCGAGTCTGTCCTGGGCTTCCCCTGTGTGGCAGGTGCCTGCTTCTACAGAGCAAGTTTCTCTCTCTCCTGCAGTCTTCCACTAGCATAAAAAAAGAAACCCCAAACCTCCAAGCACCGATTTGTCTGGAGGGCAACAGAAGAAACAGCTGGATAACCCACTCTTGATGACATTCATTGATACACCAGACCAAGGTTTCAGTCCCTGTTCTCCTGCACACCTGGTGAGTAACTTGAAGAGATCAGATAAGAGTAGAGGGGTTAATTAAGAAGCAGCAATTTGTGTTATATGCCAGCGTGATCCACAGTCCACTGAAATCAATGGAAAGGATCCCTATAGTTAATTCAAATTAATTAACCCAACTGTGATTGACTCTTGAGTGCAGTATACAGCAAGCTGGAAATCAGAAACAGAGTTATATGTTATATAATTTTTTGTAAAAGATTAAAAGCCAATATGGTCAGGACATATGAAACAGTATTTCCTACATGTTCTTAGTCACGTATCCCTTTGCCTGCTAAATTTCAGCTGAAATACCCCAAGCCATTAATATAAGCCACTGTGTTTTGCAAATAAACATGCCTCTTTTCTTTTAGACATGAAGAAAAGCACAGATCACTGAAAAAAAATTCTCATCAAAGAGAATGTGTAGAAAGAGGAATGGAGAAGCAGAACTTAAACTTGCCATTTTGAAAAAATATTTTTTCAAGGCATAATTTAAAAATAGTGCAGCAGTGTCTAAACATAAAGCAGCTGCAAGCATGAATAAGGCTCAGAATGTGCCTTTCCTGCTAACCCAAGAACCCCAATCTGCACGCTAGATTGTTGGAATGAGGCTTGTAATTCATAATCGAGTGACGAGAAGCAATAGCATCACGCTGAGCCTTGTTCTCAGCAGGAGCTCTCAGGCTGCTCCCATCCCACAGCACGGCTGCTTCTGATCACAGTTGCTCCTACTGCCCATCCCTTCCCCTTAAAACCTCTAGGTCCTTCCACCCTAGGCGATCAAAACTTTATTCTCCACAAAAACACAGCTACTGAAGAGAACGCAAACTATATTGTTGCATCCTATGAAATGGCGTATGAAATAAAGATTTCTAGTTCAGAACATCTGAGAAGACTTCCTTAAGCGTGGGCACTGTTCAGGATTATCCCCTGGATTTTCCAGCCGGTCAGAGGCATGATGTGTAGTTGGCTGGGGACAAGCCATGTATGCCCTGGCTGTCAAAGCCAGCAGTCCTGCATCCTGCTGTCAACTCTACGTTGATATTTGTAAATTGGTGAATAGATTTTCCAAAGTCTCAAGCAACCAGCAACTTAAAGAGGCTTATCTTTAGGGATCCAGCACTCGCAGCTGAAATTAACTCTCATGAGGACAGACTCAATCCAAAGGATCTGGATATTTGCTAAAACCAAAATATTTTGTTGAAAAGGCAGTTGTCATGAATTTACCCTAGTAAACAAAATTCCATCGGAACTGGCCCAGCACCCTGCATTTTGTCAGGCTGGCTACTATGGAAACCAGGAAGGGTACATCGGTCTGGAGGGCCCCTCTCCCATCTTGTTCCCAGAACCAGGACATTCAACATCTCTGGGAGTTTCCAGAGGGCCATGCAGCTGGTAAACATTCTGCAGCTCTATAAACACCTCATCTATGTCTTTTAAAGGAGACTGTGGAAACAAGCTTTGTGCTTGTATTTTTTTTTTTCCTTTAACAAATATCACACAGTGGAAAAAACACTATGGAAACTTTAAATCCAAATCAATGAGCAGTTATTACCTCCCCAAGGTCACTCCGACAGTTTTATTATCAGTGACACAGGAGAAAATGTTGCAAGAGCAATGTGGCAAAAGCACCTGTGTATTATGCTACCATGCATGGTCTGAAGCTAAATTACTTTAGATATTGTGCCAGGGATAGTTCTGATAATAAGTTTTAAGACCAGACGCGGGTCATGTCACATCCATGGATTATGTATGGAACTGTCAAATTTTCCAGAAAACCTTCTGCTGCTTTGTGCGCGCATCTGTGTGCTGGTAGCCAAGTCTGCAATATTATTTATAATTATGAAGTGCCAACAAGTATAAACATGGGAAAGCATTTAGGATTTAGTCTTGCACATACTGAATAACATACATTGACTTCTAGCTGATCGTGACAGACCTTAAGAACATACACTTTTCACATCCTGAAAAGCGTAAAAAAGGGTAGGGAAAAATGGAAGAAAGTGAGTATAATCCAATACATGGAGAAACGATGCCAGGTTCCTCCTGTCTATACTGCCAGTGAACAACATCGTGAGGGCCTGAGAAAATTTTCTCACTGCAGACCACAAAATGCCGCGCTCACTGGAGGGAGACAGCCAGCCTTTTCAGCCACAGCCTGGCATTCCTTCTGCGGGTGACACACGTGCCGCTCTCTCACTTGTACATATACATGCACATGCATATGCGCACACACAGCGCCTGGGCTTGCAAACACACCGCCCCAAGCAAAACAGCTTTATACGGGTTTCTTCTGAGACGCATGCCCAAACCAAATGGAAATACATCCAAGAGCACTAGAAGCAGCTTTATGGAACATGTTGCTGGAGTTGAGCTGGGTTTACCTACACCGTTAAAGGCAGCAGGGGCTGGTTTTCTCCTCTCAGCAAGTACCAGGGGGGCCCAAAGAGTCACAGAGGAGAAATCCTGCTCTGGGAACAACAGAAAAACACCGAGACTTTCCCCCAGCTCTTGCCTGAGCAAACCTCTCTGCTCACCTCTTTCTCCAAAGAACTTTGCTATGTATCTCCAGGTACTCTCCAATGCCAATAAGGGCAGCAAGCAACTAGGAAGGTACTTTTAGCACACAGGAAAACATAAGCTTTGACAACTCTCGTCTTGAAAAACAATAGTGCCCTTCCTTTGCAAATTAATTTTAATAACTGTGGCTAGTTTGCTGTGAGTTGAGTAGTTTTGCATGAGCACACACAATTAAATTAATATGCAAATGTTCCCATTCCTCTGAGAATACTAAGAGGCATTCTTTACAGCGTGTGAGACAAGGAGGAGGAAAAGGAAAAAAAAAAAACCCAAACCAGCAGCCCCCAGAAGAGTCTTGTTTAGGAGGGTGGGACGTCTTCTTTGGATAAGCCACTGAAAGGGGATTCAAGCCTGACTGAAACAATGCTTGTTGATGAAGCAGAAATAAAGGAGGAAGAGGAGCCTTTGGAGATAAAGGAAAGAGGAAAAGACTGGAGCATCCCAAGTTGTTAAAAACTGACCTCAGCAAGTCTAAATCTTCACAAAGGTGGCATTTACTGTGTCGGGCTTCACAAAGGTTCCCATTCTTCCCTTGCCTGCGGGGACCCCCTCCTTCCCCAGCCATGTTTGAGCAAGGGCCCCAGACAATTAGCACAGACTCTGGCCCTTCACCCTCCGGCTGTCAATCACCTCCCCAAGCAGATGGGCAGCAGAACAAGAAAAGATGGTTTCCAAGCGGCTCTGCCCTTCGGCTCATATCTATGCGCCGGGGGCTCCTGGGAATGGCGGCCTGGCTGGGAGGGTGCCGGGCTCCCCGGCAGCAGACACCTCTGCTGCCCGGGGCATCGCTGCATGCGGGCAGGGATCTCCGTGCAGCTGGAGCATGAGAGCGGGAGCACGGAGGGGCTTCCCACGAGCCTCCCTCCTCAGCCACAAAAGACCCTCTGGAAGCCGAGAGGCCGGAATGACTCAACAGTCACTAAAAGTTATTGTGGAAAAAGCAGCCCTTTCACTTGGGCCCTTGCTTGCTGGCTTTTGTAGGCTTGGAACAAAAACAACTGCTCGCCAGACAGCGGATGTATCACGGGAGAGAGTGCATGCGTGACAGAAAGGCAGATTAGGAAAGAGTGGGAGCATGGAGGCAAACAGATATAGATGTGGATCTCCAAGGAGGGGAGGGAAAGAGATGGGACACAAAGGTGCTCCTGCACTGCTGCTGTTCTCAGCGCAGTGCCTTTCTCTGACCTCCCATACCAGATTTAAGGGAACCAAGACCACTGGTGACACTGCGGTGGGAATGGGTGTGAAGCAAGGCCAGGGGACCCAGGAGAGAGGAAGCAACTCTCAATTCCTCTCTTGCCTGCCTGCCCCGGCCTGGGAGCAAAAGGGAGGGGAAGATCGAGGGATGAGCAAAAATGCATGGGCAGCAGTGAGAATACAGCCTGGTAGGTGGGAAAGCACTCACCCCTCATCTGAACGGCAATGGAAAAGCAAGCAGAGAAGGAAGAGAAGGAGCTAGGATGAGCCGGTACAAGTCTGAGATCAGCTGGGAAGGCCACGGCTCTGATTTGAAGCAATAAACCCTCTACAGGTGACTGGTCAGGGGGTCCCGAAGGATAATTAAGATCATTCTGCTCACCCCCCTTGGCCAGGGAGGGAAACAAAGGGGCTGGAAAGCACCCATCATCAATTGCCTGGCATATTTTCCTTATGGCTTCGATTTGCACAAGCTCTGGAAGATCAGTGGTTTGCCACAAGCACACACATGCGACACGAGGCAGAGGAAGCTGGGCTACGTGCCCCGCACCCACCCAGCACCGCTCGGGCAGCGTGACAGGGCGAGGATGTCCTGCGGGGGTAACTGGGACTCCCCAGGAGCCACGACATCTAGCGTGTCGCCACTGTCCCTATTTACTGTTTACATTGTCCTTTTTTTCAGGCATGAGAGTGCTGTGAAGGAAAGGAACTAAAATTCGTCCAGGAGAATTTGACAGTCTGGATTATTAGTTATACAAACAAGCGCTTTCCTAGAAACTGTACCCATTTCTTAAAATCTCATAAACATAACTGCAGGGAGAGGATGCAATTTATTAATGCCCTCTTCTTTTGTTGACGTGAGCCTGACATCCCTCATTCTGAGTAGTCCAGCACGTCTGAGAATGAAAATTAACAGCTTCCCTCTCCCCCTAAAATCCTATGACTGGTTAAAACCTACATGAGTTTTTAATAGAAAGGATCCAATTTGTTTTTTATTTACCTTCTGGTTTTAAGTCTTTAAGAAACAAATTGCTATGCAGCTTTGCAGGCTAAAATAAATAAATCATTACATAAATCAATCAACAAATAAGGTGAACAAAAATAAACAAATAAATCTTTTTTTTTTTTTAAAGAAAAGCCTGACATTTCCACACTCCCCAGCTCCCAGGAGCTGGCATAGCAAGGAGTGCACCAGATTGTGCCATGCTCTGAGAAACAATAGCAAAATTTATTAAGACTTTATGCATTATTGTTGCCTTTCTGCTGTTAGTGCTGAGCCTATTCTGCCTTTCTCCTTCCTCGCCCTGCACACACCATCTGCCAGTAAGTACCAGGAAAACAGGAGAAGGGCATTATTATCTGTAGCCGCAGACTAAGGCTGCAGCATGCGAGGCACGGTACAAATTGGAAAGGTAAAGACAATCTATGCACGAGAAGGATCAGACAGCAAAGAAGAGGTGGGTGAGAGAGCACAGAGAAGCAGTGAAAGCATCGCTTGGCCTCGGGGGTCTAGGCCTCGATGGCAGAGGTGATGCCCTTAATTTTAATCTCCTTGAGGAGCACAAAGGGAAGAAGGATTTATGACACAAATAAAGAAATTACTACGAATAAAATGTCTATCTGAGCTACAGTGAAAAATGCCTGGCCCAGAGTTTTATTGTGTTTTTGTTTAACCTCCTTACATAAGGCAAGGGGAAGGACCAGGGGAAGCCTCAGCCAACACCTCTGTACAGGCAACGGCTGGCAAACACAGGCTACAAACGTGAGCTCGGTTCTCATTTTGAGTGGGGTCTGGAGTCCCAAAGGGATCTGCAGACACAGACGCAAGTTTTTTTAATATGAATGTGCAGGTGCTAACAATATTACTTCATGGGCACCGAGGTCCCTTCTGCCCAAGACCAAATATTCCACCAAACCGCTGAGACTGGAGAAAATTGCTAGGAAATATGCTATTTTCTTCCTCTTCTCAATGCCTAGTTTCTGGGGAGCTTTTGGCCAAGAGCTGAAAACCAAGAATCTAATTTCAGTACAACTTCCCTTTCCCAAGGAGGAGCTGCCTGGAGATGCAAGAGAGCCGAGATGCTCTATCTTCGCACGCAAACGGGTAAAACACAAGCTGTGGTCTAGGCTCTGCTCCCCAGTTGCGTACCAGAGAATATTTCTCTATTTCATGTGTTTACAGTTAGCCACAACTTAAGTTCTCAGTGAACTAAGGCAGGAGCTCCTGCTATTCTTTAAATACATTTTAAATACATTGCAGCCTGTTTGCTTCCTTTTATGACCATTGCCTGTTCTTCACTGGATAGCCTCTAATTTTAGATGGCTGTGTCTATATATCAATCACCTGCTGAGGAGCAGTTAATCAATTTTGAGAAACTTTAGACCTTTGTAGTGTAGCTTATCACTGAGCAGCATTTATTTTTCTGCCCTGAAAATGTGAATATCTTAGAAATTAAAAGCTGTGACCAGAGCCAGGTGAATTGACAGAGAAATAAAGCCTGCAATAACAGACAAACTGAGGTATTCCTAGAATGGTTTTCTGAAAGCAGATGCCTCCTGTGAGGGCACTGATAACAGTTTGTAGTGGATAAAAGCACATTATTATTACACAAAGCTGTGGCTACTTATCACAAATCACAAAGAGCAGGTGAGGATGAAGTCAATTGATTCAGAACTGTTTGCATCTATACAACCTCCAGGTGCTGAAATCTTGACTTCACCCTGGTGTGGGGAGGCTGCTCATTCACCTTCATGAATGAAATGAATAGTTAGGCAGTGATACAATGAGAGAGGACAGACGGGTAAAGCATTCTTGTGACTGTGTGGCATAGCAAAGAATGCCATAAAAATACTTTAGGGGGAATAATCAAGGTAAGTTAATTCAGCAACGTGGGGGATTTAGACTTGAATTTTCAGCAGCTTGGGGGATTTAAACACAAAGCTTCCACTGTGCCTGAAGGGGAAGTGGGATTTGCTTGATATCTCAGTCTTCTGGGTTTCTTACAAGTTCATGCCCTTTTGCAACAGGTAGAGATAGCGAAAAGACAGCTACATTCCAGATCTGTCAGGAGCTCTATGTTCTCATTGCTTGACACTCAGAAAATGGAAAGTGCCAAAAATCTCATAATACTTGAGCCAGCAACCTCTGTGAGAAGAGATGGAGTCACTGTGCTTGGGAGCTTGCATGGCAAAGGCTACAAATACAAGAGGGTACAGAAACATGGGAACTGTTGTATGGTCTTGGCCAACATGCATAAAGCAGATAACTGGAGAGAGGAAGAAAAACTTGCTCTTCCTTTTCCTTGCCAATTCTGGCCACAGCCGCACCAAAGCAGGTATCAGCCAGCTTCCAGGCCTCTCACTCCCACCCCAATGGCTTGGCCAGCCTGCATGGTTTCTTCCCCAAGCAGCAAGGATGTCTGGGCAGAGATAGCACAGACGGGGGCCAGGAAAGAAAGCAGCAGGGCTGCAGCCAGCAATAGCAAACCTGGCTCAGTGTCAGTTCCTCAAGCAGCAGCATCAAGGAAGGCGATGCTGGAGACCTGCTCTGCCACAACTTCACCGCTCTCATCTGGCTGAAGATGCAGATCCTCAACCCCAAGATACATGTTACTGTCTGTAATCACCACTGACATCTCAAGGCTGAGGCAGTATTGCTTGCATTAGCTCTCCTGCTGTGTGCATCTTGCTTCATTTGTCTTCTCAACAATCATTCCTAAAATAAACTCCACCTAGAGCCTTGAAATGAGGACGCACCGTGTAGGTCCTGAACAGACAGTCCTGAGCAACCTGATTTCATACCAGGCGGAAAGACAAAAGGCAGTCTTGGTCAGCACCCACAGTGACCGACTAGGAACAGCGCATCTGTGGTGGAGGATTTCAACCCTGTTTGAAAAGCACTGCTGTTTTAATGCATGAAAGGAAAGTTGCGTTGGCCCCAAGGTCAGCACAGGGAAGATGAGCACAGTTATATCACTATGATTCGGCTAGGAAAGACATATTTGTATTTTTCTAATGAGGGAATCTTGTTCTTGCCTTAAGCAGCAACCAATGACAACCAACACAAACATTGACATTTCAGGTTGGTTTATCCCCCACAATATACAAAATTAAAAACAATTGTTGGAATTAAAAACATTCTGTGATGACTGTGTAGGAATCATGCAAATCTTTAGTGAGCAGCAGGGAGCAGAAACATGATAAATCATGGAAAGTCCTCTTTGAACAGGTGCTTTGCCATTTTTTTATGAAAAAAAGATAGCTCTGTTGTACTACAGAACAGACTATGGCTTGTTACAGGGAGACTGCATTTTTTCAAGGTAATTTTGAATTTCTCATCTCAGACATGAAAAGCAAGCCAACTTGAGATGTACCTTAAAACATATATCTGCCTGCAACTCCACCCAGTGCTGTCTATAGCAGTAAAACCATGGCCCTCAGAAAACACTTTCCTAATGTGCTCAAAAATATCCAGACCAGGCTCTGGTTTCCAACCTCTCCCTGAGCAATCCACTGATGCCCAGCTGTGTTAGCGCATACCTCCAGGGCTGCCCTCCTAATGAGAAACCTCGGTCTTGGCATTTCTGCCCTTCCCTCAACCAGTCACTCCAGCAGCATCCATGAGGAGGAGACAGCGGGGACCGCCCTTGCTGCCTGAGCATTCACCGTACCTTGCATTCTTCCAAGCAAAAGCAAACCCTGCCTGGTCCAGCTGAGACCATGACAGGTGAGTAAAAGACAGAAATCCTGCTTTCTCCAAGACAGAGCAAGTCCCAGGTGAGGTTCTCACGAAGGCTTCCCAAAAAGCCTTTGAACATCTTTGCCCATCCTCAATGGCCCTAATTGCTCTCTTAAGCTTTAAGAGTGACTCATAGCTGGAGAAACTCTCAGCCCCTCCCTACAGCCTGAGACCAGCAGAACCCCCCCATGCACCCCCAATACACCCAGCCAAGGCTACGGCATCTGACTGCTGCCAGAGAAGCACAGCTGCTGTTAGAAGACCAGGAAATTTTGATGGGAGTTTAAGTCCTTGATGTGTTATTACCACAGGATATCACACATATCAGAGTAAGACAGAAGATGAGCCAAAAGGAGGAAGACTGATTTATAACCTAAGTAAAAAAAACTAGCTGTTTTCACCAAGTCAGTACTCCCGACTGTGCTCCTCACAGTGGAGGGTACAGGAAACTGCTGGGGTTGCTGCTCAACCAAGTGGAGCCGAGCGTTGAATAAACCAGATCTCCTGAAAGCAACATGAGCCCTAGGTGATCACAAGACACTATAAATACATCTTTGTGATTGTCCATTCACACTCATTTGGGAACAAAATGGGATCTTTAATCGTACGGTAAGACCTGGCAGAACGGAACCCCTCAAAGCAGAAAATGCGTCAACCCCTTCTCCCTGAGCAGAGATCCATAGCAACCTTTGAAGGGAACGCACCCTCGCTCCTGCTAGGCGAGTGCCATGCCCAATACAATCTTAAGCTCACTCGGTATCAGACAGTCCAGCTGCTACATGAGCCAGGCTCCATTTCAACACAAGAACAGCTCTTCTAGAAATGACAGATTGCCTTGATTTAAACACCGCCGTTTCCAGATGCAACAAGCTTTACGTTGAAAGCATTTAATGCTAAAATTACGGTGAATATTCAGGGCTATACTATGAATTATAGCTAAATAATATTTGATACCTCACAAATAAATCCATGCATGCATGTTTTCCTTCTAAATCTTTAAATAAGTTTAAGATTTTATGTGCTTAAAATATTACATACATAATCTGTGTGCATACATCTAAACCATACCTTTCTGCATATGGCCATATACATATGTACATATAAAAACTGCACGTGTATAGAGACATATGGGGCTACATATTTATTTATGTTAATGCATCAGATGTGGCATTTATATCTGGATGGAATTTCTACCTCTAATTCAGCTAAATTCATGCACCTAATCTTGTTGCCCTGTATTTGTACAGAAGCAAATGGAAACAAGAAGGAGAAATAGTGTCCGTAAATAAAAACCTTTGTCCGTGTGCTAAAGGGCTAACATTGCCAAAGCAGGAATAGCTACCTTTCAAGCAATATAACCAGGGTAGATCTAAAAAGAGGTGTTTATATAATAGCAAAATAATGTTTTTCCAAAGTGAGTTTCAATTCCAAGTGCCCCTTATTAGATTTGATTGGCTGCGACATAAGAAATCACCATGATCAATCTTTTAGTTAATCTCCATCGTCCTTCAAGCATCACAGTGACATGGCTGGGACATGCCAGCAGTCACAGATGCTTCATTAAGTAGTTAATCGGCAATAGCTGTAGGGGTAATTCAACATTTTCCAAAGAGTTCAAATAGCACTTTAGGGTAAAACGTGCCCCTCAACTGATTTCTTTCTGGGTTGTTGTGATTAAGCATAATTAGGGTTCACCATCTCTCTTCCAAATAATAATAATAACCCATCGGAGGCTTGTGAATGCCAGAGGGTATCTGGCACATCAAAGCCATGTTTTTAACAGTAGATGTATGGGCTTTATAGCGTGGACCACTGGAATTTAGCAAGAGTGCTCTGGTCCTGTATTAGAAAGAATTTTCTGTACTGAAAGCCCCACGGTGAATACGGTCTGTGTAAATAGTTCAGTGGTAGGATGTAAAAGCAAACACTGATTTACTGAGCAAACTAAAAGTAGCCATGCTCTAATGTTCTTGGCTCAGATCAAATGCTTGTCTAGGGGAGAATCCCTTTATTAACAGCAGCATAAACTTCTAGCAGCTAGAGAATATTTGGATGGTTATGCCTGCAAAAAGCACAGCTAACGGCTACCAGAGACAGTGCAATCTTCCAGCAAGCCACGTGTGTGCAATGGTCTGAGCAGTACTAATGGCCCCACCAGTTACCCCGCTCGCTCCTCTCACTCAGGCTGTCAGTGAGGCTGGTCGACCATCTATCACACGTTCAGCTACAGAACAGCATGTAGTTTGCACAACAACCCTGATTTCTTGGAACATACTTATCTGGGTGCAAGCCCGTATTTCAGAAACAAGTTTCTGACCATTTTATGTGCATTCCCACTATTTGCTGTCCACTGGACACAGGTAGTCACTGGAGTACTTAATGACATGATTAATATTAGAGGAATGGCTTGGAGAGCCTGTGGTCAGTGCACGGAAGGATGACCTGAGTCCCCACAAGACATTAGCCTCACACGCTTGTTTCCAGACCTCACATAGGTGGCTGGAGTGACTCAGCAAAGGGAACATGGAGTTTCTTCAAGTTCTTTAGCATGAAGGATAGAAGCGATGCTTTGTTCACAAAACCCAAGCAGCTTTTGGCCTTGACAAGTGTTTTCATTAAATTGGTACCCACCTGACTCTCAGAACATTAAAAAGTGAGAGATCCCTTCAGAGACACCCAAACAAATCCAGTGTTTCTATTTGCCAAAGCCTTCAGTCAAAATTAACTACATGCCGAAGATGTCATGCTGGCCACCTTGAGTGGCACTCCAGGGCTGCCGGAGATACCAGCACTGCTGTATGCATTAGCAGCCACGCAGAAAGAGGACGGCGCTCAGCCCTCTTGGAACATGCAGCTGGTGTGTTCAGTCTGTTCAGTCACTCTGCTGACATCGCTAGCAGTGCTCTCTTTGCCCCTTTCCCTCAGAAGAGAGCAGTCTGATACACGGATTCATTAAATAAATAACAAATGCTGGTCAGGGCACTGGGGTGCATTGCTGAGAAGAGGAGGAGGAAGCGTTCATACTGATCAATGAGGCTGGAGGCTGACGAGAGAAACACATGCGCAATAAAATAATTATGACCAAAGCATGAAGGAGAGTAGGATCTTGTGCTGTAAATCTTCCAAGAAGGTAAACTTTAAAGAAAAAAAAAAAAAGTTTTAAAATCGAAACTTCTGGCTTTGACATATATGCTCTTCTTCAAAGTGAAAATACACGTTGTGATTCTTACAGTCATGTTCACATTACAAAGACACACCAGGATCCTCTTTCAAGTGTGTATTGTACAAGTGCACGGCAAAAGAATGCTCAGCTCTGACAATGTTCGGATCTATTAGGGCCTCACACCTGGTATAGGACTGAGCCATATGCGTAAATGCATACTGGGACCGTGGATTTTGTTAATCCATGCAAGGGTTAACAAGGACGGCATGGCTACAGGGGCTACAGAGGGCTGAGAGTTTATATACAAGCAGGGTAGCATCACTTAGAAAAGGTACATTGTGTGTGGTACTGCCCAGGTATGGTTGAGTGCCTGTTTGTATATAGACCATCCTGCTTTCCAGAAGGCTTTTTTCTCATTACTTGTTACCAGAGCTTGCACAGCTGACTTTTCCAAAGGAAGAGGGAGCACCTATGTCTTTTTGTGCTGTAACAACTCAAGTACAAGCACAGATTTGCTATCAGCGGTGTAACAATCATGATTTTGTACCAATACTTCCATTTCTAGGCATAAAAGTGGAGGTGCAAATAGGAGTGCTTGCGAAAAGGAAGGATCAGACCTGCCACGCTTTTGCTCCAAAAGGAGCTGCTCACATTGTGCAGTGGGATTCTCCTCCAAAATTTCCTGGTGTACTTACAAAGCACCTGTGCAGGGATGGGCAACCTATGTTTTTGAAAAGTGATTGTATGCAGGGATATGTTCTGTGAATCTTTCAGAAAAGTAGTCTAGAGTGGCTGGCCTGGACCTGGTCTGGACTCCCAAAGCACCTTCTCACGTAACTAGTCATTTGAAAGTATAATTTCAAAACAATAAATAAAACTTAATAAATTATTAAAAAAAAAAACCAAAACACAGCAATCCCCCCAAAACCACCAACCAGAGACTTAATAGAAGAGAACAAAGCCAACTCAGAAGATGGTTAGGTTTTTTTGAAAAGGCGTTTAGGAGAACTTGCACCACTTTCACAGGGCACTGCGGAAGAAGATGCCCCCGTTCTCATTCTATCTGCATTTTCTTAGGTGGCTTTTTCAGCCCAGTTACAAGACTGTGGGACACCATAATGTGAGGTTGCTCACAAAAGAGCTGACTTCTGTCCACATACACAGCTCTATCCCCTTTGGAAGTACAGGCCATCAATTTCAGTGGGACTTTGTGGCTGCTTCAAAGTAAGCATGCACTTAAGGATTTGGAGATTCAGATCCTTAGCGTACAACTGCCTGCTCTCTGCGTGTAAAAGGAACTTAGATCTGTTACGGGGGGTCTGAGATATGACATGATAAACTGAATATGATAAACAGCTTGACCACAATAAAGTTTGTTCATTTGAGTGGTCTCTGAACATACACATGACTTGGCTTGCTGATCTAACCAGATCCTTCCAACTTTGTGTGCTGTTTTCAGAGTATGGACCCCTCTTTCCTCCAAGATATTTGACAGGCCTTTAACCTGAGCACTGAACACATCCTTTACATTTAATTAAAGCTTGAAGGATCCTCTATTATCCAAATACCAGATTGTGAGTTTTCAGGTTTTCTCTTTGCTTGCACTTTAAGCAGTCTTTAAAGCTTCCCATATTTTTTTCCAAGCACAGATGCTTTCCCTTTTGACAGAATTATGGAGAACATATTTTTCCTTATCTTCTTTTACAACTTTTTCCCATCCTACCATTTTGAGAATATACTCCAAGCTTACTGATATGTAACTCTCATTTCACTTCACGTGAACATTATTTTCTACATTACAGAAAACACAGACAACTTTATTTACAGTGAACCGCTAGTGGAATCAAATTAAATTAAGACTAGATGGAAATGGCAGTGAAATGATCTTGCCCATTCAAAGGATTGTAAATGTATTACCTTTGGAAGGATCCTGCCATTTCCACAAGAAATAGCATCTTATTCCATAAGCAACTCCACCATTGGCTTCATCTTCACCATCATATTTTGGTCTAACATTAAGATGCATTTTATGACACTCAAGTGCAGAAAAGGCCTTAGAACTTGATTCAGATGTTTGAACTAATGCCTAAGTGTCTTGCACCACACAGGGTAATCAGTAGAGAAAGACATTATTCAGAAAAAGGAAGGCGCTCACCCTCTAAAAGTTGGTAACAGCAGCATTGGAGTCAATGCATTCTCACAGATATGGACCCGTCCCACTCTCTGTCACTGTGAGACACCCGAAAGGATGAAATAAATCAAGTATATCCCAACTGCACACCCACTAAATACTGCTAGAGACATGCAAATGGCCTTAAATCATTATAAGACAGGTAGGTTTCAATGAGATTTATTACTAAGAGCTGCACTACAATATTCTTCCCCATGGCAAATGGTTTATTGTTTCTTATGCAGTCACATCCAGAGCGACCGGGCAGATGACCATCTTGCTCACCCAGAGGGATGCTGGAAGTATCAGAACGACCAAAACGGGGATGGAAAGTGAGGCTTTTGTATGCTGGCTTTGCAACCAGACATATCGGCTTAGCCTACCACAACTAGAAAATCTTCCCTAAGCAGATTGACTGCAAAATGAATAAAACAGTACTGAAAAGGTTAAAATAACATTGTCTGCTGTAAACCTGTTGTAATCATGCTGGTACATCCACGTAGTCCGGTACAGTGTAGATGCCGTTTTACTGGTGCCTTACACTGCCAAAGCACGCTCTCAGCCTGTCCAATTAACAGGCGTGCACTGATCAAACCATCTTCAGCTTTTGTTTCACTCTCCCCAGCCTCTGGTTTTGTCCCCAACACTCTGTCTTGCCTGCACAAAGCCCACGGGGAGAAAAGCAATACAGGAGACGGTTCAAAGGGGACTGGTGAATTGAACATGTTGCCGCTGGCTCTGAAAGCAAGTTTACTTCTGAAGCTAGGAGAGAAAAGCATAACACTTGATGCAATAATCACAGGGTAAAATTCAATAGTCTGTAGCACCCGAGAGGTCAGGCCCAATGATCGCAACGCCTTAAAAGTATGAAAATTGAGAGCTGCTTTAAGATTCGTGGACAGGTCAATAAAATTTACACTGCTTATGAAGTGCTCCTTGTAGACATAAAATTAACTCTCAGTAGCTGCTTGCTCATTCCTGCCCTTCGTCATTTCTTTTCCAATCCACTATCCTTCTGCTCGTGGCTTTGTTGCCATGTCTGCCGATCACGCTTCCATCTGTGTTCAAGATGTCCTTCACCCTGCTCTGCTCCCTTACCCATTTGTTTACTCCCCAATCACCCTACATAACAGCAGACATATATCTTGCTCTGCCATTCAGCTGTTCCATACGTATACCCTCTCCACATTTCATCACTGTCAACCTCCTCTTTATTTTCCGCCTTGAGGGAGACACATCTGAGCAAAGATGTGCAGAGGACTGGCAGGGGGGGATTGACAGGGACCCTGGCATACAGCCACTAGATGCCAACGCATTCAAAACTGGGGTTAAATAGCTTCTGAATCCTTGCTCTCATGCTTGGATCCCTCTACATTGGCAAAGATGGGTAAAAAACAGGTGTATCCTTATCAGATCTTGAAGGTCAAATGACTCAGTTGAGTAGCCTTCATTTGAATTGCAGCTTCTGAAATAATTTGACAAAAAGAGATTGATATATTGGCAATTTTGGAAGGAAACCAGAATTTTGGGATGACTAAACTGGAGGGACTTCCAAGGTCAGCAAACTGTCACCCCACAAGTGGAAGAAACTATAAAAAGACACTAAATCCAAAACGCTGCATGCTACCTTTGCCACCATACACGCCAGTGGCCACAAAATGCTGTGCTAACACACAGAAAACTGAACACTTACAGCACAGGAGGCCAAAATCTGCTATGCTATAAACAAAACGAAAGCGAGCACAGCCATAGAATCGCTTTGGTTGGAAAAGACCTTTAAGATCATCAAGTCCAACCTTTAACCTAACCCTCCCATCCCACCACTAAACCATGGCCCTAAATTCTTACTTCAGCTAAGGAGTACATCAGGTGAAAACTTGTCACACGGACTGTCCTCAGATACGTGTTATTTCAGCATGGAAAAGAACAGTGATATTTTCATGCATTGGGGGGTTCAAAAGATGTATTACACTGCCACGTGATTATGTTCTAGGAGCAGTCAGGATTCCTACAGTCTCTCAAGGTGGCAGAGGAGAGGCACTCCCATGGGGAGCATGCTGATGGGGGCACAGCTCTGAGCCTTCTGGTGGGTAAAGCCAAGACTGCTCAGGATCTGGCCATGTAGACAAAAGACCACCTTGCCATGCTACTCTGCTGAAGAGCTAGGTCAAGAGGAGTTTAATTTCAAGAGGCATCAGCTCAGCTCCCGGGCTCCCATTTGCTATGCATATGAACTGGATACTCCACTGTCCCCTGTGACATTGAAAATTTCCCCCAGTGTATTTCAGCTCAGAGAGGACCTGAACAGGAACGGGAGCAAGCCAGTGGACCGCTCTGATCAATCCCTAGTGACAGGTTTTAGTTGGAAGCCATTGCTTATTTATTTTTTTTTAAACTGCCTGCTTGTGATAAGATTTTTCAAGGTTACAGACAGAAACTGCATCAAATTACTGTATAATTTAGTGTTTCAAATACCTTATCCATGGCTCTATATGTCTGGCCCACTCCTGCAAGAAGTATTGAAGTGAGAGAATTAGTTCTCTGGCTGACAAAAACAAAACTGTAACATTTGGCTTCAACAGAAACCAATTCCCCCTTCCTCCAGTTCCCCTCCCCTCATTTTGGGAGAAAGTACAACGCACTCTTGATTTGTCAAAATATTTCACTTAGTTGAAAATAGAAACCTCTCCTTTATGGGAGAAGGTATATTTTTCCCTTTAAAAGTTAGAAATGAACTTAAGTGAAATGTCATTCAGGTAAGAGAACCTGAAATATTTCAAGGTTTTCCCAAATTCTTATCAGCCTTATCCTCCCTCAGCTGAAACTATTTGACCCAAATTCATAAATGCTTTTGGCTAACATGAACAAGGTATTACTGTCAGGGAAACAAAAGACGTAAAGAAAAGAAGTTTTGTGTGAATGCTTCCTTATTTCTAGCCAGAGGCAAAACCGCCATGGTGTTCACTGGGAGGAAAGCTGGGTTCCTGTGTCCTCTAACTCTCCTCCAAGGGTAGTAATTCACACTCGTTTTTGCTCTTACTCTGGGGAACAAAGTGCTCAATTTCACTGGGGTTTTTTGGTGGTGTTTTTTTTTTCCCCCCACTAATTGCGGTGGCGGACAATTTAAAGATACATGCTTAAATTCCATGAAAATCTTTCCTCATGTAAGTATATTGGGTAGGGACGCTGAGAATTCACAGACTAGCAAACAGATAAACGCACGGGCAGCAGTGCTGTGCATGTTCACACATTGCATTAGGACCAAGAAGAGTTACAGAGGGAAAGGAAGGGGATAAACCTGCTGAAGGTAGCACTTGCATTAATGACGTTTAGGGAATAAACTGCTGTAAGCAATATCAGAGCGCTCAAAGCAACAAAGACATTAAAAGAAGGTGGTAAAAACAGGTAAGAAGCTTCTTCAACATTTCACTTGGAAAAAGTGAGGAATTACATTTTTTTGGAGCTGATTCTTCATTTTGGTACCGCTGCTTTGTGGAATTTGAGCAAGGAAAGACAGGGATCTAAATCACAGACGCACATTTCCAGGGGACAATATAAATGGGGTAAGAAAGGCCCACGGTACGGGGACAGTCAGGCTCCGACTGATCAGGGCAACTGCTGTACCTTGAAGTTAGATAGGCAGAGGAGAGCCAGAAAGGAGAGTAAACCTTACCTGGGTAAGAACTGTGAGAGATGACTGGTAAGCTGCTGCAAGCTAGTCCCTTTGGGGGATGCTGGAAGGAGGAATCGGTTGCTAAAAATGATGTATGTCCAAACATGTATTGTCCATGAGTGCAGTTTGCCTCTAATGAGAATATAAGGGTTGGGGTTTCACTCCATCAGCTCTTGACTGCATGGAACTCCTAACGTATTCTGTGACTACAAATCCGCAAGTGATTAAAATTTCCTCTGGAAAATTACAAATGCTTTTCATTTAAGGAAATGTATAACTTTTGTTTAGAAATTTTCATTTTGATTTGTACCTTTAATAGAATTGAATACTGTAAATGGATTTACATATTAGATTATAATTATGAAAGTAAAATTAATTACATTTAATACCATCTGTGTCGGCATTTAATGAAGGAACTAGAAATTCAAATTTGTCACTTGGAACTCAGTAATTTTTTTAAAATATGAGCTGTACCTGGAAGTGTTGATTTGTGTGCAACTGTATTTGATCATTTGGCTCACTGATTCCTGCGCCATTGTATTTGATTTCTGAAGGACTGTATTTTTGGAGAGTTAGGGGGTCCTAACTCTGTCACGACCCTCTTCCTCCTCTATTTAGCTGCCACTCACTCTATGTAACTGCCAGGTTTTCCTGTACCTCAACAGCTAGTCCGAATAACCTCAGATACATAATACTTTATATATTTCTGACAAAATGAAAGGATC
The DNA here is from genome assembly GCA_034008185.1 of Gorsachius magnificus. Classification (NCBI taxonomy): domain Eukaryota; kingdom Metazoa; phylum Chordata; class Aves; order Pelecaniformes; family Ardeidae; genus Gorsachius; species Gorsachius magnificus. Next base: position 34,099,322 of record CM067084.1, read on the forward strand.
TTCACAGCACAAAGGACTTTGAAATCTATCTCCAGCTGAAGAAGGAATGGGAGCTCAATTCCATTAACAATGCAGCTGTATAAATCTTGGCTAGCGCACATACTGGATTTAGCTTTTGTTTTACTATTGTAACTGAAAAACTGCAATACAATTCCCTGTGGGATGTTAAAAACCGGGTAGTATAGGTCCTTCAGAAAATTCAAATGCCTAATTCTCACCCAGGAGCAAACTTTTATGACAGTTTTTAAAGCTTCTGAAAAACAGTTGGTTGCAGTGATTGAAGCTGAAGTGAGATTCGCATCCATTTTCTAACGCCTTAAAAATAACAACAGGAATAATGGCCCTTACACAATAGAGTTGTAAAAAATTAGAGGTTTCACCAAAAGAGTTATTTAGATGAGAAAATTATAGCTGCACGTTTGCACATCTGCACCTTGACAATCATATCCATGAGAATGTTGTAATTGCCATGAATTATGCAAAATGCTAATTAAGAACTCTAATTCACTAATCATCTCACAGGGTCATAACTAGAGCTGAATTTTATTAAGGACATACAATTCTGTGAAATGAATTTCTGCACTATATATCTCTTTCCGGAGGAAAGAAGGGAGGGTATGCGGTCTTTGGGGTTTATTTGGAAGGAGGGGATTCAAGAGGAAGATGTCTGGGCAGCCCAGCCGCTGGCATCCTTTGTGACTCCCAATGAACATCTTTGTTCCTCAGTTTCCCGCTGTATAAGACCAGGAGACCACCTTCCTCCCCTCCCCAGGTGTATGTATGTTCATGTTTATAACATGTCACCTAGGCAATGCTGTGTAACTCTTCAAAAAGCTACCTACAATTTTCTGAGCTTGCTGATGTCTCTGTTAAAAAACAGTAAAGAAGAATTTGATGCCAATATGCAACTGGTATCTCTTACGAAAGTCTGAGGTAGAGGGGAAAAAAAAAAAAAAAGCAGTGATTACCCCGCAGCCAGGAAAGAAGGAAGAAACACACCATAGCTCAGGTTACTATTTTGCTGACGAACAGGGATCATCCCACGGAAAGGCTACTCTAATTCGATATGGTATATTTGCAAGACGTTACTGACCCAGAGATGACAGAGCTAACCTTCAGAGATTCTCCCGAGGCAATGTTTAACAACATAAAACTACAAGACTGCATCAGCTTAAGGAAATTGCACCCGTGTGGATGGACACAGTCAGATGAATCCTCAGAGGGAAATGCAGCAATTCTACAAAAGATCTCAATGCCCCATTCCCATTAAAGTTGCCGGCCGGGGGTGGAAGCTTTCGGATCCATTAGCTGGTGCTAAAGATCTCAGTTACTGAGGTTGGATATCACATCTTGGACATAGTGCAGGCAGGCAGGCAGGCAGATGATAGATACAGACACAGGCAATAAAATCACCTACCCTCTCCAGCCCTTGTGCTATCGAGTTGCTCAGCTGTCCTGCAGTTACACATTGCACACGTGCTGAGAAGTACGGGACTGCTAACACAATTACATCAATGTCTGTCTGCACCAATCTTTCTAGCAGAGACAGATCTTTCTCTGCAGCACTGATCAAGGCTTCCAAACATACATTTGACCTAACAAGAAATTCACACCAAAGTGTTTTGGCAGACCACAGAAATACACTTCAGATTAAAGATGGCATAAAGCATTCACTGTAAAGCAAGCTTCTTTATATCATCCATCTAGTGGATAAAGCAGATGTGGAGATCTACGTTTGCCGAGAGAACACATCAGCCCTGTTATACCAATAACAGAAACTGACACCAACTTCACAGCTACCAGGGGAGATTTCCAAACTGGCGGCAGTCAAACATCCATTTCCCTCTTTTCAAGGTCTGTCTGCTTCCATACCTTATGTTCTAAATTATGGCAAATTTACAGCCAGAATGTAAGAGGAGGAAAAAGTCTCAGGACTGGTCACAATTTTATCATCCCAGAGTATGTTGGCACCAAGAGAGATCCAGCTGGATGGAGCACCTCTCATACTGGGGCTACGCAGGGCCCCAGGAGATAAGAAGTTAAGCGCAGTCCCTGGGGCTGCCTCTCACCTGCTCAGCATCTTCCCACTAACAAGAAGGAGCAGAGCTGAAGCAAGAGGAGAAAGAGGAGATGGAGATCTGTCATGATTTGACCCTGGCTGGATGCCAGGTGCCCACCAAAGCTGCTCTGTCACTCCCCTCTTCAGCAGGAGAGGGGAGAGAAAACTATAATGAAAGGCTCGTGGGTCGAGATAAGGACAGGGAGAGATCATTCGCCAGTTAGTGTCACGGGCAAAACAGACTCAACTTGAGGAAATTAGTGTAATTTATTACCAATAAAATTAGAGTAGGAGAGGATAAAAACCCCTGAATCTTAAAAATCCTTCCCCCCACCCCTCCCTTCTTCCCAGGCTCAGCTTCACTCCCAATCTTCTCTCCTTCCTACCCCCAAGCGGCGCAGGGGGATGGGGAATGGGGGTTGGGGTCAGTCCATCACACGTTGTCTCTGCTGCTCCTTCCTCCTTAGGGAAGGACTCCTCACACTGTGCCCCTGCTCCAGCCTGGGGTCCCCCCACAGCAGACAGTCCTCCACAAACTGTTCCAGCGTGGGTCCCTCCTTCCCATGGGCTGCAGTCCCTCAGGAGCAGACTGCTCCAGCGTGGGTCCCCGGGGCCCCCCCAAAACCCCCCGGGCTCCCTTCCCCCCGGGCCGGACGGCACAGCCTGCCCCCCGGGGCTGGGGCTGTGGGGGAATGCTCTGGCGCCTGGAGCTCCTCCTGCCCTCCTGCTGCACCGGCCTGGGGGGCTCCAGGGCTGTTTTCTCTCACATCCCCTCACTTCTCTCTCCAGCTACTGTCCCCAGCAGGGTTTTTTCCTTCTTAAATGTCTTATCACAGATGCGCTACCGCCATCGCTGATTGGCTTGGCCTCAGCCAGTGGCGGACACAGGGAAAGCTTCTGGCAGCTTCTCACAGAAGCCACCCCTGTAAGCCCCCCCACTACCAAAACCTTGCCACAAAAACCCAATATGAGATCTCAGGAAGGAAGATCAGGACACCAGGAGAAAATGTAAATGCACATAGGCCACCCTTGCCATTTTCTACGTGTAGCCAGAAGCGGGAGCAGAAAGCTGGGAGACCGGTTGAGGTGACACTGGGGTTTCCCACCACACTTCAGCCCTGCCCGCAGGGTGTCTGCTGGGGAGTGCTCAGGGCACGAGCCAGAAGCGTTTGCAGGGAAACGCCATTTGCTAACACAAAGTGGGTGATGTGGTTATAGGCCAAATCCTGACCTGGTATAAAGCAAACTCCTCTAAAAAGAGAGGATATAGCTTGATACTTTCTGGGATGAATGCATCTACTTTTCAGCAGTGGGCAAAGAGGAAGGAAATAGGTGATTGAGCACAAAAATAAATCCAATTAGAAAAAAATAGCTAATGTTCTATTTTCATCTTTTCTAATTTATATCTCTTCATTAAATAAATTAAATTAAATAAAACTAATTTCAAAATATAATCAAATCCAAAGAGCAGCCTTGCAGCTTCTACCAACAAAATAGATAGAGGATGCTCCACGAAGAGGGCAGAACGAGTAATTTTTCCTCGAACTGACTGCTCTGGCGTTACTGTCAATTACCAGGAAGACGGCCAGGGAACTCAACACTGGCAGCGTTGCAAATGCAACCCGTAACATTTTGTGATTCTGCTGGCTTGGCTAAAATTGTTAGTTGTCATTCCGACTCCTGTGCCAACAGGAGTGGCCAGGTGAGCTTGTGGATCATGATATGGGACTGATGACCAAGAAGTGGAGGCTCATGGTGTGGATCTGCCACGGACCTGCTGCAGGAGCCAAGGGAAAGTAATTTAATTAGGCTGTGAATCTCGGATATCATCTGTGGTTTTTTTCCACCCCTGCTCTCTAGTTTGTTGAGCTGCAAGCAGCATGACTGACAATCTCCCACTAGTGTGTCTGTATTCCACCTAACACAAAAAGCCTCCAACCTAGGAAAAAGCCTCTAGGAGAGCAGGAGCCCCTCAAATGATAAAAACTCATTAGCCTCTTGGGTTTACATCCAAAACATGAGCATTTGGCATTCTTGGAAAGGTGTCACGACTGTCAATTGCTACATACTTCTACTGTGTATTCAGGTTAGCATTATGATTATTGTCAGTCATAGAAAGAGTGTGGATATACAGTAACACATAACAGAGACAAACTGCATGGATGAAAACTGGAAAATGAGCAGCTCAGGTTAGCAACAGGGTATGACCTAAAATGTCCTTCAAGATACGTCGCCAACATTGGTATGGCAATAGCAGAAAAGGGCTCTCCAGCTGTTTGAAGATGGGGCTGGATTACACGTCTTTCTTAAAGCAAGTGCCCATCGGACTCTCCTCCCCACTGGCAGGATTTCCCCAGGAAGTTCTAGCCCAGTGTCCTGCACACACCAATGATTCAGCGATGAGAGGGTCGAACACAAGATGTACCAGGTAAAGCACAGGGATTCTCCCCATTCTAATCGGAGCAACAGGGAACAGCCTCATTTGTTAAAAGTGGTGAACAGTACAAAAAAAAGGGCTGGGAAAAGGGGCTCTTTCTGGGGAGGAGAAATGCCTACTGGCCCTCAGGGTGACCACAAATATCTTTAGGTGCCCATCGGTTAGAGAAACAGTGCCCTGATATGGAAAGCGTGGGAAGAGCACTGCTGAGCCAAGTCTTGCCCTGGTGGGAAAATGCGACATTAAAAGCATTCCCCTTCCTGCAGCATTTGCAGTGGAGCTGAATGAAGGAAGCAATCAGTTTGTTCTTTAGGAGGAATAATCACAAAGCAGCAAATGGCTAGAAGTCAATATTTATTAAACTGCAAGCCAGTTGCATTTTACGAGCGCCAAAAGTGAGAACATTATTATAAGATCTGATAAATCAAAGCACTGAGAGTAAACACACTGTGTAAGCTACAATTATATGCCTCTGCAAGATCAATAATTCAAGAGGATTCATCCTCATTATGCATGATGGCCTATGGGAAGTTGGCCTCTTGAGAGTGCTTGCTTGGACTGAGAACAGATGCAGGGGCTTTTGAAGAATTCCTGTCTCCAAATTTCAAGCGGTCGACTATCATACTTTCAGAGGTGCAGGAGCAGTACAATTATCTATAGTGGGTGGGAGAGCAGCTATTTCTCCTGTGCTAATACCAGGTGCAGAAGGCACTATGGGGACTGTTCACACATGCACACCCACCAGCTTTGCAGGGAGTGCTTATCTCCCCAGGGAAAGCTGTGCAGTTAGGATCTGCTCGGTGCTAATTAAAAGCCGACATGGTGTGTAAAGGACCACCATTCTGTACTGAAGTACCCACTCCAGAAAAAGGAGCTTAGAAGTGCTCCCTTCACTCTTCCTATGGACTACTCTCAGCACAGCATCTGATCAATGTAAACTTTAAGCAAACGAGCATGCTGGTTTCTCTGTCACCGAATACGTGCAGACCCAATGTATTAGCATGGAGCAGAGGGGGAAGGGGAAGAAACATAGAATCATAGAATCATTTAGGTTGGAAAAGACTTTTAAGATCATCAAGTCCAACCATTAACCTAACACTGCCATTCCACCGCTAAACCATGTCCCTAAGTACCTCATCTTTTAAATACCTCCAGGGATGGGGACTCAACCACTTCCCTGGGCAGCCCGTTCCAATGCCTGAACTGCCCTGCTTTCTCCTCTGGGCAACAGCACCTGCAGAGGTAATGACACCTCTAGCCAGCCAGCCCCACAGGGGACCACTGAGCTGTAGGAGAGAACCGATATTGCTATGAACCCTCAGAGACTGCTCTCCGGTTCTCCCACTGTTCAATGAAACTGTCTCCCTTCTCATCTCAGCAGCAGAACTCCAAGGATTTTAAGCAGGTTATTCTGCTGCCTGTTTGTTGATGTAAATTCCCCTGAAAAGCCCTACAAATTGCTCTCTTGCATGGGGCATAATCGATATCATTCCTTCTTGCCCTCCCCGAGATAGCACTTGTCTTTTTCTGAAGAATGCTCTCAAACACAGAGACTGCTTGACCTTTACTGCATATCCAGGGCCTGTTTATTTCTTAGCCTTCTTGTTTAGGAGCGTACCTGCCTTGCTGTGACTCACTTACAGTCTGCTGCAGTAGCCTCCATGCTGAGTCTACTGATTAGCCAAAGATTCATTTATCAGCAGATGAGGTTATGAGGTTGTCTTAGCTACACCCCCCAGCAACCTGCTTGATACTGATTTCATTTGCACTAATAGTACCATAAAGTAAACAGCCTTGCCTTTGTTATTTGCTTTAAAGTAATCAATGCAGTGTGCAACTCATTCACTCTGAGGCTTAATCAAATTAACTATATTTGTTCCCCACTTATTGCTATGGATTTCAGTCCTAATTAAGCTCCTAATCCATGAAGCTGTTTTCTTCCTGGGATACTATGGGAAAGGCTGTTCCCACCTTCTCCCCCCTCCCTCTCACACAGGGTTATGTCAATTGGAAAGCTGTTTCCTTAAAGAAGATGCAGTTACTTCTGCTATCAACTTGCCAAAACTCAATGCCATCGAGCTTCTAATTAAAAATCTAAATAATTTGAAAAGGACTAAATAAATAACTCCAGAAGGGTAGTCAGTTAGCCGAGCTCATCAGAAATGCATTGGCATATGCCAACGCAGAATCTCATTTTCTAAGGATGGCTTAGTTTTTAGGCAAACTTCAGCAACATGTTTATAAAACCAGATTGCTTTAAAAGGCAGTAATTCTCTCTAGTTGGGAATACCGTGCTTTCGTAAAGAAACTGGAGACACGCTCTCTTTGTTTCTGTCTACTAATCCCCCATCAAAACTTCTGAACTTTTTGATCCAGCTTAATTACATATGGCAGAAAGATGGACATCTCAAAGATACTGTTTTCCTGCACTTGTTGGAAACAGCTGGACAGGGAGATGAGAGACCCAAGATAGTGCTGAAAGAGGAAGAAGCTGTATACGTACGAGTTTAACCATGTTCTTAGTAGACAACGATAAATCATAGAATCACAGAATGGCAAGGGTTGGAAGGGACCTCTGGAGATCATCCAGTCCAACCCCTCTGCTAAAGCAGGTTCACCAAGAGCAGGTTGCACAGGACATCGTCCATGCGGGCTTTGAATATCTCCAGAGAAGGGGACTCCACACCCCCCTGGGAAGCCTGTTCCAGTGCTCTGTCACCCTCAAAGGGAAGAAGTTCTTCCTCATATTCAACTGAAACCTCTTATGTTTCAGTTTGTGCCCATCGCCCCTCGTCCTGTCACTGGGCACCACTGAGAAGAGTCTGGCTCCATCCTCGTGACATCCACCCTTAAGATATTTGTATGTGTTGATGAGATCCCCTCTCAGCCTTCTCTTCAGGCTAAAGAAGCCCAGCTCCCTCAGCCTTTCCTCGTCGGAGAGATGCTCCAATGCTCCAGTCCCCTAGTCAGGGCTACAGGGGGAAAAAAATTTAAAAAAAAAAAAAAAAAGAAAAGCTACAGGGGACAGAGCTGTAAAGAGCCACTCCTCACAAGGATCCACCACTCTGCCATATTCATTTCTGCTACTAGCGCCAAAGCCATCTGCTTCTTGCAGAGCCCCCCCGAGTCTACTCTCGCAGCGATACCGCCTGCAGCCTCAGCCCTGCAAGGAACTGGGCTCCTCTACCAAGGGCTGAAGGCTTTCAGTTCTTGCTAAAGTTGCACTTAACATTTTATTCACAAAGCAGTGAAAACAGAGTTCCAAATTTTAAAAACTCAGTAATTTTTTCTGTGTTTTTGCTGGATCAAATGATTCGATTCACCATGAATTAATGGATAATTTTGGTCATCTGATATAAGCCTGGTTTATGCAGGACAGGTTTTCTCTGAAAGAAATTGTCTGTAGCTGGTAAGTTTAAGCTTGTGCTTAAGAGCAGTAATTAATGTTTGAAACAACGACAACTCCTATTAATATTGTCATGAAACAACCCAGGGAGATCAACAGCGACTATGATTTGTTGTAAACAACTGCTTCTCATTTGAGAAGCCCTAGCCCTCAACACCTCACAAAATTGCATCATTCCAAACCTGTCCAAGTAAAAGCAAATGTTCAGGTTAATTTCTCAGGATTGTTCAGTTAAGTGTAACCGTTATTAATCATGTCTTGGCATTTCGCCTAAGAAAAGTATATTAAAATGCTTTAAATAAAATCCTGCAAAATTAGGAGGAATACCAACTGGGGATTGTTTTTTTAATCAGAGATATTTTTTTTTGCCTAGCCATTGTTTTGAAAGGCAGGATAGCAGCACCGCAGGGACATTATTCACTGTCACTTGTGAAAATGTGTCTTGAAAATATGTCAATATTATGTCTCCCACCCAGGAAATCCCAGTTAACGCACATTATGTGTTTCTATATTAGTCAAAATTTTATATACCAATTCTAGCCAATTGCAAATGCTATGGAAGGAGGTCTGCAAGCACTGAAGCATCAAAAGTGCAAGTAAGAACTTGGGTAGCCATGCTGCTTGGAGGGTCTTCTGCTCACAAGTAGGATTAAAATATAATGGACCGATGCTCTCAAAACTCAAGTATACAAATACGTATCTACATGCTTTCAGTTTCATGAGAACTATGGGGCTGATGAAAGGAACTTCGGTGTGCACCCACCCAAGGTGTCTGGGTAAGCATACATCTAAAAGCTTTCCTACATAGTGATCACAACACATAAAACTGTCCAAGACGAGAAGATTAGGATGAGGATTCTTTGATTCAACAACCTCATTCACCATAAACCTAACTGCAGTTGTGTTTCCCCAGAGGCAGCAGCGTTTCAGAGAGGCATCCATGATTTCTACATTCAAATATACTTGTCGAAAGCATCAGCCAGAACTACATCGCTGTCATAGCTCAGCTATCATTATTCCTTTCTATTCTGATTACAAGCAGATACCATATGCAAAATTTGCACGCATATGGGTAATGCTGCGTTCTAGCTAGCAACTACCATCCTGCCTGCAGAGCAAAGGGACGGATCCTGACTGATTTTAAGCACTTCTGAGTATTTGTACGAAACATTACTACCCCAAGTCCAACGTTTTAAAACTCAGATGCTTTAAATGAAGCTATTAAATCCATACTTACTCAGTGCATAAGTGTCCTGAATTCCTGAATAGCTCTCTAAATCAAATCTTACCCAGATCAAATCAATCATATTAAGACATTTCTTTAAAGTCTCAGCAGGTGACTTTACAGGGAAACCTGTGGAGCCATGGAGTTTGAATTGCCCTTGGAAGACCCTACCTGCTCTCAAAGGCGCCAGGTTTCAGGGCAATCCCTCCTTGGCAAGTCTAGGGTAAACAGTGCTCTTGCATCCCTGTGTCAGAGCCACTTGACCTCAGGCAGCAGAGCACTCCCCAGGTACCCCTACAACCTTCACTTCAGGGCAGATAAAGAACCTCTGCCACTTTGCAATGAACTTCCTAGAGAAAGAGTTATTATATTTTCCTCCTCTTTGCCTGAATCATCACACACAGCCTGACAATATTTCACAGTGGTGCAAGGATGAAATGGAGCATATTTCTGTGAAGTGCTCCATTAAGCAATGGCAGAAAATTAACAGGTGCCACAAAGTGATCAGAAGCAACTCACTGTCTCCTCTTGGCTTGAAAAAAACATGGTTTGAAGGGAAAAAGAGGAATCATGAATCAGGAACAACAACTGTGGAAGGCACCAAACAAAGAAGAGACTGCAGGGAATTCCTCAGACTCCATACAAAACCAGGCAATGGGATTGTAAATCATGTTAGAAAAGACAAGAAATAGATTTTGTATGTTGAAGTAAAAAACCTGAACCCCTCACTCATTTACTCCAACCTATGTTTATCTCCCCCAAAGCCTGAATTTGGCCTCTTGCACCTTGCTACCCCTGTTCTCCTCCTCTGCCTCATTGGTAGAGGTGACGCTTTGACCCCAATGAAGCCATCTTCTGTTAACAGAGATCCTCACACTCCCAGCTGCAGACATCCACAATTACATTCCCTGGATGAAGGCATTCAAAGGGTTACTGACAGAGTAAGGCTGGCATCAGGGTAGCCAGATTTCCACTTAGAAATGGACAGCTCTGGACATAATACACATGCTGCAAATGAAAAAAACATATTAATACACAGAATAACGTCATTAGAATCAAAAAAACCCTCCCCAAACCACTTCAGCACTTCCCAAACCTGACCAAGGTAAATACATCTCAGAAGCTGTTTCCCACACCGAGGAGAGAGATGGCTCTGTAAAACCCAGCCAGAAAAGAGCTTCCAAACGCAAGTGACCCTCACAGCCAGCCCTGCTGTACCGCACTGCCTCTGGACAACTCAGACAGTCCCAACAGCCCTACGCAGTCACCGTGCCAATGCAGCAGCTGAGCACAGCAATCAGAAAGCTGTTGACTAAAGTGGCAATCAGTTTATCTGCAAGGCACAGCCAAAGCACCTGGTCTCTGTCACCATTGCCCAAAACGCTCTGTCTGCATAAAGATTTGATAGCACCTGTCTGAGAACTATTAATTTCTACCCAGGAAATCTTCTCAGTAATACCAGTTCAGTGCATTTTTAGTAACTGCAGGCAGAAATAGCAGAAGTTGCATTTTTAGGCAATTCCAAGTACTGACAGACATCACTGTGAAAAGGTCGTGCAGTAGCTTTCCTGCACAGGACTTTGAGCTCCTTTCTGCAGCAAGACCATAAAATGCTTTGGGTTGGAAGGGACCTTTAAAGGCCACCTAGCCCAACCCCCTGCAGTTAGCAGGGACATCTTCAACTCCATCAGGTTGCTCAGAGCCCCACCCAACCTGACCTTGAACGTTTCCAGGGAGGGGGCATCTACCACTGCTCTGGGCAACCCATTCCAGTGTTTCACCACCCTCATCGTAAAAAATTTCTTCCTTACATCTAGTCTAAATCCACCTCCTTTTACTTTAGAACAATTGCCCCTTGTCCTATTGCAACAGGCCCTACTAAAAAGTCTGTCCCCATCTTTCTTATAAGCCCCCTTTAGGTATTGAAAGGCTGCAGTAAGGTCTCCCCGCAGCCTTGTCTTCTCCAGGCTGAACAAGCCCAACTCTCTCAGCCTGTCCTCATAGGAGAGGAGCTCCAGCCCTCGGACCATTTTTGTAGCCCTCCTCTGGACCCGCTCCAACAGTTCCATGTCATTCTTGTGCTGAGGGCTCCAGAGCTGGATGCAGTACTCCAGGTGAGGTCTCACCAGAACAGAGTAGAGGGGCAGAATCACCTCCCTTGACCGGCTGGTCACACTCCTCTTGATGCAGCCCAAGGATACGGTTGGCTTTCTGGGCTGCCAGTGCACACTGCTGGCTCATGTCCACCTTTTCATCCACCAGTACCCCCAAGTCCCTCTCTGCAGGGCTGCTCTCAATCCCTTTACCCCCCAGCCTGTGTTGATACCAGAGGTTGCCCCGACTCATGTGCAGGACCTTGCACTTGGCCTTGTTGAACCTCATGCAGTTCACATGGGCCCACTTCTCAAGCTTGTCCATGTCCCTCTGGATGGCATCCTGATGCATAAAGAGCTGTAAAGCCACTCCATTGGCCTGCTCCAGCACAAGAGAGACTTGTGCCAACAGCCACCTACTGCAATGGGCCTGCTATCATTAAAGGCATGCCAGTCTCTGCCAGCTCCCAAAGCTCCCCCTGCCCCTTAGGGTTGTTATGGCATCAGAGGGAACGGGAAGTAGGAGCGTGGTGGGACGGGTCTGAATTGAAATAACTGCTATTGCTGCTCAGCATCTGTACGTGTACAATTGCACGGACTCTCTGCCTTCCTGCACTTTTTTCTTCCTTTTTCATATCTGTCAGCTAAACCAAAGATCCAAATGCAAAATGCAGCACTTGGGAAAATTATGTGGGTTTGTGGCACTCCCTGGAGGGCTCTGGGCCTGTGAAGCAATGAATGGATTATAATGTGTCATAAATATAGTACTTTCATCTGTGAAAGTATCCTATTCTGCTATTCATATAATGTAAAGGCAAACTGCCCATTTTCTCCAGACCAGTAATCTGAAATCTCAAAGAGGGAAAGAAAAATAAAGAGAAAGCATCTCTAGGCACAAATTAAGCAGACAAATATGCAAGACAACATATTTAGCAGCAGCTTTGGGAACTTTGAATAAGAAAAATAGGTGCAATTGTCTTTTAGTTATTCTGAAACGTAATACTGGAACAGCTAGATCAGAACAGAAGCACCATATTCCGGAGAGGAAATGAGGATGCAGTTGTACTTATGATTACTCTTCATTTTTGTGACCCCTTTGAATCTCTTTTTCTGTAAGATACATCCTCGAACTCTACTGCGGGTTTTCCAAACCAAAATTATTTGCAAAAATCACTGTCCATCCAGAAGGAGGTGAGCCTTTCTTCCTCCATGTATGTGAGTTGCCTCACATTACAGTTTGCTGAGCTCTGGCTTACCTGCTCAGCCACAACGTCCCCACTGCCTGCTAATTCTATCAGCTACCCTTACTTTGACAGCATGCTTAATATAGAGATCTTTTGTATCCAAGCTGGTAAGTAACCAGCTTCCAGGCAGTCTGCTGCACTCTGGGTCTGGAAAAACCTGTCAGTCATCCTCCTTTAAAGCAGCATTTGGATAAACCAGATGGACTATTCCTTCTCTGAAATCACACCCACTGAGTGGATCCATCACACATGGCAAGTTTGCATGGGTTAAGTTGAATGACAGCAGACAGATTGCCAATTTCCAGTAATTACAAGGGCCATCTTCCTGGGCTTTTCTGCTTAGAAGAGGAACACGCTTTTTGTATTTCAGGCTGAAAAAGACCCTGCCATGGTTGTCCTCATTGCAGCCCAATCCTAGTGATAACCTCCTCTATGTCCCTGCACCATCCTGCAAAAGCAAATAAAGAACAGGGTATCCCATGCCTGCATGTCACTCCACTTGCAAACTATTATTTGCAGCCATTCCCCAAAAAGGCCACAGGACTTCTTCCCTGCCCAGGACACACACAGGTAGCAAGCATTTGAAATACGAGCACAAAGACCTCCTGGATCAGTTCAATGCCTGTGTAAGAGGGACACGGCCCAGGGATTTAGGGACTTTGAGGGAAAGAGGGTCTAAGTAAAGACAGGCAGGCGTCAGTGAGGACTTGCTTTCCTGAGCTTTGGAGCAGTCCTGTAGCATGCACCTATGGAGACTTTTGTCTTAAAATAACAACAAAGTATGTGGGACAAGCACATACATGGAATCAGTGCGGTTTGTCTGCACTCTGTGAGCACTAATAAGCACACAGCTCAAGCAGAGCGCTGAGCAGAGATGCGAATGCCAACATGTTTCCAAGGCTGAGAAAAAAAAAAAAAGATTCCTTCTTGATGTTCTTCCCAGCTGTTGCTAAGAAGTTTTACTGGTTTTTTTTTTCCCCTGCATTTGCCAAGAGACCTTTCTAGAAAATTTGCATATGGATATTACCCACTTAAAATGGAAGAGAATTCATGGCTCAAGTAAGATGATTCTCTGGTACTGACATAACTAAAAGAAAGCAAGTGGCATCAATGAAAAGCAGTGGCTGAGGTTTTCAAAAGTAGGTGGCTACAATCACTTGTTTTCTCTTTAATGGAGACTGCTCAGAGCAGTGTTGAAAATCAGGCTACTTATTCTGATATTTCAGTCCATCCAAAGAGGAATTTAAGACAGACCCAATTAAGAAAAATAGAACCATGAGTTTTCCCATGCACTTTGTACTTTAGAATTCCTCCCCGCCCAGCAGCATCCATTTTCCTATAAAATGTTTACACTCACACTAGAATAGCAAAACCAGAATTTTTTTTAAACTGTCAGTGATTTTTTTCAACTTTCATTTTCCTTTCCCGGTAAAGTTTCCCTTTCCAAACTAACTTAAGCCCGCCCAGCAGCATCCATTTTCCTATAAAATGTTTACACTCAAACTAAATTAACACCCTCCTCCCCCCTGCCCTGCCCCCCCCCCCCCCGCAGTTTCTGCTGCTTTTTTTTTTTTTTTTGCATGTGCTTGTTTATAATTTTAGACTGCAATTCCAACAACAACCCCCTGCTTTCTTGCAAGGACTTTCAAAAGAACCTGAAAGTGTCAGGCATCCAGCTCCTAGGCATATAACTTGTTAAACCATCACTGAAAGTCCCAGCCCATATGGAAAGCAACAACAGCTCTCCAGAAGCAGGCTTATGATCCATCAGAAAGCCAGTTTTCCATGATTTGCAGCCATCGGTGGCTCCCACTGCTGTAACTAACCCCACACGTGGGCAATCCCATCGACTCCAAGGGAATGGCTCATAGCTTGAAGTTAACAATAATCACACTGATCTTACAGAACATGTGCTCTCTCTCTGTCCCGGAGAGATGTTTGTAAGAAGGTCAATGCTTTTATTGCCATTGTATAGGTGAGGAAATGGGGGTGATGCGACTGGGTCAACCCGAGTGGCAGAGCCAGGGTAAATAGCATGATGAATAAAGGCTACTGGTTTATTACCTCCCTTGCAAGGTGTTTAATTACTAGGGTCGCATAAGAAAATTCATGAAACAGAATCCATTTCCCTGTTCTCCCTCTTTCTCAAGCACTGATTCCAGCTAATCATCATTCATCCTTCGTGCCATCACATGGAAGGTAACTACAGAGAGAATAAAAAGAGTATTTATACAGCTAAGGAAGGATTTACCTAGCTGGTTCCCTAGGAGCTTTTACCATGTACTGGATCAAAAATCAATTTTTAAAAAATTGCCTAAATAAATACATATTTGCCTTATAGGCTCTAATAGCTCATTCAGAGCCCTGACGGTGCAGTGAGGAAACAAACTGGGATAAATGCTCTTGGATATTGGAAGTTCCTACTCATCTGCAGGCGTGCAGGACCACTCACCTAAACCACCATTACGCTACGGTTCCTGCTGGGGAGGCTCGGCTTCTTATACCAGGCTGACCACCAGCAGGAGGAGATGCCATGTCTTATGCCATGTCTTATGGTCTACCTGGGATACCCTGATGTTTGCTAATGCCTTCCCCAGCCCTTGGCAAGCCAAAAATTACATGCTGGTTTTCAGCTTAAATCACTGGTGTGCACTGCAGCTTTAGCACCGTTACACACAGCTTGCTCCTCATTTTATCCATTCTTATCTGGGACAACTAGGGACCTAAACCACGAGGGATACACTAAGGGTCAGTCTTTTTATCAGCAGCGTGGGTTTCTGGCTGCCAGCCCTACAACTGTGTCTGATCTTTAGAATCCAACTTTCTTTTCTGTAGCAGAAGGGCTGTTTATCTTAAACCCAGCTCATCTTCCTCTCCCACATGACAAGAGTTAGTTTAATGTTAAAAATGATGTTGTTTCAGGCCTTCATGCTTCTGGGCACTGAGAACAGAGTAGGCAGAGCTGTGAATATGTAATCTTGGCATGACTTTCGCTTTCCATTTCCTTTACTGGCCACTAGTGGGATATTACAATGAATATATTTCTGGCAGAATTAATTCTGTAAGAGATTTCTATCTCCTTTTGCTTAATTATTTTTTGGCTTGGACTTTTTGCTGATTATCCTAAAATTCATTGTGAGAGGAGGGGGAGCTTTCTTTGGGTCTTTTGGTCTCCAAAGTATTGAAAATACTTCTTTAATTTAGGTCTCCTGCAGACGCCTCCAGAGCATCCATGAGACAATTTACAGAAGTTCCCAACAAAATTCTCAGTTCTTCAACACCTTGTGAACCTCGACATCTTCATTCTCCTCTCATTTCCATGCCAGAGTCGAGACTTTTTGTTGCTTTTAACAAAGCACTGGCTTTCTTTTAAAGTCCACATCAGGTACGTAGATCGGATCAGAAAGACAGTAACCTGTGCTGACCTTCTGCTGGTTCAGGCACCAACAGGACACTCAGCGCTCTGCAGTAATAGTTCTTGGTGTTATTAATTCATGTAACTCAGTTTTTAGGTTTTAAGTAAACTACCCACAACCCTGGGCTGTTCTATACAGCACTTCCCCTGTGATTTTCATTTAAAACAAACAATAAATGGAGTCACTTTCAACTTCTACCCTTTATTTGCTTGCCTGGGGAAGTGAGAGTGTTTCTTGCTGTCGGTTTGTTTTGTTCGATAGCTTTTTCCATGGACAGCTTTCTGACACCTGAGAGCCCCAATGGTCCACA
The DNA here is from genome assembly GCA_034008185.1 of Gorsachius magnificus. Lineage (NCBI taxonomy): Eukaryota > Metazoa > Chordata > Aves > Pelecaniformes > Ardeidae > Gorsachius > Gorsachius magnificus. The sequence continues at coordinate 34,115,512 of CM067084.1, forward strand.
ACTACCTATTGGTAAATGCTGCTGGCAGAGAATCTGGCACCTAATTTTATGCACCTATATAATGTGTGCATAAAAATGACACTAAAAATTGATTTAGCTATTACAACAGCCAGAGCATTGCCTATCTTCTTTTTGTAGTCTGTTGACTACAGATGGTGCTGGATAACCCAAATTAAGGGCTCATGCAATCTGAAACAAGAGGCATGTATTAAACATTCACAGCAAGAAATGCAAACACCAAATGCAAATAAATAGGGTTCCCCACAGATCCTTCCCTTTTGTTGCCCAGTGAGTATTTTCTAACTAAATTGGGTTTTTTTAGTATTGTATCTGTGTGATACAATAAGCCTTATAAAAATTGCTACAGAAAGTCTGTGGAAACACATTCAGGTTATATGCAGCTACAAAACCGGTGTTTGGGGAACCATCTTATAAAAATGCAGTTTGCACCCTTGGGGCTTAGTTTATAGGGGGATTCAAGCAGCATTTTGTCTGGTTAGAATCAAGTTTCTGCCATGACTCTTAAGCTTACTGTCTTGGCTTTGGTCTCCCTGAATAGACATTTTTCACTTCCTGCACTGAGCAATATTTAGCAGGGCAGGTTTCTCTCTATGAAACACTTGCACATCCAAATAGCTTGAAAAGGCTTAGTAGGCAATTAGTAGATTACAACATTTTATGAACACTAGCAATCCCTTATACAAGAAAAAAATGATCTAGAAAACAAAAATTATTCTAAAATACCCTACAAAATTATTTTGTAAGTTCTTGCTTTCATGTTTTACCATACATTTTTCCCAAATTATCACTAATTTCACTTATCGGGTACTATCTTTCTCCCTCAGGAATGTCTTTTCCTTCTTGTTTTTTTCCCAAAAGGCATAAAATTTGCACAAAAGATGTTCTATGCCAATGTGGTGATTCTACATCATCAAAATTCCTCTCTTACAGGGGCCTCAATATTTCCGAATCAAAACACTTCTCATGTTAGGAAGGCCTTTAATTCATTGTTCTGCTGGAACGTAGGGAAGGACTAACAGCCTCAGTACACAGGCACAGAGTCTGGTCTGGCTAGGAGGCATGGGCAAGGTCACTCAGGCAGACACGAGCCACTGCTTGAACCTCCACAGGATTTCTGCTAACTGGCTAAGCACATGAAGGACTTTGACACAAGCCAGTCACAACCCAAAATTCAAGAGGGAATTTAAGAGAAACATGGGATGCTTTACTTAAAGCAATTTCATCTGTCAGCTCATGTACACAGTTCTTTGTTCAAGTTAAATCCTTTATAACAATTTAAAAGGGGAAGTTGAAGGGCAGGTTGCTTTGGGAATTATGGGTGCATAGAACATGGCGAGACACATCATCTGATCCAGCATCTTCCAGAATGCCCTTCTCATGCTTTTCTCTCACTATAAGCCTGGTCCCAAAACTCACGGGTGGCCACGCTGCCCAGTTGCTTGTGGCTTTCATCCTAGGGACACCCTCCACTGGTCTGTGCTATTTGTGCACTTCGCATGTATGTCAGCGTTTGCTCATGTGTAGAGAGAGAAGGAAATAAGCTAAGAGTAGCAGGTTATGCTTGCTATTGATTTAGGTAGCATTAATTCATGGAAAATGCTTGCACGAATTTCATTACTTAGTTTCTCTGACAAAGATTTGTCTATTAAAGAAAAGCGTTGCTGGTCCAGGGTTGCTGTGGTAAATGCAGATTATTAAGCGACTTTCTCAGTTCACTGACACCATCCCTACTGCCCCAGAAACTGCCCCTGGAGGAGAGCAATCCTCAAAAGTACTAACCCTCCTGCCAGCAGTAAGTAAGACAGCCCAGGTAGGCTAGAACAGGCAACTGGCTCAAGCAGACAAAAGAACACTACAGAAAATTAACCTTCGTGTAACTTCTGTAAGGTTTAAATTTTGTTTAAAAATTTAAACAAATTTAAGGTGTCCTCCAGGTGTCCATGGAGCCTTTACACTCTGTTTAATTTGATTTTCACCTGTGCTAGAGACATGGTGCCAACATTAGCCGCATAGGTTCCCTGCAATCTGGGACAGTGCTGTACTGATCACATACAAATTCAGACAGGACCTGTAGATAAGTACCACGTAGCTCACCCTTTGCACGGCCATAATTCAACTGCCTCTTAAAAACCTTCATACCATAGGTATCTAGTGACTGGAAAAGAAAGGCGGGATGCGTCTCCAACCACTTTGCTTGAGATTAAATTGAAGGCACGTATTCACACCATCTCATTTTAAGCACTTAATTTAGGCGCCAAAATTATTCAACGGCTCAGAGTGCCAGAGGGCGCCCCAGAACACATCAGTCAGGCTGCCAGCTCCAAGTCAGCGTCTGACAGAGCCATCCCTTTTGCCGACTACAGAAGGAGGTGTGAATTATTTCTTCAAAGTATCTCATCTCAGTCTTTCAACTAATTCTGCTACTAGAGACCTTGCACTTTACTCCCCAAGTATCTCAGTGAAATCAAAAGGAGTTGGAAAGGTTAAGTCTGATCCTGCCCCCTGAAGTCCACAGGCCTGCATCTGCTGTCATGCCATCAAGAGGCAGGGCACGGAAGTCCCTCCATCCCATTGCTCTGCCTCTTGCAGATTTACTGGATGAGGGTGAGTCCCTGCTGTAAAGGCTTTACAATCTACGTGATCAGAGAAACTACACAAACCAAACCAAACAAACCAGGGGCAAGGACATGCAGCAGGCTGGCAAGACTGTGGATAAGTGTACCTGCAAGCCTTGATTTGGATGTTCAGCTACAGCACGAGGACAGACGCCTCCAGAATAAAGGAGCCAGTTACTGGCTGCATTCAGGTGCTGTGCAACTTTCAATGGGATTTTACAAAAATTCTGCTTAGTGGACACGACATTATTGCGCAGCAGATGAGCACTCTTATGAGGTTTATCATCTGGTGTCCCACCTGTTAAGTAGTTTTCTATGAGCAAAACTTTGGAAACCCTATGCTGTGAGGATCTGTATGGGCTGATGACATGAGACAGCTAGTTGGTAGGCAAATGGTTTAATTGAACGCTGCAAGCAATTAAGAACCATAGGTCTGAGACCCTTCATTTTTTCAGACCCCCCCCCTTTTTTCTGACTCCCTCATTTCTTTTTTGCCTTTCTCCTACATCACTGCTTATATAGTAGGTTCACAGAAAATACATCAGTCTAGCACTTGAACATGTTTTTATGTCAGTGCTAAGTCATAGAAAATTCTCAGTAAACTTTTCCATTGTCCTTTTTGGAGGTACTTCCTCCAAACCATGAACAACTGCTCTGTATTTCCCCTAATGCTTATTAGAACCAATACCATTTTAAATGTCTGCATGACAGACACATGTGATCACCTGCCCAAGGAGCTGCTGCCACACTATGCAACAGTTTTGAGCAACAACATCCCAAACTGAACTCGTCCCAACTCCAAGTCCTTGGAGTTGTCCCCATCCAGAAGGGCTGGGTATGGGTGGGGAGGGGAAGAAGAAAGGGAATCAGTAAAAAAAATTATCACATGCTTTTGAGTAAGTAATTGAAGAGTGGAGATTTTTGGAAGCAGAAAAAGGCTTGATTCCCTCAATAAATTATTCATTACAAATGTTTCACTCAACTCCAATAAACAGAGAGAGTCTCTCTTCGCTTTTTCAGAGAAAAAAAAATCCACAATATTCCACAAAAGCCAAAAAGGAAATATTAGAGATATTATTTACACTCAAACAGAACGGTTTATTCACAGGGTGCTGAAAGCAATCTTTTCAACCAAGTGATGCATCGTACTGCCAAGAAGCCAAATTTTCAGAAGGGCTCAGAACCCAGCAACTCCTGCTGAGAGCAGTAACCTATTGAAAATCCAGCCACTTCATGGACATGCCTAAATAAGAGCCGGCGGTTTTGGAAACCTGCCCTTGGCTTCCCCTACTCACATGCTACACACTCTACCTTACGCAGGCCAGCCCACGCAGCCATACATTCTCTCTTGAACGTCGTTATCTGCGGAGTGACAAAGACAACCTGCAGCATCTTCAGACAGACCAGGGGAAGAGCATGAAGAGAAATCCCTGCATCCTTCCCACCTTTACAGATTTTTCCAAACTCCACAAAGGGGGCAATGCAGCCCCTCTCTCTACAGGCTGAACGCTGGCAAGGAGAAAGTAGCAAGACCAGAGGAACAGACTCTCTAGTTTTAATAAAGCTGTCAGGGTTGACATATAGTATCCACCACTTTTCCGTTCTCCATCTCAAGCAGGATGGAGGGATTATGCAGATGAGCCGCTATATTGTGCCAGGCTCAGAAACATTGTCCTGTGTGTTTGGCATAGCCTGAATTCGTTCCTATACCCCTGAATGCCCACAGCTATGAACCGTCTTGGTGGGATAAACACCTTAACAAAGCTGTTTAGAAGATTCACTAAACGGTTCTGGCAGGCAAAAACGTTTCTAGTGAATAGGAGAATGCGCTCTCATCCCCCTTCCTCACTCTTAAACCTTTGAAATTTTATTTACAATGTATGTAAAAAATAAGACACTTAATCAGGGCTCATGGGCTCTTAAAGTTACATTGTTTTTTTCATGCAAGCACAGAAATGTCATCCCGGCCGTAAAATCTCTTCCACTTCCCAGCCACAGAACAAGCCACCACAAGTTCTTCACCACTACTTCATCTCTGCTTCATTGACACTTTAGGAGGGGTGAAGAAAAGGCAAGGAAGCTTTCAACATAGCAGCCCCACTCAGCTAAAGAGAAGCCGGGTACAGACCTTCATTTCCCTCTCCAGAAACCACATGCTCTGCAAAGGAGGCTTGGTTTGACTGTCATTACAGCGGGTGACACACACCCTCAGCCTCCTGAAGAGGTGTAGAGTCCAGAAGCCAAGGAGTTTGTATGGACTCTGCAGGACTGAGCCCTGGTATGATCACGACTGCGGGGAGCAAGTCCTATCACTGTTTCACTGCTGCTTCACCTTCTGCAAAACTTCACGCCCAAGAAGGCATTTTTCTTCTATGCATTTATAAGCAGTCCTGGTCACTCAGCCACCCCAAGCCACTGCAGCTTTCTCACTGAGCCTTTACCTCTGGATTTCACTTCCATTACCACAATACATAGTCAGGACAAACACTGCGCGCATGGTCTGACCTCACCCAAGGCTCCTCCACAGACACACACAATAACATGGAAGACCATAATTACATTCTCTAACATTATTCCTTTTCTGATTATCATAGAAACATAGAATCGTTTAGGTTGGAAAAGACCTTTAAGATCATCAAGTCCAACTGTTAACCTAACCCTGCCATTCCACCACTAAACCATGTCCGTAAGCACCTCATCTGCCCGTCTCTTAAATACCTCTGGGGATGGGGACTCCACCACTTCCCTGGGCAGCCTGTTCCAACACTTGACAGCCCTTTTGGTGAAAAAATTTTTCCTAATGTCCAACCTAAACCTGCCCTGGTGCAACTTAAGGCCATTATGCTCTCCCAAAGTCAGTTAAATTATATGTTCTTCCCAAGAAGAATGAAAAATAACAGTTCTCTAACTTAACTTGAAGCCCCTCTGTGGAACAACTGTACTAAAAAAAGATTATGCACATTAACCCACTACACTACTACTGTGAAACTGCAGCCACGAGAATACGTCCTCAACTCATCTCTTTTAAGAAGGTTACATCCTGGTGCAACCTGCAGTATTACTGAAGCAAAAGCTTGGGCCAGATGAGACACAGCAGAGGTACTTTACCAAGTTATCTCCATTCCTTTCCTGCACTGGGAGTACTGCGGTTGATTACAGTGAATCACAACAGCATGGACTGCTAAAAAGTAGTCATTGTAATCTGATTATTGATCTGGTATCTATTCTTTCTCTTTTGTGTCTCTCTCAGGGAGAAGAATAAGGAGTAATAGCACATCAAAACAAAGCAAGCTTTAAATACCAAGCTAGACACACTACCTTGTCTTCCGTGTTTTGTCAGTATTTTAAGAATGAATTGACAGATTTGACAAGATGGGTATGGAAAGAATTTGAAAAAATGCCAAAGCTATAGGATTTAATCAGGACAGACTGTACAGCCAGCTTCTGCAGAAGAAAGGGCTGTGTCTAGGTGGGCTGCATACTAAAACTCAGAAGGGCAGGCAGTCACCAGAGGTTTTTTCCCTGATTTTAGGGAAACAGAGATCAGTGTTGTGAATCTCTGTAAACAACCTGGAAAAACGCTCTTGCCCCCATCTTACCTTCCCTTGTTAGGCAACCCAGCTATCGGCTGTCTTCTTGCCCCCGCACCCTGATCAGCTGCATTAACCTTGCACATCGGCAGGTAGGAGTTGTGGCTGATAGCAGGTCTTTGTCATGCGAAGCATGAAGGCAAAGACGAGTTGCTGCAATGCATCTGAGAAATGGCAGGCTTCTTCACAGCACATTGCCTCAAGAGGCTAGGTCCAATTAGAATACCATCCAAGATCAGTTTTAATTTAGCTTCTATTTATGACTACTTGGCTTAATAAATTAATTTAGTTTACTGTGCAAACAAAACCGCAAGTCTGGGAAGGTGAACAGATTCACAAGATGATTTCTGAAGAGGATGCCTTCAACCACAAACTGAACAAGAAACTCCAATGATCTGGCCCGTGACAATCTCAAATAATATCTCCTTGATTCTACTGAAGTCTAGGCTTATTCTTTACACATTTCTTTGCTGAGTGAGGGAAGGGTGACAAACAAACAGTAAATAGAGTTAGTAAACAGAGACAGTAAATAAAGATAGATTAATAGTAAATAGAAATCGATTAATAGTAAATAGTGATAAATCCAGTTGTCTTATTCTTTCCCAGCAGCAGGACCCCGACTCAAGGCGGCACTTGGGCGTAAGCTGATCTGAGCACACAGTTAAGTGCTCTCTTTTCCTATTTCTGTGTTGTATTAGCTGGTTTTCTTACAGGCTCTTTGTCATCTAGCAAAGACGGGGTGGTCTCAGGCTATTTATCTGCTTGTTCAGCACCTCTTCCCTTCCCTGGGATCTTTTCTCTTCAATACACCCAGATCCACCTCTTCCTCCTTAGTCTCTGCCCAGACCATCCTCTCCCAAGCCGTCCCTGCCCAGCACCAGCCTTCCTAGTCAGAAACCCTGCTCATAGCTTTCTCCCCAAACTCTGCACCTGCAAGCTGTTTCCTAGAGTCCTGTGTCTGGTATCTGGGAGAAGAATTTACAGCAGCCCCCTTCGCCAAATGCCTGATGAGCAAGAGAAGGCACAAGAGCCATGAAGAAAGCCGCACCCCTTTTGTCTATAAGCAACAGCATTTAAACAGTTCTCAAGCACTCTCAACAATTTGCATTCTGTTTTGCAAAAGAGGACAGATCCATCTGACATACGCTAGGTTCAGAAGAGCAGCGAGTTTTTCAAAATCAAAAGGAAAAAGAAAAACTGCAGGAAGGGATTTGGAGAAGTAGAAGAAAACATTTCAAAACCTCTACAGACTGGAATCTATAGGAGCAAGTGAGAACTTTCATCTCACTTTTCGCTTGAAGGACTGATAAATGTTTCTATTTATTGCACACATCTACTTCATTTTAGCCCTTTTAGCACTGCTTAAGAGGGATGTGCCTATTATAAATTGACTACAGCAGGATTATACATTAGAGATGCAAGCCATGGCTGGTGAAATTCTGCTCAAATACAGTACAGCAAAATGGAAAATTTCAGTGGAGTTTCTCAGGCTTAATACTACCATAATTAAAACCTGGTGTGAGAACGATCTCTTACATTCAGCTCTATGTTGTGGGTTTTTTTTACTACAGTGTTCACTTTCCATGTAGAAACCCAGATCTCTAATCCTCACTTTACTGTTTCACATCTGATATTCTAATTCATGCCAGTGCAAAATAGGTTTACTGCACTAACAAATCAAAGTAGTTATTTTACCCTAGTTCAAATGAACCGAGGAAGCTCCCGGTAATGAAATATTAGGCCTTCTGCATTTCAGTGCGAGAGTCTAAGTTGTAACCTCCAAATTTGACCTTACAGCAGCTGAGGAGAGATGATTAGCATCGTTCACTCCGTAAATATTCCAAAGTCGTCATCCTTTTCAACCAACATAAGAAATTAGGATTGCAGATGCAACTCAGAAGAGTTATTTGCAAGAGAAAATCTGTGTATTTTATTATTTGCATAGTTTCTGTTTGTATATTTCAGCTGATTGTAGCAATATTTGTTTAAACACTAGCACTGACACCTGTGTGAGATACACACATCGCATCTTTTCTGAAATAAATTTAAGATCTGCTCTTAGACAAGATGGCTCCTGAGCAGAGCTGGCTGGAATAATTTTTGCTAAGGCAGAATTTTTGCTTTTCCAGAAACTGTTTTCAAAAATCACGTCATATTCTAGATGCCTCCACAGAATTTTTTCCTTTTGATAAAGACAGACCTCTCAGACCTAGGGTTGTCTTTTCTCTTCTTATTAGAAAGACCTGTAAGTTGAAGGCTCAGCTATTGATACTATACAGTACTGTGAAAACATTCAAGAGTATTTGGTTTTCAGAACAAGCGCAAATGCTCAAACTTGTTTCAAAACTCTGAAAGCTGTTGTGAAACCAATCTGCTCTACCGCAGGGATTTTTCCAAAAGCTTGAGTAAACTTTTCCTTTTCCTCTGCATTCCCAGTTGTGCAGGGGATGGAAGAGAAAAATGTAAACAGCACCTCAGTATTCTCCTAGCCAAAGCTAAAAATCAAAACTTAAGTTAATTCTGAATTTTTCTCTACTAAAAATTGAAATAGCAGCCTTACTACCCTTCTGAACATTTCTGGCAAACCTGTATTCTTAAGAAATTTTTTTAAACTAGCGTTGATATATAAAGGAGAGATCCATATTGGGTGCTATATGAGAGAATCTGACTATGTGTTCCAGGAATATCTCTGAATTCAATACATTAATTCGATACGTAATGTCTGTGAACTTTGGTGGTCCCTTTGGGACGAATCACGGAAACTTTTGGCCTTCACTGATAAAGCAGACAGCCAAAATTGGATTTCAGTTGGTATTTGCTCTGTCCTTCCATACACCCTTTTACTGGCAAACTAGAATGTGCGGTACTTGAAATCCACTTTTTTATTTTGTGTTTTATTTTGCAAATTGGTTCAGCCTTTGCAGAACATAAAGCAAATCTGGCAAATAAAGCTGGTGGAGTGAAAGCACAGACCCACCGAAGGCATGCGGCAAAGCCCCCGCTGGGGAGAGCCGAGGCAGAACACACCCATGCTACCTGCAGAATCGATGCAAAGCAGAAAGCAACATCTTAGGATAGGATTTTTCAAGGGATCTAAGGTGTCAGGCACCCTGATCCCACTGTAATTCAGCTTGTCAGAAAGTTCCAGCTGTTCCCCAACAGCTGGGTCCCAAAATTCCCATTACTGCTTTACGATTTCTTCCAGCAGAGCTCTAAACTTTCTCTAATACCGGCTGGAACTCACGTTGCACTGTATAACAGCAGTGGTACTAACAAATATTTGCTAATACTTGCCAATATTTGCTCCGACTGCTTTGTTAGCCTCCTTACTCTAAGCATCCATTTTTGATCATTGCTGCCACACTTCCCTGATCCCATCGGGCTGATGATTGAAATTAACAATCTGCCCGTCATCGCCAGGTTTCACACGGATCTTGCAGAAAGCGTGGAGGCAAAGGCAAAATTGTTCCAAGCCTGGCTGGAAAAAATTGCAGGCATTATCACTAAGTTTTAAAGAGACCTGTTGTTGCAAAATGCCAGCTAGAAACTGCCACCCCTGGTTACTACACCCTCCCCTTCTGATGAATAGGCAGTCATTTGGGCTTGTTCTGCTTGTTTGTCCCTCAAACCAGCAAATAACATTTCTCCTTGCCACTCGGTGTCCTTTTTCCCACTTGGCAAACACCAGTTTACTCCCCGCTGCATCGCCTTCTGTGCAAGAAGCTGGCTCTGCAACTGTTTGGTTTTGATTACTTCCTTTTTTTTTTATTAGCATAGTCTATAGTGGCTCAGCTTTGGGAGCCTGGCTAAAGTCCTTCCAATAGCCTTGTCCTCCTGACAGCCTACTCGTCCGGAAGCAGCACAGAAGCTGTCTCGTACACAGGCAAACTGTAAATACCCATTGATTGAAAGGTGGGTGTAGCTGGGCACCAGCCAAGCGTTCTGGTGGTAGTCCAAGGCAGTAACGTTTTGGTTCAGAGGAAGCAACCTAGCAATTGAGAAGTCCATTTTTGGCTACCATACTACAGCACTCCACTGCAACACAAGCGTTCCCCAGCGATAGGATTGCCCACGCCCCCCACAGCATGCTGGCTGGGGTACAGCTTCTCTTAGGGATGAGTTTGATACGGGAAAGCAAACTGCATCTGCCTCAATACAACCAGGGACTGAGCCTCAGTCCTTCGGTTCCAAAAGCTGCCTTTGCTGTTGAAAGCAACAAAGGACAGAAATAGGCTCTGCTCTCACATCTTCAAATCCCAAAGGATTATGTCAGAAACAGCAGGTGATCTCCTCCAGTCCTGCTCTATCCCTTGCACAGATAGAAAAGTACTTAAAAGTATGAAACTGAAATTTCCTCCCTATGCATTTTTTTTTTTTACTTTCCACTGCTTTTCAGTTTTAAAAAATGTGAATTGAAGTATGACAGAAAAGGCGATCTGACATCCTTCAAGTCACAAAACCACACAAAAATAGGGAGAGGGTCTGGTTTAAAAAAAAACAACCCACAAAACCAACAAAACAACAAAATTTGCGAACAGGAAATTATTTTTGCCTCTGGGCTGTTTTCTGATTTCATTTGGGAGATAATAAAGCACTGGAACAGCTTGCCCAGAGCAGTCAGGAATCTGTACTTGTGCTGAAAAAAGCCCTGAGCAACCTGGTCTGAACATGCTGCTGGCCCTGCTCAGGGTGGGCGGCTGGACTAAACGACCTCCTGAGTACATCTGGTACATCTGTAATATTGCCACTGCTGTTGCACATTCCATCATTTATTTATGCAAGGTACTTATAACGGTTATTATTGTTGTTCAACATTTTTAAAGCAAGCGTATCACTAATATAAAGTAGGACCCCAAAGCAAATCCTGAACCTCTCCTGGTTTGACCTAGGCCTCATTCAGGGCTGATGAGAAACCACCGTAGGGAGCTGCATTACAGATACATCCGTACTGCCGTAGCCACAGTATCCTGTATGGGCTGGACAACTCTCTTAATTCCTCCAAGTATAAATCACTCACCAAACTAATGGGCTAGAGAAGTTATAGCAGGAGAATGCTATTACCTTGCAGTTCTAAGGTATTACCCTTTAAGATACCTAAGCAACAGAAGTCTCTGATTTATCTATTCAGAAACTGCCTGCACAAATGCTTAGCTAAAAGAAACGTGTATTCGTACAAATTTCAGACTTCACGTTTGCACCAGGGAAGAAAAAAACCTTAAATAACCTGCAAGGAAGTCAATACATCACTGCAGACAAGACGTAAACCTTGACTGCAGTCTCTTTATCTCCCTGCCTTGCACTTGGTCAATGAGTAGGATGACCAGACACTGCAGATAGGCCATGATAGTAAAGGAGCTGACAAGTCTGCCAAACCCATACAAACCTCATTTGTTAAGCCAGCACATTATTCATGGCTACCAAACCCAGCACCGGAGAGGGTGTTCTGCCCCCACCACATCCCTATGGGTCTCAGCATCCCTGGACCTGGAGAAGCATCATTCTTCCCCTTGGCTCCATTCCAAGGTCTATGTCCATCTCACTTCAGATCAGGGCCAAAGGCAGAAACTTTTTCCTGAACCTCTTCTTACTTTAAAGGACGTCCCCATCCATCAGCTTCTCATCTGCAGTCTCTTTTCCCTTTTCTTAGGTGCAGAGGGAAGAGCTGTTAGGACTACCTCTCTGGCCGTGTCCAGATCTCAGCTCTGCTCCCAGGCCTACAAAACATGCAAAAGCTGTCAAATTAAGCATTAATTCAGTTAATTGCTCCTTGCCATACATGACTCATTCAGTTCACTATTATCTTATCCTTTACCTCCATTTATTCCCTCCACTGCTACCTCTTTTCCCAAGTCAAAATTAAGTTTCTCTTCACCCTTTTTAGTCCAGGCTTCTGAAAAGCTCTCAGCACCCATGATCTCACCCAGTATTTTAAAAAAATGTAATTCTCCTTTAACTGTACGTATGAAAAGATGAAGTTTTCAGACATGCCCAGCACAGCAAACGGATCTCAGTAGAAGATACCAGAGGCAGACATATATTTCGGCATCAGTGACTAACCAGGAACTGCAGGAGCAGACCTCTGAAAAAAAAAATTTATTTTCGACACCATCCATGTTTACATGGCAATATTGACACAAGTGTACAGCTCTCCACTGTAATCAAGTGTTCCATTTCTGGTCCTTTATTACCAGTTTCAAGAATAATCTTCTGCCTCATGGGGCAGGGGGAAGAGGGCAGGCAGAAATCAACATTTCTATTGAATGGGAAATTCTAGTAATTCAATCTTTTTTCTTCTATGTAGGAGAAAATAGAAGTGCTTACAAGAAAGCATTAACTTTTTTCTTGCAGAATGAAAGAGTTCAGAAAAAAAGCTGTTTCATTTTTATTAAACAGTTTCTCAACTGAAATGATTTATTTTACCTTCCCGCCTGAAGAAGTCACGCTCCATTTTGTTCAGCCAAGCAGAGACGAGTTGTGTTAATCCCGTTCCCCGTTCCACCAGGCCTGCCTGAGACACAGCAGGCTCGCCACTCCCTCTTTCAGCAGGAGCCCCGGGAAATGCCACTTCAGACCCCACAGCACTGGAGTGAGGCATCATCCCCTCAAACACCACACGGTTCTTCCTACAGAAACTTCCAAGTAACCGGGGAGAGTGGCTGCACAGGGAACAGCTCCACAGTGGCGTTAGCCATCTTAATAGGTACAAAACCCCCTTCATTTAAACAAAATTGAATGCCGTAACTTCCATTTAACTCGGTCTTGCAGCTTGCTTAAGTCTATGATTAATAATCACAACATTCACTGCTGTAAAATCTACTTGCATCTTGGCTTTGCTGTAAAAGTGGATGCAGTATTGAACTTACATCCATGTCTCCAAACCACAGTTAGATTCCCCAGCTGATCCTCAGTTGACGTATCCCTTCTGCGTCCGGACTTCCAAGCTCATCTGCCTTGCCACTCGGTAACAATGTCAGGTCACTCGGGTCTTTGCAAAGCACTACATCACACAGCTCCCAGCATCCCAGATTTCATTTACTCTCCTTCTCAAGGACCTCAGTCTCCTCACTCTACCATTTGCTAGCGGAAACATTTCCCGCTGCAAAGAAAAACTTCTATTTCTGTGGAAAACTGCCCCTTGAGTAAGCGGGGGGAAAAAAAAGCCAAAATACATCTCTTTTCTTTAGGCATAATTTCCTGTCATCAAACATTTTACATCAAACATGAAGGTGTTTTGCGTTTTCAGCTGTTCAACAAAACCAATCTGTTTTTGTTACCAGAATATCCACCAGTCATGACATTGTCTTGCTTTTTGCTGAGAAATTAGTTTAGTCCTGAAAGAAACCATGCAATTGCTTTCTCCATTTATCCTGCCATGCCACGGAGTAGCTCCCAGCGTTACCAACCTGCGTGCCTGTGGAGTAGCCATTCCCCCACTGAGACAGGCACAGAGGAAGGTGTTGCTACTTCTCTTCCCATCCCCGGGACTGCAGAACCAGTTGCAGTCTCCCAGTTGAGCTCCTGAAAGTCAAAACAGAAGATAAGGAGGAAGGGAAGAATTTGTTCTCCTCAGAGTTCTGGTACCTGCTCAATACTTCTCTGGTTAGGGTCGGAGATAACAGAATGAATCAAGTCCTGCAGGAAGGGTGTTCTCCTATTTTGTGTTCCTGCCCACCAGCTTCTTTATCTTTAGATACCTGGCAAGAAATTCAGACAGCTTCTCTCCTTTCCTGAGATATACATTTTTTGGCATAGCATTCCAGCTCTTCAAGTGTTTTTCAAGATCCATCTCCAGCCTGATTTTGCAATGAGTGGTGTTTGTACAATAAAGTCACCAAAACACAAATTTTGGAGCACTTTAATCATAAAGATATTATGTTTTCCATCATCTTACAACTTCTATTAAATCCTTCACAGGATTCATTTTCCTGACTCAGGGTAACCACAAACTACACTATTTAAGTTGTAAATTACAGCCTTTTACAGTATTTGAAAGCCCAAATCCTGCACACACTACATTATTTCCACCTAATTGCTAAAGAGAATAGGTATTTAAAAATAAATTTTCTCTAGAACCCTTCCCATTAGGATTAGCTGGAAATGAACTAGTGTCAAGTGAACAGGTTTCCTCTATCATTAACATGTGAGATCAATACAATGAAGATGGATATCGCTAACGTTGAGTCACCTTTTTTGTTTCTCCCTGTTAACTGCACCAAGCACAAAATGCCAGTGTTTCCACTGCTTTCTACACACAGGTTTTAACAAGCAGGAGCCCCTCTGAATGCAGGAGACAAAATTCGCTCGAATACAGTACCGCTTGCTGCCTGTGTAAGTCAGAGTGACCCAGGAAAGGTGGACAAAGTCACGCAAAACAAGGGGAAGTTTAACACCACTTAAGTCTGTGCTTAAGGGCAGGGAAATAAAACTAATTTTTGTCTACCTCTTTTGGCCAATTAAGAATTATTATTACGTTTTTAAAATCAGGACGAAATAGCACAGGAGACAAGAAACAAAACCATGACAAATCAAGATAGATAACATGTACTTTTCCCCTTTCGCAGTTTTCGGGGGGGGGGGGGGGCGGGGAAAGGTTAAATTTTTTCCAGCTCTTGCTTCTTAGAACCTATGACTTGACTCACATCTGCACATACTCTCTGAAAAACATAGCAAGAAGAAACTGTTGAACTTGTTAAAGTATCACCTCAAAAAGCAGATTAGCAGAGTCTTTCCTTCAGCTAGGTAGACTCCTCCTTAATACAAGTTTCACACTGTACAGCAAAAAGCATAGGAATGGTCATACTTGGTCAGAGTAAGGGCATGCCTAGCCCCGTAGACACTCCTGGACAGAAGCCAACCCCCCCCTCCCCTTGACCTTGGGCTCCCTTACGCCAGGTCAACAAGCAGGATGATACCTTCCACCGTCCTTTTCAACACCCAACCATTGTGGCCTGCAGGACTTTGAGCCAGATGTTGGTTTTATGTACTTAGCATGCTTCAATCAATTTATTTTCAACAAAGCTCAAGCCTCCCGCTGAAACAGTGAGAACTTTTATCAACAATAACTGGCAACCACTATATTATGTGGCAGGGGGCTCTGCAGATAAACTTCAATGAAGAGCCATCTCCTCTCGCTTATTTTATGCTTGCAACCTGCCAGCCTCCTTCAATGCCCCCTCATTCCTAGTTCTTTGTGCAACAAATTTAGACAGATCTGTCAATTCAGAGAGATAATTTTGTGAGCTGCTACACACATTGCCACAAGTGAATTTCAGACCGGGATATTTCTTTCATGGAGGACACATTTAAAAAAAGACTACCGTCAACAAAATGGAGCTAAATTTCTCCACACAAACTGAGAGAAACATACAAAGACCTCTTTGCTGCTGTGCAACTTCAGTGTAGAAAGTCAGCTGAAACCATACAGATGAGGACTACGCAAACAAGAAGGAACCACAACCCCACGAAAGAGTGTGCAGGAGACAGGTATAACAAGACATGGTCAAAGGCTCAATTGCAAGACGTTCCCAGGCATACTAGATGTCCTGGCTAGGGATGAGCTGGTACAAAGGAAGGAGTTGGTTTTGTTACACAGAGCAGAAAGTGTTTTGGCATTGAGAGCAAGAGTGTGATTCCCTCACAGGCCCTGAAGCAGTCCAGCTCTGCCTCTCACCTGAGACTGATGGTGGGAAGGGGGTGGACAGGACAGCACGACACACAGCTAATCACTGTGGTAGATACCCTGTATCTACCTGTATATACCCTGATACCTACTGCATACAGACAGAGGAAAAGCCTGGAGATATTCTGCAGAAACCCCACCTGTGCTGCGGCAAGCAGAAGTCTTTGACGTCTCTTCCCATTCTGAAGTCATTCCTTACCAGAGTGGTATGGAAAAAGTCAGTGGTTCACCAAATAAAATAGCTGATTGCTTCGCTTTTTGGCAATTTGAGGCCAGTTCTTAAGACAAACCCTGGGACGCAAGGCAGAGGAAAACAGTTTCTTCTATAAAGGAGGCTTACTAAAAATAGGGAACATGTAAAGAAAATTCACTCTCTAAGTATCAGCTGTGCATGCCCAAATTGATTTAATGAATCTATCGCCTTTTCTCACCTTTCTCTCCCCTCTGATGAGGTCACAACCAATATGTTTCCTGCAGCGGTCCCAGCACACGGTGAAAATTCTACAGGAAATCCATTCAAGTAGTTGTAGTTGGCATAAGGGCCTTCTATTAATGAATTGACACTAGAAACATAGCTTTCATCTCCTGCAGAGTCACTGCTATAAGGAAGTACTTACGTACTCTTTAAATGCTAAAGTCATTCTTTTGTTCAGAAACATGGTCTTGACTGAGCTGCCAGACCCCTGGGAAATTACTTTTTTTTTTCTTCTTCTCTGGCAAGTATACAGTCAACATAGAATCACCTCGGTTGGAAAAGACCTTTAAGATCATCGAGTCCAACCGTTAACCTAGCACTGCCATCCCACCACTAAACCATGGCCCTAAGCACCTCATCTATCCATCTTCTAAATACCTCCAGGGATGAGGACTCCACCACCTCCCTGGGCAGCCCATTCCAGAGCCTGACAACCCTCTCGGTGAAGAAGTTTTTCCTAATGTCTAGCCTAAACCTGCCCTGGAGCAGCTTCAAGCCATTCCCCCTCGTCCTATCATCTGTTACCAGGGAGAAGAGGCCGACCCCCACCTCACTACAGCCTCCTTTCAGGTAGTTGTAGAGGGCGATCAGGTCTCCCCTCAGCCTCCTCTTCTCCAGACTAAATAACCCCAGTTCCCTCAGCCGCTCCTCGCATGACTTGTGTTCCAGACCCCTCACCAGCTTGGTTGCTCTCCTCTGGACCTGTTCCAGCAAGGCAACATCTTTCTTGCAGTGAGGGGCCCAAAACTGAAGACAGTATGCAACGTGCGGACTCACCAGCACCGAGTACAGGGGCACGATCACTTCCCTACTCCTGCTGGCCACACTATTCCTGATACAAGCCAGGATGCCATTGGCCTTCTTGGCCACCTGGGCACACTGCTGGCTCATATTCAGCCAGCTGTCAATCAGTACCCCCAGGTCTTTTTCCACCAGGCAGCTTTCCAGCCACTCTTCCCCAAGCCTGTAGCGCTGCATGGGGTTGTTGTGACCAAAGTGCAGGACCCGGCACTTGGCCTTGTTGAACCTCATACAATTGGCCTCGGCCCATCGATCCAGCCTGTCCAGGTCCCTCTGCAGAGCCCTCCTCCCCTCCAACAGATCAACACTACCACCCAGTTTGGTGTCATCTGCAAATTTACTGAGGGCACACTCAATCCCCTCATCCAGGTCATTGATAAAGATATTAAACAAGACCGGCCCTAGAACTGAGCCCTGGGGGACACCGCTTGTGACCGGCCGCCAACTGGATTTAGCTCCATTCACCACGACTCTCTGGGCTCGGCCATGCAGCCAGTTTTTAACCCAGCGAAGAGTACATCCATCTAGGCCATGAACTGCCAGCTTCTCCAGGAGAATGCTATGGGAGACAGTGTCAAAGGCCTTGCTGAAGTCCAGGTAGACAACATCCACAGCCTTTCCCTCCTCTACCAGGCAGGTCACCTGGTCATAGAAGGAAATCAGGTTGGTTAGGCAAGACCTGCCTTTCGTGAACCCATGCTGACTGGGCCTGATCCCCTGATTGTCCTCCATGTGCCTGGTGAGCACACTCAGGATGAGCCTCTCCATAATTTTCCCCGGTACCGAGGTCAGGCTGACTGGTCTGTAGTTCTCCGGATCCTCCTTCCGGCCCTTCTTGAAGAGAGGCGTCACATTTGCCAACCTCCAGTCATCTGGGACCTCCCCTGTTCTCCAGGACTGCTGATAAATGATAGAGAGTGGCTTGGCAAGCTCCTCTGCCAGCTCCTTCAGCACTCTTGGGTGGATCCCATCTGGCCCCATAGACTTGTGGATGTCCAGGTGGCATAGCAGGTCAAAGACTGCTTCCTCCTGGATTATGGGGGGTTCATTCCACTCTCTGTCCCCATCTTCCAGCTCAGGAGGCTGGGTACCCTGGGGATAACTCGTCTGGCCATTAAAGACCGAGGCAAAGAAGGCGTTGAGTATCTCAGCCTTTTCCTCGTCTTCAGTGGCAATGTTCCCCCTTGCATCCACTAGAGGATGGAGGTTCTCCCTGGCTCTCTTTTTGCTGTTAACATATTTATAAAAACTTTTCTTATTATCCCTTACAACAGTGGCCAGGTTAAATTCCAGCTGGGCTTTAGCCTTTCTAATCTCCTCTCTGCATGACCTGACAAGATCCCTGTACTCTTCTTGGGTTGCCTGCCTCTTCTTCCAGAGCTGGTAAGCTCTTCTTTTTTCCCTTAGTCACAGTAGTAGACCTCTGTCCAGCCAGGCCGGTCGTCTTCCCCGCCGATTTGTCTTACGGCACATGGGGACAGCCTGGTCCTGTGCCTTTAAGACTTCTTCCTTGAAAAACACCCAGCCTTCTTGGACCCCTTTGCCCTTCAGGACTATCTCCCAAGGGACTCTCCCAACCAGCGTTCTGAGCAGGTCAAAGTCTGCCCTCCCTCTGTGGAGCTCAAACATAATGAGCAACAAGCAAATCCTACTGCCTCGAAAGCCAGGTTGGTGTATTCCTGCTGCACCAACACCCCCCAAGTCAGCCGCGTTCAAGCAGCGCCTAGCGTGCTCACCTCCCTTGAGATAATTGCTAACCTCAGCAGCTTCCCCCATGGATATATTACAACACCTCATATTATGCAGGCTTTTTTAGGCAGGAAGGTCAGCTTTCCTCCCAGAACAGATCCCACACAAGGAAGCATGACGAGCAAAGAGGAACCTAAGGCACGACAATGTTATTCATCGTAAGCTTGTATCAGTGGAGAGAAAACACAAGGGCCTCACCTCTCACTTTGACTGTTAAGGAGAACAGGGTATCTCCTCTCACACTGTCTTGCTGTTGGTCTGATGTCCAGGTCTAACCTGCTCAGGCTCAAGACAGGAAGGACCAGCACCAAGCGGACAGCCAGCAGAGGTTTGCTCCAGACCACACTTCTCTTTGGACTGATGTGTGCTGCTGAGTTGTAACTACCTGTGGGGAACACCCACCTGCCTGTGCTGCCCTGCTGCAAGCTGGAACCCCACGTACCCTGCTAAGATGAGTCAGGCTGTCGCATGTCCTCTTTCATAGCAGCAGAAGGTGCAGGTATACAGTCTTTGACCAGGACCGAAGTAATTGCACTCATGCAAACTTCTTTTGTCTAATCATGCCTGAGAGGTCCAGGATGTGGCAGTCCTAATGTTTGCACCATTATCTCTTTTACCATGTAAATTAAATTCCTTGCTGCTGCCATTGGCCAAGAGATCAGAGTGCCATCTGCATCCCAGGCCCCACATGTAAGAAATATATATATATATAATCGCTCAACTTATACCACCAGTGATTATACACTTGCAGAAATCATGTAGTAACAGGCTGACATTGAAGCTGAAGTTCTGTCCCCACCCAAGTTTCTCTGCAATGTCTCACCCCAGCTCCCAACTGCTTACTGACAACCCCAGGCAGCACCTCTAGGGAAACCAGAGAGACCTCAGCTGAAAGGGAATCCCTGTAGCACTGACTGCAATAGCTGGTCATGCCAGCCCCATGATCTACGTTCTCCTAGCTCCAAACCTTCCTGTTAATAATGGCCCTTTGGGTGTTTTCTACTTGCTTCTTCATGGGGGGGGGGGGATAAAGAGGCTGTTGCCTTTTTAAATTGCAGGCAATTGCAACAGGGGACTGCTTTTCATCTCTCTCCTGCTACCATCTGCCCCAATGTTCTATCAAGGTTTTTCAAAAATACTGTGTTTTCCTTTTTCATAACATCTCAGAGCTCAGCGACTGGGCCATCACTTTCAAAGCACCCACCTTGGGAGAAGCGCTAACTGCACAAGAAACACAGAGATGAGGTTCAGCAGGCATGATTTCTAATTCCAGCCTTGGTGTTGCTTTACAAATACAAGCAACTAATTGAGACATGCTTGAAAAATTACCTCCCCGCTGCACACAGATATAAGTTTTCCAAAAAAATTTCTCTCTTCAGTTGGAGGTCTTCAGAAGAATTTTTTCTTTTCAGCTGACACATTGGTTCCAGATTTAACAGCTGGGGGATCGGAGGGGAAAAGGAGCGGCAGGAGGAGGGGGAAGTAGGTGCCTTATGAAATAAAGCAGGACTACAGTTTTAATCCAAAGTTTCCAAATGGAAAAGTGCCAGAATTGCATCAAAACTACTTTTTGAGGAGAAAAATAAGGTTTTGCTTCTAAAAGTTGTATTTTCATCGGAAAAGATGTCTTCAAACAGTTTTCATATCACTGATTGTAAAGGTATGGCCTACAAGCTGCGTCTGTCCTGCAATAAGTACTGTATTTACACTGCTGCAGGCTTCTGCTTGTTGATAAATGAAGACGAGGAGGTAGGACTGTGGTTGAGGGCTTCATGCTGAGTACTTGGTATTAAGCTGATAGATTATTATGATCTAAATATATTAAAGCACCATTACTTAATACTAATGACAATGCGAGGGCGTGTTTGCTAAACAGCCTTTCTGTCTTCTCAGACGTCAGTACTCAGAAGATTACAGGAATGGAATTTCAGCAATTGCTCATATTTTTCTGCTAGGCTTCAACAACACGCTACGCTTACCAAAGACAAAATGCGATGCGGTTGGATCCCGCCAGGTCTCACTGCTCTCCTCGCAGCTGTGCAGTAGGCTTATCGGGGCTTACAAAGTTGGCCCTTTTCATGTCTGTTCAATTAGAGATAATAATTGAAGGCATTAATTACACATTTACAACAACATTTTCTGCAGTGAGAGACACCCTGCAAATTACGCGATCCAATGCGTATCCACCTATTTATGTTGCTATGGCTATGCTGTCCTTGGTCGGAAAGAAAGATATAATCAAAACTTAAACAATGAATGGATTTTCACATTTAATGGGCTGAGCTTTCAGCCTGGCACAGCAACTCGATGGCAGTGACCCTCTCCTGACTTTCATTTTTCCTTACTGCTGTTGGAAGGACTGGGAGAAATCATCCCCAGAAAGCTTAGGAGCATGCCCACCGCTAAAATAAAGAGTGTGATGGAGTTGTTCTCAGCCACACCATTCACCACTAAGCGTGGTAAGCTATTTTAAGTGATGTGGTATCCTCTCATTCTATCAAGCTAACCCCAACACTGGGGAGCATCCTTTGTCCTTATATCAGATGAATTAGAAACTAATTTTGAGGCAGTCAGCAACATGTAGGTGACTGCCCAGCGTTGCTGACTGAAGGTCAAGGAAAGTTTTAACTTGCAGATCTAGCCCTGGGCACCAAAACAGAGGCACAAGAACCTCAAATATCATTTTAAAAGAAGTCTAAGAAGGTGGGATAACAGAATTAGGCGAGATAACAGAAAAGGACGCAAACTGAATATCCAACTCTCTTTAAGTTTCTTGTAAATAAAGATTGGGAGACAAGACTGGGTATGTGTTTCCAGCAGTGCAACAATGGAAGACCTTGCAAGAACAACATTTTCAGGAACATCCCCTAATAATCTTTTTTTTAGTGCTCAGTTGTTTAGAACCACCTCTGTCAAAAACCCCAAGTTTTTTCCATGTTGCCAAGCCTTACATCAAGAGCAGACAAATTTGTATCTGACGTTTTCAACCGCTTCCATCCACCCACTGTACAAGCGACAACAGCGTGGCACCACCTGACTTTTCAGCCCTCTGGAACAGCAGGTTACAGGTGCAGGGCAGAAGGCCAGGTCAGAGCCACTGCAACTCAAGTTTGGATTTCAATGAGCCTTTGCTCTCCGCCTTTATCCACAGAGGAAATGGCAAACACTGCAGTCTCAAGCACTGCCATTGGCACAGGACTGCTCTTGGGATTTTACTTCTCTCCATGAACAACAGAACACCTCCAGCTAGAGCAGGTGAGAAAGCATTTGATGGAAGTAAAGGGAGGGCCATTCATCGAATCCAGAGCGTTCCATGGAAGTTGCTTGTGTTAGGACAGCTGAAATACTGTCAGAGTTTGCACAGGGCCTCTGTGGTCTCCAGCAGCCTGCCTGCTAAGGCACCAGGGAACCCTGAAGGCCATATAAGAGAGTCATACAACAAGTGGCAACACTGAGCCTACCTGGGTCCTTGTCTGCAGGTCACTGGCCTCCTGGAGGGGCTGCCAAAGGGTTGGGATGAAGGGCAAGCACTCCCACCCCTTGTGGTGGAGGAGAAACAGAAGCCCCAATGACCCTGTGTTCCTTGCCATGTATCTGCGAGCCTCCCAGTCTGTGGTCCATACCTCTACCCTGACCCAGATGCTCTACGTTCCTAGTCTCTTTCTCCTTATTAAAAAAAAATAAAATCACTGTAAAGCAAAGAAAAAGTGTCCAGCTCTCCCCAAGCCTGTGTTTTCACAGGACCTTGCAGGAAACTTATTTATTATTCATTACTTCAGGAGATGCTCAGACTGCATAGGGCAGATTCAGAAGGAGAGCAGGGAACCTGCAGGGGTAACAGTTTTTTTTCTCCTCCATTAGTTCTGCTTCTCATTGCGGAGCAGCTGTACCCTTCCGCACACACACCACGCTGCCCGGAGCTCTGCACCGTCAGACGCGCTGAGCGGACGGAGGAGAGCCTCCTCTGCTGCTGAGCCGCTCCACAGAAGGGTTCCCGTCAGCAACAGGGGGCTCTCATGGCACTACATACCTTAGCCCTCCAGCCCTGCCTTGTGAAAGGTTCTCTTGAAACGGTTTTCAACCGCTGCAGTGGTAATCAGTTATGTCTCTGGTAATACCATATTTAACAGCTCCATTTGCTATAGAACGCAAAGAAAAGGTCTCACACAATACAAGCTTTTTCTTCAGAGGCTAGAGAAAGCCACTGGAATATCTCCTTTGTTCTGCTTCCTTGGGACAAGGCTGGTTTGTTTAGCACTGAACAGCAGCCCGGGTGAGTTCACGTTAGGTGACGAGCAGAAATCATCCTGAAGAAAAAGCAGCAAAGAGGGGCAAGGTGGGAGAGAAGGCCACGCAACTGGGGTCAAGAAACTCAGCAGTTTCTCTGCAAGGAGATGAGATCTGACAGAGCCTCGGAGAAACCGCAGAAAGGATCTGTCACAGGCTGTCACCTATCACAGAAGAAATTATACACGCTGTACCAAACAGAAACATCGGCAGGGCTTACAGCAAGTGCAAGGGTGCATAGCAAATTGCAGTTGTCTCCTATATAATATCCCCATCACCAGGAGAGACATTTACACATTACCTGAAAGTCTTCCCTTCCCCTATGACAAGTCCACACTGAAATGTGTCCACATGGCAAAAAACCACCTTCTTTCAGCATAGGTTTCAAAAAGTCATTCTGAGTTTGACTGAGATGCTCACAACGCTTGCCATTTTTCTTAAGTCTCCCTACCCCTGGATTCCTGTGATTACATGAAAAAAATCCAATTGCAGCTATAAAAAAAAACAACCTAGAAATTTACACAGGGACAGAGAAGACATTTTTTCTATTAATAAAAAAATCCACACTATTGCAACTTTCTCCCGAGTACATACAGGCAGGGAACAGCTGAGGCGTGAACACTGCCATGTGGCAAGGGAAAGGAACAGAGCTCGCAGCCAGCGCTATCACACATGGCTTATTTAGGCAAAGGTAAGCAAACCCTCTACTATTAAGCCAGTCTCACGTAGGTATGTAGGAAGATAAAAGACCTTTCTCCGTTAGATTACAGGGCACGCACTGAAGGCCGCTAGGAAGTCTTGAAAATCATTACCTCCAAATCTGACTAAGCAAACCCAAGAGAAAAATCAGGCTAATGAATATAGCAGGCATCCAAAAGCATTTTTAAGCACTGCTTTACTACCATCCCAGTGACTAACGTTTGCTGCTTATTTTTCCTATCTCTTTCCTGATCTTCTGCTGTTTTGCTATTTGCTAGTCCTTGTTCCTTGCAAATGCTTCTGTGCAGATGGCCCAGAAGCAGAACTACCCCTCATCTCGTCTGTGCGCAGCTCAGGGGGGCTGCAGCCCCGGCCACCCGGGCTGGGAACGCAGCCAGAGCACAGAGGGGTAAGCTGCTTTGGCACAAAAGGAACATCCACAGCTGCTTCCAAGAACGTAAAAACTGGAAAGGTAGGCTTGCCAAAATGGCTAGAAAGACTCTTTCCCTTGGACCAGGTTATTTCTGAGCTGATAGCTTCTTTTTAAGTTTCCTGCTTGGCAACAGCAATTGTCAATACCAGTCACTGGATTCTGGTCAGCAAGGAGAAAGGGTCCTAGACAGACTTACTCCATGGCAATCCCCATTGCCCTACAGCACGGTGACTTTGTGGTAGCTGCAGAAATAAATTCATTTTTGTCTCTGGTACTACTAGCAACAGAAATAACCAGGAGAGCTGAGCTCCATAAGTAGTAGTATACGGAAACCCAGTGTGATGCAGAGAACTGGTTTCCATTGGCTCCGAGTGATGTCAAAGCCACAGAGTGACAGGAGTCTTGACAGGCGATTAAAAAAAAGATTCTTCTACCAACACCACAGAGTCTGAAGGCCTACTTTTCAGCAGAATCTTCCACCAGAGCCCTTTTACTACTAACTGACTGAGTTTAATGTAGGTTTTGGCACACTAAGAGGTGTAGCGTAAAGTTGTCAGAAGACAGACCTGTCAGAATGAAGGCAATTTATCTAAGGGCTTTCTTGCATCCGCGGCTGATAGACAGAAAACAGAAGTCACGAGGACTAAGACCTGAATAACAGAGTTGAGTTTAAAAAAAAAAAAAAAAAAAAAAAAAAAAAATCAATGTTTTCTTCCAGACTTAGGACAAGCGTTGACACTTCTCTCAGAAGTGAACTAAATTCCAATTTGGTAGTGGCAAAATATTTAAGCTTCTTTGACATTAAACTCCATTTGCCAGTAAACTCAGCCACCTCTTGATCTCAGCCTTTCCTAGACCACCATCTCAAGGAAAGCAAAAAATCAGGGAACACACTCCCAAAGATGGTTTTCTTGAAACACAGCTCAGTGCTACTGAAGGCTGTGCTGTATTTGGCAAAAAAACCACCCAGACTTTTGTGGAAGAGACAATGCACATGGCCCTTGAGGCACCATAACCCCCTTAAACATATGAACTGACTGAAAAAATAAGCTGAGATAACGGCATTAGGTTATGTGATAAAAGCTGGTCTGCACCCACGTACAGGAGCACAGACACACAAGGGCAGGATGCACAGATTGCAGGATGCAGGCGAAGAGCAATTGGGGATTGCACAGGACTTATTTTGGGATGTTTAGGGGAGCAATTGAAGGCAGGGAAAAGGATGGATCTAGGTGATTTGGAGAGGAAAAACTGTAGGAAAATAGAGGGGGACAAGGGGATAAAAGGACCAATCTCCTGTTACAGAGCTGCTCTGTATGCTTGTCTGACAGCACCCTGCACCTGGCTGGCACAGCCTGTCCTATTTTCTTACCGAATTCCATTTCTATCTATTTTGCTGGTGCTAGGGATCCTCTTTCCTGTGTGCATGTCTGCGTATGGGGGTCTGCCGTGCCAGCAGCTGGAAAGACTGGAGTGAGTGAACTCCAGCATCAGCAAGTGGAGTGGCACCTTGGATGACAGGGGCTCGTGAGTCGGGGATGCCAGCACCTGGAGCAAGCGAGGGTCTAACTCCCTGCTGTTTTCAAAAGGCACCTTAGTACATTCTGAAGACAAAAGCCACCTTTTATTTCACTGTGTTGTCACAAGGTATTATTTGGCCCTACCTACCTACAGGGAGAGTCGTGCACTTGCACTTGCGTTTTGCTACGTGAGAGGCTTCAAGTACTTGATGAATTTAAGGGAAAATGAGGATTCAAATCTCTAAGGCAGCTTTCACATTGCAGTCTTTCCCCTTATGAATCTTATGAACGTGCAATCAGATGTTATCAGATGCTCAAGTTGTCTCCCTTGAGAGCAATACAGTACATAGCCACATACAGCTTTCAAAATTTGACCCTTTATGTGAAAAAAGTATTGCTAATTGATATTATGGAATATTCAAATCCAGTATGAAATACTTAGAAACCCCTATCTTTGCCACATCAGAACAGAAACCAATTAACGCACCTCTAAGGAGAAACCATCAATTCGTTTTTTTCACTTTTATTAAAAAATAACCAAAATGTAATATTTTATTCATATAAAATAATGCTGGTTTTCCATCTGGATAGGGGGGTGTGTGGAAATTCTTACATGTGATCCATTCTAAGCCATTTTTTATTATTATTGTTATTTTTAGTTTGGCAGCTGAACCTGAAAATCAATTACTTGTACAGTCCTGGATGACAGTTGAAAAAGCAGTTTCTAATCTTGTGTTAGTAAAGGCTGTTGCCATGAGCAGCAAGATCCTCTGACTGACATGTAAACCAGTGGCTTTCAGAATAATTTGACAGCTATTTTTCTTTAGTTTTTTTTCTTCCTTTCTTTTTTGTTTTTTAAACAGGGAAGTCTCTTATTATCATTTACACACAGCAGTTCCTCTCTCCAGTACATCAGCTGAAAATCCACTTGTTTAATTAAGCTTTAGGCTGTGAGCCTTCTGTTCTTTCACTTTAATAGACTTAGACGTGGAAGCACAGTCTCTGCAGGTTTTACCTTACATACCATCATGTTGCTGACTTCTTAACCAGATGACTAGATACAAGGCGTTTTAGCAAGGCCTTGCTGACTTGAGTCAAGGGGAGAAGCCACAGCCAGCCTGCTTCTAGCTAATACAGATGACAACATAATCTTCCTAATAAGTGAAAGAAAGCAAGCCACAGTGCTATTACAGACAGGAATGCAAACAGCAAGAGTTATGCAAACAGGTAGCAAAAATCAGTCATGACCCCAAGAAGTAGTTGATCAGAGAGGCAAGTGCAGCACGATATGCGCTTGCCTCAGGTTATCCAGCCGATCAGTGAGCCCAGAGCAGAACCAGCATGCCATTCACAGGGCCCACACCACCCCTCCTGGAGAACAGTCCCTGTGAATATTTAACCCAGACTCACCTGCTAGCAGGAAAGTAAATTTTTTTTACCTACTTCTAATTAATAAAGAGAAGAAGAAATGAAGCAACTTTTTCTAAATTCCAGAAATATGCAGAAAATACGTCGTATTCTCCAAATATGCGGTTTTTACAGCATGGTTGCCCTCAGTGAATGGCAGGACACAGCACAATGCCAGGTGCTGCACACAGTGTACAGCAAGAGAGAAAGGTGGTGATTTTGAAGTGACCGCATGAGGCCACGTTGCATGCTTCTGATTTGTTTGACATAGCTCACATACCACTCCCTTTCTGCCTTCCCGTGTTATGTGGCTTGATGGCAGAGCTACAGCGAAGTTTTAGGATTACCCCAGTTAATGCTATGAAAGAAATTAAAGCAGCGTGAGAAGAATGCTGTTGGGGAGGGCTTTGGGGGTTTTGTGATGTGGGTTTGGTTTGGTTTGTTTTTTTAAGGTTAGGACTCTTCTTACCTCTTCTGGATCATCTCCCCTACAAGGAAAGGCTGAGGGAGCTGGGCTTGTTTAGCCTGGAGAAGGCTGAGAGGGGACCTCATCAATACATACAAATATCTTAAGGGTGGATGTCACGAGGACGGAGCCAGACTCTTCTCAGTGGTGCCCAGTGACAGGACAAGGGACAATGGGCACAAACTGAAACATAAGAGGTTTCAGTTGAATATGAGGAAGAACTTCTTCCCTTTGAGGGTGACAGAGCACTGGAACAGGCTTCCCAGGGGGGTGTGGAGTCTCCTTCTCTGGAGATATTCAAAGCCCGCATGGACGATGTCCTGTGCAACCTACTCTTGGTGAACCTGCTTTAGCAGGGGGGTTGGACTGGATGATCTCCTGAGGTCCCTTCCAACCCCTGCCATTCTGTGATTCTGTGATACCTACCTTGAATCATATAGAAAATCACAGGACATTTGACACTTACCACCTATACTGAAAATCTGCCAGACTTTCAAGACCAATAATTAATAGTCATGCAGTAGCCATAAGGGGGAAAAAAGGATCATAACTGCACCAAAATATTTCAGAAAGGCACAGAAAAATATAATTATCATTATTACATGGCCTTTGAGTACCAGCAAGACCTTCATAGGTCATGGACAATTCCGAGCCCCAGGGATGCCAGACAGGATTGAGGCCAGAGCTCTTCTGTGCTCTCTTGTTAGATACCAGAACCTCAACTTCAAGATTTCATTTTGCCAGACCTGCTCACTGCACGAGACAATCTCTGCTTCAGACGCCACCACCACAGGAGAGCAAATGAGCCAGGAATATGCCGTCCAGGGAGGGAAGGCAGAGGATAAGAGAGGATTGCAGTACAGCCTCTCCTCATTGGCACGGCCCAGCAGTATCATGATGCTGGTGCAGTCTCATTCCTCTCCCCAAAGCCCCTTCTTCTACCCATGGCCCAGGGAACAGCTATGTATGACTGGAAGCAAGAGCAGGCAAAAGTGTTTCCCTGTTCAGGGCTCAGATCTCAGGAATTTGGCTGACATCTGAACTAGTATTCTTTACAAAAAGCAGGGGTTCAGACGATACCCCATAAATACTGTGCAGCTTGGAGATAAAATACTCCATCTTGAGATAAATAAGGCAAAGCAAAAGGAGCTTTTCCCCATCCCTTCATAATCTATATCCTGTCCTCTTTTTGGCAGTTTTCTTTCCTTAATTCAAACTCTTTGTAACCTTTTACCAATGCAGATATAAAACAAATGCAATTATTATGAGTGTATTTTCATTCAGTACACTGCACATTATAAGTGTTCTTCCATCACCCTCAATAAATCTCATTTTGAGTGAGCAGACATGTTAAGAATTTTCATTGAAATTTAGGCTATAACAAAACAAAATTATATTCAACAAATCATAACAGACAAGATAGTCAAACACAGATAAGACAGCAGACAGCAGACCAGTCAACATTGATTAGCGGGATTGCCAAATATATTTGCAGTAGATGGCAAAACAGAGAGCAAAAATAAGTTGTCTTAGTTGAAGCACTTTATGCTTTTTCATAATCTTAAACATAGGCAATGTAGGAGCATTATGTTAGTATGCTTGCCTCTGAGCACACAGAGTACAAATTTGGTGTGCTGTAGATGCACTGTTGGAGACCAGGGCCCTGATATCCCTTAAAAACACAGTCCAGTAAAAGAGATGGCAGAAATGTAAAGTGCTGTGTCTGCAACACCGGAGCACAGGGTATTTTGATCCCCATCTGCAAAGAAAAGTGACCCAAGAGCATCTGTGAGGCCAACAGCCAAAGGCTGCTGCAAGAGCCTGCTGCAAAGTAATTACCTACCTCCCTTATTGTAAGGGAAGAGATGAAGCCCTGGGAAGCAGCAGGATACCCGCTTGCAACCAGCTCCTCAGCTCCTCTCTGCCCTCGTTTCTTACTGTTCAGACCATACTTTGCACTGCTTCGCCAAATGAGCTTTTGGGTACTCAACTTGCAGGATATGGAAATTGGCCCTTTCTGCTCTGATCTTCTAACTAGGCAATTTTCAGAAACCTGAATTTGCACGGATAGGAAACAGTAAATAAATATTTAGTGGCAATTAAGAGAAAACCTTCCATTTCTCTCCTTCAAAAAATTTCTAAGTATTCTTAGACTAATAAAAAAAGCCAAGAAAGGCAATCAAAGGTAACAGAACCGCTCCTATACATAGAATACTCAATTAGAGTAGGACTTCTCAGCCTGGCAATGGAGGTAGGGGAACGGAGGGAAAAAATAAGAGGTTAGGACAAAGCAGAAAACAAGTTTTTTCATAGTCTCTCCCAATAAAGACACTAGGGGACATTGGGGAAACCAAGAGGCGCTAGAATCAAAAGCAAATAATAGGAGGTGGTTCTACAGCTATGCACAACACTGTCACGAAACTCCCCATCACCTTATACTTGCACCTCAAGCAGCAGCCTCACAAGCCATCCACTGTGCCTCCAAAGTTTCTCTGCTATGAAGCCCTGCTCACAGGGGCTTTAGGAAACCTGCAGAGGCCAGATCAGCCATTAGCTGAGGATGGGAAGTCGGTTTTCACATTACTGAAACTGTTGGCCGGGTGGCTAGCATCAGAAAAGCTATGGCCTATGTAGGCAATTAAAGACTGAGGCAATCTCACCTCCCTCCCATACAGAACAGACCTGCTGATTAAAGAACTCCTTTCCCACAGAGACAGCTTATTTTACACCCTACTTGGAAGCACACACACACTCCACTGCTGGCTGCGTGCACAATGATGTTTCTGCATGTACCCACAGGAGCACAAACACCTTAGCATGCCTGGCCATATCACACTCCGACAGCCTTTTCAGTTTGGTCAGAGAATAGGCATTTCTTTAAACATTCCTGTTGCTTAAGTTTTTCCTCTGATAAAGTCTGTGTTTGCAGACAAACTCGTGCCTTTTATGCTCTTTCCTCCTAGATGCACAGACTAGATTTTTGGACTCCATCTTCTCTCCTTTCTAGTCCCACTCATTCCCCTCTGCATTGTTTTTGTACCCTAAGCAGCATTCTCA
Source organism: Gorsachius magnificus (assembly GCA_034008185.1). Classification (NCBI taxonomy): domain Eukaryota; kingdom Metazoa; phylum Chordata; class Aves; order Pelecaniformes; family Ardeidae; genus Gorsachius; species Gorsachius magnificus. The sequence continues at coordinate 34,146,311 of CM067084.1, forward strand.
GCCCTTCAGAACCGAGGGACACCTGTGAAACCCAGTCCCATTTTGTTTACTTCCTCTCATGGGCCATTAATCAAAGCTGAGGAACACCTCACCCCTCAGCAGCCTCTGACTATTTCTCCTCCCCTCATCACTCACAGCACATCGCTCTTTGTCATTTATGGTCTTCCTGATGATCTTCAATCCAACAGATCATTGGAATAATCTCCCCAGGGGAGTGGTTGACTCCCCCACACTGGACACTTTCAAGACTCAGCTGGCCAGGGTGCTGGGCCATCTTGTTTAGACTGTGCTCTTGCCCAGAAAGGTTGGACCAGACGATCCTTGAGGTCCCTTCCAACCTGGTATTCTATGAGTCAATGAGAGCTCAGCTCAAATTTATCTGAAAATTTTTCTAGTAGCGTTTGGGAGAACACCACAATAAATGCTTCATTCACATCTACATGTGCAACAGCATAGCTGGCACCATTGCTAAACAGGTAAAACGGAGATGATTCGGACTATTTCAGCTATCTTTTCCTTGCCTGATGTCATTTTCCTTTACAACAAAATAAGCAAATCACATACATATGACAGCCCATACTCATCATACTGTCCCAGTTCTGTTAGAATTATTTTGGGAAAGAGTTGGGTCCTTTCATAGAATAGAATCAAAGAATCATAGAATCGTTTAGGTTGGAAAAGACCTTTAAGATCATCAAGTCCAACCATTAACCTAACACTGCCATCTCACCACTAAACCATGGCCCTAAGCACCTCGGCTTTTAAATACCTCCAGGGATGGGGACTCAACCACTTCCCTGGGCAGCCCGTTCCAAAGCTTAACAACCCTTTCAGTGAAAAATTTTTTCCTAATGTCTAAAATAAACATGCCCTGGTGCAACTTGAGGCAACTTATGCAAAAGAAACTTGCAATTTCCTCTCGTCCTATCGCCCATTACCAGGGAGAAGAGACCAACACCCACCTTGCTACACCCTCCTGTCAGGCAGTTGTAGAGTGTGATAAGGTCTCCCCTCAGCTTCCTCTTCTCCAGACTAAACAACCTCAGTTCCCTCAGCTGCTCCTCATCAGACTTGTGCTCCAGACCCCTCACCAGCTTCATTGCTCTCCTCTGGACATGTTCCAGCAACGCAACATCTTTCTTGTAGTGAGAGGCCCAAAACTGAACACAGTATTCGAGGCGCAGCCTCACCAGTTCTGAGTACAAGGGCATGATCACCTCCCTATTTTTATTTATTTGTGGTGTCCCTTCAGTGGATGGGATGGATTAGAATACAGGTTCATAAGGAGGAAGACAGGTATTAACACATTTAAGTATATCAGTAGTCCTTTATTTATATATTGGTAGTGCCTTTATTCAAAGGGTACTAGTAATATATTCTTAATGTTTTGCACCTCCCTATGAAATTCCAGGCAATATCCAGGCAATCCCTAGGCTGATAAACTTGACATTGATTTAAATGTAGTAGAAACTGGTATGAAAAACTCAGCAAGATAAAAGATACAGTCATGTTGTTGGTATTTTTCTACACCCAGTGAGGACTCTAAAATATTTGATTTAGCCTCACATGGCAATACAGACAAATACGTACCTTTGCAACTCATCAGCCGGTAACTACTGCAGCAGTAGAGCACACAAAAGATTTAAATGGGAAACATTCAATGACATAGTATCATTTTCCTTCAGATCATTACTAAATCCTTGCAAGCAGGATTCATGCAGTACTGAAAACTGGAAGACTCATTAATAATAATGACAATGGGTCTGTTACACAGACGAACTTGATCTTGGAATAAGGTGATTCATTTGAGTGGTAGGGATTCTTAAACAAACCAAATACGTGACAAATATCTCGGAGGTAAAGCTGTGCTTGTAAGATAGGGGAAGAACATGAAATCCTGAAAATACAGTGCCAAGGAGTGAATGACTAAGGACTGGAAGACAGAAAGGGGAACAGAAATTTCCCACAGTTAAGGCTTCCCCATGTTACAGTTGAGGCCCAGTCTGACTGCCACATCTTCAAGCAGGAGTTATGAGGCTGGATTGGGAAAGCAGCCATAGAATTACCTGAAATGCTCTGTCTAGTCCAGGTGTCCTTACTCAAGGAGAAGGGAGAGGCAAGGGGTACCATATCAGAAGAATTTTAGAAAAAAAGCCACATGAATAAACTAAGGTCTAGAAAAAGCAGAAAGAAAGAAACACTCCCTCCTAAATGTCTGCATGAAGAGATCCCTGATGAGAGAAATCATAGAATCATAGAATCGTCTAGGTTGGAAAAGACCTTTAAGATCATCGAGTCCAACCGTTAACCTAGCACTGCCATCCCACCACTAAACCATGGCCCTAAGCACCTCATCTATCCGTCTTCTAAATACCTCCAGGGATGGGGGCTCGACCACCTCCCTGGGCAGCCCATTCCAGAGCCTGACAACCCTCTCGGTGAAGAAGTTTTTCCTAATGTCTAGCCTAAACCTGCCCTGGAGCAGCTTCAAGCCATTCCCCCTCGTCCTATCGTCTGTTACCAGGGAGAAGAGGCCAACCCCCACCTCACTACAGCCTCCTTTCAGGTAGTTGTAGAGGGTGATAAGGTCTCCCCTCAGCCTCCTCTTCTCCAGACTAAACAACCTCAGTTCCCTCAGCTGCTCCTCATCAGACTTGTGCTCCAGACCCCTCACCAGCTTTGTGGCTCTCCTCTGGAGATATATCCTCAATATAGAAACAAAGCTCTAGAAACTGAAAGTGGACAAATCCAGCTTAGAAATTAAAGTATACAATTTAATTTTTGATCATTTATTGTTTTGCTAACTAATCCAAGGCTCACTGGATGTGCTTCTGAAGTTGCACCTTAGGTCAAAACAGAAAACACGAACGTGATAAAGGGCCCCATCATGAGGCATAAAACCCTTGGCCCTACAAAAGAATGGCAGAATTTTTGGAAACCATTTTCAATAGAATCACGTTTTAAAAAAAATACTCCACCACTCATAAGCTCAAAACTAGGACAATGCACTGGTTTCATTTATTTGAATTCATTCCATTTAAGTGTAACCCATTCCTGCTGGCAGCTTCGCATGACAGAACTGTCACCACAGCAATCTATCATGTCATTTGAAACTGAGAGGTCTCTGTTACGCTGGCACTCCAGTGAAAGCTACAGTGAGGGCACTGAAGGCTCTCCAAGTCAGATGCTGGAAGGAATCTACCATGGAAGAGAAAGTCCCATATATCACTACTGAAGCCAAGTCGTCAAGATAAACGGTCAAAAAAGAATAGAGATGATCTCACTTTTTACTGCGCTCAGTTGTAGCTGAGGCAACCCAACCCTAAAAAGCTTAGTGGGGGTATCAAAGATGAGAAAGTGAAGTCTCTGAAGGCTTCTCTGACTCAGTCTGCACTATGATAAAAAACAGAAAATAAAATTTGGTTTGAAGCTTCCCAAGCTTCTCAAAAGTTTACTTTTTCCTTTTCCCTCCAGCGAACACAATGAAACACATCAGCTTCATACCCCAAACCCACACCATGCTAGACGCTCGCTGCAGTTTCAAAGCCTCAATTCCCCTTGCTACGCCTGGCTTCTGCTTGCTGCTGCCATGCACAGGCAAAGTCCCTCAAGTATCTGCTACCACAGGTGCCAAAGAAGACATCTGATAAAAGATGACTGTCTCCCTCAAAGAGGGGAAAACAACAATGACAAGAAAATTTTACTGCCCTTCTAGATTTACTTCAGTGACCAATTTTGATGTTTCAAGCCAAATACGTGCTCGATTTGCCTCTTAAGGACTGTATTTGTGTGTGAAGAATGCTAGCTGTGGATAACTAGACTAAAATGATCCCATGCCAAGGGTTACCACTGGAGCTGTACCTGTTGGGGAGAGTTACGCGGGCATTTTGAACGTGACGCCCATGAAAAGATCAGAACTGGCAGAAATGGCAAACTAGGGTTTCTCAAAAGAAAACCACTTGGCATTTGCTTTTATTACAACCTATCCCCAACTCCTCTGTTGGATCAGCTTCCCCCCTGAGAAGGGAATATTCAAACAATCTGCAAAAACATGACAACTACAGAAAAGATTGTTCAGAGTTCTCTCGACTACATTTCAACACCAAATGTTCACTTTGAGTGTTTTATTTTCACCTCAGTTACATTACACATTAGTCTGATATTGAAAAATATGATGAGCAAACTACGCCCTGCTGCCAATTTTTATTTTGCATTCCCATTTTTGAACACAGTTTTTGAAGTTTTATCTTCTTACCCCAACTGGAGGCAAATTCCTTAACTGGGAAAATGCAAACTCAATTGTAACTTTTGTTGAATTACGGAAAAAAATGGGAACATGCATTTCTTAAGCATTCTCATACAAATGTGGACCACAAGACCAATTTCCTGGCTCCAGGCAACACCGAATGCTGATTATATGCTGAGATCAGAAGGAGCAAATGGGTTTAGCTGCTTTACTAGTAGCAATCCAGCCTCTTTAGGAAAAGGTGCAGTGAAGTTGTGGAAATTCCTCACTTAAATGGGAAGTCAGATTCATGGAAAACTCAGACTCAGAGCCTGCTCCTTATATACTGGCTATACCTCAGGACATGCAGCAGCCTTATTTATTTTTTTAAGCATTTCAATAAGTTGGCATCTAATTCCAGCGCAGCTCCATTTGGTAATTTTGAAAATATCAAGCAGATTGAAAGGTTCTGAAGCAGAAAGTGTATGTGGTGAGTATTATATTATAGAACAAGGTCTGTGACAGGAGGCCGTTCACAGTCACGTGATAAATCCGCAATAGCAATAGCAAATGGGAAACCAGACTTCTTGTATTCAGCTAGCTCACCTCTTACAGAGGGTGCTTATGCATGTTTGCATTTCCTAGCATTTTAAAAAACAAAATTCAGGGTTCCCAAGGTAGCAAGATAGCTCACCAGCAAAGAGATTGGCATAAGTCACGTGGAAAGGCCTTGCACTCTAACAGAAGCTTTCAAGAAAGCAACATTGGGGCATTTGCTATAAGCGAGTTAAAGTGGGCTCAGCAAGAGCTTTCAAAAGCCGTTGCTCAGAAATCACAAAAAGGAATACAGCCTTTCGCTGCATGGCTCAAAACCAGTCAGCTCTCTTCACGTTCCAGCACAGAGAGACTCTATCCAACCACTGTTACCTTTACTTTGGACATCCCAACCTAACCAACACAGTCACAGACCTCCCCCCTCCGCAAAAGCCATTTTTTGCATACTGCAAAAAATGTTTGGGTTTTTTCGCAGTATGCCAGTGAGGTGTGATGTGCCATAACTCTAAGCAAACCAGTGCTGCCTTCTTTAGGGGACCAGAGATGCTAGTGAATAACTCATTCTTTGTTATTTCCTGCTTTATTTCACACATTTCTTAGAAGAAAAGGGATATGATTCCTAGTGAATGAGCAGACCAGGACGGCAGCTGCCACGGCAGGCTTAGGAACACGGCTAGAGATGCCCTCTGCCAGTGCAGCAGCCAAGGCTGGTTGCAAAAGTGTCCTTTTCAAGCTTGTATATACTGGGGGACTGATGAGTTCTCGTTGCTTGGTGCACTAAGCTGATCCCAAACGGGCAGAGCACAGAACAGTACGTCACACAGCAGACCCGCAGGGCTCCGCCACTTTGCCTGAGCTCAGCGCGGGGCTGGCGAGGTCTCTTCCAGCCCAGCCAGCCGACCCTGACAGGGATCAGATCTCCTCCAGAGCTAGGAGCCACAGGTACAGAACTTAAGGCTGCAGTCATGAATTTAACCACCTTAACCTGCCCAAAAGAAATTATACGGTGCCGGGTGTCAACAACAGGCAGTTTTTAAAATGCCCTTCTTATCAGTTCTCATAGAAAACATCCATCCCTTGTGCTGAAGAGAACTAAATGAACCTTTCAGCTTCCTTTAGCTCTGTCAGGGAAAAGAAGAACAATCTGAGAGTTGGGTTTGGCTTTAAGAAAGCATTTAAAAAGAAGCAAGTACCACCTTCCACATTGTAGTCAGAGGCCAGTATTTCATCTACAGGCACCATATCCAATTCCTAGGGTGTACCTGGCTTTCACCAAAGGGCATATATAAACAATAATATATGGGAGGTCTAACTGCACACAGCTAGGAGATTAAAATATTCCCCTGAATGGTGCTCCTAAAATATGCATAGATATATACATAAAACATGTGAACAGCCAGTGGAATTTAGAAATCCTTTCAGTGGAACAAAACACAACTTTTTTTCCCAAAGAGAAACACTGTACAGTGAGGAGTTAGGATTTGTCTGTCCAGAGCTTATTTCACTGCAGAAATACTAACATCATTTACTTCCCTGAAGGCTGTCTTGCTCTCTTTTCCAATACAGATTGAAGAGGACCGCTTTCCCACCGCACTTCACCCTGCTTTCCTTCTGTCTGCACCTCTGCTGTCATCTCCAATACAACAAATTAGATTACAGTCTCCCTCTTTCTCTCAGGGGTATAGTACTTACACTTTTGTGCGAGCACAGCATGGGTTTGTTCCACTCTGGTAGCTGACCCATGCAAACCCGTTTAGCAAACAGGTACCACCACTCCACGGTGCTTTTACTGAGAAAGAAAAAAAAGCTGTGTCTCAGTGCAGGAGGGAAGCAATGTGGTCCTGTGATGTGGGCCACTAAATAGCTTGTGAGCTCTGCTCACACTCTCCTGTAGGCCAGCCAGCTCACGGGAAGAGCACTACCGCATTTAGACCAGCCGCCTCTAATTACGATCAAATTGTCTTTGCAATGAGAGCGAGTGCTTGTAAGGTATCAGAACTGAGCTGACTCACACACTCCAGTACCTTAGGGGAGGAAATCTGTGGTGGACTTAGCATCGCATTTAAAAGAAGTGAGAACTATTTCAGATAAGTTTTATGAGCACGAGATCCCCATCCTGCTTCTCTACTCATCAGGAGAGAGGTTATTTCCATTCCTCTCTTCTCCCCCAACTGAACTGCATGGGACATGTTTTGTAAGCAGCTCTTTATTTATTGTGCGTAACCAATTCTCCTAATTGGCACATAATTTGTAGGCCCATAAGCGATATGGAGGATGAGGACAGAAAACACATCTGTGTTTTCTGAAGGAAAACATAGCACATAGATAGAAGACTTAAAGGGAAGTACCGCTAGCAGTACTGTTAGTTAGCTGTACAGCATCAAGGTTAGCAGTCTGCACTCCAGCTCCATAGGAGAGCATGAATTACTGGTGCCCTACTGTAACACAGCCTTCTGGTGAAATGCTTTCACAGAGGAATTATGTGGGAAGCTGTATGTGGGAGGCTGTGCTTTCTGAAAAGTTTTGAAGCCCCAGCAGTAGCCTCCACACCTCTGGCAGAGGCATTTAAAGCAATCATGAAAGAAGCCTCCAAGTTGACACGTCCTTCTGTTTTCTGTGCTGAGGTCATGGTTTTGATTTACACAGATTCTTTTCGGCATTAGACCCATGACAATTGTCCATTTCTCTATCCCAAGCAATTAGCAGCACTACTGCCAGCGGGGCATTGTTGCCCATAGTATGGTGAAGCCAATTATCTTCAGCTATAAAATAGGTTTGCATAAACATACCATTGTACATCCTTTGTCACCTGCCCCACACTGGATTTTAGTTGCTTCTAAAGACATCCCAGCCCTTTTTTCCGAGCTATCAAGCACCACACGGATGCATTTGATTTTGTTCAGCTCTCTGTTAGTTCTTGCACACTCAGAAAGCTTAGTTTCACACTTCCCATTCATTGATATTGCTTGAAGTGACGTATCGCAAGGGCTTTCATACAGGAGCAGCAGCTTTATGCTGAAGAGGTTTATTCTAATCAGGCAGCAGTGTCTTTTATAAACTAAAAAATCCCCACACATTCTAATTTAAACCATTAGCATGGCCTGTGGTTAGATGACATTATGTTGCTAATGGATCCACTGTGGAACATGACACCAGTTGTGCTGTCCACTGGGATTTACAGGCATATAATACACATGTTTATTTCAACTCTAAAAGGCTGTACTAATGGCTTCAGCACTTTTGTGTTAAGTAATCGACATTCTCCCCCTTTGGCAGTGAATGCATATGTAATGCAATCCATGTTTTCCTGGGATAATTGGTCTTTCTTTCCTCAATCAGAGGTACGATGAAATTCCAGACTAGATGTGTGTTAGAGACAAGTTAGGTTTGCCTGTAGGCCGTCTCTAGTTTTCTTTGGTTTTCTATCTCGTAGAAGTCTTCTAGGCATTTTCAAAGCGGTTGTGCTTTTTAGTGCTCATCTCCTCCCTTCCTACTGTTTTGCTTTAGGCTTGTGTTCACCAGGACTAAAATGAAAACTAATGCGCTAAGATTTTTGTGAAGATGTTGCTGTTTCTGATCTGCTGTTGCTGATCTCAGGGAGGCAATTCCAGTGGCATAGCCAGCATCTGAAATGGGCTGAACCATCAATGGGACAGATGCAGTTGCTCAGTGAAAGGTACTGTCAATGAGTAATTATGCCATGCGGTCTTCCATCTAATGTAAATCTTCCTTTTCTATAAAGCACATAAGTGTTTCCTTTGGTTATCAGTATTCCAGCACCCAACTTTACATCTGCGTTAACAGAGGATGCTTGTCACCAAACCAACTCCTACCACCTTGAAAAATGCTAGCACACAAAGGACCAGCAAGAGTAGGTAGCCTTCCAGATACTGCATTCAGTCTTGTGTGGCCTAGTGAACAGAAGACACTGTGGTAGTGGTGATTAGAGTTTGAATGTGCAACAACTGATCAGCTGAGAAATCATCAACACAGTCATGAGAGCAGATCTTATGCTTTCTTAATGTTTATATTTATTGCATTACGAGTATGCAATGTGTGGTTGCTGGAGGGGCTTCAGCGTGGTTTTGACCCCAGTGCGTAGGATCATGGTACATTCCTATCTCCCACCCTACCTGAATGAAAGAACCCCAAAATGTGTAGCCAAGTCTGAAACACATCCCAAGAGTCATGGGCTTGCTCCTAGCAGTCAGCTTTAACAAATGAGTCACTAACCAAACCTCCAACAGGTAGCAGCCAGTGAAAGAGAGAGATGCTGGAGAAGAAAAACTCCCTCTCGTTGTTCGCTTTTTCCTTTGTAATCTTCCCAGGTGGACCATGGTTCAGTTTGCATCACAAATAGCACTGAACCAATCAAGCGCTGTGCTGTTATGTTGCCCTTCATGCATACCCCAAAGCTCAGCTCTCCTGCGATCTACCCATGCAGGTAGGCTCTGGGCTTGCAGTGACATCCAGACACACCAAAGCTTGTCTGTTCGCACCAGGAATTTCTTGACAAACACAAGCTTCAACCACCTGCACTGAAAACAGGCTAGAAGGTCTAAAGCTTTGTAAGAGGGTCTCGAGTTATGAGAAAACTGAGTCAAATGCTCACCTTCCTCTTCCCTTCCCTCTACTGCATGAGTTCAGGTTGACCCCACTGCTTTGGTAGAGAACTCGATCAGAGCGCGCTGTTTCAGACACATACTCCCACATTCAGAGGGAGAGCAAGTGAAATTCTGACCTTTAATTGAATACTTGTTTTATCATGGGTCTCCCCTGGACCTGACTTCCACTCTGTTTCTGAACCAAAGCATCAACAGAGCTAAATTCAGGAGGAAAATATTTAGCTTCAGCTGAACAATACTAGATGGAAAGGATGGAAATACTAAAGGAAAGATATCCATTATTCTGCCTAAGGAACTTAAGACAACATAGCAAAACATAATCCTGCAAACATATGTAACCATATATATTTCACAAAGATCTGGAAATAAAAAAGGGAAAAAATAAATCAGCTGTCTCCAATTTATATGCATGCCACATGCAGAGAGTTCAAGCAAGGGGAAAAAAAATGTAGAGGAGCACTTCCCCAGGGTGCACCTTTTTTTTTAAAAAAAAAACAAACAAAAAACCAAGGAAAAAGCTCTTTCAAATGCCTCCTGGTGCAACAGGAACTTTCTTAAAAGTGTTCCATGTCACAGTAAACTGCATATTGCCGGGCGTTTGGGATTTGCATATTCCTAGTCTGCCGCTGCAGCATGTATGCCTACCAGGCAGCCAGTGTCTGAAAGTCACCAAGTGACTATTAAATTTCACAAAGGAGGTATGAGTGTAACGCTATACTACTATTAATTAGATTTCAACCAAGATAACGATTACCAGGGATTTGTCAGATTTGTAAAATTGTAACTAGTATAATTTCAGTGTTACCTAGGGACCAGAGATAGACATCTCACATTACATTCAAGTTAACTAAACATAATTTATAAAAAGGTAAATCCTCAGTACAAAATGAAATCGTTTCAATCAAAACCACACGATCTGATCAAATACATGGGGAGGCTGCTCCTTCTAGCTCGCATTTAATGAGAGGCTTCTAATTTGCATAGCTTTTTAGTAGGGGATTAGGTGTCCAATTTAAAGTTCTCACATTTTATTTTTCTCTCTCAAGTACAAAGACCCTGCCACCTGCTTTGGAAGCGTCCAGCTGGCCAATCTGTGTGGACAGCATCATTATTAAATTGTCTTCTGCCTCTTGCTGGCACCGGACCTGACCCACTACAGCGCACACCACTTCGTCCAAAGTGCTCAGCAGCCAGGACACCCGCTCTGGACAGACAAGTGTAAAATGGCATCGCTTCACAGACTTAAGTTACAGCCGTTTATTAGCTAGCCCAACAGCTGTAAACAATATTCCCAGTCCTCTTTGGATCAGGTACACGCTGACAAGGTGACATTATAAAAGTGCAACACCTACAATCCACAATCTTACAACAAAAACTATCTTATATCCAGAGTCCTCCAGCAACTTACAAGAGCAACAGAAGCAGAATATAAATGACTCTCAACTTCCACCTGAATTAAGATGCCTCTACAAAGTGGATCCACTTATGGGCTATATGTGTACATGTGCTTTCCCAGATTTCAAGAGAGTGGAAACTGTGACGCAATACGAAAAAATGCACCTGAGATTTTTATACTTTCTACTTAGTTGTTAGCATTGAAAAACCACCATGACTTACCCTTAGGTATCTCCACAGTAATTCCCACCCCATTATTGTTATTTACACCATTGTTATTCATAATATTGCCTACTATCTATAAGTACACTTATTATGGTATGTAGGGGTTTAGAAGCAATATGTGTTAAATTTCCTAACACATCTCCTTCAAGAGACATAAGAATCATGCAAAGCAAAAGCTAGTTTGGCTTTTTTCCCTTTTTGTCTATATTCTTATTATTTTAATTTTTAAACCAAAAGAAATAACCAGCACTAGAAAAATACAATGCTTTAATCAAAACCATTCAAGAAATGAGGTGGAAGACTGTAACATTAAAAAGCATGTGACAGCAGTTGGAATGTCATATAGAAAAAAAATGCAGACTACATTTACAACCAGGATGGAGGAAAAAAATCTTTTGAGAGTTTCTTTTGTCGCATATTCATGCCCCAATAAATTGTTTTAATTGGCTAAAAGAACAAAGAGGCAACCAAGAATGAATATGTTGTGCTGAGTTTGCAGACCTTAAGAATATCACTAATGTGATATCTACTAATTTTCTGGTAGAAATCCACACCTACCCAAACACCTTGTTCCCTCTGTGTTTCAGACACAGTCTGAACTTCAGACAGTCACTACTGACAGGACTGAGGAACTGTGTATGAAAGATAAATCTACTTTGCACCACCGTAGTCTGTAAAGATGCCCATGATAATTCTTCCCCCTTACCTCCCTCTCCCCTCCCATGAATAACCATACGTAAAAAACTCCAAAAGACTAAAACCCCATTTTCTCCTTAAGATGAATGTATGTATGCTGCTGCGGAAACAGACAAGGGATGTTTGAGAACATGAATATCAGATAAAGGCCAGGGCATCAGTTCATTATCCCACAAAGCCCTACCAACAGAGACCACCTTGGGCCATCTCAAAGCTTCAGAACCCAAGCATTATATGCACACCTAAAATGGGATACATGCATTTGCAGCTTTTCTTAAAAAGGTTGCCAGGAGGAGAGTCAACACTCTGTACGAACGCATAAAAAGGAAGATGGATATCTTGGAGATGCAAGGACATTAGATGCTCCTATCTTTAAGTGTCCAGCTGCTTTCAAAATTTAAGTGCTAAATATTTGACAAATGCTGATTCCTTTATGGGTTTCAGGTTAAACTCTGGCCCTTACCCTTCCACATTGCTATTATGAAATCCACTTAAGGGAACAGTGGCCTTGCTATTTGATATAGTTCTCAATTTGCCCTTCTACTTCACAGGCAAACAACACTTACAATGAGAGCAGCAGTTCTGAGTTAGGACAGGACCGTGCAGACCTTGGAGAGAATGGACAGCCGAGGGAGAAAGCTAACTCTCTTTTCAGGTCTTACTACATGCTAGTCCTAGGGATTTCCCTGCCTCCTTTCAATTATAGACTTTACTAACAAGCCACGTGTGTTTTTGAGCACTTGTTGATGAGTTCAGATTAGATGGGGACATGGCTATTTCCCTTTGGTAATGTGATGAATAGTGAAGTAACAAGCTAGCCCAAGAAGCAATTTTCACCCAAACTTCCGTCTAATTACCATTCTCATTTAAAAACAATAAAAGGTGATTTCCCCTGACGAATGAAACAATTTGTTGATATCCCTTTGAAGATCAATTTAAATTAAATTCACCGTATAATTCTAAATAACCCATCTACACACACGCACATAATTTACTTAACTGTCAAGAGATTCAAGACGCTGGCACTTGGTTGTCGTCTTATAGCAGTTCAAAGTAGCGCTTTTATTCCCCAGGACGAGCAGTGAGTAGCAGCCAGCAGCTACTCTGAGTTTCCTCTCAATACTTTTACTCTTCCCCCTATTACTTGCTCCTTTGCAGGCACCTGGAATGCAGACCTGGCCCCAGTGAAAAACAAAACAAAACGAAACAAAACAAAACACATGGCTTGCGCATTTTACACCCCAAGCTCTCCACAGGTTCCTACATACTTCCCTGGAGGGACAGTGGTGAACACGAGAGATGAGAGCTAAGGTGATCAAAACACTCTGAGGGCAGAACAGACCTGGCTTTTGCACAACGTACTATCACTGGCAGGATCACAAAGAAGATGATCTGCAAATGTTTATCTGATGGTCTTCTCTGCTGGATGGTCTTCTACTTTTAGCTTCCATTCACCCTATCAGTTATACCAATGCTACAAGAGGCTCTCAGACTACATCAAGGTTCCCTGCTATGACCTCATTTAACATTTGGATTAACCACCTGAAGAAAATTTCTGGAAAGGGGGAAACCAAATCTGCAAAAGCCATGAGCTTTCTTTTAGTGTAATCAGAACCAAGTGAAAGCTGCAAACAGCCTAAGAGAACAGCACTTGTAGTTACAAACAAATTTATGCACAAAGGCAGAGATCAGGTGAACTCATTCATTGTAGCAAGGTCTAAATAATCAGTGCAAGCAAATAACCTGGCCATCATTACCAACAGGTTGAACTGTGGTTCAAAATGTTTTACAATGCAGCTGAAGCAGCCCGGGAGCACTGCCAGGGCCAAGCGCTGCAGCTCAGCTGAAGGCGGCAGTTCTGAACTCATAGGCTTACAAACTTTGAAAACACTCTGCTGACCCCCACTAAAGGCTGCAAGAGCATGGGCTTGGGCACATCAGTTGCACTGAAGTTAACAGGTGATCATCAGCCTTGCCCGCTTGCTTTGTGCATGCAAGTTGAGTGTATGCTGGATACTGGGCAACGGTAGAGACAGAAGTCTCCAGTGCTGCAGACCATTACCTACCTTGAGCAGCTCATCTGTGGCTGTGAAATTCCTAAAAACAGTCTCCTCATACAGACGTATTTCCCCAAAGAATCCTGACAATCCAATCACATATGGCACCCAGATCTGCCCCCTCGGTTCTCTATGGCAGTAGCTCAGTCCAGAGGTTTGTCTGTAATACCTGTCCTATCTCAGCAAACCAAGTACTCTTGTGAATGCCCTTATCTCCCCATTTCCCTTTAACCAAAGTATTAACAGGTATTAACAGGTTACAGGCTATTTTTCTTTGAAAACTAAAATAAGAATGCATCGTTTGGACAAGCAAGTAAACACTACATTCACACTAAGATGTAAATCCACTAACATCACCAGAAACACAGAAAAAGAAATTCCGAACCCGTGTGGTTTGGGTCATCATGTACCAAACACACTGTACAGTACAATACTCTAAAGAAAGAAGCTGAGTCTTCCTTTAAATCTGTTAGCAGAAACAAGCAATATAGTAGATGAAATTATGACCTAAATAGGCATGTTATGTTTCAAGAATCAAAAAGTTACTGTCCCTAGAGTCTCAATATTGTCTGGAAATCATTCCAATATTTTACAATATAATTAAATTCATTGCTTGCATAGGTTTTAAATGCTAGGCTGGGAAAAATTGTGAACTTGGGTAATGAAATGTGTGTAGTTATTATTGAACTTGGAGGATTTCTGGTCCTAGCTAAATTTGCAGAACCCATAGTCAAATAAATGGGAACAAAAACAGGCACACTGAATGTTAAAAAGGATATACACCATGTCCTTGAAAACGTCAGAAAAGCCACGTAACTGGCTCTGAACATGGTACCACATTAATCAGTATTACCCTGGCATAGAAGAGCCTGTCACATTCCCCCATATCCCAAAATGTTTAGTGGCTTCAGTGGCAACAGAGAGCAGCAGAGGTTCAGCTACTAGTACTGCTAGTAGTACTTGAATCACCAGGAAGAAAAAATTATCTTCAGTGGAAGCATCAACTGGCATTGTATTTCCCACATGCACATACCAGAGAAAAAGCCCACCAAGACCAAAGAATGAGAATTCACAGGTTCATACTCATCTTTTCATAGAAGACCTGTCTTTAGTTTGCAAGATGTGTTAGTGACTTTTGGCTACCAAACCTTAGCAGGTAGGAGGATATAAATGAGGCAGCCCTATAACAGCCTCAGTGCTAAAAATAAGAATTTCAATCATAAATTTTAAAAAGGTATTTATTTTAAATAAGACTTGAAGTTGAAAAGTCAATGAATTGTCATAGCATAGTTTTAATCTGTCCTGTTATTACATCCTCCCACAGAAAGTGTTATTTTCTCCCTTCAGACTTAAAAATCCACAGAAACTGCAGCATTGCCCCCTTCAAGGCAAAGCAAAGCACTCAGATCTTTGAATTTCTCTGCACTGCCTGGAAGAAATCTGCTGGAGAAGGAAAACAAAGAAAAGTGCCAGGCAGTGGGCAGGAACTGATTCACCCTTCTCAAACATGTCTTGGTTCCCCATCTACCAGAGAGTTCTGAGGGACTCCAGAACACAGAAGTTTTAGAAGAGCTCAGCTCCCAGCCAGCCACCGCTACGAAGTCTCCCATACAGGCTACCAAAGTCAGCCCAGGACCACCTAACAGCCAGGGAAAGCAAGGCAAACTCTTTCAGACTCCAGGAGGATGAACCACCCTGTGGAGGTGTCCACTATCAAGAGAATCAAGGTCCCTTCAGCCATGAATTAGGCAGTGACCTGAGGAGCACTCCTTACAAGCCTGGGCTCTTGCTTCAGAGCTCATCTTTGCATGTGTATACAACTGTTTCCAGAGGTAGCCCTGGCCACCCTGTATAACTTGGTTGGCAGAGCATGAGATATTGAATCCCCAAATTAGATTAGAACCCAGCTATGTCCTAACAAACAAATTTGGATGCAATTTTTCTTCACAGGACAGGAACTGTTTCAGCTGAAATGCTGGTTTGGAAAAGATAGCCAAAGAAATAAGATCTTGACCCCATGCAAATCAAAATTGTATGCAGGCTGGCCAGCTGCTTACATTTTCACACCCTGATATCAACAGTTAACATTTGCAAAGTCTCTTACAAGTTATCACAACATTCTCTCTTTGCACTCTTTTGCACTCTTTGTACTGTTTTGCAGACAACACCAAACTGAGTGGTGGGGCTGACATGCCTGAGGGACGGGATGCCACCCAGAGGGACCTGGACAAGCTCAAGAAGTGGGCCCATGTAAACCTCATGAGGTTCAACAAGGCCAAGTGCAAGGTCCTGCACCCAGGTCAGGGCAACCCCTGGTATCAATACAGGCTAGGGGATGAAGGGATTGAGAACAGCCCTGCAGAGAGGGACTTGGGGGTACTGGTGGATGAAAAGCTGGATATTAGCCAGCAACGTGCACTGGCAGCACAGAAAGCCAACCATATCCTGGGCTGCATCAAAAGCAGCGTGGCCAGCGGGTCAAGGGAGGTGATTCTGCCCCTCTGCTCTGCTCTGGTGAGACCCTACCTGCAGTGCTGCATCCAGCTCTGGAGTCCTTGGTACAGGAAAGACATGAACATGTTGGAATGTGGGTCCAGAAGAGGGCCACAAAAATTGTCTGAGGGCTGGAGCACCTCTCCTATGAGGACAGGCTGAGAGCCTTGGGCTTGTTCAGCCTGGAGAAGACAAGGCTGCGGGGAGACCTTACTGCAGCCTTTCAGTACCTAAAGGGGGCTTATAAGAAAGATGGGGACAGACTATTTAGTAGGGCCTGTTGCGACAGGACAAGGGACAATGGTTTTGAACTAAACCAGGGTAGGTTTATACTATGTATGAGGAAGAAATTTTTTACGATGAGGGTGGTGAAACACTGGAATGGGTTTCCCCGAGAGGTGGTAGATGCCCCCTCCCTGGAAACATTCAAGGTCAGGTTGGACGGGGCTCTGAGCAACCTGATCGAGTTGAAGATGTCCCTGCTCACTGCAAGGGGGGTTGGGCTAGGTGGCCTCTAAAGGTCCCTTCCAACCCAAAGCATTCTATGATTCTCTACACACAGGGCATGGGCTGCTGCTTAAGATAGACCTTTGCTCTGACTGGATATGGCTGTTCCTCAGTTAGCGGTCTCTTTACCACTGTCCAAGTTCTAAAGCAAGCCATTAATGTGCCCTAAGATTTGTTAGCAGTTAATTTCACAGAAAAAAAGCTTGAGAACTTGCCATAATCGTATTCAGAAACCTGGATGTTGTCAATAATTCTGGAGGGTTTTGAAGTGACATTTGATTTTGAGTAAAACCAGTAGGACACGGAGCTTTTAGGCCCAGAAATAATAAGATGTAAGAGTAAATTTACACTCCTCTCTTCCTCTCCTCACTTGGAAGTGTCTCAAAGGACATTAATTATACCCTCCAAAGATTCACAAGCTTGGAGAGTTTGCGGGCAAGGCGTATTTTCCCAGCACCTCACTGCTATAGATTAAAGAGAAGCATGAAGAGAGGTACAAACACAGGATACTGAATCTCTGATGCTTTAAAGTTTGTAATGTATGAGGTAAACTTCTTATCCTGCCCAACACATACACTGAAAGTGCTTAAAATGGTATCATGCAGCTGTCACTGTTCCACACACACAGAGAAATTCAACATTTGCCATGACATAACATACAGTTACCATGGATATTTCCCTGTTCATGGGATACTGGGAAGAAAAAAGAAAAGAAAAAAGATCAAAAATCTCCATTATCCAACGCACAGTAACCTTGAGCAAGTGTTGAATCTGCAGTGACAGCCACCGTACTAACACGGAAATGAACTTTATTTTGCCCAGTTTCTCACAGATGAATAATCCAGGCACTGTTTAAGACTAGGACTGTTTTGCTACATGCCACACAAGGACTGTCACAGGACAATCAATACTCGAGGGATCATATCAACCCCTAATAAGCAGGGGAGAGTGAAAGCTGGTTTGAGACCAAGACCCTTCCTGACAGCAATAATTCAGAATTAGGCTTCAGTTTAGGATAAATTAACTAACAGAAGAGGTACAAAGGAGGGCTACTGGCATAAAGGAAAGGCGGGGGGGAAGGGAGGGAGGGGGCATCCAGGCTTAAGATGAGCATTGCTCCTAAAAAAAGAACCAAACATGGTGTGGCTTCTTTAGCTTACCCCCAGGGGAGCATCCTGGGGAGAAAAAAAAGATATTAAATCCAAACAAGCAATGGCCCAAACCCAAGCATGTATTAGACCAGCTGTGAATTAGCAAATATTGGAGATGACAAGAAGCTCTAAAGAGACAACAGGGGAGATGTGGAGCTCTCCAGCTGGACCAGCAGATAAAAGAAAGAGCTAACATTTCTTATGTCACAACCTGGCAAATTCACAGCTGGGCTTGTATGAAATAGCTTTCTATTATTGTAGGGGTTATGCTCTGTGTTCTGGTCAAGCAAAGATGCCTCAAGGCACACCCCATGTAAACTGAGCCAGAAACCTTCAAGCTAGTTCACTGTTCAGAGTCTACTGTTTACAAAACAATGAACCAACCAAACAAGCAAAAAAACCACCCAAACCCCCACAATAAACAAACAAACCCAAACAACTTGACCAAGTCTAACTTTCATCAAATTCACTCAGTACAGGAGAGGTTCTAGTCAACTGAAACTGCATTTTCAAATGAACAAGCAATTAATCAAAAAGGAAATAAAATGTATTCAGACTGTTTTCTGCAGGAGTGGGGCAGGGTGGGGCGGGGGAGGGAGGTAGCAGACAATAAAATAAGCCAAGTTTAACTCATTTGGCTGGAAGCAGCTGCAATAGCTTGGCAGTTTCCAATTTCTCACCTGCCTTTCCTACCAGAAGGATCCAAACTGGAGCTGTAGAGCACGTTTTGTGCCACAACCACCCAATCGCAGCTCTACCCAGAAGACAGCCAAATTCTCCGGAGAATCTTTAAAGTCTTTTGCATTTATAGTCAAATATATGCTGTCATGTATGAGCAAGTGACAGGTAGGACGTGTCAACATGTAACCCCGTCTCCCGCAACAGTTTCCCCGGGCATCACCCCTCTGCATTAACCATATGGTGTGCTGCTCTTCCCTGCCATGCTGAGATGCTCTGATCCAGCAGGGGACCTGCAGGGGACGGATACCTCCCGTGGCCTACCAGAGTGTCAAAGCAAGGCTCAGAATCGTCTTTTATTAAAGTGGAACCTTGAGATCAGAAGACGCTATTAAAACAAAATCTAAATTTAACCAAGAACAATTCTGAAAGAAGTTCTCAGTGGCACTTTTCTTCTACACCATTAAACAAAAGTAGATAAAAATGGTGTTGAATCATTGGAAAGGCTGTTGCTTTGGAAACCCAGACTGTGAACCAGTTGTACTGGTGACTTGAGGAGGAAGAGAAAGGAGGGAAGGTGTTTGCCTTTTAAAATATGTTTCTCACACTGTCTGTTCTGTAAAAGGTACAGTCTGATTGCAGTAGCAGTTCATTTGTTTGGGCATAGCAATTTTCCAAGACTGCTTTCCACTTTTGGTCAAATCAGATGATCTCCAATATGAAATACTGGTTTTTTGGACAAAGACTTCAATAGGTGATGGAATCTGCCTTTGTGATATCAAAGCTGCTAATAGCTTCAGAACCGAAACCCCCTAGCAGCATGTTTTGGACTTATTCTAAAATACACACAGCGTATCCATCCTCACAGTATCCTGCTGTAATTATTCCCAGCCTATCAGGTGAGATAGGGCAATACTGAGTGAACTGTGTCACAGAAAAATATTTGGGCTTGCCCCATCTCACAGAATGCAGCGGTAGAGGAGGAAATCATCGCTCGTCTTCCAAGATAGCTCTCTAGCACTACACCATCTTGCCTCTGCTTGGCAGTTTTCAAAACAGTGTGATATTAAAAAATAAAAGACGAGCTTTGAGGGTATCTATGCACATCTTTCACACCTAGCAGCAGCAGCTAAACATAACTTCAAATATGAATCCAAACAGTTGCCTTGACAGTGCTTGCAACAACAGAAAGCAGAATTAACCAAGCCAAAACCCTGAGACAGTAGCATGGTAGGACCAGGACCCTGTATGGAGCAGGACACCTTGTCTTCCCCAGTTTTCTCTCTAGGTTCGTCAGGATCGCCAGGGTGTACTGACGGCTATTCATGCACATCCTGCATATTCCACAAGCATAATTATTCCCATTAGACCCAGCCTGTTTCTCAAACAAAGACTTAGTAGCAAATTTCTGTAAGGAAGTTGTGCCTTACTCTTCCCTCTTTACTCTTGCAAGACATACTACTACCATATCTGTATTAGTTGATCACTATGAAGCGTTGTCATAAATTATTTAACGAACAATTGTCCAAATAAATGAGTGAGGTACTGCTTATTTGTGAATGCACATTTGCTTGCTAATTTGTAGTCTCCTACAGAAGGCTTCAAGACCATTACTGTGAGTTAGTGTAGCCCTACAATATGTTATATTGTTTTGGTTTACCATATCCGTGACAAATACAATAAAATCAGGATTTTTTTTTACGTTTCGTACTTCCAAGAAAATCCTGGGCAGATATCCAGCCACATAAGAAACACCAGAGTATTTCAAGACATAAAAACTACAGAAAAAAGAACTGTTTTGGACAGCAGCCCCTGCCATTTATAAGAGAAAAAGAATCAATTCACTGAAGCTGTGAACAGCTAGTCAAAGTAGGGGCTTCAGGAGACTAATTAGGGAAGTGCATTAAAGGTTCTAATGGTCAGAGTCACTTGGAGTAAATGAAAGATTTTCTGAGTACAAAATACGTAATATTATATTGCATTACTCAAACATCATCATGTAATCCCCAATATTAGACAAGCCTATAACCACATCCTCCAGGCGATACCATCTAGAAGTTGCCAGCTGCCGTGGAATTACCGAAAGCTCTTACACACCAGTAAAGCTGAAATGCCTCGGAGGATGTAAGAGTGTTACATTTGTGAAGACAGCAGTGTCGGTATGCCCCAACTGTTCCCTCATTTTTTGTTTATTAAGCATAACAACTTAGAGAATAAAGAGTGATGTAAATCCAGTTTTCCCATATCTCAGGAGAGTGCATCATCATTAAACGATAGTATACCTCTAGGCATAAGAAGATGTGACAGAATGCTCTCATTCTTTATTCCTGAAACTATGCTATTTCATATAGCATGATATGCGCCTAGTTAACAGCTAAAATAAATAGCATACCTGCATTTCTGGAACCAGTTCCTCGAGCAGAGGGGTCACTGCATTCCAGATACCATTCCCAAAGAACCCTGAAATATGAAAAAATACAAATAGTCCATGGAGCTAAGAAGTCAGGTTTCACTCATAGTGATGGTGGTACTTTGAAAGATATCCCTGCCCTTACTTGCGCTCCACCAAATCCACAAGACGTGGAAGAGCTTCAACAAAAGCCAGTAAGAACATCCTAGTACATCTTATAGACAGCCAAATAGTTGCAAAACCTGGGAAACAGCTGCTTTCAAAATCTCTCAGGCAGATGAGGGGTTTGAATGTGTCTCACATGCTGGATAAATGGAGAGAAAAAAAGATGCAAACCACTGAGCTAGCAAGTAAACAGAGAGTTAGCCACAGCGTCATACAGGGACTTTAACCGCCTAGCAGTCAAAAGTTAGGGAATTTAGCGCTCAGTATCATAATGCACAAACCTTCTGTCTATATTCAAGTTGATGTGTCTAAAAAACCTTGGTTTTAATGAAAAATTAAAATTCAGTTCTTCAGGTAAATCTTTAAAGAAGCTCCTGGATAATGATGTCCCATTTTAAGAAGCAACGTGGACAGATAAAGCCATGTTTGAAACATAAGTTTAATACCGAGTTCTTTGGGTTTTCCGAGGATAACTGAAGTAGCCTTTGTAATGACATTCTACCTGCTGCTGAAATACCCTTTCCCACTTCCCAGCCCGCTGGCTCTTGTCTATTTATACTTTTAAGTCTTTAGGGCAGGGACTGCTGCTGACTGGAATGATGAAGTCCTGAACTCCGCTGGGCCTGCGTGCATTCCTTTGATGCAGACCATAATAAGGTTATACAAAAGAAAAAGGCTATGTTCTTTAGCAGCTATACCAAGTTTCAATAAACAGCCCCCTATTTCTGGCAGTCAAATACACCAGAGAACAAGCAATACTGTCTTTGATCTATGCTCACCTAACACAAAAGGACTGTTTTGACAGGTAATTTCTAATCAAGAGGATAATCTGGACAGTGCATTGCAGCTAACGCTGGTGAACAACATTTTATTAAATTCATACACTGGTGAATTGTCAGCAGTTATTTTAGCCTATGTGTAGTGCAGCTTTCAGCATTATTGATCATGAAATTTTAATATAATGCTTGGAAACATTCACTGGCATTTCAAGAACACCATACGATTGATTTAGAACTCAGCTGCCCCCCAGAGACAAGTCCTTATTGTCTGGTATCCTCCTCCTCCTCTGTCTTTTCAGCTCAACTGGTTACTGCATAAAAAGTTGCTTGAAATTTAAGTTTACTCAGAATCCATAGGCCATGCTCATCTTTAAGCTGTTGCCCATTACTGAAACTCTGCATTTCTCAACAGCTTTCTATTACTCTATAGATTTATTTCACTTTTACCTCCTTTGATGCAGCTATGCTGGGCTCCCTTTTTCCCAGCTCCATACAACAGTTAAACTCAAATGGAATCAAGTTTTGTCACAAGTAAACGCACCTCATAATTAATATTCAACTTCCATTTGTTTTCAACAGATGAAATTTTTGGATAAAACCTTGCCTTCAAAGTCATTTTGGACTGCAACCCATCGTGTGAATTACATGCAGAACTTGAAGGCTGTTTTAAAAAAAACCAAATAAACAAACCAACAAAACCAAACAAAACAACAATAAAAACAAAAAATCACAAAAAATCCCCAAACAAAAAACCACCCACTGTTTTGCCCCCACCCTACCCCCCAGCCCATTCTCCATCTCTTGAATATTGCCCAACTTGGCTGACCTGAAGTTCTGCCTCAGACATTGATTTCCCCCCATCCCCAGCAACTTGATTATAGCGATTCCTTATAGTTTGCCTCCCTTCAGCTACTACATCAAACTGCAATATGGACACAGCCGGCTTGCACAGCCCTGCAGGACACACCTGGCTGCATCGAGTATCGCTTGGTGCCACGTCAACAAACATCCTGAAGTCATCCCAAAATAAATGCAAGCCTGCTCCCACGCACATGAAATAACACCTGACTCCAGATCAGGCCCTGGGGGCCAGTTTCATCCCAACAAATTTCAGACACTTAACTCATACACTTTAGGAAACCTGGAGACAGGTTGGCACATTCTCAGGGCAGCCCAGCACTGCCAGAGCTGTAGTCCTCCTTAGGAGCATCAGAGCTTCTAGATGCTAAGTATGACCATTAGTTAATAACAAGATAAACCCTTTTTGACATGGCTTAACTTAAAAAAAACCAACAACAACAAAACAAGCAAACAAACACACACCCCCAAAACACCCCCCAGCAAAACACCCCCAACAAATTCAAAGCATAGCCAGTTGCATTGTTGCTGGCATGTTTAAAGTCCAAAGTGAGAGCCTGGGCAAATTTAAGCATGAAGAAATGGCTCCTTGTTATCCCACACATCCCAAGATCTGTTAATAAACCACAGGAGGAAAAAAAGCAGCCCTCATTTTCCAGTGGGAGCTCCAGCCAGCCAGCTCCCCTGTGCTGGCTCTACCCAGCAGCAAGCCTCTCAGAGACCTCCAGTAACTTCTCTCTCCCTTTCTACTTGACCTTCACAAACATGATGATGCTCAAAGTCTTAAGCTCAGCCCCACTCCAGCCACTAGGAAGCTCCCGGTGTCACTCCCACCCTGCAAAAAAGCAGCAGCGGGTCAAGCTTCACGAGTGCAATTTTACAAAAGCACTTTTAAAACATAAGAGAAAATGCAAGGCAAACTGCAAAGGGGGAAAAGGCAAGTAGAAAAGACATACCCAGCCAAGCCCCTGCTTTCTGTGTTGCAGGGAGGCGTTTGCTGCTGGTGCAGACCCTCCTCGCAGCAGGTGATGGCGCGGAGGCCCAGGTGTGGGTGGCAGAGTGGATCGTTGCACCGACCGTAGCCACACCATGCTATGGTGGGACAAAGCCTGGGGATGGGAGGAATCCAGACACCACCTGCTAGGGGGGTACCTCGATGTCCGAGGAGGGAGAGCTCTGAAGAGGGAGCTCCTCTCCACTGGCCCCCTGAAAACTTGCTCCCGTGTGGCTGGCATAGCTGGGAAGAGTTGTATTTGCTGTATGCTTGGCTAAACCAGAAGTGGGTAAGCCCCTAGGCCAAGGAAAGCAGCTCCTGCACTTGAGGGGAGATGTCTGTACCCTGCCATGCCCCCTCTGCTGTGGAAAAGCCCTACACGATGCTCAGGCCTGGCACGTGCCCCACAAGGACCTGTCCCCCCACCCTTGCCCTGGAGGATTGGAAGGAAAAGCCAAGAGGAAAGCACAGGGTATTTTCCCAGTAGAGCAAAGCTGTACAGAGACAGCCATGATTTGCAAAACACCAAATCTCCTCATTTGTTGCCCCTCAATCTCCTTCAGAAACAATATATTATCCAGCAATGATTTCTCAACTGTGATAATTATCAGCAATGACAGGCTATTAAGGGCTTAAAACTGACTAGGAAAAGCAGTACAAATAAGATCTAAGCATAAGATAGACTACATTGAGAATTAATGGTTATTCTCCTAGCCCTATCATTACCTTGATTTCCTGCTGTCTGTGATATTGGAGATGCTCTAGTACCATGTCAACAGCTTGAGCCAAAGCAAAAATGTAGGTTCCGGGGGGCTGTACAGAGGTGGAGGAAGAGACATGAAAACGACCAAACTTCTGGCCTTGCAAAACAGAGCCAGAGCTGCTCTCAGCAATCCCTTTTGCCATAAGGATTTCCGGAACTGAAAGCACCAGCAGGGCTAAGTCCCCGTAGCCAGATCACCTTTCATCTGGTCACTCCGGCTAAGGAAACACATGCCTACAGCACCAATAGCCCCAGTCTGGGCCTCTGTGAAATCCCCTGGGTGAAATTTACATATCCATACATATCCTTCTCTCAGCATGTCACATTTTATAGGCCTTAAACATAGGCTTGGATTCCAAAAGCTCATCTTTCACTCAAAAAGTTGGAAAGCACGCTAGCAAATAAACTTGATGAAAAACAATCACTCTTGCTTCCAGTCAACAAGCCACAGAATGCAATTACTTTGTACATGAGTTTGCTATTTCCCCTACACCAAGACAGGACAAAGGGGTTGGGCTAAAATGTAGAATATACAACGAATTCCCTTCTCCTCTACCTCATCCAAGACAAGTAGCAGACTGTTCTACACAAAAGAGGAGTGGCTGATATGCTGGAAGGCTGCACTGCCATTCAGCGGGACCTGGACAGGCTGGAGAGTTGGGCGGAAAGAAACATGACGAAATTCAACAAGGGCAAGTGCCGAGTGCTGCACCTGGGGAGGTCGAACCCCATGCACCAGTACAGGCTGGGGGCTGACCTGCTGGAAAGCAGCTCTGCTGAGAGGGACCTGGGAGTCCTGGTGGACAACAAGCTCACCATGAGCCAGCAGTGTGCCCTTGTTGCCAAGAAGGCCAATGGTATCCTGGGGTGCATTAAGAGGAGTGTGGCCAGCAGGTCGAGGGAGGTTCTCCTCCCCCTCTACTCTGTCCTAGTGAGACCCCACCTAGAGTACTGTGTCCAGTTCTGGGCTCCCCAGTTCAAGAAAGATGAGGAACTCCTAGAAAGAGTCCAGAGGAGAGCAACAAGGATGATAAAGGGTCTGGAGCATCCCCCCTACGAGGAAAGGCTTGAGAGAGTTGGGCTTGTTCAGCCTGAAGAAGACTGAGAGGGGACCTCATCAACACATACAAATATCTTAAGGATGGAAGTCAAGAGGATGGAGCCAGACTCTGCAGTGGTGTCCAGCGACAGGACCAGGGGCAATAGGTACAAACTAAAACATAAGAGGTTTCAGTTGAATATGAGGAAAAACTTCTTTACTCTGAGGGTGAC
The DNA here is from genome assembly GCA_034008185.1 of Gorsachius magnificus. Taxonomy (NCBI): domain Eukaryota; kingdom Metazoa; phylum Chordata; class Aves; order Pelecaniformes; family Ardeidae; genus Gorsachius; species Gorsachius magnificus. The sequence goes on from CM067084.1 coordinate 34,172,159, forward strand.
GGAGCACTGGAACAGGCTGCCCAGGGGGGTTGTGGAGTCTCCTTCTCTGGAGATATTCAAAGCCCACCTGGACGAAGTCCTGTGTAACATGCTCTAGGTGAACCTGCTTTAGCAGGAGGGTTGGACTAGATGATCTCTGGAGGTCCCTTCCAACCCTTGCGATTCTGTGATTCTGTGAAAAGCAAGCGATCAGAGCCCCATGCACTTCAGTGGAGCCAAGTCAATGGCAGCTGAGTTATGGGGCTCAATACCAAGGTATACTGGCTGTAGGGCAGAAAGCCCACCAGGCCTCTCACCGAGGCAGAGGGACATCTGGTCCCAAAGCCCACTTCTTCCCGAACGCAGTGCAAGTGTCCGCTCCTGGGAAGACAGCCCCCTTATTGCCCTGCTGTAGTGAAGTGGGGGTTGGTCTCTTCTCCCTGTTGACGGGCAATAGGACGAGGGGAAATGGTCTGAAGTTGCACCAGGGCAGGTTTAGGTTGGACATTAGGGAAAATTTTTTCACTGAAGGGGTTGTCAAGCATTGGAATGGGCTTGCCCAGGGCCCAGGGAAGTGGTTGAGTCCCCATCCCTGGAGGTATTTAAAAGCCGGGTAGATGAGGTGCTTAGGGCCATGGTTTAGTGGTGGCATGGCAGTGCTAGGTTAACAGTTGGACGTGATGATCTTAAAGGTCTTTTCCAACCTAAACAATTCTATGCGTCTATGACCTCCCACTGGCCAAGTGACAATATCAGCCAGCTAGGAGTAGTTTTCATCCTGTCCCCAAAGTTATGCTGTTCCCCAAAATAGCATAAGATTAGAGAAGTACAATGCACAGCCTTGAAAAACAAGAAGATACAAAACTATCAGGCAGCTGGAAAGGTTGCTAGACATGTAACAAGACTTCCACAAAAGCTGCCAGCACTACCTCTGTAGACCTAGCACAGGTTGAAATATCAGCCATGATGACTGGACCTGACTCAGGGCCTGATCTTTAAATGTACGTTTGGAGCAGGAGCTCACCTCGGAGCTGCTAGGAACACTTTGCTGTCTCCCCTGCACAGAACTCCTCCAAAAGAATTAATTCTGTTGTCTTTCCACTTCCACAAACCCACATGGTCATTAAGCAAGTGGAATTGTAATTTCCAAAGATTCTCAGGTGACTAAGCTAGCATGGCTAATGACTTTTTAATATCTTTTATGCCTTCAGGAAAAGTGATATAAGTAATGTACTATTTTGTTTTCCAGTTCTATAAACCCATTTGTTTTTGTCTCTCTTCAGAGTCCCTCTGGAGTAGCTCTCCAATTGGGCTTATTTTGTATTTGTTGAAATTTATATCCATCTATTGTCCTGGTAACAGGGTTGAAAGCCAGGAAGCATAATATCTTCCTATTTCTGAGAAGTCATTTCTTTCTGGCTAACCTGGTCTCTCTGACCCAGAAGAAACTGTATCATCATTGAATTAATTTTCCTCAAAAAAAAAGAAGCCTAAAATTAAATAAGCTACAGGGAACTGTGTGTAGAATAGGAATAGGAATAACAGCAGACTGATATGTTCATTTTAGGTAACTACTACTGCTCTTTTATGGGCCAGGTAAATTATTCTATTCTTCCAGTTCCTGTGGATTGTTAAATATTAGAGGTGTTATTATAGCTGCAGCTAGAAGAATCTTATTCCGGTGCTATTTAAACATGGTTTTGTTTTTGGTTTTTTTTTTAAAGAAATGTATCTGTGCTTAGATAGAGTTACTATTAAGTATAAAACAAAACCAGCCAAATATAAACTGCAAAAGAATTACAGTCAAGTGAATTGCGGGAGGTAAATGTGTTTCATAGAAAGTAATACAAGTGCTATCATTCAGACGAGAGACTACATTAGAGGAATTAGAGACAGAATATTGTTCATTAGGATTTTATTCTGAGACTCTTATGAACATTTAAGCAGGCCTGTTCACAGCATTAAAACACCCTCCTTAGGCCAGTTCAGAAAGTAAATACAGGGACACAATTATCTAACGTGCCTTATGTTCAAGCCTATGTTGCCGGTGTCTTGCAACTTACTACTTGAAGGAATCAAGCTGGAAATTGGTATCTGACTATTTACCACCTAATTACAATGCTGAATTTGCTATACCTGGACACAGCGTGTCTTTCTTACTCCTGTGGCAGAGCAGACTCATCTCGCTCCAACACAGTGGTAAAGGAACCCCTGCCCTTCCAGGGGCGGGCAGGTGCAAGGCAGCCCAAGGCTGCACAAGCATGTGGAAGACTGCTGAATTTCTAATTTCTCATTGAAATGGCACTCTACACCAAAGCAGGACAACCAGAGAGGCTGTCTACAGGGGAATTCTGCTTTTATAAAGTTGAAAAGATGAGTTATATTCCTTTCCTTACAGTTTTTCCATCCCTCCAGGGCTTACATACTGAACCTACCTTAAGGAAGCTATAAGCGGTTTTACCTCAGCACTTAACGACCCATTTTTGTGGGGCATTTGCAATACAGTAGGGCATTTCATCCCTTCCATAGTGCCCCACAGGTAACTTCAGAGGAAAGCACTACTGGGTACATCAGCCCAGAGGCTATACAGCCCATGTGGGCAGCACCAGGACTTGCAAGCGCCCCTCTAATAGATGAGTGAGACTTTCGCTGGCAGAAACCCAGGAATAACCACTGGCACAGAGGCAAACCCCTGCGTATTGCCACAAATCGGCACCAGTGGGTCCCTCTCTGGCACAGCCACAGGAATGATCCATTAGGGTGTTGGCATTCTCCAGGCCAGGAGTTTCCCCACATAATTACCTTTAGCTAGAAAAATATGTTAGGCTCATCCTCTGTTCACCTCAAACTTTGTGCTGCAGCATACCAAATCACCCCTCCCTGTCTTTCCAAATCACCTCTCCCTGTCTTTCCAAATGACCTTCCTGTCTTTCCAAATACATGACACTTTTTTCTTTCCTGTGGAAGGGTGACTTTCCCCGGCTTAGGCACCAGCTGCTGTTCTTCCCTTCTCTCTGAGAATCCAAGACTAGCCTGGTGCTGGGACGCTCCCACTAGGCATTTCCATATTGCACATGGGTGCAGACAAAGCCAAGGTTGTGCCAGCAGAAGGAAAATAGCTCCTGTCTCAGATAGGTTTGTCAAGCAGCTTGTTCCTTTCTCTGTGCGAAAATGCGCTGACAGCCTGTCTCTCTGTCTCATCTTCAGCAGCCCAGACAGGGGTGTTGGACCGCAAGCAGCAGCTGCCTGCTGATAGCTCAGGCTTTTAGTGATGATGTGGAAGAGATGGTATTACTGATACCCCAGATAGAGTTAGTTCACACAACATCTCCTGCTCTTCAGTCCCATACCTCTTTCAAAAAATTATCTACCAGGCTGTGGACAAAAAAAAATATGTCAGAATCCAGCTGACTGCTACTTCGGCTTTCTATAAGCAGAGACAAAATAGATGACCCCTGTTTCAAAGCTCACCCTCACACAGTAAATGCTTACAGCTCTTCTACCACCTGATTTCTCAATGGTCATTCCCACAGAGACAAAATTATGGCCTTCCCCCCTTCCTACTGAGCTAGCTGATCCTCTCAAGCTGAAAATGGTCTGCTAAATGCCCTTCAAGAACCAGCCACAGTGAAGTAATCCGTCTCCTCCTGCTTGTGCTATCTGCACTTCTGCTGACCTATTGGGGCCTTAATGATGTGGCTGCAGGGGATTCGTATATGTCCTAGAGGAAAGTCCCTCCCGGCCCCCTGGTCTGTTAAGCTCCTATAAGAAAAGTAGCACATTACAGTTTGCAAGCTAATCTCTTCTCTGCCAGCTTTAGCAAGGACCAGGTCTGGTTTGCTCCACCCTTGGAAAAGCTCGGTTTGTGTAACACTGCTTGCCAGCCATCCTACCAAAATAGCTTTATATTCCACTGCAGGCTTCCAGTATGGCCAAAGCAGCATTTCCATGAATTCCCAGTCAACAGGGGTTTTGTTTTTTTTTTTTATCTTACAGTGACAAGTCAGAAAGCTTTATACCAGAGAATTTATAAAGCAGGTTAGCCTTAATTGGCCCTGTATCATTTTCTGGCCTTAACATACATTCTAAATGGGTGTAAAAGCTGTTGCATCAGCAGCTCGTCCTTACACTCCCTTTGTAAACCATCACACAAGAGACAAATTAAGGCAACGTCAGATTCACATTCCGGAAACTTGTACTTCCCATTGTAAAGTTGGAAGGCAACAGCACCCTTGATCATTGTAGAAAATAATGTCAGTGATAAGTACAATATTAAATTGTTTCACATTTAAAATATTTCACTTCAAGTGCACTGAAGATAGTTATCGGTTCCATTTGCTTCAATGAATTTTCTGAGCACGTACCCATAGTGTGATCGTGCCACAGCTCTCCTCCATTTGACTCCAGACCTTGCTTTTATGATGTGGTTGGCTCCTAAGTACACTTACCCTTAAATGTGTTATAGAAAGAAAGATTGATACAAATTAAATCACCCTGTATTAGGATACACACACACACACACCGCCCCAAACAATCCCTTATCTTCTAATCTCGTGATTCGGTGTAATTATGTAATGCTTGTTCAGTGATGAATACACTGATGGGTTGACATTAAAGCCAAGTTTGAGCTATTCTAGTCAGTAGCATAATGATCACATGTCCAGTAATAAAATTAATGCGGCCTCTTGGAGTTGTACCCTCAAACTCCCAGCGCACTCCTCACACCATCGCTGCCCCACAGAAGAAATGCCTCAAGAGAAACGAAGAGAGGCTGTAGCACTCCCCACAAAAACCATGTTTTGCTGCCGTACGCCTTTTCCACTTTCGTCTTTCAAAATACTTCCATCTGTCTCCTGCAGAGCTTGCTACAGCATCCCTGTGTGTAAATAGCATGCTCCTCTATAATTAGCTTCCTACTCTGTGACTTAATCAGTGATATTGTAAACCAGACACTGTGATAATTTGATCAGCTCAGTGGCAGTGAATCGTACCATGACTAAAAAGTCCAGGCTGGTTGTAACTATAGGAGAAGCATCTGCTTGAGGGGAAGGGTGATCTAGTCGCTAGGTTCAGAGCACATGACCACGTTTAAATCCTATAGCTAAGCCCCGTTCCTGTTCCTCACAGACAGTCCTACGCACTAGAGCGAAGAGGCATGCACGCTTTCTCTCCCTCGGTGATACCCAGTGATTCTTAGCTACTCCATGCACTGCTTATGCAAAAAGGGAGGGATTGCTACATCCACTCCAGGAAAGATCACGGTCCCATGATTAAATGCCTTCCAATAAAGTAAATTTGGGTTTCAGAGCTCCGCATGCAGGAGAGGACAAAATCCTACGTTTCTCCTAGCTGTACAAGAGGATGGGAAGGTATCAAGAGAAGCAAGTTTTTCTCTTGCCCTAAAAAAATGAAAAATTACAGCAGCACCACTAGATTTTCTGCAGCACAAACCACAAGCTGCGCCCTGCACTTGGGTCAAGGTAGGCAACGGGACACCTTTGCTGTGCATAAGCGCCACAGCCTTCAAAAGAACTCTCCTCCCAACTGGTTTTTGCTGGTGTAAAGCTGAGAATCCAGTAGATGACCAGGCAAACAGAAAGAAGCATTGTGTTTCTTTTGATTTAGAGGAGATTTGTGTTCCAGCACCCTGAAAAGCTATGTGGTTGCTCCTCACTGATCCCATCATTACTAGTTGTAGGCAGTATGTTGCAATCTCCATGTAAACTTGGATCGTTGCGATATATGAATAAATGGATTTGTTTAGTCCTCTTTCTCCCCCTACCTGGAAGACCTTTCCAAAATCTCCAGCAGGTTTCTATGTTGCATTAGGTAGCTCTATGCTTTCCAGCTTTGAGCCATCCATAGTAAGCCATCCCGAACCTACAAGTTTCCTTCTGCAGTGCCAGTTTTCTCTAGACTGCTTGGGTAAGGGTTGGCTGTGTTAGTACAGGCAGATTGCTCTCTGTGATCTGCTAATGAGTTCTCAAGCTGGATTGTGCACTTAAATAGCTGAGAGTTGCTTACATAATTTGTCTTCCCCCCCCAACTAAGTCTGGTTTCAGAAGATCACACATGACACTAGGAGCAATTTGCTCTTCCATCATCACGGTGCCATTGTTTCTCTGTTCTAACTCTGGATTTGCAGGTGCATGCTTGCATGGAGGTAGCATGAGCAAGCTTGCTTGCCTCATGCTGCTAATTACTTTACAGCACTTAGTGCCAAAGCTCTCAATCAATGCTCTTGCTCAATAGCAGAGTTCACTCTTTCCTGTATGTCACCTGGGTGTGAATTTCAGAGCATATAATATGACTGAAAAAAAAGCTGTGCATTTCTTTCCAAGGAATTTTGCTGAGCCTATTCATCAGCGAAGTACCAAGATAATTCTGGGAGTAGCAAAGGGTGAGCTGGAAAAGAGGAGATGACCATGCACTGTGTAGACAATGCATGAATGGATAAGAAGCCAAGCCATGAGGGAAAGTTGGATTTGTGTTATGTGTCTAGGAAGTCAGTGGAGAGATTCCCTGGCTGCAGTCGGGGAAGCAATATGCATAGGCAGCTGATGCGAATGACACAGTGCTGTCCCAGCACGAGGGTGAAACACCCATGAGCAGTGTTCATAGGTCACTTGGTAGGAGATGATGATGAATAAATTGCATACTTCCTCTTCAGAGGCCAAATTCTGCCTCCATGAATCCATACGATACAGCTCTGGCTTCTTGCTCTATCAACAAACTGAACTGAAAATGTATCATGGCCCTGAAGGGAGCCATTTTGTTCAAGGATTTGTCCCTTCCTCCTGGCAAAACAAACAGCGCAGGTTGGATTCCGGCTGTTGGAGTTGCTGTTGACTCAGTGTAATGGTATAAACAGGCTGCTCCCAGTGCACTGGGACTGGCGGAGGTGTTCGCAGCCTGCTTTAAAGGCCAGAAAGAACTGAATAGTGATAAATATTCTGTTTGCCAGCATATGTGTGGGTGGGTGGGGATGTATGTGTGCAAAGCCACACTTAAACCTTATTATTTACTTAAGAAATGCTGCTGCAAGGATTCAGGGCTGGACACTATTTCTCCCTGAAAAGACTCTTCTCAGGGACCCCATTCTGAGGTCTCGATGCACAACCCCCAAAACTGGCTCCCAGAGATGCTGTCAAGCAGACAGGAGCAGCAGAGAGTGGTGGAGCCTCAGTCTCACCAAGCAGAACTGCAGCAAGACACGCAGTCCCCTGTGGCGTGCAAAACAGACTAGCTAAATCAGAAGCTTTTCAAAACCCACAGTATCTCCAGGAACAGGCACCTTGCCCAGTGTGGCAGTATTTTTCTTTACCTGAGATTCACGTCCTGAAAAATCTCTCCTCATTTCTGTGCTTGTTTCGTACAAAGGTAAGATGGTAGATTCTCTCTTCGGTGCTTTGCTCCTTTGCCATGATGGGAGTGTGTTGCTGCAGAGCTCCGGAAAAGCACTGAAGCAAGTTAGAAGCGGAAGTGCCACTGCAAAATGGTGAACCTGGCACTCCTAAATCCTTTGGCAGCCACCTGGAGAACTGCCCAGCATTAATACAGATCCTAAATGCTCAAAGGACTTTGTCATTGAAAGAAGCACATCTGCACTGGGAAGTCGTGCTGGTGCATCTCCATTGTATAAAATACCAGCCAAAATGACAATGCAGCCAACCTCACTGAGGAAAAGGAAAAAAGGAAAACTCAACCTGTGCAAAGTAGTCTTTTCCTGGCCTCTTACTTTAGCAAACAAATTAGAGCCTATGCGGCATATTCTATGCATTGGGATTTCTGGAGAAGGTAAGGCTTATCCTTGTAGTAAGTCAATCACAACAGCATCACCCCACCAGTGGGCTTGCATATGGGCCAAGTCCTGTTCCAAGCAAATACTTTTACTTAAGAGATGTTATGCAGGAGCACTTAGGAGCTGCCACCAGTAGAAGGACCCAATTCTGGGTCCTTAAAAGATTCTTGAAATTTGTGCTACCTATGCTACGCCTTAAACTATTTGCCATAAAGCTGTTGCACAGCTCTGCATCTTGCAGTTTGAGATATTTGCTAGGACACATCTGACACCACCGCTAAAATACTACATGCAGCCATTTTTGCATTTCTGAAAAGATACTGGAAAGTTGGAGAGGAAGCAGAATTTTGTAGTTTTGCATCAAGAGGTTTAATTAGTGCACTTTGCTTAAATTACCAAAACAAAGATCAAAAGGTGATTTAAGAATGGAATAGATTAATGCAGATAAAGTTCTGGGTATTGAAGCTACATTTAACTAACGGAGAAAGATGTAACAAGGCAGCAACTGAGAGCAGAAGGGGAATAGATTCACATGGAAGGGGATACAACTTTCAACAGTGAAGGAGCTTAACTATGGCAATAAAATATTGGGGCAGGGGTGGAGTTGCATCATTAGATAAGTTCAGATCAAACCTGCATCTCTTTCTGAGGATATGTTTCTGTTACACAGGGATTACTGTTCCCAGTACACAAGGACTACACGTTGTTTTAAGTTCTTGTGACACAGTGGGGTGCAAAACAGAGGATCTATCAACGTATTCTGAAGTCAAAGTGTCTGCACCAAGGATCCTTGCTAGGTTCAACAACATCCCCAGATCCCATGACCTAAATCTTCCTAAAATATTTGTTTTTATTAAATCCTTAAGCATCCTGTCCTTGAGCTGACTGACAGCTCATCTCCATCGCATAGTCAACTTGAGTGCCACTTAGAGAGGGGGTTCTCACTAGAATGGAAGCTTCCAACCTGACTAAATGAAAATAACCTGACTCTAGCAAGAGGGCATGCTACAGTCACATCCCTGCAAGGTAGAAGGCTGGGTTTCAGCTGAAATGATGGCTTCATTTCTCTTGGGACAATACCTTATATCATTATTTTGCTAAAGGCATCATGTACCACAAATAAAATGTTTTTTCAATTTAGGGTTGCATGTTTTGGAGTCTGCCTGCCTCAGGTTCCTTCAGCATACACTAGCCTGAATGATGGGAGTCCACTGATGAGGCAAGTCCCATGGCAAGCCCTTACCCCGAAACTGGGCTCCTCATCTGGCAGGTCACTCTTCATAATCACATAACTCGGTAGTGCCACATCTGCTGCACGGCAGGGGATCTGTTTTCTCGAAGTGCACAAAGATAGTTAATTTTGGCAGGTAGCCATTGTTCTTCTCTGTCTAAATTCCAGTGTGTCATGGCTGCAGTGTGAGATGAACACAAACAACAGATTCATGAGCTGTTCAGCAGCTATTGCACCACATTATGAATTCACCATCTTCATTTAAGCAATACATTCACATGCAGTGTGGGATGCAAGTGCTTTATGTATCACACCACATTTTTGTCACATACGACTTGGTCTAATCCAGTATCAGCAAAAAACCCCCATCACACTATTTTCCCCTGTATCATAGAATCATAGATTGTTTTGGGTTGGAAGGGACCTCTAGAGGTCATCTAGTCCAACTCCCATGTGTTTGGATATTAAATTTGGACAAATGGGAGGGGTTCCCTAAAGATGATCTCTAAATGATTGCAGCAGAAAGCATAATTAGGTTCATCTTTTGGAATAGCATGAAATCATCTGCTTGTACTTAAGAGTTCAGCAAGGCTTAAATACTTTGCTGAATAAAGATTGATGGATAAGTCAGATCTGCAACGAATCTGACTTTTGGATTGCTACACCCTTGGCACATCAGCACCCTGCTCCCAATCTGTAAGCATTACTAGCTGTATTCAAGTGCTAGATGTTTTTTCCACTGTCTGTATGGAACCGTGCAAGGGAGGGAGGATAAGTCCTGCTGGCTGATTTTAGTGTAATAGGAGCTATCGAGTAGAGTTTCACCACAAATTGAAATGCTTGAAGGGAGTTTGGCATCCAAGCATTCAAAAAAATTCTCCTGCAGGCTGATTTGCAGCCACTTCCAAATAAAGAACAGTATAGGACAAATACTTGCACATCAGTCCAATTAATGGTATATGCAGATGTGACTGAAGTTTGACTCTGTATTAGATATGTCAAGCAAGAGCTTAACAGCCATTCCACAGCCAAGCCAATTTAAAGATATTATCCTTCTTCAGCGCTGCCTGCTACAGAAAATGTAGCAAATGTGTTCTATTTTATTTTTTCCCTAAAGGCTTGCAACAAATAAACCAAGATAAACCTTATCCTATGATCATAGGAAAATTCAGTTTGGAAGGGACCTCAAGAGACCATTTACTGCTCATATGATTCCCCTGTAACTAAGATTTCACTGTAGTAATAAACAAAGATATGTGGTCCACTTGTGTGAGCAAACCTGGGTCAAATCTTGGTTTTACTATGATCTAGTAGAGCAGCCTCGAATTGGGTACCCAGAGACTGCTGCTTCGGGATTCAATACTGCTGCTGTGCAGCTTTGTGCAACCCTATCTTCTTCTTATCCCTTTTGTTGCTTAATTGCACCGGGAGGTCTTGGAGGAAGAGGCTCTTTGTTCCAGGATATCTGCATTGTGTGTAGCTCTGATTTCAGTCAGGGTCTGTAGATGAAACCATAATAAAACTTAGCTTGATAGCAAAGTGATAGCAGCATTACACGGAGTCTGCAGCAGACACCTGAACTGAAACCCAATTCCCTGAAGCTTAGTGTCCGCTTAATCAATAATGTCATCTCCTGTGGAATTTGCCTATTTCAATCAATAAAATACCAAGATTTCCACAACAGTTCACTCATTCTTACTCATTACTCAGTTTTCTTTTTATAAGACTCATAGCAGGTGTCTGAGGTCACTGAATTATTTAAAGATCCTGGTTATTATTTTTTCTAGTTCTTCATTTTTTTTGGCTTCATTGCAAAGTTGAAAGGCATCAATTTAAGTCTCTGCAGTGAACCACTCCAAATTATTTCTTTGAAGCGCCATCTCATAATGGGACTCATCTTACTGTTGAATTTTTTTAACTGCAGCAGGTTAATGACTTACTGAGTTATTTAGCAAAAACCTTACTGATTTGACAGGGCAGCGAGCTCTCCAGCTAATGCTCATGCTGTCTTTTCTACCTCCCAGTCTGTCATCAGAATATTTAAAGCTGTAAGACAGATCCAGAGCCTGTGAATTGCTGTCTTCTGACACCTTAGGCCAGATATTCACCTGCTTTATATCATGATAGGCCCCTTCAGACGTGCAGAAGATATCTCCACTCAGAGAATAGCTTTTAGTGGAGTCAGATTAGGCGTTTTACAAAAAGAGTTTTTTTATTATGCTAATGACCAGCATGCCTCATTCTAGGGAGAGTGTGGGTTACTTAGGCCAGAGAAAAAATGGATGTGAGATTAAATGACAATTATTGTGCCTTCTGGCCTCAGTTAATTTAAAAAAAAAAAAAAAGTCCTGGTACATACGATTTCACTTCGAGATTTAAAAAAGTATGGTTTAGTGTGCAGACACAAGACAGGTCTCTCAAATGGAAAGAAGGAACTTTAGACTAATACATTGTGATATAATTTAGTAACTTAAATTGCTACATATTTTTCCACTTATTCTAAGTAGTAGTACTCAGGAGAGGTGGAGGGGAAGAGGCAGCTAAAAACAATAATTGTGCTATTACTTCTAAAGAAACTGCGTTGTTCCCGATGCACTTAGATGTTCAATTTGAAAAAAAAGTTGCTTCAGTTGCCAGTGAGAAGAACTACAGGACCAAGTTGTCATGGTCTGTTAATATACCATATATTTCTGCTAACCATCTGGCTGCTTTCAGTGCTTTTGCACTCAGGGAGAATGTCATTTACAATCAGTTTCAACAAATACCATATGCATTAAGTTGGGAATACAAATGATATTTCAGTATTACACATTTTAGAAGAGTTTCAAGTTCACCAGACCCTTCAAGTTTTTGGGTTTGGTTTTTTTTTTTTTTTTTTTGGGGGGGGGGGGGGGGGGGGAAGGGGGTGTTTTGTTGGTTGGTTTTTGAGGTGCTGGCTTTTTTTTTTTTTAAATACTGTCTGCAGCCCAGCAGCCTGGAGGGTCCAGTTGGTAACCCTGCAAGCACATGCTCAGCTGCTTAGGGCTAGACATGCAGAGAGACTGAGGAGCTCCTTCTGGAGCCCCGTGGGACTTGTGAGACCAGCTCACAGGCATCAACTCCAGAGCCCAGGCCACAGCCTGGGACTGAGAGCCTATTTCCTACTCAGAGCATAGACAAGGGTAAGGATGTAAAAAAAATTATAATCCATCAACACCAGGGCTTCTATCTAACCTTACATTCAGTAACTAGTTTGCACTTACTGAAGATTTAGTGTAAAAACACAGGACCCCTTAATAATTAAATCCTCAAGGTTCCTTCCACAAGTATTCAGATACCCAGGCATGAAGGGAAGTTCTTAATAGCTATGCAGAATTTTAAGAGACAAGTATTGAAGTTTTGGTAAGCATTGTTTTAGTGGTTTTATCTTTCAGTTAGCAAAGTAGAGGTTTATTTTTTTTCTACAAAAACATCTCTGAAAAAAAAAATCAGTAGAATTTCATTAATCTTTTCACATGTTTGAAAGTTCAGATAGTAAATATTTTAACAGTGCTTCTAATTAGTTAACATAGTCGTCTAGTCTTGCAAGTAGAACGTATGGAAAATTTCTACTGAAGTTGAATGTTAACAGATGGGACTTTACAAGCAGTCAGCATTTATCTAATCCTCCTTCTATTTAACTAAACTGGAGTTTTACCACTTGCTTCACAAAGAACAGGTTTGGGCCAATTTTTAAATTCCTTTGCTATTAAGTACATAATAACTACCAGATTTGGACGGAGTTGCAGTCTCATTTTTAAGACAGCATGATAAGCATTTATATTTTTAAATACCAATTACACTCACTCCATTCTAACATTTTATAACAGACACATTAAGCAGGACTGAATTGCTATTCAAGCCACTAAAAGATCTTATTATAAGATCTTTTGAGCCCCAGCTCAACAGCAAGGTGGATGACATTGAAGGAATACACAGAATGAGTTTAGAAGCACTTCAAAAAATCTGACTGCCCATCATTTAGATTACAAATGCAGATTCCTCTGTGGAAGTACGCTAACTTTACAAGTGTAATAGCAAAATATTATCAGTCTGACTTCAGGTATGTTAGCAACTCCATTCCTTCCACGTTTGGAGCCTTATACATTGCAAAATGTGCCTTAGCAACTGAAAAGACGTTTTCTGACAAGACATACAAATCACTTCCACGATCAAGAGACCTTGTGCATGAAAGCTCACATAACCTAATATTCCTCAGCATTCAGAAGAAGATGTATACTAATTTGTACTAACTAGGGAATTGATTCTCCTGCCCTGCTCATGAGCAATGTACTTGGCAAGTTACAAACAGCACATTATCTGTGGATTTAATTTTTCATGGAGGTCTGTAATCAGCACTCCCCTTACAGTGCTGTTATTCCAATGGAAAGCACTCCAAGCATGGTTAGGCATTTTGTCTCCAGATAGCACTATGGGAGGGGTATGGCTGTTACTGCACCTGCAATGCCCTCAGCAGATTAACTATTAGCTGCATCTCACATGTGCTACCAAGCAGAAATATTAACTCATTACAAAAAATAAGGGAGTCTGAAAGAGCTACGCATTTGTTCTACCAGTATGTTAGAGCATGCTGTGCCCTGGACAGGGCTGGCTGGACTCGTTGCAATTCTTTTCAGTGAAAGATGTAAGATGTCAGAAGTGATTTTTATAGAATAGCCTCTATAGAGACCTGTTCTGGAGTAGTTAGCACCAGCCTGAAAGAATTCGTCTCTGGATGTTAACATGGCATAAACAGTTGGGTTTCAAATTTTCAGAGATTCAGCAAAGCCTGGTCACCAGAGTCTTCTTCAAGACCCCTCTAGAAGAGTGTTCGTTCTAGCGCTTCTTTCAAAACCAAGGTCCCTTTTCCCATGACTTGTGGCTGCTGCCAGAGAAGGTCTTAACCAGAAATGAGCTTTGTGACTGCTTTAGCTTGCTCCTCAGCCTCCTGGGGACACATGGCCAGCACCCCACAAAACTGATGTTCAAGCTTCCAACAACTGTTCAATGCTTTGGATAGCAAGAGAAATGTACAGTTGTAGTTCAGACAAGCCTACCTCTGAGCATGTCTCCCTCCATACTCACAGATCTGAGGCATTATTTGGGTCAGGCCTTTCAAGAGTCCAGGACTCTTCACCCTATGTAACTTCTGCTCCTTGTGGAGAAATCCAAATATTTCTCTCCCCTCTGTAAGCCACTTTCACTCTCCCTAATTTGGGTACATTAGGATGTGGGGGGTTTTTGTCAGCCTCTGAGAACGCAGACACTATCTGACCTTTTTTATGCTGTTGACTGCCATTGTCAAATGCAAACCAGCAATCTCATCATGGGTTTCCTCTTCACCTCTCCACACTAAGCCCCAAAGAACTCTTGCTGAGGAATGCCTTTTGGCCTTGACATGCATTTCTTCCTTATGTTGCCATGTGGATCCATCCATCCTCCTAAACATGTCTATTAACCAACAGGCAGCTGTTACAAGAACATCCCTGGCCTACATACATACAAATTTGTGATCTGTAGATAGGATTCAAGGATGGACAGCATTGCCTGGAAGTCTTGGCAACTGCCACCAGCTTCCTTTGTACAATTCCTCAGGGTAGCACCTTATTTCATAGCACTGCCATTAGCACAGCATCTTATTGCACAAAACAAGCCATTTTTGGTTGCTTATCCATACCACCTAGTGGCTAAAATGATTGATTCTTCCTTTTCTAGCTAATTCAGTGTTCACCAAAACAGAAGTAAGTATTAATTTAGTGAAAGCACACTACTAATTAAGCTCTTCTGGTAAATAAACATCATACACTGAAACATGGGGAACATGGAAATTACAACTAACACACAACCCATATCACCCATATTACTTATCAGCAACACTGTTTCCAGAGAGTATTCTTGGCTTTCAGACACCTCAGAGTCAGATTTTGCTGACTAGATGAACACCAACCAAGAAAACACCACTGCACTGCCACAGGTTAGCTGATACAGAGCAGGACTGCTGATGAGCACTGTTGCTCTAAGTATTTCACAGTGTTGGGTCTACACTGGAGCTTTTAACAGGCTGCTACCAGCATTATGTCTGAGCCACCCAGTAAATGTAAGTTCAGAACTCTTTACAACCACATCTTAACTCCCATAACTTAATTACAACCCTGGATTGTGGGTCATATGGCACCACTAGCATTCAGCTTTTCTTTATGGCCCTGAAAAAGACAGAAACATCTTTTACTTAATAGTGAAGTGCCTAAAAGACATATCCATGCTTTTTTGGCCTCTTCCGTTTAGAGCAATTTTGTGGGAGGATTTGGTGGTCTGAATCATGAACTATAATACCAGTGATTTCATCAAATGGCAGGTGCTGAGCTAGAACCATCGGCACTTTCCATTCCGAGTAAATTAAAAATAGTGAGGCTAGTATGGAGCAGCTACCACAGCTTGTGGCTTCAGAAAGAGAAGATTATCTTCTGTCTTTGAATGTTGAAGTCTGAACTGAATGCAGTTTCTAAAGTCTTGGCTGTATTATATAGTTTTTTTAACATAAAAATGTGATTCTCAAATAGGTGTTCATACAAAACCCCAACAAAACTCCAGAGAACTAATAAATACAAATTTAAGAAAATATGCCAAAGCGTTGTTCGTTGTAAGAATTTCAGCTATACAAAAATGTTATCTTTAAGAGAGCTACATAGAGGATAACTCTAAACCAGCTCCTCTGAGATTTGTTGTTCACATTCTGAACAAGACTAGGGGCCCATGTGACAAAGAAAAATGCTAGATGCAGAACTGATAAAACACTTTCCTCATTACTAATCTGCAGAGCTCTACCATAAGATGCCAGTGGAAGATACTGTAGAAGCATTCAAAATAGCAGCATTTGTTTCAATGTACAGAACATTATCGGCGTTACGGAAAAAGATTGAGTAAATGAAGTTACTTTAGGAGTTAAATCAACAGCTATTTAGACATGGAAGGAAACTTTCTTTACAGACAACTTGTTTGCAGGATGCTTACATCTTCCCCTGAAGTATCCAGTGCTGACTACTACTGCAGATAGCAAAGACTTAACTGGGATGTGGATTTGATCCAGTCCAAAGCTGAACACTCCTGAAGTCAATGCAGCTATCACATTCAACAAAATTGTCAGACTTCATTAAATACTTTGTTTGTAAAACGAAATCCAAGAATCTGTCTTTAGTCATTTAGAAGAAACTGACTGAGGTTTGCTTTTTAAAAACCCACCTTTGAGTGCATCTATGTTTGCCCTTGATTTACTGCTACACATACAGAGCACTCAGGATCAGAGATCTTCTTTCTTTTTGCCCTCCTCCACAAAAGCAGAAAGTAGTAACTCACCTGGTCACATACTGGAAACATGTTGAGACAGCTTTAAAATCCTTCTGTGTAAAAGAAGTTGCCTGAAAAATCAGGTGCCAGGCCAGGTGGCAATCCCGTAATTGCTGGGAGCTGGCTACAGGAAAAGGAATGGCACGGCCCAGCCTACGCACTTAGAGCTGTGACAATGCTTTGCATTTTGATTTACAGCTCTCCTGAAATGCCCATCCAACAATTTGGACGAGGGGATCTAGTGCACCCTCAGTAAGTTGGCAAATGACACTAAATTGGACAGAAGCATTAATCTGCTTGAACGTAGGAAGGCTCTACAGAGGGACCTGGGCAGGCTGGATCAATGGGCTGTGGCCAATTGTTTGAGGTTCAACAAGGCCAAGTGCTGGGTCCTGCACTTGGGTCACAACAACCCCATGCAATGCTACAGGCTTGGGGAAGAGTGGCTGGAAAGCTGCCCAGCAAAAAATGACCTGAGGGTACTTGTTAACTGCCGCCTGAATATGAGCCAGCAGTGTGCCCAGGTGGCCAAGAAGGCCAACAGTATCCTGGCTCGTATCAGGAATAGTGTGGCCAACAGGAGTAGGGAAGTGATCGTGCCCCCATACTCAGCCCTGGTGAGGCCACACCTTGAATACTGTAGTGAGGGGGCCAAAACTGAGCACAAGAAGGACACTGAGGCACTGGAATGTGTCCAAAGAAAGAAAACAAAGCTGCTGAAGGGTCTGGAGCACAAGTCTGATGAGGAGCAGCTGAGGGAACTGAGGTTGTTTATCTTGGAGAAGAGGAGGCTGAGGGGAGACCTTATCACTCTCTATAATTACCTGAAAGGAGGGTGTAGTGAGATGGGTGTTGGTTTCTTCTCCCAAGAAACAAGCCATACAAGAGGAAATGGCCTCAAGTTGCACCAGGAGAGGTTTTGATTGAATATTAGGAAAGATTTCTTTACTGAAAGAGTGGTCAAACATTGTAATGGGCTGCCCAGAGAGGTGGTGGAGTCACCATCCCTGGAAGTGTTCAAAAAAAGTGTAGACATGGCACTTTGGGACATGGTGGTGTTGGGATTACTGTTGAACTTGATGATCTTGGAGGTCTTTTCTAACCTTAATGATTCTATGAAAACATAAAGGTGTATGCTCACTCTTCCACAGTTTAAAAGCATACTGTAAATGCATTGAGTTTTGAAGAAAAGTCTCTACCCTAACTCAAGAGCCAAAGTGCTTGGCAAAGCAGGGACCATACAGTTTCCATGGGTACAGGTGAAGCGAAGGGTTTCCCCAAGCACTCACTTTTCATTTAGCTGATGCTCAAGATGACATCAGGAATCCGCCCAAGCTTTGAGTGAGAAGCAAACACCAGTCTTGAGCAACTGCTTGAAAATACAATACACTTGAAATCCAGACAACTTCAATTCAGGCTGGTTCCAGCTGCAAAAGCCCTGGCAGGGAGACCCAGCTGGAGCTGAGCCTCAAGCATTTTGGCAGGGGATGCTGGACACATTAAACAGGGCAGACATGTAAGGCATGCAAGCAGGTGGCTCTGGCCTTAAGCCAGTGACAAAGACCCAGGCAAAACTGAAGGGGATGGGATGGGGGGCATGCAATGACACATCAGGTGCAAACCCTGCCTTCTCTTGGGGTACCGCGCAGGCATTTGTGGCCCTCATGAGACTCCCCATAGGACCATAGTTACAATCTTAAAAGAGCAAAGTCCAATTACTCCTTGTTCCCAGGGCAGCACCAGTGCACCTGACCTAATCTGCTGCTCATCTCCTAATCCACCTCTCCTCAAGCAATGAAAGGAATTAAGAGCCACCCTTGAAAATGAGCCAGTTGTAAAAAAGCCAAACCATTTTGTCCAACTGATTTGTATTCGCGAATCAGAAGCTTCTCCTCCCACCACACTTCAACCTCTAAAATAAAAAGTTACGATGTGAGGTCTCTTCTTTCAGCTGCCAAATAGAGGCTCAAAATACCAAGCTGAATGACAGACAGAAAATTCCTCTTGAAGGAGGAACTACTACAATTTAGTTATTTGTGCTATACTTTATTCACTTTCAGACCTATTAAGACCCCTCATCTTTCACCCCATTCCAATGCTTCTGCTTTGCTAAATGTCTGGGACTGAAAAGCAAATCAAGAAGTCAGAAACAGAAGACAGATTCAGGCCCTTGTGAACAAAATGGGCAGTTTAAGCAACAGCTTGCATTTGCCATTTGTTTTTGTGCACTGCAGGCTTTTTCCCCCGATCCTGGGTAAAAGATTGGACTGTGAGAACCCAGCTCACACCATTTTGCCTGTCCCTTTGGGAAGGACTTGGGCGGGGGCTGGCCTCTGGACGATGCCTTTTCACAGGAGGTGTTCACCCCACAACGCTGCCCACTATCTGGGAGATGTTCTTGTCCCTGCTGTCTCACACCAGATGCTCACAATGAACACGCCAAGCTTTTCCCCTCAGTCCCCCTGTGTCACCCCTAAAAGTGAGTTGCCTCCTTTGCCCTCCCTTGCTAGTTTGTCAGAAAAGCAGCCTTCAGCTTCTGTAGCCTTTAGAAAACAAAAACTTCGCAGATCCCCAGTTCAGTGCCTTGAACAGTTTCAGTAAGCAAAGACAAAACCCCTAAGGGGGGGGGGGGGTTCCTTTCAAAAAATAAAAATTCCTCTCCCTAGTTTAAACAGTGGAAAGACATCTCTCACCAGTGTCTGCTAATGAGTAAACAAAACTAGGGGAAAAAAACAGGGGAAAGTAAAAAGGACCTTCTATAGGATTTTATGGCCAAACCTCTAGCTTGCTAGCGTCATCTTCCCCACTCTTTACAAGATCATCCTGGCTCAAACTAACCAGTTTGAAAATCTAATTTGGATTCTTAAAAGCAACTCTAATTTATCATGTTCCTTTCTAAGGTCAAATCTGTTCTGTATTCTTTTTTTCAAAGTTTTCCAGCATGGTAAGTACTGTAGCTGCATAATAAAAGGAAACACAATTCTTACTTTATGGAAAACTTCCTTGAAAAAGAAAATAACTTTGCACTGCTGTAGCTGTTATGAATTTCAGCTTTTATAATGCACATTGGTATGCTCATTGGTTTTCACAAGAGGCTTGTACTCCTTGCAACTGCCAGACATTGTTTTTTATATATACACACACTTATACATATATATGCAATGCTCAGAAAAGATAAATCAATTCAAAAGATGCTGAAGTGCAGCAAACTTGGGAATTGTATCTTCTTAATACCAGTGCTTTGCTAAAACTTATCCTTAAGTAGAACAGTAGTTGATGGACTTTGCAGCACCATAGGATAGCTCAGGCATCTTAATTGCTAGATATCAGTATTAGTTTCAAGTATGGCTGCTACACTGATAAATGACAAACGGGAAAGCCCAGAAAATACACCAGAAGTAATGGAAGATGAGTTTAATGCATTTGGCTATACATAGGAAGCACAAACTTCAAATTACAGATCTAGTTCTCTTCTCTAAGGATGATCTAAGCTCACAAGGGACGCAGAATTCCCTGCAGACATAGAACTTTTTTTTTGCCCCTCACTACAAGTAAGATGTTGCATTGCTGGAACATGTCCTGAGGAGAGCAACCAAGCTGGTGAGGGGTCTGGAACACAAGTCATACGAGGAGCGGCTGAGGGAACTGAGGTTGTTTAGTCTGGAGAAAAGGAGGCTGAGGGGAGACCTGATCGCCCTCTACAACTACCTGAAAGGAGGCTGTAGTGAGGTGGGGGTCGGCCTCTTCTCCCTGGTAACAGATAATAGGACGAGGGGGAATGGCTTGAAGCTGCTCCAGGGCAGGTTTAGGCTAGACATTAGGAAAAACTTCTTCACCGAGAGGGTTGTCAGGCTCTGGAATGGGCTGCCCAGGGAGGTGGTGGAGTCCTCATCCCTGGAGGTATTTAGAAGACGGATAGATGAGGTGCTTAAGGACATGGTTTAGTGGTGGGATGACAGTGCTAGGTTAACAGTTGGACTCGATGATCTTAAAGGTCTTTTCCAACCGAGGTGATTCTATGATTCTATGATTCTAACTTATATGCTGTGGAGCAGCATCACTTCTCAGATTTTGGCTGCAATTTTCAGAAAAGCCTGAGTGAGTCAGTTCTAAATACCACTGAAATTAGATACATACAGATAACTTAATTTCCTTGAATAAGCAGTTGTGCAGAGCTACTAATAATTCAGGTCACTAAGTCAGTGTTGCTAAAACCTTGATACCATATTGCTCCACAGTAGAATAAACACCTGGTTTCATTGGGGAGTTATTTCTGTTCTTTTCACAGGTCCATTTTTAAAACTTTTGACATAACATGGGGCTCTCAGAACCATGAATCTAGCCTTACAAGGACTCAAAAAGGGGAAAAATAAGATAAATTTCTTTAGAGTAGTTCACTGTAGCAGCACTGCAGGATGTTGCAGGAATAAAGGCAGTGATTTGGTTCAATGGGACGTGACAGTAGTTGCTTCCCAATAGCAGAGGCAGTCTACTGCTATTTCTAAGTATATGGGATATTATTACACTCATCTCCATACCAGGACCCCACATTGCCCACCCAAGGTTTTAGACTACAGCTATTTTGAAATACAATGAGGTTTGACCTTGGTGACTGGATCTAAGCAGCACAGCAAGACGTTTCTTAGGCAAGTAGTTTCTCTTTTCAAATAGCTTTTATCTTGTGGTATTTAAAGCTGTTTTCAATGTCAGACTGAATCCTGAGGGAGGCAGGCTAGCAGGGAAAATAAAAGCAAGGTGTTTAAAAACATACAACTCACAGCACAATGCAGCTCACAGCCTAAAATTGGTCTCAGCTGTATTGAGCATAGCACCAGCAGTGCCAGAGCTGGGTGCATGACAAACACTCATTTCAGAATGGGCATAAACATGTGTTTGTAGGCATGATCCTTGGCACCTAGCTTAAGAAATAGGATGTGACCATCTAGTTCCAACATTCATACACCTGTATGCTGAGTTTCAGTCAAATACCTGACCACCAAGTCCCAGTTTGATGGACTAACTACTGATCTGGAAACTTCCATTTCTAGAGGCTTTGGGAAATCTTTTATTCTCCAAGATGTTGGGTGACTACAGGGCAGGCAAGCAAAGAGGCTTTGTGTCTAAGGCACAATAATTTTGCTTTCAGTGGTGCCCCATGGCAAACTCAGTCCAGAGGTAAATAGATGAAGCACAACTAATGAAGCCTTGCACCAGTTTTTATACTAGCTCTCAGGCTTTTAAATTCAGAAAGCCTTTGTGGTTATGCTTTTTCCTACCTTATTTTAAAAGTTGGGAGCACTTCAAAATTCTTCAGCAATGAAATGTGGTGCTCAAGGAAAAGAAATCCAGCTGCAATTCTCACTCAACTGCATGTAAGGGACACAATGAAAGCCCTCCAGGCACAGTACCCACACTACGTCCCAGAACTCCACTGTCAAAATTCAGGCTAGCTCACACTGACAGGTTTCCCTGTTGGCAAACAAAATGCCAAGGAAAGGGGAATGGTTTCCTAGCCAACAGTGTTCACTAAACCAATGTTTACCTGGAGTCTTTTCTGACTCTCTAGAACAGTGCCATACTCCAATCCAAAAGCAGTCAAGCTCTATTCTCCAAGATTTTCCCCAGCTTATTCATTATACCCAAGGCAACAGACTCTAACAAGATGGAAAGAGTCCAGCCTCCCCAAAACACACACTGCCCCAAGAGGAACTACCAGAGAAGCCTTCAGTTAGGAAACCATTTCTGTTAGTGCTTACATTGCTCCTTGCTCAGGGGAGTAGGTACACGGGTATTCATGTGCTTTCTTGAACAGGGATGGTTTCTCTCGACCAGGAGTCTCATCCTGCTTCTTCCTCCAGCAGTGCCTTTGGTTTTTGTCTTTTCCTAGTTTTGACTAGGAAAAGTTTTGACTTTGATCTATTGATTGCCCAAACAGGCAGCTTCTCCACACTGGATGAAAACAGGATCTCCCACAACAGGGCTCCAACCTCACTGCAAAAAAATGCATATGACAGAAATGACCGAAATGTGGAGTAACGCATTAAGACCATTTTGGAGATGACATTGTTGAACAAGAGATTGTCATCCCCTCCCCCTGATATTGAGACTGATGATTTATCTAACCAAATTATGAATCACCAATATCTTTTCGTTGTACCAGTGTGTAATTATTCCTCAGTCAAAGCAGTTCCCTGCATCTGTTCATGGACATTTGGACACATTTTGACACTTCTGAAGGCAAATAGACACCAAGAGATGACATAAGCCTCTCCAATAACATGCTGCTTTCCACAATAGTCATGACAAGGGAATTATAGGCTGTTATTCTGGTTTTGTTGGCTGGAATGTTTATAACTACTTCTTATTTGTTTAAAAAACAATAATCCTTCATTTTAAAGATTCACAGAGCAAATAAGATTACTTGTTTTTCTGAAAAGAAAATTGCCCTGCAGACGTAGATGGTCATGCAACCAGTCTGGGGTGACAGCTGGTATTTAAAAGGAAAATTAATTCTTCTCTGTCTGTCAAAGCAGGAACCTCATCTTCCAAAGGAAGTGTGAGATTGCTTAAGACCCGGCATATCGTGAAGTCACTGACAAGAAGAAGAAATGAGTGAGGTGAAGCTAGAAATCATCTTTCCTCATGAAAGCTGCAGCTCGCTTGCAAGCCCTGCTCCCACATGCCTCTGGGGGTCCTCTATAGGGTAGCAGAGGAGTAACACTCAGGTAACAGTGGTGACAGTCCAACAAATCCTAGGGATACTGTGTCTAACTGTACAATAAAGGCTCACACTCAGCTCCTGCTCACACTCACCCTGGAGTGTACTCTTACAGTCTGCTTTTAACCCAAGATATATCTGCAAAGATGAGAGAGCGGGGCTGTTCAGAGCCATGATTGCTCCTCACTGTGCTGTGCCACCGGTAACTTATTTCACTCCAGAGCACAGCTTATCCTCCACCACATCCCCCAGCCTGCTGTTGGGGGGCTGCTCAGTGAATGGTCCCTGTTGGGTGCCTAGGAAAACCAAAACCACCGTGTGCGCTGTGCTGCACATCCCATGTTCTGCTCCACTGCCTTTCCCGTCCAGCAAGGACAACCTCATACACAGCCCCTGCACAGCATAGCAGCAGCACCCAGGTGAAGGGAGGCTAAAGGGTTAACAAAAGGATCTTTGTGAAGCCAACTGTAGATCCATCTTAAATTGCTAGCATTGTGTTTTAGATTAACTTACTAATCATATGAAGTGAACAATAGATAAGAAACTAACACTGTAGGGAATGTGGAAGAGGAGAGATTAGTAGGAGATGGCCCATCTTTGTTACAGGCCTTGGAAGGCACCTAGGAGAACAAAGCGTCTGGCACTTTGTCCATATGAGGATAACCAAGGATGGGGAGCCAGTTGGTACCGGCTGTGTTGTTCTGACAGTGGAATAAGGGGAGTAGAAGCTGGGGTTCACCAAAAGGACAAGGTGAAGAAGAGGAGTGGATGAAGTAAACGACCCCTGAAGACCACCGACTCAAATCACTGAGCATGTGCAGTTGGGAGGGACTTATGGAAATGACCTCTTGAAACTAATTTTAATACGAAGCGGGGACAGGTTATGCCTATGTATAGGCGTATTGGGAAACTTCATGTATATGCAACACTTTGCTACATATAAACAGGACAAGCTGCCGTGTTGCGGCGTGCCCAACTTTGGCGGGACTACCCCCTGTGCTGCCCAGAGCTGAATAAACATACCTACTTTACAATCTTACAGATTGTGGAGTCTGTTTTCCACACATCACAGGGATACATCCCTAGCAGCATCTGGGGAGGGCCTTCATGCTGTATGTACCAAAAAAGATACTCTAAATAGAATTTTCTAAGTTCTTGGCCCGTGTGTATTTGTGATACTATGCTCAGGTTCTCTGTTTGAGGAGTATTTAGATCACTGAGGCAAAGCAAAGAAAAATAGTAACATAGACATTATTTATATGGGGGGCTTTTTTCAGAAAGAATTCAAAGCAGAATTATTCTAAAAGATGTGTTGGGACAGCCTTTAGCTGAAGTACATTGATTTTGTTCCATGCATTTCCAGGCAGAAACTCCTGTATTTCAAGAGCTGCCCAAATATGTATATGATCATCTCAAAATCATCAGCCTTTATATTTCTGTTGTACAGATAAACCTCCACTACTGTAGTACCTCATGTTGTTTCCATCCTCCCACAGCCCCACAACATAGGAAAGCACTACCAACCAAATTAGAGATGAACGTGAGGTCCAGAGAGAAACAGGGCAAGCCCTTAAGACCAGTCTGCAGCCAGTTTGGCAGATGTCACGCAAGAAGCAACCCAGCAGAGCTGGGCACCAAGCATTAGACACACATATACTGAGGTATGTGTACTAACACTAGCTTACACCAGCCTTCCCCTTCAAGTAAAATATCAGTTTAGTCTTCAGGCTGTATGCTTTGCCATAGTGGGATTTTCACCAGGAAAGGAGACTATAAGCATATGTACAGACATATAGGATGCATACAGGTAACAACACCCGATTTCAAAAACACAATAGACAGCACATAGCTTTAACTTGCCAAAGGCCTGCCATAGACCACGCCGCATGCTCCTGCCAAACTGATGATCTGGATGCAAATCATGGGCTCTGACTGCAGATGTTAGGAGTGCACCATTCCTAACAGATGCATAATCTGATTAAATATGAAATGCAATGATATTGTCAAAACCCATTAATCACTCTTTCAAGACACATTAATGTAGGCTTTACTGACAGCTGTGATGATTATCCTGTCTCTGCAGGTACTGTTGCTCATCAAAGTTACCCATTGGGTCTCAAAGAAGAAAAGATACTCAGTATGCTGAATATACTTAAGTGCACTGTACAGATATTTCTATCATAAAAAGTGTGTGTATTACTTGTGTTCCTGCAGCCTTCTCTAGGTTATCATCTGATTTCTATGTAACTCTCCACTGTGCCTTGTGCAAAGATATTGATAACTTGTCAAAAATACAGAATTCAGCAACAAACTGCAAGTATGGCAGGTCCATGTATTAAAATACAGCTCCATACATACAGCTCCTTAGGGGATATTCTACAATCTCCCTGAATAACTGGGGGAAACCTACAGGCGCCTGAAGCAGAAGGAAGATTGGGCCGAGCACCTTGCACCTGCAGAGTGCATTGCACAGAAAGGACTCCCCATGATTAGGGCCTAAATAACAGGCAGAGTTTCAGAAATAAACACTTGCATCCAAACCCCATGTTTAGGTAACCAAGCCTTGATTTTCAAGGCTTTTCAAGTATCTGTTGACCTCCATGACAAATGCTGGTGCCCGGATTCTATCAATAATTAACCAGTACAAAACCCGAGTTTAGTTCTTAACACTTCAAAGCACTTGTTTTGTCTTCCTGTGCTTCAGTCTGCCAATGCTCATCAAGAAGGAAGAGCTTTCCATAGTTTCTATAGGTCCTATCTTGTTCCCCCTCCACACTATGCTCTTCAGAACCACCCCTTTGCCTCTGTGCATACAGCTGCAATTCTTGTACAGAAATACTAGGATAGCAACTTAGGTGCATCAAGGTTTAGTAAACACCACCTGCTTGCATCCCTTCCCTGCTGCACCAGCATTTTGGGATTGACCCTGCTGCCTCTGCTAGCAAGGCAGGATGCTCTAAGCTTCTGCTCTTCAGGCCTGGGACCAATAGAAGAGGAGCATAACATGTAGAGGACTTCATAGGGCTGCTATGTCAACCAAGATGGCCTCTCCTTTAACAGTGGCATCCAAGTATTTGGCTTCTTGGCCTAGGAATTAAGTCTTCATGCACTCCCTTATTTTATCTCAGTGGGTCCAAAGGACACAAGCTGTGAATCAATCTTACATCCGTGCAAGTTTCCTTTATTCTAGCCTCCTATGCCCTTAATGCATCTACCACGATAAATCAGCCGTTGCCAAAGTTATCTGCTCATTTATGCACAACTGGAATTTATTTCTACATCTGATTTTAGCATTTTCTCAGCTTTATTTCATTTATTTGATTCCAGCCTTGTTATATGGCTTCCTAGACCTTTGAATTAGTTATTTTGGCTTCAGTGCAAGAGAAACAGCAGCTCCCAGGGCCATTAGACATTAGGAAGACCAACAGGAGATAGCCTTTAGTAACAGCTGAGGGAACAGATCCAACTGGTTGGCACAGTAGGGATATGCCCATTTACTGTTCAAGAGTTTGGCCATGACCAGCTACCAAGGAAGAGCAATGACTCGCTTACAGAAATGACCAACTGTGGTGTTGGGAAAAGGGTAATAAAGGCCAGTGCACGTTCACAAAGCAAAAAAGGTTTTGGCAAATTTAACAGTAACAAAGTCTAGTGGCTACCAGTAAGTTACCATACCAGACTTCCCCCAAGAAGATAATGCCAAATGAAAAAGCACAGAAGGATAAAACCAGGATGTATTAGGTCACTGCAAGGACTAATGTCCCATGACAGACAGTGGCCATACATGGATATCTGCAAACATAAGGGGTTAAAACTGGAGAGCAAAGTTGTTACTTCCCAGTGCACCAAAATGTTGTTTCCCATTCTGTGCCAGAGGCAAGGCTCTGTTTAGTAGCCTGCAATGCCTTTTTATTCCATTAATTTGTCCAGTCACACCTTGAGCCCATATAAGCTTTCAGCATGATGTACTTGCCAGAGGAGATTGCACAACAGCTTAACTACATGTTGCATGACAGATTACCTCCTTTAACTCATCCTGCACACCTACTAGCCACCTACTAGGTTACCACAGTGCCTTGTAGCTCTTGTGCTATAAGAGGCAACATCCTACCCCCCTACCCCTATACCCCTATACCCCTATACCCCTGTACTTTTCTTCTTCCTCCCACCGCAGCCATCCTGTTGATCTAGGCTTCTATTCTGCAATTTACAGGATCAAATAGAGGATAAATTAGAAGCCTGACAGCTTCAGAGGGGACCAAGATTGGCACAGCAGCCCATCATGTATTGTTGATCAGAGGAATACAGTTTAAATTGAAAGTCTTCAAAGCAAAGATTTTTACTATGTATTCACACAGTACTTGTCTCAGTGGGGCCTTGCCCTATCTAGGACTCATGGGTGTTATCCAAACAAATAATTAATAAATAGCTCAAATAGGTAAAACAGTGCTAGACAGGCATTTAAGGAGAACAAACACTTGTAGTTGCAGGCTTTCAAGTATGCTAAAACAAGCATTAAGATGGTGATCAGTGAAGGAAAGGAAACAAGCATATTTTGTAAAGTGCCATGGCTTTTGGCATTGAGAGATGTCTCAGGCCAGCAAAACCAGAGTAGTACCTGCATATAAATATATATGCACATAATTTGCATACATGTATATCAGCATATAGCAGCATATGAAGACAGTAGATTTTTGTACCATGCAGGCTGGAAAAAATTGTTATAAGGAAACAGTCTTTCTGCACTGCCTCTTAATGCAAGACCATGAAGGCTTGAGGGAGGCAACGCTATGCAGCAGTGTCAGAAGCAGGCTGGAGAGGCTTCTTGTAGGTAGACACTGATGCATTGACAAGTTGATGGGGACCAACAACAGCCCTATTAGCCCTATGGATTTATGAGAGGATCACTAGAGTGAAAACTAACAAACCTTGCTGTACAAAAGCCTAGCGATATTCACTTTATACTGAACTCATTGTTATTTGAGCTTCTGTTTGCCTACATGATCAGAAGCAGCATTCTGGACTGTGGTTCAAAATCACTATAGAAACTGTTACCTGACAGTAACCTGTTACACTACAGCCTGAGGAATTCCTAACACCACCTTGTTGGTAAACACCTCTAATGGTGTTCCACAAGAGCAGACTGAAATCCATGTAACAGAGCAAATAGAAGCATAATAAAGTCACTGAATATGAAAAAAAATTGAAACAGAAACATAGCATGTTAGAAAAATGGATTTTTTTTTTTCCTTAGAATGGATCATTATGTCCATTGGGGAATATTGACAGAAATCTACCCTTCTAGGCTACAATCTGAGCCATGGCCATGCTTCATGGGAACTGTTCTTGTAGAAGTTTTTCTTTTTTTTTAAAATTATCCCTTCCCCTTCCGACATCCTTGCCAGCCATCTCTCTCCCACTAGGTTTGCTGCAACATCCCCTATATGCTCTTTTACTAGTGGTGCAGAGGGAGCAGTTTCTACACCTAATGCTATGTTTAATGCAGAGCATCCCACATCACTGGACAAGGAAGCTCTTCATCTCCCCAGCAAAGTGTAATGGGCTCTACAGCCTAGATTTCTGATCAGAAATACATTTCAGGAATAATTTTTTAAAAGTAAAGTCAGTAGAAAAACCAAAGTTAATGCAATAGCAAAAGACAATCAGTCTTCAGCAGAAAGCAGAACCTTGCAATCAGTACAAGTGCATTCTAAAAGCTGAAATACCTCAAAGGAACAAGTCAGTGGGTAGTCTCTAAAATGAGTATTACTTAACAACATTAACTGGCTGGAGATTTAAGCAGTGGTATCAACATCTTATGGCAAAGTAGTAATGGTACAAATCTTTGTAGACGGAGTTGACCAACAGTGCTTACTGTTTTCACAGGTACCCAGGGAAGCCATCCTATTTGAAACTCAGGTCTTCCTGCTTCTTCAGCGCCAGGGAGGATTTCTGCTCCCTGTAGCATTCGGATGGTGCTGCCTCCCTTTGCGTGAAGTAATCCCTGTTGTAATTTTAGTGTTGCTCTGGAGCAGCGTTGGCAGCTCACAGTATTGCTCAAGGCATAACTCAACTCTAGGCTTCCTCAAAGGTGTTCACTGAAAGTCCCCCTTTCAGTGAATGGCTGTCCCAGAATCAGAGGGCTAGTGCAGAAGATGTCTGCTTTTAGCTATCCACCCAGAAAGCCCAAGAATACTGGGAAGAGAAGGACATTTATTCCACATTGAATTACTGGAAAAAAATTTCAGGATAGGACATATTTTTGACCTATGTGGCAACAATCTGAAACAAGCCTAAGGAATCACACTGTAGTCAGGTCCTCATCCTAAAAATGCTTAAGCCCCATTCTTATTTACACTGAGACTATCTTTTAGCACTGCTGAAGTATGAGGCAACTGCTCTCCCCATGAGAGGACCCCAGAGTGACCTACTGTCACATGGGGAGTCGTGCTTGTGTTTTCAAACACATTCATGTCTTTTAATGAAAACATGAATTTCTTATTACACCAACATGAAAAAGATAAGCTTCCCCGCCAGTTGTCACTTACCTAGAGCTATTGCCACCAGTCTGCCCCCAGCTCCCTTTTGCTCCTGTTAGCTGATTGTTGCTCCTGAACTGGGCTGCAGAGAGAGTTTGGTCTCTATTGCTTGAGGAGTTACTAGCTCTTAGCAAACATGCAGGGCTGGTTAGGCTGGTTAGCTCCCCCCTGCCCCTCCAGAGGAGAGGGAAGGAACTGCAGACTGAAGTGCAACCCCTGGAGACAGCAGGATTGAAAACCAAGACTGATTCGCGGCGCACTGCCCAAGCCTGTAATGCTCAGAAGTGTGAGGACTTCTCATCATGACTCCACAAGTTTGGCTTTCTGCCTTCAGAGTTTCAACTTATTTCTACCACCACCAGCTGCAAAATACCTCACCTTGGAGGCCTGGAAGCACCACCCTCTTGGCCAGAGGAATGCCTGATGGGGACACTGAAAGTCAGGTTTAGACTTGCACAGAGCCCGCTTGGATTAATGTAGCCAAACCAACCACTACACATATCCCAATACAAGATGCTGGAGAGTATACTGGAGATCATTTTCCCAACATGGGGAGGAAAAACAATTGCTATTTTTGGTTAGTAGAGACAAAGCACCGATTTGCGTGTGCACATACTGTTTCATACCAGGGAACTGTTTAAGGTTATTAAAAGAAACAAATATCACATTTTAGTGAGCAATTAGCAGCGCTGATGCCTGTCACCCTGCAGGGGCCTGATGAGATACCCTTTTCAGTGCATTGCTATTTAACAGCATGCTTTACTTTTTCTAGAAATGGAAAAGCAGTTGCCTGGAGTCGGTTTTGTACAGGCCCATAGATAACCTAGTCTAAGCCCCTCAGCAGTCACCTGGCTCTTACACACAGCTACAGCAACGAGCACTTAACACAGGGATATTTTCTCTGGAGCTTTTGCAGGAATTGCATACATCAGACAGACAAGGCTGCTACTTCATCTGCAGCAGTATTTTAAGGGATGGAATGAGAATATCCTAGTTAGACACTAATACTTATTTGTTGAGAGTATTTCTTGACTACTTTAACTTGTACAATACTTGCCAAGTATTTCCAGTTGTTGAACATACAAATATTCATACTTTGCATTTAAAGTCACTGGCGCAACTCAAGACTGCTTATGGTCAGTATAACTTATATGCCTGGCCAAAAAACAGGGTGAGAGAACTTAGTAGCTGCAGGCTGGAATCCTCCCAAACAAGTGTTTGCAGAAGCTCACAGTAATGTCTGTTACTTCTAAGCAGACGATGACATCCTGAAAAGCACTGCACATGAAATTTTGATAAGAAACCTTGACCATAGGTGGAACTGAGAATATTGAGTTGACTACACATGGAGAATTGCTTAGATAATAAATTTCAGTACCATGCTGCATTTCATATAGAAACAATCTAAATCTAAGCAATTATCTGCCATTTGTTGCAATCTGTAAAGTTAGTATGGAAATTTGGAGCTTTCCAATCTCCATCCCAAGCCGAAAGTCAGTAAGAATTATTGCAATGGTAAAAGATCAGCACTGTTTCAGACTTTGAATCATGCTCTAACAATACTATTTATTTGCATAGTTATTCAAAGGGATTTTCAATGATGGTTGAATATCAAGGAACCCTCAAACACATGTATTTTCCCCCTCCCTATCTTCACCTTTCTAAGAGCACAAAACCCTTCTACTGCAAGAGGTAGGGACACAAACCTATGATATTTGAATACTGACTTTGTCCTCCATCAGGCCACTGTAGTCTTGTAAAGGACTAGTAGAAGAAACATCTATGCGTGAGCCCTCTTGCCTTGCTGATCACCAGAAACATTACTTTATTACAAAAAGAGGCATAACCCTAGCACGGCTCAGGATAATGGCACTGTGAATAGCACCGCTGGAGAGTGAGACAAAGTGGACAATGAGCTTGCCAGCCTTTTCTCGAGCGTCCTTAACAGCCCAGATGTCTGAAGATGATCATGGTAAAGAGAATATAGTGATATATATATATATATATATATAGTGATAACACCATCTTCCACTCTTCCCTGTCATGGAAGAGTCATTTCATTATGCTAGCAGCTTCTGAGTCATTCTCCAAGAGTGGTTTCTCCCTGTGGAAGATTTTTGTCTTTTTCCCATATCAGACATTTAATGTACTTACACAACCAGTTCCAAGAACTGGCATGTAACCATAATTCTTTCACATGCAGAAGTACCCAAGCTTCCGGTGTCTTTTGCAAAAAAAGAAAGAAAAAAAAGAAAACACCTAAAGTTCTACCTGTGAATTGTAACACTTGGTACTCTGGGCAGGGACCACCTCCTCATGGTACAACAGCCAGCACCCAGTTGAGCGATGGCTCAAGAACTCACTCACTACTTTGGAGGTGACTCACCCAGTTACCAGGTGACTCATTCCAGGAGGGCAGAGTGTTGTAACTCCCTCATGGACCTCAAACTCTGAAACAAACCTTCAGCAGCTACATCCAGCCTGAACATAGCTCACAAGCTTAAAAAAATGCACCAACTTCAATTTTCGTTCACCCTCCTGGAAGCTCACCAGTCACTACTCAAACACCAAGGGTCAAGGAATCCAAGGCATATACCAGTTAGCTTAATCTTTTCTTATAGAGACAAAACCAGAAATCTCATGAATGTGAGAACTTTTATGCACTTGGTAACATTTATCATGCCCTAGCACAGGAGGAAGGGCTGGCAAAGGAGCAGGAAGCAATATTACAGTTAACAGATTTGTTCTGGCTTGCACCTCAGCAAAAAGCCTCTTCCACAGCAGGAGGCTGCTGAAAACTCCAGCAAGTTCAAGACAGAGCAGTGAGAACAAGGTGATATTTTCTTCCCACCCAGAGAAATACTGACAGGATCAAAGTATCCTGCAAATCCCTGCATCTCAGGGGGGAGAACAAGAAAATCCAGAAATAGTTGACGCTAACCTGCTTATGCAGTAAATCCCACTGGAAACATTTTTCTGACCATTTTAAACAAAAACCTGCTCTGGGATCAATTTGCAGCAAGCTCAAGAGGAGGAAAGGTGCTGCCGTAGTCACCTGGGTGCAGAACAGCACAGAGCTGCTATTTCTCCATTGTGCCTTACTGACCCACATATGGGATCCCACATTGACTGTCCGTCAAATCCCAGGATTTAGGCTAACTTTTATGAAAGCATTTTACTGGCTGGATTTGAACATACTTAAAACGTTTTGTGGAATCTGTGTAAACCATACTGATGCACAGCATGAGAAAATGAATCTATTATTCACCCCATATCAAGACAAATGCAAGTAAGGTCTATAATAGGAGCTATCTTTCAAATATCAAATTCAACACATAACTGCCACAGAAAAACAAATATCCTACGCACCATAATCCCCCTTCCCCCATGTGTGATAGTTAAAATCTGCTTAAAAGCAGGGCAGGAGTTGGAGCAAAATCTGTGCCAAGTGTTGGCATTGGCAGAGTACAGTTCCTGGAACAACATTGCATAAGCAGGAGAATTACTCATAGGAGATAACATGGTCTGAATTTTTATTTTTCTGGAATTTGCTGAAATGCACAGCTTGGAGCAGAGAAGCCAGTCTGTCGATGTGTGTGACAATAGTTGGGAACGTTGTCTGTATTTCAGAGACAATATGCTGTCCCTTTCAATAGCATCAGCTCTGTATCTCCATGTAATCACTCTAGTTTAAAATTAGAACAGGAGCCTGTGGCCAGGGAGTTTTAACACTTCTGCAGCACTTAAACAGTCAACATTTGGGGGAAAAATGATCAGGTGATCCATAGTGCATGCACTTTACTAGCTGTCAGGAGGTTAATGGTGTGCCTCAAGCACAAGGCTAAATTAGGATGTGAACACCTTAATCTACAGTTGCAAATGCTGACAGCAATGGCACTTCATCAACTATTTTTGCAGTCTTATTTGCTGCATATCTCCCTGATTTCTCAAGCCTGTGCCACCAACCCTCCCTCATCTCCACATAAATTAGCTAAATGACCTCTTGTAGCCTGCTTGAAATGAAAGTTGTCATCTGAAGGAGAAAATAGCTGTTCTAAGTGTTTGCAGGGAATGGAGAGGGTGTTGAGGATTGCAAGTTTTCCTGCAATACAAAACCTTCAAAAAAAATCATGTGTCAGAAGTTAGTCTTATCTGATATTCAGAGCCAAGAAATTAATAACCTTCCCTCAAAAAAGCAGATCCCTTTATATCTGCATTTAACATTTTTAGGTCTGTAGTGCATTAACCACCTATGGATCTTGTTTAAGAATGAACATTGCTGTAGCAGAGCTGGAATTTACCTGTATTTGTCACATGTGCCTTATAACACAGATTATTCTGTGCCATACTGCTAAAGAAAACTGACGGATAGAGGCATTTGAGTGGCCACCATAGATGCACTGATACTGTGCTCTTAAAAGCTTTGCTGCAGGAATGCATTAAACAAAGCTGAACGGTAGAGACAGCTTCAACCTTACACCGGCACTGTTTGCAGGGGAAAGATACTGAAATCAGAAAACAGAAATTAAAATATTGGCCACAAGTAGAATAATAGCAATTCTCCAATTTTCTACATGTACCCCTGAGAAGATTAAAGGACAGCAACAGAAACTAGTCACAGTGAATTGACCTGGGAGTGAATTATTTCCTCCAGGACAACTGCCTCTGAAGACATACTTAGCACAACAGATAGGGGGAAGTTTTAGCTAAAACAGGAAAGTTCCTGATTACCTTATCGAAGGTCCCATGGCCCATCAGGCAGGGAGGAAAGGGGGATAGTCCCTCCCTCCACCTGCTCTTACACAGCTCAAGATGCCAGTGGCCTCCTCCACTGCCAGGGCACAGGACCAGCTCATGTTTAGCTCCCCAAGGGTCGGGACACTGGGGTCTTTCTGACAGAGTTGTTCCCTGGGTGATCGGGCACAGCCCATATCATTGCCAGGGACTCCTCCTCCACCAGGCAGGACTTACCATTTATCCTTGATGAATTACACCACGGTCCCTGTCAGCCCATTCCAGCCCCTCTGCACAGCAGCCCTGCCCTCCAACTAGAGGTCATCTGCAAACTTAGCACCACTGTGCTCCATCCCCTCTTCCAGGCAATGGATAGAGGAGCTCAGCAGCACACATGCCTGTACAGACTGCATGGTACTCCACTTGTCACCAGCTTCCAGGTAGATTATAAGGCACGAACAACAATTCATCTCAGATTTAAGAGATCAAAAGCAGTGTTGAAGGGGCAACACTAGCCTTCAAGTCTGGTAGATAAACCATTTGGAAACTTTAAAGAAAACATCACTTCTCCCACATCTCTTCACAACTGAGAAGGTACGAAAGTGCTGCCGAGAACCCTGTTACTCATTGCAGGAGTAAGCTGCCATTTCACCTTCACTCATGGGGCCAAAGCTCCGTAAAAGTCTTTTTGGTGATCTTACTAACACCATTACTAAGTGTCTGTACATGTAGGAAGGTAAAAAGGAAGGAAAAGAAACAAAAGGGAAAGTAGTCCATTCATCCAACTATGCTTCTATCCCCACAGTTAAGACACTCATCATCCACATACCTAAACTGTGACCATGTTATCAGGAAGTCTCATAATAACACTATCCCAACTGTGGTGGAAACTCAGAAGAGAAAATTTAAAGATGCATCAGCTAATAGATCTTTCAAGAGGGCAGAAAGGCATCTCCAGGCGATAGCATGATGTGGAGATATTATCTCCAGAGAAACATCCTTATGAAGAAAAGAATAATGGAGGAAGGTTGGAGAATACATGTCCTCTATTTCAGGGCAAGCTATTTCATTATACCCCAGGCTCTGGGAGCTAAATAAGCCATTGAAGCTAAGATCTGAGCCTTTAAAGAGTGCATGATAGAGTTGAGACAGAAGAGCAAGAACGCAGTTTATTAATTTATAAGAAAGCCTAATGAGAAGGCTAGGACAACAGGATATTTGCACATCCTCTGCCCAATATTAAAGGACACTTCAAGCACACACCCTGCATCACCTGAACAGATGTCCCAGCTGCTTCACCTCTGCCTCTGCTACTCACTTGGTCAGTTCACTTACAGGCAAGATTATTGCACACCTTCTTGCAGCAGCTGAAACACTCATCTGAGAAACATCATGGGTGCCTCTCCATGTTAGATGCATAAGCAGGAAAATGACTGCTAGAAGGTAATACAATCTGAATTAAAAATGACCACACACACGCCCTGACCCCCCCAATTCCTCAATAACTCTACCGAATATTTGGAAGTCTAGCAAATTGCAAAAACTAATTGCTGCAGGAGGTTGCAGCTTTGCCTCCCTACTTATTTCTGCTTCCTCAGGAGTAAGGGAGGCTACAGAGCAGGCTGCATGGACACTGGGTTTCTCTCCAGACAAGAGATGGATGTCTTCTCTGGAGACATATAAAGGGGCACGATTGCCCTGAAAATCCAAGGTCCAGGGAGAGGACACCCTACACACTGCAAAGCCATACGAGTTGTCCAAGCGGATCCCAAAGCCTGTTCTTCCTCTTTGGCAGAGACTTCTGCAGCCATTACACAAAGATAAATACACAGTTTCAAAATTGCCACAGAGAAATAAATCCTGAAGAAAGGGACTGCAGCATTTTTAAGGGTGGAGAATTTTGTGCTGTATAACACATAATATAGCCATTCACATTTTTTTTTTATATATTGTGGATTGCCCCTGTAATCCTCTTATGCAGTTTTATGCAAACTGTGTTAAGCTTCATTCCTAGCTGAGTGATAGAACCAGAGACAATGAAGAAAGGAAAATACATGTGTACTCAGGGCCACCTTTGTTCAGAAAGGCCATTAAGACAAGGTTGTTAAGCAAGTACTTACAATTATGCCTGAAGTTTCCCTTCAAATAATGCTTTTCTAGATTGGAATGGAGTAAAACAAGAAACAGTATTCTTGTCCTGAGATCCTAAGTGTAGCGTGGCCCAGCAAAGATTAAACTCTCCTGCAAAGGAAAAATTTCTAGCGTAAGTTTAGAGTACTTCCTCCAAAAATAATTCAGTGCTAAGTTGCTTTTTTTTTTTTTTTTTTTTTTTTTAAACACACTTGCCACGGGGCTATTGCTAGCACCTTTTGCACTGAGATCTTCTGACTCAAAGCAAATCAGCTCAGGCAGCCCTGACCTCAGCCTTCACTTATTTTCAGCAAATGTTCATGAGTCAGTGTTCCAAGATCCCACGGGGGCTTCCAAAGGGACTGGCTCTGCACAGCCACCAGTTCTGTCTTCCAATTTCAGCCCACACCTCAGAGGGACCCATGTCTTAGACGAATACAGACAGTGAATCCCATGGCTTCATCACTGCCCCAGAGCCTGGTCAGGTGCCTCAAGACTCACCACAAACTCACAAGTTTCCCACAGATGCAACAAAAGGGTGAGGTTTCAGAGAGGTGAAATATTCAAGTCAGCCTAAGCAGCAAGGAGTGTTATATCCAGTATTTCCCAGTGTAATGGTGAGGAGCTTATTTACATTAGTTATTCAGAGTGCAAACCACAGGCAAACATCCCACAGCAGGTTTGCTGAGCGTTTAGCTGCAGGAGAAATTCTCATCTCTTTGGTGATTGTAGACCAGCAAGCAGATGATGTAAAAAGATAACTTTCATTATTACAACAGAATGTTTTTTCATAGCAGTTGTTACCCCATTTGGAAAATACTGCTTGATATCCTGTAATCCCTCTGCATCTGTCATTTCAGTTTATTAGTTCCCCGAGTATATTCAAAGCTGTAAATGGAGAAACTGAGCTGTCCGGATTTCAAATTGAAGATGGAAGCCAACTGACAAAATACCATGTAGCTGTTTCAGTTTAATAATCCCACGTGGACACATGATGCATCTACTATTCCTTCAGAAGCTTATTTCCCAAACTCAGTTATGCAGATGGTAAAATCTATTCTTTGAGGGTCAGGATTAAAGCCAATGGAAAGTACCATGTAATTCATTGAGGAAAAATAGCTATTACCGCTACCTGGAAGGTAATATCTATTTCCAATAGAAAACATCCTACATTTTATGACAGCTAACATTTTCCAAAACCTTCCTAAGCACCTAAACTTTAAAAATAATCTAATTTCAGACACTGCACAGAAGCAGCAAACAAGTACAGTTCAATATAACCACAAATGCTTTCCAGACTATGTAATCCAAACAAGCAGATGCTCCACATGAAGAGCATTATCTCCCCTTCGAATCCCAAGTGCCCCAGTACCCAAAGCAGGACTCAGACGCCCAGTCTGCCAAGACCCAAAAGTCAATGAAGAACTTCTGCACGTGCCAAAGCTTCCCCAGCACAAGAAACCAAACACCTTCCCTGCCCAGACTTCACAAGGACTCGGCATAGGCGGAGCGATGCCTACATCCTGTGAAAGATCCTGGCCTCCTCACTATAGCCAGAGAAGTGGACATATTGCCCAAGGCTTGCTGATGTGAGAGATAAATCAAGCAATGCCATTGATCTAACAGCTGCACTGGAAAAAAAAAAAAAAAATGCAGGCACCTCTATGGCATCTTTATAGCGTGCCAAACAGAGCATATGTAAAAATTGGCTAATGGTCTAAAACCAGAAAAATATTATCCCAGTGTGTCTTAGAATAAGTTCATAATATTTATTACTTTGGAAATTATTAATTCATACAGCTGGTGCACTTTACTTTTACTGGGAAGAAGCAGCATTTAATTTAACCCTAACATTAAAATATACTTGCTAAAGTAGCAGTAGTGCATGGTTGAAGACAAATGAATTTAAACATGAGGATGACCCTATAAAACATCAGAATCACCCTTCCAAAGCAAAAAATACTTTAAGGACATTTAGGTCTTTAAAAACAAAGTTATTTAGTGACTTAAAACATCTTGGTCACAATAAAATGCAATTCTCTGGCTCAGCTGCATTTGCACTATTTATATACCTGCAAAACAGGCACAGGCCAAACAAAGTTCCACTTTTTGGTATTCCCCTCATATACAGAACGGGCTAACGCTCTGTTTTACCTGGAGGCATTTGCAGTCTTAATAAGGGGCATAGTGAGCTAAAAGAAGTATGACCTGCTCATGGAAGCAAACTGTGATTATCAAAGGGAAAGCCACAGGGCATTCATCGTTAAAAACTGAATTAACAAGGCATTCTGCATTTCCTCCATAGAATTTTCTTTGAGGGATGCTCTGGATTCAGGAGCTCAGGAAATACATTGAAGCGTAGTGGCAAACCTTCCAAAGCACATCCAGACCCACATGTTGGCACGGTGCCACACCAAGGCAGGCACGTAGCACTTGCCAGCAAGGAACAGAACACCATAAGATGAGGCTTTGAAGTCTTCCTCAAAATCTGGACCTTGGCCAATCTGTCCAGGTAAACTGAACACTGCTTTGAGCAGCAGGCCAGGGAGATCCTCCATACAGGCTACCGTCAGGCATACTTGCCTCCTACTCTGTCCCAGGGAGCCCAGTTTGGGCAACAGGCCAGTACTTTGTCAGGTCTCAGCAGGGAGAGGCAGAAGCTTAGTGTGAGTTTTCCCTTACGTTACAGCATTCATCTGAACACTCATTTCCACTAGCAGGGCTAGTTTAGAGTCTGCCAGCTTTTTTGCTGATTCTTTGTACAATCCGCCTTTTTCCCCCCAAAGTGAACACAATCCACACAGACCTTTTTGACCAGAAGGTATTGTGGTTTTAATCTAAATTCTCTGTAGAGGGACACATGCTATCAATATCTTTGAGCAACTCCCTACCGCAGTCAGCAGGGAATTCTGCTTGGAAAAAAATCAATGGCACAACCAAGCCTATGGTTGTTGGGACTGTTTTATATATTGTGTTATAGCTTTAAAATGAATCCTGGCATTGATCCTTAGAAAAATTAATGAAAAATTAAATGAAAAGGAGAAAAAGATGACAAAATACTTGCTGCAGTCAAAAGGCTGGTAAGGGCAAAGACAGTAACATATTGTGCTGGTAGAATATTAGATGTAGAATCTTGATAATGTCATAAAATAACTTTGCTGTAAGCCCAGCAGGTATTAGTGGGGTCTGTCTGCATCATTTGACTATTTATTGTAGAAGCAGCCAAAAAAGCAGAGTAGGGCTACCACGATCAGAAGCAAACGACTACAAAAACCTGGCCAGAGGGAGGACGTTCAACAGCATGCAAAAGCCTTCAAGCACGTCTTTACCACTAAAAGGAAAGGGACTAACTAGCTCTCTTAAATCTTTTAAGCACTTGGACAACTTTACCTACTAGGTGCAAAAAACCTAGCGGAGTGCAGAAGCTTTGCCAACCAGCCCCACTAACTACAAAAAAGATCCATTTTTTTACTAGCTAAGAAGCCACCCCCACCTCTCCAAGCTTTAATGGAGTTGTGATTAATTGCACCAAAGTGGATCTGGCCCAGTCCTTTCAATGCAACACTATTGATTTACTCCTGCAGCACAAGTAGCCCACCAGATTTTGACATTGAAATATGATCTCCTTTAATGACACCCTCTCTTAGTAATATCTTCCTGCTTTCTCTGTTATTCATTCTGGGATTTAGATTTAATTTGGGTGCTGTTATGTTGCATATATTTTTATTGTGCTCTGTTTACAAAATGATTCTTGCAATTAATTACAGTAATGAGATTATGGCTAAAAGACTCACAGAATGCTGATTAGATAATGATTGGTTGTTGTTTGTAGTATTTTATTGAATGCACACTACAGGTCGGTCTCTCCCCTTTCCTTTTTTGGTCTTTCTTGCCTGAGTTCTAATAGGTAATTGAATAAATGATTAGTGGGAAAGTAGATTACATGAATCATATTTAACCCCTCAGCACTTAGACAGGAATCCAGAGCAATATAATGTGAGGAATATAAGAAATCAATTTCTTTGGTATTTTCATTGTAGTAATTACAGTCTGAAAATAGTTTTAAATCAGACATTAGTTCAAAATTGTCAGATAGGCTGGACCTGACATAAGGAGCCTCCCTGCAGGAGCAAGTGATGTTAGATTTGTTGCCTGCCAGTGAGGACAGGACTGAGCATCCTGCCAAGGGGCTGGACAGGACACCCCTGTATGTCGGGGGTGCCCTCAGCAGAGCTTGACCATGCAATCTAGTGTGGCCAAGTCTAGAGTCAAATGGCTGACCATGGAAAAAAATTTCCTTTCAGGGCCTGGGAAGGAAACAAGAGATCAGGTCACCCTTCCCCTGCTTTCAGTAGCTCCTGTGAAACCCTTCAGCCAAACCAAAGCCCCATCTCTCTTCAGGGTGAAGCCATACCACAGAAAACAGCTACCACCATGAGCTGGATGGCCAACTGGTGCAGTTAAATTCCAGACTGACCAAGAGCCACACATAAAAATACCATTAAATCAATCTGGCTTGCTTTCAAAAGACTAGGAAGAGGCATAAAGCCACAAAGGTGAGCACTTTGTGTGTTCATGTTACGATACAGTCTGATTAAGTGAGCTCCCGTTGACTTCAACCTCGGCACTTCTGAAAGTCAGACCCCCAGATCTCCAGTACACATATAGAAAGTGAGAAACCTGTATTCAGGCCAGTGAGGCAAAGGTCCTTCCAGCTGCCTTCCCTTGACCAAGGCCCAGGGAAAGTCCATTCTGTATCTTAAGACAAGTAGAGACCCCATGGCAAAAAAAAAGACAGTATTTAGATAATTGATCAAACTTCATATGCAAAAATGGGCCAAACAGAAGTTCCTGGGCAGCCTTAACTACTGACTTCTTAGAAGAGCAGAGCACTCTTCTGCAGTTATTTGGCTTGTTGCTTTCCTCAAGTCAGACAGCTCTTTTTCAACTTTTTAACTGAAAAGGTTTTTTCAGAGCTTTGTGGAAGCGTTTAGATTAACTAGCAGAAAATAACGAGCAAGAAAAGTTAGCACAGTCTACTTTCAGCTTCTAATGTTGCCAACCAAATGAAATACAGAGTAAGTCATCATGAGGGACCGATAAGTTATTTATTCATGGGGACCAAGGTAACTAAAATAAAAGTTATTTTGTCAGAGAAGGAATTACGGTAGTTTCCACCCATTCTATAGGCAAAACATCAAGCCATGATCAACCTCTAGCTGTCCCACAATGACTTCTATATTTTTTTTACACCAATAGGATAACCTAGCATTACCAGCAAAACAGGATGCACAAGACCAGATACAACATTTGAGTTTTGTCCTGCAGTTGCAGGCAGTTTCAACATTGTTGTGTTACGTAGAAGAGACATCTCATCTTTCCCTAAAGAAAGATGTCTTTCTCCTGTCCCTAATCCAGTAGTCGTCCCATCTCAGGTCTGAAGAAGGAGAATTTTCTCCCAAGGCTTTGGCCTGAAAAAAAAAAAAGTCAGTGTCCTGCAAAGGACAAGATCATATCAAGACATCACCTTGTCACTCTTGTTTCTGATCTCAAGCAGTCCTTGAACCACAGCTTATCATACAAAACCAGATTTAAGAATTATTTCCCTGCCTTAGGACCTGTGCAGTTGGGTCCAAAGGTGCAGACTTTTCTAAAATCCTTCTGCAAGTGGAAGAATCTGCTTGTGCTCAGCCTCTTGGGATAATCCTAGCTTTCACATACCTGCTTCATAGGTGAAAGCTTTTGAAAGTCACACTTCAGCCTCAGGTGCTGGGAAGCAGGCCATCTTGCTCACACTAGTTCAGATTTCAGCCTCCACAGGTGAGGTGGAAACAAGCATAAGTTTCAAAAGGAGGCAAAACCAGACTTCAGTGGCGTGCCTTTGCCACAAGTCACTATTTTACCAGTCACATGACAGATTGCGAAATTCACTCAGATAAGTTGTATGCGTTGACATCCATCAAAACTTGGCTATCCCGTGATCAGCATTATTCCACTACCGAGTCAAACCACCCAGATTACAGCATATGACATACCAGCCTATTCTGAATACATTCTCACATTGATTTAATGAATGAAGATGAATTAGCTTGCCTCCATCTACCACCAGACACAGGGCTCCATAGATAAATTCCTGCAAGACAGATCTATTCACTCAGATTAAGCTATTATATGCCCAAGGCACATAACTTCCTTGTTATCCACCTGTATTTCCTCAGCTGTCAGTTCAGTAGTTTTCCAGTGAAACACAGATATCTTACAATTCGTTTTCAGAAGACAAAGAAACCTAGTAGGGAGAAAAGTAGACAAGATTTCTCTTCACCCACCATCAAAGAGAAATATTACCAACTGACTATGATAGCCATACATTTGAGGGAAATTACATATTAAGCACAATTTTCTTCTACACAGCATCATCACAGATAATTAACATACATGACTGCTACAAACACAATTAAGCCGCTGGCTAGAACCTGACTTTGCAAGAATCCCATTCAAATCAGGGGGTAGGAGGGTCACAATCTGTTCTGATTATATCATAGGTTATAGATGCTTCACTATGTTAACGTGAAGAACATGACTGCTACTAGTACAACACAAGCTTTTTCATAAGCTTCAGAAGCCAGCTCTCTTGGAGTAAAACCAAAGTCTAGCAATGCTGCTGGTTAGCATCAAAGTTGCTTAACATGCTTTTTGTTAACCCATGTACAGCACCTAACACCTGATCAGTCATTGCTTTAAGATTAAGGCATTAACATCTATCTTTAATGATAAAAAGCATAGGAAGGATTTTATTTTATTAAGAACAAGCATGTCCTGCAGTTACACTTATAC
This sequence comes from Gorsachius magnificus, assembly GCA_034008185.1. Classification (NCBI taxonomy): domain Eukaryota; kingdom Metazoa; phylum Chordata; class Aves; order Pelecaniformes; family Ardeidae; genus Gorsachius; species Gorsachius magnificus. Next base: position 34,215,487 of record CM067084.1, read on the forward strand.
ACCTGTCTGTGGCAGGCCTGAGGCTGCTGGCAACTTGCCTGCACTCTAACAGCCATTTATCTTGTACTCCTGCAAAGTAGCTTTTTTTGCATGCAAGGTTTAAATGCCTTCTACAGTTCCCAACTAAGAGCTAGACCCCTGCAGCTCAACTCACCTCCTATGACCAAGGTCTGAATGAACCGCACAACAAGCCAGAATTCAGTTTAAGTAGTTTTATTTTGAAGTTTCTGCCTATTCCTCATTTCATGCAACACCTACTTGCAGACTACAAGGGAAGCCACTGCTGCTTTGCAGAAGGGAGAAGCAAGACTATTAGAGGACTCCATCTCTGGCCCCTCATTCATACAACAAATTTTGAGAGGGCCATTTTCAAAAATACAGCATCTTCCAAAAATTCACAGCATGGACGACAAATTCATAAGTATACTGGTGCCACAGAACAAAGCCCGAGCTACAGGTAGCACAAGTGCTGTTGTACCCTCACAATAGGACCAAGGAGCTCAGCATCTCCAAGCAAGCAGCACTTTTAGTCTGTATGCCTTCCCAAAGGTCAGCTCGGCATGTACCACAAGTTATTTCCCATCATGTCACTAATCCACATAATAAAGTTTCATATCAGCACTTGAATCAGGTAGTTTGAGGCAACCATTAGAACTTATTACATTACCAATGGACAGACATTAGGTTGTAGTATATTTTAAACATGTTTTAATACTTCAGAATAGCAAGTAAACAAGTTTTGTCATAACTTCACTCTTGTTAGCATTGACCACCTTGCAAGAAGGGGTAGGTCCTTCATTGCTCCAGACAGAGCAAACAAGATCGGTCAGAAAAGATACACTCAGTTACAGCTGAGCTCTTGCTGAAGGTCCCAGAAGACAAGCTGAAACTCGAGTGGGTGCTGTACTTTACTCCTTTTCCAGCCTTAACTATACAGAGCAAACACTTCAGAAAACCTGGGGTTGTTGTCCAAACAGGTGTACAGACAGGTAGGAATCCTGGGCAGCACAACCAAGCAAGCTGTATCAAATGGCCTTATACAGCTTCTACACCAGTCTTCATTCAGCTCCTACTTCTTGAGGTCAAGAACCCAAGGTCATGTTAACATTAATTCGATATTTGCCTTAGTCACATTTGCTATGTTAATTTGTAGCACAGTCCAGTACAAATGATATCATCTAACTTTACTCCAACTCTTTGCAGCTTATTTTTTGTTAAATTATGGGAAGCCAATGACTATTGAATTGTATCATGGTGTTTCATTCAGAAAAACTGTCCAGCTTTGCAGTGGGCATTTAAGCGAGTGTTTCTTTTAGGGTCCATGTTGGCAGCAGTGCCAAAGTTACCTTATTTAAGCAATAATCACTCATCAGAAGTTGCCTCTTGAACAAATAGCTCAGAGAAACTAAGATGAAATATTCAAGTTCCAGTCTCCTATTCTGCAATAGATTAGAAATGAAAACATTTCAACAGGAAGGGCTGGAAACCTCCAATCTGTGAAACAGCCTGTTGGGTAAACCAAAGGCCAGTCCCTTGCTCTAGTTACAAACCCAGTTCCTGCACACTCTGGATGGCCCTGAACTGCTAACCATGGCACGTGTATGGTCCAGGCTTGCTGTTGCAAGTGAGGCTCAGAATACCTTTTAACTCACCATATCTAGAATTCCCTATAGACAAAACCAAGTGCATTTAATTTCATCAGGAAGAAGACATCCTGACTTAATGCTTAAGTTAAATATTTCACTGCAAGCAGTTTCAGTCAGCAGTTTCTTTTTGTAAGAAAGACTATGAAAACATTACCAGCAAGGAAAGTGAAATTGCCAAAGAAAAACCCAGGCATGACTTTAGTTTCTTGAAGTTAAACCTGTGAAGGGGTTGGGTTTTCCAGCACAACCAACCTCCTCCTGTGAAGTGAAGATTTCCTCAGATGCTGTACATTGCACAGCTAAAGGCACCAAAAATCACTTTTGAGCAGTCTTACACAGCTTCCACATGTTGCCTTTTTAAATCTTCCGGGTACACCCATACTTTTCTTTTGCAGGCTTCAGAGAAGTTCCCATTTGGAAAGCCTTAATTCCAACTCTAAACTCAACAGTTAAGGAGACAATAACTCTTCAGAAGTGTGTGAAAGTTGCTTTATGTGCCCACCACTCCCATTTAAAATGAATATGTATAGTTAAGCAGAAAAAGTCCATCCCTACTGAGCACAACCCCCATACATCCTATGGTATCACTGGTGAGACAAGTAGATTCATAAACCCAGCATTTGGCCAAGAAAAATTTTTCGCTACTGGGGAACTATTGGCCCCATCCTCCCCATGTACACCCCCCTCACCCTCCCCAGCCAGGATCACGGAACTCAGGGAGCAGTTTAGAGCACTTACCATTTATTGTTAGTATGGCACAAGTCCTTTGGGATCCTGGCAAGGCAGTACCTTATCACACACACTGCATAAAAAGAGCGAGGAATCAATCTCTAGAGACTTCACAATCCAAATGCCTCTGTACACATCTAGATGGAGAACTTGACATGTACAGATTAAAAATAGAATAAAGTGAAGTGAAAGGGTTAAGCATTATTGAACAGGCTTCAAAAATAGCACACTAGTAGCAAAAGGAAAGCCCTTCGTTCTGTGCAACTGTATCGGTGAGAAACTATTTGCACTACTTTATTTAGGAAAGACCATATATGAAGTCTGGGTGGCAGCCCCTGTTTCACACATCATAAAAACCAGGAAAGTGCAAGTTAACATACAGAGCATCAAGGATTTAAACAGTCTGTTCAGGCTCGTAAGTATGACCACATGTACCTTAAGACTCCTTGGTTCTGCACTCAAACACCAGCTCACAAACAGAGCATGACCGAAGTCTCTAGGTCATTTCACAATGTGATAAACAGACTGAATCACTGCTCTGTAAGTTTACGGGAGCAAAAATATACATCACGTAAGCTAATCACACCAAGTGCTACTGGCAGGCCACATTTCTTCCGCACTCACTGTTGAGCCAAGTCCATTTTCTGTGGTTTCTTGCATATGCTTAGTTGTATGCACCTGAAGCAGCCTCAAACACATCAGCAAAATTACCCACAGCATATGCTTCAGCAGAGAAACAAAAATTGATCATGAGATTAGCAGCCTTCACTGAACAGGCACATAGCTTTCTCCTGTACCTAGCAGGCAAAGCTTAACTAACCCAGCTGAGACAAACAGGTTTTGGACTGGCTAAGGCAGGCCCAAAGTTTTAGCCAATTTTAACTACTTTTCTGAAACAGCAGTTATCACAAGGAGTCCCAGTAATCACCTTCTCCCCACTCCAGTGTCCCTGGGAAAGCAAGCTACTACTTCTAAAAAATATGTATATAGGGTAAAGGACAGCTCAGGAAGAAAAAGCCATAATACTATTTCTTACGGGTAAACTGAGAGGAGACAAAAGTCTCTGCTTCTTACTAGAGTAAGAAAAAAGGTTTCTTCAGCTCCCAAAACTGAGAAATCTTATTCTCTGCATGATGTTTTAAACATGTTCTAGTAACAAGAGCACAGGGCTCACCTACACAGCTGAGAAGCCCCAAGCTACTCACAAACTAGAGCTGCTTATGGAAAAAGCACAATTATTTAGTTGACAAGAAGAGAAACCAAAGAACTTTGTAACATGGCAACCACCAACCAGAGACCTCTTGTAAAGGTCTCCATACTGCCTAAAACCAACAATAAGATACCATCCACAACATAAGCTTCTCTGTAGGCTTTCAGAGCACTAGCTCGCTGCTCAGTAGCCGTTTATTTTTAATAAAAAACATTATTACCACAAAACCTGAGTAGAAGAGAAACAACCTCACCTTTCCAGAATAAGCATCAGCCTGCTCCTCCCAGTACCCTTACCAGACAGCCCAACTCCCTCTCACAGGCAAAAATCCTTCCACACGCAGACTTGCTAGGAATTGTGCCTAATTGCTGAATTGCTGCTTGGCCACAGTTGGGGGAAGGTCTCAGACACTGTTTAGTGCTTGGATGCATAAGAGAGGCTCTTGTTTGTTCCTTATAAGTGAGTTGTAGGGTAGAAGGTGGTTTGTTTTAGATAATATTATTTTTTTTCAATGTATTAAAGTGCTGGTTTAATTTGAAGTCTTTGAATTTTGTCCTTTTTGACCCACTACCAGCAGGATTTCAGCACTTTGATTTTATTCTTTTTGTCTTATTTATCCTGTGTTAGTTCATACACAGGAGACTGAAGCTCTTCAGTGTTTCTTGTGGAAAAGGCATTGTAGGCATATGGTTCCTCTAGTGTTGTGGTTTCATGGATGCATTCCAAAGGTATGTTGCATTATTAACTCATATCAGTCTTTGATTATAGAGGGAAAGGTGCTACTTTTAATCATGGCTTATAATATCTCTAATACTTCTAGCTGTTTCACTTACTTTTTTTATAAACTTCTTGCTCATGCCTGCAAGAGGCTTATGGAAACTATTGATAGCTTATGAACCATTTATGAAGTGAATGTTTTTCAGAGTACTGAAATTATGTGTTTGCTTAAAATAAAAGTAATAATTGGCTGAACTTGTTCTTAAACTTAATCTCTGAGGTATCTTAGTTCCTTCAATATTTCCCTTTATAATTCTAGTTTCCTTGTTGATAATATTATAGAAGGGATTAATTGAGATTTTAATGAAGTTTTATATTTTCCAATACAGGCAAATTAATGGACAGGAAAAAAAATTCTAAAATTTAGCTTTATCTGGCACTGTAGAAGGAGATTTTTCTGACTGCAGGCTGTGTTATGTTTAAAAACATAATTTTAACTGTTTGCTTGAAGGTTTTAAATTTCTTTATCCTAGATGCTGGTCTTAATAGTGTTGTAAATGGCTCAGAAGGATTAATTATAATTAACTGGGGAAAACTTCAGTAGAATTTTAGCCTTCTGAAAAGATCAGTCTGAGCATCTCTAGATCTACACAGGCAGGCTGTAGACAGAAATTTAGTACAAAATCAGGATTTTTTTTAAATTTGTGGTTACAAAAAGTACTGGAGGGGGTTTAAGTTCAGGTAACAGCTTCCTGCTCTATAACATCCTTGCTGTATACATGTTGCCCAATTTCTAGTTTGACCAGACTAGTAGGGTAAAAAAAAGCTTTCAGTAGCTAGCGAGACATGTAGTTTCTTAGTTTCAGTATTTCTGGTCCTTTTAACATTAAATAGGATTCTTTTGGAATGCAAAAGTGAGATGGACTGAAACTGTTGGGCAGCTCTTGGTTGACTTCCTTCTACTTGAATGAGAATCCTGTTTCTGGTAGCCTAAAAATGATGATGCTTTGTCAAATGCTGTATGTCTAACCTGGCGTGTCAGTGCAATGTGATTTCCAGTTTGCTGGCAGCCCGTCTTGCTCAGAGTAGTTGTAAACAGTGATGCTGGTATTTTTATTGGCTAATTTTACAAGCTGGCATCTGCTGTCAGCAGCTTCATGTAAACACACTCCTGCCACAGCATCTGTTCTGCTGCATATTGCCCTTACCCTAGTGCTTGCATGGAGCTGGGGGAGGAGTGATGAAGTTCCCTTCTGAAAGGAGGTATGTGTTGAAAAACAGGAGCCGAATAAGGGACTCAGACCTTCTCCTGGGACTGAATTTCTGGAAATGGACTACTTGAGTCAATTCAAGAACACTGTTTTCTAAATGGCTTTGAAGCCTCTTAAGAGTCCAACCCTGCCCGATGTGTGAGCAAGCACCCAGTTCCTTAATGTGAAATCAAGAAATGCGACAGTGATAAGAACAGCGGACTTCTGTATTGAATAGAAAACAAAGTTTTGTGGTGAATAAAACTTAACTGAGATGACAGGACTGAGTTGCTAGCGAAATGCAATTAAGCTAAGACTGATCTTGTGGAACCCAGATATAACCTAGACGGGTATGAGTATCAGAAGAGAACAGATCCCAGTCAAAGCAGGGACTGTTGTGCAAGGAGCTAGGTATATACATGGAGACAAACCTTGGGTCTCGGTGGAGAAGGTAAAAGGTAACTATGACCTGCCAAGGGATTATCAAGCTATCTATGTATAGGTATGCATATATCAAGACCAGAGCAAATCAGTGGCAATGCCACAGGAAGTCTGGCTTGCTTTGGTGTCAGCACAAAGACCAGACCTACGCAAAAACTGAGTAACTGTATTCAATGTAGTATGTTATGAGGTATTACCATGTTTAAGCGACCTTGTGCATCTCCTACTGCTTCTAGAGTACACACATTTTCTTTGTTTGAGTGTCTAGGATTTGTTCTGTGCTTGTCTACCATTAGCTTTCCTCCAACAGAGCGCTGAGGTGCTGATTCAGATAGGGATGGTAGAGAAAGGAACTACAGAAATTGGCCTTGTCTTTATTGGGAGGTATTGAGGAGTTTTGGATTTTAGAAGTTCATGTAAGGCCTAGGAAAAAGGTCAGTTGCAGAGTGGAGAGAGCTGTATTGCTTTATAAGCATGGCCTATGAAGCAGGAGTCTTTTCTGCCATGTTCAACAGTGCTCAAAGTGAGATCTTATGGCTGGTGTAGGTCTCCTGCCAATTTTTTCCACTCAGTATGTTTTTCTGACTCCAGTGTTTGGGGAAAGGGGATGATACCCAGATACTGAGAAAGTAGCTACTAATCTAAAAATAAACTAAGCCTGTTCTGTTCTCTTGGAGGTGTGGGCATACCTGCAGCAGCTTCTTCTCCATTGATCCTGACATGATGTGAATGTGTTCCCACCTTCCAGGATAGGGGCAACTCAGACCCAGAATAGGTACCTAATGTGTAGGTGCCCAGTTCCTGGGGTGATGATTATGAAGAGAGTTAATAGGATGGATTTTGCTGTAAACAAAATGGGGAGAGCTTGGTTTGGAGGAAACAAATTCACAACACCCACCAGCAACAAAGCAGAAGAGAACAGAAGTGTCAACTGCTACCCTCTGCAACCATCAGCCCCTTTGCACAGCATTTTAGTAAATGCTTGTCCTTGGCGCAGATGCTTGTGCTGGCCTGGGGATAATGCTTCGTGCAAATCCCTGTCTCTCTCCTGGATGCTCATCTGTAGCTCTGAGGTGCTTATGTTTTCTGTATAATTGCCTTTTGGTTAGAGGACTTGTCCAGAAAGGAGTAGCTGTGAATGTGATGCTTCCCTCAAAACCCAGAGAAAGCTTATTTAGTGTCGAAGTGTTTGTTTGGCATGGAATAATTCTATCTGAATCAGTCCAGAAAGATGAAATGTATAAATGACTGGTTAACTAGTTAGGTTAGCAAGAGAGGTAGATTCGCACCTCCTCCTGACTGGACTCTTCGCTCCCCCGTAAATGCTTTTGTACCTTTTTTTTATTCTGTGGACAGAGTCATGTTTGCCACTTGAAATATGACAAGCTAACTTGGCATATTTAAGCACGACTTTCTTGTTAGTGTTGAAGTGCTTCTGAGCATGTGCAGAGACAACAGGTAGCTCCATAAAAATACAATGCTATGTTCTAATTTAATATTACATTGAGATGTGTAAGGGGTCTGGACACTGTGAATATGAAATGGGAGCAAAAATACCAATTCTTGATTTAACTTCTTTAAATACTGATCTGCAGAGGACAATGCATGTCTAAGGGTATGTTTTGAGATGGTTATTGTTCCGTGACTAACTCTTGGATATGGATAATGCATTGACCAAAAGCCATACTAAGGGTGAGTTTTCAGTAAATCTTTATGTAAATGGCCCGATAATGACTTCTGTTCACCTTGCTTATTTTATTATTCACTTCCCTATGTAGCTTCACTGTTAAAGGAGCTATGCAATCAGTGCATCTGTAATGGTTTTATTAAAGTTTAAATGTTTATACCAGGCTCACTATTTCCTGAAGTAAATGTCTCTGGGTGACTACTGCACTCTGGGTAAAATGTCTGTTATGTGCCCTAGACCAGAGACCCATTATAAGTTCATGTTATGAAGTATTCTGCTCTAGGCTATAGCTGTAATCTGATTGCCACTCCTTTCTCAACTTGCTGTGCATGTGCCCCCATCTCCTTCACCTCCTGATTGAATGAAATTGTAATCACCTACTCTTCTGTTTAGCTGGGGGCAGAATTAAAGGCAGAAAACAGAGGCTGCCGGAAGTGTCTGGGAGTGCACACATGGGAAGGCAGAACCTACCAAACTGTGAATTGAGTGGAGATTAAGCAAAGGTGCCACAGCCCAGAAGATCTTACAAGAGACAGGAAAGGGAATGAAGTTTAGAGAGCAAGGAGGAGAAGCTATAAAAGGAGAAATAACTGGTAACGAGCTGCCAGTTCTCATTTATAGCTATGTCATCATGCAGATGGTGTGTTTACACCCCAGTACTGTCTGGTAATACTTCAGTGAAATCTGTGAAGAATACAAACACACTGTCTGAGCATGCAGAGATGAGGTTAGAAAAGCCAGTGTCCAACTGGAATTGGATCTGGCAAGGGATGTCAAAGGTAATGAGAAGGGCGTCTATGAGGAGACGGGTGACAAATAGGCATGGCCCATAGTTACGTTAAAAGGCAGTCCTGCTTGAAAGAGAAGGCAAAGGGTGTCTGGCAAGGGAAGGGGTGGACTCAGAAGAACAGGGAGGTGAAGTAAGGCACATCAGTGGCTGCAAGCCTTGGATTTGGCTTGTCTGGTTCCCAGGATACTGCTTGGGTTGTTAAACAACACTGCCAATGAACAGTAATGCAAAAATGCTGCTGTGATTGTCATGGTGCAAGAGGCAGGCTGGATGGTGATCTCCTTCAGCCTCGCCTCAGGTGTAATGCTGACCTTTTAAAGCACATGTCTTTGTTAACAGGACTTTATTTGCACCTCACTTGGGACCCTGACATAAGCAAAGGGATATTCTCAACTGAGAAACAGATTCCTCAGGATTGCTCAGGGTGTTGGTGTTGGAAGCAAAACTTTTATCAATGCACCTGAGTCTTACAGCTTGGTTGCAATACCACCTAATTGCTCCAGCTCTTCTGGCATGGAAGGAACAGTTTTTCCTCGTTTTCTGTCTGGAAGGCTTGCTGCTTTATGGTAGTTAGACCCTCAGTTTGGGAAGTATGTGTATAAAAGGTGGCTGCTGGATTCTCTGCCTTTTCTTTCCATTTTTCATAATCTAACACAGGTAAGCTCTTTTGAGTAGTATTTTGTTTGTAACTCTATGATGGGATGGGGAAGAAACACTGAAAGCTAAGAGTGACAGTAGGAAACACATGGATTGTGTATCACTGGGCAATATTCATGTTGGAATTTGTCACATGAGGCAGTCTGTCCCAGAAAGCTGGCCCTGATCCTACCTTGTCACTCTGGTTTCAAAATTACTTAACAAAGCACATGCCAAAAAAATATTTATACATGCTGAAGCACTTCTCTGAGTAGACACTGGAGTTTTGCAAGCGAAGAATTTCTGAGTTTGGAACACAAGACCTACCTAAAGGCACAACTTGAACGCTGCAAAGGAAGGAGAGAAATAAATATGCTCCTGCATTTCAAAAACATTTGCAATTAGCTGATGGAAAGGACTCAAAGACTATAGCTGTGATCCGATGCCATCTCACAAGAACACAAATGAACGTGTTGGCACCTGAAATTGCTAAGAATTTGCAAGTATTTGAGATATGAAGTGACTGACAATGATGTGATTTATTTAGGAAATCATTAGGGGTAGGTTGAAATAGAGAAGTCTATATCAAACAGCTCTGCTTGGAGGAGCGAGGTGAGATGAAATGGGTTTGCTTTCCTCAAATAAGAGGAGAATAGACACAGTTGGCCTCAGTGTGGAATACAGGGCAGTAGTCTGAGCTAACGAAACTAGTCTGCCTATAATCAAAGAAATTCAGAGTAGCCATCCAAACTGCCCTTAGAAATTAAAGAAGGTATTATTGACTGTATGAAACATAGTTCAGAAAGGAAGCGTGTTCTGCACAGTACTGTGTGCAGAAGTTTAATGTACTTCACTATTAAATGATACACTAATACAGTGATTTTCATCATTATATCCATTATTGTGTTTGTACCTTGAAAGACTGTGCGTTTAATGAGTGAAGTGCTGACTGTGAACCCTTGAACTACAGTAATGTCCATATTTGCTAGCGTAGATCCTGATCCAAAATGACATGCTGGAAAAGGAAAAGTGAGAATGAAAAGCAAATGGATGCTCTAATAGCTTTTGAGCTAGATTCAGGTCTGCCACACACCTTCTGTGTGACCTTGAGAAAGTTACTCAAGGGCTAGGTTTTCACAAAGCACTCTGGTACTTGCAAATGTACGAACTCACTTGCCCAAGCTTGTGCAGTCTCTGCTAAAGCTCATGGCTGAACGTCTTGAGAAGATAAGCCAGTTCCTCTTAATATCTGCTGATTCTTACTCTGATACAAGAATAAGATAATTTCATTAATAATATAAGAACATTGTCCCTCATCTAGAGGAGCCATAATCAATTTGGTAACTTTTATCTGTGTCTTTACCATCTCCTTTGCTTCTGTCTATGGGTGCAGGAGTAGCAATGCTCCTCTTCCTTGCAGGCATGAGTTGGGAAGACTGATTCAAGAGTGAGAGGTGCTGAGCTATTGCAGTTGGTGGATGTATGTAAATAGTTTACGATGAGAAACGTGGAAGCGAGTCCATTATTAAATTTATACAGGGCTAACAATGTAATCAAATTAGCCTTTGCACTTTCTCCTGTGCTCCCCTTTCTGCATTAGAAAATCTCCATAAATCTCTGCAAAGCCATTTCATTTGTTCCCTTTAACGCTCTCCTCTGGTGTGATACAAAGGCACACCTCAATACTTGCTAAGTAGCGGGTGGGCTGCAAGTACTGCCCGCTGTGTCTGCTGCTGCTCTTGGCGCTCACAAGTTCGTGCTTCCGTTTCTGACCTGGATTGTTTTGTTGATCAGTCTAATCCAGGTTGGCATGTGAAGTGCCAGGGACCATTCCTTTGCTTGCAGATGCATAGTGGGTTTGTAACACATGGGATCTGGCTCGGATGGGTCACTACAGGGCACTGAGAGAGGGGAGTAGTGACACAGCGTTTGCAAATAGGAGAGCATGCTGCCAGGTCAGGGGCCTTTGGAAGAACTGTTATCAGGACCAAGGGCTGGTGATGAAGTGCTCCAAAATAAAATGCCAGGCTGAAATGTCACGCTTCCTCTAAGCCTTTTCCGACTGAAACAAATATTCATGTTTTTCCCATGGATTTTCACAGCTTTGGATCTAATTTCAGGCTGTAAATGAAGTGAGCAGATTTTCCTAATGCACAGTTGCCATAGCTCCTGTGTTTTGTGGGGGTGGCAAAAAGACAAATCGGTGCTGAGACCATACAAGTGGCTGGGTTGTGAACTTGCACAGGCAATGCTTTATTTACCACTTGCTCATTTTTCTTCATGCAAATACCAGTTCATTGGTTAACGTCTTTCTCCGCACTGAAGTACAAAGATTTCAGCGGTGACCGAGGGGCACAATCACTGATATACCTCGTCTGGCCAAGGGGTGGCCCACCTGCACTTGATGTTTAACTTTCCTGTCCCCGCTGGCTTTTGGTACAGATTTTTCTGTTTTCTGCTGGGGCTCTGACTGTTGCTTTCTGCAGTCCTACACAGGCTGCTGTGGTGTCTGTTGAAAACAGCTATTTTGTGTTAAAATTGTAGTTGTGTTCATGGTACAAATCCAAATATATCTACTATGCAAAGCTGCTTAGCTGCTCCCAGACTGCTTTTGCTTTTAATATGCATTTAGTTTTTGAATAGAAGGTAATTCTGTTTCAGAGGGCTTGTGGGGAAAAAACAAAAACTAATTACTAAATTTCATGAGGGTATTCCTTAAAGGTGTCATTTTCTCTGACTCTTTTGAAAGAAAAGGACTTTTCAATGGAAAATGGAAATGCTTATATGCCTAACTAATTAAACAGTTTGTTGCATTATAGTGGGGCTTCTACTCCATTAATGAAATGAAGACAGGGCTTTAGTGGGACTGTTTCCACTTAAATTTAAAGTATGAAATTGAATCTTTTCTCAGATGGTGGCCCTATTGAATATGGAGATGCAATAAGTATTATGACCTTACACTTCAGTAAAGGATAATGATACAGAGAATGGATTTGGTTGGCGGGTTTTGGTTCCTGAAATAATCTGAAGGATAGACTCATTTATTGTTCAAGTGTATCCTGTTGATGATAGGATAAACAGTGTGCTAACGAAATGAATTGGCAATGTAGAATTAGAAGCCAGTCAGAGCACAGAAGTTATATGAAGGGGAACTGCATACACAGGAGAGAAATTAAATTAAACTTGGAAAAATGAGCTTTTGCATATCTAAGAGAAATAATCGGAAATGCACTAACTCAAAAGATGTCTGGTTTAATAAATAGCTTAAAATATGTGTAATAGCTGACAGCAAATTAAATATGAAGCGGCAAGTTACATGGGGCAAAGCTGTCATTTCAGTTTCAGGCGCTACATGCAAAAGCATTTGAGAGATGGTTGTTTATTATGGCTTTAGTATGATTACACTTCTGGGCAAACTGTTATGAGGGAGATGTTGGGAAAACTGGAGGGAGTTCGGAGTATAACAGTATTACTAACAGTCTGCAGGAATGACGCATGAGAAAAACATATAAAGGATGAAATACAGACCTTAACTGAGCGATGATTAAGAGGGAATACTGTTTGCATAGGTGAAAAGGCATAGATGTAAGGGGCAGAAATGAATTAATGAGATGCAGGAAGAAAAAAATGAAACTATCACAAAATACAGGCTGGATATAGGGAGAAATGGCACGAGCCTGAGATGGTTTAGGTTCCTGAATAGTTTGTGACCCCATAGCTTGCGATTTTTACAGTGAATTTATGAAAAGCGATAGAAGTTGTACTCTTTGGTAGGAGATAGGAAGGAATCCCATCAGATTGTCCAGCTTCTCTCTGATTGCCCATCAAGGCTACCAGGAACGCTGCAGCACTTTGCTAAAATTTCTGTCCTCCCTTTAAGAGCCCGCTGGGTGCACTGATGAGGCGAAAGGCAGGAGATAATTGCCTGCTGCAGATTACTAATAGGAGAGTTGTAGAAGGCTGAGCCCCCACCAAACAGGAGCCACTAGGCAGTGCATAAAGTTGCAATACACTTCATCTGGGCATCAGGCAATAACCCTTCTGTAAGGCTGCATTGAGCTTTTTTTAACAGTACTTAATGATGCCCCGGAAGATGAGGTTGGGACGCTCTTCCTGTGCCACAGCCAGGGTGGAGAACAACCCAAATGTCTTGGTTTGCTGGGTTTCCTGCAAAGAAAAAAGGCAGCTAGGATGAAACCTAGAGCATAGTGGCTATTCTTAAATAGCTTATGAATCATCTGAGGCTCATCTCAGTGTTTCCTAGAAAATTAAGGTGTCACTAACATATCATCTGAAATGCCACTAAATTATAAGCCCGGCAGTCCAAACAGCAGTTAATGACTGTCAAATAGCAGCCGAAAATCAGGAGCGAGCAAGAGTTTGACATGAGACTGTGATAAGAGACTTGTCTAGCTACAGCACTCTTGCCCCTGGGCCAGTGGAGGCTCCCACCCAGCTTGGCGTTTTACTTATTTGCCATCTGATCCTTTTGGCTATGCTAGCAAGGTGCTGTTTCTGATCACGTTTTCCTGCATTGCCCTGATTTCTGGGTGGCAAAACTTACCACTGCTTCTATAGCTGGCAAATCACTGGAAATGTGTATGCTACATGGTGCTATTCCCATCCTAAATCTGATGCAGGGCTGTGATCAGATGTTCTCAGTTGTGATTTATCCCAGCTGAGAATTTGGCCATGCAGCTTTATGCAGGGGTGGTACAGTGGCAAACCTGAGTGCCTTTTGAACTGCAGGCTAGCAGGATATTTGAATAGCGAAGATCTGATGCACTGCTGTAGACAGACACATGCCATGCCTTTCGTTTGGCTGGCAACTTTGCTGATGTACCTCCCGTTGTAAAGCAAAGCCCCTGCCTTGTCCTCCTGGTGGCAGTAAAAATGTTGAATAGCTCGAGGTAGAAAATCCTCTTGCAAAAGGAGCAAACGCTTTTGAAAATGATGTGCATGTACAGCTCGGGATTATGTTTATGTTTTGGCAGTAGCTGAGGTTTGTATATGGTGCAAGAGCACAGAGAAACACATTGTCTGGCTACTTATGAATAAAAAATGAGCAATGGTGGTGTAGAGAACTGTGTTACTGGCAGTTCTCCTTGTCCTCTTAAAACCAGCTTTGGGGATTTTGTAATTGCAACTTGTTTGGAGCCCTGGTCCTGACCCTTGTCCCCTGGAGAGAGAATCTTTTGCACCTTTCGTTACTGCTTTTGTAATATGAATGGGCCAAAATCTTGGCAGTGGGATGAAATGGAGGAGGCAGCACCAGGTGAGAATTTTGTTCAGCCTTGCTGCTCATGCACCTGCAAGGCTGGATTTTTGTCTTTATTGGCTTACCTGGAGGTAGTCTCCTCAGGGCAGGAACTGATGTGGGTGAATAAACCTCCAGGAATTAATTTCTCATACTTTGGGATTTTTATTTTTTTTTTTTTAGGAAGATGAAGCGGGTGACAACTAGGGCTCTGAGGGGTAAAAAAACCTCAGTGAAAACTTCTATGAAACTATTTCAGCGCTGGCTTCAGAGCTGTGCTCTGGTGGTGACCTGAGGTAAAATACACCTGAAAATCATCCTTCTGTTGGCTCCATTACGGAGTTTCTGGCCTTTTTGCTTTCCTGGCCGGGGACGAGCCTGCCTCTCAGGCTTGCCCGCCCTGTGAAATCACGGCTGCCCCGGCTCTGTGGGCTGACGAGAAGGGCAAGTTTTTGGGACCGTGGCGGCTGCGGGGAGCACTGGGGCTCCCCGTCTCCCCTCAGCGGGCTCCCCGGGGCCCGCGGGACGCTTCGCGGGGGCGCCGCTCCGCCACCGCCGGCGGGGCCTCCCGGGCGCGGCGGGCGCCGTCCCCCCACACGGGATGGCGGCGGGTCCGCCCCGTCGGGGGCGTCTCCGCGGCGGCGCGGGGCCGCCTCCCCCATCCCCGCCCCCCGGCTCCCCAGTCGCATCGGCGGCTGGACGGGAGCGGAGCGGAGCCGCGCTGCCAGCCCGCCCCGTCCCGTCCTGAGCCGACCCGAGCGGGCAGCGCCCGGGGGGAGCCGCCGCCCCATGCGCTGAGGGGCGGCGGGATGGGGCCGCGGGGCGCTGGCGGCTGGGCCGGCCGCGCCGGGGCGCCGGCTCCCGGTTGGACGTGCCTCCTGCCGCTGCTGCTGTGCGCCGCGCTCCGGAGTCTGCTGGCCAGCCCCGGCAGAGGGTGAGCGGGGACGGGGGCCCCCCGGGGGGGGCTGGGGGGGGGAAGGGGGCCCCCCCGGGGGGGGGGCCGCGCCGGGGGAAGCGGGCAATATTGGCCGTGGGCTGGGGGGTCCCGGGGAACGGGGGCGGCTGCGCGCCCCCCGGGTCGGAGGCGAGGAGGCGGCGCGGGGGCCTGGCCGGGCGCGTTTCGCGGGTGTGGGGCGGGGGGGGGGGGGGGGGGGGGTTGGCTTGGGGGGTTTGGGGGCGCAAAACTGCGGGGCTTCGCAGGGGGGAGTTCGCGCGGGGCGGGGGGGCCCGCGGCGGTGCAGGAGCGGGGCCGGCCGGGGCTGGGGAAGGCTCCCGGTGAGGAGCCCCGCAAGCGCCGGCCGCAGTGCGCTGACTTCGTCGCTTAAAATACCTACGTACAGAGGAGGGGAAGCAGCGGACGTGCCGGTATTTAACCCGCAACGCAGCGGAGCGCGGCCGCTGGGGACTGATTTTTTTTTTTATTTTTAACAAATATATATATATACACACATTTAAGCTCTGTGAGGGTAATAGCCAAAACTATGCCTCCAGGCTTCTTCTCTAGCAGGGGGTACTTCCAGGCTTTCAAACTGGACTGGTTGTTTTTTTGGTTTTTTTTTTTTTCCCCCCTCTATATGCTGTGAGGCTTTTTATTATTTTTGGATCCGCAGGCAGGCTGTAATATGAAAGCAATGGGTGGAGAAGTTCAGCATCCGAAGGGGATGCCGGCTGCTCGTAGCAGGCTGGTTTCGTGATGCACCGTAATTATTTGTGAAACTCCTTCAGGGGGAGGAGGTATGCAAGGGTCGGTGAAGGAAAACCGTACCAGAATTTCAAAGATGTGGCCTGAGGTAACCAGCTAGCTGTAATTTATTTTGGAGAGCAAGAATAGTATGAGTTGCAGTTTTCTTTAAAAAAAAAAAAAAAAAAAGTGCAGAGGAAGGGGAAAATGCTGTTCCTCTGTGTGTGAAGGTGTCAAACGTTCAGGAAGCGCGTTGGTTTGGGGCTGATGGAAATGGCTTTGGCTTTGCCTTGGTAAGATAGCGGCGGGCCCAATCCTTCTGCCCCCACGCGGTTTCGGAGGATTTTGGCCGTGGGAACGATGCCAGGGCGGCAGCGTGGCCGCTTTCAAGGGGCTCTCCCCGTTACCCACCTGCCCCATGGGAGACATGCTGTCCTGTGCCCTCCGGTCTGCCCAGAGACCGGCAGACGCTCCGAGCCCTGTCTTGGTCATCCTTGCCAGTTCTTGGAAAATCTGGATAGTACTTACGGAGTCAGTGGGACCGTATGCCGAGCGTAGAGGTGCCTCTGCACGAACAAGCAGCTGCAGAATAGGACTGTTACGTGATAGGAAACGATACTGGAGAGAATTAATGAATCTGCCTAGCGAACGGGTTTAGTGTCATCTTTGCAGGGAGGTTGCAGGGGAATATTACGGTAATGATGAGCAGCGTGAGCGCTTGCTTCAGGGTCTCTCTCCCCCTGCTTTTCCAGCTACTCCTCTCTAATTCTCGTCTCTTCAGTGAATGCAAAGCTAAAAGAC
The DNA here is from genome assembly GCA_034008185.1 of Gorsachius magnificus. Classification (NCBI taxonomy): domain Eukaryota; kingdom Metazoa; phylum Chordata; class Aves; order Pelecaniformes; family Ardeidae; genus Gorsachius; species Gorsachius magnificus. The sequence continues at coordinate 34,232,332 of CM067084.1, forward strand.
TGCTGGTGGGAGGGGTCTGACTGTGGATCTGAACTTATTCAATAACTGCTGTCCTTTGCTGCTAGGAGATTTATTTGTAAACAAGCATTATTTGACAAGTGCTTCTCACAGCATGTCGCCTTTGCCAATTACTACTGAACAGCTCTGCTTCTGGGAACGGCTCACCCTGCAGTACATGAAGCCTAATGCATGAGAAACCTCAGGCGCTGAGGTCCGCCTGCCTAGCTGTATGCCGCTGACACTTGTCACCCGTTTGGGTTTGAAAAGTTCAGTTTGGCTGCTTCTGGGCTCTGATGAGAGGGATCCTCCCCTGGGGTTAGTTGTCATATTCAGCTGGTTGGGAACTTTACTTTTGCTCGGATGGAGGTAGCCATCTTAGACCTGTGAAATATATTTTTTAAAGTTGGTGTAATTGGTTTTTCTGGGTTTTGTTTTTTATTATCCCTTGTCCTGCTCGCTGTGGTTAAACAACTAGCTGATACCCTGTGCTGTGTAGGTATGTAACATGTATGTAGTTGCACAGAGGATGACAAATTCTCATAATTACTTTTTTCTTTAACGCTGCATCACATCTTTTTGTTTCTCTAAATCTTACTGTAATACACAGTGACTTTGTAGGGTAAGATATATGCAGTTAACAGTTCACCATGCATGCATGATTTTCTGTTTTACCCTCGAGTGGAGGGACACTTAGGGGAAAATGCTATAAAAATCTAGGTTAAGATTTGGAGGGGGAAAAAAAAAAAAGTAAATTCAGTGTTTGGCTTCCTTAGCATGGAAATAGCTTTTTGCAAGGTCAGGTGAGTTTCAGAAGCTCCTGACATTTTTGTGGGGAAGTATCAAGTGCCCAGCCGGTATCATAAACCTGGTCACATTCATAGATACCTCCTGTTATGAATTGGAGGATATACATTGGGAAAATGGAATTCATTTTTTTCATAGATTTTTCCTATAATAGGGAGATAAACCAGATTTTTATTTCAGTCACCTTTTCTCAGTTTATATACTAAAAGCAAAACACGGAGTGAAGGATGAAGTCTCAATGCCATGTCATGCGTTTTCACAAGTATTGTTAGCCGTTATTTTTAACTCTTTAGCAGAGTTCATTGATTAGAACCACTGTTTTTTACAAATTCAGATATTAGTCACAAAGAAGATATTCCAAAGAGTAGACCGAAAGTATTACACAGTTTTGAAGTGCTGGTATTTTGGAAGTATGTTATTACTTTAAAATGCATTCCCTGTGATAATACGGTGTGAGAGGCAGCCCTGCAGTATGCGACTAGGCTGCCTGCACCTCCTTTACTTGAAAAATGCATGTGCTTTAAATCTTTCTGTTGTAAGTACTAGGGTTTGAGAAGTGGCTTATATAAATTATTTATGTAAAACGCAGAATGAATGAAGGAATTGTTTAAAGACCTCCCCTCCACCCTGAACTTTGTGATTTGTTACACATCGCCCGTGGGTTTGGATTGGTTTGCAGATCCAATTTGGATGTCACCCAGATGACCCCAAAAAGTGTCATGCGGGCAAATTAAAAGAATGGAGTACATTACACCTGATTGCTTGTAACAAAGTAACTCCACAACATACTTGCATAATTGTCTTTAAATACAAAGTATATTTCACTTGAGGGCGTTTCAGCCGAAGTGCTGATGAGGCAGCGCTGTAACAATAAAATATATTGTTAAGCAAATCAAAAGAAATAGGGTTTGAAATAATGACATTGACTAAAATAGACAAAGGTGAGAAAGACAAAATGAGTCTGACTTTGTAGTGTGTTTTATTTGCTTTAATACTAGAAGGATGTTCTTTAGTTACAAACTCCTGTGTTTGGTCCTCTTCCTCTTAATTCTTCCAGGGTTTTTTGAAGCTTGCTTTATCTTAATTTATCATTTTTAATGTGAATGAATGAATAAATGAGTACAATTAAAGGGGTGGGTCTGGTGCAGGCAAAAATAAAGGAAAGTTGTAATTTGCAGATTATTCGTGCCAAAGCCTGGAATAAGCCTACCTGTTCTCAGTGTGTTGACGTGTGTGTGTGTGTTGTTTCATACTGACATGTAATTTCTGTGTCATGGCACACTGGATAAATGCATATTTGGGTATAATATCACAATATTTATCTTTAATCAGTGAACGAAGTCTTTGTCAAGGAGGTTTTTTTGTTTATTTAGTAGAAGCAGGTGTGAAAGTAGTCTTAATTTTCATATCAGTGTATTCCAGTTAGTCTAATGCTTTGGGTAAAAATACACATGACCAGAACATTTTGTTTATTAGGTTGCTCTTAGTAGCTTGGTTTCATATGTCATGCACTTACACAGTTACTGCCTTTTGTATAATTCTGTAGGTAGTAACTACTGCTAGCATGCGTATACCTTGTGTGTGCAGAATGGGTAAGTTTGGATGCGTTTCAGTGCTTTGTAAGGAGGCTTTGAGGAGGTATCTGTTCTTAATTTCATGTGTTGGAATGGTCCCCCATATGCTTTCTATGACAGCAGGGCATAGCATCATAGCACCAGTGCTGTGTGTTTATTTTACTCACAGGGGTAATCCCATTAACTTTCAAATTTACTGCGGTGGAATTACTGGTATGAGGAAGGACAGCTCATGTCTAATGGTCTTTTTGGGATCAGTCTGATGTGTGATGTATGGCTTTTCAAAAGGTTTAGAATGACTCAATCGTGGCTTTAAAATGGAAGCTGCTATCCTTTTGACAGTAAAACAACATTTGAAATGCAGCACTTTTAAATATATGACTAAAAGCATTGCTGCCTAATGACATGTGTTTAAAAAAAGGGAAATAAACAATAGCCAAGATTGACTCCAAGATAGTACCTGGTTCCTTTTGAAGCTTATCTTAAAAAATTGCAATAAATAGTGGAAAACAGGCAAACTGCCTTAAACAGAACGACTGACAGACTGTCTGCTTATAGTATCGTAAATGTTGACACCATAATTTGATGTATAAAGCAGCTATTTGCACATCAATTTACAGATGGGTAAATTGGCAGGTACCATGGGAGAAAGGGAAGATTTAGTGGGCTTGTCTGACAGCTTCTTCCCCCTCCACTGTTAACTCTCACACTGTTACTTAACTTTTTAGCTCCCGTATACAGTCCTTCTCCATTTCTGCTGTTGTCTTTCTGTTAAATAAGAAAACAAAACGTCACTTCTAAAGAAATGTTAATTCTTTGCACTAAAACACAAAGTGTTCTGCAGCAGGTTCCTGGGGGGGAAGGTGGAAGCAGAATTTCTTAAAATCTAGCAGAAATTGCAAAGCCAGGACAGTTTATTATGTGGTGCCTCGCTCCCTGATCTCGCCGGTTTTACGCTTTATTGTTCTGAGGATGTCTGTGCTGCTTCTGCAGGAATCCTTGTTTCCAGCATGCACTGAGTGAGCGCAGAGCCCTTGACCCGGGAAAGTCCAGCTGAGATTGCTCAGCTGAGCAGTGGTGCTGGACCCTGTTGGCTTTAGATTCTTGAGCTGAAGTGGGACTGTTGGATCTCCCCAGTCTTTCTGACTTTGGAGCTACATTTTCAGTGGTCTGTTCCTGTAAGTCTGCAGGTATTCTTGAATAGAGACGAGCTTTAAACATTGCTCAGGGATGTCAGGGAAGTGAGATCGAGCCCCAGAATAAACCCAAACTTTTTTGGCAATTTTTTAAAATATTCTCACTTCCTCTTTAGAAAATAAATCTAAATCTGTACATGGTTCAACGGTAAAATGAGATGTAAAAAAAATCAGACGCTCACAGATCGATCGCTTTGTAGAAGCACTGAATTTCTTAGTTATTAAGTGCTCGCTTCTGTGGAGGAAAAAGTATTCAGTGCAGCTCTTCAGCAGATACTCAGCCTACTATCCATTAAAAAGTTGTGTTTTTTTTTTTTTTAAAAAGAAAATCTTGTGCTTATAGTAAAACATTTAAGCACAGAATTGAAATATCTGTCATAAGTGCACCTTTCTCGCTGACCATAAGTGCTGGTGAGGGATGGGGCCTCATTTCAACCAGGGTGGACTTGAGATAGGTATTTTTCTTCACTCAGAGAACATTGCAGAAATACTGTGTTAATGATTGCATTGGAATGAACAATTTTTTTTTACAGCTTACTCGTTACTAAACTCATTTTCTTTGATCTCTGCTGTAAAACTGCTGCGTATTTTAAAGGCTAGTAGAGAATAATTTTTTTTCCTTTGGAAATATATTTTGTTCTTAAGATATCCCTGTATTTTGGCACAGGCAGAACAGAGGTGGACTGTCCTCTGTGTTCACATCATGCCTGTCCCCTGCTCTGCTCTGCAACCGGCTGGACATGGAAGTGACAGGTTTTGCTGAGGTGAAAGCGTTTGCTGCCCCAGTTGCTTTGGCAGCCAGCAGTACTGGCAACTTGCTCACTGGCCTTCAGTAGCTTAGGTCTCTCTATGGATTTGTTACCCTTTCAGTTGTCTCTTTGACCTATTATATCTCTTACAGTCTCAGTTTTGGTATTTGCTATGGCTTTGGTCAGTGTGCTGTCTGAGCCTCTCTGAAGGTTTAATGCGCTTATCCTCTTGGAGGTAGAAAGCAATTATCCCTCTCTCCTCGAGAGGGGACAATCAGGAGGAGATGTAAGCACTGTGATTCGCAGCGCTTGACTTCTGGGTTTGGGAGGTGGTGGGTGGCTGTTTGCAGAGGTCCAAGGGCACGTTGCCTGCTGTGGACAAGGGTGCTGGGACCTGCAGGCTGCCCCGAGTGGTGCTTATGAGCACAACCATCCTGCTTCTGCTTTGCAAAGAGGACTAAAGATGCTTTAGGCCAGAATTGCCATGGGACCAGTGAATATAATGCTCTGACTCTTTCACTGAGGGTGTCGGTGGTGGGGAACACCCTCCTTTTCTCTCCTTCTTCCTTGGTATTTGAGTTGTGTGGGAGGTATGTTAGGAGGAATTTGACCAAGTAGAGCTGCCCGTGACCGCTAGCTGGAAGGATGAGAGATGCCTCCTGGAGAACGTGATGCAGCATGTACTCTCACAGCAGGTTGGGGAATACCACGTGAGCTGGTCTGGCAGCCCTGAGGGACCAGGTGACTCCTGCCCTTCACCTTCCCCCTGGCAAGCACCTGAGCCTCAGCAGGCGGAAGGAAACTAATTGTTCAGCTGGTGTGCTCCTGAGCAAACTGTGGCTTGGGGGGTGTGTGTGGAGAGGAAGCAGTCCCTCGCAGAAGATGAGAACTTCTAGGTTTAGCTGGCTGTGTAGCAGGTATTGAGCCTGTAGGAGAGAGGGTAGCACCCTGGGCTTGCAGGCTTTCACAGCAGCTCCTTCATTTTGGTGCAGGGGGCAGTACTGAAGTGTCTTGCCAAGGTATTAACTCCTGGGTTCCCTAACCTGGATCACTTTATGTTAGAAAGAGGTCAGAACAACCAGTTTGAACTTTGTAATTATCTGAGGTGATAGAGAAACCTGAAGGCGGAAGGAAACTAATTGTTCAGCATCAGTAATGTGCATTTCATGATGTTTGAGTGGACTTGTATAATTTTTTTTAACTGTTTTTGCATAGTGAAACTACTTGGACAAACTGTTTGCATACTTGCCCTTGTAAGTTAATTTCTCCAAACCCCCCAGTAATTTTCATTTATCCATCTCTGCTTTACTAATGTTCACATGCAGTTTCTTCCTATAATGTGTTGGCGATGTGCTGTTCCCACGAGCAACCTCCACCCTCTTCCCTCAACAGAAATAGAAGGGATAAGCCGTCAACCCCCTTGAAAAGCCAATAGATCACCTTAAACATTTTTTTTTTGCTTCTGAATGCTATCTAAGCATTATGTCAGTTCCTTTTTTTTCTACTTGAGTGAACTCAGTGGCAGCAGAGTAGTCATTATTGTCAACAGGAAGGCTTTATTGGTGCTGGACAGTGAGGTCTTGCGAGTCCACTGGTAGCGAAGGCTGACAGCCTGGACAGCTCTGGATGTGTCTGTGCTGAGTTTCTTCCCTTTTGTTGAGTTTTGCTATATGCATAACAGAATTTGTCTGTCTTTTAGGATACCTTTTAGGAACAGAGACCATATTGCTTTTAGTTGGTAATGCTCTGATTTAGGGAAGAAGGTGAGATTTTGTCTCAGTGCTGCCAGCAGGTGTTTTGATTGCATTGGGAACTGTTTGCATTTTAGGGCTTGGCTTAATGTGAGTGGTTAATAAGGTGCTTGCTTTAAGTAGGGTCTTGAAGAAACTGGCTGCCTCCTTCAACCACTTGCAGATACCCTGGGTCCGCAGGCAGCACTGGTGTTTCTTTTCTCCACGCAGGCTGGCTGTCAGGCTGCTGGCTGTATTTTCAGTGGAAGCTTCTTTTTCATTCTTAATGGCAGGGTGATACTTGCCCAGATGGTTTCCCCAAAAGATTTGTGCTGCAGCCAGCTCGGAGATCGGCTGTTGTGTTGGTACAGCGTTGTTTCCCGTGGATGTTATGAGTGGGGCTGGAAGCATTTTACTGACTTTCTTCACAGTGAATAGTTCCTTTTCAATTAAATGGTGATTTTTGAGGGAATGGTAGTGTTTGCCATTAAAAAAAACCAAAACAAACCCAAACCAAACCATACTGGAGTTCTTAAGTTTCCAGGCACTTTGGTGTTAGGCTAATAATCTCCTGACTGCTTCTGCTTTTGAGTTATGTAAGGTGGGAAAAACAAACGACTGCCTCTTGTCTTGTGTACGAGTCCTTGCAAGGATTAAAACTCTGCAGTTTCCTATTTGTTTTAGTGGGTCCGGTTATCGAAGTGAGCTTTTGGTCCCACTCCCTGGAGCTACGGCTGGTGCTGTGTCTGCTGGGAAAAATGCAGCCAACCCGAAGAACTTTGTCAAAGGGCAATATTGCACCCCTCGTAAACAGTGTATTCAAACAAATTACAGACATAATGCAGAAATTACTGGGTAAAATTCTCTGGCTGATATTATGATTGCAGTTGTCCATCTGGCCTTAAAAACCTATGAATCTGTGATGCAGATTCTAGTGTTTTGGCTCTTGCTATAAAAGGGAATCATGAGAAAACTTAGACCAGAATGAAGCCAATGTAATAAAATATAAATCTGCAGTTAATATTAGTTTGTGAGTTCATTAAGTAGTGTATATTTTCTTCCTCCAGTGGGCTATAAATAATAGGTACTGCTACAGCTTGCACTCCGCTGTAGCTGGTTCCACTGATGGAAATGTTTCTGAGGTTCTTGCCTGTGTGTTTTTTGTCCCAACTCAGTGTAGCTAATTAATACAAAACATCTGCTCCCTGATGACTTTGATTTCTTTCAAGAGCTTGTTTTTTTTCATTTGTTTTTGCTTTCTTGGATTATTTTTGACTGTCACTTGTTGGAATGCCTTGGATTTATACTTTTGAAGAAATACTTGGCGCAACAGGGAAAACAGTTGGAAAATGAATAGCAACAATACTGCAATAAAACCAGCGAAGATTTATGAAGCAGGAAAACTTTGACTCATGATGATGAAGAGTCCTCTGCAGTCAGTGTGTCTTGGTAGTGCTGTGAGCTCCAGGAGGAAGGATGGGGAGGTATGCAGTGTAAGGAGAAACCAGCTCTGTTAATGATGATGTCTTTGGCAGCTATACCCCCTGCCTTGGGGAAGAGGAGGAGAGCAGAGGCGTGAAGCTTGGTGGAAAGCCTGTGATGCCATTCAGGAGACCTCCCAATGAGGGCTCAGTGCAAAGCGCTGCTGTCGCATCTTGTCATGCACCTTGACCCCCATCCAGCAGAGCGTTTCACCTCATGCTTAATTGGCAGTGTGTGAGTATTCCTCTGAGAGGTTTCTCACAAGTATTTTAAATGTAGTTGCTGCCACAAGCTATGAGCTTGGGCTACCTTGATGTAGCTCTGACCTTTCCATGGGTGGCTGTGTCCTACGGAGTGCTATGCAAAAGGGGCCAGGAGCTGCAGGAGGGCATAGGAGCACTTGATTCACACCTTTTTTTCATATGGGAGTTCAGATTCAGGTTACCAAAAAAACCCCATTCAGTTTCCTGTTCAGTTTGTAGCAAATGTATTAGAGAGTTTTGCTTCAGTTGTTTAAAACAAAATTTTGATTCAAATGTTGTTGTTTAAAAATGTGCTACTTTAGAAATTTTAAATTTGTGCAGGCTTTAAGGAAGGTTTTTTACTCCTGTTTTTTTTTTTGTGATGGAAACGTAGTTACAGGGTATTGATTTGGTCAAAGAGGATGTTCCTTTCCTCCTGCTTTTGGTGTGTTTCAGTGAAATAAAAGATTCTTACGGCTTTACAGCTTCATGGCATAAGCTACATCAGCTTTTGCTATCCTGACCATTTTTCCTGTTGTAGAGCATTTTGTCAGGATAAACTTTGGTAGAGCGTGCCCTGTGGTAAGGCTTAGCTTGCAAATGGTGCTGCTGAAGAGCAGGACTACTCCAGTGTATATGGATTTAGTGGAAATCAGCTGAAAGACCATAGCAACCCAGAAAAGTTCAGTCTTTTGTATGTCTGCAGAGACTTTGCCCTGGTATGAGCAACGAAGGTTTTTCTGGAAGAACCTTAGATGCTGAAATGGCAGGAGGACGTGTGGCTGGTAGGATCAGAAGTGCTCGGTATTTTACCCTGTTGGTGGGGCATTTTTGGTTTTTCAGGTTGGTTTTTTTTCAATTTGAAAATGAAGCTGATGCTGCTTTGGACCAGAGCCAGAGGAGCCATCTTGCTTCAGCGATGTGACCAAAAAAATCCTTGGATTGGTGGCTTCTACTTCAGGAGTTGTACCATCACGACAGACCTGTCCTGCTTTCGCCTGGGCAAGCTAATGCTGCCACATGGTGCTGGTTTAGGTGGCTGTGTCAAATGGGGTGCTCTGCTGTGTGGGCAGTGATTTTGGTTTAGGTCAACGTTGAATGCTATCAGCCCTGGCGTTTCTTGTGCTTCCTTCCAGCCTCAATCCCTCTGTAGCCATAGGGAAGCTGCTAAATGCCAGTTGTATGAACGTGATGGGGACATTTGAGTAAAAAGCTGTATCCAGTCTCCCTGTTGGAGATTCCTGAGTGAAAAAACACTGTTAATTCACCAGCTAGATTTCAGGGCAAAGGTTGAGATCACTTCTAGTTTTATTCTAACTTGATTGCTCACCCGTGGTAACTAGCCTGTCTGAGAACAAGAGTGTATGGAAATTCCCCGGGCTATTATTCTGTATTAAAAAAAGGGGGGGGGGGAAGGCTGTGGTATGACTTTAGACTTAATCATCATTTATCCTACCCTGAAGGCATGGAAGTTAATGATGATATAGATCTGTGTGGTTTTGTGTTCCCCTTGACTGAGCATTAGAAATAATTATGGCTTGTGGGATGGATGCACTGATGGTGGAGATGAGCAGAAAACATTTTTGAATTTGTGTATGTGCCTCTTCCAAGTTTGCTGGCAAAGATATAGGTGCTAAGAGTGTGCTTATGGGCTCTGAGGTTTCTTGCTTGTTTGTAGAGACGTAGCTAGCTGTGCTGGGGAGAAAGGAAGTGGGAATAAATGAGTTCTGTTATTTTGGAGGCTTTTAAGGTTATGGGCCAAGCAGAGTTGCTAGCAATTTCTGGAGGGATTTCTTCAGTGGGGTAAGCTCTCCTGCATCCCAAGGGTTGCTGAGTGCAGCTCTGGGTTATGCCCATGGAGTATCTACGGCACTGGGGCTGGTCCAGGAGTCCCAAGCCATACAGGAGCTGGCACTGGACCTCCTGAAGTATGAAATCCTTAAGCACCATAGTTGGAGGTTTTCCTCAATTACCTCCTTCAGTGACCTGAGTGTTTGGGTTGGTTAGTAGACAGCCATGGCCAAATGCATGCTTATGGTTGTCATAGGTTGGATGGGGAGGAACTGGTTCTGCTGCTCTGGAGAAGACCTGTGGTCTCTGTCTTACTTGGGTTGAACCAGAGACAGTTTCAGGGTGTTTTTTTATTCAGGTGCGAAAAAGCATCATCTCTTCCCAAATAGCCACGTGGTGAGTTATGGAAGCATCTGTTTGGGATGGCAGCAACCCCTCTTTAAAGTCTCTGCTAAAATTGTTTCCTCCATGTGGCAGGTATGTACTTTACCTGCTGGTTGCCCACTGTTTCTTCCCCACCCTGTTCAATCTGCATTTTTTTAATGAAAGCCATTTCAGCAAAAATAATGTTCCCACCAGGCTGGAAGGTGGTGGGAAGAGAAGGGGTGCTGAGTCTGTATGGACTTGTGTAGTGGGACTGTGCACTGGCAGCCTCTCCAGCAGCGTGGGATGGGAAGGCTTTCTAAGAGAGTGTCCCGAAAATGTTGGTAGTGCTGTCACCCTGTGTGGGGAGCTCCTGCAGCTGGGCAATCAGAGGAGCCACCCCCTTGGAGAGGGGATGCTGGGGCTCTGGCCTGGTTTGAGGCTGAATTGGGGTGGGATTGGGACCTGGCAATGATGCAGGTAAAGGACAGATGTACTGGGAATGACTGGGTCGGCTGGTGGTGGGAAGGTGCAGATACCTTGTATCTAAATGGAGCAGTGGTAATTTGTGTTTATACCAGAATTTTGGGGATTCTCGAAGCAAAACATTTTGGTCCTTGAAGGCAATTTAGAGTAAGTACTGGCTAAATATGTTCTTCCGAGCAGATCAATGTATCATAGAATCATAGAATGTTTTGGGTTGGAAGGGACTCCTAGAGGTCATCTAGTCCAACCCCAATGTAGTGCGACATTTTGGAAGATATACTCTGAAAGCAGTCCTGGGCAGAAGCCCATGGGGGCAGCCGGAGTCTGCTGTGCCTTAGCACCCCTCAGAGCTGCTGGAGCTGTCCTGGGAGCCTCTCTGCTCTCCTGAGCAAGCCCAGGCACAGGGGTAGCTTGTGGCTTTTGTCTTCCTGGCATGTGAATTTTGGGTTACTGGGAGGTGCCTGTCAAAAGGTGTATCCCATCCTCTCCCATTGGTTTTGCTCTACGCAGAATTTGACTAAAGTAAGGAAGGAATTGAGTCTTCTCCAACTGGAGATTCAGTGTTCAGCTCTGCTGGCTGACTCACCGGTAGGAAAATTCCCACTGACTTGAGTTAGAGTTGAATGGGTTGTATTATCTTTTCATACGCAGAAAATTATTTTGAAATTGAAGTTAATAATAGCAATTTAAAAACTGTCGTTGATAGAAAGGTAATACAATATTTAGTTGTATCATGTTCTCTTTATGATCTGATGTTTGAATAAAAGCACTTTTTCAGCTTTTTTCCTTAATTAGCATGTCATGAAGAAGTTTGTGGCATCAAACACACTAATTACATTCATTAGTAGCATCTCCAGGACAAGTTTTAATTAAGTTGTACAATGTAGATCAATACTTGTTTTTTGCATCCATTGCAACTTAAGACAGGAATATACTGTTTGGCACAGTTTAATTACAGTGATTGTAATAGAAGGAATTTGGGTAAACCCAAAACCATTTTGGCAACTGCACGCCCTTCTCTTACTTTTTAAAATAGTATAGAGTTATAGCATGGGACATGTTATTTATGTGTGTCCTGTTTTGAAGTATATTTTAAGATCACCCCTTTTATCCCATTAAAAAGAAAATGCAGCATGGCTCGGGAGCCCGTGGGTACTGGTGCTTGACTACAGCTGGAGCAGGAGACCTTAACAAGCATTTTACCTGCAGACTTCAGGGGGGGAAAGGCTGGCCAGCACTGGGTGACATATCTAATGGTAGTTTATAGAAATACTTTTATTTTGCTTAGGCTGTGGACGGAAAGCCACCTAATTGTATGTTTACTTACTGTGGATGTAGTTCAGTGTAGTCTGAGTGTTGCTTCCACCAAATGTCCTGTAGTTCTGTAGCATTGCCAGCTCCCAACTGTTTTTTGTTTTGGCAGGAGAAAGCAGTCCGGGCATGAAAACCCTGAGCTTACCAAATGTTTTTGCTCTGCATCACAAAAATATACTTGACCAGGCAGAATTCCATCTATATGCCTTATGATAGTGTGCTGCCTTAATATGTGCATACATTGTGAAAATATCTAGACAGACAAGTCTTTTTTTTTAATAGAAGTGTTTGATGTCAGAGCTGAGAACCGATTTTTTTTTTTTTTTTTTTTCCTACCTCAGCGTTGTATTTTTGTTTTGGACTGTTTTTGTGTACAAGGGACTACAGCTGTCAGCCTTTAGTACAGTACAATGATTAAGACCAAACTGACTTGGAGAACTTTTTTCAAACTAAATACATTGTTTAATCTTAATTTGTTTTTTTAAATATTCCTTAAGATTTTAAAGGAGCATGCCTTTTAGTATAGTGGACTTCTAGGTTTTCTTACAATGCATCTGTAAATAGTGTAATCCTGATATCTGAGGCACTCTGTTGGCAGCATTTTTAATTCTGCCCTGGGCTGGTATAAGGAAGGGTCTGTATGCACTGGTGTATTTGGTTGCGCAGTGATAGCAAATCAGTCTGATATGAGTAGTAGAGGTGAGGGTTATAATACATCCTTTATACTTGTGCATGCAACCTGTTTGTTTCTCTTCTCTAGTAGTCTTGAAGTACCTTGCAAGTACTCTTCTAGCAACCTTGAAGTTTATACTAAAGGAGTGGGTGCAAAGCTGCCTCCACCTGTTTCAAGCTTGTTTGTGGGCTAGATCATCATGGGCTGGAAAGTCTTGAAAGTCCAGTTGTGCAAACTTCCAGTGGGATTTTTAAAGAGCATATAGGGTGGAGATCAGGAATTGGAGACACAGGGAAATTGCTTCCTTTTCAGGAGGAACATGAGTACCAAAAGTGAGGTGTTAAGCAGACAAATATACCATGAGAGGTGAGTGTTGTAATCAAAGAGGAGGAAATAGTCTGCTTTTAACATAGAAGAAAGTTCCTCCTGAGCTGAGGTTTTTGGATGACAGCTGTTGATTCAGAGACAAGCTTTTAACTTGGAGATTTAAAGCCCTGGGTACAGGAGGTAAAAGCTCAGCACCAGAAGCTGCTATGATTTTCCTTAGCTGATTTAAGTGTGTGTAGATTTAATTATTTCACACTTGCTCAGTATTTTGGTTAATGTGAGGGCAAAAAAAATGTTATAAGGTTGGGAATAGTTTTTTGCTGATTGATGTAAATTGTTGATTGCCTATGTGACTTAAGCAAGCTAGTCTGACGTTTTTTTTTGCGGGGGGGAGATCCCTTGGATATATTACAGTGAAGTTGTCAAAGACTTGGGGAAAAATGTGGGAGAGGGAGAAAAGAATAGATTCCTGGTAACAGTAATGCTGTGATACTTGCACAAAAGATACTTTAAAAATTGAATTTCTGGTAATCAGGAAACTCTGCATGTTGTTTCTTGTTTCATTTTTTGTCCTAAAGGCTTGACTATGCTAAAAACATAGGCCACCTTAGAAGAAATGTGTGTAGAAACATGCATAGATGTTTGTGAGTGTAGGCATATATCTATGTACTGTATGTCTCGCAGGTACACATAAACACACCATGTGTGTTATGTATTTATTCCCCCCAAAAGACCAGATCCTAAGAACATGAAGGATCTGGATCTTACAGAAGTTTAGTGCATTTGCAACTTTGTTGCAGTGGCGTATCTCGAAGGAATAGAGTAATGCATATATAGAATTGTTTTCAGTCTATGACCTCATTGTTAGAGGAGTTACTGCATTGTTATTCTGCTTTACAAAAATCCAACTTCCTTGGTTAATTATAAGCAGTTTGTTTACCATAGCCACCCAAACCTTGAAATATTTACTGAAGTTTGTAATTCATCCATCTTTCTTAATGTTTTTTTCCTCTTATTTTCAGTGAATTTACTGGACTCACGCACAGTAATGGGGGATCTAGGATGGATAGCCTACCCAAAAAATGGGGTAAGTCTCTGTTGTTTGCCTTCTCTCTTACAAATTATACTAACTGTTTCCATTCGGAAAGTAGACTACTGGGTTTAAAAACTCCCTGGAGTGATTTGTCGGCAATGGAGGGGAAAAAATAAATAAAACAACAAGCTGTGACTGGAAAAATGGAGCTGTGTGGCTAGGGGATTGATTTATTTATGCAGCGGAGCCAGCCACAAGTATTAAAAAAAAAAAAAAAAAAAAAAAAAAATCATAAGTCAGCCCCCTCATTCCTCCCCTCACCAAAAAAAGCCATGAGGTTGTTTAAATTTTTTTTAAATTATAAATTCTTGTTCTTTTCTTGAGCCTTTGGGGTAGACGTACAACATAATTTTCTGGAAGTTTTTTTCTTCTGAAATGCAGGGTCTGGGACATTACTGTTAGCTTTAAATAAACAGGGCTGTTCAGAAATACTTTTCAGGCTCATGATAAAATTCTGGGAGCTGATAACTCTGGAACAGGAGCTGAGTTTTAAGCACCTTGAAGAGCCTCTGTCACCATTAACTTTACTGAGAACTGAAAGAACCTGGCCTCCTTATTTGATACCTGAAATAGGTGCTGGAGTTTACATGCATTAATACCCTCCAGTGTGTGTGCTTGGCCTGACTGCATGTGCGAGCAGTCACTGCTGTGACTTCTGGTCTTTGATTTGGCTGGGGCATCCTCAATGCTGTACTGCAACAGAGCTTTGGTACCATCTCGAAAGGTTGACTCCTGCATGGTGCTGAGTATTCCTGTCAGTTCCTGGGAGCCATGAGCACCGTGTGAGGCAAGAAAGCATCCAAAGACAGACATGCTGCACAACTGAGCCCTCCAACAGAGCAGCTCTCGGGAATGTGTCATTCCAGAGTTTTAGTCACCAGATGAAACGGGCTGTGGAACTGTCTTGGACTCCAGTTTGATTGTCATAAAAATGGTGGCAATGTTTATACAAAATGCAGCCAACCCTGCACATATTTATTACACAATGAATTAAAGTCTGGCTTTCCATATATTCTGTGTAGATGAAAGGTTGTAGAAATGGCAGCCTCACTCAAACAAGCTGTGTGCTTGCAGGCATGGGTTATGGCAGAGATGTAAAAGCTACATGGGACAGCTCAGTTTATCCTCAACTCAGTTCAAGATCTAATCCTATTGTGGTTGGAGTCCATAACAATATTTTTTCTCTATTGATTTAAAGCCAAGAAGTAAACTTGCTCGCCTTGCATGGGTGTGGGCATCAGAATAACCAGTGCCAGATGTGCTGGCAGAGCAATGTGTTGGTGCCATGGCACACTATAAAGATCCCAGTGTCTAGTTCTTTAATGGAAGATTTTTCCTTTTTGAAAACCTCTAGGTATTTTTCCTATGGTATAAAGCACAGTTGCTGTATATACCAATGTCCTTACAGGAATATCAGTAGAGAAATAACTAGGCCTGAAGAGCTGAGCAGATTCCTGGGTCTGTATGTGTAGATGAGTAAAATAAAAGCTAAATATCCTATGTATAAGCCTTAGTTGTGTTATTTTCATTATTTAGGTAAACCTTTCTATATTTACAAGCTCAGTTTCCAAACAGCACCTGGAAATGCATTCATGAATGCCAAATTAATGGTTACTGACTCAAAAGGGAGGATTTTTTCCTTAAATTAACTTCCACAAAAAAAAGTGAATCGGGCGGTTGGTTTTTGAATTTCCAGAAATCTCCTCTTAAACGTCTTTGTTTTCATGGGGCATCATAAAATTCATGGGGCTAGCCCAACTGTCTCTTTCTTGGCCTAATATATTTGCAGTATTTTACAAGTACTGAAAAAAGTCTTCAGATTTACTTCTCTAACCCCCTTATCTGCTCTGCAGTCAGCTATGCTGCAGTCATACTCTGCTTAATTTTTTTGAAAGTTCTATCTTGTATAAATATTTTAAGTAACTCTCACTTCAGGACTTGAATTTGGAAAGGGGGGGAACTTTGCGGTCGGATGCAAGCTGTTCTTTCTGAGGTATTCTCATACAAATTTGTTATCTTGGGATGTCCTCTTAAGGAAAATTTTGGAAGGTCTGTGTATCTGTCTGCACAGTCCCACAGACATGTATGTGCTGTAGTGTTGCAAAGTGTGACAGATACAGACCGTGTGCTGAAGTAAGCTTTTTGATGCATAGTATTTTATTATTGCTATTAACAGCATCCTGTAGAGTCTAGTCACTTCAAGTAGTTCGTAGCAATTCCAGTGGTGATACATTTCCAACTGAAGATACATTAGATTTTGAAGCAGCCTTCAATTCTTCTAGTGTTGCTGCTTCTCCACTTGATTTTTATTATGAATCTTAAGGAAACTTAGTATTTTTCTTAGAACCACATCTGCTACGAGATTGCACCGGGAGCACGGTTGCTGTTAAAGAAAGCAAGTGTTTAGTCTTTGTAGTTGTATGAGAGTGCCTGGGAGAAGTTACCTGTATATACAAAGGCTTCAGTTGGTAAGTTTTGAAAATGGATTTCCACATTTAAGAAAAAAAAAACCCAAAACCTCAAACACCCTCCCCACCCCCCCAAAAAGAAACCCTAATGGAGGTAAGACCAATGAGCTTGCATTTGGCAGATCCTTTGTAGGTGTCATAGTCTGAATTTTTATTATAGCTATGTGCCATGGTAATTTTTGTGTATTAAAGCTTTAAGACATTCCACGCTCTAGGGAGGTCTAGCTGCCCTCATTTAGCCTGTTGCTCACCTCATTTTTGCTGAATGGGAACACAATGGGAAATGTCATTTAACTTGGGAAATGCAAGCAGCAGTGTATGGGAAGGAGACCGACCCTCCAGTCTGGAGACAGATTAGGCTTACAGGTAGACATGTTTCATGGCTGTAATTCCAAATAAAGCACCAAAGCTACTTTACTCCCAGCAAGATCAGATCTTGGTCCACTGCTAAACAGCATGCTCCAGCTTATTTAGCAAGTTATGGGTTTTAGGGCATGGGAGAGGAACACACTAGCCAAGGGTTGCCTCTGCAGAGCTTTGTCTAGCTAGGTGCTTATTTGGTACAGGTTTTCGTAGTGTCCAGTATTCTTGCAGCCTGGCTGGCCTTCATTTCCCCAATGCACATAGAAGGTAAGAGAAATCCCCCTCTTCCATTGTATGGAGGGACCAGTGGAAATTAAATAATGTGATTGAAATGTGCTGTGGCCAAGCAGGGGTTGAAACAATGTCTCCTGGTACGAAGAACCAGCTGTTGCATAGGAGAAGGTGCTTTCTCTTTTTCTGCTGCTTTGCTCTGAAGGATTAATGGATCCTGGTATTGTGCCTTCCTGGCTGCCCCAGGAGGCCTTCCCTGGCTGTGGGGGTTCAGCAGCTTGCAGCAGTTGTGCAGTCGGCTTTTAAATGTGCAGTTATATCTGTTAGAGCATGAGCAAAGTCCTTGCGAGGTCCACGTGGCGATGGAGCTCAGAAAAGGGACTGTCTCCCTGCCAGTGGAGTGTGGTCAGAATGGAAATGCTGTCTCTTCCTCAGCTCAGGACGGGAATCAATCCTGTTATTACATGCCAAAGGGACAATTTGGACTTTGCTTTGTAGCTCATGTAAGTTTATTTTAACCTGAAGGAGGTTATTGGGATTACCAGAGGCTGTATCAGAAAAGTCTGGTGCCTCTTGTGTGGTAGGAAGCCCTCCAAGCACATCAACAAAACCAGTCAGCTTTTTTTACTAAAGCCTATGCTTGCACAGCAGGTCTGCAAAGCCTGTGTCTCTCTTTTACCTCTGGACGTCTTCCTGGGATGCTGTTTAGGATTACCCAAACTGGGTGCATTCAGAAGGTTATGTGTGCATTATATATGGCTGTGACCCTGATGAGCTCTGACCTACAGAAACTGCCTGCACTTGCCTGTGCTAAACATACATTTTTATCATACGGAAGCTCTCAGAAGTAGAAACAATGGTAAGTGCTGTGAGAGAAATAGCTGGTCAGACAGGGTTTGTAGGCTGTATTGCCTCCTCTCCTGCCTTGATTTAGCAGGAGACTCTGCGTGATGCATTTTGACTCCCTGCAAAGTCATAGCAGAGGGAGAAGCTACTAAGAGCCCCCTGTAAACCTGTGCTGACCTTATTTGTTCTGGTCAAATAAACACACAGCCACTTTTAACAATATCTGGATAATTGCAAAAGTTGCTGATTAAAATAAATGCTTTCTTTAGCTGGCTTGATTTATTCAGTGATTATGTCTGATTTTTGTTTCAGTAGCTATAATAGCACTGATTGATTTGTTTCAGACCATCCCTCCTTTGAGGGTTTTTTAAACTTATTTCTTTATAGCTTAGAAGTGCTCTTTTTTTTTTTTTTCTGTCCAAACGAGTGCTGCACACCTGCTTTGCTCTTGTGTAACAGGTCCTCTCCCAGTGCCTCCACCTCCCATTGATTTCCCTGACCTTCCTGTAGCACAGAACAGGAAAGCCTCTGTGGTCCTTGGGGTGTTGGCTGTGTGCTGTGGCTCATTGCACAGCTCCATGTGCTGGGATTTTTTTTCTAGGCTTAGACAGGAAAATAAACATGTACTAAGGAACCTGGTCCTGGAGAGATGTTCATAATTCTGTATTCATTGCAGAAAATGAGAGCACTAGATGACTTGTTACATGTGAACGGCAAGCGGCAAAGCAATTGCTCCTCCTTTTGGCAGTTAATAAGGCCAAATACTGAAAGTTGGGGGGTAAATTCAGCCAGATTGATTCTCCAGGTTGCTTCTCATTCATGTAGGACATTGGTGGGTTTGACTTATTTTTTTTTCACGAGCAGCATTTTTGTCTCATTCTTTTGAGGATGGGTACCCTAGGGTGCCTCTTTGAAGTTAAAAATAATGGTGATTTAGATTACTCAGCATGGTTTGTGAATAGATTCATGTTGTTCTCTGTCAGTCTTGGTTCAGATAGAGATTTTATACAGGAATCCTGGATTGGAGGCAGTGTTTGCCCTCAGGGACAGAAATAAAGGGGGAGGGATAGGGGGTAGTGAAAGGAGAAGGAGGATTCTTGGCACCATTGAGCTGTGTCATGTAGCTATGATTATAATTGGCATTTTCAGGGCAGTACTTTTGGCAGCCTGTGGGTTTTTTTATTTTACTTTTTTTTCCCTGCAAATGCTGCTGCTCGGCTGTGACCGGTGTAGAAGAGGAATTGGGGGATATGCTAACATGGCAAGAATGCAATTTATACTGCAGCAGGGAGCATGAGGGAAATAAGCAATACCAGAGTAGGTGAAAAAAATATATTAATGCACCTTAAAAGCTTGCAGTTTGGCTGCTTTGTTTGTATGTACATGCTTTTGTGCATGCACAGGTTAGTAAGAAACATACTGCATGTCTAAGTATTTGAAGTAAACTGAGTAATCTAAATCAAAGCAGTACTTAACATTTTCTGTTATATACAGAATAAAGGAATATTACATTAAGAATTTGTGGGATAATATTCAATAGAGTTGAAATATATCCACTTAGATTTCTCAAGGTAAAATGCAGTATCTGTATATATGTAAAATTCTTTCCTCTGTGACTCTCCCCTTGATTCATTATGTGCTTACATGGTCATTTTTGCTCCTATCTAATGAGGCCATGATGTGTTTTCTTTTGGTTATGCTGCCTGTTTTAGTGTGCCAGAGTGATTCATGCATGCTTGTATTGTATAGCATAGTTATAAAAAGAGCTTGAGCCTTGGGTCTGAAAAGACACCAGAAGTTAATAATGCAGTTGTGCAGGATCCTTGTGATAATTGAACTAAACTGTGTTTTAAAGCGGTGCTGAGTTCATGTTTCAAGCCCTGAAAGCTCCAGAGTGAGACTGAAGATGCTGGAGGTAATGAGAGTGGAATTTGGCCAGCTGACTACTGTTCAAGTCGGTGGATTTCCCTGCTGAGTTGGTGGCCTCACCAGTGCTTGTAGAGCTGCATTTGTTTCAGAGAGCTTGAATATACCAATCAAAATGTAAAGAGATCAGCTCTGCAATGGAGAGATGTGTCTTGTGTGAAAAGGCTGATGGAGTTGGGTGTTGGACTGGCCCACAACCACGTTGAAGGATGCAGAGAAGAAAGGAATAATGTCTTGCCCAGGTTGGCAATGGGTAGGACAAGAAAAAGAGGATTTGTTTCAGCTAACCAGATTCAGGTTAAATTTGATGGAAAGTACTTTCTACTAGTTCATCTTTGCGGCAGATGCAGAGTTTCTTTCACAGTAGGTCTCTGACAACAGGTCAAACCATCATCTCCATTGCTCTGGACAGGCAGAGTTCATCTCTTCTGGAGGAACAAACCAGGTTGGTCTGTTTAGGTCTCTCCCAGCTCTGCATCTGAAACTCTGCTGTCTGAAGGCTTGTCCTGACTGTCTAGGGTGAGATCTGTTCTTATTTTTCTCTGAGCTCTCTTTTTTTTTTCATCTTGCCCTGCTTAAAAACCACATTGCTGTTACTTATTCAACACCCTGTGTTTAAGATGTGCTCCTCCGACGCCTGCAAGTGGTTAGTCGTGGTATATAGCTGCTTTTAAACCAGAGTACCTCATGCTAGACAACAGTTCTCACTGAATAGCCTCACCATTTTATTCATGTCCTTTCTCATATCTTCATTACCATCTGAAGTTAAATCTTCTCGCTTTGTTTGAGGATGCTCTTAAACTTGTTGTCCTGGGCTCTCAGCTAGCTGCCCTTTGGTTTGTACACTGTTGACATGAATCCAGCCTTTATTTGGGAGCAGCATCTGGCGAGGCATAGGCCTTATTAAAGGAGATGTAAAATGTCTAGAGTATTTTAAGGTACTGTAAAATAAATTAATATTAGTAAGATTAAGAATAAAGCAAATCTTTATCTTGGCTAGAACTGTATTACTGGAATAATATATTGCTATCCTAGTCTTGAAAACCCACCACAGAAGAAATGAAGGCTGATCCTTCAGTATATCATTTTGTAAATACAGTTGTCAGCATTAGGTTCCTCCACACAGGCTCATTGGGCGAACAATAATCTCCTTTCACGCTAAAAAGTCTTTTTTTCTCTAGTGTCTAGGAATTACGTTTGGGGATAAAAGAGCTTTGAAGAGCTTTATCTTCTAAAACCATTGTTTTCTCTGTTACTTTTGTGCCAATTTCAGAAATACTGGTATCCAACAGTTAGTAACTGTACAATTAAAACGTATAAATGTCATGCTGTCATGAAGAAACTGAAACTTTGCAGAATAAAGCATTACTATTATAGAATGCATGTGCAACAGCCCAGGGTCTATAAAACATGCATTAGGATTTTATAGCTTATGTTGATGAATTTTTGTAGTATGTTACTTACTACTTCATATGCTAAATATATGTATCAGTGGATTACTTATCACTTAATTGCATAATCCTTTTATGAGACTTAAAATGCATTGGCCTTGCTCTTGCCCCATTTGACAGCATATATTTTTATTCAGGTTAATGGCTTATTTGGGTAACTAAATTCAAGGCTGCAGTCCTGTTTGATTTATTTAGTGTTCTTATGATCAAAGAAGGTTGGTTTTCTTTTCGTGTTACTCATTCAGGAAAGCCAGCTTGAAAAACATGAAATAAAATGAATGCTAAGTTCAGAAAGGGAAACACATAGTAGGTTCGTCTAGAAGAAGAAAAGTTTAAATGCAAAATTCCTGAAAATAGTGTTAAGATGGAAGCTGCCATTTGTCTTCATGACCCTTGGTTGCCTTCTGTATTGCACAGTGAATGAAGACAATAAAAACTAGAGGGCTTTTTTGAAGACCCGTCACCTAGATTAAAACCAGTAAGGAGAACTTTTTGACTGACTGCTGTTTTATTGCAAAGCCCTGATATGTGACTACTCAAGAAATAGTTCAGCAGTTGAACATCTAGGACTGTTGGAACAAACTTGTATCCATTTGTAAGTTATTAACAGGAGTGGTTCAGGATTTTCAGAGGCTAAAAATGGTGGCATCAAGTTCTCTGCTTGTCCTGGTCACAAAACTGGGGTGTTTTACAGTTGCTTAAGGCTACATGCATATATGAAAGGGTAGGGTGGGACTGCGTTTTTGGCTAAAGAAAACACCAGTATTGTAGTTGGAAGCTCTTTTTGCCTCAAAATATTTTGGTTTTATAATCTTAATTTATCTTAAGATTGCTTTGTTTTGGGGGGAAAAAGCATGCTAAGCTTTATGATTTAGTGTGTTTGACCTAAAGCAGGCAGTAATCATGAGGTCTGTCGGTTTTAATATTGAAAATACTGTGGCAAAACAGATCACAGATTAAGTACCAGGAGTACACATGAATGCAAATAACATCCTTTCAGGGGTTGTGTGTTAACTCTTCACCAAAGAAAAGTGGTGGCTCCTCTCACCAGCTTTTAGGCTCTTCCCAACATGAATGATGAAGTGCTGTTGAAGGGAGTGTGGGTGACACCTGGTTATCGTTATCTCTGCGTTACCACTGTGACGTTGGATGCTGCCAAGCCGCTGTGATCGATTGTCTGCACCCCGTGGGCTGAAAGGTGGCTGCTGCTGCTTCCCCTGCCTGGGCAGAGGGTTTGGGGGGGTAAAAAACCCCACCCCAAAACCCTCAAAAAAATAAAGACCCTGCCATCCTCTGGGGAGTGGTGAGCATTTAGGGGAGAAAGCAATTATTTTTTCCATGTGTAATAGGAAAATACTGTTCCTTATTTCTGTTTGAAGATGGTTTAATGAAAACACATCAGTGACGTAGTAGCAGTTTAGAGTTAGAAGCGAATGACACTTGCATGTTAATTTGATCCTCACCTACCCCTGTATGATCTCAGTAAGGAATAGTCCATGGACGAGTGCCAGATAGCTGCAGGGGGGCCAGGATCAGGCCCAGGGGGTTGGTAGGAAGCAACCCCACCCCCCCCAGAAGAGTGGATGCTGTGCATCAACATGTTGATGAAGGAGGAGGACAAGGAATTGCCTGCTGAGCTGGGCACTCTGGGGCAACTTCCAGGAGAGGGGTGGTGATGGTGAGGAATCGAGGTTGCTGATGGCTTTCTGAAAACTGCATCTGCCAGACCAGGCTGAAACATCCCCAGCACAGCCCTTGATTTGCCTCCTTTTACTGCTTTCCAAGAAGGAAAGAATTATTAGATACCTTGTTCTTGCCAAATGCTCTGATAAGCATTTAACTTGTGTGTTCTTGCTTATTTCTTTTGTGTTCATTACTCCAGCAAGTGCCAGGCCACTGCTCAGATTATATTAAATTTTTCATTTAACAAAATGAACAATAGAAAAAAAATCAAATTACTCTATTTTAAGCAGATTTGTTTAAATTGTTAGAAAAGTTATCCATTTCTAAAACATGGTTTCACTTCAAGACTGTGCATCTTACAGATTTCAGTGTCTATGAACTACCTATATATTGAAACACAGAAAATAATGTCCCTTAGATCTGTTATTGTGCTGAAATAACCAGAAGCTTGTAAAGATGTATGATTTCTGTGGGTAATTACCCTCCTTTGGATGCTTTCTTGCAGTATCAAAGACGAGAACTTTTGAAGGTAGGGGGGAGGACTGAGCCTTTATGCTGCAACAATTTTCAGTTGACTTCAGCAAAAATATTTTGAGGCAAGTGACGCAGCCCTTGTCATCAGGAGTCTTTCTATAACAGTGATGATTCTTCCTGTAAGTCCGTAATGCTGTGCAGAAGATGCAGTTGGCAGAAGATAGCACAGAGTATTTCCTAATGTGATTTGGGATGTTGGCGTACACCCTTAATCCATTTGCAGCTCTGTTCGGCTGTGAGGCAGAGCTGCAGGCTTGGTGTTAATCCTGTTCAAGTCAGCCCCTCCCCTGCCTTCCCTTTAGCTTTGAGCTAGACCAAGAATTGGTGAGTGAGGGCAGGGTGGGAGAGGAGGTGATGACAGGACTCGAACTTAAATATCTACTTATTGAAAGTGATCTTTCAGAATTAATTGATATTTTAGGTGTTTGAGTTCCTCTGTGATGCAGATGTGCTACTCGTAGGGAGAAGTCTTGCTGGGATGGTATCCCCAAGACCAAGCTGTACCGAGCAGATGAGAAGTGGGGTGGGAAAATTGCTTTTGAAAAGGAGGACTTAGAGTTGCTATTTTTTCTTCCAGCTGCTTAGAAAAACTAGCACCTTCTGCCTGTGCTGGCAGCCTCTTTCACTAGGACCTCAAATGTTTTTTTTTGGGGGGTGGGGGTGTTTCTATTTGCATATTCAGCCTGTGAACACCAGTTACAGAACTGATGTTGTGATTCCTCTGGTTTCCTGCTGGAGCCTGGGGGTCAATCCTGAAGTTTATCACTTGAAGCTGAGGGCCATCAAAATAACTTCTGCTCTGCATGATGTCTGCTCAGCATGGCTTGTTCCTGGTTCAGTCAACAGCAAAGGATAGCAAAAATGTGGCCTTTGGTCTTCATTCAGAAACCTCTGGGCTGTTCAGTTTTCTTTTATTTTAGCTTTACTTTCTTCAAAAATTGGGAATGTTCACACTTGAGAGCTTTTTCTTGGTTTCAAACCTCCAAACTGACTGGGCAGCTGTTGGAGCTCCTTGCAAGACATAATTTTAAGCACTGTTACAAATTGTAGGGCATGCACTGACTGTTTTAGTTGATTGCAATGCAAATGTATAGTAAGCCTGTAAATTGTAGCCAGTGTTGTGATTACAAATCATTACAATAATGCGAGATTATTCAGTTTGTCGCAAATCCTTCTAGACTACACAGTTAAAGTTGTAACCACAAGTATAATCCTGTGAGATAAAGTCACTTCATTACACAATCTCCTTCTGGTTTACTGTTTGCTTTATTTTGATGCCAGATTGAATAACTGAATGTTCCTGTGTAGTTATCTGCTTTTTGTGTCACTGCTAACTCTGGAGTTTATTTTACATCCTTAAAAAGATGGATATTGATGAATACAATATTTGGGCAAAGCCTTGACAATTTCGGTTCCAGTGCAGCTAAAATCAACCCCAAAATGATGAAGTCTTAAAAAATGTCAGTCACTATAGATGTCTTGTCAGATGATCAGAAAGTGAGTTGCAGTCATTGATACGTGGTGGTAGGTGATGGGGTAGGTGACTGCAGGCAGGTTGGTGCCTCCCTGCAAAAGCAGTGGCTGCAGCTGCCCTGCTGCAGAATTAGTGAGGCAGAGTACAGCTGCTGAACAGGAACCAAATGAATACTTGACTTGGAAATGGATTTCAGACCAAATCAAACCTTTTTGCATGGTTTCCGATATCCATCTCCCTTCTCCTGTGGTAGTCATTGTCTTTTCCTGATGTTGCTCCCAGTGCAAAGGAAAGCGCAGTGGGCCAAGGAGCGACTTGTGCCCGCTGGCCAGAGCCCGATGACTCAGTGTGTCAGAGTAATTCTGACAAATACCCAGACTGAGATAACCCAAACATGTCGGGGGATTTGGTTGTTGTCCTACTTATTCATTTTAATGATTATTGAATATCTGTGCTGGTTATACAGGCTGTAAGCTCAGCTTCCCAAGCCCTGTATATTCAATTTCAAAATGCTGCTTATTCAGAGTCCCATATATTTAATTCAGGGGGGTGGTCTCAATGTGGACAGGCTGTGCAGATAGGCAGGAGCTACTGCGTCCTTTGGAGTCGCAGTAACTAAGTCTGGCAGAGCCTGTTTCTTGGAGCCGTATAAATGCATTGAACTGGCAAATGTCTTCAGCCCCCATGGGATTTGGTTATGATGCTGCTTGTATAATGTTTGTAAAAGGCTTTTGCTGTGAAGGTGTTGGAGAGAAAGCAGGGAATCTTAAGCAGCCTTTGCTCAGTCTTTGCAAAGCTTTTTTTTTTATGCCACTAGCCCAGGTAAACCTTTTGGACTCCTCTCTTCCTTGCCCCTTTTGAGCAGAGCGCTACTCCTGAGGTTTTCTGCTTGCAGGGTTAGCTCCGCCAGTGCTAACCTGGGGTGTTTTCCCCCAGCACTGCTGTTTGCAGAGGCTGAGCTCACTGAAGCTGGGTGTGCGGGAGTCCCTGCGCATCTCTCCAGGTGTTGCAGAGGGTCTCTGGCAAACACCAGAATCTGTGTTGAGCTTTTCTGTGAGAGGAGCTTTTGCCAGATTAATTCCCTGGTGTATCTGTCCCTGCTGGAAGACCACGTAGTTTCCCCATTGATCAAGGATAAAGCAAGCAACTGAGACCCAAAATGGGTGCTAGTGCCATAGGTGTCCTGTGTTTTCTTGAACTGGGAATGAGCCTAACTTGGCAGAGTCTTGATTGTTGCCTTTAAAAAAACAGACTGTCCCCTTCCTTTTTTATAACCTTTGTTTTGTCTGTTCAAAAAGAAAGCAGGAAAGAGAGAAAATAGAGTGAACCCAAATTTTTCACACACAATGCTGTGACCAAAGCTATTACTTGGCAAATTTCCTTTCTTCTCTGCTCTGCAGAGTTTTAAATCTGAGAACTAAACTAGTTTTCTCCCATATTACAGTAAATACATAAGTAATCAAAATGATATTAAGAAAGAAAGTTGGGCAACTCCCTGCTGTTCAAGTATGTTAATTGCAAATCATTGACATTCTAGACATGCTGTTTCTTACTGAGTTAGTTTCCTTGGTGGAATAAAACAATCAATTGAAAAAAAAAGAACAATATTATAGTATTTGCTAGTTCTTGTTATTTAAAAATAAGAGCAGATTTGTGAATGTGTGAGCTGAAGGTAATGGTGTTGTAGCTTCATAGGATTTAATGCCAGCAGGGCTGTTAAGATGATGTAGTCAAGTGTCCTGTGGTACGTACAGTGTAGAAACTTGTTCAGGGGTCCTTGCAGCAGATCTGTAACCTTGATTTGACCTACAGTGCATCTTCTGGAGAGCAGCAATTTCTTTTTCTTTTTAGTCTTCCACTTAAGGTGAGTCTGCCATATCCCTTTTGCAGCTTGTGCCAACAGAAAGTTGTCCTTGTTATAAGACAAGCTAATCTTTCTAGCCTGAACTGGTCAAACTTGAGTTCTCAGTCAATGGATCTTGCTATGCCCCTTCTTGCTGACTTTACAGGTATGCACTAGTCATCTCTCTCATCCCCAACCCTGTTTCAGGTAAATAGAGCCCACAAGCAAGTTAACCCCATCCCAGCCTTCTCTTCAGGTTTTTTTTTTACAGATTTTTGTGCTGTAAAGTAGGTTTTTGACCTCTCAAGTAGCTGTGGACTCTCCTTTCTGGGATCTTTATTTTTTTGTCCTAGCTGAAGTATTGTCATTTGAAATGAAAGTGGCTTTCTGGACGTGGTCTTAGTAAAGTGTTGCATTATCTTTTGTTTGCTCTGTGAGGCAAAGGGATCATGAGAAGAAAATCATCCTTGTGATAGAAGCCAGGTGGAAGTGAAGGGGGAATCTTGGTGGCCGTTCAGCTGGATGCTGTGGCAGGGAGGAGTTGGGGTACACTGCCAGAGGTATCTATGACCTGAAACTGTGTGCGAGAGCTGTGCTGAACCCTCTGCTATCCGTTAACTTACATGCTTGGTTATTTGGCAAGGGGAGTCCACGGGAGATGGACGTGCTATGACATGAGTGCATCGTGTACATCATTTCTGTTGGGAAGACAGGTTCCTGTTACAGGGGAAGATACAACCCTGCAGCCTCCTGAAGCCCTAAGAAAGGTAGGATTCGGTCCTGGCTCAGCATCAGCTTTAGTGCAAGTAAAGGCTTCACGTCTGCAAAGCCAAATGCCTTGCAGCATCTTGGGACCCTGTGTCCCCGAGTGGAGGAGACTGCACTGAAATCACCTGTATGCCTGGATGGCCTGCCTGTGACTGCTTCAGTCCGCACAAATATGAAAAGCCCCCTTTTTTGAGTGTATGAGTGGTAGAGTTCTTTCTTTAGGTCTGGTCCTCTGTGACTTGCACCCAAGGCTAGGGGAAGCTATGGAGATGCAAGAACAGGTTTTTGTGTCCTTCCCCGAAATGGCTTATTCCTTTACTTGGTATGAAATTTCTTTCACTACTTACTGTTTTAAGTTTTTGTGCACAATAATTTATGGATGAGAGCACACATTATTAGAAAGCTTTATGTATTATGCGCTATGGGGGCAACTTTTCAACATCAGAGTGCCATTTCTTCAGCTGTCTAACTTCCAGTGGGTATGTGTTTTGGTAAGAAGAATGATGTCAATTAACCATATAACCTGTAGAAGTGCTGTTTCCTATGCTAATTAGCTCTTCCTCTGAGAATTATACTTTTAATTTATTTTTTAAAGTACATTCATTCATCCTTTTCCTTTCAAACGTCAACACTCTGTGAAACATGCATCCAGTTTCACTGAAAGAGACAAAGATTGAAAGGGGATTGATTTCATGGTTTGACTGCTAAATAATGACAAAACTGGGTTTGTAATTTCACGTCTGTGTGAAGTGGTCAATCAGTCCATTTTGTAGAGTGAGTGTAAGGCCTAGAATAGGGATGGATAAATAATCATCTGCAGTTTCTGTGCTGAGTAGCGCCTTTCCTCCTGGGGACTCCTGAAGATTATTTAAAACTTTTTAACTGGAAATTCAGGCCACAGATGAGGATTGTCTTGCCTAGCAGTAGCATGCTGTTGCTGCTATTCAGCTGTGTTACGCCCATAAGCTGCACAAAATGGAGACAAGCTTGCGTTCAGTGATGGGCCAGCTGTGAAAGTGGCTCTTCCATACTCGCATCCAAGGGAGATCCTTGCTTGTGGTTTTCTGACCAGCCCTGGCCTGCTTTCTTAGCCTATCATATGTTGATGTTCAATTGGTTCCTTAGTGGTAGAAGAGAGCGTGGAGTAGCAGGAGGTTGCAGGTGAGGAAAAATAGCTGATGAAATATGGAACCACTCCAGAAATGTATCTCTTTCTGAGATGGTTAGGATATAGGACACCCATCAGGAACAAGTGAGCACATCCATGTTTCTTCAATTCCAGATTTAAAGAAAAATTGAGGTCCAGGTTGCATCTCTGTCTGACAGATTTACATACAATTTGGATGCCATATTTAAATAGTAACATAAGCCTGATGTGGTGGGAATTAAATCCCATAGAATAAAAAGTAACTAAAAGTTGCATTGTGTTGTGGAATAGGCATAACAAGCATCCACATGTATAATTTATTACCTATAGTGGGTAAGTACTTAACAACAGTCATAATAAACTCACTCTGTTCGCTCATTTTTAGATCTTACCATACTGATCCAGACCTTAACTGAAAGTGAATATACAATCAATGTGAGGCTTTTTATGCTGGCTTAATAATGTAGGCCTGCTGAGGATCTTTAATTAAATAATTATTCTTTATTCAATCAGGATAGATTGTTTCACTATAAGGATTTCAGGCAAGAACATGCAAGGTCTGCCCCGAACTGATCACACTTTAGCAGCTTACTGTAATCCTGAGTAAGTGATAGTTTTTGTCGCACAAAGCAGTGAGCGCAACCCAGAACCAGGAAAAAATTGTAGTCAGATATTAAAAATGTAATGCCTAATTCTGGGATGATCAAAGAAAAGCATGGTAAGACCCAATTTGGTGGTGCTGTGAACAAAGTTACAGCTGTCTGACAAATGTGAAAAGTGGATTTTCTACAGGGCTCAGCTTCAACAGCTTGCTTTGTTTTTGGTGACAGTTGTAAGGTGCTCAGCATGTAGGGAATCGGCAAATCTTACTGGTAACCTCATGTATTCAAGAGGTGGCAAATGGCGCTGTTAGGAGGAGGTGCAGTAAATTGCACGGTGCATGTGCCTGCTGTGCACGCCAGTTCCCATAAGAGGATCTGCACAGGCAGAGCAGCCTTTTCATTTCTTCTGTCTGAGCGTAGTGGAAATGTAAAAAATGTGTTTGGTGTGGAGTCTGCTGCTTGTAGCATCGCACGAGGCTGACTTTGGATGGCCCCTGCTGCCGCGGCATGCCATTAATGCAGCTCACGGTGGCTGGACTGAGAGGACTTCAGTGTTTATTAGGGGAATATAATCATTTAAGCCTGAATAAGCTTCAAAGCTCTAATGTGGCTGTTTGGCCAACAGAAATGAGATGTAAATTTGTGCTGAATAGCCACTGATTACAGAAAGATGATTAATGCAAGATTTAAAATTGATTTATGGGTGCAGTTGTCAAGGCCTAAGCCGTGAATGTAATATTATCGCTATGAAAAGCTTTTGGGTAGATGAGAGACCAGGGAGCAGGGGCAAAATAATGCATTTGCTGGAGGGTCTGATAGGGTGTATGGGCTGGCTGAAATCTAGTCAAATTTAGTATAAGCCTGAGAGGTTAGGCTTTGCCAGTGCAGCACATAGATCACTTTGCCTGAAATATTAGAAAACCAAGAAGTTTAATCTGTTTTATTTAATTAAATGTATTTTTTAATCAAGTATTTTTTTTCTTTTACTGGAAACTCTTAAAAAACATTTCTTCACTTTCAAGAAATTATAGATAGTCTGTGACAGTGATAAAAATTAAGAATTTAGTTTAGTTTTTGCAAATTTTCACTGTTGTGGGCAATGAAAATAAGCCAAATGATTGGTGCTATTCCAATTGTAGTAAACAGAAGCCCCAAATAAATTTTGATTTAAATATTAGGACAACACTAAAGTAACAAGGAAAACTTCCATTCTTGCTGCTTTTGAAAATTGTTCTGTGAACCTCTTGATATCATCAGGTGATGAGTAACATGAACAGTATCCCAAAAGCTTTGAGAATCCAAGCACTTATAAACCTAAAACGTACGTCATACTGCGAGTCCTAAAAATCTGGCTTTGTCAGTCTTCCAGTGTAAACTCTGTGGTGTCAACAGTGTTTGTTATGGCACTTGTTAAATTGTTCTGCAATGAGTGTTACATTAAGCAGTGAAAAATGATTTAATGGTATTGTGTTTCTTCATTGCTTCTTTCATGCTCATCTCTGTCTTACCCGCAATTGCTGGGCTGCAGTTTGAAATGGATGTTTTAATTCAGATGTACAGAGAATTTCAAACCTTTAAAAAAAAAAAAAATAAAAAAAAATTGTGGGGGAGGAGGCGGGGTTTGCAAATAACACATTGCTTTGTTCTGGGCAGGGGTCAGAGCAGTCTCTGATTAGGTATGCTGGAGCGCAGCTGATGCTCCTTTTCATTTTGGTTGCGCTAACCTCCAGCTGGGTTCTCCTATTTGGATTCTGGTCCTGACATCTTTCATTGATCATGCAAATGATCAAAGTCTGAGCAAAACTTCTGTCCCATTTACATATTTTTCCATTGCATCTTGGTGTGCAGCACTGAAAAGTCTAGGTACTTTGTCACGATGTTTTTTCATTTTTCAACAGCTTGAATTGTGCAGGTCTCTAAACAGATAATATATTTCATCATAAGCATGTACTGCAAATAATTATGGGTTTAATTGCTCTTTCTTACAGGCTTGCTTGGGTGGGACTTGGTTTAGCAAATTGCTGCAAGTGTTTTGAGATGCTATCTCAGCTATACAGAAATCTGCATTGTTTCTCGTCCTGCCTAGTGCAGAGCAATCCAGGAATTGCCAAAACTTTTGCATTATGTTACACCAAGGGAGTTTTACTGAGAAGTCTCCTGCACAGCCTGCTGCAGAAATAGAAGGTGCGGCGGCAAACTTTACATGCAACTATGAAAGACTATTGAAGAATTGTTCAAGTAGCAAATTCAAATGTTTAAACAACAGGAGCTGACGATTATGAAGTTCTCCATGTAACTTTAAGTGACTTCTGATGTCTTCACATCTAGCACTTCTTGAGAGGAGCGGTCATGCTTAGCCTCACAGTTTCAGCATGGGTCTTTCCTGTTCCGTGTTTTCCCTCAACTCTGAGCAGTGTGTGACTGTGCGAGAACCTTACTTGGCATTCCTTAGTGGAGGAAGAGGATTTCTAGCAGTCCTGTTTGTGCACAGGATTTTGAAAGCTTGACCCGGGTGGAATTAAAAAGACCCAAACCACTGTAATATACAGAAGTATCGACCCAGATGCTTAAGTTCTCACTTCTAAATATTCAATTCTTCTTAAAGCTGATTGCTGCTGATGAGTTGTCCTAAGTATTGGAGTGTGCAGTTGGCGGAAATGGAGTTGGGGTGGAGCATGATGGTGCTGTGAGCATTGACCCAACTCACTTCCAGCGTAGTTCTGTTTTACAGGGGAGATGAAACATTAATTATTCCATCTTCGCTAATCCCTCTCCTGCCCTCTGTCACAGTGCAAAGCAGTACATAAAACTTTGGCATCGAGTGAAATTGAGCCTTGTTAAATCTTGATGCAGTGGTGAGTAGCCTTTAACACGGAGTAAGGCCCTCTTTCTCATCTTAACACCTTTCCTGCCCATGTGTTGAAGAGGTTGTTCAGAAGCATGTGTCTGGCTGTTCCTTTAACATTGCTGCAGTGAGAACTTGCTCTTTAATTATTTTTTTTTTGTGGGGTGGGGGGAGGTGGTAGTGGAAGTGACTTTTAAAGACTGTTTTCTGCTAGGCAAGTATCATGTGTGGGATAGCAGGGAATATGTGAGTGTTTCGTTAATACAGAGATGGAGAAAAAGTTCACTAGACAGATGTGGCATGTCTCAAAGACACCTTAAACTTCCAGTTCATACCCCTTTGCAGTTTACTTCCTCTGCTTATGTTTTAGTTTATGAAAAATGATCCTTAGCTTCTGGCTGGGAAATCTCCTGTAATGAGTGAGGAAACTCACATTTACTTCAGGTAATTAACTTCAGGATATTCTGAGGCTGGTGTGTTAACTGGACTGTGCAGCGTAGTGGCCAAAGTGGCATTATAAGAAACAGCAGAAAACTGCAATCCAGCAGTAAAATGAGAAGTGTAGACCAAAAGTTGTGGTATTCTTATTTGGTTTTTTTTATTTTCCTAGTTGGACAAATTGGGGGGAATGTGCCAAACCACCAGAAAATGTTAAGTTCCTTCTTTGGAAACTGAGCTTTTTAAATTAATTTCATTAGACCAGATTTCTGCCTGAGTAGGGAGGTTAATCAGATCCTCTCTATCCTCTGTGTCTGTTATCCATTATGGTTTTTGCTTGACTAGTAACTGCTGTCAGTAGGAATATATGTCTGTATGTATAAATGTCTCTGTTGTAAAATTGCCATCCAAATGAGGCTTCAGCCTTGGGCGGGGGGAGTATCAGATGTTTGGAAATGGTAAGATCCTGGGTGGTTACAACTGCTTCTGGTATTTAAAGCTTTTAATAAATACTGGGCTGAATATTGTTTGTATTGAACTCACTGCAGTTTCCTTTTGACACTGGCTTGTGTCCTTGAAATGAGCTTAAAATGAGAGCTGGGCAAAGCCATTTTGCCTTCTGTTCTGGAGGTGGCATGTAGCAGGCACCACTGATGCTGTAGATCTTGAGCTGCTTGCTATGTCTCTGCTTTGCTCCTGGCACTGCTCCTCCATCTCCAAGAGCAGACTTGCAGACTTGCAGCACTGTGTCATGTTACTGCGTTTTATTTCTGCTTGAGTGGTTTGGATGATTGTCCCTTGCTGTGGGAGGGGACACGCCAGGCTTCCCCAGTGCTCCGTCAGGTGCTGGTGGACTCTGCCATGATCGGTAGGTCATATAGGTTATACATATACCTCTTGCCAATGTCAGCGTTCAAAACAGAACTGTTTTACTCCTGCCAGGCCTGAGGTTAGCATCACTTTAGAGGGGGCGACAAATAAGGTGACTTTGGGGTACTTTCTATTTTATGTTCTTGTTCTTTGAGCAAGCAAACCCTTTTTTCTTTTAATGAAGACTGAAACACCCCCAGCAAAAGCAAGCACTTTCCTTTAATCATATGTCTCCAGCGCTGAAAATCTGAGCAATACCATGCATTGCATCATTGATAAAACTGGCAATATGGGTGGGAGGCTTTGAAGTAGCTGAATTTTTGGACTGGCATGTCTGTAAGTGGTATTTTGCAACAGGCAAGATGGTGACACAGTCAGCCTTATTTTACAGCTAGCACAGCCCTGCAAAGCCTTCTGCAGTGCAGAAAAAAAAGACGTGTAGTGCTGTGGCTGGCTTTCACTAGAGATTTAGCCTTACGTGACCTCACTGAAGTCACTGAAACTGCACAGAGGAGAGCCTGCTTCTGATTTGCTTTAACTTTGTAATACGATAGCAGGTGGAAAGCTGGTAGGCAGCTAAAATGAAAAAACCCAAGTTTTGGGGGTTTTGTGGTGAGAGGAGAGCAGCAAAGGGAGGGAAGGAGCAGGTTTCGAGATAAAGTTGAGTAGCAGGAGGGAATGTGTGAGCTGAGCTGGAGGGTATTGATTGGCAGCCAGGTCTTAACATCAGATGCATAAAAGGAAATCGAAGAGACTGCCCAAATATTACCAGGATGAAAGGCAGTTCAGCACACAGCTGAATGCTGGGCTGATCTGCCCTTCTGGAAGGGGGGCAGGTCTCCCCTTTTAACTTGGCATAGGGATTGCATAGCCCCACGCCTCACTCTCCTCTGTACCAGCATGTACTCATGCTGGGTTTGACAGCAGGATTTTGGGGTAAAACTATCTTCCTCTGTCTGTGGAAGCATGTGGAGTATCTCAGATGCTTCCACACATTCAAAGCCTGGGATCTGAGATCTGTGCCAGGCTTGCCTTTCTCCAAAAGAAAAAAAGGTGAAAATGCATAAATCCTTTTCCAATTTTACGTCTTTGTGCCAGCAGATATCTGAATTAACATGCATGTGTTGCAGAGCTCCACATAGTGGGGTGGAAAGTTAAATGGGAGAGGATGAGGCTTCTTGTACCAGGGAACCTGTGAAATAGATAGTGGAAATAGAGGCAGCTTGAACAGTCCTTGGAGGGAGGGTGTGCTGCTGGGAAGGTTCCAGCTGAGTCTTAGCTGGAACTGGTTTTTAGCAAAACCCCTTTGCTTAAATGCTCTGAAGCTCCCTTTCCCCCTTACAACTCCTAAGATTTTGCAAAATGCCTAATTTCTCTTTCAGCAGTGCTAGGATGTGTGGAATTAGGAAAGAGGCTTGAAATTTCCCCACCACCTTTAGTGGCTGCTAAAGGGAGGCAGTGAGTTACTGAAGACCAGTAACAAAAATTCTCCTTGGGGGAGAAAAAAACCCACCCAAACCTCCAAAACCAAATAAACAAAAGCTGTGAAATTTTCATCCCTGCTGTCAGTGTTTGTTTTTGGGGCAGCAGCCTTTTACTGTGCTGTGGTAGCAAATTGCAGTCCTGGAATCCTGGAGATTAGAAACAAGTCTGAGTAGCAGGCAGCTGGTGAATGTGTTTTAAAATTGTCCGTTTAACCCAAGGCTGCTCCCCTGAATGCTTTTTTAGCTCTTGTATTTTTAGTTAGATGTGTGATATCTTTGGCCTTTCCATAGGCAGACAGCCTGCATGAATTGCATGCTTCCTATTGATGGAGCTGAGTGCAGTCTTGAGCTTCTGTTAACTCGCCAGCAGTAGTGTACTGGAAATTTCTGTTTCAGAAATAGGTCTTCTATAAATGATTTAACATCAGGCCATTGAAATACATTTGTGTTTTCCTTCTTAGAGCTATTAAAGATGTAGAGAAAACATTTAGCACCAAATTAATGGTTGCATTTTTGTTTTAATCCTGCAGATGGGGTTGATTTATATCTCAAAATGTGCTGCAGAGAGAAATTAGAATATTACACAATTTTTCAGTTGTACTTAATTTTTTTCATGCCAATATTTTTGGCTAGATGCTGTCTCTTTAATGTGGCGAGTTTTTTTTTTCATTAACTGTAAGGCGCTCCATTTCATCCCCTAGTTTGTATTCCTTTGTTGGTTGGAATACTTGTCTGAGGCCCATAGTGACTGGGAAGCTGGGACCAGGCAGAAGGTGCAGGGGCTCTTGCCCCCATCCCCTTCTTGCGGAGGGGTGTAAAAGCAGAAGGGTGGCAGGCTGCCTGCAGTCTCTGGGGGGAGGCAGACCCAGCTGAAGAGAAAGAAGTGGTGTGCTCCTACATGCAGAGAGGAGAGAAGATGATGGGATTAAATGACAGAGCAGAGCTTTTGCACAATAGTGGTTGATCTGATAAAATCTGGTTGGCTTTCCCTTGGGGATTATACAGAGATAAGCAGCCCTAGCTCATTAGCAATCAGAGAGCAAGAGGAAAGGGAGGTGCTTTAGGTTTGATGGCAGGTGGTGATGGCAGGACTTGCTCTGATCCGGGGTGCGGACCTGGAAATGCACCACATCCTGAAGCCTGAGGTATTAGGTCATGGGCCACTTCTTGCAGCTGAGATTAGGCTCCAGCTCAGTTGATGTATTTATGCTTGGACCTTGCTCCTTGCAGTGTTTAGTGCTTGCAGTCAGTGAAAGCAACCATTAGAATTACTGGATTTAGTTTTTGAACAAATGAGCTTTCTTATACTTTCTCCCACTAACACAACTCCTAGAGCAGCAGTGGAAATGAGCTTAATTTTGCAACTCTGGAGAGCGTGATGGTTGGGTCTTTGAAAATTGATCTGGCAAGTACTGAAAAAGAGAAGTGATGTTGTTCCATATGCCTTCAAGTTAGGTCACTAATGATATTCTGCCACATCACAGTCACTGCAAATGTCAGTTCTCTGAAAGAAGTACACATTAGATGCTCCCTAAATGGTGTATGGAGTTACACTGTATACATGGCCATCCATACACATCCCCACTTGCTAAAGTGGGGTCTGAGCAATTTCTAGCCTTCAAATGCTTTTCACCACCTCCTGCTGGAAGTTAACACCTCTCAGTATCTGCTGGTTGATGTGTGTAATTGTTCAAGAGATCCTCTGACCTTTAGCCAGAAAAAGCAGAGGTTTAAAGTCATTAAGGTCTTTCCTGGGTTATATTGGGATGTGCTTACCTGTCCCCTGGGGTTCATTCGGCAGGGACCTCTGTCTGGGTCAGGAGGAGTGGAAGGATGCCCTCCCTTTTCATCAAATGGAGAATTGCCATTATGATAAACATAAGACTTTGCATTTATATGGTGTCATGTTAAATGAATCCACTTAGAAGCATACATGTACAGCATATTTAGCACTTAAATTAACCACAGTAGTTGAAGAATGGTGCTTTTCTGCTTTTTAATTTTGTGTATCTAAATCCACCCTATATACTAGAACGTAGAGAAGCTAGCTGCAGGTTTGTGCTATCTTGCATACTTTTCCTATGTATTTTCTCAATGGTGTTACTCTTTGTAATTGTTAACTGCATCTCCTCAAAGTTAGGCATGAATCCTGCGCAGATCTGCCTAGCTTTCACTGCAGGCATATCCCCAGCTAACTCCATGGCCCTACCAGGAAGGGTGAAGTGACAAGTACATGTTAACCATGGTAGGTCACAGCCTGTTTAAGCCCAGGAACTTAAAAAGGGTTTAGAAGTGAAGATACTCCTTAACACGACAAAAACGTCCTCAGGTTAGGTTCCTCACTCAGAAGACTGGTGATACATGTGAACTCTATGCATCGTGGAGGGTATGTCTTGCTGAAATGGCATAAGTCCCTGCTTCCGCATCCCAGGTCAGGGAGGAGAGGAAATGCTTTTCTGCTGGAGGTATTTATAATTCATTTTGGACTACAGCATCAGGTTATGTTTTCGTGCCGCTTGTTGCGGCCATTTTAATTTAAAATTTAAGGACAGCATTTTGCTTAAAAACCCCTTCATCATTATGTTGACTCTGAGGGTGTTCCCTGTCAGCTCTGCAGTAAGGGTATCTGGGTTGAGAAGGCTCTCAACTCTCTCATCTCAGTCCACATTTCCAGTGAAAAAAAATTGGCCTTTGGCCTTAGAAGATGCGCAGCTTGGAATATAGCTATTACCTTGTACTGGAGCACCTTTAAATTATGCTCTGTGCGTTTGCTTTGTGCTGCGTCTGCAGCTGTGACTGGATATGGGCAACAACGCTGAGCAGAGGATGGAGGAGGCTTTGGGAATTAAACCCTTGCAGATGAGCAGGTCAAAAGTAGAAGGGAACAAAACTGGAACCATCACCGGTTCTTCAGAGCTCTTTGATGTACTTACATGGGCTAATCTAATTTCTTAATGTGACACTGCAGTTGCCAAAAGCAGAGAGGAAACATTAATGTTGTATCTCTATTGTAGGCACTATTGTGGTGCTACTGACTGTGGTGTGCTGGATCAGGAAAAAGCATTTCTTCTAAATGATGCACTTCAGAGTGTGGCCAAAATAAAATGAAAAAGCAGTTGCTACTATTCTCACAAACAGCTGTGAGAAGTTATCTGGAGCTCTGCTTAAAAACCTGTGTAGCACACAAACAGCTCAAGGTTTCCAGATCCTTGTAACCTTTATTGGAAGTAATCTTCTCTTTGCATGAGCAGGAACCCCTCTGACTAACATGCTTGGGGAGAGCAAAGGCCCATTTATTTCATGTACCACTGCTGATTTTCTGGCAGGCTGTTTGGTGGAGGAGAACAGCTTGGAGAAATGTGGTCATCCTCATTGCATTGGGCAGTGATTTGAGGATGTGGTAGAAAGGAGCCTGGGGGAGCACGGACAGACGGACTGTAAATAGCTTGTTTTCCTCTGTGTGGTGCATTGGAAAAGGCCAACTCATGGCCCCATCTGCTTCTATTTTGTTCCCTAACGAAGTACTAGTGGAGAAACCCAGCAGTATGTTTTCCCACTTCTGAAATGTCTGAAACAAAGGTTTTAACTAGAATCCTTTTATATTTCTAAAGGACCTTTTATCTGGCTTTATCAGGAATGTAGCAAGCCTCCATTATGGAAAACTTTGCCATTTAAAACTCCCTACCACCCCCCCCCCCCAACAAGCCCTCCTGAACCGCTGAAGCCCAAGGTGCTCTTAGATGGGAAAGCTAAGATTTTTGCAGGAGCTGTAACTATTTTTAAAAGTAATACTTTTCCTTTTTATACAGTGGGAAGAAATTGGTGAGGTGGATGAAAACTATGCTCCGATACACACATACCAAGTATGCAAGGTAATGGAACAGAAT
Organism: Gorsachius magnificus; assembly: GCA_034008185.1. Taxonomy (NCBI): domain Eukaryota; kingdom Metazoa; phylum Chordata; class Aves; order Pelecaniformes; family Ardeidae; genus Gorsachius; species Gorsachius magnificus. Next base: position 34,271,016 of record CM067084.1, read on the forward strand.
CAGAACAACTGGCTTCTGACCAGCTGGATCTCTAATGAAGGGGCATCCCGCATCTTCATTGAGCTCAAATTCACCCTGAGGGACTGTAACAGCCTTCCAGGAGGACTTGGGACTTGCAAAGAGACTTTTAACATGTATTACTTTGAATCAGATGACGAGGATGGGAGGAACATCAAAGAAAACCAGTACATCAAGATTGATACCATCGCTGCTGATGAGAGCTTCACAGAGTTAGACCTCGGTGACAGAGTTATGAAGCTAAACACAGAAGTGAGAGATGTTGGGCCCCTAACAAAAAAGGGATTTTACCTTGCTTTCCAGGATGTGGGTGCCTGCATTGCCCTGGTCTCTGTGCGTGTGTACTACAAGAAATGCCCATCAGTGATCCGCAACCTGGCCCGCTTTCCTGACACCATCACAGGAGCGGATTCCTCGCAGCTGCTTGAGGTGTCCGGCATCTGTGTCAACCACTCGGTTACCGATGAGGCGCCAAAGATGCACTGCAGTGCTGAGGGGGAGTGGCTGGTGCCCATCGGGAAGTGCTTGTGCAAGGCAGGGTACGAGGAGAAGAACAACACCTGCCAAGGTAAGGGTCTGCAGGGAGGGTGCTGTGCTGAGGCTGCCGAGGTGATGTGTGGTCTTGGCTTTCTTCTCTTCCATGTCCTTCATGCCTGGTTGAGTTGACATGGGTGGGACAGATTCTTACTTCCACTGAGGTCCTTTGAAGGACCATGACAGCATGAAGAGAGAGGTCTTGGCTGGATGTAGTGGGACTTGATACCTGTGTACGGGTCCTTCAGGTGCTTACAGGGCTGTGGGGAAGGAGAACCTAGCATGCCGCTATTACCTTTGGAGCAGAGCACTGTACTGTTGGGTCTGTGAAGTGATTGCTATCTTTTCTGCTTAAAGCTTTACGTTATTTCTTCTCAATATTGAAGCTTCCGTATGAATTTTAGAAGCTTGGTTTCTTTTCTGGACTGTACCAGGAGTTAATCTCCCTATGCAAGATGTGTTTTGGTTTTATATTTAAAGGAGTATGTTTTTCTCTTTATCACTCTATGGGGGGGAGTGGGAATTTGATATGGTATGAATTGAATGATTTTCCTCTCTGGTAAATAGTTTAATACAAAGCTGCTTGGCTGTTCAGAGTTAAACCTAAAGCCCCACTGATAAAAATGCTTCCATATGTGCTGAAGTTTTCACACAAGTAGCTGGCTGAGGTTCCTTAGTTACTGGTCAGCATAGGTCTCCTGAATTATCAGGGGCCTTGTGCAAGAGATCTAGGGTATCAGAAGCTCAAGACCTAAAAAAGAATACTTTTGAAGAAGTGCAGCATAGTCTTAAGAGTATATAATCTCATTTTATGGTTTGCTGTATTATGTGCTTGTTTATAAAATTGCCCTTCTGTTGTAAATACGTAATGGGTAGTTTAAAACTTATTTGGACATAAGAGAAGGGGAAAGAAAAAAGGTTTCAGTGCAGTTTGCTTTTTGCAAAATTATGATATGTTGGTCATCAGTCCCATCTTGATTGCTTTGTACTTGCAGCCCCTTAGTAATAGACAACCTGTGGGGAAGGCAGAGGGATTCTGCTCCAACTGAAGTCAGTGTTGCGTTTCCTCTTCACCTCACTCCAGACACTTTATTGGTGCTTGCAGTGCTGGTGCAAAGGATAGAACACTGCATATCCAAAGCAAACTGTGGCCTTGATCCTTTAGTCCTTGGTCACACACTGTGCCCCTGAAGATTACGTAGTTCAGGTCTCTTCAAGAGTTGACTTGGAGAGAAATTGTAGTTATGTTTTGGTTTTGAAGAAACCTCTAGTAAACAGCACGTGGAGCAAGCTTTTTGACCAGGATAGTCTCCATTTTCTGCAGATGTAGTCAATACAGCAAAATCTGATTGGTTTTGCTTTTCCTGTGCCAGTAAAGATACTTCAGTTTAGGGGGGAAGAAGAGTTGGACTTGATGTTTGATATAGCCCAAGCTGAAGAAATACAGACTGTCACAGATGAGGGATGTGGGTCAGATAGTTCAGCAAGGATCTGCTTCATTATGGCTAAAAATACCATGTCCCAAAATAATGTGTACTGGTTTGGTGCTATGGCTAGACACTGACTTCAGTCATCTGTAAGAATTTTTGGAGGAAAGGGGTACATCCATTAGTCACCTCTCAAATCCTGCCCTCCCGTGCTGCGTGAGCATGCTGCATGAGCAGCATGGAATATCTAAAAGCACTCTTAAGGATCTCAAAAACAATCAAAAACCAAAACACCAAAAAAACTGGACTGGTTTAAACTAGAAACCTGGGAGTATCTTTGAAGAGCCTAGTGTGCCTGTGGAGTGGCTGGATCTCTGGTAGTGCTGAGCACAATCTGATGAACTTAGTGATTTGAGGCTCTGCCTTCCATTTTGGGGTGTGGGTTGGTTTTTAAATTTATTTTTCTTGGTCAATTGAGAGGACAGTGTCTGGCCCAGCAATTTGACTGTGTTGGGTAGGACTGTCATCGTAGTTTGGAAGTGTAAAGATGCTTTGTGGCGATGTACCCTTGCCCTTCTGTTGTAAGGCATACCCACATAAGCTACTCTTGTACTTCACCTACGGCCTGCACCCTCAGCAGGAGTTTATCACTTTAATTGCTCTAGAGCTGTTAAAGCCCACAATGCTCATCTGTAGGAAAGCCCTAAATTCTATCACCAAATCAATGGGACGTTGGGCTCTGAGTGCCTACGGCAAAGTCTGTTTGAGGGCCCCATTTGGATGTCCTGCGTTTAACTCGGGTCATTGTGCCAAGCGTTTCCTGCTGGTTGGCTTAGAGATGCTCAGTTGGTAGGAGACATTCAGCCTTAGGCCGTTCAGGAGGTCTGCTTTCAGCATGTATGGAGTTCATGCTGATATCCTGTGTGAGTAAAATGCTTTCTGGTTTGGGTACTGTTATATTCTCAAGGATGAGATTTTTTTCTAGGACAGTGAAGTTAAACTTTGTAGCCCATAAGCAGAATAAGTAATATGAAGAGAGGTTCTATGTGCTTGTAGATGCGTGGGGGTTTTTTTTGTTTGGTTTTTTTTTTTTCCCCCCCCCACAGCCTGACTGGTGTTTAGGAAAAGCACTCCATGCTCCTGGCTCACACACTCTGCAGAGTAGCTTTGACAAACACCTAAATAACTTCTGACGTTTGGTTTGTAAATCACTTAGGTGCATGTTGCAAGCAGTCTCCCTGCTTGCTTTTGCTTAGGCATAAGCAGGTTATTAGTGACCATGCTTTGGGAAACATTTTCAACCCAGAAGAGCCTGGCTTTGTTTATTAAAATTTCTCCTGCAAAGATGACATTTTCCAAGCTCTAGTGTCTTGTCTGGACAGAGCAGACTACACTCTTTTATTAGAGGTGATGTAAATACCAGTCACCCTCACAAACATATGGGAACTATTGAAATCCCTTCTGCTTACAAATCATTAATTGGCAACGATGTTCTGAATTCATCATCTTGTCAGCAGGGTTCCTGTTTGAAGAAGGCACTGACAGTAACAGCTGAGCAATTTCTCTCGCTGGGGACACTGAGGTTGTAAATATGACATGGTCTAATCTCCTTATATAATGTACTCACTCTCTCAATTAATATAGGCAACTAGATAGTAGTTACTGTGAAGAACCTAAATCACTTGGATTTTTACACCTGCTTTGGCAACATGGTCCATTTATCAGCAGCTGCTGTGGGACAGCTAGACGTAAATTGTGCCTGTTTTGGGACATGTTTATAAAGGACCAGTGTTAAGGTTCATTATTCACAAGAATAAATTCCTGTACTAGTTAATAAGAGAAGTGAAAGCAGTTGCTCTGTGAATTTCTGCGCTGGTTTCCAGGGTGGTGATTTGGTGCCACTAGAGGACTGATGGTTATTGGCTTTGCCTCGGTTCAGCCAGTGCTGTCTGAATGGGTCCTTGAGGAGGTGTTCCTGAGCATTTTCACTAGCTGGAAAATGCCCCATTTCAAGTCTGTTTGGCTAATTTCAAGTCTTCTAATGGTGGTGGTCTCCTCAACCAAAGTTGAGGGACAGATCCTAAAATGCTGTAAAACTTGATGTAGTGCCACTGAAGTCTTTGGTTTTACCCATTTAGGGGTTTGGCCAAACAGTTTCTTACCTGCCCCAGTCCATGCTTTCCTTCTTCCTGCACCAGCATAGGTGAGTTTTATTGTAACTTCAATTTTAGTTGCTTACTGTATACAGCAGGGCTCACCATTGGGGTTTACTTAGGACATGAATAAAGCCACTGTGAAAAGGGCACCTTCTGGCACTTCTCTTTGCATTCATCCTCACCTTCAGCCCCATGTTCTTGGTGAGAAGCAAGAAGTGCTTATTTTTATGCCTTTAAAGGCTCTGGAGCCCATGCTACTGGAATGAGGGGATGTTGACACGTTAATCAATGAGACCCAAATATACTTACAGTGGTAAAGTCCTGCTCATGACTGGGGGGCTGCAGAGTGGTAACTGTGGATGCAATTGATTTGCAGAGCCTGGTATTTTTTCCTCTGCTTCTAGAGCTGAATCACAAATTAATTGAATATTTGAGTGAAAAAAAAGAAAAAACTGCACTGAATGAGTGCCAAGCTGAAAAGGTGAGTAATGAGTTCAGGAGGTCATGAGGTTCTCCTTCCCAAGAATTGGTGTGTGCTGCTACTTGAGACATCAAAAGGAGTACAGCTGGTTTTAGCCAGCTACAGGGTATGTACAAGATTACAAATGTTAGAGGTGGACAAACTAATGGAGGAAAACTCAGTGAAATCTTTCTTCACTCTTGCCATCTTCCAAGGAAGGACTTTGAAATGGAGGGCTGGAGGGAGGATGGGTTGAGTATGGTTTTCTGGTTTTAGAAAGTAATTGGTGCCAGAGGAAATACTTGGATATTTTTCTTGTAACACGCCTCTAGAATGTTCAAGCTCTTCTGCTGTCTTAAATATTGATGTTTGTTTGATTATTCTTCCCTTAATCAACTTTGAACATACCTCAGTGCATTTACAAAACAATATTTATTTTTGCTGATTGTTCACTACTTGTGTTGCGATTCAGCTGAGCTCTTGCCAAGAGAAATGAGAATTTTTTACAGAAAACAAAGGCTGCAGAAGAACCCTGTGTTTGCACGTCTCTTATTCTGGATATAATTAAAACTAATTGCCCCAGGTAGCTGGCTTATGTAGATCAGAAGTTTACCTGCCGAATCAGTTCTCGGGTGATTTTGTTGCTGTCTGATTGGGGGTGAAGCAGAGTTACTCATCGTCCTCCGAGAGCGGTGCAATCAGTGCAGACTATGTGAAGGCACTTTCCCAGAGTGGTGATTGCCCCCCTGTTGATCAGCTACTGGAAGCATATTCGGAGGCAATTGGTTTTTTGCAGCTGTGCAGGAGTGGGCAGGCAGAGATAGTGACCCTTGGCTGGTGGGTAGCAGAAGGCAGAGTCTGTGGAGGGCTGGGAGGCAACTGGGGCTTGCGAAGGCGGTGATGGCAGAGCCATGTGTGATGACTGTCATGTTTCTGTGTCTGCACAGCAGCTATCCCAGAGGCCTGACTTGTGAATAAAACACGTAGCTGATACCACAACAAAAAACCCTGTATATTTAACAAATTCACTGTGTGTGGTTTTCTCAGGTGACGCAGTGCTGCAGCTCAGCTGTTGCCTGCCCTGTCCCCTTATTTCTAGGAAATGGAAATGTGCTGCTGCACAGGTAGCCTTATTTTGGAGCTTGGGCTTTTGCTCTGAAGCAGCCAGTGTTTCTGGTTTTGCATCTGATGTAGGTGCAGGAGGGGGGCAACTTTTTTTCAACCCCTTCCACAACTTGCTTGTCTGCCCCTCCACCTCAGGTCAGCTGAATTCTCTCCAAACTCCTTGTTACGGATGCTAGGAAGACAGTGTACTTCTAAATCCTGCCTGTCTTGTGGGAGACTTCCCAGCTGGGACTTAGGTGAATAAGGCAAATGTGCTTTTACCCTTGTGGTGGAGTGGAAAGCAAGCAAAGTGCAGGGATAAAAAAAAAAAAGAGGAAAAAAAATATCTCTTTTTAATTGTTCTACTGGGAGGTGATTACATGGCAAGAAAAACATTGATGGAAATATTCAGTATATGGAGAATACTGAATCTGGAAATACAGTTGCCCCTCCAGGGAGTTCCTTGCCCATCATTCATACTTCTTGTGCATTTTTCTGATTAAAACCAAATTGGCTGGGAGTATAGCATGGTAGGTGTTTATATAATTATGAGCTGAAGTGCCTAGTTAATTTTAATTAGGCACAAAACCAACCAGTGTCAGAATAGCTGAATTTTGGCCACACAGTGTGTATTATCTTTTCAGATGTAAAGAAAATCACTTGAATGCTATATTTCAGCAAAAGGCAGTTGTCACTGGAGGGGGAATGGGTTTTATTCTGTGGAGAGGTGCATGCATGTATATATTTAGGTGTTTTGTTCTGCAGCTGAAATAATTGATGCAAGCAGGGAAATGTTTTCCACGGATCAAAACTGTGCTGCAACAGGATTGATTAAATATTACTCTCTTCTTTGTTTTATTTTGCGTGTGTATTTGCCTTCATTATATGAGGCCTAGTATCTGTGTATGTGCAATACATCATGCTTTGCTAATGAGTTATAACCTTCTGCACTACCTTGTATGCTCGTAACCCTGATGACTCTGAAGATCTTTCCTCATCCATGCAGCAGTGCTTTTAGGCCATTACGTTGACCAACTTAACCTTACTGTTCTTTGCAGTGTGGCTGCTGTGCAGTCACCTTCCAGAAGGACAGTTAAGGAGTGCTTTATTCCCCCCACAAAGTATAGATTGAGCAGTGCAAATAAAACAAGGTTCAGAAATGGCTTGGAAAGTGTAAACTGTGAAGGTCGTGTTTGCTTCTTACCCTAAGATATTTTGGGGCAGACCTTAGGGTATGCTTTTTAATCTGGTCCCAGATAACTAACTGATACTTACTTGAATACTGACTTTAGTTTTAGCCTTCTTGAATATAGGGTATGCATTGGTAGCTTTGGGAGTTTCTCGAATTGTGGGATGGGGGAGGTGTTGCAGGAGGAAAGGAGTGTTAGCTGTGGTGCTGTTGGCTTCCTTTGATTGCCACCTTCGACTTTGAATTGCTTGGAAACAGCTTGCTTATTAATTGTGGGTTTTAGAAACAATTAAGGGCTCTGGAGAAATACTAAGGATGAAGTACATGAATGCTAGTTGGCAATGCAGTGAATTTAATTGCCTTGATTTAAGATATGGCTGTCCCCAGCTGCCCCTCCATCCCATTGCTGGAAGCTGCTGCTGGCTCTGCAGAACTGGATAGTCTGCCCGAGAGCTGATGTGACCCATGGAGGGCTTGTCTCCGTGCCCTGGCCTGGGGGCAAATAAGAAGTGGGCACTATCCCTGGGGGCAAATAAGAAGTGGGCACTATCCCTGGATGGTGATCTTTAGCAAAAGGGTGGCTGCAGCCACTCAAACTGCCAAGGGTCTGCCAGAGCTCGCTTGTCAGAACCCTCATTCAACCTAATTTATATGGGGTATTAAAATGAAGTTGTACTATTGTGGCTTTTTCATAATTTGGGTTTTCAGTTTTGTGTTTCTCATTTAGAAACATTTGGCAGTAGTTAATGATGTGTTGACATTTCAATAATAAGCTTATCTCTCTGCATGCTTTACATCTTGACCATTTTAACTTGCTTTGGGTTAACATTGGGGTTGAAATCCAGGCTGGTTTGCCTTGTATGAACAGATTGACAGCTTGCTACTTATTTAATTTCTTTAGCTGGGTAAACTTGTATCCTGAGTAAGGTAAGTGTTCAGTAGACCACAATAAGAGTGAAGAGGCTGCAACACAGATGTCTGCAGAAAGAGGTAAATCTGATCTTCATGTAAACAGAGATGCATATGTATTTTGCTGAAATTTTGCTCATTTTCTGTCACTGAAGAAGTTGATCTAGTATGGACATCATAGTATCCACCGACAACATATGGTTAAGGTTGTATTGAGCGTGGTAGTGATGTGCTTCCATTTTTTTTATTTCCCTCAGGATGGCTATGAGGTTGTTAATATTGGAATGAACTCGAAGAGCAAGGCTAGGTGTTTATATAAACCCCAAACTGCATACCCCAAACAAATTAAAGAAAAAACAAGAGAGACAACGCCAGGCTTGTGGATGTGCCTTACTACTTTCATATACCTGTCTTATCTTTATAAATGTATGACCTTGAAAAAATAGCTGAAGTTTGAAGAATTGGGATTTAAGGTGACAGCTTTCTTCTCACTGTAAGTGATAGTCAATCAAGTTAAGGCCAAGGAAATTCCTCCTCCCCCTCCCCTCTGCCCCGAAAATCCAAGCTCTAAGAGCTGCTGCTCAGTGGCGTTATCATGACAAACCCACTGGTTGGGGAGTAAAACAAGGCTGTCCCTGCCTGCATGCCTCCCCACGTCACCCGAGGTTATATTCCTGGAAGCAAGAGGTGGGTGTGAGAGGGTATGCATCAGCAGAGCATCTCCACCTGTCTCTTCAGCCTGACGACCTCGCACAGCCCACTGTGGTGGTGATGGAGGTGGGCTCGGCTCCCGTGGCAGGTTTGCCTGGCCAGCATGGCACAAGGAGGCAACACCGGCTTGGGATGTGACCCGTTCTTGCAGCAAAACTTGGTGGTGTATCCTGAGTCAAGTCCTCGTGGCTTGCGAGTGGTTTTGCTGGTGCTTCAGATGTGACTGTTTCAGTGTGAGGAAAGAAGTAGTTAATACAGGCAATTAAAAACAGTTCCAGATCATACCAAAGGGCTTTTCTCTGTTGGATCTTGAAGGATCTACTTTATGAAGGAGGTCGGAGTCAATATTCCCCATTTAACAAATGACAGCCTTGGGCCAGAGGCTGAGTTGTTCAGTGCCAGCCAGAGGCTAGAGCCTGAACCAGGGCTCTGGGTGTCAGTGCTGTGCTTGATCCCATGTGCTCCTTTTATGGTCTTAGACTAACCTAAAACCCTTGTAAGATCATTCATCTCCAGGTGGATTCATTGGGAAGTAACAACAAATTTACCATTCCTCTAGAGCTGGAATTTGAACAGAAGTTGTCTTTGCAAAAGACTTGCTTTTGTACCTCAATTAGATGCTTTCCTTCATAAAAATGTTTGGCCTGGGGGTGCATTTTCTGAACAGGACTTTCACGTCCACTGGAGCCTCTGCCTAGCATGGAAGCTGTGCCGAGGAGTCCATCTCTGCGTGAAGGTGCCTTTTGCTGCCAAAGCCTCAGCATTACTGAGTACAAGACCCTCTGTGCATAGACAGAAAAGCATCCCCTGCCCCAGCAGACTCTCCAGTCCCTCTGCATGTGTGTGACCAGTATTACTTGAATAAAGTGAGCTTGCCTAGGGAGCCGACATAATCTTTATTGAACTCTGGAGTTGCAGTTACCATCCACTGAGTGAAATGGCTGCCTCCTTGCGTGGTCATAAGGGTTGCTCTGCTATGGTACCAATTCCCTGAGTACTGTATTAGAGGTCTTGCACTGGGTCGGACAGTCTGTCATCCCATTGCAGCGGTGACAGGGGTCACAGCGTTGCCTTCAAAAGCTGCCTGGAAAGGAAGCTTCCTAATTACTGCATAGCCAAAGGAAAAGCTGCTCCCTATGAGCATGGGGAATGTGCTAATTTTGTATTTGGTGGAAGCAGCCTGTGGGTTGCAGCTTCCCAGCTCTGAGCTGCTTTGCAGATAGCCTGCAACCCAGGCAGCGACAGAGCCAGGACCATGGAATTCATGAGTGCCGGGGCTCTGTGCAGGTTCAAGAAGCGCCAGCAATGATAGGATATTGGGACAGGAGACAGCATTTTATTTATATAAATCCAGGGCAAATGGACATGTTAATTACTGGAAGAAATCCACAGCAGGGAGGAAAGGGTTCAGGATGATGGGGAGGTGCCGTGGTTAATTGCCAAGGTCCAGGGATGCCCTGTGACCCTGTGCTGGTGGGATTTCCTGCATTGCAATGGTTGACTTGCAGCAGATGATTATCTCTCCAGAAAGAAACCTCTAGAGCAAAGTGTCTGCAGAAGGAATTTGAGGTAAAATGGCTAAAGGCTTACAGAGCACTGTGGCAAAAACAGTCAGGGGACCCCACAGTATCAAGATGTTGCTCAGGGCTTTTGCATGTGAGTGTGCTGGTAGGGGATGGGCGTCCAGATGATGGGATTTCACCCTTTCTGTCCTGCCTGATTTTGGGGCTGCTTTTTGCCTGAGCGCTTGATGCTTTTTCAGTGCCAGAGAGCAGGTGATCGGCAAGAGACTCATCCTAGAAGTGAGATGCATGGAAATGGCTACAAACCTCTGCAGAAAAAGGCAGGTGTCTGTCTTGCAAGATACTCTTTCCCCCTCTGCGTACCCAAAGTCCTCAGTCAGGCTCAAATAAAAGCTTTTCTCCCCTTCCTGTGCACAAGGCTGTCCTGTATTATTTATTTATTTGTAAAGCCTTTTTTTAAAAAAAGCTTTTACATTATTCTTCTTTGCTCTCACAGTTCAAGCATGATTTAATATGTCAAAACTAGTTTACTTAGCTGGCCTGATTGTCTTGCATACTTCCACTAAAACAGGGCGCTCATCCTTCCAGGCATGCTGCTGCCCAGACAAATGAAGTGTCATGGCAGCTAGGACCTGCTCTCCTGGTGTGACAGCAGTAGCATCCTCCAACAAAGCCAGCAGCGGGGAATTTAGATAGGGGTAATGCCTACAGACACGGCTTGGGTCAGAGCAGTGTGGGCCCACACAGGCAGATGCAGAGACAAGCTTATGCTCAAGAGCCATAATCAATCATTCATGTGCAAAGGCATTTCGATCCAGATTGAGAGTCTAGCTAGTACCAGAGAGAGAGAAGCTGTCCTGTTGGTGCCTGCGCTGGCAAGCCTGGCAGAAATAGCACTAGGAGCCCTTGCTAGGGTAGTGCTGCCAGACTAATACATCTGGGTGCAGGTCTCCTGCAGAGCTGAGTTGCAGTGTGATCCTGTGCTTTCTGTAGTCAGTGGGGATTTTATCATTGATTTTGGTGGGAGGGAGATGATAATACTTTGTAATATATTCTTAACAACTAAATGATTTCCTGGCCTAGATCTTTATTAAGTGTTGCACTGACTGCCAGCAAAGCACAGCCTATAGGAGAGAAATTGAGTTCATAATTTGATGTAATGCAGATCAGACCTATTTCTCAGCAAGTGGTCTGATCCTGATCTCCTCCAAACCTCCTAAATATCAGAGTTTCTGGCTCTTTGTGGTTGTCTCTTTCTCATCTCGTGCAGGGGGACACAGGCTTAAGTTCATCCGTGTGTTTCTGCAGTGTGCTCCATTGAAAAGAGTAGGGAAGAAGTTTTGAGTCACTCCTCACTCTTATTACTGTTTCAAATGGCATGTCAGCCCTTCAAGCCTGCTTACAGGACTTGGTGCATTGTAGGAAGCCTTCCCTAAGCTGTTGCTGTGGTGCTGTGTGCTCAACTGACTCTTGCTCTGCACTTGGCATCCTCATCGTTGATGTCTTTGGGCTCTTGCCTCCTGGATGCATCCGTAACACAACACTCAGCAGTCAGGTCAGACATCTCCTGGTGTGTTTTTTTTTTGCTAGTATGCTATGTGGGGTTTCACACTCTGGTGTGTAGGATGGCTGCCAGCTGGAAATCTGGTGCCTGGGGACAAGTGAAATGATTGTATGAGTCTGTTATTGACTGAGCTCTGAGCGTGGCTAATGGCATTGACAAAAGCTGTGTCATCCTGATGGTGAAGGTGGCAAGTCAGGCGCTGGCTCTGAAATGTAGCGCATTGAGTGCGCTGGTAGATGGGGGTGCAGTGCCCCCTGCCAGACCCTGCCCTTCCAAAATATTATAGGGTACTGTTTGGTTTGGTGGCCTCCCAGAAATTCCCAGGGCAGAAGAGTGCTTGGAGAAAGCCAAAAATTCTGCTTTTTCTTGTGGTGCTTCCCCCCCCTCCCCAAGATAAGACTATGCTGGATCACACCTTGGTATACAAAGCAGTCAGCCATTGTTACCTGAAAACTTGATCCCATGACTGTGTAAACTTAGTTGAACATACGCTCTTACAAAAAGTGCTTATCAAGATGCCTGTGCATGATGCCTTCTGTGTCTTCAGTCATGCCTGTACGTACAAGCAGTTTGCCGCACTTTGTGCGAGCAGTGCACATCGCTAAGACCACAGTGCTTCTAATGTAGCATGTGCATTTACTCTAATAACGTGTAGCTTTGGGCTAACACGAAAATGAGTATTTTACAAGAAAAGCAAGACCAGCCCAAACTAGAGTCGGTGTTTTCAGGTGGAGGCATTTGCTTTTAGGTTGGAGGCGTAAAAGCATTAGCGTCAAGTCCCAGTATTCGTTTTTAGGAAGCTGGTTGTAAGCATTTTGCCACTCTGATGGGGGAGAAACCGAGGCTATGCAACAGCCGTGGTTCTGTTATGTCTGTGGGATGTCTGAGTCTGCAGAGGTGGTGTGGGATTTAGTCGGAGGCACGCTGCCGCTGCCTGCGTGCTGCTGGCAGATGGGTGAGGGCCTGAGGAAAGCTAAGCTAGACCATTGCTGGTTGTGGAGTCCCCTTCTGTGTTTTGTGTTGTGTGTGTGCAGGCAAACAGCATGGGCTGTGAATACAGAGAAACAAAAATACTCTTCCTGAAAGCTTATTGAGCAAAGGCGTCTGGTTTAACAAATTCAAATTTTACATGTTCCAAAGACTGATTTCCAGATGCCATTGGGAAAAGTGTCGGGCCACATTCAAATTAGCCTTATTGTTCCATAATATCTTACTGGAGTACAAGGTTAATTAGTACCATAGGCAATATGCATTATTCATCACAGCAATCAGGCTTTTCTTCTGTTGGGCTGTTGTATGCTGCAAATGGTTTCACTTCCAAAAACAAATCCTTGATATATTATTTTCATATTTAATCCTGCCAAATCATATTTGTGATATCTAAATTATGTGGGCACTTTGATGCTGAAGGAGAACATTCAGGAGTCAAAAGGTCTGTAATTTTAATGTTTAACTCCTGGCTTGCTTGGGCATAGACCTCCAGGACCATGGGAGATAGAAGATGATTTTATTAATGGCCATGTTCAACCTGACCCAAACTGGGGATAGCACTAGTGATGTCAGTGGTGCTGTGTTTTACATCAGTAGTGTTTTCAGTGCTAATTATCAGCAGTGTCTCATTGCAGGTGTGAAGTGCTGTAGTTGCGTTACTGCTACGGCACTGTGGCTGCTTGCAAGATCCCAGCACAGATCTCAAGCATCTCTGTTCCCACCCCGAGGGTTGTGGCTGGGGAAGGCTCTTTCTAGCGGGGCTCCTTCAAGCACAAGGGCTAAATATGAGGTACCCTTGGCTACCTCCCAGTGCCAAGGTCCCCGCCCTGCGCCAGAGAACCACGTGGGCTGCAGCTGCGAGCAGGGGAGATGCTGTCTCACTGGTTTGCACAAGGTCTCGTGAACGGTGGCTTTTGGCTGCAAAGCCTGTTTTGTGGTGCATAGGGTTTGGCCTTTCTCTGCTCAAGAAACCAGCACTGCCTCATCCTCAGCTGGTAATGAGTCTACTAGAGAAGAATCACATCGGAGGAGGAGTTACACAGCGCTGTGATTCATCTGATCTTTCCTTTCCCTAAAGGCAAGACCCTTTCACCCCCGAGATCCTGCTGCCTTCCTTGTCCAGCGTTCAGGAGGCTGACTCACTATCATATCCTGAGATTACGGTGCTGCAGGTGCCTATAGCTTCCAGAACAACACTTGGAAAACACGGTGAGCTGCAGTGATCCCTCTCTGCCACTGTGTCTTCTTAAAGAATAATATTAATCTGAAAGATCTTTGGGAGGCCTTTCACTGCTGCTTTCTACCTCTGATATTTTGCCCTGGCTGCCTTCTGGAGGAGTTTTACAGCTTTATGTCGGTTGTACACACATGTATTAAGTGTGCAGATAGGTATTAGGAGGGAAGACTGAGACACAAATGCCGGATGACTTGCTAAAGATCCCACGAACGAATTTTGACGGAGTCAGGAGGCTGAGGCTTCCTGCTTCTGCCATCCTTGCTTCAAGATCATTAGCAGTTCCTCTGATCTCTCTTGCTCTTCTGAAAAGGATTTAGGCATGCACTTGCTTTCTAACATAAGATGGTGAGCCTCCTTGCACAGCTGGGCATGCCTTGCAAAGTGATGCTGTGCTGTCAGGGCCCGGGAGAGTAACTTGTGCTGACATGGCTGGAGGATAAATACGGCAGAATTTTACCTTAAATAGCCTGCGGCAACAAATCCGCTGCACCACGCCAGCCTTGCTGAAGTGATGGCGAGGAATGCTCGAGATTCCTTTGTGTGCAAATCGGCAAGTAAATATTTTCCGGCAACCCTGACTCACTTCCCTTCTGCCCCTCTTGTTTTGTATGTGCATTGTTTTCCCCTCCCGAGTTTCCCTTTAGGAGGAACAGAGCACTCGGCTTAGGCGGCTGCTTTGCTGCTTGGCTTCTCCTGGCTGGATCAGAGAGGAATTCCAAGGGCACATTTTTTGCAGTCTAATGCAGAACACAATGTTGGTTTTGTGTCAGATAATAGAAGATGAACACATGCTTTGAAAGCGAGTACCCTGGTGTGTCCGGGGCTTTCTGGGGCAGTTTGGAAGCAGCTTCTCAGCAAGAACAGGCGGGTGGATAAATGCCCAAATTACACTTGTCTATCAAACTACTGGGCAAATGTCTCTGGCCCTTGATTTAGGTGCTGTTGTGATATAAACAAATGAGCAGTCACAGGAACGGAAAGAAGTGATGATGAGTATTATCCTTTTCCCCCGATCATCACCCACTGCTTTGAAACAAGTAGCTGAGATGCCTTTCAGGAGACCTCTGCTCTTGCATGAAACTGCATTTGTAAAGTAATTTGGATTGCTTTGGGTTAAAACAGGAGGATATACACAATGTTTGCTTAAAAGTTGATTATAGGTAGCAGAATAATAAGTAAATTGTACCTAAAATATAATGCAAATTACCAGAAGTGGAATGGCTTTGTCAGCTTAGTCTTTAAGAGTCTCATCAATAACTTATGAGCGTCAGTAAATGTGCAGTGCTCATATGCTACTTTGTTGCACACTTATGACATAAAGGCAAAGGAATTTAATTTTTTTTAAGCGTTGGGGACAAAAAAATATTCACAGCAATCAGTGGTGTGTAAATTTAGCGTTGTGTTGTAGATCAGTGTGGTTGAAAGTATTAATGAGCGAAATTCTACTGGGAATGCTGCGTCCATAGATCTCTGAAATAGCTCGTAGGGGCAGAGACTAGACTGTGTGGCTGATAAATAATAGAAGAGCTTTGCTCCCTCCCCTCCCTTTTCTTAGGTTTACATGACATGAAGCACTACTTGGAAAAAGTAGTGTGGTGTTCCATCTGTACCAGAATATAACAAAAGCCATCGTTGTTCCAGAGAAGAGTTATATTTCTGTTATGTTTTGATTTTTTTTTTTTGAAGTAGTTGGTCTATTGGTCTGTTGAGTCCGAAGGGGAGAAAAAACTGTTAATCGCCACAACAGGCTGGCATCGTGAGTGGGGAAAGAGCCATGAAATCGGAAGGTATGCAAAAGGGGAAAGAAAGCCCATCATCTTTGCCTTGGCCACATGAATATAACCTGCAACTTGAGAATTTGTCTCTTTCAGATGTGCTTAAAAATATAAAGAGCACATATACCTGATGGCCCTGGGGAGGAGGAGGTCTGTCCCACTGATAAGCTGCTCGGGAGAGAGCTGAGCTTGGGGCTTGGTACACCAGGCAAGCTGCTTGACATGACATTTGGCAGGCATCGTGGGGACTCTGTGGTGTCTTTTCCTGGTACTTTTATCCCATAAATGTTTTATGTCTATGTATTAAAGAAGGATGTGGTGCTGGCGCTAGGTGGGACTGACCTGTGATTTCCTGAAAATGGCCCCATAAACTCAGGTTTGGCCTCTTTTTTCAGTGCTAGATTTTGGACTCTGCTTCGGACTTTTTGTCATAGTGGCAGCAGGAGATTAAGGTCTCCTAGATGCTTTAAAAATTGCCATGTTTCTAAATGTTTTGAATCTTCATTTCTTGGAGGAAAACAATCAGATTCTACTTCAAATAGCTTGTTTATGTTTTGTAAAAGGCAATAAAGGAAACGTATGATTTCCTGGGCTTTAAAACAGCAACAACGTAATGTTAGTAGCGCTAACATGTGGCTAACATGGCCTTTCCAAAACCATGGGAGTTTTGCAATTGATGTTGAAGAAAAAAGGGCTGAGCAGTCAGTCTGTTATGCTGCTTGTATTTGCCTTTTTGGGGTGGAATTCCAGGGCTTTTGTCACAGGATCAAATATCTGTTGTACACAGGTGATGTCATTATCCTTATTTTGGTGATGAGAAAGCAAAGAAATTGCCAAAATCATGTATCGTTCAGTGGAAAATCAGGCTTCCCCTTCTTGTACTCTGCTTGCTAAACCACATGTCCATGCAGATACAGTGACTGTTACTTCTTCTCATTACTAAGTGTAGGCGTGCGTCTACTGTGTTTTAGCTGATCTTAAATGACGCGCTGTCCTGGCAGTAGTGATGTGATTTATAGTTTATAGTTGAGGGTTTTTTCTTCCTTATACCTAGGCCAGGATTTCAACTGTAGCTCAGTCAAACACTTTATTACTTTCTGTATTGCATGTTCTCACAGTCTACAGGATATTCACAACTAGGCTGGGAAAGCTAGAGACAGGAGAAAGTCATTGATGTAGGTGTATTTTATTTCTACTGTCTTAAGCTATGGGGGAAATAGGAGATATTTAACATGTTACAGAAATTCCACTGCAAAGCACATGGTATGACAAAGCTCTCTGTATGTTGCCTTCTAGAAAAGGATGGATTAAATATTTTGTTCTGTGCTGACTTGCTAAAAATGGGTGATTTGCAGCTTTTTCTTTTTTGCTGAAGCTCCAGATTCTAAATATGCATTCCAACGTTTGCTTTAAAATAGCATGCCACCATGGATGGTGTTTCCACATATTTAATTATCTCTTGAAAAGAGAGAGAAAGTGGATCGGCGCCTCTCAAAGCAATATGCCTCTGTTTTGAATCCTGTGGCAACAGGACAAGACTTCTTCCTCTCAAGTAAAAGTGAAAACAAAAGCTCTTACTATCTTCTTGCAAAACCGGCAATCTACTGTTCAGAGAAAACCCCTCAGACTTGCAGCTTCTGCAGCCAAAAGATTGGCAAGCCAAAACATACAAGTGCAAACTTTCTAGTAAATGATGATCAACTAGTGTGTAGAAATGAAGCCTTCAGTGAGCTTTCAGTCCCTTCAGTTGAGCTGTTTTATAATGTAATGCTATCAGGATATTTCATTGCACATAGAAAGGCAAGGGAATAATAAAATATATGTGCTAGAATTCCTGTGTGCGGGTGAGTTCCTTGAATTTATCAAGCTTGCTGGTGTGCCTCCAGAAATTTTCCCAAAAATGATGACTAGTTCTTTAATTACACTTAGATAGATCTGTGTTGTTGTTGGTGTTTGAAACTACAGATTGAATTTAGTAATGTAAGTGCCATTAATCTGGTGAAATAAAAATGCCGAGTTTTTTAATAAGGTCTCAATTTAATGTTTTTAAATGCTCTGAAGAGATTTAATGCTAAACCAGCTGATATAAATCTGCTTGGCTCCTCTGTAATTGTCTCTCTCAAGCATGTACCTCTCTTCAAGGGAACTTGGCTCACACTAATTTCAAAGCTGTTTACTGCCTGCATGAATTTGATGGACTCTCACTTTTATTGTTAAAAGTTGTTAACATCAGAGGTGACCGGGAAACTGAAGTTGCAGAGTCTATATAGAGTATTAACTGTCCTGTATTTTTTGTAGAGTACCAGAAAAGCCCGAGTCTTTCTGTTATGCTCTAGATGCCTAGAGCCTGTCCAAAAGAGTTTGCAGGTTTGACTCTTACTGTCTTTTAAGCCTTACAGATGAGTCCTTGGCCCCTGTTTTGGGGGACTTGTCTTTGTAACAGCCTGTGCCTTGCTTTTTGATCTCGTAAATGGAGGTGTATCCGTGCCACTACTTGATCTTGCTGGTTGCAAGTCTTTGGGAGATGGAGCTTTGTAGCTGCATCAGCCTGGCACATTGAGGTTTCACGCAGTGCTAAATGGAGTAGAAATATGCTGTTGTTTTCATGATTACGTTTGTTTATTCCTAAATAAGCTCCAGTCTCTTTTCCTGTGGCATTTTATTTTCCCCTTTTTTTTTTTTTTTTAGCCAAACTACTTTTCATAACAAATCATTAAATTGTTTCAGATGAGGAAGGGAGAACACTACTTGAGTTGTGTTTTAATTTATACATGTGAAACATGCTGGATTGGCATTCCTTCTTATGGAAATCTTGGTGGCTTCTTCATTAAGCTTATGTTCATTCAACTTCTGTGGACCTGTCATCATTTACACTGGTGCAAAGTGAGTCCAGATGAACTCCCTTCCACGCTTAGTTTCCTTGTATGGGAGAGTTGAGAAGACCTTGTCCCGGGGGTCAGGAGGGAACTGCCTGCATGTCAGTGAGTGTATTTAGCCATCCTAATAGTAAATATTGTGGTTGAGAGTCAGTGGTATTCACAGGGGACCTGAATCACTGCAGTTGCTTCAGAGCAACAAAGAGCGGAAACTGTACCAGCCTTGAAGATGAATCAGTGCTGCGGTGATTAAAAAGATACATGTTTCCCATGTTCCACGTAGGAGTCGGCATTGTTTTCCCTGGGGATTTTCGACAGTCTGTAAATAAAAGATGCTGACGGTTTCCCTGGGGAGCAGCTTAAGGTCTGAGAACATCGTTTGCCATCAGATGCTCCTCGTTAGGTGGCAGCTAGCATAGGGAAAGGTGGACAGAGTGCTGAGATTTGACAATTCTCTTCTCCCTGGCTGAGTCACCCCTTCCTTTTTGGGGGCTTGGTGTCCCATCGTCTAGCTGAGATGAGGGAGTACATGTGGATTAGCCTCCCCAGGCATTTGTGGGGTGGATGGGAGGAGGTTTCTTGGGGACTCGGTGCTGTGTGAAGTTGGAGAAGTCCAAACAAATATTGCACCTCTCAGCACGGGGCAGGGAGCCTGTGTATTTGCAAGCACAGGGCTGACAGGGCACGGATGCTCCTGGGTACCACGGTGCGGTTAATGAGCGTTGCTGCTTTTCTTCCATCGATATGTGAGTGGCTTGGTAAGCAGGCCAGGGAAGATGAGGGGCAGCTCATGAGCCCAGTTGCTGTCCTGCTCTTTAATTATTACTGTTTTCAAATCCCTTTCAGTATTCACAGCTCAATTTATGTGCTAATTGGCCCTTTTAATAATCAAAAGATAGAGACTACAAAAGTCGGGGTGTGCGTTCTCCTGGCAGTGCCACTGCATGGCTGTGATAAATTATCTGTGGCAAATGTTCTGTTGCCTTGTGGCGCTTGGCCTCTATCAACCTGCATGCTTTCTGCTGGGTCTGGTGGCCTCCAGTGTGAAAGCTGATCTGGGAAGGAAAAAAGCTGAGGGGAGAGTGGCTCCCGAGTGCTGTGGTGCTGCTGAAGCTCGGGGAACGCTGAGGCGCAGAGAGGAGGATGTGGCTGCAGGGAGGGTTTCTGCTGCTGGGGGTGGTGACAGGGGAGTGGAGACCATGCAGCTCCTTCCCCAGACGGTGGGTGAGGAGCTCAGCACCAAGTGCATGTTGAGGTGAATTATCCACAGCTCCTCTTAAGGTACAAAAATAGAATTTCTTGTTTTCACCACTTGCCTTGGCTTCCTGTGCCTGCCTCCTGCTCCTGTCCCCCATGAGATCCGAGGTGGAGCAAAACCCGGCTTCCTTGGCACGTCTGGCTCTTTTCTCTGCCGTCACACACGCTGCGGCATTTTGCTGGAGCTGCTCGAAATGCAGCTATAATTATCGAGTACATATCTGCTCTCATTCCCTCCCACTCACCCTCTGGTACCTTGTGCCAGGCCCTGCTTTTCCCTGCAAACACCCTTGCTCGTTTCTAGCACTTCCACCTCCCCTCTCCCTCCACCCCGCTGCTCCCAGGTGTGGGGGAAGCCCCCTCCTGCACCCCACAGCTGTTCCCACGCTCTTCCAAGCCCACCAATGTGGAAGCTTTTCTGTGGTATCCACGGTGGGAAGCGGCAATGTGCTTGGATGTAGGTTGCCTTCCGCCCTGGGATGCTGGTTTGCAGTGTCCCCAGGGTCCCTTGCAAGTGGAATCATTGCCTTTTGGTTTTTGGAGAGGCAGTTTTGCTCTGACACAGCAGTGTGTGCAGGCAGAAAGGACGTGTAACGCCCTTTCTGCCCCCACAGCATCCCAGGCAGCGTGGATGGGTGGAGCAGCAGGACCCAGCATCTGGGCTCCTGTTACCTGCTGAGGGAGTGGGACTGGAGAAGACACCAGCTGCTTGGCTGCTGGGGAGGATGTGCATAGCGGGACGAGCTCCAGGGGGTGGTGGAGGAAAGGGGCAGCTCGAGTTGAGTAAGGGATGGCTTTATGTTATAAAGCATGTGAAGTCTGCTTTTCCAGAGCTTTCTCGCAGATACATGTGAGAGCAAGGTGTTTCGGTATGGTCTGGGCCTTTGGGGATGCCATGTCCTCTGCTTTTCACAAAAATGTGGCACTTGCAATTTTTCCTGGTTGCTAGTTTGTTTCTAAACTGCTTTTTTTTGGGGGGGGAGGGGGTGGGAGGCACATTGCAGAGTTCGTAAACCTTGTTCCATTGAGGTGGTTTATGATGTTTGTCCTGCTTATCTGGCATTGAGAAGTACCTTTTTGTACCTTTGGAAAAGTCCATGTAATTTTGGAGGAAGCTATTTTTGTTGGTGCCTTAGCTTCAGGAAATACTACCATGTTGCTTGTGAGATGCTAAGAAACTTTTTCTCTCCTGGGTGTTTTCCTTCCACTGATAACTGTCCCTTTTAGAGAGAAATCAGACATACTGTGCATTAATTTCTTTTAAAGCAGTTCTTTCATGTCATTGGCAAGAGATGTTCACCATGAAAGAAATACGCAAACCTTCTTTTCTTGTCACTCTTTATGGTAATCCCTCTACTCTGCTCTGGTGAGACCCCACCTGGAGTACTGCGTCCAGCTCTGGAGCCCTCAGCACAAGAAGGACATGGACCTGTTGGAGCGGGTCCAGAGGAGGGCTACAAAAATGATCCGAGGGCTGGAGCACCTCTCCTATGAGGACAGGCTGAGAGAGTTGGGCTTGTTCAGCCTGGAGAAGAGAAGACTGTGGGCAGAGCTGAGTGCGGCCGTTCAGAGCTTAAAGGGGGCCCATAGGAAAGGTGGGGACAATCTTTTTAGTAGGGCCAGCTGTGACAGGACAAGGGGTAATGGCTTTAAACTGAAGTAGGGTAGGTTTAGACTGGATATAAGGAAGAAATTCTGTACAATGAGGGTGGTGAAACACTGGAAGGGGTTGCCCAGAGAGGTAGTAGAGGCCCCATCCCTGGAAACATTCAAGACCAGGTTGGACGGGGCTCTGAGCAACCTGATCTAGTTAGTGGTGTCCCTGCTCACTGCAGAGGGGTTGGACTAGATGACCTCTAGGGGTCCCTTCCAACCCAAAACATTCTATGATTCTATGTAATAAAATTGGTAAAAGAGCCTTGACATGCAAACTGTTTTCTTAATTTCTTGGTAAGCTTGTGGAAAGTGAAGGGGAGGTTATCTGATTTGTCAACAGGGCTTGGAAAACTCCCTTAGGATATGCTGCTTTCCATTATGGCTGTGTGTTTGTGCAGAAATAAGAGTTGCAAAAATAACCAGATGCGCCTAGTACATTGAAAACAACAGTCATGATACACTACTGAGGGATCTTGCTGGAGGTGAAACAAGATATAACATGGGAGAATCAAGAGTGATGTATGAGTGTTGAAAACCGGGAGGTAGCTAGGTGTGATGCATAATTACTTCAAAATGTCTTTTAGTTTATCTTCTCTGCAGGCTTCAGTGGATCAGAATTTTCTGGTCTTTTTCTAAAAGCAGTAATCTTCTTTTTTTCTTTGTTTTCATGGAAAGTAATGAACTGAACACAAGCTGATTTGTTTCAAGAAAGCTTCTACCCTGTTAACTAGGGACATAAAGAATTCATGCTGAAAATGTTTGAGCCCAAGTTGCGTATAGCTCACAGTTTTCATATTAACCCATCCTTTGGCTTTATCTTTTTTCTGGTGGAAGGGATGTTGGTGGGAGGGGAGGATGTTTGCATACCTAAAAATATGCGTGGTGCTTAGTAGAACAAACCCAGTAGATTATTAGAAAGCAGTATTTGTCAAAAGTGGTCAGTAAACAGAGTTTAGTGGGTTTTCCCACCTCTCCCTGGAGGAAGGTGGATGTAGCGGGTGCCTGGGGCAGGGCTGGTGTATGGGTTGCACAGCCAAAAGGGAGATGTCTTAGCAACATCCAAGCTTGGGGAGAAATGTGACTGGAGACATGGGCTTAGGCTTGTTAATATAGGCTCGTCTTGGAAAAGAGTAACTTTCGGACTATACATATTGCATCGGTTTTTGGAAAAAACGTGGAAAAAGCCTTGGGATTTAGCAACCTGTGAGGCTTTCTTGCGTCTAACTTTTTCATGTATGATGTTTCACAGAATGCAATTTATGAAATGGGGTGGTTTTAGGGGGTTGGTATTCATTTGCAATTGACAGGTCCCAGTTTGTCTCAAGCCAAGAGTGACCAGATGTAATTACCATATGGTGACCATATAAATAGTTATGGGAGTGTAGGAAAAGAAGGAGAAGCAAGGAAATGGGTAGAGTATTGGCTGCATGTTTTTTGCTTTGTGCAGCTATCGGTATCACAGTATAGCAAATGTATGCATGCAGAAGTTGTTCAGTTTGCTTGAAAATCATGAATTTTAAATCCTACTTATTTGTTGAATTCTTTGATTTGCCTCACAGATTTTGAGCCTTTAGTTTTCATTTTCAATTCATTTGCTTGGCAAATGTGAAGCTTGCAAACCTAATTAGAAAGAGAAGGGTGGAGGTTGTGAATCTAATGGGTCATTTAATGTAAAATGCCAAATATGATGAAAATAAGGGGCCTGGCAAGAGTGGCAGGAAAACATAAACCTTTTGCAGCTGATACTGATTGCTCAATGCTCCAACTGAGGGGCTTGCTCCAGGAATAACTGGATTAGGTTTTCATCTTGAATTTTCTACTAGGTGAGACAAGATTAGTCTAATAAAACCCATTTGGCTTTAACATTTCAGTGCTTTGCATCTAATGTCTTTTTCATCAGAGGGGCGAACAACTGTACCCATCTAAAGATAAACCTTACTGTCAGCATCAGTAAGTCTCTGAGAGGACTTGAAATAATAGAGGTGAGTTTTGGGCATGTGTACTTCTTTTACCTAGGCTATATGAATTCTCCATTGGAGAAAAACAAATGTTAGTCCCCAGTGCTGCCATTCTATCACTTTTCTTTCCCAGCAAATTAAGATATTATCCGTGGTGTAGTAAATTATTTAAGATCAATACACTTGGCAAGTTCTTATCGTGTCCAGTTGGTTTAAGATGAAAAATTATACAGCATGTTTCCAAATGAAGTGTTGCATACATGATAAATAGTCATTAAATTGTGCTGCACAGATGACATCATACCTAATAATACATTAGGGGTGTTTCTATCTGTGCAACTCCCAGGAGTCAATTATTTTGTCAGCTAGTGCTGCCTCATGAAAATAGCAGATTTTTTCACCAGGGCTGGGCAGCTAGCCATGAAGGAGAAACTAAAGCGGATGTGTTGTGGGAAGTGTGGCATTGCAAGGCCAGTGTAGGTGAAGCGAATACTTAAAAGTTGTAGAGAACCTTGAGTCTGATGCATTTTTCTTTTCATCTTACTGATAGTATCAAATGGCCAAAGTGCAGAAGCAAATGTTCAGCTTTAAAAACAATGGGGAGCAACAGAAATTTTCTAAGTGGGGGCATGCACCTCGAAGTTGAGCACAGGCTTAATGCTTGTGTAGTGATGTGCCTAGAAGGAAGATTTCAGCTTTTTTGATTTATATTTATTAGCTACCCAGTCACTAATGGTGTCTACATGAAACTCCAAACTCAGTCCAGCTTTGAAGCTGCTCTCCTAGTTGTAGTACTATTATTTACATGTTGAGTTATACTTTCACTGTTGGTATTAATCTGCAAGCAATCAACGTACCTATTTGTATCAGCTGTGGCCCATATCGGGTATGTCTTGTTCAAAAGTGTTTTTCTGTTTCGTACAAAAGATAGTGATGAACATTTCATTATTTGGGGGAGTGATGAGCATGTGTGAATTGTAACAACCTTCAAAGCCTTTCTTTGCAGCAGTTGCAAGTCCTGACATAACCAGTAATTTTTCTTTGTACCTGTAGCTGCTCCTCAAGCTCTGGTAAATGTTCGAGAACTTTCTCTCCTCCCTTAAAAAGTTCAGCTTTAAGACTTTATACTGGGTCAGCAGTGGTCTCTGATCCTCCTTCTCAAAGCTCAGCTGTGACAAACCCTGAAGATGCAGACTGTTCAAGATGTCTGCAGACCAGTCTCTTCCCACACCGTCTGCATGATGGTGCGCTACAGCTGATGGGGAGCTGCAGGCATCTCATCAGCTTGAAACCCTGTCCCTCATCACAGTTTTTCCTTTGGAGTCATTTGTAAAGTTTACTCAAAAGAATTGTACCCAAGGTAGTTTCTGCCTTTCATGTTTTCTTGAACACAGGTGTTAAGGTGGCTGTATCCACTGGATAGAAATCTTGGAGACGCTGATGCAGGTTGGATCCAGGACTGAACTGGCAAAGGTGAAAGCATGGAATAAATTTGAAGCAAAGGTTTTGACACTGGTGCACCCTCACTTGCTGCCAAAACAATCTGTTTGCATGTGTCCAAAAGCCTTTCAGGCAGTGAAAGTTATTCAGCAGTAGAGTATGGCCAGAAAATGTCTGGATAAAGAATCTTTTAAAATGGGAATTTCCTATGATAAAGAAACACTTGTCTTGATTAAAACAAGAATAACAGTTGAAAACATTTGTGACTTTGACCTTCATCTCTTGACTCAGTTTACCATGTAGAGTGTGTTTCAAATGCCTAAATTCTTTGCATCTTTCACTACAAGGGTTGCTGGATGCTCCAGTAGAGTTGGAGGCTACCCAAATAAGTCTTAGACTGTTTTGAGACTGGTTGCGATGTGACCTAGAAATATCCCCTGCAGTAGATTATATTTCTAAGAGGAACCCAGCAGGTTTTGCTGAAGCATCCTGCTGGGATGAAGGAGAATGAGAAGTGTGCAGTGCTTGCTGATGCACAGAAGGACTGTGAGGTGATGAGGAACCATGCTGGTGGCATGGGCAGCATTGGGGACCACGGTGCTCATGGGAGTGGGCATGACTTACCAGCAGATGCTTCTGGCCATTTCTGTGCCGTGGGCTTTCCTAGTTGCTGATCCACTGCTGCAAATTAATTTGGAGAAGCACTGTGCTGTCTGTCATGATTTTGCTCAAAAGAAGGAGCTGATAATTGTGTCAAACTGATCCTGCAAACAGTGGGGAATGATGGTCGCTGTTCTCCATCATCCCAAATTCATGGTCCTGGGGCCTGTATTTCTGTGAGGATTTCCTGAAGCCCCTGAGAGCTGTCACCCAAGATACCTCAGTGCATCTGTGAATTAAGGATTTAACAATTTTGCATGCTCATTGATGCTGTTGGAAGCTTTTCTTTTTAATGGCTCTGCTGTTGGCTGCTCTGTCCCTGGTCAGCCCCTTGTTTTGGGTGATGAAGCCTGCCAAGCAGATGACGTGCTTTTGGACTTTTGTTTTCTGTGGCGTTGCAGGGCAGACACCCTCCTTGGAAGGGAAGGGCCATCTGAGACCCCCCAACCTCTTCCTTCAAGTAGGTACTTGATGTTTTTATGATGAAAGTAATTGGGAGTCGGTGTGTTGAAAGTGGATGGTGGTTGTGTCACTGGCCATAAGCAATGTGACTGCAAAAGCTGATCTATTGAGTCTTCCTTGCTGTCCAATTCAGTCATCCTTATAAACCACTGTTAGTCTAATTCCAGCAACATGCTTGTGCTTTCTCTCAAGTTTTTTGCATGGTTTTGTGCAGAAGAAAGGGCAAAAAAGAGGAGAAGGGAGAGAGTGTGGAAGCTGAACTGCGGTTGCATCCAAATGGGAGAAAATACATTTTGAGGAGGAATTTTTAGGATGAGAGGTGGAATGGTCTGAAGTGGCTCATTTAAAAATCAGTGGAAGTCTAACTTTGCCTCTTCAGTATTTTTGGTTGGAAATTAAGGGCTATATTGAGAAAAAGTAAGAGTGAGAAATAGTGACTGATATAGTGGAAGTTAAGATTTTGTAAAGGAGCTTTTATGAAGACAGAAGAAATTCACCAGCTAAGAATAAAGTAAGAATACTGTTTTACCTGTTAAAAATTTTTATTTTGATTACCTGTGGCTGGTTTTAGTTCACTACAGTAGTGTTTTTAAGCATATATGAGTACAGCCTTATAGGAATGTTACAGCTGTCAACCAGTTTAGGTAGGACACCTACTTTCTGGCAATACTGCTGACAATAATCAGAACAGTGTTTTCATCATGAGTGAAAAACCATGCTTGTTCTAGGTTAGTGTGGAAATTGTTTGCATTACTTCAGTGCTAGCAGTACAACTATAAATTGTGTTCAGAAAAACATGACCTTGAAATATGCTTAGTTTTACCCCTTTTTGCATGTTTAGTGTGCTCTGCTAATCTTTATTTCCCCAAACCCCTGTTTTAGCGAAATGATGTATAAGACTTAAGGAGCAATCATAGATATCACCGCATTCTTCTGCTCCCTGTGTGCTTATTTTCTATTGCAATGCTCAAAAGGTGTTAGGATATTATATTATTTTTCATGTTGTAATTAGTTTATTTTTGGGTTGATGTGGATTTTCTTGCTCTTAAATATAATAATACTGTGTCTTTTTTCTGAAGTGTAGTGCAATGATTTGTGGTGGTCTGAGAAGGAATTGGAGCTTTATATCTGTTCATATATTTGAACTTCATACACTGTTTTGAGGGAAATCACAGTGGGCCCAAACTTTTGAGAGCTTTTTGGGATCCTAGTTGGAGGGTTCTTCCATGAGACTGGTCTCCTAGCAAAAGCTAAATCCCCATAATCAGAAAATTGGAGCTGTTTTTAGGTCCTTATTTTGGCCTCTAAAAGACATAGTTGCCAGCTTTTTCAAATCTTAATTCTCTTTCAACTCAGTCCATAAAACCTAGGTGTTTTTTCCTATATTCCCTTCTGGCTAGAAATTACCTATGCAGGATCAATGGCAGGAAAACGTCGTTCCCTCTCCCTGCACCCAGAGGAAGCTGAGGAGGGAGGCGGTTTCCAAATCATAAGCTGGGTTTTAGAAATTTATCAGCATCTTGCAAAGCTCATGGAGATGGAGGGCTTGTTTTATGGGATGTGCATTAGGCCTTTGAAGATCAGCACTGTGTTGCAGGGAGCTCTTTGAATACCTGACCAGAGGATTATACTGTCCATATTAAGTCAGTTCTGTGCTTGGGAAACATAGGCTGGGACTGCCTGGGGGGGTCCTCTTGCTGTACTTGGGTGCTGTGCCTGTCTGAACAGCTAAAGCCTATGCTGGGTACTCAGAGATTCTCATCTTGCCCATTAAATGCAGTAAAAGTGGAGGGGCTCTCCCTTTTCAGCATATGGAACCTAAGCCACCTTGTTCCCTGATGGGTTGGTTATGGAAGGGGGAATGATTAGGTGAATAAAGGGAGAGGAGGGAGGAAGATCTTCTACTTCTGTGGCTACTTGAACAGCATTTCCACATTGCTGAAATGCAGCCAGGATTCAAAGAAAAGTAAAGTAGTGCTGGTTTGGAGAAAGGAAAAATTCTGATCTTTTATCACTGTTATGACAAGTAACTGGGCAAACAGCTGAAGTATTCAGATGAGATGTTGACGCACAGTCAGGACAATATATTAAAGAATAGGTTCTCTGAGTGACCTACATCCGTGTTTTGACTCCTGTGTAATTGCCCTGACTGTCAGACTTAGTACTGAAGTGAGTAGAAGTTGCTAGAGTACAAGGGCATTTTCTAGTTGGGTGATTTATGTAGGTGCCCAAATAAGCATTGAGAAGACTAATTCCAAGTGAGCCTTGGAAAAGGCAGTATTGGAGGCAAGATTGTATCTCCCTCTGAAAGTTCAGTCTTGCTCTGGAGACTTATGGCTCAAATAGGTTGTTGAAAGTGCATTTTTGGAAGATGCACAGCCTGATTTCTGAGGACTAAGTAGGAGCTGCAGAGGATTGATGTAAATCTGGGGAAGGCATTGCAGCGTGCTGTGAACATATCCATCTCTGCACAAAGAGTAGAGGCTGGGATGTCTGAAGCAGTGTTTCTGACCTTGGGCAAGTCTCTTTTTCTGCCTGTGTCCCACCTTTTTATCAATTCAGCCTGTTTTTACTGTTTTTTGGGGCAAAGCATGCCATACCAAATGGCACGGAGATTTCCTGACCTTATACAGGACATATCAGTACTGCTATATTACACATAACAGTATGCTTGGCACTTGATTTTTTGCATACCCATCTGTTGGCCCTTACTAATGCTAGCTATCACCTGAGAGTCCAAAAGCATTTCTGCCTTATCCTAGACGTTTGCATCCATTAAAGTATTAACAATAAGACGGGAAGGGGGATGACCAGTTGGAAAAGGAGGTTTGCTGTTAGTAGTAGGTGAATCAACCGAGCCTGGAATTTGCTGAAGCTCCTGGGAGATGGTCAGACCCGCTCATTCTCCCCATGCAGCAGCACAGAAACACCGGGGTGCAGCATGGGCAGCCCGGGTGGCTAATATTTATTGAAAATGAATAGCCTGTGAAATGGCTGTGGAAACACTGCGTTGTGGAAAGACTTCAGAGAGAACCGAGGGCAGCTGTTGGGATGAGACATCACAGATGCTCCTTTGGAAATGAGTGATTTGCTGCTGAAGAACAGCCTGGTTCATTTGTGGAGCGTGCCCTTGGCGCTACCCAAACAGGAAAATCCACTGTGCTGGCTGCTTGTGTTGTAGCAGGATGGAGTTGACAAGTTAAGTGCTTCCCTTGGAGTTTTTACAATAGGAAGCACTGCTTACTGCCTTATGGAAAGCCACACTGACATGCATTTATTTGCTGCCTGTCTGGCCTTAATCCTGAATTTTGCAATTTTTATAGATCAAAACTAGGGGAGAAGGAAGGATTTGAACTTTTTCAGGTTCTAGTGCAGTCCAGAAATTTACCCTGGTTCAATAATTTAAAAAAGGTGTACGCAGACACAAAAGCAATACTTTGCAACTGGGCATTTTATGACTCCGTAATAAAGCCTGACCTGAGCTGAGAATCAAACACTTTTTTTCCTAATAGAAGCAATTTGGGTAATCCAGCCATTAACTACCTTAAGAGTTAAGGCAAACAGGTTAGCAGCAGATCTTGAAAGACTCCCACATCTCATCAGGTTCTCTGCAGGCTGACTGCTGGGATGCAATGTATTTTCTTCCAGATTAATGTGCTGCTGCATGCTTGCATGCTCCAGCCCAGAGTTTGGTGATGGAGCAGGTAGCCTGCTGACCTGAGCTATGGCCATGTTGCCAGCCTGTGGTGTAGGCGTATTCTGGAATCTGTTGGCAGATAGATAAGATCAAATGCAAAAAAGGAGGTAGGCATCTAAAAAGGAATTCAGATAGTCTTCTACAGCTGAAATCCCAAATCCCTTCCCCATGCTCTCTCTGTGTAGCACTGTCATACTCTGGTGGTACCAGACCTTGATAGGTACCTCTGACTTGAACTGAAAAAAAATCCTGGTCCCCTACGGTTATTCCTGCACAGAGCAAACTTATTACATTATTATGCTACTGAGACACAGACACTGACCACCAACACCAGCAGACAAGGGTCCTCATACAAAATGGGAATGTGCTTTTGCTGCCCAGACTTTTGTAAGTCTTCATGGTGCCCAGGGGAGACAGGGATGCTCCTCACAGCCAAAGGGTTTGGCTCCTTCCTGATGGGAGGGTAGGAAGTGCTGCTTTGGGGGCATGATTGAAGGAATTTGGATTCTCTGATTGTATTTCTCTCCTTAATATGTTGGGATTTCTTATCTGTTTAAACTTGACTGTTTGTTAGGTTAGGTTTGTTCCATAAATAGCTCCCTCTCCTGTACTGTTGTTGCACACAAGTTAAATAGCAAGTCAGTCTGAATTGCAGGACTGTGGGAACTGCTAGAACTGTGGGCATTTGTAATATCTTTTAAAGCAGATCAGCTATACCAATCCTGACTTTTTCCTCTTTTGGTTACTTTGACATGAGAGGTTATTCTGGAAATGTTTGGATTCTTTTGGCCATCTTGTGACTGTACAGGCATATTTCCTTCATTTTCACCTGTCCTTGGAAAAAGTCTGCATCAGTAAAAGCACATTTCAGGTAACTAATACCTTTGGATATTTGCAGCCAGTGAGTGCCATAGAAGGTCTGCAGCTGAGCTGTTGGATGGAAGAATAGCTTCCTTTTCT
The DNA here is from genome assembly GCA_034008185.1 of Gorsachius magnificus. Lineage (NCBI taxonomy): Eukaryota > Metazoa > Chordata > Aves > Pelecaniformes > Ardeidae > Gorsachius > Gorsachius magnificus. The sequence goes on from CM067084.1 coordinate 34,301,579, forward strand.
TAAAAAAAAAAAAAAGTGTTTTACTTTTTACAGAACTCTCTCATTTAGGTCATCTGTTATGGGGAGGGGGAACTATTATGCCTGCTGTCTTCATGCTGCTTGTGATTTATTCGCAACTTAAGTATCATGCTGGCATCACACAGGACATTTACGGTTGTGAACTGAGGTGCCTCCCTCCCCGCTTGGTAGTAATGCCCTATCAACTCCAAATGGCAATTAATGCTGTTTCTCCAAAATGGCTTCTGCAAAAATAAAGTGTAATTGGAAAGTAGTTGCCCATTACAGTGATTTATCTTGTCAGTGACTGATTTGTTATTTAACTCTAAAACATTTTATTGATGTCTTTGGAAAGTGACTATGTGACCTAAGTAAAAATGTTAAACTTATTAATCATTGTAAGTTTTCTCTGCTGGGTTTACTATATACATGAATTATGTAGCTTGTAAAATAGGCTGTTTATTATTCTAAGAAAATACAGTGCTGTACTACAGGCAGCACATAGTTTTAGTTTTATTAGTGTTAAAAACAAAATGTTCAATAGATAAAAAGGTTAAGCACAAGTTACTTGGTTCATTTTTTTTTATAGAGTCCCTTTGAAGATGGAGATGTTGTGTCCACAGAGAATAGTACTGTTGTTAATTTCCAAAACGTGAAGTTCTTACTAAGTTGCAACTGAGAGGAGAATCGCCTCTTTTCCCCAAAAACCCCAGGGATTGATGGATTGTGACAATTTAGGCCTTTGACCCTTATAGCTTCCCAAATTTCTACAAATTTATTATCTTTAATATAAGAAAATAGCCTTTATTATCTATTGGATTCCTTTACATTTCTGGTGGAAAGCAATATGACTAATAACGCTCACTCCCCTCTTTGCTGCAAGAGTAATAACTGTGAAGGTTGGTTTTGAAAGCATAAATGCCAGCCTCGGCTGAGTTGTGGCATTTCTCACAGAAGTGGGGAGAGTTGAAGAAAAAGATCTGTAATATTTCTGTAGGAAAAAAGAAAAGGAGACTGAATACAGCTCTGGTCATGATGAATCGCTTGATATGCCAGAAATGAGCAAAAGGACACTGAAGATCCTGGGAGGAAGAGTGGCTGTGTTGTAGAGGAGGACCTGAAGGACAAAGTCTTCCTTATGTCTCTGCTGTGCAAGATAGTGCTGAGCTACATGCAAAGAGGAGTCAACTCAACTTGAAATCAATTTTGCCTTCAATTGGAGCGTTTTCTGGGACTAATGGGGAAAGATGAGCTTGAACAGATTCATTTTGTACGTAGTGGTGCTTTGCGCGAGGCTCTCCTTTGCAATTCATTCTCTTCGTGATAAGAATAGATGAGAGCTGTGCTGCAAGTGGGGCCTGTCTCAGGACAGGTACCTTGACCAATGTAGGGACAGAAGTCAAAACGCAGATGGTGAAAGCATCAGACCTCTCCTTCTTGAACCAAGCAACCTGGGAACAGAGAACTTGGGCACTCACCAAAACCTGCCAGGCAGAATCATGGGGTCTTGGCAGTAAAAAAAAAAAAAAAGTAAGTTCTTGTTGCCGATTAAAAGCAAACCCCATGGTTATGAAAGCACTGCATTTTTCCATGCAGTAAGAGCTGTTCCCAACATTTCACTTGCTGTATTGCAAGAGGAACAAACACCAGAGTGAGATTTCTTTGATTTCCACATCTGATGGGGACATCTGAGAACAGGCAGAAACTTTGGTATAATCAAATTTGTATTTATTACTCACCTGTCTGTGCTCCATTGCTGGAGGATCTGAGCAGTTTATTTAGAAGACTGTCCACATCCTCTTTCTCCTGCCAGTCCCCTGTGTCTTTGCAAGTGATAAAAAGATGATCCGATTTGGGTCTTGAAGACATATGTGTGTTAATATCCTGTTGAATAAAAATGCAGCTCTATAGATCTTTTTCTAATTTCCTTCTATCTGTAATGCACAAGATATTCATTATATGATCTCATTTTATTTTATTACCTTACTCTTTTTAATTTTTACTTTATTCATAACAAAAACATAGGATGAGCAGAAAAGATGAAGATCAAATACACGACTGGCGACAGATAAAGAACTTTGTAACATGAAATAGGAAATTTCATGCTATTAATATTCAATCACACTGGATGCAGGTAGGGTGAGTTGGTCAGGGAGGAGAGAAATCAAAAAGATGTGGGAAGAGCACCGGGCTTGGAAGGGACTCTTCTGCCTGAAAAAGAGTCTGGATCATGTGATTGTCCTCAAAGCAGTGAAATAGCTGGGAGTTATTAACTTTACCAGCATTTATCTTCACTGTAGAAGCCCTTTATCCTGTTTCGTAAATGGGATAACAGATGAATAAACCTTGTGCTTTTTAAGAAACAAATGCTTCAGGAATTTGACCTCTTGGCCTCCTGTCCTGCTGCAGATCTGGGGGAGTGAGGTTATCGCTGGACAAGGTTCACAAACTGCCTTGTCTCATTCCTCACCCATAAATAATATTCCAGCTGGGCTGTGCACTACACAGGGTGTGCATACAAAACTGTCAGCTCATACTTGGTCCAGGCAGGTCCCAATCCTGAACAGGAGGAAGCCAAGCTGTACCCCAGCTATGAATAACTGATGAAGTAGTAAAATATTTAGGTTTTGCAACATATGGGAATTTGTGAGTTGGACAGTGATTATGTGCAGTAACAAAAGACACTGTCTCCAAATTCCTGCTTCTCTCAGAATTGCGGTATGATCCTTGAGTGCAAACTTCATGGAGATCTGGTAGCAGCAGGAAAGACGGCAAGGTATTATTACTCACAGATCTGTGCAACTAGTGACACTTGCTGAGTTTTTTGACAGGAGGACCTTAAGCCTTGATCCCCAAGCCTACATTTAAGCAGTAACCATTAAAATAAAGGGATTTCAGTTTTTAAAACTAGGAATGTCTTATTTGTTTGATTCGGAGCCATTGCTCAAGATGTTAGAGGTGGTTATTGATGGCTCTTGTGGTTTCTGGCATTTAACATTGCCCAGGTCATGGCTGAGGAAGTTGTCTGGCTGGCTGTAATGTGTCTGTGGGGTTTTTGCCCCATCAGGGGCTCTCCAGAACTGATGCCTCCAGCTCTGTAGGGCTCCTTGCAGTTGCCTTGTTGGCAGTGCATGGTCCTGTCCTGGTTGACTTGGTTCGAATGAGCCCTTGCCACTGCGTGTTTGCTTTGCTAAGGCCATTGAAGTCAAAGTCAAGTGGTAGGCATAAAGCAGGGTGGCAATGGAATAGTGAAGGACATTGAGATGGGTGCTTTTCACAGGCTATTTGACATGCTGTAATCCACTTTTGTACTTTAGTAGTTCATTTCATTAGCTTGGCACTCCCTGTCTAAATATAAAAAATGCACGCTGAAAAATCGATTACTGTCACTTGTCAGTGTGCCTCATTTACCCTGCCTCAAATGCCTGGGGATAATTGGCAACGATGGAAAAGTTAGCAGCCTCCAACTGTCAGCAAGGTTGTGAAGGCACAAACCAGGATCTCCTATCATGACATTGGCATGTCAGCTTTGTAGGGGTTTTAAAGCGGGGTTTGAAAGAGTGGTGCCTGTTGCGAGCTTGTTTTTGCTCAGAAAAGCCTCCTTTCTCTGAATTGCTCTCTGGGACAGGCCATCCCTTTTTCACAGCTCTGCAAACCTGCCTGTAAACAGCTTTTTATGAAAGTCGCTTCAAAGAGCTTGAAGTGCTGCTTAGGGAAAAAGCCTTCTTGGGGCTTGGAGCTCTCTGAAATAAGTCCACATGTATAAATTTTGAAGTTGGATCCTCAGCTTGTGTTTGTGTTGAAACTGATGGAGTCCCGTGAAGGTCCATATTGTGGTTTAACCCCAGTTGACACCTAAGCACCACACAGCTGATGGGGGGAGAGAATCAGAAGAGTAAAAGTGAGAAAAATCATGGGTTGAGATGGTTTCATAGGTAAAGCAAAAGCCATGTGTGCAAGCAAAGCAAAACAAGGCATTCATTCAGTCCTTCCCACGGGCAGGCAGGTGTGCAGCTGTCTCCAGGAAAGTAGGGCTCTGTTACACTTAAGGGTTACTTGGGAAGACAAATGCCATCACTCTGAACATGTGTTGTCTGTGCACCCCCCCCCCCCCCCTTCTTCCTCCTTCCTCCAGCTTTATATGCTGAGCATGATATCATACGATGTGGGATACCCCTTTAGTCAGTTGGGGTCAGCTGTCCTGGCTGTGCCCCCTCCCAGCTTCTTGCACACCCCCAGCCCACTTGTGGGTGGGGTGAGAGGCAGAAAAGGCCTCAACTCTTTGTCAGCCCTGCTCAGCAATAACTAAAACAGCCCTTGTATTATCAGTGCTGTTTCCAGCACAGATCCAAAACATAGCCCCATACTAGCTACTATGGAGAAAATTAACTCTATCCCAGCCAAAACCAGCACAATCTGGTATATAAAGTTTTCCTGAGGGGAGGTAAGCCCTGCAAGCCCATGCTTCTTGGGAAACTCTGGACAGTTGGGTGTATTTGGATTGTACTAGAGCCTTTCTCATCAGAGATGTTACTTTATGAATAACTCCAGGCAAAGATTATAAACTCTCTAGGGTGCCTTATATTTAGTCTTCCTAATCTATAATATTTTCAGACTCTGCATAGTGATTGATTTCTTTTTTTCTTTGGTGATGTTAAGAATAATTACTAAAATGAAAACCATAGTGCTGGGCATCTCTTCTGCTTTGATATGTTTTTTTATTCCTGGTTAATCAGCAGTAAGTCTCAGGGTGTCGGTGGGTGGTCCTCCATATCATTAATTAATACAGCTCTGTGGACCAAACCTTGAGGTCTTAGAGTTTAAAGTATATTATTTGATGGAGCAGCTGAGGTTTTGCCCTGTCATTTTGAATGATATTCCATAATACTGTTTAATGTGATGTTAACTTTCAGCAGAGGCATGACTAAACACTAGAAATTAATTATTTTTTTTTACATTTGTCTGTTGTTACCATTGATGTGCAGTTTGGCATCCTTTTTAAGTAACACTGCATCCAGAACTGATAACATGCTAGGAACATAATGAGCTGTCGAATGATTATAGCAACGGAAAGGTCAAATAATCACTTAAACATGTTTAAAAAATAATTATTGAAAACACTGTTGGACTGCTTCTTCATTGGATTTGGTTAAAATGTTTAAAGAAACCCCTCAACTGCCATAGTTCTGTCTTCCTGAGATAAATACAACAGAAATAGATAACATAGAAGAAGTAGTAAACCTCTTATGTATTAGCATCATTTTAGAGAAATAAAACTAAGCACCCTGACTTGACAGGGAGGCACTATCTGAACATATTTTGCAAGCGTGTTTGTCTCTCAGTACAAATTAATTACTAATTGCCTGTTATGTGATGTGTTGAAATTAGCTCTTTCTTCCTCATCATAGCTTGAGACATCTTTGCCTCCCTCTTCTTAAGGAGGTCAGGGCTTCAGCCTCCTCTGGAATCCCAAATGAGGTTTGTCAGTCAAGCGTAGCAAAACCTAATCTCATCCAGAGAAAAAGAAGAAAACAGACCAGAAAATGATCTGATTTTCCGATTTCATGGCCAAGGTTACCCCGGGAAGTGCTGAAAGTGGCATTTAAAGCCCGTAACTAAGGTGGCATGCCAAACTAAGCACTAATAACAGAGCAACCGTGTGGAAAGATATCGCTTTAACAATTTTACAGTTGCTAAGTGTGAAAATTGTAGTGTGGGCCAGCTCCTGGAATCTGTGGCAATTGGTTCAAAGAGCTGGAATTGATGCTCAGCGAGAAAACACTCTCGGCCCCTGTAACACCGATGAGGTCGGCTCCTGCTTTTGCTGTTCAAACATAAGGCTGAACAGCTTCATTAAAGAGACTTTTTTTTTTTTTTTCTTGGAGAATAAAAAAAAAGCAACACCACCACATATAAAAAGGTTGGTGGCTTGATAGGATGGTGTTATCAACATGATCTTGTGCCATACAGACATAAAAGAAAAAGGATTGGGTAGCTGCACTTAAAAGTTGGTGCATTTTTGCTTGTTGTAAGTGCTGTTCTGCTTTTACTTCTCAGACCGACATGCTTCATATGCATACTCCCCTCCCTTGAGTTATGCCTGTGAACAGCTTTACTCACTGAAAATAGCTTCCTGATGCAATACATTAGGCACGATGCATACATGTCTCTAGGATGGGGACTGTGAGATGATGTCTATCAGGAAGGTGTTGAAGGAGCAGATTGAAAGCAAGTCTATCTTCAGCTTTCTGAACTTATCTCCAGGCTGATTTGCGCTAGAGGTGGTAGACGCCTTGGAAGAATAATCTGTTGAATGAGTTTGTACATCAAAGGGGTGGATACTGTCTAACCAGATATTAAACCAGCCAAAGGCCACTAAACATCTTCTACAAATTATCAGCCAACCTTCCTATCCTAGCACAGTGAAGTGCTCATGCTATGGGCTGGATGTAGCGCGGGCTTCAACCCCCTCCTTGTAAAACTGTGTTGCCAGACCTCCCTCCTCTGATCAGTCTTGGCAGTGGAGTTGGCGCTTGCTATCTTATGCAGCAAATGCACAGGGACCGTCCCAGGCACTTGTGGGGTGGCAGACCCACCCCATCAGAGATGGCTGGGCAGCCAAGGCCCTGCAGCTAGAGGAGGCTTTGCTGGAACTGGAGGAGCTTTGCAGAGCTCTTGATGGCCCTTGGGAAAGCACCGCTGGGAGGTGAGTTGTCTGCATCATGAGGAGATGTTCTTGCCTCCTGTGGCTTCAGGGTACACCTGAACTTGGACGAAGGCACTTTGGGCCAGGCTGCAGCAGTTCTGTGGGTTGATAGGCCATCTCTTCAAGGTACTGGGCAAGAAAATGCCATCGATGTTAGGTAGGTGCCCAGAAGTGGTGATTACAATACTACTTTCTGTGAACATGGGAGACCTCTGAGATAATGTCTCATTCTGGCTGATCCAGTATCAGTACCTTTGCAGCTGAGGCCGTTTGAGTGCCTGAATGAGGCTGCAGGGATCAAGCTTTAGGTAGTTCTTAAGGTTGTGGCTCTTGATCAGTTGGTATTAGTGAAGCTTGGGAAATTACCCCTGTTCTCTTGAGTCAGGGGTGGGAATTTTAAGCCTTATCTATTTGACAGCATGTTTGTAACCTGCCCTTGAAAAGCATTTGTCCTGGCCTGTGTGAAACCCAAGGAACCCTTCAGGGCCAGTGAAATTTTTGTGAAGACTTTGTCATGGATTTTTATCCGCTCTGTGTTTCTACCATTGTAAGCCTTGCAGATCTTCTGTGTGTCTTTTCATCCTAGCCAGTTTTAACTCTCGCCTTTTAAAAGTGAAGATTCCTGTGTGATAGCACTAGAGAGGCAAAATGTGTCGGTGGTTGGCTGGGCTGCAATAAGCTATTTTGGCACAAATTTTTTCTATCACCTCATATTGATGTCAGCATGTCATGTTTCCAGAACAAGGAGTCTAAAGCAGCTTATATTTAATACTCTCTGGAGAGAGACTGGAGCCTGGCATGCTCATGCAGAGTAACGAGCTCTTGTCTTTCAAGGACAACCCAAGAAGATGTCTTGGGAGCCCACGCCTTGGACCACATTGTGCCACAGGCTGCCTGATACAGGCGACAAACATATGCGCAGGTGAAACCCTCGCTTGGTGGGTGGGAGCGAACGGATGCTCCTGCACAGGCTTCTGCGTGGCTGCTCAGCCTGGCAGCAAGGGTTCGGAGCTGGCTGACTTGGCCTAAAGATTATGAGTTAGTATTTCTCTTCTGTTTTTAGGAAAAAAGCTTAGAAAGCATCAGAGGACTGAAGAACAGAGAGGACTTCCACTGTTCTTGTGCTAGTCCTTGTCTACCATAAGTGCTAAGTCACATAATCCAGCCCATTAACTCATTTTAACGTCTTTACCACCTTTTCCAAATAAATTGAAGGTCTGGTTTAACCTCATTTGGAAGCAAAAAGCCAGACTCTAGACTTCTTCCCTATGGAGGACTCCTGGTGAAATGAAAGAAAACGAGGGGAAATGCTGATTCAGTTGTTTCCGTAGGTCCCTGCACCACCAATCTCTCAATTTTGGAAGAATTATGAACCATGCATTACCCCTGCCAGTGTGCCAAAAGGAGGAGACTTTTATGGACAAATTGTGCATGTGTAGTGCTTAAGCCCCTGCTCTCAGGGGCCGTGCTACCTGCTCGAAATGGGGAAAATAAAGCAGTCCCACAGTGTGGCTTTGCAGCCCATCCCTACCAGCTTCTCCAGGCATGCTGAGGCGTTGGGGAAGCTGGGAGATTGAAAAAAGCTGTCTCTCTTTGAGGAGTAAGCTGAGCAGCTTCTGACGTTGGGAGCAACAGCATCCTGCTGCCAGTGACCGTGGAATTGGGCCCTGGCTGGGCTTTTCGGGGTTGTTTTTTGTGTTGTGTGGAGATTTTTGTTTTTTTTTTTTTCTTTTTTACAACACAAGGGAATTGAATATATTTGCAATTAGGCTGCATTGTAGTTGTCATCTGTGGCGTTTGTGGATGTAGATTTGTCAGATCCTCCATATTTGTCGTCTTAAACAAAAAGATTGTTTAGAGCTGGCTCAGTCTGAAGATGCTAGATAGGCTGTTATTGTTTCAATGGGTTTGGCTTCAGAAATATGTTGTCTGCATGGGTATTTAAAACCACATCCACTGGCATGTACTGCAGCCTTTTTTCTAATGCCTAGAATGTACAGTATGTATTTACCTACATAACTCTGTTTTGTAACATGTTTTATAAACTTTAACCCTTCATCCACATGCTTTACTGCATCAACCATGTTTCTTGCAGCCAGAGATATTTGGACTCCTGCCTGTCTACCTCCTAAATGAGCAGGTGTGACCTCATACATTTAAAGCGACACATAGAAGATATTTTTGGGTGTATCTGTAATAGAGAACAAGAATTGCTTAATTTTTCTGTCTAACCATTTTGGGTCGGGGGGAAGGAGAGTTGGGGATGGGTATTACCATACTGCCTGATTCGATCTGTCACATGCCCGAGTCCGAGATGTCACTGCTGGCTGACTGCTGGTATCTCTGCGGGTGGCAGAGGCAAGCTGTTAAAGGCTAATGTGTGTTAACTTAGGGTTTTATATCTCTATCCACCTTCCAAATCCTGAGGGAGGGTGAAATGGAGAGCAAATGACTGGAGCAGGAAGAGGCTCGCAAGGCAGCCTTGGAAGAAGTCAGAGTGCATTGGGTTCAGTCCTTGCCTGGGCCGGAGAGGGGTGGGGGGGAAATGATGCTATTTCTGTGAGACATCATTTCACTGTTGTTTTTCTGATAGAGGCTTTGAAAAAAGGAAGGAGCCCAGGCTGCCTGCTTCCTTCTCCAGTGAAGAAGCAGCACAGCCCCTTCTACGTCTCTGGACTTTGGTTTACAGCCAGGCAAGTTAGTTCCTCCAGGTTGCTGCCTCCTCCACTAAATAATGACTGTCTCTTTTTTAAAAAAAAACCTTAAAATGATGAAGCAGTCGCTCCTAAACCACCTAGGGAAGCAGCATCTGGTGTGTCTATTAAGCCATATGCACTCAAATTCAATATAGCAACAGAAAAAGACAGGGTGAACATTAATTAAGAAGTCCACTGATAATAAGAGCTGACTCTTCTGTAGAAAATATCTGTACTTGAAATACAGTTTGATTTTTTTTTTTTTTTTAAAGAAAAGGAGAAAACAAAAGGACCTAATCGGCAAAAGCTGAACCACAAATAGTACAATGGATTATTTCATTTGTGCATCGCTGCCTTTTAGCTCAGGACCTGGTACCCAAATATTATTCCATCCTGAAGATTTTCTCTGGGAAGCATCCTCTTCCCCCATCACTGAGAGCACTGCCTGCTCTTTTCCTCTAGATTACTCAAATGGATGGAGTGACCAGGCAAAAGAATGCTTTAAAAAACACTAGAACAGCACACAAAAAACCCAAAAGACCCCAGCGCATTTGGGCTGTGGATGGATGTGTGTTTAGGGGTGTGTGTGTATATATGAAGCTATCTGATATATTTTTAAGAGATATCGTTTAAATAATCTTTTGTAACTAGGCAAGGGGATGAAGATCTAAATATGTGTACTTGGCTGATAAACAGGTATTGTGCAGTGGGGTGGATTTAGTACTGCAGATGGAGGAGAGGGATTTCAGACCTGAGGTCAAGACCTGGTGGATTCCCGTACTGGGGTACGTTCTGTTCTCTTGGCCAGGTCTGCAAGCCCAGCTGGTGGGAAACTTCCCTGGACTAAGAAAGCAAAATCCACCAATCTCTATTTAGATTGCCTTGACTAGCGGAGGGAGTGAGTTTCATCGGTAGATGTTAGCAGGCTTGCACAAAAATAATGAATCATTAATTTGCCCTGGTATCTTTGCTGCAGTTTGACGTCCAGTTGTACCAGAGTCAATTGGAGGATGCTGTGTTGTTCTTGATAGAAAAGATTAATTTGTGCATTATAAGTTATTTTTATGGTTTGGCTTTGTTTCAGTCCTTGCCCCACTCTCCCTTCTGATCTGTTCCCCATGGGAATTTTGACCAGAAGCCCCAGATGCTGCTACAAATTAATCTAAATGAGCAGCCATGGTGCTGTGTGGGAAGAATGCAGCTAAATGTTTTAAGGGTGTATAAAGTGTGTGCATCATCAGCAAAGCTCATTGCTCTGGACACTGTTATTAGAGTGGCTACCCAGTGTGTTCCGTGTTTCTGGATGAAAACAAAAACTTTTAAAATTATTCTGCTCATAACTTTGACTAAGATAACCATTTGTGGAGTGAAAGTATCTGGGTTTTGGACAACCAGTGGAAATTATTTAAATGCATGAATTATCCAGCAATTCTTAGAGGAAAGATCACTTAGAGAAAATAGGTTCCCGTGAAAAGTTTTGAGCGACCATAATTAATTATAGGTGTGTCTCAATATTTTGCTGTAAAGGAATCCAGATAATGAGTGTGTCTGAGTTCCCCTAGCGCTGTTACTCCTCTGGGCAAAATAAACTCATGGGTTCTAGTAGCTGTTTAGTAAAAGTCTAGCAATTTTTCATATGTGTTGGAGACCATTTATACCTGCCTTTTCCCCACATGGAGAGCCCTTCTGTGTTAAGCAGGTCCTTTTTCCCATGCGTTTCTTCATGAAAACTTGTCAATCTGGGTTTCTGGTCATACCAAAGCCATGGGCAAAAACCAGGAGATAAAACCTTCTCCTCTTCCAGCACAACCAGATACAGAAAGCTGTAACTAACATCTTGATGGGAAAGGAACGGTGTCTGTGTCATGGTTTAACCCCAGATGGCAACTAAGCACCATACAGCCGCTCACTTGCTCACCCTCCCCGCTCTGGTGGGTTGGGGGAGAGAATCAGAAGGGCAAAAGTAAGAAAACTCATTGGTTGAGGTAAGAACACTTTAATAATTGAAATAAAATAATGATAATAATAATAAAAAAATGTAGTGAAAAGGAAAACAATAACAACAAAAAAGGAACAAAACCCAGGAAAAACAAGTGATGCAGTTGCTCACCACCTGCTGACCCATGCCCAGCCAGTTCCTGAGCAGCAGTCACTGCTCCCCAGCCAACTCCCCCCAGTTTCTATACTGAGCATGACATCATATGGTATGGAATAGCCCTTGGGCCAGTTGGGGACAGCTGTCCTGGCTGTGCCCCCTCCCAGCTTCTTGTGCCCCTGGCAGAGTATGGGAAGCTGAAAAGTCCTTGACTGTTGTAAGCACTGCTCAGCAACAACTAAAGCATCAGTGTGGTATCAACATTATTCTCATACTAAATCCAAAACACAGCGCTGTTATATATACCTGTATGTACACTTGTGCGTTTGTGTAGGTATTCTGATTTTTAACGGGAGGAATCCTGAAGGTGAAATGAACACTGGAGGTGATTAGAACTGATTTTTTTTTTAATCTTCCATGGGATTAGCTGAGTCTGTCTTAGTTAATACAAATCTGTGTTATGAGGCCACAAGTCTGAAAGCAATGCGTTTGCTTTGTGGAGTCAGCATAGTGCATACAGTAGTAATTGAAACCTCAACTGACCCCCAACTCCTATATTTCAAAACTCAAAGAAAAAAAGCAGAGAGAAAATAATTTTTTTTTTCAATACTCTGTGCATAGAAATGCTTCAGCAGCTCTCCTTTAGATCCCAAAGGTACAGGATGCACGTTTCTGGTGTTACAAAGAAAGCAGCTTTTCCAGCCCACAGCAGAGAGCAATTGCTGCTTTCATTCCTTATTTATGTTCATGGGGACAGTCGCTAGCATCTTCCCAGATACGAACAGCATCAAAAGAGCCTCTGGGTTATGACAGTAAGTGGAATATCTGAGTCCTGAGGCTTGGAGATGTGCAAGATGCATGCAAACTCCCGTTGGCCTTGAGATGCAGGCATGTCTGCTTGCTCTTGAAAGGCAGAGTTGTCTACCAGAGCAGCGTACACTAATGGCCAGGAGGTCTGACCTACTCAGTAGGACCCTGTTCAGTGCATATGTGATGTAGAGATGGTCTGTGTATTGGCTTTCAGATTGGGAGCTGACCTACACAGGCTCAAGGGTTATCCAGCCCTCCTCATTGTACTTCTCTCATGAGAGCTAGCGGAAAAACAGAGGTCTCGGGTTGTTGTTGGTTTTGTTTTTTCTCTACTTTCGTCTCTCCCTGATATGCAGCTGTTCATAAGTGCACACCTTTCAGGCCTTACCACAGAGAAGTCAGAAAGGATCTGCAGGTGATGTTTTGGACCTGGTGTTATTCTTTGCAGCAAAACCACACAATGAACCCAAAATGGCTCGTGCTTGGCTGTTGTCGGCAGCAGCCGCTGCCTTGCCGTAGTTGGTATCATCTCCAGATGTTGTGAGCCACTGAGTTACAGACTGCTGACTGCCACGTCAGTGTTGATTGCCACAGTTGTCATTGTTAATATTCTTTCAGATTTTGTGATTTCTGTTTCCACAGATGTTCCTTTCCATTTCAGTCCCCAGAAATTAATAGAGTGGGAAGTTTTGGAAGGGTTTTGGCTGCACTTCCAGTGATAGGCTTGGATATGGTACAATGTGAAAATAGCCTTCCTGCGCTGTAGAGAAATACTCTCCTAGCACCATGCTGGAGTCACCAGGGATAAATCATTGCATGACTTGCCCCTACCTGGGAGGCTTACTTATTAGTCCGGTAAGTGTATGTGCCTTGAAAACATGGAGCAAATTCAACTGTTGATGGTTTTAGACTCCACAAAGCAAACCTGTGCGTCTACAGGAGGACTGTCCTGCTTCATTCACCTAGAAGCAAGGTTGAAAGTTATTAAAAAGGGTCAGAAATACATTTGACATTTATGGCACAAACACGCAAATCTTCATCTTGGGGGAGGGAGGGCCTTTAGGTAATGGGATTTAGGAATTTTCTCTCCTCTTTAAGACCTTGTTAGGTGATGTGATTGCCTTGCCACCTAGTAACAGGCCAATAGCGAGGCTTTTGATGGCTGTCACTCTGCAAGGGAAGTGAATGAAGTTAGATGATGGTGATAAATTGCTTGCTATGTTGGCTGCAGAAGGGGTTAGGACAGGGCAATTGTCTGCCTGAAGCAATGTGGAGCAGGTGCCACCCGCACCTTCACTCAGTAATGGGAAGTGCGTTTTATTGGACTTAATCTGTGCATGTACGTGAAAGCGAGTGCTGCAAGGTATTGTGGGGTTATTATTGTCATAAAATCCTTAAAAAGCAGGAAAAAAAAACAGGTAGTAGGCAGAAATATGTTAATTTCTCCGGCGAGGTCAGTACAGCTCTAGAGAGCAGCATTGCTGTGTTAACTGGCACCAGCAAGTTCCTGGCCTTACATTTCTTTTTCTCCCCTTAATTTTTTCCCCCCAGTTTTCTCCATGCAAAGTTCTTTTTGTCTCCTCCAGCAAATGCCCCACACCTTTCCATCATGACTTTCATTCTTTCTCACTATGGATTTCTTACTTTTTGCAGTTGCTCCTTGCCTGTGAGACAGTACCAAAGCTGCCTTTTGCCCTGGTCGCATTAGGGGAGGGGATGCTGGGCAGTGTTGCTCAGGATGGAGTGATGCTGCAGCAGGGGAAAACATCTGGGAAAGGGTATGCCTCTAGGGGTGTAAAGTGCACATAATGGAGCAAAGCTCACCAGGGATGCTCCAGAAAAATGGTACAGCTCTGTAAAGGAAATAGGTCCAGACCTTACTTATTCTTGGGGATGGAGTTGGAGGATCAGCTAAGCTTTTCCTGACTGCATCTCTCTTATTGGTAGTATTTTGCCACTTCCGTGCTTTCATTGCTGGACAAGACCAAGACCTGATACTTCCCCAGGTCCCCAATTGCTGAGATGTGGCAAGTGGGATCTTTCAGCTACATCCGTACCACACTTGAGATGAGCTGGGCAAATGCTCTTCTTGCTTTGGGTGGTGTCTGTAATGCAAAGAATGTAAATGTTCATTTGTTTTCAATTCAGTTTTGAGCAGGGTTAATCCTGGGTCAAACAAAATTATAGTGCAAGTCCTAAACCAGCAAATCTTCTTCCAGGCTTTCATGCTGACTCCTTAGAAATAGCCAACTCAGCTGCGTGCATTGCTGTGTAGCTTATGCAAGTTGGGCTCATTTTGTTTTCCTTGTTTATTGTTTTGAATTTTCAAAGTGAGATTTCCAAGAGAAGCAAACTAAAGTTAGGTCTCTAAACCTGTATGCAGGCACGTAAGTTGATGCCATGAAAAACTGAAATCAGGACGGCATCAAAGTGAAAAAGTGCAGAATAAAACCTCTACCCTGTTGAATCTAACGGTGAGCCTTCGGTCACTCCTGGAGTCTCTGGGAGTGGCTGGGACCAACAAAAAGCACAAAACAAAAATCCCACACTAATTTCTTGCCTAAGTGTAGGACTTTTCAAAACGGTTGTGGTACTGTGAGTGATTTGGACTTGGATTGCTGAACTGGCAATAAAGATTGGGCTTTCAAATGCATTTAAGTGTTTCATGACTGGACGTGCATGACTTCTGAAAACCCAATTCTGGCTTAGAAAGTTTTCACCGGATGTCTTGCTGTTAGAGTAAATAAGTGTCTGCAAAGGGTGCTAAATATTTGTTAATTTGGTGCCTTTTTGTTTATAGAGGCCAAATGTTGCCATTTTCCCTCTAGGAGGGAGCGAGCTCTGGTAGCAGCTCAAAAACATCCCCTCGTTGAATCTAAAGTGATCCAGAGAAATTTGCTGGACTTGGTCATAGAAAAAAATAAATGCCTGCTTAAGCAGTATCGTTTATTAAATTTGAATTTTGTAGCATGGGATGAAAAAGTCTCTCTTCATAAAGGGTATACTTTATGAATCAGTTCTCTGTGATGGTGGTTGATGGAGGCTTTTTATGCTTGGGAATTTAGCTCTGGCATAGATGCAGCTGTGAAATTTCTGGCCAGCAGCAGCAATTTCCTCATGTTGATCTTTCATGAAATCACTGCAGCAACATTTACCTGCCTTGGTACCTCAGCAGCAAATGCTTGCAAAGAAAAAGGAGATGACTAATAGAATTCTACCCCCAGGTTACTCTTAAGAAATATTAATTGCTTGTAAAGCTAGAGGTAAATAATGGAGAGGGTGAAAACAGAAGGGGGAGGCCAGGAGGGAGTCTGTGATCCAAATACCTGTGTGAGGGGCGGGGGGTTGTGCTGAAGGCACTCAGATCAAAAGTAATCATGCTGCAAACCCGTTGGTTAGCACCCGGTGTCCTGATAACAAATGTTGTCACTGCACAATTAAAACAAAAGGATTTTGTATGCATGTCTTGCTAGGACCCTCGCTTGCCTGCAGCCCCTTGTTTTCTCAGTTAATCTGAGTGCTGGTGGGGTCGGATCCTGCTTTCGGGGTTCACCCAGGGACTGTGGGGTGCAGGGACTCTGGCCTGTTCTGCAGTTAGTGCTACACGTCTCTTGAGATGTACCTTGCGAATAATCAGTTGATATAGTAACACAATCAAACAGTCAAGATTTTAAAAATACTTTGGTTTCTGAATTACAAATTGCAGTGAATTTCCTTTAGAGCAGGTGGTGTTATGGTGTGAGAAGAGCTGGCTGGAGCGATAGCACGAAATCTTCCAGTGCATGTAGACCAGCACAATTTCCCATGCATATGGATGAAAAGAGAGGCACTATTTGTATTTTCCCCAATAGGCTCTACCGATGTCTGACATATTACCGCAGGTCTTCCAGCAGAATAACAAAGAAAACAATAGTTTTCCTCTGTGGTCTCATCGACTTCTCTCTAAGAGTTCTGGCTTGGTATTAACAAGTAAACAATGTTTGCTTCTGCTAGATTGCCTTATGCTGCAGAGATAAAATAAAATTACCAGGAAGAGAAGGTTTTATAAATGAGTTACTGTGTGTTTTTTTTTCTTTCTAAAAACAACCCAAACCAAATGCTGCCAACTGAAAGGAATAAGGGGAGAAGTCACTAAAGGAGGAGCTGATTGGATATATATTTATTGCATTTGTAGGAGTACATTATTGCTGATTCAATGAAATAAGAAAATTGTTTAGGCTTGCCTGAACAAGCATTACTTTATCTAATCAACCTTTTCTAAATTGGTCTTAATGTACTTCTATAAATACATTATTTCCAAACTCCAGGTTGTGTGGGCAGCATCAATTCTGCTCTGCTGTGGCACCGAAATGTGCCCACCCTTTTAGTCCATGTTGGAAAGCATTATACTTCCTTCTCCTCCCCCCACCCCTCCCCCAAAAGAAGGTTTAGGGAATTGGTTGGAAGAACAGTGGATCATGTATGGCTGAGTGGGATGGGTTATTTAGTGGTGGGGTGCCAACTCCTCTGTAGGCAGGCTGCTGAGTGCAAGCCTGGGCTGCCATATATGTAGGGCTGATCTTGGTGACCCTCTGGTAGCCTTCTCATGTCCTTCAGGCCAAGAGGACTTGGCATCCTTGTGCCCATGAGGTTTGTGGGGTGAGTTGCTCTTCCAGGGGCATGGGAAGCCAAAGTACTTTGGCATTTAATTACTGCAAAAACTCTGTGGCTTGGGACTCTTCAGATTGCTGCCAGGCTTGATTTTGCCGTCTTTAGAAGATAACCTCCAAAATGTGACCCAGAAGGTTGATTTCATGAGGGGAAAAAAAGGATGTACTGCTAGAGCTTAGTATAATCTCAGGCGAAGGAGCTGCTGTGGTCTTGATCTGGGTGCAGGAAAAGGAAGAGCCACAATCAAACTCCAAAAGGAGCTGTGTGGACTTTGCCCTGTGGAGCTGGGATCAGGGGTTAAGCTCTTCTCCTTGTGCCAGTGGGCAAAGAAGTTTCTGGCTAAGCAAATAAAGGAGGGTTTGAGCGCAGGCTGACAGCTTATGCCTTTCTAGCAGAGCATGCAACTTCTCCATGCTCCTACTGGAAATTAAGCTGGGACTGTTCCCTTAAACGCATTAAGTGGTTGTAATTGTGTTGTTATTAAGCTGAAATGATACATCTAAAGGTCTTCATGCATGGATCATGAAAAAGCTAAGTAACGTTACAGGGCTGGGACGCAATAAGTCATGGATTCATGCAAAAGAAGCCCCAACAACCCTTGTCAGTTTTGCCTTTGATAAGCAGTTAATTTAGCTCAGAATTGGCAGAATTCCCTGTAGTTTGTGTAGGGAATTTCTAGGCTATGCTGTGAACATCAGAGTGATACTTGGTTATCTGAGACAACTGACAAGTGTTGGAGCATGACAGCTATTGGGAAAGCAAATTCCAAAGACGGGTTGAATCTGAATATATTACAGCATAAAGGCTGCTATAGGTGTGTATTATGGCAGAACAAAAAGCAGGATTGTTTTAGTAATGATGGCAGAGAGCCTGTCTGTGTAAGCAGGTGGGGTTGGATGGGGATCCATCCATTGGGGATGGATCCATGGGGTGAAGCAGCACGCTGTTCATCTTGCAAGGCCTCTGCTTTGCGCTGGCTGTGGCTTGGCCCCTTGGAAAACCCTTGAGCATGGTAGGTGCGCTCCCAGGCTGCATCTTCGGCTTAAGTTTCATCCCCCCCCAAGTCCATTTTGCACGGTTGGTATTCTGTGCTGAGGGATGGTGAGTTAGGGTAATTGAGAGGTTCACTTCACAGAAATAGGCTCCTGAACCAGATGTTGTCTGTAAGTACACTTACGTTGTATTTTGCAGCATTTCCTCTGTTCACACTTGCCTTAGTTAAGCAATGGTCCGTTTTGGCACCAAACCATGGTCAGTGGCTTTGCTAACCCTGTTACCTGTAAACAAGGGTGTCTTTCCTCCATCAAACCATGGCTCTTCACTGTGCCCGCATGAAATACACAGCACCGTGTTTTGAAGAATCTGCTGTGCGTGTACTGTTCAGCTAGCCAACAGGTCTGTCCAAATGCGAGACCTTTAGCAAACACAAATACGAGTGCTACAAAGAGAAACAATGAAAATCTATTTCTCTTCTCTGAGGAAGGTTTAGGAGGCATTTATTGTCCCTTCTGTGCCATCCTGATGTTGGTGTGGAGATACCCTAATGAATCAATATGGAGAAGATTAATTATTTTATATAATTCATATAAATTTATTATGAGGGGGAAGGTGTGTGGACTGACATGCATTTTTGTGATGATAACCAGGATTTCAGTTTGTCACCAGCGGTCTAGCAGGGTGCTTCCCACCCCCCTGTAAGACGCTCAAGGGGTTGTGTCCTAGAGGTGTGTAAGCAATTGCATTTGATGCTCAGTGGTGGGAGAACAGCCCCAGGTAAGATTGTGAGTGACAAAGTATCTTTGCATGCAACAGGGGCACAAACCAAAGGGGCAATGGGCACAAACTGAAGCATAAGAGGTTTCAGCTGAACATGAGGAAGAACTTCTTTACCTTGAAGGTGACGGAGCACGGGAACAGGCTTCCCAGGGGGGGTTGTGGTGTCTCCTTCTCTGGAGATATTCAAAACCCGCCTGGACGATGTCCTGTACAACCTGCTCTGGGTGAACCTGCTTTAGCAGGGGGGTTGAACTGGATGATCTCCCGAGGTTCCTTCCATTCTGTGATTCTGTGAACAGCTTGTACTGGCTGGGGAGCTGAGCCATGAGAAACTCAAAGTTAACACAAAACTAAATCTGTAACTTGGAAACTGCAGCTAGGGAGCTCAAGACTATTCATTTTAGATGCTAAAATATTTGTGGGGTTGGGAATTAGAAGGCAAGATGCTTCAAGGGTTGCAAGGTAAGGTCTCTCGGGGGCAAACTGGCATGTAGGAAGGTGGTAGCTATTACATTGGGGGGATTTGCAGAAGAGCAGGCTTAAGAAAGCTGACAACAAACAGACCGTGCTTGATCCCTGCAAAGCGATATGAGAAGTTTAATGCATAGCTTTCTGCAAAAGCAAAAACATCATTGTTTATAACCTTTTAAGCAGCAATCTCATTGAAGGGAAATAACAGATAGCAATCTGGTTATTTATTTGACATACTTTCAAAAAGATGAGAGCTAGTTTCTACATTTGTTCATCTTCAGAATGATATACAGCTCTCTGAGTAAGCCACACATAAGTTTCATAGACCGTGGCGGTATATTTTGGTTTTTTAAGAGCTATCGGGTAAATCCAGAGACTAGCAGATAATATACTCAGCTTGAAAATGATAAGCACAGAGATATGAAAGCCATTCCTTTTTCTGCTGTTGAAATGGGAAGATTAGTGGAAATGTCATGGCTTAGAATTCATGAAGCAATGTTTCCCTAATCAGCTATCAGACTAAATTGCCAGAATACAGTATATTTGTATTTATTTCTTTTATATGAAAAGACTCTGTGTATCTAAAGGCATGCTGAAATAGGTGTTATAAATACATATAGAAACCCTTATACATAATGTTCTGCATTATCAGGCTTATCTCCCCATTGTGTTACGTCTGTGATTAGCTACTATAAAGTAGCTCAGCATACAACTTGGTAAATACTTCCCGTAGCATGCTCTGCAGGAGGGGCCTGCCAAAATGCAGTGCTGCTTGGGTCGGGGTATGGCCCACGTGTGTCTGGTGGCGCTGTGTCCTTTTACTCTGCAGCAAGTAGGAGGTAAAGGTTTGCTTTACTTTGGAAGGGGTCTTGGCAGTGCCTGCAAGTGATTTGCTGCTTCCAGGTGCAAGTGGTGACATCTGGGTGGACATGTCCATATTGCTTCTGTTGTTCTTGGGAGACTTATCTATGCTAGAAAATGCCAGATATAGGAAGAGTGAGGGGTAGAATTTGCATGAGCATGCCTTATACATATAGTTATCAATATATATATACACACATAGACACACATGTGCCCTGCCATTCCTCAGCTGGAGGTTTCTGCCCCTTCGGGTCTGGACACTAATTAGAGCGAGTGAATTAGCAAAAACCGTAACAAACTATTTAAACTAATGAGCTTGCTTCACTGAAGCAGGTGAGGGAGAGATCACTCCAACTGCTCTGCCAGCAGATCTGGAGGGGCAGTAACTTCTGACTAGGAGAGCGTTTGGGGAAATGAGCTCTTCCCCCATTAGAGCCGGGTACAGGAGGGGAAACGGGTACCCTCAACTCTTCCCAGGATGATCTTTGTGCTTCCCTGTTCTGCAAAGGGAGCAGGCTGGAAATAGCTCTGCTTATTCCTGAAGATGCTGTGTGAGCAGAGAGAGGAGGATGGTCCCTAGCAAAGGGAGCTCACGAGGTAAGTAGGAGATGAGGGACATAAAGCAGAAAAAGCACAGAACCTGATGGGACAACACAGGATACCTCCCCAGTTAGCGACCATGTAATGGGAACCCCATGGGCCCAATAAGTGTGCCAAAAAATATTGCATGCTATTTTGAGGTTATATTACCTTTTTTTATCCACAAAATTCACGTTCTCTGGTCAGGGCTGAGATTTATAATGGTGCAGGATATTAGTACTTTTCCGATTACGGTGCTGTGGCGGTAGGAGACTTCCATGCATCCCTCTTGCTGTGAGAAGGCTGACAGTGTGTGCTTATGCCTGCGTGTGTATTAGCAAGGGTTATTAATTTCTTTTGGATGCAAAACTAAAATTAGTGTCCCTTGGCTTTCTCCTAACTGAAAATGGCTTTTTAAATATGTAAGAATCGGAAATAATTTTTTTTTTTCATACCTGGGTCCTTTCCTGAGCCTGTCATTCACGTGATCATTTGTCATTAGGCACAGCGGGCAGGAGGTTAATTGTAATTGCACGGTCACCTGGACTATTGTGTGATTTGAAGCAGAGTTTCTCTGCTGTGTCAGGTCCAACAGTATATTATTTGAAAGCGTTAGTGCCAGGTTGCTCTTTAAATCTGCCAGGGAACTGAGGAAGAAGTGATTTAAGCCTTCGATTTAGTGCTCTCTTCTTGCTGTCCGCTTCAGGCCACTTTACTAGCAATAGCAGAATGTGAACGGAATTAAAATACAGATTATTTTTTTTTTAAATAAAATAAAATCAAAAGTAGCAACCAAGAAGGTGGAACCCTTCATCTTAGTAACTTAACACCATGTATCTTTGTTGACAACTCTGTATGTAAATCACTAATTATTCTAAACCATTCAGCTCCCCTCCAGGAAATCCAGACTTCAACATTAAAGGCTAACTATAAGGCATGAAAGCCTTGCACCAATTCCCCACAGGTTTTACCAAGCTGCAGAGAAAACTCAAGGTTTTTTTGCATCATGAATAACAGTGATAGAGGGGTCAGCAATTTACCTACATCAGTGGAGATTACTGGGTTTGGGGCCATAATTGTAAGCACTTTATGGCTTCAGTAATACATATTTTCTACCTCGGTGGAGCAGCAAGGAAAGAAGGGCACGACTGCCTCTGCTCGGATGAGGTCTCCTTTCATTGCTTTACACCAGAGGTGATGTGCAGGAATGATGCACAGCAGATCAGGGATGTCTGTCTTGGATGGTTTTTGACACAGAGTTATTCCCAGCCTTCCCTTTTTTGGGATGGCAGGTCATTCGCAGACCTGCCTGTTGGCTGGGACCAGATTTGGTGGCTTCGGTGCTGTCTGGTCCAGCCCTTGGGCTTATGGTTTGGTAGCGCTCCCAGACTTAGTTGTAAGTTGCTTGGTCTGTGTACATGATGGTGGTATGTACCCTCCCACAGCCAGGGGATGGCTGGCTCTCTTGTACATCGATGTATTTGAACAGCCTCTGGGTGGTCCCATGTGAGCTGGGGTGTGGCTGAGTGCAGGATGAGGTGGACCATGAAAACTGTGTGTTGGGCTGCATGGCCTTTGAAAGGAGAGGACAGGAAGGAGATGCCCCTCTGCGGCTGGTTGATGTGGTGCGAGCAGGCGTTGTGCATCCTGGGGAGGTGAAGGCAAGCTCTTGTCTGGTTGTGCTGCCTGTAGGCAGCACTGGTATGGCTGATGCTGTCTGGAGGGCCTGTGGTGGCTTTGGCCTGGGCTGAAAGGTAAGGTCTGGTTAAAACCCCACTACTTAACACCTTTGTCCTGGATTTTAACTCGAGTTACACATTCAGTTTTGCTTTTAACCCCCTCTTGAAGAAGAGTCTTGCAGAGATGCAGGAATTGCCCAGACGATCAGGATCCCTTCGTTACATTCATTCACTAGCCGGTTGCCATAAATCTCTAAACTCTGATTACTGTCTTGTTTAAATGCTATATTCATTTTCTGTTGTTTCATCTTTGTAGATAATTCTAACTGTATTTCATTGTAACCCATCTGTGTGCTTCTGGTCCAAAGTTCTTTGCAGTGAGAGACAAGCTGAAGACTTCTAAATTTGGGGCTCCATAAGCAGAGCATGTTTCTACATTATCCCTGGAAGAGGCGGCTTCATCGCCTTCTGCTTCTTTCCTCCGGCTGGAATAGGGCAGCCTTGGAAAGCAAAACTTCCTATTTAGATTTCTTCTTAATTCTAATTTCTCAGGAGCAAAGGAGAGCTTTCTTTTTTTTTCCTCTCTCTGTTTAAAAAAGGCATAAGACCAGCCAAAAATCTTCCTGTGGGTGAGTGTACAGTGATCCTGATGCCTTCTCCAATGCTGGTCTTTTGTCCTCTTTCTCCTCTGCCTTCTGTTTATATTATTCTTGGCCATCTTTCTTGAAGGAGCTATTGATTAAAGGATGCAAACTGCCTCAGATCCTGCATATCAAGCTGCTCTTTTTTTCAAGTTGCTTGGTATGTGAAGAACGTCCATTTGTGCACTGCAGTGCAGCTTTACCCAGATACCTGGTCTCTCCTTTTTTTTTTTTTTTTTCCTTTGCCCTCCCATCCCACTAAATGGACATCTTGTCAAATCCTGTTTGCACAGACTGACAGCTGTAGAGGTCTTGGAGAAAAAGCCAGATCCCTGCGCATACACCCTAACAAACAGAATCAAAATGTCAAGGCACAAGTGAAATATATCGCTGTGCTTCCCTGTCAGATTTTGCTAATATCACCTGGATAAATTGACAGAGGAACACCTGCAGCAAGTTAACCTATTTTTATTAGCACTTGTTTCACATATTTATATTTGGTTATGGATATAGGGACTGCTGGGGAGAAAGCTTTCAATTATTTCCTGGCAGGATGAAATGCCCCGTTCTTCATGCCGAAAGACAGTTGAGGCAGTGTCGTGGTTTAACCCCAGCCAGCAACTCAGCCCCACACAGCCAGTCCTCACTCCCCCCTGGTGGGATGGGGGAGGGAATCAGAAGGATGAAGTGAGGAAATTCATGGGTTGAGATAAAGACAGTTTAATAGGTAAAGCAAAAGCCGCACGGCGCAAACAAAGCAAGGAATTCAGCCATCTCCAGGAAAGCAGGGCTCCACCACTCATAAGGGTTACTTGGGAAGACAAATGCCATCGCTCTGAACGTCCCCCCCTTCCTCCTTCTTATATGCTGAGCATGACGCCATATGGTATGGAATATCCCTTTGGTCAGTTGGGGTCAGCTGTGCCCCCTCCCAGGTTCTTGCACACCCCCAGCCCACTCGCTGGTGGGATGGGGTGAAAAGCAGAAAAGGCCTCGACCCTGTGTAAGTCCTGCTCAGCAATTAACTAAAACATCCCTTGTATTATCAGCGCTGTTTCCAGCACAAATCCAAAACATAGCCCTGTACTAGCTAAATTAACTCTACCCCAGCCAAAACCAGCACAGGCAGTGAAGTCACTTTCAAATAGCACAGCAATTAATAAAGAAAGAAAAAATAATTTCACAGTCTGTTGTTAAATTAGCAATTCTTCAGTGTGTCTGGAGTTCCTGGCAGAATTAATATGCACTTTGAAGCCTTGGGCAGCCTCGGTGCATATCATTTACCCAGCAGCTGTAAGAGTAAAATGCAGAGATGAGGAGAGGTCCTCGATTGCAAGGGAAATACTGGAATTATCTGTCTAGTAATCATTCAGCAGCCTCATTCACAAATAATCAAGAAACATTTGGATTTGGATTACATCCCTCCCTCTTTCAAGACAAAAGTAGCAGAAACAGCGGCTGGAAAATGATGTGTTAAGTAACACGGGCTAAAAAAATAGGCAGGGAGCAACATACATTTGAGCAGGGAGAAGAAAGTATACAATAAAAGTGCAATAAATTTTGCATGTATTGAAGGCGAATATTTTATAGCAGCTTTCTGCAAATTGAATGCATCTACATAAATAATGTAGCGACACATATAATTGCAACTATTTATTTTTAAATTGGGCTGGATGACAAGAGAATTTCTGTGCAGAATAATGAACCTTGTGGTTTTGCCACTTGTGCAACTTTTAAAAAAATAAATTGTGAATGGTATTTGGGCTAAGTGTCAGTCTTAGAAGTTCCTAGCTGCTGTCTAGTGCGTCTGAAAAGAAACCAGCATCCAAAAGTGCATCCATATGGAATGGATGCTGGGTATTGGGGAGGCCAAGAGATGACAGGGAGGAATATTTTGCTAGTCCCTACCTGAGTCAGGAAACTCCCATTTGGTCTTTCAGTGCAAAGCATACCGCTTCAAATAAAAGAATAAATACTGGGCTTTTTACATTTGCGTTCTGCTGGTTGAGCTGTTGGTGTTTGCATTTTCAGGCTTTCTTCTAAAAAAGGCTAGAAGTATCTCTTGCCCCCCCACCCCCGCTGACTGATTCTTCAGCTTCTCCTGCAGTCTTACACTTTAGGGCTGCTGAGAGGACAAGCAGCATCTTCCTGTGCCCCGCCTCGCCCGCTGGGTATCAGTATAGATGCCACAATACTTGACAAGGCTTTGAAAAGAGGGTGTGGAAGAGGAGCTGGGATGGCAAACCCTTGGGGATGGTTGTATATGAGACATAAGATGAGCCGGTTGTGGTCTTTTCTTGCAAGGCATAGGTACGCCAAAGCCAGGGCTCAGTGCCCTTGTGCCCACACCAGCTGCTCCCCTTTCTCCCCTCTTGTCTTCCAGTCTTCCCTTGAACAAATCAAATGTGAATGGTTTCTGTAAAGCAGAAGTGTTGGGTTTTTTTTCCCCAAACCAGCTTAAGATGACTGTTCAAGTTGATGTGATGCAAGGGTGTGGAGATGCAGCGGAAATTACAAATAAAGATAGTGGTGGGGTTTCAGGGTCAACAGGCTCCTGTAGGCAATGCTTATTTCTTTGGATGTAGCTGGAGAGGCAGCTAAGCTACACGTGAGCAACAGTATCCCCGTATAATAGTTCGAGAATTAAATCTCCATAAATCAGGCTTTGGCAGCTCAAAACCTTAAATAAAAAGTCTGTGAGAATGGCCAGCTTGCTGCTGTAAAGTGTGTTTCAGGCTAATGCTTTCTGGTATGGGGAAATGGATTCGGCGGGAAGGAGGTTGTGGTGAGGCTTCATGTAGCAAGAGGGAAGGCAATATTTGCCTTGCTTTACTTTTTGCTTCACATTGAATTTTTGGAGCAGTTGCATATGTCAAAAAGCCATTTTTGGGGCAAGAACAAAGCCCATGAGAAGAAGCGGTGGGCAGGGGTGCTAGCAGGACATCTCCTTTCCAAGAGTAGGATGCTTTTGTCTCAGAAAAGTACTGTTTATAGTCTGCAATAGAAAATACCTTATTGGGATATAACTGCATGGGTTTTTTTTCCTCTGGGGTTTTGGTGTTTTTCTGTCTGGTCTGGAGCCACAGCAGTTCTAAGTAGTTCAGGACAAGGGTGGTTGAACTCCAGCATCCAAAAGCCATGAAGCCACCCACCCAAATAGTATTGAGATTGGCTCCAAACCCAGGAGGTTTAAAGTGTCAAGTTGTATTAATTTATCTTAGGTTTGAGCATGCTTGTTCACATGCAGCAAGTTTTCCTCCACAAATGGGAGAGATTATACTGAAATAGATTCTCTTGTTGTTGCAGGGCTGCAGGACTGGAGCTCAAAGAAAAGCTCCCAATATTGTCAGGCCAACACGGGAAGAGCCAGCAATGCCTCAGGTTGCCCGTTGTTGAGCTCGTTCCTAAAGAAGAGCTGTTTGGTGTAGTTACTTGGCAAGGCAGATGAACTGTGAGGTGTTGCAATGTTCATCTGACACAAAGGAGTAGTTTGGTCAACAAATAATGTCAGTATTTTGATATCTGGTTAATTAAAATGAAATAATGAAGCATCGTATCTGCACGTGACATGATAACTGCTTGATGTTTCTGCACTTTGTTGTGTGTGTGGAGTTTGCCCAGCTTTCCTCGTTAGATTTCTCAGGGTATTAATACTTGCCTTCTCGCACACACCCTTTGGTTTGTTGCCTCCTAACCAAAGCCAAAGCATCTCATGGTATGCATATGCAGAATTTAGCTCGGAGAGACCTCCATCTGTAATTCCAAACAGTGTGCTCCAGTGCAAAAAACCCCAAGCTTCTGCTGAAGGAGGCATGACTGAAGGGAGATGTTCCCTAAGAGACACGTCCATTTTCCTTCTGTGCACCTCTAAGCCACCTGCCTGCTGTAGAATTGGCTAGCATCAACTGTATCTTAAATTAAAAAAAAAAACCAACCAAAAAACGCTTCACTGGAGTCACCCATTTAGCATACTTAGTCCAGGCAACTCTGGATAAATCCTTCCTATTTTTTTTGGTCAGAAGGACTGTAAAAGATTCATCTCCGTTGCCCTCTGATGGAATTTGAATAGATGTGTCTAGAATGACATATGCTCAGTCATAAATTACCAAGGAACAATTTTAAAATAAATTGTCTGCAGCCAGTCCTACCAAATTTACCTCCTGAGACAGATGATCATAAAGTTAGAAGCAAACAAGCCCTTAAACATTTGAGGCAGGCTTTGAAAGGATCCTTTTGTGTAGGTGTTAACATCACCGTAGGTTGGTGGGGTGCTGCTTATTTTGGATAAAAAAAGTCAGCGGAGGAAAGGCTGATTTTACACCACCTAGAAATCTTGTCCACACCAATGAAGATGTGCAAGGGAGAGCCAACCAGAAGGAAATATTTTAAGCATTTTTACTTCTCTTTACTGCCTACACATGTACAGTTCAGGCTAAAACCTTGAAATGTTGGTAGAGTAAACACATATGACATAAATCATCAAAATAAATCCTCCCAAACGTCATATTTCTTAACCACAATGGGTTGCAATTGTCCAAACCACAGCATAATTAGAGAATCTTTCTTTCTTTGCTGGCTGGGCTCCAGATCCCTATGGCAGACTGAATCAGAAGACTAAAACCCTTTTATTTTAGTATTGTGCTAGCAAACATGCGGCTTTGAAGAACGCTATTTTCCAGGACATCTTACCAACTGGGCTTTGCATTACTGCCCGTAATACGAGTACACAGACGGACATAGAGGGGTTTTGGCTGCATCACTTTCAAGTTTGATCCTATCCCCCTCTTGCCATTAGGGATGGTGCTTGTTATTGCTATTCAGTCAACGCCGCTATTGAACTCGAGGGAGTTCTGTGGCTTGTCCATCAATCCTCCCCTCGCTTAGTGCGCAATGCAGCTTGAATGTTTAAGCTACCGTACGCATAACAAAGGATAACCTGAGGTGCATGTCTTTGTGTGCAGAAACCCCCAAAACAGTATCTTATGCCTCTTGGATTACGCGCAGAGCCAGGCATCTCAAGTTATGGTTACAAGCGTGCAGAAACAAATGTGTCTCTGCTGCCTTCTGTATCTTAAATCGTATTTTTCCCTTAGGTGCAGCATTGTAAATCATCGCTTCCTCTGTTTAAGGGAGTAAAATGATTTCAGTTTGTCTTCATTAAAAAAAAAAAGACAGTAATTTAAGCATAATTTAAGCGCATCTTCATCCTGCACCTCAGAGAACAAAGAAAAGATACATAGATAGATTTTTGTAGACATAGAGATTTACAGAGATAGGTATTTTATAGCTCTAATAGTCAGAGAGGCTGCAGCAGCAGGATGTGGACTGCCTTTTTTTATTGTAAGCCAGGTAGTTGGAGCTCAGCAAGACCAACCTGGATCTGTCCCTTGTAACCAGAGAGCGACGAGGACCGCAGGTCTGGGCTGAGAGCTGAAGGAGCCCTTGTACAGGCTTGCAAGAGCATGCAGCTGCTGGTCACAGAAATGTTGGGGTTGCTAGGAAATAACACTTCACCCCAAGCAGTGCTTTTTCTAGAAATGTACAAGTTTCTCCCAGGGTTTTTTTTGGACAGGAAAGTTTGGGAAAACCCCCACAAAACTAAAGCGCACCCAGCTAGCCCTGCTGTCGATGCAGCCAGTGGGAGCAGTGCTGAGTGCTTTTGAAAAATCTTCTGTTTCCCCTAGGAGAGTTTATTTTACATAGCTTGCTTTCTTTCTGCAAAATCAAACCCAAATGATAGCGCAGGTTTGCATGTGTGCCAGGATAAATCTCCTTCCCCGCTCCTCCATCACACTACTGAGACTCAGGTTTTGCCTCATTGATTGCTTGAAAATCTTCTAAGAGCAAAGCCAGGATGTGCAGAAATATAGCCCATTAAGATCTTAATGTAATCATGAGCATTTTCAAATGCATTGTGTTCTAGGTATTTTTATGGCTTGCAAATGTAGCTAACTTGGGAATTTGATGAATTTTTCAGAGTGATGCCATGTGATGAAGTTTTATACCGTTTAGAAGAAACACATTAATGTCATTAGTGGCAGTTAATTCTTAGTTTTCCAGCAACTACAGTCATGTCATAAATTGCCATGTGACAGTTTAGTGAGTCACATGATAGAAAAAGTGGTATTTCAAGGGGAGGAACTGAAAGTACTAATTTATTTATATTCTAGTTTTCAAGGTTGTTTTTTTATTCAGAGCTAGAGCTGATTTCGATGAGGAGTGGAGGTAATTCAGCCTGAGTTAGTGTGGAGTTGGACAGCACAGCATCAAAAGACACGGCGTTTTCTTAGAACCAAAAAAAAAGTTTAAAAGAGTGTTTCCCACTTGAGATGCATGAATTGGCTTACATCCAAGGGAAGGGCTGAGTCTCTTTTGCCAAGGTGCAAATCCTTCAGATGCCCCACTTATCCAGCAAGCTCCAGGAACCTGTTTAAAAGGACCTTTAGCTGGTCTTGGGCTGCAGCATTGGGTGCTGGAGTTGCTGAAGGATGCTGGCAAGTCCAGTGGATTCAGGTAAACTGGCAGCTTCGAGTTACAGTGTTTTACTAGTGGGTATTTATTTAATTCCCTTCAAATCCCCAAGGCGTGCTGCAGGAAGCAGCATAGCACTATTGTGGATAGACAGACCAACCCTAAAGGAGATACAATCAGGGCATTTTACACATTTTTCTATAGCTTTACAGCTTTGGCAGCAATTTCTGTGTCGGCCTGCAGTTCAAGGAGAGATGTTAGGGAGGGCAGGATTAGCCCTTGGGAGCCTGCTTGTAAATTCTGCAGGAGGATGCTTGATGGTGGGTTGCTGTAGTTCTTGAAATACTTTTTAGAAGAGCATGGAGATCATCTTTTTATATTGGTTGGGAGACATGAAGACAGTCTGCTGTGGTTTTTGTTTTGTTTTTTCTTCTAAGTAAAAGTGCATGTCAGGAGCACAAGCCGAGGCTTGGAGCTGCTCAGCAGTTTAATTGATTCCACATTATAAAGACCGTACCTCGCTAAGCCCTTCTTTAGGTTTTGGATGCATCTAAGAGGCAACAGCCCCCTCTTCTCAGTGCAAATGCTTCAAGGCACGGCAGCTCTGGAGACTAGAACGGGGTTGGTTTATTTGTAGCTTGGTTTTGCTCAAATCCTTCAACTCTCCAGGCATATTCCCTGCGCCAGAGCAATGTGCTAATGAAGGCAGAGTTGGTGAGCTACAGAGCTGCTCTGCTTTCTGCTGAACACACACACACCACGTCCTGATTGCATCTCAGCCAAGAGCTTAGTATGGGTTATGAGTCTGTCCATGGGGCAGAGAGTTTCATGCTGTGGTTGCTTCTAAAAGCCGTAGTAATTTGACCTGTGGGTCCCTGCCTGAAGAAGTTTGTGGTCTGAAAAGGCAAATGGGACTAAAGGATGGGAAGGAGAAGCAAAGGAGGTTTGCAGGAAACCTCAGTTTCAGCTGGATAACCTGTGCTCCATCTAGACTAGGCATCCTTATCCTCATAAATTTTTGTTAGCTTTTGTCCGTTAGCTTTATCTATGGATTAGATGCACTGCCTTATGAGTTATACTTGTGGGTTCTGATTACTGTGGAGACTAATTTGGTGCTCTGTAAGGGAGACAGTGTAATTCCTGTTTGAGCTTTATTTTCTGGGATATATGAAAGGTCGCTTCGCTGATCCTAAGCACTTAAGTACTGTGAGTTTATCCTCCCAGCATCACGAGAGTGTGAAGGGAGTAATAGGTTGGACCTTTTTCATATCTCCTGAGGTTTCAAGGCTTGTAGGGTTGTGTTTCCTAGCTTTTCTCTCTCCAGGGACAAAACTGAAATTCCTGCTAATATTAATTGTGTGGTTTTACCGACACAGCCACATACATGCCTGTGGGTATGGAGAACCTTGGAGGTGGTCTTTGCTTCCAGCACTTGTTGCCTGGGGTCAGTGTGCATCAAAGGCATGGGGCAGCTAGAGAGGAGCCGAGCCCTGCCCGTTGGATGCAGCCTTCAGCTGAAGCAGAGGGATGGTTACAGGGATGCAGCTGTGAATCATTTGATGTTAAGGCTTGCAGAAAATAATCTGTGAAGTAGTCCCAGCTGTTTGATGTTATTGGCTTGTTCTGCCTGCTTCCCCCCACACTGGATGCTCACTGTCTCTAGTACTGATACAGCAATGAAGTTCAGCACGTCATTTGAAGAGGCCAGTTTTCACTGTAAGAGGACCAGTGATTTCTCCTCCATCCCCCCACGTTCAAAGAGCTGGTTTCTATCAGCATGGCTCTTGTGGGCTCCCATCTGCAAGGTATGAAGTTTCTAATCTGATCACTGCCGGTTTAGGGAATTAGCTCACGCCATTGCTGTCCCAAGAGGCTCTTGCTGCTGTCCTTCGTTGCAGCCATCTCTCTCTGGCCCTTCCTGAAGTGCGCAAGCAAAAGGCTGCACAGACGTTAATGCTCTGTGCCTACAACATTTTGTGGTTGCTACTAAAAATAAAAAGAGTGAAATTAATTTGCTAATAATGGATGTGCTGCTAACAGAAACACATCCCACTTGTACCTAACACCAGCAGGTTGTTTATGGCACATTTGCTGTGTCTAAAAACGCTCTCTATTTTTTTTCTAGCAACCAATTTAATTTAAAGACTATTTTCACACATCAGTGGCTGTTAATCAGTTAAGGAGTTATCAGTTTTAATATTAGGAAGAAAGAATCAGATCTCATCAACAGCTTAAAACTCTATTTCATTTCTTTTTAGCTGGCTTGCAGCAGATTATGGGGAGTCTTAGGCTCACCTTATTTCTCCTCCTTTTCCCACCCCCTTGAAAAGAGAGATATAGTACCATTATGTGCGTGACCGTACTGTGCTAGTTCTACGTATCCTTTCAAGAGCTATTGAATTAGAAAGACTGAGATAAAAATATAAGAAGACTAAAAAAAGATTTAATTAGAAATTAAACCCCAGACACCTATGTAATTTTAAATAAAGTCATGTATACTTCATGAAGAGTTTGTAAGGTTGACTATCAGAAGAGGAATGGTAAGATAAAGACCAAAACCCAAGGTATGTGCAAGGTAAGGTGCAGGCTGTTTGTGGCCCTGTTCTGCTCTAAATCCCATTTCCAAAATATCTGAGACATTGCCACTAGTGGCAGAAAAATGGCACGGTACCAGCCCCTTCTTTTGGCTGTTGAGCTCAGCCAAGACTCTGCCCATCCAGCTACTGTGGTACCTGCTCTGCAGTACAGAGCCATAAGATGTTCCTGGGTCAGCTTTCATCTAACAGCATCCATTCCATCACAGCATCCCTGTTTGTTAGAGGATTGCTGCTTGAATCACCTCACTGGCTGTCCTCTCCTTTGTGTCATGTACAAAGCAAGCATAGGAAAGTGTACAGAGAAAAGCGTTATAATAGATATTAGTTATGCCGGAAACACTCACGCAGCTACAGCTGCTTCTGCTCCTGAGTGCAAGTGTTGTGGTTGCCATCAGGAGTGGTCCCCAAGCCACTGGTCATGAGAGGCTGGAAGGCTGTGCCAGGGGAGCCCTGAAAAATTCCCCTCTGTCCTCCCCAAGGCCTCTGCTGCAGGGGCACGGACTCGGCACAGCACCAATTGCTGTGATAATTCTTGCATTTGTTTTTATTTTCTGTTCTCCCATTTCTTACACATCCCATCTCCTGCCCCTGAAGTCTTCCTTTCGAACTGACACAAGAATGTTTCACGTAGATACGACAGCACGCTGCTCTGCTGGCTGTTTGTTATGAGGACTCATGTTGAAATCTTCACTGTAATTTAATGCTCTTGAAGGTTGCTCCTTATACCTTTTGGATAGAGAAGGGACTTGCTTGACCCATGGGAGCCTGCAGATTATACAAAAATTGGTCCAGTTCAGTCTCATTTCACATCCCTCATTAAAACATGGGTTATTGGTGTTGTACATCTGTTGGCTCCATACTTATTCATGAAAACGTAACATTCCCTTTGAGCTGAGCTACGTATCATACCATCATTAACAAGCTGCACCTCGTTGAAAATCTGTCAAGGAAAACTGACTTATTTTGCATCTGCTGCTTTGCACAAAATAGAAGCACAGTAAACTCTTGTGCCATAATGATTTTCTGTCTGTCTTGATGGGACATAATGAGATAAATTCAAGTCCTTTTTTGAAGGCTAATTACATCAAGTGCACACTAGACGTGGGCTGCCCTCATTATATGTTGCGCATTTTTGTGCTTTCATTTCCCCATCTCTATTTTCTGTGTGTGTAAGTGAGTTTGATTTGGCTTTAAAATACAAATTGTAGGCTCGAGAGGAGCCGTTTGGTAGTCTCCTCTCCCCAAAGACTGTCCAGAGATTGCATAACAAGTCCTTGCTGTAGGTAGGGCAGCTTGAAGGTGGCTGTGAAGTAAATAAGAGAACTTAACTCTGTGCTAGAAACTGAGGAATGTGCCATAAAGCGTGAGGGCAGCTTGTGGTAAGTCCACTAACAGCCATCAGGAATAAATCCAGCCCTAGGTCTGTTCACCAGTCCTGGTGTATGGACACAAAGTAGATGAACTGCATCCTGCAGAGCTCATAGCCTGGGTATGGAGCACTAGTTGGAAGATGAGCAATTTTGGAAATTGGGTTTTTAAAACCTGTAAATTCCTCCAGTCCTACTAATTGTTCTCTAGCTGTCTTGTGGAAAGAAAAGGGAGCTGGGGGAAGGTGTGGGAGGGTGCCTGGTTTGGGGAGGTCAGCAGGGATGCTGGAGATGAGCATCCCCCAAGGGTAGGATGGAGAGGCTGCAGATGCATGGTGGAGACCTGGAAGCCCATGATGGGCCTGGGAACTGCTTCAGGGTTGTGTGGCTCAAGGTCTGGGCAAGGCTGGAGGTGGAGCCTGGGGGAGGTCTATTGGATGCTCTTGGATTACACCCCTTTTGATGCACGAGTGATCTTTATGGGCAAAGACTTACTGGTAGGCTCTAGGAGCTAGGAGTTGATATGCAAGTGTCTCACCTTTGGTGAAGAAGCTAGTGACGCAAAAGGGAAGATGTCGAAAGAGTTTCTCTGGTACTGCAGGAAGCAGAGCCAACTGTAGAGGTAGTTGTCGTAGTTGGTCCATCAGAGGAAAAGCAATCACCTACCTACGGTGAAGATGAATTCTGTCATCACTGGCTGAATTTTAGCACATGACCTTTGTGCTGTGATTGTCTGGGACATTCCTGGTGGGATAATACTCATGCTTTTGCTGTGAGCTCATTTTCCTTCCAAGCTAATTACAGCTGGGGAAGTTTGAATGCAGATGGAAAGGCTCTGGGATTTCCAGGTAACTCCTGTTAAGTCTGATAGCAGACCTGTGCACCTATGATACTGGGCAAAATTATTTTAGAGCATCTCTGGAGGAAAAAAAAAGTAGCAGTGCATTGGAGCTGCTTTAACATGTCTCCATGTCTCTGCATTTTGAGAAAAACAGAAAATCAAGTTTTCTTCCTTTTATTACTAACAGTGGTTTGTAATTCTACACATAATGGTATGTTTACAGGGCCAGCTGTTTTTTTTTCCTAAAGCCAGGATGGATGTGTGCAAACCTGTGGCTGTCACTGCTCCTGGCTGAGTGGGCGTGTGCAGGTGAAGTGCAGAGTGCTTTGCTTAGGTGACAGAGCACTTGTTTCAGGAGGCTGGAAACACTATAGTACTGGATTCACTTCAAATTATTAAAAAAAGAAAAAAATAAAAATAATCCAAATACATAGCTTTATATTATATTTGTGAGAACAAAAATATCTCTCGTATCAAGTCTTTGTGCCTTGTCATGCATATATAGTGGAGCTGGAAGGAATAGCTTGTGTGATGAGCGTGTCTGGTTCAGGCCATACCCAGAGCAGTCTGTCTTACGTGGAGCACTTTAAAGTTCATTACAGGTTTGCAGGGGAAAAGACCCTAGGGAAGTAGCCTTATCACAGTGTCTTAAAGCTGTCTATCTTGAGATCCCCTCCACCACCATCTTGCTATTTGTTTGCCAAGACATTGATTTCTGGGTGTAGAACATCTTAAACGAAAACCATCATGAGATGTATTTTACCTGTTTTTCTAAGACTGAATAAAAAAACCCCAAACACAATAATGTTTTCTAAAGCAGAGCCCAAAAGATGTTACCTCTAATGCATTCAGCAAGGAAAATAAATACCCAGCAAAGGCAGATACTAGGGGAAAAAAATAATCAACAGCTTCTCATTCTCTTTTCATGCGGATATTTAAGTATGCACTGTCTGTTAGTGGCATAGAATGTTTTAAAATATGCAAACCAAATAGCTTGTGAGTATTTGTTTTCTAGCTGAAGGTATGTTGTTTTTTTTAAAAGGAAGTGTGAAGAGACTAATTTTATGATGGGAGAGCTTAGCCTGTGGTTCTTCTTTTCACAGTATGCAGACCTGGGTTCTTCAAAGCTTCACCCCACAGTCCATCCTGCAGCAAATGTCCCCCTCACAGCTACACGCTTGATGAAGCATCCACATCTTGCCTGTGTGAAGAACACTATTTTAGGAAGGAATCAGACCCACCTACAATGGCCTGTACAAGTAAGCATGTGCTTATAGGGTTGTTTTTAATCCTTTCGAGCTGTTCCTGTACTGTGACTGGACATTGTGATCCTAATTAATGTACTTTTACAGGCTCTGGGCTGGAGTCTGGACTAGTCTTGACACACATGTAATGTCACTGGCTTTGTCCACGGTACCCTCAGTTACACGAGAACAGGCTTTTCAAAGCCTTTTGCTTCAAAAGCTGGCATTAAACCCAGGAAGCGTTTCTGTAACGAATGGATGCTCTGTCCCTGACTGTCGGCTCATGGTCAGACTCAGCCAGCAATGTGGCGTTCAGACGTCTGCATCAGTGCGTGCGTGGGTACCGGTGTGGGGCACAGACGTCGAGGAAACAAGGGATAGCGCTTGTCAGCGGAAGGCCATGGATAGCGCCTACGTGGTCCTGCTTAGTATCATCTCTTAGCTTATTTTCGGTAAACAAGCAGGGAGAGAGCCCTACCTTTCCAAGCTGACTGGAGATGGTTGTTCTTCAGGGTAACCTCAAAACTCTGTGATGGAAGTTGCTTCTCCAAACCTGCAGCAAAAATGTAGAGCTTATCCCATTGGTGTAGGAGGAGGGAGTATAGCAAGCAAATTGGGTATTGGGAGTCCACGGTGGAGTCAGTGGAATCAGAATCACTAATTTTGGCCTTTTCCTGCCATCTGTGAGCTATTCTATCATTTGTACCTTGAAAGTTTCTTGTCCAGTTTATGTTTCAGATACTTAGGGCCACAATTTGCCTGCCCCCAGCTAGTCCCAGCAAGTGTAGCACAGGCCACATGTTTTTGCTGGGCTGGGTCTGTCATGCTCAGAATGTGATTTTGCCAGTGCAAAAGTAGTTAAAAAGGACCGAAGAGGAGCTGAACTACTGGGGCAGGAGCAGGTAGAGCTTCCAAGGAACTTAAGCAATGGAGGAAAAAGTAGGTTTATGAGTCCATGCATGCTCAGAGCCAATGGGCAATGGTGCAGAGGTGACTTCCATACTGTTTCCTTGCCTCTTGCGGGCATGATAGTGGCTTTTTGTGCCTTCATCCCAGTGAATACAGATGTCCTTCCTAGCTTCCCAAGTTTGCACTTCAAAAAGAGAAAGAAAAAGTCTGTTCCTGTTGGAGGGACACTCTTGCAAAGGAAATTGCCTTTGGCAGGTCTCTGCTTGCCCGCAGGAGGTACTCGGAGCAGAATTGGGGCCCTTGAACTCTGCATTTGCTTCTCATCCGCCGAAGGAGCGTGAAGCACGTGGCTGTGGGAAGGTGTTCTGCAGGGAAGGAGAAGGCAGCAGGCAGCCTTAGGCAGCGTGGCAGTAGCTGATGCTGTAGGATCAAAGTGGTCGGGGGGGGGGCAAGCCATGCAAGCACTTGTCAGTTTATTAAATAGATATGCCGTCGCTGTCTTTTGGAGCAGTAGCTAGGATGGGTTACAGCATGAAAGACTTTGATACCAGGTCTTCTTGATGTCCATTTTGCCCCTTGGCCTGACTTAAAAAACATAGATAAATGAGAGACAATAAGGTCCAGCGTGGTATTGGGAAACGGGAAGGGAGAGGAGTATTCTGAGCTCTGAAAACACACATAAAATTGGCTTTTCTGTGCAGGCAGATCCCAAGTCAGGGACTGATACAGAGTTATGCCAGACTGCCAGTGCCCACAGTGCCTCCTGCCTGCCGTCGGTGGTGGTGCTCTCTGTCCCTTCTCAGGATGGAGGGGTGCTCATCCAGCCTGCCCTGCTGCTGAATTAGCACAGGGAAGGAGCTGCGGTCCCCGAGGAGGAGGTTTACGAGTGCCTGTGACCTGAGCGTGGGGCAGGATTTTCCCCAAGGCAAACTTAGTGACCACCAAATGTTAAAAAGAAATGAAATTTGAGTGCCTGTCTCCCCCAGGTTTCTGGTCCAATTTGAATCCTGTAGGTGAACGTCGGAATTTCTGATTCTGCAAATACCAAGGGATTTTCTTTTTATGTTTGTTTGGGTTTTTTATGCTTATTTGGATTTTGTTTGTGGTTGTTTTGGGGTTTTTTTTTAAGTTTGTTTGGGGGTTTTAATATTTTGGTGGGTTTGTTTTGGGGTTTTTTGTTTTGTTTTGAAAGCTTACTATAAGCTAGTTTAAAGCACAGTGATGGTGCCTGAAGCTGTATTAGGCTATGGCTTGGCAGGGTACCCAGCACTTCTGGGGCAGATGAGAGGTCTAACGCTGACCAAGGCACTGCTCAGCTTCTGTTGCCCATTGCAACCCCCCTGTGCAGCAGTTGAGGATGTTGCAGCATCTGCTGGCATTCACGCTTACTACCCCAAAAGCAGAGATCATCTGAGGCTTCTCCATGTGCTTTAGTCACTCTCACTTGCCCTATGCATCTTTTCTTGGGGTTTTGTCCTAATCTAGCTATATTGGTGCTGAAGGGGATCAGGAGGGCCCATGTGCTACCCCAGCTCCGCTGCAGGGGTAGTAAATTTTGGCAGGGACAGTAAAGAGTAGGTAGCGACATTAACATTTTAAACCAGTCCAATTACATCTGAAAGGGAACATCTCATCATGAACTGAAACGCAAGCGAGACAGACTTGAGTTACGACTGGTAGGAAAATATTGCAAGTTTTTTGTATGTTATTATTTATTACAGCAGAAGTTAATAATATTCATAGGATTCCCTCAACTTGAAATCTAGTTAATTTTAGAGAATACATCAATGACTGGTTTCAGCTCTATACCTGCAAAGTCCCCTTGCTAGTTGGTATAGCTATACAACCACATTTTCCTAATTTAAAGTGAATGCTTTTCAGTCCCAGGCTGCATGAGTCTCTCCACCACCGCCAGCATCACTAAAGAAAGCTAACTGCTACACCACTGTCAACTGCTCACATAAGTATGGGGCGGGGGAGAAGGGGATAAAATGCATTTTTATTTAATTTTTCCAGTTCCTTAAGCATGTTTTATAAGTAATGATTGGTAATTTTGAAATTAATATTGCTGTGATGCAGTCTGAAATAATTATTGCCCTCAGACAAAAAAAAAAAAGTTTGGTCCTGATGGGCATTTGAGAATTCTCTTAATATTATTATGTATCTTCTAGGAAGTAATTGCACTTTATTTCTTCTTAACTAAGTAATCCTAGCTTCAGTTCCTTGTACAACATCTCTGTAAAATGAAAACATAAAGTTACACCCTTTTTTTTTTTTCTCCCCTCTCATCTCTGACAAGTAACCCTCTTGCTGTTCAGAGCATATTGGGGAAATATTTTTAATAGTATGACACATGGGACAATCTGAAGATTTTATAGTATTTAGTGTAATATTCTACCTGCAAAAAGTTTACACTTAACTTTATTTTGATTGTGTACATATATATATTTGTATCTCTCTCTCAGGTTATATTTTTAAAATATGTGCATCAGCAAACAACAGCTTTGCTGTCCATCAAGAACAATACCAATATCATCTTCTTCAGAAAGTATTTGCCTCTGGTCAGTAAATCACAGTGCAGAAGGAGTGAATCTTACCTGCTTAGGGTATGAAGTAGCAAATTAAAAAAAATAAATAAATAAAAAAAAAAATAATCAGTAAACCAATATCTTTGTCCTTGACAAAAGGAGGTTGGAATTTAAAACAGACCTTCTTAGCAGACCTAGGACCCTACTCTTCCAAAGGTAAAACACTGTTTTGTTTTCCCAGCTGTGATTTATCAAAGTTTTACCCAAGTGCGATTCTAGGATTCTTCAAGTAAATCTTGTTAGATATCTATAGACTACTAGAGACCTTTCTCTGAGCCCTTGTGAGAATGTTAATTTTATAGGTTATGAAGTCCCACCAGGTTCAAAGCATTTCCACTGAAGTTGATGTTTTTAAGCATTCAAGAAGAGCAGCTGACTCTTCTGTACAAAGCAAGTGAAAACCTCTGGTGACTTTACAAAAGTAATAATTTATCCTTCGTTAAAGACACATTGTCCAGTAAATGTTTCTTGTGCCTGAGTTCTTTATTTTTTCCTAGAGTACTGGTAGCAGTAAAAGGGCATTCATCCAGTGGAAGAAAAAAATAGGGTAACTTAACTGGTAAAAAGCATATTAAAAAAAAAACCTGAGTGCAATATATGTAACTCCACACAGCTCCAGAGATGAATTTCATAGTTTCCCTTATATCAGTACAAGTATGACAGTGCAGAAAATAGTCCTGACTTGGGCTGTACCTTGGTGTCATTAGGTAAATAGCGCTGGGTCCCCCTGGCACAGATTGCAAGCAGCTTGATCCCTACTCACAGTGATCACAGAACAAAACGAAGCTGGTCTGTCATTTCCTAAACTTAGCTTTTGTCTTCAACTGCTTTCCACGCACACAGCCCCCGAAGAAAAAAAATACATCAGGATTATTTATTTCCTCTGGCAGCGAGTTCCTCATTTAATCAGAACAGCTTGAGTCAAAATCATGACAGTGTTTTATCATTGTTACCAATTTTATAGACTTAGAAAGGGGAATAGGAAAGGGAAATAGAGGAAAATGCTTCTGGTTTATAAGGTAATTTCATTTTTGCAACACTGCCTGTTTTAAATAACGAATCTAGTTTAATTATCACAACAATATGAGAAGATGACAGACTAAGACAGGCTGTTAGATTCGTATGGATTTCTAGCTGGTGAAGCTACTTGTCAGGCTCTTTTCAAGGAACTGCTCATGGGCTTTGACAGCTTCATTCAAACCAAAGGGGAGCGTGTTGCCTTCCCTCCTCGACCTCCCTTGGAAAAATCCCAGTCTTTTGGTGGTGCCGTGACTAAAATCCATCCCAGCTTGCTTCGATAAATTTCCCCTTTCTTCCTTGTTCATTAGCATTCCCTGAGTATGTAAGGTATGGATCTCTTGCATGAGATTCCTGCTTGTCCTTTCACATTGTCTTCAGGGGGTATCTGTCTTGCCCTTCATCTCCAACACAGGCCTGTTAAAAACGAAAGCTTGCAGCACCTTCTGCAAGTAAGCAGTCTTGAAGATGTCTCCAGGTGGCCTTTGCTTGCCCAGACGTGGCCTTTCCCAACAGGAGAAAGGAAAACGGCTCACTTTTTGCAGGAGCTCTGGTACCTCTGTAGCAGCTGTTCCTCCTTGGATAGCCTTGCCAATGCCACGCTGGCGTCCTGAGCGGGGAGGCTTGGCAAAATCAGCAAGCGTGGTGTGGCTAACCAACCGTGCTAGCGCTTGGCAGGGACCAAGAAGGCTGCCATCGAGTAGCTGGATATGGCTGTGTTTCCAGTGGCCTGTGTAGATCACCATCTGCTTTGGGCTACATTGAGCGTCTCACTTAAGTGTGATTTGGATGCCCAAGCTTAAGTGTCACTGTTGCCAAGTAGCTGATGGGGAGAGGCGGGTACATGCAGAGGAAAGTTTCGGCATCTGAGTTGAGTACCTAAGTAGCGTGAATACCCCAGTGCGTATCTTTTTAGGACCTGGGACTAGTAGTATAGAGGCAATGGGGTGGGGAGGGGGAATCTTGCCCCTGGTGAAGCTGACAGTGACTTGAGCAGAGCAAAAATTTGCATCTCCCTTTGCAGGAAGAGCAAGGAGAGCACCAGAGGCAATGCCCCGGAGTGGAGTGCTCCTCCTGTTGGATTTGGGTCAGCCCCATGTCCTGTCCTCCTGTGCAGGTGGTTGCATCCCAACATATACCCTTTGACATGAGGTGGGAGTGCTCAAAACAAATCCCCATTTTCTCAGTTCTTCGGGTGCTGCTGCAAATGGTCCCCATGTACTTTTTGGCACGTGAGCAATGGGGCATCTCTTTTCAGCCTAGAGAGTAGTAGAGCAGGATGACTGATAATACTGTTTTTACCATGTGTTTTTCTCACTTTACAAACCAGGACCCCCCTCTGCTCCTCGGAGTGCCATCTCAAATGTTAACGAGACTAGTGTCTTTCTGGAATGGATTCCCCCTGCTGATACTGGTGGAAGGAAAGATGTGTCTTATTATATTGCATGCAAGAAGTGCAACTCACACTCAGGTCTGTGTGAGGCGTGTGGCGGTCATGTCAGGTACCTCCCCCAGCAAACCGGCCTGAAAAACACCTCTGTCATGATGGTGGATCTGCTTGCTCATACAAACTATACCTTTGAAATTGAGGCAGTGAATGGAGTGTCCGACCAGAACCCTGGAGCCCGGCAGTTTGTGTCTGTAAATGTAACCACAAACCAGGCAGGTAAGTGGATCTTCAACCTGGGGAAATGTCTGGGGTGGGAGCCTGAACCAGACAGACCCAGTGCAGACCTCCCTTTGAAATGGGTGAGAGTCCCCAACATGGAGGGCTGGACTGTGGCCTCTTCAAATATGGCGGGGGGCGGGTGGGTGGTTGTGTCTCATAGATTATAATTACTGCAGTCTTCAACATGTTTCCTTCCAGCAGGACACGCTTTTAGGATTAGTGGCTTTTTCCTTTTACACTAAGCTACTCGGAGATCCCTCCGCTTCTTTGCATTTTGGTGTATCTACTCACTAAACCAGAAAGAAAACAGTTCTCTCTCCTGTTGGGAAAGGAAAATTTCTAAGAGTTCATTTTGATTCCATATGCCAATGGTTAAAATGTCCTAACTTTGCAAACAGTTGCCCTAAGGAAACTGCTTTGAGGGACTTTAGGAAATTTAATCCCTCTTCTGCACTGTGATGCTGAAGTGACTGGACTCAGGCTGGTGAGATACGGTACGTTGTCACTGCTTCTCCAGCAAGGTAGG
Organism: Gorsachius magnificus; assembly: GCA_034008185.1. Lineage (NCBI taxonomy): Eukaryota > Metazoa > Chordata > Aves > Pelecaniformes > Ardeidae > Gorsachius > Gorsachius magnificus. Next base: position 34,343,769 of record CM067084.1, read on the forward strand.
GCTGAGATGTCATTGCATACTGTGTCCTTCTTGGTTTTGCACTGTACAGGCAGAGATCGTGTAGACTGGTTTGTTCCTTTGTCCAGGGCTCAGATCTGTCTGCCCTTCCTTTGCCCACCAATTAAAAAGAGCTGTCGCCTTGGGCACAGGCAGGGAGTTGCCATTGTCCCCTGTCATTTGGAAGTGTGATGGGAGGCAAAAACATGATTAGATCTCCTTCCATGCACACTAACACACCAGGCACATCAAAACAGCTTCTGTAAGCCCTGGAGACCTTTCTACCCTTCCTCTCTTGTCCCTCATGCTCTATGGTTTTGCCTACCTGGCTTGGTTCCTGCCACTTAATTCAGGGCTCCCCAGTGGCACTTGTCCACTGCGGACCCCTTCCAGGAATGTGACCTGGTGGCATTGGGGATAGTGAGGACTGTCCTGCAAGATTGCCGGAGCCACCCCTTGTTTTCTCCTTACAGGCAAGGCTTAGCCAGGAAATCTGGTGCGGTACACAGCGTAACAGCTAGATGGAGGTTGGCAGATCCTCGCTGTGGAGCAGAAAAATGCTAGGTGGAGCGGGGCCGCGTTTCACTCCTGCTACCCAGGTGTATGTGCGCGGGCTTGGCAGCCAGCAGCAGGAGAGTGCGATTGCATCGCACTTCATCAGATGCCTGTCCTGGTAATTAGGCTGGATTGTTGAAGTGTTGGACAAATCATTCAGATATATATCTCAAGGAGAGGAAATAAAGGCATGCCGGGGTTGCTGCTGATGGATGTGGCAGGACATCTTCTGGAGGAACATCAGTGGATGGCAGTATGACACCTGTCAAAGGCATCTGCTTAATGCAGATCAGTGGGTGTCACGGTCCTAGTGCTGTTTGCTGTTTTCCCGTGGTGAAGGCTGCTGCCAGTAACTCTGTTGTTGGAAAAAGTATATTATCCTGTTAGTGGGTTTGCATTAGTATTTCATTGCTGGCATTGGATTTTCCCTCATGTGCGGAGTTAAATCCACATAAACCTCAGTAAACGTAGCTGCACGAGAGATGATACATTGCTGATCAGTGCAGACTCTGAGGAAATGGTCCTGGTTTGTGAGTTATGTCCCAGACTCCCCATAGTTGCAGGGGGATTTATCCACGTAGCTGCCTTACTTTGCATCAGGCCAAGAATAACCTCCTTGCACAGTTATACTTCTTCCAGCCTTATATCGAAAGGTCCGTTATTGGAAATGGTAGACCTGTGGCGATCATGGCTCGTGCTAAGGACAAGTGGGTAAGTGTAGCTACTGGTTCAGTCTCACTGTTTACCCTTGTGGAGCCACAGTCAAGGGAGATACTAATGGATCAAGCCAAGAGTGTTTAATTCACTGTGTTGGAATTGCATTTGTGTGCTCTTGTGTTTGATTCAACGGGAGGCCAAATCAAACCTCTGTCCAAAGCAAGGAGCGGTGACTGTATTTTGTTGTCTCTCTGACTGGTCCCACCACTTGTTCAGGAGGAGAACCAGGCCTGTCTGCTGGCACTGTAGCATCAAACGTGCTTCCCAGTAATGTGCTCTTTCGGCACTCCCATCAGTTTGTCCGTGCCAGAAATAAAGCAGCCATGGAGGGGGACTTTGCAAATCAGACTAGCTGCCAAGCATGGAAAGTGGATATCTGTTTTCTAAGGTGCGTCTGAAAAATGTCCTTTGAGGCAAGTAATGGAGGTGTGCAGGTGGGGAGTGGTCCATGCCTGGCCATGCCCAAAGATGCTGGATATCTCTGAAAAATCCTCTCAAATAAGAGCAGGCAGGGCACATGGGGCTTCAGGGAGTCTCAGCCCACGCATCTTCCCCTGAAATTACCACCAAGAGATGCAGTTCTGGGGCCTCATCCTTTCCCTTCCACAGGTTTTCTGGTGGTATGATTATATTTTCATGAAGGCTGGTGTAATGAAGTTGAGTCACTAAAGGTAGTGACAGAAGGCCAACTGCAGCCCTAGGAGAAATCCTGCTACAAGAACTGCTGGCTGCGGAAAATGAAAAAATTGCATGCTGTGGGATGAGTCTGGCTGCTGGAGTCCTGCTGGCAGGTATTCACTAACCCAGCACTGCAGAGAAATACCAGGGTCTGGTTGGTTTGGCTTTTGTCCGTCCCAAAAAGACCATGCTAATTTCAGGACTGCAAAGAATGCGCAGGCAGCAGGGTGCTGGGCGCGCCACCTCTTCTGTGCATGGGAGCTTTTGGCAGCAGAAACTACCTCTGGTTTGAGCTCTCAGAGGGATTGCTTCCTGAAAAAAATGTGGTTTTCTCCAAAATAATTTGTCCCCCTTCCTCTCTCCCCTATTTAAAATAATGAGAAAAAGAATTGGCACTGGCAATCAGTCTGGCATTTTCAGACTGATGTAATTTTCTTCTGAACTTTTGAAATCAGATTTGGAAATACAGCAAGGAAACAGTAACGTTTTGTGCACAAGAGGAGGCAGATCAGCTAATCTCAGCTGGTGACCCCAGCATGCTTCGGCTCCCCCAGTGCATGGGGACCTGACGGTGCTTGGGATGAGACCAATCCACGCAGGACTCAGTGGCCTCAGGCTCTGGATACAGGATTAGTTTCCCTGTCACCCTCTTGCAATCCCCAAACCTCTGTTGTTTCTGTGGGATTTGCAGATGTTTTCTGCTGAAAAACATGTATCTAGAAAGGGTAGGCAATGCTACAAGCCAGGGGAGGTGGAAAGTGTGCTGGCCTCCATCGTGACTACCCTCGAGCTGCTGCAGGCAGAGGACCTCATTCCTTTCGTAGGCACATGGGTTGGCCAAAACATGGTTCTCCCCTATGGGATTGCTGCAAAATAATGGCCAAGGGATTTCCCGGCACAAATGGCAGGGAGCCATCTGTAATGCACTCTCATAGCGCATTAAAAAGTGTGCCTTGTGCATATGGGCTGGAGCCCAGTGAATAATTCATAAGTGGCAATGATAGGATGGGGTTAGCCATCCTTGTCTTGTTCATGGTTTTGCTCAAGTTTTCATATTTTTGAAACTGCCACCTAATGCCCCTTTTTTAGACGTTTTCCAGAGAGCAGTCTGCGTGTGCCGCTGATATTGAAGTTTGCTTTTCAAGTGACAACTGTGCGATGTTGGTTTTTTTTTCTCAGCGATTTCACCAAACTGGATGATTACATAACGCCGTCACTCTGGACAGAGATGTGCATCTCCCTTGAGGTCTTTTGTCTTATCTGCCCTGTATACAGAAAGCACCTACCATGACGTCTTGGTCAGAGACGTGTGTCGTGTAATGGGTCCGTAGGGAGCAAGCAGTTGTGATTCATGTTTGCCTGCGTGCCTGTTGTATCATCGTAGGAGCACACCGGGAAGATGCAATGTTTAAAACCTTTCAAGGCTTAAAACCTGCCAAGAGTATTCACTTTAAGACAGCCTAAACAGCTGAGCAATTTTCTTTGCTTTTTGTTTCCAGCATCTCCCATTCTGGGCATGGCTTCAGGCACAGAGCTGGCCTGGAGGTGGGGGGTGTGAGAGTGGGGCGGTTCTCCTGCTGGCATCCCAAATGCCATGGACTCCTTTACACTTAAAGACCTTCTCTGTGTGTGTTTTCAGATAAGCTCCCTGACTGTTCCCTGTTTGAAAAATCAGAAGCCAGCGTTCAATCCCCTTCTGTGACCAGTATGATATTTTCGAGCCTTTTGGGGAAGAAGGGGAAGAAAGATCTGGACGGGCTTGCTAACAGAGGAGGAGTTAACGTGTCTGATCCCTCAAGGAGTCTGCATGCCTGAGGCCAAACCAGAGATACAAGTTGCATCCTGCAGTGCAGCAACACTACTTAAGCAAAGGTGTTGGAGGACAGGACCTGGCAGTTTGTACTGTTGCCTGGGAGGCATGGCTAAGTTCTTGCTTGACCAAAAAAACCAATAGATGCTTGCAGCAGCTGGAAAGCTCTTGGAGCAGGGAGGTGTGCTGAGAGCTATGATCCTCTCTCTGATTGTGCAAGCTGGGATGCTGCAATGGCAGGGAGCAAGGGACAAGGTGTTTTCCTTAGCACTTGGGATGTACCAGTTTTTGAAAAGCAGCCAAGGGTGATTCAGAAAGGGGAACCTGCAACGAAGAACTTGTTGCAATCTTATGTCAGCAGCTGTGTGCTCTTGAAACAGATAGACTGCAGCCCTGCACAGTCTGGGAAGAAAATATCAGAAAATGAGGCGAGAAGATGGCTGTGTTGGGAAGCATGTTTTTAGAGATTGCCTTTGGGAATGGACCGGTTCCTGTAAGGTTCAGGGTCCGATGCTTGCAACTTCCAAGTCTCACAGGCTTGTTTGGTTTGGCTTGGGGAGGGGGGCAGCTTGCTAGTTTTCTTGAATAACAAAAAATTTCCAAGAGGATTCTCCAGTAGATGCACCATGTTGCATGCATCTCATGAGAAGCAAGACTGGATTTGCAGCTCTGCTTTTCAACCCGAACTGCTGACCTAGGGCCTGCAAAAGCTTAAGCAGATGCTAATTTTTGGAAAAGTCCCTTTCCACAGCCAGGGTGGTGAGCAGGGCTTACCTGTAAACGACTACTGTAACAGTACTTGATCCAGTGAGCAGCATCATCTTCCCAGCCATAGTCAGTAGTGGATACCACAGAAAGGGTATGAGCATGAGGCAGACACGTACCGATGCTTCCTTAGCGTGCTCTCCCACCTCTAGGGACAACCTCTTTTGCTTTATAGCCCTTAATGGATTTTTCTCCCATGAATTTGTCTAATCATTTTATGAACTCCAAGAAAATTTTAGCAGCTGCAGGCAATCTTATATGAATTCCGTATGTCTGATAGCTCAAGCTTTGCTTTAGGTTCACGTTGGTCGGAGAGGAACTATTAGCGGCACAGATAGAGGGTTTAAGGCTTGCAGTCGCCCATCTATTTAGAAAGCACTGTCATTTAGAGATGCCGTGCTAGCTTCCAGTGCATTAACACAGGTATCACAGCATTTAACCTAGAACGATGTATGCTTAAAAGCAAAGTGTAATCTTCCATACCAGGATGGGCCAATAAAGGGGTATTTTAATAAGTAGAGGTAAACTGGTACTGCCTCAGAAGACCACGGTCTCCATTTAAACCTGGGTGCACCCCGCACAGTAGCATGTGGCAGCATGGCTGCGCCTTGCGGCAGGGTCCTTCTGCTGGCTGTGAACACCCTTTGTGTCCAGGGAGATGTGAAAATGAGTGTTGAGCTGCCAGTGAGGGTTCAGGCAGGAAGAGAGAATAATTTCATTTGTGAAGTCCTGTGCATATGCTGGTAATCGGCTTCAAAAAGTATTTTGCTTTATTTTTGAAGCATGGTCAATCAGAGAATGCAATTGTAAGTAGTTAAAAAACAAACATGCTGGCAGAGGAAAGTAAAACCTGAAAGCCAGTGTTGCACAAAAGGTTTATTGTTTGAAAATTTTTTATGATGGCTGCATTTATTCCGAATGCAAAATCTTTATCCACCGTCCTATTCCAGAGTCATGAGTTCACCCCAGCCCAGATGGCTGGGTGTCTGCTACCAAATGAATTATGGATCAGCTGAATATTTTACAGTTTTATTTATAACTCCCCGGTCGGTAATTGCTACTTGTTCATCGTTTGTTACAAGTCTTTTTGTTGTACTTGGAGTATTAGAAATACATTCTTGAATATTGAAAAAATTCTTTGGAATATGAAAACAAAAATCCCCAAACTTACAATATGACCTTTAGTTAGAGGTCATTTTTATTCTTGAAGTATGTGAGACAACCCTGTTGTTGACGTAGGAAGACATTAAAAGATGAAATAAAAAGCATTTTCCTGCATCTACAGACAGACATTTCAATTTTGACATGAAATTAAAACATTTATAGATGAAATTAAAAATAGTAAGAATTAGTCACCCCCATCTACCCTCCTCCTAAAAATGGGAAAGAGAAAGGCGCTGAAGTTCTTGTGAGGAGATTCAACCCATGAGATCTATGGTGTGGTGTGCAGTAGGGTGTAGGTTTTACAATCTCCCGATGTCAGCGAGACAAATACCTTTATGGTAAGATGGTTAGTCTCCTTCAAAGCATGCTACTTGTGAGGCAGTCTGGGGAAAATTATCCATGGATGGCACCCGGATGGTGCCATGCAACGGGGTACGAGGGAGCAAGAGCTGCCCAAAACACCCCGTTTGAGGTGCTGCAGCCAGCAGGACTGACACAGATTCCTCCGTAACATCCTGGAGCCACTGGGATCACTGCCAGCAACGTGTCCTCAAGGTTGGGATAAAGTAGCAGAGGTTGGGCAGCCCGAGTCTAGATTTTGAGAGGTGTATGAGGAGCAAATATTTAGATTTTCCAAAAAGCCTAGAGCAGGCTGTGCTGTGATCAGATGTGGTAAGAGCTTCACAAGGTCAGAGCTGTAAGAAATGCGTGGTTTTTGCAGAGCACACTGATGTTACATTGCAAGAGTGATAGCTCTGGTTTAAAATTTTATTTCCCATTTTGCTGGCATATTTTTAAAGGATTGCCAAGTAATCTCATATTAATCTAATTCTAATCACCTTAAAACACAGTCTTTGAGGCCAAGGAGTTCTCTTTGTATCGTGCTGAGCACAGTACTTGGCAGAGAGCAAAGTAAAGCATCTGAAATGGTTTCACTGCCCAGATGACATCAATGTATAGATTACTTTTTTTTTTCCGCGAGTGCAGCTTCTGAATTTTACTGCTAATAAAATCCTATTCAGCTCTTTAGTCTCAGTCTGCAAGCTGATAATTCCTTTGTCTGATGTGTTATTTCTCTGATTTTAACATTAAAAGTAGTTTTACATTTTTAACACTCTGCATAGATGATACTTCTGAAAGTGTTCTTAAGACACCAGGACTCAAAAATAGCCAAAAAAAGAATGTAAAAATACTTCCAGTGCTGTTAGAGAAATAGCAGGGGACTCGTAGGCTTTTAATAAATGTCCCACTCGCTCTCTGGCTGTGGCTTCTTTACTGTACCAAGTAAGCTCGTTATAGTAATCTCCCTGTAAAGTTAAATATAACGGTGGAGGAGCCAGAGTAGTTAGAAACATTTGTGTTCCAATAATTGTGCATGGAGTGAGCTGTGCTAGAGAAACACCACTCAGGGTATAGCGACTTCACAGGGCATTTCTCCCTTCCCATGCGACTGTCGTGCTGATAATGTGAATTTGAACAGGCATGGAGGTGTGAGTACGCACATGGCAGTGTGTACACATTTGTGTACGTATGAACATGGCGGGGACATGCCAGGCAGAAGTCGGAGGTTACCCACCCTTGTTTTACATGGATATCTGTGACAGCTTTGTAAAGCTCACACGGTTCAGATGCCTTTCACTCTTGCTGCCCTCGTACCAAATTGCATGCTACCTGGGCCCATGTTCAAAGATGGTGGCTCTCTGTGCTGCAAGGCCACCTGACAGTTTTCTGGCCCTGTTTTCCTCCTGCATGCTTTCCTTTGCCTTGAGCCTGACCTCTCCTTAATACGCAGTTTATAATTTATCTATTTAATTGTTCATTTGGCCAGATTTTTTCCCCTCGGTTGCTGATTCACCTGGTGTCTGCACCCACAGAGCAGGCTGGCTTCTGCATCTTGGGAAGGACTTTGCTGTATCCAAACTGAGCTCCAGCTCACAAAGTGCATGAATTACAGGTTCCCAATTAGTATTTTACAGTATCAGGCTGAAATGCTTTTCTCCCCTGGATTGCTTGTTATTGGAGAGGCATGTTTCAGCGAGGCTTGGAAGGTTTTTCCACATCTTCTACTGTGGTTGCTATTACAGTGCACTTCAACAGCAAACCCCTTTCTCATTCCTCGAAAGACATCTCAAATGCTACTTCTGGCACTTCTGTTTATTGCAAAGGGTTAATGTAATAGCAGTAATAGGGCTGGGTAGTGCTTTATCCCAGCTTACTGCCCTTCCTCTCTGCCAGGAGAGGAACGGGACTGGAGAGCTCTACCTGGAGAGCCAAGAGCAGCACCGAGGTTACAGACAGCCCAGCAATAAACCCTATTTCTTCCACAGCAGCTGGGCCAAAGTTCAGCTACATGCAAATACTACAAAAAGCTCAAGAGTTGGAAGGCTTTAATTAAAACATACTTCAGATGTGCTCGTTTGCCGACACGGTGGAATGCTTTCTGCATCTCCCAGTCCTGGAGGAACAGTCCTGATCAAAGCGGAGTAACTAATGGGATTTCTGGCTAGATTAGTACAATAGAAATCACCAGAAGGAAAGTGTTGTTTATTTATTTGCCTGCTTCTTCAGGCTTGATAATTTTTAAGAATATTGGGTCTGATCAAAAGGCCCTGTATAAATCAATGCAGGACACCCACTGGCTACGGTGGTGCTGGGCAAAGGTTTTTCTGCTGCAATGCAGCAAGCTGGGGCGATGCATTGCTCTTTGCTGGGAGGCGCTGAGCACACCAGCCTGATCCTGTAAGCACTTCAGCTTGGGCAAGCCTTGGAGAGAGTGCTGCTCTGTTGGAATTGATGGAAATATTTGCAAACATTGTTATGCATTTGGCAAAATCCACCCTGTGGGTTTTGGCCAGGGGTCGTGGGCAAGTCAAGTGGTAGAAGGGGCCTTTTGCTCCCAACCCCTTAGTTCTGCGGGGCCTTTGGCAGAGAGGGACGAAGATGCCTCAAAAGCAAATTTGCAGAATTAGGTGGAAAATGCCAGTGGAGGACACCAGCAACCGCTCACTGCCTTCCCAGGAATACACATCGGAATTGCCCGCTGTACTTCTGCATCCTGCTGTACAAAACTTGTGCATCTTTGCTCTGTGCCCCTAAATGAGATGAATGGAAGCAATGTTGAGTCGGGTAAAAGCAGAAAACTGAGCTTGCCCTCCCTCCAAGGGTTTATGGGACTGTGCGTGCAATTCCTTCATAACTCCGTCCCAACTTTCTGCAATCTGCCTCAATCCAAGGAGAGAAAGTGGTGCTCAGCCAAGTAGATTATTAATTGTGCTATCTCCTGAGTTGTCTGTCATACAGTTCAGCATTAGTGTGGCTTATTACAGGGGACTGATCTGCACTGCACCGTTATCCTGTCATGTCCAGGGCCCTGCCTTCCCCACAATGGGTTCCTGCTGGATCATTAAACCACACAGCTCCATGATTCTGCCTTGTTCTCCTGAGGGGAGGCACCAAGAGCGTGAAATCACTCGCTGACCTTGCCGGAGATGTACGTCGTGAGCCTCTGAACACCTGGCCATGCAAGGACAGTTTCAACACAGAGAGCTGCTCTCACCCAGTTCAGTAAACTGGAAGACTATCGCTGCAGAAATGACCAGGTTATTTAATTTATTGTACATCTCTTTGTATCAGGTGTGACTCGGTCCCTGCAAGGAGATGGAAAGGAGCTGGAGGATGACTGGGCAAGGATGCACATGAGGGCACAGACCCATTTCCACCTTTTCCAAAATTGCAGACAGCAACTAGCAAAGCTGGGTGTGCATGAAGGACAAAATGAGCTGTGCTTTCTGCAGAGGTGATGCACCAAACCCTTCACTATTTGTTGGCTGAGGCTTCGAGGGGGACTTCTACCAGAGTCAGATAGCCTTGCAGGGCTTCGAGTGCTATTTGCAACCCCTGCAGAACATCTCTATAAAACAAAACAAATCTCCATAAAATAGCCAGGCAGTTGATAAGTACTGCTTGTGCTCAAATAACAATTGTGCATCTGTCATGGCCTCACACTGTTCCTGTATATTCTGATATTAGTCAACGAATGATGACTGCTATTTTAAATTCAGCTTGTACAGTGTCCAGTTCTTTGTTTAGGACAAAATATGGAAGGGAAATACATGGTCATTATGCAAATGAGTGCAGTAAATAAATGCAAGTTGGCTCAGCTTTCTTGTGATGGATACAGCATCATTGGAAGGGGTGCCTAATGTCAGTAAATTGCTATTTCATTGCCTACAACTTATGCACTGCATAACATCAAGGAGGTTTTTTGGGCATCTGGTTTGTTGGTGGGGAAGCTGAGGCTCAGAGGTGCAGTGTGACCAGCAAGAGGGCACACACCAGGGCTGGGACGCTTCTTGCCGCTCCTCTGCCCCTGCTGAGCCCTTCCCACAGGGCTGGAGCCCTGAGCTGCACTAGAGATCTTTGCCGAACTGACTTCAAGAGCAGATAAGAGAGGCTGGTCAGAGTACGTCGGAGATGGGCTGACAGATGGGTTGTTGGGTTTGGTGTTGGTTTGGGGTTTTTTTCTGAATTGGTTTCAGTATTACTGTGGTTTCAATTTCACTGCAGCACGCAAAATAGAAATGTCAGTCAACTGTATATATATCCAAAGCATTTAGTGAGCTAAAGTGTGCTGAACAGCTTGGGGGAAAGTGTGGGGTGGGGTCTGTTTGCTCCCAAACCTTCATTGCAACAGTGACAGTTCCCTTCTTCCCTCTTTTACACCATCAGTCAGGAAAACCAATCTGTGATCCAAGTCCAGCTGAGCACAAGGTATTGCCTGTGATCCATTTGGTTGAGCTGTGTTTGTCTGCTAAAAACGGAGCCGTTAATAATGTGAGGGTGTCCATTCCAAGTGGTTGCAAATTCTAGTGCCCAAGCGATTAAATGTAACTAAAATCCCAATCCTTTTGACTTTCTATCCAGCAGGAGAGCAATTGCTACCTCTTCAGTAAATACGTTGGGTTTTATTTGGCCTTTGGCAGTAACAGTATTTAGAGTGGCTTGGCAACTATTCACTGATGAGGGTCCAAAAAAAGCACTTAACAAAATCAAGCAGTAATGCTTAGCAGTAATGAAGTGCTAAACACGCTGACACTTTGTTTATCCTCTTGAGAGCTTAGCAAAGATTTCAGCGCTCCTCCCGGTTCCTCTGCCTCTCAACTTTTGAACCTGGATCATGGGAGAGCATCTGCCAGGGGCTGGTGAGGGGGCTGCCTCCCAGCCAGGGGCATGGCTGCACAGGGTTGTGTCAGGCTGCCCTCCCCTGGGATGCTGCGGCCCGGGGGCACACAGCGCTTTGCTCCCTGGTCCCCAGGGGTGAGCTCCAGGCAGGTGCCCGAGGGGTTGCACCGGTGGTTTGGTGGGAGAATATCCAAATATCTGAAGCATGGGGCTGTCAGGTCTCCTGCCTCCATGTCTCCTGCTCCAGCTACTCTACCTCGTAGAAACAATGATGGGCATGGGGCTCCTAAGCCATCGGCCCCTGGAAGGTCTAGACTCTTCTCCATAGCAGGAAAGATTTGGTGCCACATCTGGAGCAGTGCTCCGGCACGCACGGCAGCCACCTTCTCCCTTTGCCAGGTGGGTGCTTGAAAACTTCAGAGATGCCTCGAGTCAGGCGTTTTTATAGCTGCCCTTCAGCTGAATCCAGGAGTGTTTTCCTATCAGAAAGAAGCAGCAGCTATTTTTCACAGACCAAATGAAGCCACCTGTTGGGTTAACAGGGCTTGGTTGGGTCCCCAGGCAGACCTACACAACCTTTAGGGCCCAAAGGAGTCTTTGAATTACCACTGAATGTCATTGTTAATGTCTCAGTCATTTACCCTGAATAGGAGAAGGTGCTTTTTTTTTTTCACTGGCAGGCATGAATAAACTCTGTAGGTTGCTGGAAATAATCCCTCTTAAAGGAGAGTTAAAAGCACTGTTAATATAAGTCTGTTAATATAAAATGGGAGGAGGCAAGAAAAAGGAAACCTGGTGCCAAGCCGTGCCTAGCACTGTTCCAGCTCTTCTCGAAAGCACTGGATTTTGTTCAGTGATTAGAAACGGAATAAATCAGATGAAAGGAAAGGGGCTGATGACAGGGTGATACATGTGTCGGGGAAGGGGAGGGAGTGGCGAAGGAAAAGCACATAACGGGGGTGACTTTAATTATGTGGAAGGTGGGAAGATTGACTTCCTCAACCTGAGCGGAGTGTGTGAGAAGATACATTAGTCTATATTCTCTCAGGGGTTGATGAGGTCTTCTCGAAGATGTTAGTAGTTACTTGGAAGAAAAAAGGTGCACTCACTGGCAGTATTTATGAGAGCTTTAATTACATTTCACAGGCTGAGTTCCAATTAGAAGAGAGGGGGTGAGGGGGAGGAGGAAAGAAGAGATGTACAACATGTGTTAAGAGCACGGTGATAAATCTATGTCTAAGGATAATGGTAAACAAGGTAGCTGTACATCATGGCATCATTTGCACACTTCTATTTTTAGTTGTTTATTCCAACCTTCTTCCCCCCACCCCATCACAAGCAAAATGCTCATAAAGGGGTCAAACACAGGCCTCCGTTACTCATCTTTCAAGATGGAAGGCAAAGATCATTTGCAATTGCTGCAGTACAAGGCTATTACTTTTTTTTTGCCAAATCATTAACTGTGTCATAAAACAGCACTCCCAAAAAGGCAGACAGAGACAGATCGCAACATTTGTCTCTGTGCTCACGTGAACAGTGGAAAAATATTGCTATCATTAGTGCATCCTTTCGCTTTATGTTTAGTGCTGCAGGTTCCCACACTTAGAATCACCGAATGGTTTCGATTGGGTTCGTGTTATCCTTGTTATAATCTCACCTGACTGGCTTCTTACCCAGATGACCATGATGTCTGTTTATTTTAATGTCAGGAGGCAACACTGAAAGGGGAGATGCATAAATTGCTCAGCACTGGCTTAATTCTCTTCCCACTGTAGTCAGCCAGGGACTTTGCCATTTAGTTCACTGCAGGGATGGTACCTGCGTGTCTGAGTGGCTTTGGCACAACTGTCTGGTTACATCCCTCTCGCATGCCTCAGAAAGGAGCTCTTTTGTACTCTTTAATTGTGGTGTAAGCTGTTTGCCATTATCTCCACAGGTGATGCAGGTAAGAGATGTGTTTTGTCTAATGACATCAGTGTTAGGCACCGGGAATACCTTGGATCTTGCAGTATTGTTAATTAAAGTAAAGGTAAGTCTGCAAACAGTTCATGACAAACACTGAAATTCTGACTGGGGAATAGCAGGAATTAGCTAGTGAGATTGCTTTCATTTCAGATAACATCATTCCTCCCAGTGATTAATAAAAGGACTAACAGTGTTTCTTAATAGCGGTGAAATGGCTGCAGTGAAGCCCTGGTAGTACTTCAGCAAATGGGAATTTTTGCTTCTCTGTAATTCCACGATCACTCTTGGAAAGTTAAAACAGATCAAAGGAGAAAACTCCCTTTTCTTTGGTGCTGTCAAAACCAAAATCCTTGTTTATTTAAAAGTAGCTATGTCAGGAGTAAGGTATGATGGAGTATAATTGCAAAGTTCTTATTTGGTAATTAGTATCTTGCAGCCATCTTAATGCTATTAAGAAACAGGCATAATTGCACGTAGGATGCGTATATTTATCATGGGAGCTGGCACTTCAGACCATTAGGAAGTATCTGTAGCTTTGCTGTATGCTGCATGTAGATTAATCTAGTTTAGGAGACTTAAGAGCTTGTCAGAGAGACGCTCCTGTCATCCAAGCAGTTGTACCATCAAGTGGTAGGAGAGCGCTTGGAGAGGTACCAGATGTTTCCCATAGCCCTGCTACAACAACATAGCAGGTCCCTGATATTTATGCATTTCCAGAGGTTTCCCCGCTGCTGGCTGAAGTATTCAACACTGCCTGTTTTATACACACACACAAAAGAAAAAAGATTCAGTGCAAAACTGCTTTTTTTCCCCCACATTTTTCTGAAAATCCTTTTGCCCAGGTCATTTAGTATATAGTCGTACTATATGATTTGTCATGCCTTACTGAGGAAAAGATGAAGCAGAGAGCATCGGATTTATTATTGGGTCAGTGACTGAGATATTTTTTGAGTTCCCAGAGCTTTATCATAGTGACCATCCTGGGTCCTGTCAGTAAAGAGATGATCTCGAGAATTAGATCACTGAGATTATAATATACCGCTGTGTTAGACAAGATTCATGGTCAAGAGAGGATATGGCATTTAATGGCCCTTCTAAATGTCACATCCAGGCTTTAAAGGCCATAGTCTCAGAATAAACAAAAGAGAGCACAGCTAGCTCCAGCAGCTTTAAAATGAGCAGCACCCTGGTGATGCCAGCGGGAACTCGCAGTCCGTATTTATGCGGCAGATACACGACTGAGCGGGCACTGGAAGCTGTATCTTTCTTGAGATACAAGGTAAGATGTGCCTACGTGGTCAGTATGCCTTTTATTTAGCGAGGGGAAAAAGTAAGTAATATGAAGTTCTTTATCAGAGCGATGCATAAGAAGTTAGACAGGCATTAATGGCTTGAGTAATTCTGGTTGGAGTACAATAAATGAAGTGATTGCGTAGCGCATGTAGTAATGTATGTCTCTGCAAGCAGTTGCTTGGCAGCTGTACGACCGGATGGGATTATTTTTTCTTTTTTCTTAGATATGTAACATTTTGAATGTATGATAACACTGAGAAAAATGTATTTCCACTTTTCTCAGATGCATTCATCACTGGTAGAAAAAGGCCCATGGGAGGGCAATCCATGGAGCTGAATTCTGTACGCTGTAGTGCTATGTAGTATAAAAATGCATATGGACAGTTCACACTGATCAGATGTGATAGTTCAGTATCTGCAGGCTTTTTAAAATCAGGCTGTTTTTATAATTTTTACAGACTGATAAATGTTGCCAAATTGCTTGGAAATTCACTGACTTAAAGGGGCATTCAGCTTTGAAAAGCGCACTTAAATATTCCTTCTTTTTTTTTTTTTTTTTTTTTTTTTTTTTTTTCAGGCTGTTTTTATATTTAAAAGTGTCCTTTTCTATTTTGTTTTTCAGGTCCTCAGGAAGTAACTGTTGTATTGATTTTTTTTTTTTTATATATATACTTTTTGTCTTCAGTACCAATTTCTAGAACAAAGTTCAGTTGTATCTTAAAATGTTGTTTGGTTTTTTTAACCAAGTGACCCCCTTCTTCAAATTGTGCCCTTCCTTTACCCAAGCAGACTGATATCACTGTTGGATATAAACGTGATTTTGTAATTAAGGACACAGGGCAAGGTGGGCAATACTCCAGCAAATCACTGCATGGTGAAGTTTGGTAATCTGCCCCCAGGGGTGAATCATTATGGATTTAAAGGATGATAAAAACTCAGTGGTGTTTTGTGGGAGGGCTAAAATATCTCTTTTGGCCTTAAGATCTAGGGATATTGATTCAAAATTGGGTATCTTGGTTTATCTGCTGCCCATAAATTTGCGAATTCAAGTTAAATGAGCATAAAACACGTTCTGGTTGAATCCAATGTATTTGTACAGAGTTTTAACTAAACCATTTTAAATATTGCTCCTTTTGATAAGCCTGCTTAACTGCATGTAGCTCTCTTAGAGTACTTCTAATTTTTGGGGTTCCAGTCTAGCAATATTTGAATACTTCACTGTAATTGAATCCTGATGCAAATCCAAGTCTTTGTTTTTCTTGCATTCACTGCAGTGACCTTGATAATGCGAATGCTTCACCTTTGCTACTCCTTAGAAGGCAGTCCTGTAAAAACGGGATCAATTCCGTGCATTGCTAGGATCCCATTTTCAATACCACTGAACTAAAACCAGTTAGAGCTAGTTCATGGGCTTTCCTCTTGTATAGAAGGGGGCGGGGAATAAACAAAGGGGAATAGAAGCTGAATTGTTTGAGAGGAGGTAATCTCTGTTTTGTTTATGTCATAGATTAGGGATGATCAATTATCATGTCAGAAGGCGGAGAAGTGAATATACCCCGGAATCTACACTTAGTTATTTAATCATCCTGCCTGATGCATAGCATTCATCATTCACATTTTTAATGCCACTTACTGTTACCATCTCACATTTATGCAGGGCACATTTATGGAGAGAAAAGTCATCCTGATAGGCAACGTCCTGGGGAATAGAATAGCGGAGGAACCTGTAGGGTTCAATTTTTGTCTCTTCAGTCTAAGTAGCTTGAGCCCTGGCCCTGTGCAGACAAGCTGTTGTACATATCTGATCTTGAGATGGCAGCCCCGTGGGTGACCCAAATCGTCGTATAAAGGAAAACCTTAATGAACTCCCACCTGTACTGTCTGGGTAGCCCTCAGTGATGCTGTAAACTGTTTTTTTCCAAGGGCATGTGGGAGCTAACATCACAGACCTGTGAAGGATGCAGGCAAATGCCTGTGAGCAGCTGGTAGTTGTGCTGTAAGCTCTAGTAGCCACCCCATCCTGTCACTGGCCTTGTTTGGACTACTTTCTGCCATCTTCAAGGCACAGTTTCAGCCAGCCAGTGGATGAGGTGGGCTCTTGCAGCATGAAGGCTGGTCAAGGGGGAGTCATAAACGTGCAGGATATTACCAAATGGGGGAATGGTTTATGTATTGCATGTATGGAGACATGCATATATGTATTTTATTTCCTCACTAAACTTTTTGGTGGTCTAGTCCACACACTGAATAAAGATGAAGGCAAGAGAGTTGGAAGGAGTAGGGCACTTGCTTAGGCCTATCCAAGACATCCGCTAGTCCAAGTGGAGAAGAGAGCCAAGAAACTTCTGAAGGAGCAACCCCCAGTGGCCCATCATGTTGAAATTCCCTTCTCTCTTTTAGCAGTTACATAGTTGAGAGGAGGTGAGTGATCAGTATGAGGAAAACTTGCCAAAACCAGATCTGTAGCCCTTTGGTCGTGAACCAGGAGAGGAATGTGGATTCAGAGAGACTTGGCTCACCTCCATCTTTCTATAACAAAGTCTTGGGAATGCTGGATGAGAAGATGTCACCAAAGCCTCAAGATACATTTGAGAGTGCAGCTTCACAAATGCTTACTCTGAAGCAGTATGTTGCTTGATTCCTATAAGCCTCTTCCTAGACATATCTAGGAATAGTGAAGCCACTGTGTTTGTTTTGCAGGCAGGAGGTGGGTGGATCTAAAAAGTGGATTTGTGGCACGTTTTTTCCCCTGATGCTTCAGAGAGCGGCACTATTGGAAATGGAAGCCAAAAAGGCAGAAAAGCCCCAGTCTTCTATCTTGTGTGCATATATCTCGCCACAGTTTTGATCAGCCACACCCACAAAACAATGCAAAATACTATCGTGGCAGGACCAGCCACCAACCAGTGTAGATTGCGTTAGGCAATGTGTTACAGACAGAAATCTGTTTGACCACAGTTCTGACGCTGAGGAGAAGCTAAAAGATGTGTCCACTTCTGCATCATAGGTGCAGCTACAATGTAAAACATCTGAAATCTCTGTTGGGACTGTTTAGCTTCTGGATTGCAATCCCACCCTGGGGTGCTCAGGCTGTTTTCCTGTTCCCGTAGCATTGCCCTGACCTCCAGAGCCCGTGGTGACCCAGCTGAGTAGGCAAGTGCTTAGGACGTACCCTGTCAGCAGCAGAGGGGAAAGATTGGACTAGAGAGCCCCTGTACAGTCTGTAAATTGGGTCTCCATGTCAGAAGTGTTCTGGAGTATTCTTGAGTTTGTCTCTAAATCCTTTTCAACACCTTCAGAAACCAACTGGACTGGAAAAACCTGCCATATTTTGTCAGAAGAGAGTCTGTGTGTGCTTCCTGCAGGAAGGTAATGCCTCTGCAGGGCGGGAGAGTCAAGAGCCATGCTTTCAGACGCAGCTGCATTTATCCCATTCAAAACACTGGCGTTCATCCCGGGCTTTGTGTGGCTCGGTCGTGATCTCTGCAGTTTTTCCTCAGCAAAGCAATTTTACACAGCGCTCGTCTTTAAGCACACAACTAGTGCTTCTGCTTGGAAACAGAAGTTGGAAAGAGTTATTAAATTATGAAAATAAGGCTTTGCCACAAATTTCTCCATAATTTTCCTTTTTGTCACTCACGTAGGGTTTTTGTTCCATGTTTGAGCTCAGCGTGGTGTCGCCAAGTTGCTTGTGATTTAAATAGAAGCAGCTGGCTGCCAGGACTAATGCTTGCAGGTATTGCTTCTTTTCTTTATTTGCCTTACAGCAGTGCCCGCAGGCCAAAGCAAAGATTGTGCTGGCAGCATCTGAATACTTAGTTCCTGCCCCTCAAGTCAGAATAGATAAAGGAATCATCATTATCTTTATTGCACAGATAACAGCAGGGAAAGATGAAGTGACTTACCCATGGTTATGCTGCAAGTCTCTGGCAGAGCTGGAAAGCAAAGCATTCTTTCCTCTGGTCTGATTCTTTTATCCCAGTGCCATCCTTTTGTGTGACTAGCCGCTTTCAACAACTCAGAGTTTTCCTTAACATCTCCTGGCACAAATGTGCAGGCTGGTAAACGGCACAAAACGTATGTCTCCCAGATCTCTGCCTTTCAAGATCCTTTTTTATTTTTATCACTTCCTTTATGATGCCCAGCTGCCTTTGTAGAGCTGTGTGTCTGGAAGGATCTCGGGATGTGCTCATCTAACCTGCTTTAAAACCTCCAAAGACACAGATGCCACAGGTTCACTGGGTGATTTTTCCTGCTGCTTCATTATTTTTGTCCTTAGAAAGCTGTTCCTAAATTCAGTTCTGTGCTTGTGTTGCTCCAGAGGCAGCAGCCTTTTACTTCTTTGGACACTCATGTTGTCTTTCAGTCTCTTTTTCGCCAGGACTGAACAGCCCTGCCTCTTTCAGTCTCTGTTTCTAGCTTTCTCAACTTGTGCTTGTTCTCCAGTTCCCTCTTGGCTTCTCTCAAAATCCACCGTGTTTTCCCCAACCTTCAAAATGGGGCACAATACAGAGCCCCCAGCTCCCTCGAGCACTTCCCCCTTTCCCCCAGGACCCAATAAATCACTTTGCTGCCTCCTGGGAAGCCCCACCTTGAAGCTGCAGCTCTTCTTCCTTCCTTCCAAAGGGGCATTGCACGCTCCCATGTTTCACGCTGCAAAGGTTACCCCTTAGGAAGCTGAAGGTACCCAGATTTCCCTTCAAGAGGATCCCTTCCCGTTCAAGAGATGTTTTCCCAGACACCTGTAGTGCACTTTGATCTGCACCAAATTTGCTAGTTAGCTTCATTTCAGTGCTTGGAACCTGAGTTTTTAAGGCAAATGGTACCCATGGTCACACTTAAGTGCCAAAAAACTGGGCAGGATGTCTGAGTTGGCAGCAAAGATGAGATCTGTTAGATTTTGTCTCTATTTGTCTGTTATTTTCTCTTTAAAATGGTGATAGCCTGAGCAGTGTTTGCCCTGATCCAGAACAGCCACTGTCAGTCTGAAACCAAGGACAGGGTGGGAATGGGTTTATGGATCGCAGGTATAGATAACCACAGGTATATAAACCTTTCCATTTCAGCTCTACACACTTTGAGGTTTTACTATTCTAGGGTTTTTTTCTAATATAACCTGATTTTTTTTTTTTCTTTTGCTAAGAATTTTATTTCAAGCCTTCTGATCTTCATTGGGGAACTTGCTTATGGCAAAGGTCTGGACCATGGTTCTGTAAAGCTGTGGCTGGCTCAGGGTCCTGTCAAAGGTGGTGGGCTCATGCTTGTCTCCTGTTTATGAATGACATGTGAGAGAATAGTGGTGGTGGTCGGAGGGACCAAGTACCGTAGGAAATCCAGAACTACCTGCCATGAGAGTTAAGGACTTTGCCCATTCTTCCCTCTGACCTGCTGCACCTCTTCAGTAGCAGTTCTCCAAGTGGAAACATAAGGAATTTATTTGGCTGCCTCTTATTTCACTGGAGTGTTTAGTAATTTGGCTTTAATATTAGAATTCATCAGCAAGACTGATTGGTGTATCATACAGAGTGGCAGGCTTGGCAGAGAAGGAAATTTCCCACGCAGTCTAAAAATGGTCTGTGAATTTACTGGGTTTAGAGTTTGATAGCAGCTGGAAGAAGGATGCAGCAAGTCTTGTATGAAGAAAGGAGCCAGTCTAGGAATTAAGAAGGTAGGGAGCAGGAACATGCGTGATTTATGCATTTTATTCAGTAGCTATGGTTTTGTTTTGTTTTTAATGGTGTGTGGTTTTTAAAAGGAAGCTTTTGCTTAAATGCAAATAAGGTATTAGGTTACTAATGATAGGAGAGGCGCTGGTAAGTGTGCTGGAAGCTAACCTGATAAATGCACTCAGTAATGAGAATTCTACTGCAAAATGCTGAGCCCTGTGGCTATGATCCAGCAAAGTGCTGACAGCAGTCGTAGTACTCATGCGCTTAAAGTTAAGCATTTTCCCAAAGCGCTTTGATGGATCAGAGCTGGAGTCCTTATCACCTTGCTAGGAGTGAATTTATAATAAGAGTCTTGTGAGTCAATAGTGTTTATTCTTAGGCTTCACAACTAAACCACTAATGGAATATAGGGAAATTACAGCTCTTTTGTGGCGTGAAGGAATCTGGCTCTGGTCTTAACCACAAATTGTTCCCCAGCTTTGAGAAAAACTTGTTATCTTGATTTTCAGAGGCCCTAGAAAAAAAACAAGAACAGGTATTGCAATTACCTGTGGAACTGCACCCGATAGGAAGATATTCCTTCATGCCTCTCTTCCCTGCTCCGGCAGCCCTTTGTCTCAGGTACACCTTGGCCCCGGGTGCAAGCACCTGCTAGGGACAGCAAAGAGCCCTTTTCCCTGAGCCCAGGCAAACTGTGATGCCCTAATGTCTCCCTCTCCCTTCCTGGGATCAGGATAAATTACAGTCCAACAGGAACTGTCTGTGCAGAATTTGGGGCTGATGCTGCTGGAAGTTCAAATGAATGTATGCTAGGCCTGGCAATTGGAAAGAAGTTTCACAAACAGTGAATTATCCTCCCCCTCTGCTCTGCCCTGGTGAGACCCCACCTGGAGTACTGTGTCCAGCTCTGGGCTCCCCAGTTCAAGAAAGATGAGGAACTCCTAGAAAGAGTCCAGAGGAGAGCAACTAGGATGATAAAGGGACTGGAGCATCTCCCCTATGAGGAAAGGCTGAGAGAGTTGGGTTTGTTCAGCCTGAAGAAGAGAAGACTGAGAAGGGACCTCATCAGTACATACAAATATCTTAAGGGTGGAAGTCACGGGGATGGAGCCAGACTCTTTGCAGTGGTGTCCAGCGACAGGACAAGGAGCAATGGGTACAAACTGAAATATAAGAGGTTTCAGTTGAATATGAGGAAAAACTTGTTACTCTGAGGGTGATGGAGCACTGGAACAGGCTGCCCAGGGGGGTTGTGGGGTCTCCTTCTCTGGAGATATTCAAAGCCTGCCTGGATGAATTCCTGTGTAAAATGCTCTAGGAGAACCTGCTTTAGCAAGGGGGTTGGACTAGATGATCTCCCGAGGTCCCTTCCAACCCTTACCATTCTGTGATTCTGTGAATTATGGCCGTGGCCAGTCTTGCTGGGCCAATTTTTAAAAAAAATTTTTTAAACAGTCTATAGCTTTATGAAGAGGATTTTGCACTATGGTGCCTGTGACTCTGGCTTTGCAG
Source organism: Gorsachius magnificus (assembly GCA_034008185.1). Taxonomy (NCBI): domain Eukaryota; kingdom Metazoa; phylum Chordata; class Aves; order Pelecaniformes; family Ardeidae; genus Gorsachius; species Gorsachius magnificus. The sequence continues at coordinate 34,365,075 of CM067084.1, forward strand.
TCCCTGCAAAATACAGGTGAGTGTTTGCAAACATTTAGGTTTCAAGAGCAAAAAATTACCTGGATTGATTTTAAAGAGCATGATGCCCTTTGTAGCCTTCACTATATAGGCAGTCCTTAAAATTCTCATACACCAGTGTTCCTGATAAGGTGTTGAATGTGTTTGTTGAGTGAACAAGCTGGAAGCAACACGTCCCCTCCCTTGAGATGGGCATGCTCAATATTCTACAGTTGTCCATGATAAGTCTTCTTGGAAATCACAAAAGAAATGAAAATAACAGACTAGGGAGGATTTTTTGATAACTAAAGTGTCAGGACATTTCTCATTTCTCTACATCCCGACAGTAGGCGTTTCCAATGGTGACCATGCTAGTTAGCTCACTCTATCTGAGAAGATAAACTATCGCTAATGCCGTTGTTCTCATTTACAAATTTTAAGATTGCTGGGAGCAGGGAGAGCGGTTTCTATCACCTGCAATTTTCTCTTGTGATACCTGGTCATGTTTTTCTAAAGCCCCGTGCCTGCAAGTCTGTGAATCTGCAGGCAGGTGCCACTCTTTAAGAGTACACGTCTCACATCTGTGATTGCCAGGAGCCGAAAGCATATCTGTACAACTCCATAAACAGAAGGCAATTGGCAAGAACCCAATTTATTTTTTGAAATCACGTGCTTTTAAGAGTCTTGGCCAAGATTATGTGGTGTTGATATACTATAGATTCCATGAAATATTCTGGCTCTGTTGTATATAGGGTGGTGCGCACATGAGGAATGGCAAAGTAGTCTTGCCCGAGGGGCTATACAGTTTAGTGCCCAGATCCTGTGATGTCTTTAGGCTCTACTAGTAATCCTGTCACAACTGCAGCGTATGATAGCTGTGTCATGGTGTAGCTTCATTATGCTAAAATTTTTAGAAGTTACTTGCTTGTTTTGTGGTGAAAGCAGTGATTTTTGGAAACATTTGTGCAGTCAACAACAAGGCATACAGAAAGGGGTGCTGTAGGTTGCTACACCTGCCTGGGTTGCCTCCACAAATGTAGATGCTTCAGTGAGTCTTAGCATTATTTTGCTAAAGCAACAGGTTTTGTGAATGGCAAAGCTTGCGTTGGCTGCATCTAGTATCTGTTGAGGAGTATGTGTTGAGCCCTGCTTTCTTACAATTAACACTATATTTTGATTAAGAGGAAAAGACTGCATACAAACACTTTAAAGCTATGCATTTTATTGTTTTCATAACTTAGGCATCAATAATCAGTAATCAGTCTTAATAACAAAGTATATTTTATAGATAACATTTTTATAACACAAGGTAATGTAATGAAGATTTGAGTGTAATTTTGTACACACAAAATTGTGTGCTCTCTTGCTATTTGTTCTTTTAATACCATTTTATAGAAGTAGCTAAATATCATGGAGTGTTTATGAAAAGATTTGCAGCAAGGAGCAATAGGTCCATATGGGTGGATCAGTTGATGTTAGCTATTTGCTGTTAAACAGAAGATACTTGGTTTCCCCTGGTTTTCTCTTTGCTGTTTCTCTCCTTGCAATCTCCTCCAGGAGGTGCTCAGAGACAAGGCAGCCTTGAATTAGGTGGATTTAGCATGCACGCACCCCTCCTTCCCCCAAGTTGTGCTAGGACAGTGGAATTACAGCAAGAGCAGGGTATTAGGGCACAGTAAATCTTGAAGTCTTAGACCACACTGGTGCATTGCAGTCCCAGTCTCAACCAGGCATATCTCCTGAGCTTTTACACAGATCAGAAGAAAGAGATTAACTGTTATCCCTGTGCTAATGCAAATTGCATGCAGATTACTTCTGTTATCTCTCTAATGTGAGTATGAATTGAAGGGGTTTTTTTCTGTTTTGTCTCTCCCAACCATGAGCACTTCTCTGTAGCAGGGCTGCTGGTAATTAAAAGCATCAGGTTAGTAGTGTCCACAGAACCACAGCATCCATCCGGCTCTCTCTGCCTTTAGCAAAAGTATTTTTCTGGTATCTTAGGTCCAAGGATTAGAAGTCTAGAGAGAAATTATCTGAGGAAAACTTTGACAAAGAAACAACAGGCTCTCCAAGAGAATTAGGCAACAATTTGGGTTTCACCTTGCACGAACCCAACCCTGTGTCCAGCTGGGAAGCAGCGAGGTCTGGGAGCACCTTGGCTCTGTGATCAGCTTGGGCTTCAAGTCACGTTCTGCTGTCAAATAATGAGCTGCATTTAATCTTTTAGGGACTGGGGTGGGAACCACCTGAAATATCGCTCCTTTTCACATAAGATAAATCTGGTTGCTTGGGTTAGCCATGGACTCATGTTACAAAAATGGGGCCCTGCCTTCTGTCAGGGCCACTGAGTGCTTGAAATGGATTCCTTTCTCTTGTATGACCTCTTTCATCTCAAGGCACACATCAAGGCATCTCAGGTTTCGGAGGCATTCAAAATGAAGGTGGGTATCAGAGGCTGTAAATTGGTCTAAGACCTGGCATTTACCTCAGGTGTTCGTCTTGGGAGGTAGAAGATATGAAGAAACACTTTATATTCATTGCCAAGGAAATTCGAAGATTGTGTCCTCTTTGATATTTGACATGTGAAAAGGACCAGTGTGAAGTCCCCATCTACTCAAGAGATACCTTGAAAAATGATTCAAAAGAAAATGATGTCTATATATGAACCGTGTTTTAGGATTTGGCTCATATTTGGCAAGGTGTTTGGATTTAATCCTGGCTCTAAAATTTACCCCCTTGCACTATTTAGGGCCTGTGCATCATGAAAATCCCACGTAAGATCTCAAGTAGAATTGCAATGGCGTTCAATGCTATGTAGTCCAAGGACCTTTCATTCCCTGGACTCAGCTTTCAGAAGCGCTTACAAGCACCTGCAAATTGGGGTCTGACCTGTTTGCCTAACTAGCCAGGCATAGTTTGCAACTACTTGTCCTCAAGGGACAAAGAATTTTGAAACCCATTATCCAGCAAACTGGGGTACACTTTGGGATATTAAAAATTGCAGAACAAAAGTTATGACTTAAATGCTAAATTCTGACCTAGATATAATATCTGCAGTAAAAGCACTCTTAGAGGAGCCATTGGGTGTTGAGCTTTTCTAAAATTATATTGTTTCTATACAGAAATGCAAAGAGATAGTACAGTGAAGTATTTTTTTTCTTCTCAAAACAGTGTTTCTTTTTTAACTAAGGTATGTATCTTGTTTAAAATTAGTCTACTGCTTGAAGCCGCCTGCAATTTCCTATGCCTTTAGTGTGACTTGGTGAATAATGCAGGTCTTGCTCCAAACTCTGAAGTCACCAAGAGCCTGAGGAGAAAAATTCAGTAATGTCATTAATTAGAAACTGAGTGAAAAATTGCAGTTTACCAGGCTTTTGAAGTGGAACCAGAATTACTTGTCTTGTGGTTACTCTTCTGATACAGGTTTCATTTTCTTCAATTAAACCTGGCTATATAAGTGCATTAATGATAGCATAACTATTTGGTTATATGATGGCAGGTGAAGGCATTGATTTAACCACAAGCATGAATTTGACTTTTAAATCTTCTGGCATAAATTCAGACTGCAAAAGAAGTGTGGTATCATGTGGAGGGAGGAACCCCAAGGTGTATTGTGAGGTCCGAAGTGTTAAATCCCAAACGTTTGCAAATACAGGAATGTAATCATGGTAAAAGAAATTGCAAACACATGAAAAACACATGAAAATCCATAGCAGAGATGTCTATATCTGTAAACAACTGTGTCGTAGATATCTGTAACAGCAGCCAGGACAGAGGTGGTAGCAGCACTCTTTGATGCCTTAGTTGTCTTTGGAAAGGGACCTGAAGCCCAGATACCTGGAGAGCCACAGGAAGGAGAGGTGCCAGCCCCTTTGCCAGTATAAATTGGCATCTCTTCCTGGGCTATGCTGTGTTGCTCCAAGTGAGGCTCTGTCCTGGAAAAATTAAAGCTGGATTGAAGGTCCTGGGGTGGTGGCTTGGTTTTTGCACTGAGGGTGAAAGGAGATTGTGGTTTGTTTTTTTTTTTAATCAGAAGTGGAAAACTTCTCTGGCTGTGGGGCTAAGGGTGAGATGGGGAGCCATTAGCTGTTGTTTCTGCCAGAGTGAAAAATACCAAGGCAAAAGTAATTGGGCTGGAGAGAGCATTAGATAGACCATGAGATGTAGAAACTGGATTATTTGTTTTATCTTGGTGCAGTGGTCATTCACCTGATAACATTAGTTTCTCTTAAAATATAATTAACATTTTATTCCACTTAGCATCATTTATATTAGACGTTAGTGGGACACAGCACGGTATGTTGTAAATACTGGGTTTGGTGCCTAGATGGCTAATTCAGTGCTAATGTCATTATCAAAGGTTGCAGAGGAAGAATGTCCTAAAAGGTCTATTCCTCATGAAATCCTCTCCTGTAGTTATTCAGCTGTGTCTAATGATGCATCTTCTGCAGAAACTTTCATTTATTTATTCGGTATGTCCCCTTATTTTTCTTAAGAAATGTTAGAAACAGCACCAAAAAAAAAAGGTAGAATCAGTTTTCTGTGCATCTATTTGCTTCCTGATTAATTTTGGTCTCATGAAAGCAAAAATGTACATTAGCAATTTCACACCTTGTTACATCTTCTGTTTGCTTTCATCAGCTGTTTTCATGAATGGTGAACATAAACATATGATGTAATATTCCTCTTTGATTCTGAGTGTCTTTCTGAGAAATTAATGCATATGTGCAGATTACTTGTAAAGCAACATGTGAACAACTCACAATCTACATCCACCCTTTGTAGTGTCAAGGCAGGGATTTGAACAAGACTTGTGCCTACTTATGTAAGAAACATGGGAGATTACAGCTTTATAAATCTTGATTCTTACATGAATTATTTTTTTACATGTTGTACTCCAAACACTTATGTGAATTTATTTTTTTACCTGTGGTACTCCAAATGGAGGTGCTCTGTGGCTTGGCTTCTTTCTGTTAAGAGGATGCTGCCCTTGCAGAAGCAGTGACCTTTGAAAAGCAAGTCTCAAGTAAACCTTTTATTTTCCTGAGATCATATAGCACAGTATCCAGTTGCAGGCTTTTAAGATGGAATGATTGCAGACTTTGTCCGCTTGCCTGGATTGGATTACATTTTGTTTGACAAAGAAAACTCTAAAATACTTATACCTTCCTTCCTTCAGTTCAGAGCATCGTAATCTTCATGTGTTGAGGATGCAGAGTAGCTGCCGTATCATCCCAGCCCGCTGGGATTTATTGAATTTACTTAATTGGCCTTTATCTCATGGTTACACTTTAACGCTTCTTTTGAAGGAGATTCAAAAACAGTACAGTTACTCCTTTTCTAATTTACTTTGAGAGTTGGGTTACTCATTTTCTTATCTTCCCTCCTTTTCCCGGTAGAGCAGAGCATTCTGCAGAGCCACGATTGAACATGTTAGAGGCTTGCATGGTGAGAGGTTTTAAGTCTATGAATCTGTTAACTAGCAAAGCTTTTTACACACTGCTTTTTAAAGAGGATGCTCTGGTTTAGGGGAGTGGGGAGTTCGACGGGGACTTCTGGATGGCTGGTGGTGCGTTTTGTGTTGTACTGTGCTGATGCATGTGAACAAGAGCTAAACTCCCCTGAATCTCCCAGGGAAGGATTTTGCAGCAGAGTTCAGGAGCGCTTGCATCATTCTCTTGTTTTTAAAGCACTTGTGAGCCTCAGTCCTATAAACACTTCAGGAAACCTGGATGAAGTGGATGAAAAGTCTGTTATTTGGTCAGGTGAACTTGACACTGAGAATTGCATGTTTTTCACTTTCAATACCAGGGAGGGCTGATGTGTCCCCTTGCTTCACTTCTCAAGTTTACTTTTGCTAATAGGAGTTTGAAAATGTTTAATGCTCAGCTCTGACTTTCTCCATCTTGCCAGACCTCTGCTGCCAGCTCTGCAAGCCTGGGGTAGGTGTTGCAGGGATTTGGGGGCATTGGAGAACAGTCCCAGAAGGGCACGGGTCACTTTTTCTGAGTGCCATGGTGTCTCCATCCCCTATATATAACATCCCCGTGGCTCATGATAAAAAGGGATCAGTATTGTCATTTAACTAGGGTTGTAGAATTGCCTGTCATTTGGCACCACCACCCCAGTGAGGCTTGTTTTCTGATACCTCTGAAAACCACATAGCTCCTTGTGCATTAGAAGGAAAGTCCATCCTATTTTAATAGAGTTCACTACTCACCATTTCTTCTCTGAGCTAACGCATCTGACCATACACGTGTGCATGGAACATATATCTCACATGCACAACTCAATTTGCTGTGCACATGCATGCACAACACATATTTAGGCACCTGGATTAGTTAACGGAAAATCCTATACCAGATGAGCAGTTTGAGTCTAAGTTGTTATTTGCCTTCACATAGGCCAAAAAATTGTGGAGGACATCAGCTGAGGGTAAGGTGACTTTTGAGGATGAAAAATTGTTGGTGATCACTCTGTGGTGCCTACATAAATAGCACGATCATCATTCAAATCAAGGTGGTTTTTCCTTGCTCACTGGAGCAGTTGTGAGCACAGTGGTGGATGCACAGCTAAAAACCAAGCATTGTCTGTGCAGCTTGATGCCAGCGCTCCAGCAGAAAACAATATGGAAATGGCCAACACCTTTCAGGATCCTTCTAGAGCCAAGCAGGGGAGAGATTAGCAAACAGCAGTGAGAAAAACTGGGGCTGAAAAGAGACTGAGATGCAGGAACTTGCTTTAAAAGAGAAAGCTAGCTGCTAGCCTTCAGTCCAGGGATAATTGTCTGGAGCTCTTCCCTTATTCTTTTCAGCTGAAGGCAGACCTGGTGAAATTAATTTATTTGTTGTCTTTATTTTACTTAATGGGTTGGGGTTTTTTAGTATTATGATAATTAGCTAGTCCTGCATATAGGAGAAGTCTCTTTTTTGGAAGATAAAGTCTGGTCTTTAGTCTTTGCTACCACTCTTTGCACTCAGTTTCCCATCTGGACACAAAGGTCTTTGCCGTGGCTATCCCCAGCCCCCCTGTAATCCTTGCCGAGAGCTGGCCTGTCCGTAGGGTGAGTTGAAGGCCTTCGGCCAGGCATGGGCTGATTTTTCCTCTGGAGAAGCTGCTCTCGGCCCTGTAAATTAGAGACTATGAATTTCTCCTGTCCCCTTTTCACTCAGTGTTGTTTCCTAATCTCTGTCATGAAATACCTGGGGTGTTAGGGTTGCATTGCCCATAGCAACTTTTGCTAGGGAGCTGCCAGGGGTGGTAACAACCATAACTTGAAAAGTCTCTGCAGATATCGGACTGAAAACAAAGGATCAACCCTGTTTCTGTTGCACATGTGTGCTGCAAAGGACAGATAACCTTTCAGGGCTGCATCTTAAAATAATAAGCACAGCTGGTGTTGCTGCTTTCCCTCTGCGGCTTCCCCAAGCACGCAGTAAACTTCTGAGCTGTGATCGCTGTTAAAATCTCTACAGTTGCCATTTGCAAGATACTAGCATCACTATGTGAGCCATAACACCCCAGTGATATTTATGGAGAGCAATTGAATTACAAAGGTTGTAATGGCCTTGCTACCCTGTTCCTTGGTTCCAGAAGGAGGGGGCTGAATGTTGTCTAGGGTTTAGCTACTACACAAGCCAAAAAAAAAATAGTTAAGGAGCCTATGTAGATTGAGGTCTTCTGTAAAATACATGCCTTCAAAGCAGCTGATAAAAAGCAATATGTAATCCATATGTAACTCAGTTGTGACAACATAGCCCCTTGACACATTTGAAAAGGCAAGTTATGCAGTTATGTGTTTGAAAAGGCAATATTGATGTGTAAGCTGCTGGTGGTTCATGTTATTACTTTTTTGGATGGGTGATGCTGGTCAAGATCCTCAGCTGCTGAAAATCTGTGTGAAACCAGTTGTTAAAAATGGACAAATACCACAGAGGTGAAAATGGCCCCTGCTGATCTGCAGTAGCTAAGGATCGCCTTGCGTTGGAGGATGTGGTGACGAGTTTGACTTCAGCAGGGGCAGACCGTCGTACTAATCATGGTTTCTGTCTCTTCTGTTTTTTTCCTGTCTTGCAGCACCTTCTCCAGTCAGTAGTGTGAAAAAAGGGAAGATAACTAAAAATAGCATCTCCCTTTCCTGGCAGGAGCCAGATCGACCCAACGGCATCATCCTGGAATACGAAATCAAATATTTTGAAAAGGTGTGACGGACTGATTGCTGAGCATCCCAAGTACCTTCTCTTTACTGTCCTCCTCTTTTAGTTCTAATTATTTGAGTCATGGAAGGGAATGGAGTGATTTTATGCATAAATCAATGTCAGATTGATTTTGCAGTAAATGATTAGGAAGACTTGAAATGAAGGTGGTGTTTTCCATTAGTGTGCCACTTCTCTTGAACAAATACATTAAATCCGCATGTCAGATTCCTCTCTGGACTTATCACATTAAGATAGAGCCTGCTCATTTGTTAAATATAGGAGGGGTTGTAGACTAAGCATCTGTCTCCTCCCGGTAACATCAGGCTATCCCTTGCCTGTGGTATTTCAGTTTCTCACTTGGTTTTGCACCCATGGTGTAAGGAGAAAGGTTTTGCAGAGAGATTGTGTCTGCTCTGACATGATTAAGGGCGCCCTGGCTTAATAGCTTGCCTGGGTTTTCCAGCCCTTGCTCTCAGTCTAATGGAAAACACTCTTCCTACAGAGCTTGCCTCTCCTAGTCTCCATTTCAAATGGAAACTTGTTCTCTTCCTGCAAAATTAATGCAGTTTAAATGAAAATGGTAACAAATGCTGTTTCTAAGTAGCATCTTTTGAGCAATTCAGCTGAGCGTAGATTTCCAAAAATCAGGTTTTCAAGAGCTGACTGAACAGCAGTTTCTTGCCTTAGCTGGGATTGTAAAGTGTTCTTTCTTCTCCTGAAAGAGCCAAGCTTTTGACATGAAAACATGAAGAAAATTGAGTCACTATTCACTTTTTTGGGGGGTTGAATTTCTATTTTAAGGAATACCTTCCATTAGTCCTGTCAGTGACTGAGGTGAAGCCACTCAACACAAACTAGGACTGGGTCCTTACTCCTCCCGTCGTCTTTCTCTGACCATGGGAGGGACCTGCTCAAGCAGCTCATGCAAACAGGGGGAAGAATTTCAGAAATCTGCACCAGGATGAAATCAACATTATTTTTGCAGATGAGGGAGCTTGGGCAAGGGCACAAGTTGTATGACTGGCTTAAATCGGGCTGAAGTTTTCAAAAATATTAAAGCGCAAAGCAAGAATCAGGATATGCTATTGCTGGAAATAATCCATTACTGATTCTTTTATTAACTTGTTTGAACGACTGTTGTGGCACATTGAATCTTTAACACAGAGTGGCCTGGGAAGATTAGTCTCTAGAAGCCTTGATAATTAGCAAATAATTAAAGCAAAAAAAATCCATATATTTGTTCATTCTACTTAGTTTGTTTTCAAACAAATCTGATTGTGTTGTGGGGTGTTAAAATGTTGTATTTGTGGTCCAGAACTAGTCTGAAATAGCTTCAGTAAATAGTTCTTGAAGTACAGATCCTTCATGGGGAGGTAGCTACAGCCAGTCCAAGTTTATGCTGTCTTGATTTCTTTCTTTCCCTGCTCACTGCAGGGGGGTTGGACTAGATGACCTTTAGGGGTCCCTTCCAACCCAAAGCATTCTATGATTCTATGATTCTTTCAGGCTGATACCAAAGCTTAGTGTTTTCCATAGGGAAAGCTCAAGTGTTTAAATGTTTGCAGAAGCCAACAGTGTATTGAAAACCTAATTGGGCTGACATAGAAGCAAAGATGTGGACTAATATTCACTTACTGCTTTTTAACCAGTCATTGAGTTAGATTTGGGATGTTATCATTAATTCTTCTTGTTTGTTGCTACTGTCATTTATATTCTCTCAGTTTTCAGCCCTTTATAAGGCTAAATTTGCAGCATTCATTTCCAAGGGAAAAGAATGATCTATATTAAATGTTTTGGAAAATTGAGTTTTTTCAGATCACATTCCTTTAAGAGAAGTCGCTCCTTAACAAGGAAAAAAAAAGGTGCATATAGGTGTATACAAGTTTCTCCAAAACAGTCCTGTGTAGCTACAGGCTTCAATGAGAAAATTTGTAATCCTACACTTGGAGATTCCCAGGGCCTTATCCAGGCATATTACTATCTATGGAAAGTTGCTCATTAAATTAAAAAGAAAAAAGAAAAATCAGTTCAGATCCTAAGAGCTATGCCGAAATCTTGGTAGGGAATTACTAAGAACTCCTGTTTACCTCATGGTTATTTGGATCTGAGAGTATATGGTGAATAAAAAGCAGTTTCCAAGTTTGTAGTCCTTAATTTATGAGCTCTTGTCTAGATTATGTGTTACAGTAAATAATTCTAAGAGTAATTACCAAGCATTAGAGCGAAATTTTAATCAAAGAACCATAACTCTTCCACATTAGAAACCAATGTAAATGAAGATTTATTTTAGCAAATTTTCTTCAAGTTCGTTGCTTCAGAAGAACAATGCAAAATTAGGTATTTTCCTGTAGTTTTGGTTTATTATTCCCTTCCCAAGGTCTAATTTGTGGTTCTAGAAATGCCAGCACAAAGTTGTACAATATATAATACGTTATTCTCTTTTAGGCCTAATTATGTTACTGGGGAAATCATTTTGGTATAAATTAAAATCCCTTTCTAAGGCAATGGGACTGTTTTCCTCTTCCCCATGCCTTGGGATTGATCTTTGTAGGATGGACCTTTCCATTGCCCTGGGTGGGCTGTGTACATCCTGAGCAATGGAAAGCTGCTCCCACTGCAGATGCTGGTTTGGTCCCCATATTGTCATTTAAGGGTGGCAATTCTCTGTTTCATACCTGCTAGAGTCATTGTTTATAAAAAAGAAAATCATATCTCACATTTTGTACTGCAGAAAGGGCCTTCGGGGGGGGCGGGGTTGGGGAAGCGATCCTCAAAGATGCATATTTCAGTCATCTCTTCTCTGCGAGCCACTATTCGTATGTTTGAACTTTGTGGTTTTTGGGGGGATTGGGAAAAGGACCAGGAGACGAGCTACACCATCATCAAATCCAAAGAGACAACGATTACGGCAGATGGCTTGAAACCAGGCTCAGCGTACGTCTTCCAGATCCGAGCCCGGACAGCTGCTGGCTATGGTGGCTTCAGCCGAAGATTTGAGTTTGAAACCAGCCCAGTGTGTAAGTCCTTTTAATTACTGTCAGACGCATCCCTGGAACAGTTACCAGAAACAAGTCAAGGGATCTATACCTTTGCAGAGAGCTCTTCCTTGTCCTGGCCTCATCCCTAGACTTTGGAAACATCAGGCACGTCATGACCATGCACTAGACTGGCTAGCACATCTGTCCTTGCTTCCTCAGCTCACTTGGTGGGGCGGGAGGTGAAGTCAGGAGGTCTTCAGGCTCCAGAAATTCATAGTGCTCCCTGCTTAGAAAAAAAACGTATTTATGAGAGCTGATGAAAGAGAGGACAAGGGCTCTCCTCTCAGGAGGGACAGAGGGGATGAGGCCTGTTCCTCCACACCTCTTAATGGCTGCAGAGTATGCTGAGCTCTCTTAAATATCTGCACCTGGGGAAAAAAATCGTGAAATGGTGCCTCTCTGCAAGGGGAAGAATTGAACCAGCATTAGTGTCTTTTGGTGTAAGTTCCTGTCAAGCTGAAAGATGGTTTCTGGTGGCTGCCAATGCCACAACCTCGAGGAAAGGAATTTGACTTGTGATCAGAAATGGGAAAAATGTGCACTGCAGGAGCAGGACTTTTGCTTGGCCTGTTGAAAATGTGTGTGGGGTTGAATTTTTTTTCTTTTTTTAATGAATCCGATCATCCAGGTCTGGATTCCAGAGCAGATTCTGTGGCAGGGTGAACTCCTGAGACATGCAGAGGCTCAGCTGCTCTTTCCCCTGTGTTTAGGCACAGCTGCGGGGAAATTCTTTTTGTCCCAATTACCAAATTTTTGCAGAGGTGTCAAAGATAATTTTCTCCCTCAGAAAATATGTCCAATCTATTTCAGTTTGTACAACTGTCATTTATTAATTTTTTTTATACTGTTTGCATGGAAGAGGGATTTTATGGTGGAAACACTCTGTTCATTCGTGTGGGAAAGAGCCAATTTTCCATATGTTTTCCTTGGAAATTTAAATTCGTCAATACTTTTATTAGTGTTACTCCAGTTCACTTAAAATTCTTCATCTTTGAGAAGAAGATGCCAAGCTGTCTTTTCAATGCATGCTACCTTTGCAACTGTAATAGATTTTAAAGGAATCATTATACATGTGCAGATGTAGCTGTGGAGCCAGTGATTGAACTAATACAGTGCAAATTACATCACGATGCAAACATTAATGCAATAAGAATGGTCTATTTAATGTATTTCTTATTGTATTAACCATTAATCGTGCCCTATAAGTAGCAACAAAATCATGTTAAGCCGAAAATTATTCTGTATTATACTGAGGAAATTTTGCTTGCAGTTGGAAAGTTTCTAGTTTAGAGTCATTTGAGTAATAGTGTTCTAGGCTATTAATAAATAATATATTAAATATATGCACATTCGATCCAGTGCCATCAGTACCTACAATCCTGGTCCAAAAATCATGGCACTTCCATAAAACCCATCATGTAAGTATCTGTGCTAATCAGGATTTTTTGAAGACATCACCTGGTAATACCTTTAAACACTTTAAACTCCTTGAGTCATTTAGTCAGACCAGTCTTTTTAGCATTTTAAAGGCAGAGGAGTAGGTGCTTCTCTGATAGTGAGGAGCTGCCGACATAGTCAGAAGAATACCTACTGCGTGGTCCCCAGTTTGGGAGCCGGGAACTGTTCCTCTGTTGGGCTTGAGCTCTGGCTGAAGCAGGACTTAACCAGGTGTTTGAAGGCTTGGTACAATTGAAATACAACCTAAGCCTTAGTATCTTGCAAAATGCAGCTCCATTTGACATTTAAAACCTTTTAAAAAGCAATTTTTTTTTTTTCCCAAGGCCCTATATAAAGTCAGTATTAGTGCCGGGAGTGTGACCAGACTCCCACTGCTTTTCTGCACATCCCAGAGAAGCTGAAAGCAAGCACAGGTCGAGACCTCGCTGCTGCATCGGAGTTCAGATCTGAATTTCTTGTTGGAGCCAAAGCAAATTATTTTGATTCAAGCACAAATGAAAACCCTTCAGTGACTTGTGAGAATCAAAACCAGCCTCCAAACCAAAACAGGTTTTGTTTCCAGGTCCTGAGGTTTCTGTAAAGTTAGTTTTAATACACTCGGAGGAAATATGAAACAGAAGCCTGAGAAATGCAATGGCGGGGAAGCCACAACTTGTTTTGGACTTTTTTTCCAAATTTGGGGGTTTTTTTGCATACTGCCGCCTGCATGTGCAATTCTGCAAAGGGCTGCAATGCAGGCAGGGCTGCATTTTTCAGTGGAAGTTTTTTATTCGTGTGGAAGCTGTTGCTGGGTGTATCCACTTGCTACTGTCCTCCTTTCTAAATGCCACCAAGCTTGTCTAGCCCCAGTAAAACTAACCTTGCCAATCCAGTTAATCCAGCTGGTCAGCCAAGTGGGAGTGGGAACATCTCACCAAGTTGAGGAGGGGTAATGCCGGAGGGCGGGCGGATGTCCCCGGCTTTAAATGGCAGCAAGGTCCCAGCTCAGCTTATGAAATTCAGGCTTTTTAGCTGGTATAGATCACAGCAGGATTTATCTCACCTTCCCATCCCTCGAGCTGTGCAAAAAACCACCAGTCACAGCTTTATGTTCTCCTTTAAATGTTTTTCTTTTTAATTATTTTGTTCAAGAAAGCAATAAAACATCATCTTAGGGAGCCTCCATAAATTTGTGAAGCTAATAAAATCACTGGATGATGGCACGGGTTTGGAGCAGTTAACATTAAATATTTAATGTATAGGGGCCAATCCTTCTGAAATCATTTACACTGCCATAGCAGGTCCGTGCCACTCGCCATTGAGCGCCAGAGAGCTTCTGTATGAAGAGCTACTTGAAACCCATTGCAGATCAATGTTTAATGCCATACCTTTTCGTCTTCCTTTTCTTTTAACAATTAATATGAGACTATATGCAGTTATTTTATAGCCTCCATAAAGTTAATCCTGTGCTAAGGACCCCTTTTTACTTCAATCATTTAGTTAAAGGCTTCTTCAGTGCGCAATCAATTCCTGCTGCTCCCTGGGGTGGATGAAGCTTCATCTGGAGCTGGCACGATGGTAGGAGCTATAATGAGGTTTTTCCCCGCACGGCAGCAGCGCCTACGCCAGAGAGTTGGTTTTGTGGGGAGGAAGCCAGATTTGTACCCCGGGGTGGTTAAATATATGCAGCTAAATAAGCTGGCAGTGGAGAGGGCAGGGTGAGGAGGCTTTGGGTTTCTGCTTGGGGAACCCCAAATGCAAACCCCTGAGGAAAGATGAGCTCCTTCCCCTGCAGTGCAAAGCAAATAAACAAGATACAAGTGGTGTTAGCATTTCCATTTTACAGGCTGCAGGAGCTTGCTCACCTGCTCTTACTTAACCTGTGGCAAAACCCAGTTCTCAAACAGCTTTCCTGACCTTTCTGCTGGCATCTTTATCACGGGACTCGTCCCCTGCCTTTTGGCAGGAGGGCTCTTTACAAGGCATGAGCTGGGAGAGTTCTGCTTCCCTTTGCCGATAAAAAGGCCAACAAGTGTATATGCCTTAGCAAATTCCTGTTCTACAAAGGGCACCTTCTGGCCATGCGATATAGATGCCAGGAGGAGTTAGTTTTTAGTTGTTTATAGCTTCGTGAAGCGCAGGTAATGCTGTTTATCGCTGAGATCTTGCTCCTGTCTCTTAACAATAACATTCTCTCTACAAATGGGAACCTGTTGGGTTTTTGTCTTTTATCTGTGTGATTTCTAATGCGACTAACCCAGGAAGACAAACTTGAGTTTGCAGACTCAAAGCCTGCGTTCTGCATCACTCTGGTTTCTGAATTCAGCAATTAGATGCAATTTTGTTGTGGTTTTGGCTTGGTTTTGCTTGTGGTTTTGGTTTCTTTCCACCCATTCCCTTTCCAAACTAGAAACAGACAGCAAAGGGGGAAAACACAAACCATAAAAGAAGAAACAAACTGGTAAGACTTGAAACCTTGCTGGCAGCCTCACTAGAAAGACTCATGTGAATGCTGACTATCATTTTAACCTTAATCTCCATTTTCTGTTTCTCATCTCAGCAGTAGCTGCATCCAGCGACCAGAGCCAGATCCCTATAATTGTTGTGTCTGTAACAGTGGGAGTCATTCTGCTGGCTGTTGTTATTGGTTTCCTTCTCAGCGGAAGGTAAGTGAAGAAGCTGTGTATTTATACTTCTCCAACTTTTGTAATAACTTTTATCTGACCAGCTGGTTAGCGCGATTTAGGTGGAAGCAGCATGTGAACGAAGCTGGCGAGCGGTAGCACTGTAGAACAGCGTGAGGGTGGGCTGATTGATCTGTTTGGACAGGCAGGAATGGCAAAGGCTCGCTCACAGATGTAGTTCACTTCCCCGTGATTTTCATCTCTGTATAGACTGGCCCTGATTATTCAACTTGATTCTCACAAGAGTGTTGTCACATTCCTTTAAAAATAAGCAGAACATGTTATTACAGGTAAAATATCCTGAAGCCCATGTGTTTGC
Source organism: Gorsachius magnificus (assembly GCA_034008185.1). Taxonomy (NCBI): domain Eukaryota; kingdom Metazoa; phylum Chordata; class Aves; order Pelecaniformes; family Ardeidae; genus Gorsachius; species Gorsachius magnificus. Next base: position 34,380,748 of record CM067084.1, read on the forward strand.
ACTCAGAGCTTGCAATGGGCTTTGCTCACAGAGAAAACTTGACTTCAGGAAGGCACTTGCAAAGTAAAAGAAGAAACCCAGCTGAATGGCCAAATGCCGCAAGTTTTGGACGGGTCTGGATTTCATTTTTCCTGTGTAGGACATGTGTTCCCCATGCACTAGTAAATTGTACAGAGAGCTTCCCCCACGGAGGGAGACACTCAGCTTCAAACGATCAAGCGATCCCATTGACTTCTCATGTGCTTAAACATAGGCAAGTGATGAAAGCCTGGGCTATGCCATCTTTGACAACTCTAATGGAAGGTGATGGAACTCATTGGTGAACAAGGGATTGTGGTATTGGGGGAAAATCTGGCTTATATCAGGATCAGGTTGTACTGCGGCACTAAACTTGCATAGCAGCCAGTACAGAAGGCACTTTTTTCATGTACTACACGTGTGTTAGTACATATTTTTTAAAGACAGTAGTGAAATGATGCAACACCCTTTGTGCAAAGCCATGTGAGGTGCATCTATTGATAAGGCCGAAGTGCAAAGTAAACATTTATGCTTCTAAAGTACCCATCAGCCCACTGTTGCTTTCATGATACAGGTCTGTCTTAAGCTCGGGTCTAGCAAGGTGGCTGTAAATGACAGGATATCCTAAGTGTTAAGAGTAGTTAGAAGATACTCACAGAGGAACTGCGCTGATACTGAACGTATTGGCTGAGGGTCTTATTTCCCAGAGGAGGTAGGGTATCAGTCTGCGAACGCGGTGTGGTGAAATCCAACCAAGCTGAGCAGCTCTGTCCCCAGGCACAAGGCATCCATGGAAAGACACAGTTATTTCCTGTCGTAAAAGGTAAGCGTGCTGCCAGACTCATCTCCACTCAAGGTCAGAGACTGACAGTCTCTTCCAGCTCAGCCATTCGAGCTCCTGTTGTCTGCTTTGAGTGACTTGTTGGCCTTAAAAATGGGAAAGTAAATGCTCCTGTCTCTGCACGAGAAGCATGCAGCGGTGTGTGTGGAGGGTGAATGGCTACAGGCCATTCACACCAGGGGCTACAGGACAGCTCTTGCCAAAAAGACTTGGCTCTGAACACTGTAGGCAGGAGTTCAAGTCTTTCCTTAAAGGCTGGAGGTTTTGAGTCAAATCTCTCCTCAAACAGAGCGGGGAGATGTGGACCATGGCCTCCCCCAGCCTGGATGCATGCTTGTATCGATGCAAACAGGCAGATGCATGCGTGGCTGTAGGGAAGCTGTGGATGTAGCCTGGTACCTCTGCAAGGAGTCTCTGGGGTGGAGAGACATTTATCCCTCTGTGGCCATAAGGAGTCACAGCTGTGTGGCAACCAGCAGCTCTTGCTCTTCCCACAGTCACTGGCAAGCGCTCGGGACCCCTTTGGGGGGAGGACATGCCCTTGCAGGTCTCCTTTTTGCTGCTACCCTCTCTGGTCTGAGCAAACAGTTGCAAAGCCCGAGCCATTTGTCAGCAATTCTCATTAGTTATGTCTTTCTGTCCTTTGCCCTGATAGGCTTTCCAGGATGTGCTTCCTCTTGGCTCTCTATCTCTTGGCATGTTTATAAAAGCCATTGTCTCCTTTGGCTAGAGTTTTATTGACACCTCTGCTGCTGCCTTAATCCTCCTGCCTTGTACTCACACTTCTCTCCGTGGACCCCAGGGCAGCTGCAGGTTCCCAGGAGCTTCTCCATGGTGCCATGCTGGATGTATGGAAAGGGGCAGGCAGAGGGAGCTGAGCTCTTAGTCCATTTTTATCTTTTCAACCCTTCCCCTAAACTGGAAAGAACCCAGTCCGTCAGCTGGAGGTGGTAGAGAAGCCTCCAACACCAAGGTTTGGTCCATCGTTAGAGAATTAGCTTCAAAACCACAGAGCTTCTCTGCTGCTCTGAGTTCCTATGAATTTTGAAGCCCGTCTAGTGTGTTGAATGACTCATGAGAACAGAAAAATAAACCCCAGAAGCCCAGAAAGCTGGCAGCCAATTTGAAATTAAACAAAGCAAAATAAAAAAATTGCTTTTGCTTGGAAGAAGCAGAAATGCCACTGAAATGTGTCAGTCATGCTGCTTTGCCTTGGATATCGTTTTGAGACGATTCGTGGAGTAACTTTCCTGCTGTGACACTGCGGGGACGATAAACACATTCCAAGTCATGGGATAATCCCTTTCTGAAGCTGTTAACCTGTTTCTGGAAGACACTTTCCTGTATCTTTGGAGTGGTTATGTTGTTCCAGTGCCTGGTTCCAGGGGGTTGAATATCCTTTCCTAATTCTTTCCCATACTTGCTTTTAGAAAAAAAGACATTTTGAACTCCAGGAGCTGCTCCAGCTGGAATCACCACTGCTTTCCACGCTGAGCAAGCTGTGCCAAGCCCAGGTTCTGTCTTTTCTAAGGAGAGCAGGTATGGCCCAGCAGCAAAGCTAAGGAGAAAAACCCTCTTGCTCTGAAGCAGTGAGGATGTAGCCTAGCAGGCTCCTGCAAGCGGGCTCCTTGTTGTTGGCTCTGTGCTGCTCCCAGGCTCCCTGGGAAGCTCTGGGCACCTCAGAATTAGGATATTCCTCCCTAGGATGTTGTATGGCATCTCTGTGCCTATCCTCCCAAATGCTGGGCTGAAGAGAGCTTGAGGGCAGTCCTGCAGTGAGAAGGGGATGTCCTCCTGCTCTCGGCAGCTTGGAAAGTAATTTCGCAGCCATAGGACTCGGAAGTTAGCTCTGTTCTGCAGGCTTTTGATTTTCCGCTAGGTCCCTGGAGGTAAAAGTTTCCACACCTCTTCCCCTTTTTTTGCTTTCAAGTATCTCTGCAGTTCTCTCTTGTTTTGAATGAATGTAAATAACAGCTTGGCATTTCCCATTGGCAGCTGGCCCTAAACCAAAGGTCAGCTGAACGGTAGTCATGGTGGCATTTCAACATGCCAGCGTCCATCTGTGGAAATGCGCTTTGTGTATGAAGCTGGAGGTTCCTGGGAATTTGAAACTAAATGCACTTTGCCCTAAACAATTAAGCTGCGTTTTGGAGCTGATTTACTTGCAGATGCTCGGGAAAACTCTTCCTGTAAATAATGAATCCTCTGACCAAGGTCATAAATGCCACCAAGCAAAATAGCTGATCACTTTTTTTAAGTTATCCCACTCTTTGCATCAAGGGCGAATTAATAATATAACGATCAGGATGACAAATCAAAGAGATTCACTAAATCAGACCATAGTTGTCTCAGCAAAAAAGAGAAGAAAATCTATTATTAAACCAGCTACAAGCATTGAATTAAAGAACACAGAGTTGTTATCTTTGTTTTGTTAGGATTACGTGTTCTTCTTGAAAGTGCAATGCATTTTACAGATAGAGCAAGGCTAGAAATTTTGCTTTCCTAGCAATGCTTGAATTAGATGCTGCTTGGCATCGTTCTTCCTAATTGAAGTATATATTAATCTAAAATCATTAAAGACTTTTGTTTTACGGTCTGTGTCAGACAATGCCAGTCACAAAGGAGCAATAAGGTGCTACAGTTGTTGTTGTGGCATCAGCCCCTTTCTTCGTACGAACTGAGGTAGGAAGCCAGGTTTTCATCAGCCTCGGAAGGAGACCCACTGCTCCAGAGCAGTTCCCCCTCTTTTGTCCTTCAAACCTCTTTGCAAAACTGACGGGGTCTTGGGGTGGGTGTTAGACCGCTGGTCCCTCTAGTCCCCCAAGCATTTGAACTTTGTAGCAATAAACAAAGGCGTGGGCTTTTACAGAGTAAATTGGGGATGCTATTAGGTCAGTGCTGAGCATATTTGCAAAAGCTGTTCAAAATAACTAAGAAGTGTACTGTGCATCTGCATTTATAGCCAGCTACCCATTACAGATGACCTTTCCATCTCAAGTGATCTTCCAAAGAACCAGAGGGAGCTTTTTATAGAACTTAAGAAAAAAAAGAGATGTGAAGCAACAAAAAACTGCCCCTCTCCCTGTGTCGTGCATATATGGAAAGTCTCTTTCTGGCAAGGAACTAGCCTTTGAAAGACAAAGAAAAGACAAATCTTGCCACCTGGGTATTGGCAATTAGAGGCTTCTGCACCAGAGTATCCATCCTTGACCTTAGCTGATTTATACTTTTAAATATCAGCCCCTGCGGTGGCAGAGGGCTACTTTCTGGACACAAATATGTGCATCTTGTTAAAAAGTGACTTTCAGGGAGTAAAGAGGGTGAAAGGATTGCGGTGTATATCCTAGGTCCTGAGCCAGCGTTTGCAACCTTCCGTGATGTGGAAGGTCAAAATGAATGAATTTTTCCACAACCTTCCCCCATCCTATTTTCCAAGATGTGTCAGGGCTTAAAATAGTTTGCTTTTTCGACATTTCCGTAGGAAGTGGGAGACAGTTTGTAGATAACATTTTTCATAGAATTTTTCCAGCATGAGTCACAATTTTTGTTAGTTGTGACTTTCTAAAGGGTTTTTATCTCTGCATTCTTGCCTGCTCTTCCTTCTTCCTACAGGACATTGTCTCCCGTGATTTATAGCCACTTTATGATGCTGCCTACTGCCAAATATTCCCTACGATTCACCTGACAAGAGGAAGGATTTTGTTGGGGAAGCTATCGCTCTGCCAAGTCAAAATTCCCATCCACCAAGAGCAGGCAGGGTCTGGTCCTGCTTCTGTTTGGGTCAAGGTTTTTACTACCTCCGTCACGTTGACAGCCTCTTCGCTCTTTGGCGGTTTGCTCTTTGCCAGAGGGGAGCGTTAGCAGCATTGGTATACAAGTTCCCTCTCTGAAAAAAAGTGCTCCAGTGCACCCTTCTGCTCCGGGTGATGCCCTGGTGTGGAAATCTGCTGCCCTTAGTCCCCATCTCTAGCATCCTGCCTAGATCAGATTGGCAAATTTGGCTGCTCAAACATCTTTTTTCTTTTTTATTCTAAACACTTTTTGGCTTAGTACTTCTGTGCAAACACACTGGACTGCACAAGCCAGTCTGAGCTGCTGCAGTTGCGAGGAAGGTTTAGGGACCTAGGCTAATCTGCCTTCAGATGACTTTGGCCCAGGCAGGAGGTGAGAGTTGACCAAATCTGTAATTAAGCTCCAAGCCCATGAGGCATTGCCCTTGAAAGCAGCATTTCTGAGTTTATTCTGGCAGCAGCCAAGGGAATGGGGCAGGAGGACAGTTGTGAACAGATAAGCGGCTGGCATAAGCTTTGTCTGAGCAGGGGAAATGTGGGGGAGTGCAGCAGTCAGTGATGAAAGCTCCTCACCTTCATTCGGATGATGTGTTTGATGGCATTGTGCAAGTCCTGTTTCCACTTCAAGAAGGGAACTGGGCTGCCCTTCAAGCTGAAAATGGAGCCTAACTTCAGTGGTAGCAGCTCCAGACTCCTGCTGAGCACTGGTGAAAGCCCCATGCATACGTAGTGGGGTTTTAGAGTATCTTCTCTTGGCTGTGGAGTGGGTAGAGGATGAAGAAGAAAATCAGACTGTTGTCCCTTTGCACTTCTGAATATGTGAATGTTTCACCTGGCTTTGGATGCTAGAAATAGGAAGCGTGACTTCTGGGGGCGCGCCATGTTGTGGCACTTGGCCTCTTACCTAGAAATAAGATTATCCCTACTTTCTTACGGCTTAGACATAGCAAAGTATAATGCCAGAGGTCTTTCCAAGTGCAGTTCCTTTCTTTGGAAGCGTTGTTCTCCTTCCCCATAGTGACTGCATAGATATCATCTGCTTGGGCTTCTGCATTCTCAGTTATTCTCGAACAGCACAGAGACGTGCTTTAACGTGTGAGCTAGATATAGCTCAGCAGGAAGAGGAGGTCACTCCTTAAACATTCATATAGTTCTGGGCAAAGTAGGAGTATATTCCCAGCAGCTCACAGTCTGTAATGCTGCTCCTCTGGTGTTCAAAGCAAGCTTGTTGACTCACGAGGTGCTAGGTGTAATGCTGGCCTCCTGACCTGAAGATGCAGGAACGAATGATTGCCATCGCTCAAGGCTGTGTGAAGGATTAGAAAAATCTTCCCAGGCATGCTCAAGTATTTCAGTCTCTAATTGCAAACCTCTGAAGAACATTCCATTAGAGCAGCTTATTAAAAGCAACAAACGAGGCTTTCATTTATCATGACTCCAAGTCTTCAACTTACAACTCTTAAAAGCCTCAGCTATATATGGCAGGGCCTCTCCGAGATCTGTCTAGCCACTAAAAATGTAGTTTAACTCCAAATGCTCTCTGGGTCATCTGCAGACTTGCGGTAAATTAATTACATTGATTGCAGGCACAGTTGTTGGGGCCCATCATACGTATACATTTCATTAACAAAGCATGTAACCCAGGGTTTGAAACGATGCCAAAGTTGTTGATAAGTCCTCCTAGCACAGGTTTATTAAAGTTTGCTCTCTGGACAGTTGGGTTTGCAAACCACATAGGCATTGCGGGGGTCACCTTTGCTAGAACTGGAGGAGTGTCGGCTTTGTGTGCCTGAGATAACCGAAAGTGGTAGAGCTGGACTAGGCACGAAGCAGGGCGGTGCCAGCAGGCCATGGAGGTCCAGGAGCTGCCGATGGACCTCCAGGCTCCTCTATGTTGTCTCTGCCCATCTGCAGTCCTTTCTTTGAAGCCAGGGCTTGAAGCAGAAGTCAGACCTCGTTTCAAGCCAGCTTGGCTTTTGGAGATGCTGCCACCTCAGCACCTCGTTCTTTCCCAGCAAAGGGAATTTAACGCTGCAGGTGGTTTCTCAGTAATCTTCACCGTTACGTGGACGTGTCATCTGTTAACCTGCAGCAGACCGGAGGGGCTCCTGACCGCCCGCTGGAGCCAGGGGCAGCCCCCACAAGCTCTCTGTGTAGTCTGCTGGTTGATTCAGTGAGGCTGGAGAATTTGCAGATAATTATGATGTATACAGTGCTCGGTTCAACTTTGACTCCTCCCTGATACAGGTCAGCTTGCTGGCTAAAGATCTTAAAACCCCAGAGAGGTCTGGGCATATTTCACTGAGCGGTGATCTCCTGTTCTGCCACAGCATTTGATCTCATCTGGAAAGCATTTGCTTTCAGCTCCTCAGTTTCTAGACCGAGAAAGCCCTTTGTGGAGCAAGGAGACGGGGAAACTTCGCTCCTCTTAGAAGCCATCAGCACCCAAATGCAGCAGCCATGAAGGCACAGTGCATTTGCTGGAGTTTAACATCCAGTTTTATTTGCCTCAGGATTTTTCTGTTCTGAAGTTTATCTGCCAAATCAAGCCATCCTTTTAACATGAGCAGTAATAAGTCTTCCTTCGTCCTAACTGTTCAGGCCAAGTAGTCCATTCACTTACCTATCCAAGTGCTCCTGGGACTGGAAAGTGAATTTTACTGTCTGCTGATCCAGTTTAGTTTGTTTCTAAGAGCTTTAGATTTCCCCTGATGTTACACCTCAGACTATTTTGACCCTAAGTGCACAACATTATGTGATGGGTGTGCAGGAGTAATGCTGCATCGAGGCATATTTTCCTTGCACTTGAGCAGTTTTTCCTCCCCATAAAGGGAGCAGGTGAGATCTGAAGCATTCTGCATTCAGTGCAGGGAACTGATTTTGTCTCCAAGCAGCCCGGGTGCTGATGAGGTGTTCAAAGACTTTGTTTAAGAAAACAGCGAGCTCTTTTCATTTTAAGGAATTAGTTGCTTTTCAGGGTAATTGAACTGTTGTTTCAAAAACCTTGACTTTGCAGGCCAAGCGGTGTTGGAAGGTCTGGTGGCAGCAACTGTTAGAAAATACCTGGGGTGAAAGGGCCTCCTAGCCAAAATGTAAGTTAAGTCACCACAGCCACAGTGACCTTCTGGAGATGTACCAGTGCCCTGCTCTCAAATCCTGCGAGGTTAAACCCAGAAAACGGCAAAACTGACTCAAAATATATAATGCTTGGGTTCCCTTTGTGTGCTTTTGGGTTTGGACCTCTGGTGTTAACATGGATCAATGCAGAGGTTTATTGAAGGCTGAGCTGCCTTCGTATTAGTATGACTGCACAAGCTGGGGCATTGTATGATTATGAAAATAAAAAATATTGTCAGTTATAGTAAAAAACCATTGGCATCGCTGTTTAGAAAATGTTAGCAGGTTGTTTTGCTGATGCAAAAGGAGCTTAGAGAGACATTCTTCACCAGTTCTAATTTAAGTAAGCACATAATCCAGTATATAATTCTGTAAGCCATTGCATGCCAGAAGTTATTTTGCATCATAATTTAAGGCAGTGCAGTTGCAGAATGTTAATTTTGTCTAAATGGGCTGTTTTAATGTGTTTAGGCATTGTAAGTAATACTTTATAAAAATCTGATGGGCACAATGTTTCTTCAAGAACGACATGTTATGATAGTTTGAGGAGGAATGGTGAGTGAGATCTTCAGCTGACTTTAACCAGGGTATGTCTGCACCGCTGGGCTCGTGCTTCTATATTGTACTGAAGTTCTTCCTGTTGTTTCTTCTGCACTATGTTCTTTTTCAGGATGAATTACCTTAATAGATTTGGTAACAGAAAAATTGTCCATGCAAGTTCTCTGACAAGGATAAAAGGCAATTACTGAGGTGCAGCCAGCCTCGGGTTACGGACTGATGCCAGGCGAACCCATGCTCTGATTAGACTAGAGTAATGGCTCAGCAACCTTCACAAGCAAGCTGTGAACGCACACAGTGCCTTTCAACTCACCTTATTTTGAATTTATTTAGGCTGAATGCTCTCACATGACTCATAAGGTCCTGCTTCTGCAGATGGGTGATGCGTGTGCAAAGCTTCACTGAGAGAAGGAGATCCAGAAAGGGCTGTGTGAGTTGAGTATGTGCATAAGAGTCTGCTAAAGCAGGGCTTGCATTCATCCAGTGATTTTTTTTTTTTTAAAGGAAATTGTAACTGTACCACACACGGGCTTGTGGAAAAAGTCACTTTGCCTGCTCCAAGGCAGGTGCTTAAGTTTAAGCACATGGGTGGCCCCGTTAATCCTCAGGGTGGTACTCAAGTACGGGAAGCACATGGTTAATTGCTTTGCAGGACCAGGATCTACAGGCTTTCCCCAAGGTGTTTTTCCCCAACAGTAGCACGTGAAATGAAATTCTTGCAGCCTGGAGTGTTAAGTTCCAAATAGTCATTGCAATAAGAAGGAAGAAGTGCATATAAAAATATTGCAAATGTATTGCACCTTGCCAGGGCAGTGGGATTATTCCTTATCATGGGCCTTTTTGTTTGCTTTTCAGTTGCTGCGATCATGGCTGTGGGTGGGCTTCTTCTCTGCGTGCTGTTGCCTATCCGAGCCTAACATGGTCAGTGTTCCCACCCGTGCTGGCTCCTTCGTGTCCTCCCTCCATTTTTTCTGTGCACAGTCTGCCTCTCCCTCTCTTTCTTGTATTGGCCTGGAAATCGCTTTCTCATCCAATATCTGCACCCAGCTTGTCTATCTCAACAACTGGAAATAGCGTGACCCGAAGCAGAGCGTGTCTCCAGCAAGAGCAGGGGCCCTGGGGAAAAACAACCCGATATGTTATGCCGTGATCAATCCAGACACTGCACCAGCAATGTCATGTGTCATAATAAAACATCATGTATGCTGGACACTTCCATGAAATTCTGCTTCTTGTCACCAACAGGGCTCGGGGGAGATAATTTGCCCCCAGAAAGGAAGCAGGGGGCAGGCGGGAGCGGAAGGGTATTTAGTGGCATGTAACGTGCATGTCAGTGAAACGAACTGTATGTCATCGACATACGTGTTAATGTATGACATACACAACTATGACATACACAACAATGACATGGTGCTGTTTGCCAACAATATGCTCCAACAGTGTTGGACATATCTCTGTGGGCGTCGAGCTGCGTGTCCGTGCTGCATGCTGCCCCGTTCTGCCCACTATCTGGGCTGTCTCACCAGTTTCTGTTCTCTTGTACTCTCCCCTCTTTTCTAACTAACCAAAGGAAGGGTGATTTTAATTTCTGTTGGTTTGACTGGATGCAAGTTGAGTTGCGTCCCAAAGGGAATGTGGTTTAGGTCTCTGAATTGGCTGTAATCTGTGCAGGCAGAGATCTTCCTAAGCCTCCTAGGAGACTCGTGAAATCACCATCCCCATCAGACAGCTGTTTGAGGCCATAGGAGCACTGAGATGTCCCACGTGCATTGTTAAACTGGGAAGGTTTTGCAGCATAGCTGGGCGAGCGGTGTGAAACTCTTCTGCTGTGTTTTCTGGGGATGCTGAGGCTTTGCACAGTGGTACCTGGGTCATGGTGCAGTCCCTGGCTGTGGGGCACAGCAGTCACCAAGGTGGACTGTTTTTAGGTCCCATAGTGCTGTATTTTGGCTCTGACAGAGGCCTGAACCAGGGAGGAGTTTGCAAATGCAAATCCCAAAGGCGGTCCAGCAGAAGTCTTTTTTTCTTTTCCTGTTGGAGAATTTTTAAATTGTTTTGGTGACTTTGGAGTGCTTAAGAGCAGCACTAGCAAGTAAGGCTGCTCAGCTTGAAGTGTTTGTCTGCAAAATGTTCATCTGGTACGTGCGGCCATTCCTGTGAGCCACCGTTTGGCAATGATTGCACTAAAAGAAAACCTCCTGGTACTTTTGATGTCTGTTGTGCCCGTGCCACCAGCACACAAGCAGTCCCTCGCTGGGAGTGATGCTTCAAATGTCCTCAGCAAGGCCCCCAGCCAGAGAGTGGCAGCAATGGAAAATACTTTTCAGAGGAGACTGGGAATGGACTGGATGGCTGCGAAGAAGAGAGATACATAGGGAAAACTTGGCTGACCTGGAAAACACCCTCTGCAAGTTTCCTTCTAAGCTGCAGGGAGACTAACGTGGCAGCAGGCTGAGAGGGGGAAATGGGAAAAGTGGCTTCAAGGCAGGGACGCCATCGGCTGTGCTATGGGAAGGCACAACAACCTCTTTAGAGAGATTTATGGCGATCACTTCAGAGGGAGCTTCCTGCGAGAGGAGGAAACGGTATCTTGTTTATATTATTTTTAATTGTTCTGGCGGTGGTTTAGGAAAGCAGGGAGTCATTCAGTGCAAAGGCAGGGAAAGACTAAAGGCTAAAAATACCACTGCTGGAATTGTGAAACTTCCTTTGTAAGGCGTCCAAGTTAATTGGAGGTCAAAGGCAGGGTTGCAGCCTATGGAGGGGGACAGCAGTGGCTGGGAAAGCAGCAGAGAAGACGGTGAGCCTACAGTCCTTAGGAGGGGAACCTGCCCTGGTTCCTCTTGGGCCAGTTGTCTAGTGGGTCTTTGAACTGAGCCAAAGCTCTTAGCTTGTCATCTGCAGACCTTTTACTGCTCTTTTGATCCTGTTCTCCAAATTATAGGACTTTGAGAGTAGATAGAGGAGTTGCATGAGTCAGATTCCCAGCCTACATGGGTTGCTCCAGGTGAAAGTTTGGTCCAGTGCAATGGAAGCAACTCATTATAGACATCAAAAAAGCAGAAAAATGGGAAACAACTTCCAGTATAATAGCTGTTTGGTTTACATCAGTCCCTTGAGTATTCTCTGGTTTTGTGATACCAAATATATTCTAGGATTGCAGGCAGCAAAGGCGAATGCAAAGGTGAACGTGGACCAGCATCACTAGAGGTAGACTTTTGCCTCTTGGCTCTCAGTGTCGGTGTTGTTTATCCAAGATAAAACTTTCGCTGAACAAGTTATTGTCTCCACACATGAGCTGAAGCAACACGATCTTGGGCCAGATAAATGGATCTGTGTGTGTTTGTTTCTTCCTCTGGGTGGAACACGGTCCTGCCCTCCAACACGTATGCAGCCTTATTGCTTTAACGTCTTTGAATAAATAGTCTGAAATGAGCGCTAACCCCCTGTAAACAACCTTGCGGTCCTCGCAAACCTCCCGTAAAAAGGCAGCTTGAGATTCTCAAAGTTGATTTATTGTAAAAGATGTGCTTGTGAGTGAAGGTCTCACCCCTGAAAAGCAAGTGGCATTTTTTCTCTGTTTCAGAGAAGTGCACGTAGTTCATTTAACTCATATTTAAGATATTATATACATGTATAAATCTCTGCAGGACCAGGATGGGAGATTGCATGCTACTTCAGGGCACAGACTGCACCTAGTAAGGTGAGGTCCCTTTCCTCATCGAGGATGTCTAAATGCTGTCCCTGTGTGCATTTCCAGTAACGCCTTGGCTGTGTGCTGAGATGCTTTAGCCTATGCCTACGAAAGAGGTATATAAAGACTCTCCCACATCACTGCCTAGGGTCTGGATGGCCAAAGTCCAGCTCCATAGTCCCTCGACTGTGTCCTGCCTGGGTTGTGACCAGAGTGGTGGCCCCAGCTAGGGAGATGGAAACGCCTTCCGTCAGACATTCTGTGGTTTTGGGGGGATGCTTCAGGTGGCCGAGCAAGGGCACCCCAAAGCGCAGGGTCAGAGGCAAGGTATCGGCCCAGGGAGAGCAAGCATCTTCCTGCCTTGTTTCTTGAAGGATTTTTCTCCGTGAATTGGCTTCTGCCATGCAAGGCAGTGGGCATTGGTTTCCCAGCTAGATTCTTCATCTTTCTACCTGTCCGTTTTATATTTTATAAACCTTTATAGGGATCATTTTACAACTTCACTTCTATAATCTGCCCCATAAATATTTTACGAGCTGCCTGCCAATCTGCAAGTAGTTTTTAAATAAGACATGATGCCTTAAGAATATTTAAAGTCTCACTTTTTTTTGCTGTGATACTTTTATTGAAAAACACAGAGCTGTGCAAGGAAGACATCTGCTTTCTAGATACAGAAACTGGGACAAATCCACAACAGGAGTAAATGGGTTGAAATTCAGGTGTGCTGCTGAATTACGTTAACTCGTTGGCTGAGTGTCTCCAGCTCAGTGGGAGATGAAGCAAGTGTCAGGATCTTTATGCTTTTGTAGTGTGTGATATAGAAAAGATATAGGAAATCTGTGGTTAGTACAATGTCAATAAACTAGAGAATGAGTCTTCCATCAGGAGGCTTTTGACTCTCAGCTTTTCCAATATTAAGAGCAAATGCACATGCAGAAATGGAGTATTTCACAAACAAGTGGGAACATTTCTTCCCCCAAAATATATTGCAAATCCACAATATTTAGATAACTGTTATCTGCCAGTAAGATTCACATAGTGAATATGCTAAATAGCAGATTTTTATGGGATTTAGTTGGGGAAGAAAGGAGAAAAAATTGCTTGTGTGTGTTATTTAAAGCATCTGAAGGTCAAGAAGGGAAGAAGTGTGGTTTAGCCCCAGTCAGCGTGTACAGGGCTTGTTTCTCTGGGTAGTTTAAGAAAGCGAGCGTACGAAGGGCACAAGCCATTGCAACGGCCAGGCTTTGCAGCAAGCTCTGTTAGTGACACCCAACTGGTGCTTGAGGGTCGCAGTCCACTAGCAGCCATTTCACTTTGGTGGATCTTGTCGAGGCTTGGTTTAACGATGGTCTGGGGGTCCCAGAGCCTGATTTCATACGCTAGTGTGACATGCTGCTCTATGTATTACCCAGCTCGAGAGAGGGAGGCAGCCAGAGCCAACTCGTTCGCATTCGCCCTTTTAATGTGTCCCTGGGCAGTAAAATGTGAACTGTTGTCCATCAAGGTGTGCTTGGATCACTGGACACAAGCGATGGCATGTTCCCCATTTCTCTCTCCTCCCTCTTTATGGTCAAAGAATCAGGAGATGCAGGTAGTAAAAAGGATAATGTTAGAAAAGCTTATTTATAGGTGAAGTACTCCAAACCTGAGGAAGAGTTGAGGGCATTTGCTCTAAAAAGCGAACAAAAGAAATCTTCTGTATGTGCATTTGGTAGGATGAATTGAAACATTTGTGTATTTTTAAGAGGAAAAATGAGTTATCCACCTCATTCTAGAAAATTACTTCTGCGGAAAACTGATACAACTTTTGGCAACTTGCAGCAGAAAAAAATTGGGGTTACCAGAAGTGGGAATTGATACTGATACGCGTATCTCTAGTTTATATACTTAAAGGGGGAGGCAGTATGATGAAGAAGAACCCATTTTCACCCAGGGATTGCGAACACCAGAATGTGCTTTGAAATGACCCTTACTCCCAGGGCCTCCACATACACCTAGAGCTTAGTTTTTGAGTTAATTAGGCAGGACCCCATCTCGGGAAATGGCACTGCTCCCACTAGAGCAAGGTGACGGGCACCAACACGTGGATAACTGAGCCATGTCTCCGGGCACCTCATTGCCACTCTCATAGGTTTTGCATTTGGAGCGTGATGGTCTCAGCTTGGTCACTGCTGCTAAAATTGCTCCCTGCATGGATAGCCTGGCTGTTTATCAAGTGCGACCTGTTTATTGCCCCTGTCATCTCCCTGCCTGTGCCCCTGGACCGCCTGCCAGCCTCCCCGCCTTGTCTTCTGCACCTTGTCTCGATCCATTCCCCTGCACTTGCACAATCTTTGCAGTCTGTTTTTTCCTCTTCTCCCCTTGGCACAGGTCTCCCCTTCTCCCCGAGGTAAGCTTGCGTGCCTGCTCTCCTTCCTTGGAGTAACCTCGGGAGGTCATGTTGTTTTTCTCTTCCTCAACCCTCCAGTGTCCAGCTCTGCGGTGCGCGCATCTCGTCAGTTGGGGCTTTTGTTTCTAATCATGATCGTTTCACAAATCCAGTGCCAAAATCCTATCGCCAAAAGGCTGTTTGGCCCCTTGCAACCGGCGGTTCCCTGTAATAAGACTTCATGCTGAGGGCATGTTTCATGCAGATGCCTATTACTGCCTCCTCCTAATTGCAGTTTTGTTTCTGCTAATCATATGCTCCTCCTTGCTGTGAGTACTGCTGGAGTACTTGCATCTCCGTATCTCAAAAATCATGGGCAAGAGAAGAGAAGACTCCAAGTTTCTCAGCTTTAAGTGGCTCCTTGGTAACCTGAGTCTTTCTTTAAGGTGTGCCAACTCACGATCCCACTGTGCGTGGGCTGGCTTGCAGGTGTCCATTGCAGGTTTTTCACTTTGCCAAGCAGTGTCCCTTGGTCTGATGTCCATGAGGTTTGCTTTAAGGATGATCCAGCTCCTGTATCCAGTTATTGTATAAGGTCCTTAGAAAGACTGCCATATATATGTGCATAATACATACCTCATCCCATATTTTTAAACATATATATGTGTGTGTGTATAGCAGTTCTCCTTGGCTATGCAGTTACCCTGTAGCTTCCTAAGTGGTTGTCTAAGTGAAGCAGGTCTCAGAAATGCCACCAAAGCAGCCAGTTAATGCTAATGCAATAACATTACCTAGAGAATCAGCGAGAAGGGTGAGGGACGAGTCAGGGAAGAACAGCCAAAGACTAACGGGAGGATGTCCTGGGGGAGATGCGACTTCCATGTGGCTGTGGTTGCAACTCCATGGTGGGATTCAGCAGCGTCCTTGCACTGCCTGGTGCTAACATGGGAGCAAGATAGGTCAGAGAGCGACTGTGTGCCTTCTTCCATCTTCGTTGCTGCTGGGCAGAGGGGACTGCGTGAATGGTAGCTTTCCTGGGTAAAGACAGGAGATGGGCAGGAAACGCCATCGAAGCCAGGAGAGCAAGGAGACCCTCGAAGGCAACAGGTTTTGAGGGGGTATAAGGTGTTAATGTTTACACAAGGATGTTTTCTAAAGTATCAAAATTTAAGGTTCTGTGCAACTGCCCAGTGGATGAAGGGGAACATGCAATACATACAACAGGCTGCCTGCAAAAGCTCTGCAGTCCAGGTGATCTTGCTTCTACGATTCTGATGTTTCATCCCATTCCCCTTCCATCATCCTTCCTGTTCTTGCTTTTTTTTTCTTCTTAATAATAGCTAAATTACATGTGTGGTAGAGTGGAGTTTTTCAGAAGCATCTGTGGGATTTGGAAGCACAAGTCCAATTGAAAATCAGTGGGCCTTGGGCCCTGAATCCCATTAGGGAAATTGCAAATAGTTTGATGAGCTAAAACTGGGACAGCAGCAGTACAGCTGCTAGAGAGGTTGTATTCGCCGCTGCTCTGGGTTTTTGTGTTTTGTGTGATTTGAAGTGAAGAGCAGGGTTCTGCCACACCAGAGACAAAAACACTTTTCTGTTTGGTTTTTTTTTTTTCCAGGAGATGTGGCTATAGCAAGGCTAAACAAGATCCAGAAGAAGAAAAGATGCATTTTCATAATGGCCACAGTGAGTAAAGATTGAACATGTATATATGTGGCTTTGGCTCTCTGTGATAATGAGAAATACAAGTGACAGGGTTGGTTTGGGTTTGGGTTTTTTTTAAATTTCTGGTTTTGCTGGTAATTCACAGAAGAATTCAGTTTGTTCTGTTATTCGGTGCCTGCCCCTGCTCTAAGCCCCATGGAGAACTCACCGTTTGAACAGTCCTTATATGTGCCCAGCTATTTACACCTGTACCTTTGCAGCAGCCCTCTCTAGCGAGCCATTTTGTTCTGTTCATAGAATCATAGAATGTTTTAGGTTGGAAGGGACCCCTAGAGGTCATCTAGTCCAACCCCATCCAGTCCTCTGTCTTTGCTGTGTGACCCAAAGTGCTGTTAATTTTCCCTGGCCATAACAATTCTACGTTTGTGTGGTCTGGACACATCAATCGAGAATACCTGTTTGAAACCCTTGCTCCACCCCAGCCAGCGGTGAGGACCAGTCCCACAGCTATTCTTTGCCTTGGAGGCCTCTGCAGAGGTGTGAGGAATAACGCCTACTTCTCGCTCCTAGGAGGCTTTCAGAAATGCTGTATTGACGTCCTTGTGTACGAAAAACCTCTGTGGTGATGCTAGAAAGTACCTCTCATGGTTATTATCAGTCCTTCCGTACATCCAAAACCAGTGTTTGAAAAGCCTTCCTTCGTCAAGTGCTGTGGGATGTCTGGGGATGGGTAACAGCGAGGTACCTTTTGGGGTGGAAAAGGCAAACGCATCTTGAGTGAAAGTCAAATTTCCATTAGTGCTATGTAATGAAGGCAGCAGGAAGCAAATCAATTAAGAGCCACAGTGTAACGTAGCAGTTCTTCATGTGAGTAGCCTTAATGATTGTCAAAACAAACTTATAATATGGATAATGAAAATACTTTTTCCACTCTCAAGTCCTGGAGAAAAAGCCTGCTATTGATTTTATTTATACTGGTACAACCCACAGGCTTTGTACTGCAAATATTCCGTTCATTTAAATCTCAGTAACTCCATCTGAAATAATGTGGGTGATTGATTAGCTAATATGTGACTGGTAGGGCGTAATTTATTGCAGCTCTCCATCAACCCCCATCCATCCAACTTGCTTTGCAAGTTGTTCCCCTAACATTTTGCTTTTTGTACTTTTCCTCCTGGTGTACCTTTTCCAGTTCCAGATAGGGATCCTTTTGGACCAGACCTCAGACCATCCCATTATCCATCACCGAGGGATTTTTAGCTGTGCATTTAGCTGAGCACTATCTTGTGTTTTTCTAAATACGATGAAGTTGCACATACGTCACATATAAACTAAATGTCATTTTCCAAGAATGCTATTCATTTTTCCCATAGAAAGAGGTTTCTCTGCTGTAATGTTTTCCAGCAAAGCAGTGTGCAAGGGACAGGACTGGGTATTGCCCATTGTCTGTCATGCCATGTGCCAGTAACGCTTTTAATTTGTGTTTGCAGTTAAGCTGCCTGGAGTAAGGACCTACATTGACCCACACACCTATGAGGACCCTAATCAAGCCGTCCATGAGTTTGCTAAGGAAATTGAGGCTTCATGCATAACCATTGAAAGAGTTATCGGAGCTGGTATGGAAATGCATTTCATGACCCTTAGCAGCATGGAGGGTTGGCTTTCTTAACACGAGAGATCTGGGAAGGGCTGCAAAATATTTGTGCTGTTAGGTACCCTGCAAGTGATGGGGAGCACATTCCAGATGAAGTTTGAGGCAAACCTGTCTTTGCAGTTTTGAAATTCAGGAACTGAACTGAAAACAGCAGAAAATGATCAACATTTGGACCAAGCTGAGTTATTCCAACAGATACTAAGGGAAATAAGTCACTTAATTTTCAGGTTCTTTTCCTCATTTTAACCTTTTTCTCCTCCCCCATTATGGTCAGTCTTGAAGCAAAAATTAAGAATATGAAGTAATCTGGAAGAGAAAAAAAGCACAAGCCAAAGTCCAAAGCTTTTAACCTTCTTGGTTAAAAGAAGAAACTCCCATTTTCTTTCCAGTTAAGCTGGTTTTTTGGACTTGTGTCCAACCTTAGAAATATTTTCTCTGCTCTGAAATTGTGTTTTTAGAAGTAATTTACTGTTCACCAGAAAAAAAAGACCAAAAAATCCATTTGGGTTACTTTTTAAAAAAGGTGGTCATAAAATCGGAAAGGGTTTATAGTCTATAAAAAAATATGTTGCTGTGAAAGGCTAACAGCATTCCATCTATTTAACTTACCAAAGGAAGGTTAAGAAGCGAGTGGCTTGTGTTTTACAGCTATCTACACAGGGAGATGATATAGGATGCGACAGGACTCTTTCATCTAGTAGACAAAAACATGAAATGAGGAAAAAGCACAATGGAATATAGAGCATAGCTCTTTAAATATAAGAAAATTACATTTTTCTTCCCAGTTTTCTTGTGCTTATGAATTACTTGGCTTGTGGTACACTGGCTATTTGAGGTGGTGATCACTGTGATGTTCAGCTTTCCACATCTATGAATGTGGGACAGCCCTATGTGCTTTTGATCACCTATTTATAGGGGCTGGGCTGCATGCTGTAGACAGACACATGCCATGTGTTCCTTCAACATGCTGTGATCCTGTTCTTTCTGATTTTTCTCTGAAGGTGAATTTGGGGAAGTCTGCAGCGGGCGTCTGAAGCTGCAGGGAAAGCGTGAGTTTCCAGTGGCTATCAAAACCCTGAAGGTGGGATACACAGAGAAACAGAGGCGAGATTTCTTGGGAGAAGCAAGCATCATGGGGCAGTTTGACCACCCCAACATCATCCACCTGGAAGGCGTTGTCACAAAAAGTAGGTACAAGTTGCTGTGGACTGCTGTCCTCGAACTCTGGCTGACGGGAGAGTTGGTTAAGGGAGGAAGACTTGGGTAACTCGCATTTTGACTGTGCCTTTCATAATTTCTCAAAAAATAGTGAACTCCTCTTGCCCAAAATGTCACACTTTGTAGGTGCAGCCAGGAACAGGTTCCCCAGCATTGTAAAGGGGAATTGTGCCTGAAGGATTTCATCGTTCTTCCAGCTAGAATGGATAGATAATGGCTAAAATGATAAAAAACGGTTAACTCCATCTGCAAACCTTGCCTCACCTAGGCATAATATGCATAAGCTAAGAGAAAACCTCCCTTCAAAGGCCCAACATTAAATGAGACTGAAAGAGGAGATGATCTGCCCAACCAGCCTCAGGCAGTGGGTGGGTGATGGAGGCAGCAGTAAGCCTGGAATGTCTCTACGCTGGTGGAGTGTGCTGCCTGATTTGCCTTGCAAGCAGTTCAGCAGCACCTACCACCTGCAAAATGCAAGAGCATTTTGAAAGCAGCAAGGCCAAGCCACCCGCTAAGTTTTTTGAGCAGCTTCTCTTCTTATTCCTCCCTTTATTTGTTTACTTTTGAAACCACATGAGCCCCAGGGTGAACAAAAATGTGCCAAGAAGTGGAAAGCAATTTCCCTGGCAGGGAAATGGGGAGGATTTTGCTACCAAGAGTCTGAA
Organism: Gorsachius magnificus; assembly: GCA_034008185.1. Classification (NCBI taxonomy): domain Eukaryota; kingdom Metazoa; phylum Chordata; class Aves; order Pelecaniformes; family Ardeidae; genus Gorsachius; species Gorsachius magnificus. The sequence goes on from CM067084.1 coordinate 34,400,340, forward strand.
AAAAAACCCACCCCAAACCACAACCCCTGATGATTTCTAGCCATCATATTTTAAGAAACCACTGAAGCAAAGCCCACAGGAGGGTAGTGCTGAGACTTGTACTCACTCCCACGGGATGTGAGCAAGGGCAGAAAATTTAGCCAAAGTTTTGCTTTCCATAAGCAAGGAAGAAGAACGGGAGTGTAGCTGAAGATGACAGGACTGTGTAAAACCACGATTAAGGCAAGCTCCCTCTGGGATCTGCTAGTGAAGCCCGTGGTAATACTTGACCCTGGTGCTGGCCTATAGATTATGAGAGGGGTTGGAGCCTTGAGGAAAATGTGAAATGGCTGGCAAAACATCCCAGCATGAGACTTACTGAGGTCTGACTGCTCAGTTAGCAAAATAACCTTCCACAACTTTCCCAGACCAGTTCTTCTCCAAATTACTGTATGCACTAAAGATAAGGGCAGAGGAAGGGACGGCACATCCTACTGTGCCCAGCCCAAGCCTCCCTGGCTGTTGGTGCTGTGCTGAGGCTGTGGTAATGGTGCAGAGGTGTTATTACTCTTCCATTTTAAAGCCTTGGAGGATCTATATTATTTGTATCGCGGACTTTTATTGTTGAAAACAACTACTCATTTATTTTAAGATATATTGTAAGTGTTTCAGGACATTTTTGCTAGCTGAAGTTGTGCCAGCCTCACAAGTGTGAATTGCTGTCTCCCCTCTTTTCTTCTTGACTGGTAATGTCAGATCTTAGCTACCACCATTTAAATGCCAGCATTTGTGGCTCTGTGGCTGCAGTCAGTACCATTTGTCATTCATCAGAGGCAGTGTCTCCAAAATTAGTTCTTTTTCAGGGCTGCATTAGGGAAGGTAAAGGGATGCTAGCTGTTTGTCCTGTTCATATCCTTACAAGCTACTCAAAGTCAATGTTATTTGGCAATCAACAGCCTTTTCTTGCATTTTTCCTTGAAATTGCATTTCCTAAAACTTTTAAGAAAAGAAAAAAAATAACCAAGATAGGTTACTCCCCAAAATTGAATAAATATCAAAATGTCTCAGGGTCACCTTCTATAGCTCTTAATACATAAAATCTCCTATTTCTGGCCCTGCAGGGAAGTGGGATATGGGGCGGGAAGTGAGTGACGATTATACATTCATAAAAGCTGCTGCTGACACGGGCTTGAGTCTTTCTGGCTGCCGGGGCCTCAGGGGATGGGTGGGAATCCCACTTTTAGAGAGGATGTGCCTCCCTAGCGAGCTGTCTTTTATATAAAGTGGCTGCCTGCTCCAAAGGCCATGGAAACCCTGGGAGCTTTGCTTCTAAATTGGCCTTGGAGCGACTGGAGTTTGGATGCAGAGGGCTACATGCACCCTGAGCTCCTCATTAGCTCGGTAAATGCTTGTTTACTGCATTCAAAATTTTTTCAATTGGGCATCTGGAGCATCATCCCAGCCTTTTTCTTTTCTTTTAAATGGACCAAAACAACCTTTATGAATCCCAAACTATGCTGCTATTTCAAAGTATTGTTTAACTTCTTTTTCCCTTTGGTGTTTTAGTCATTGTCCTATTGTAGATTCAGATCTTTAGGGTAAAACATCTTTGCTGCATCATGATTTACTTTGGAAGTAAATTAAGTTAAATTGAATTAGTCCATTTTTAATTCTGAATGAGAATATCCGCGCAGGGGCTTAATACCATTTAACTAATCTAGTTCAAATGCACACCTTAGTTAATTTGGATTAATCATCTTCATTGTCCTCGTGCCGACAAGCCCTTAGCTATTTCTGCTTTACAAAGGTAATGATGGTCCTGTTTTCATTCATATCCCATTTGGTTGTGCTGACGGCGTGCACATTGCATTAGTATATTGATATGAATGACATCTACACACATTTTATGGCCCCATAATGCCAGTGGGAGAGAGCCCTGCTGACACAGAGAGTCAGTCCAGTGCTTTAGAAGGGACGATGTTTACTTTTAATTTATTTGGTTGAAAGTTACTCTATTTGTGTCTTTATTTCCATGCTCTTGGATATGGGGCTAATTTATTCCACAATTACTGTCAACCTGCAGCAGTCAGATAATGAAACATAAGTGCCAGAAATCTTATTTTCTTTTCTCTGATGGCAACTAAAGGCAGGAGTCTGAGCGAGGTCCCCCAGGGTGGTGGCGTAACGAGACGCCAGTCTTGCTGCAAAGCTGCCTTGAAGCATCAGAGATAAGGGACCCCATGCTACAGGTGGAGGTTTAGTGTTTAAAAACAAAAAATTTACAAAAAAATGTAGATATACCTGGGATTTTCCTTTGTTGTGTAGCCACTGATGTGTTTGCCAACCTGTAGCAATGTCACCCGAGGTCTCTCCTCCCTCCTGCACACAGCCCATGTTGTGTGTAGACAGAACGGCTGTCATCCTTGAGGACAGGGCCCGTTATTTTGTTTGGGACTCAATATTTTTTTATGGCCTTGAGGTGCATTTCTCATATCAAAAGTAATACTCTTGGCAAGCTTTGAGCTCAGGCAGTATCTGTGATACTAGCTTTAAAGAATTGAAGCAGTGCAGGTCCCTCACGCTGCAAAGGTAGTGTCTGCACAACGAGTGTTGTGATTGACAAGTTCACAATTACCTTTATTATGTAGATAATTAAGCAGTAAATTAGGCAAATAGTTAAGGTAACAGGAAAGTGGGAAGATTAAGATCAATCTAAATGGTAGAACATGCGCTGATTTTTAGGAGCATTTACCTTCATGTGCGTGTTATGACACGCAGCAGCTCTCGTTGATCATTTCTATGAAAGACATTTATAATGCACTTTACAAATAATTGACAGCTCCTCTTTTGTCTGTGCTTCATGCTAGCTAATGGAAATTGATTTAAATAAAAAATAATTTACATGTTCTTATAAGATTTCATTGAATTTACAAGAGCTGGAGCACACCACATTAATTATTGCTATGTCATTGTGGCAAGCTAGCGAGAAATTAGATATAAAAACTGAGCAAAAACTATATATAATTACCATTAAAATGACTCGGGCATGAAAATTAATCAAATGGATTTGGAAAAACATTATTATTCCTGTCAACAATAGGAGACCAGGTCTTTTGTTAAGAACTTTTATTTTGATTTCCACTCGCACTCATTGCATACTTAACTCACTTTTGTTCTGCAGCATAAATATTCCTTTTCTTTTACTTCCAGATGAGTTTACAAGGGTAGTCACATGGGGTTACTTGAATTGCAAGGGATGTAATCCCATCCTTTCCTGGTCTTGGTTTTGGTGGCTACCAAGCTCAGATAGATACTTCAGATCAACCTGGTTGATCCTGTTGGGCTCCTGTTGTTACTTCAGGGTGTTGAAGCCTTAGGGGAGAGTCCAAAGAGGTTGCTGTATGCCATTTGGCCTCTGCAAGCTTTCAGCTTGTTCATGGAGATGAGGAGAAGGTTGTGCATGGGTTGCTTGGGTTCAGCTTGCAACCTCTTCCTCAAATATCTCCTAAACACTCCAGGGCTTGGTATCCCACCCATAATACGGGATTACTTTTTCATGTCCTCCTCCTCAATTCCACTATTTCTACATATACTCTGGCAAAAACTGTTGTCATCCTGCTGGGACAGCAGTGTCTCAGTGTAGATTTACTGTTGTATGGCTATATATTCACATGCAGACGCATTATGAAAAGACTTTATTATTGTTCGTGTTATTTAAACAAATTGCTACCAAACTCATGCACTTTTTTTTCCAGGCAAACCAGTAATGATAGTGACTGAATACATGGAGAACGGTTCTCTGGATACATTTTTAAAGGTAATACTTAGATCCTTTTTCCAGGGGGACCTTGGTTAAAGTTTAGGTTCTTTGCAGATGGTTAATATCAATGAAAATGTTTGCTGGGTGCTGGTCCAGCTGTCGATGCTGGCTGGAGGCAGGAGTAGCTCAGTTGTCTGTTTTATGTATATTTATACAGCATCATGAAGGACCTGGTTCGTGCCTTGATACAAACAGATAAGAATAAATTGGAGGATGTAATGTTTATTTTAGAAGGCAGTGTGCTGCATGGAAACGATTAACTTATCCTGCAAAATTTGATGTGTTTCAAGAGCAGATCCACACTGCGTCATGGCAAACCCCAAACTTGAAAAACTAGAGTTTTTCTGTGAAATGTAAGAGTTAGAGAAGGGAGGATAGGGAAATTGATTGGAAATGTAGTGTGGCAACATAGAGAAGCGCCCCAACCCCCAAATATTCACATGGGGACCTCTGCAGGTAGGATTTCCATGCAACTTGGTGCCTTTCAGTTGGCTGACTCAGAGACAGCCCACCCCAGTGCCTTTATACACATAACGACATGTGTTCACTCCCAGTCACAGTATCTTTATCAGTCACCAGTGGAAATAGCTCGCTCCTTGATCTCCAGTTAAAAGAACTACATTTCCTTAGCTTTGTCTCTAGAGATCCTAATCCAAACAGTGAAACTTTGAAAAGCTTTGTGGTCAGAGCATGAGAGTAATGAATTATTAATTTCCCTGTTTTTCTTCCCTGGAGACTTGCCTTTGCATTTTTATTCATGCACGTGCAATGCTGAGGGTGCAGAGACTCTCAACTGATCAAATGTCTCCTTCCTTTTGCAGAAGAATGATGGGCAGTTCACGGTCATTCAGCTGGTTGGGATGCTGCGAGGCATCGCGTCAGGAATGAAGTACCTGTCTGACATGGGTTACGTGCACAGAGATCTGGCCGCCAGGAATATCCTAATCAACAGCAACTTAGTCTGCAAGGTGTCAGACTTCGGCCTCTCCAGAGTCCTAGAAGATGACCCTGAAGCAGCATACACTACCAGGGTGAGTTATGAGGATACCAAACTGATTGAGCTCGAGAAAAATGTATTCCCTGCCACATTTTGGTGTGCAGGCTCTCTAGCAAAGAGGTTTCTACAAATCCAGAGCCTCTAAACTGTTCATGAGTGTTTGGCCAGGTGTTACCAGTTAATTGTTATCAGATTAATTTTGCAAATGCCTGCAACGTTGTAGTGGGGATGCCAAATAAGCCAGAACTTAACTAATGACTTTTAAGCTCATGTTGGGCACCTTAGTCAAATGGCAAACTTTACAAAGGTGACATGGTCTCAGTGCTATTCTGTCCTCTTTGGTGAATACCAATGGGAGGAAAGAGCAAGAGCAAGTGCTTTGCTTAGGCACCCATACAGAGATGTAAGGCATCGTCTGGACAATCTGATGCTTTTAAAACATTAGTAATCATGTAATGCCCATTGCAAATGACTCACACTGCCCTCAACATTACAGATTTCCCCCGACCTAAGGAAGAGCTCCTCCAGCCTCAGCACTCTGCCCCTTTCCATCCTTGATCCATCCTTTCAGGGCAGCAGCCCACCCATCCCAGTGCAATGCCCCTGGAGAGGGAGTGGACAGGACCCATCCTCCGCAGCACAGGCTGGGAAAGAACCTCCAATATTCATGGCAGTGATTGGCACACTTGGACATGTCCTGTTAGCGTGTTTTTCCAAGGGTATTGTTTTACGGGTGGTGGGAGCTCTCTGGGTCGCGTTCCCAGTTCCCGTGGAGATCTGGGAAAGGCCTTTCAGCTCTTGGCAGTCATGGCACCGCAACAGGGCTCAGTGCACGGCTGGACCAGAGCCTCCCTGCAGGCTGGAGGGCTCTCGGCCAGCCCTGCTGTGGCTGCAATGTGCTGCTATGTGCTAATTGGCACTGCTGAGAATCTGGCCCCTCACTTAAGGCATGCACTGATAAGCCTGTGAATAAATAATTATTGGAAGAAGGGACCTTTTCAAATTTGCTTTGAAAATGTGTTCCAAATTCTACCTTTTTCCAATAACAAACGCTGTTAGGGGGCATTCAAGGAGACCTTCCAATATTTAGCTCAACACTGAGAGGAAGGGACTTCACAGTAAAATCTATTTTGATACAAATCAAGAGAGACAACTCTTTAAACCCAATGAGAAAAGTATTCCTTAATCCAAGCTCCCCTTCCCCTCTCCTCTTGCTTCTCAGAGCTGGTCTGAAGTTTGATTTCTAAAATGGTAGAAAGGGGAAAAGGAAATAGCAAAGCGCATTTGACAGCTGTGGCATCATTTTCAGTCCCACAGCAGAGGCCAAGCAGGCTGGTCTTTACACACGCGGATTTCTGTGCCCTCTACACAGATCTCTCTGCAGGATCAGGATCGCATTAAAAAAAAAAAAAGAAAAAAAAAAAAAAAAGGGGCATTACTTCCGCAGCAATTTGCATGAAGCCCTCATTAGATCAAAGTCTTCCTCAGCTTCAGAGCTGTCTGTTCCTCCCCCGCTCGCTCTCAGGAACGGAGGAACTGTATTCCCCTACCAACCCGTGCAACATAATTGAGATGTTGATCCTATACATGTCCCAGCATTCAAACAGCATTCAAACAACAAACCTTCAGGACAGCCAATTAGTAGGCAGCCTACAAATGCTTATGGGCTGAGATAATGTGGAAAGGGGCCCCATGCTGTCAAACAGATTTACTTTAAAATTCGATGTCTCTTTCCAGAGAGAAAATAACATCCCTCAGTGCTCTAAGAAGTGATGTTTCGTCCTCTTTTGCATGTACTCTGCCCTCCTCTGCAATCTGGTTTGGGGATTTTTTTTCCTTTTCCTTTTAGGGAGGGAAGATCCCCATCCGATGGACAGCACCTGAAGCGATTGCCTTCCGCAAATTCACATCAGCCAGTGATGTCTGGAGCTATGGCATTGTGATGTGGGAGGTGATGTCCTACGGCGAGAGGCCTTACTGGGAAATGACAAACCAAGATGTAAGCATGTGCAAGAGCTGCTGCGTGATGGGACTTGGAGGGTTTGGCCTTCATTCTGCCATCAGAGAGTCAGGACTGGGACAAGAGGAGGAGAGCGACTGTAAAAATGGCGTCGCCTCCCCCATGCCAGACAAAAATGGTCCTCCAGTTTGATGCTCTGTTTTTTGCAGCAGCAGCCCAGAACAGGCTGTGCGCAGAGGGAAATGTGTCTGCACAGAGGCAAGCCTGCTTCCCCCAGCAGACCCGCTGGAGCTTCGCTAATGCTGTTAGAGCTGAAGCCTGTCCCTCCTCTACTTAATGACAAAGGTCTGCCAGGGGATAGATGGTGATAAACTGGCAGCATTTCAATTGCGTGTTCAAACCCCTGCTGCCACGTAAAGCAGAAGCTCAAGGGAGTCATCGTAAGGGCTTTGTTTCCCTGCACAAAAGCTGGGTGATTTGATCTAGTGACAGCAGTCCAGAGAGCTGGGTTTCTGTTGCCCTTGCATTGCTGATCTTGAGAGCATAGTTTTGCTCCTCCTGTGAACATCTTGTAAGTCTGTGCTAACGTAAGCTCTCGTAGTTTGTTTCTACAGCACCCTTCGAGTTGTGTCCCCTTGCTCCGGGGCCCCAGTGCCCCCTTGAGCCTCTGACCTCAAGGGCACCCTCTGAAGCATCTCCAAACGGAGACATGCTTGGGGATACTGTCCCCCTCCTGACTGCAGTTCTGATCCCAGCCTGTGTAAGGATCTCCTGATCCTACTGCAGGGCTACCTCCTGCCCTGAGCTGTCCATAAACATCTGTCCATGTCTAAAACTAAAAAAAATTAAGTCTGGGGTTGCCAGATTTTCTAGGCCCCTCCTTCCTCTTCACATCTCTGAAAACCATGATGTGTGGATGTCTCTTGAGGATGCCAGCTAGTGCATGAGGTTGGGGTCACCATGAGACACATGGGGACCCCAAAGCATCTCTGCAATGGCGGGAAAAACACACTGCTCTGCATGTGGCAAACTGAGTCATTCCTTATCCCTCCCACTTCATCTCTGCAGCCCTGCTGCCTGCGGAGGTGATGCTGCCGGCTGGGCAAAGCAAGCAGGTCCTTGTGCCTCCATGGGATTCCTCTGGTCACAGCACCTGATGTTTCATCCTTTTTTGTTTTTTGAGCAATGTCCCTTTCCCCCTGACTTTCTACCATTTTGCTGGCAGCAAAGGCTCTGGCTGAGCCTTCTGTTTCTCCTGTGTTTTGTCTGCGGGCCTTTGCCGTCAGTGGATGTTACTACCTGTCACACCGTGCTGCTGTCTCATCTTGCTTTGAGTCCAGGCGTGGAAACGAGCGGTACCTTTGAGACAGTCACGCCATGCTTCTTGCCAGGGAGATGAGCCTGTTGTTTGGCATGAATGCCCCACCGCTTCTGCATTGCTGAGGCTGTCACCTTTGCAGGGAGTTTGGTAAAGCAGCATGATCTACTCAGGGATTTATCTCAATCAGGTACAGAGACTTTCTTCCATAGCTTGTGCAGAGAATGCAGCAATTGAGAGACACTGAGCACTGTAACTGTCTTTAATGCTGATGCACTGGCACAGCACAGATGTTGTTCAGTCAATGCGAGGCTAAGATTCAGGCTGGTGCCAATGAAATAATGCTCTGTGGCCAGGGGAGTCCCTTGTCTGGATCGTAACACTGTGAACATCCACACTTTGCAGAACTGTTCCAGAAAGCCCACATGCCTCCATGCACTGTGGGGCACGGGGTGAATGTCACACTTGCCTGAGAAGCAGATGGGTGACTGGTTTTGTTAGCAGCAGAAAGCAGAGGACTGGTGAGATGTTTATGAGCATCAGTTCCTGCTCAGGCTTTGCTTGGGTTACCTCTCTTGCCTATGTGCAGGTGGCAAGTGCCTGGATGGTGGTAGCCTAGGAAACTTCATTCAGTGCTGTGGCGTGTTTCTCATGTGATTTATGCCTTCCTCCTTCAACTTCTGAAGGCCTCCTCTTCTTCTTTCCTCCCCTGCTTGCGTTGGCAGAAGAATCAGTGGTGGTAGATACAGCATTGGCTTTCATGTGGAGGACCGGGGGTTCCGCTGCATGAGTTCTCCATGCATTTTGGACTCTGTTGCACAGGAGTTTCTTGTTGCATGGCTTGTTATTAAAGCATGTTGTTTGCAAGCACAGTCAGTGATGAGCAAAACAATTCTCACCATGTTACATCTGGATTGCTTTAAAGGAGGTGCAGTGCCATAGGGCAGGCAGTATTGTAGCTGCAAAGGCTACAAACCACGTTTTAAAGTCATTCTGGTTTCTGGATGGCCTTCTAAAAATATGCTTTGACTCAACTACAAGATAAGGTTTTGATGCAGGAATTGTCAAGAGGAATTTTGTGGCCTGCATTGCACAGGTTGCTAAGTTAAATGATCACAGTGGTTGCTTTTTAGTCTTCAGACTGGTGGTTTTATGAAAACACAGGGCTAAAAGTGTTGCTTTGGTTTACTGGAATAGACTGTCCCAAATAGTCCTCTCCCAAACATCCAGTTCAGTCACCCCAATCCGTAAGTGAGTAGTGCTTGTCCAGAAGAGGAACAGGGACAAAAATGCCTCCTTACAGATGCAAATTTTAGCTCTTCAACTAAGCAGTACGCACCAGTGAATGGAACAGCAAATGTGCTGGTTTTTTTATTTTCTAAGTATTGTGGTGGCTACAAGCGACTCAATCTTTGTTGTTTCATTCTTTTGCTCCTCTTATTGCCAGACCCCCAAGGCACCTTCAGATGCAAGAGTGTATTTCATCATCCTAGCTCCTTGCAGTATTTTGATACCATTTACATTGTATCACCAGAACGAACGACATCCTGTAAATTGAGTTAACGCTATTGATTGTGATGTTACTGCCAGGAATATCAAACACCCATAACCCCACTGCAGATGTAGTTCAGATATTCTGAGCTGGTGCCAGATGGTCTGCTCCCCGTCTTGCTACTATTTTCTTTCTGCTACAGCTGGAGGATGATCCGTTATTGTTATAAATACAGGCATGGACACAGCAAATAACGTTCTTGTGGCTGTGCAACACCAAGGTTTTTTTTTATAGGGCAGCTGCAAATTTGGTATCAGGGACCAGCTGAAAAGCATGATGTGAAGAAAAGACAGCACAGGTAGCATGGTGTGGTGGGGCTGGTTTTTGATGCTGCAAGCAAAAGCCAGGCTGTAGAAAAGATTGCTTTGCAAGCGCAGGTTGGGTAGAGAGCGGTGCAACTGCTCCACCAACAGATGAAATCTTGGATGGGCACCAAAGGACTGTAGGTCTTGTGGGCCAGATCTTCAGATGTGCTCGCTTCCCTTGGAGAAGATTACAAAGCCTTGCCTAACTTCTCTACTACGTGCATCCTTAGGGAGTTTGAGGTTTCTGCTACTGCTGCTCAGCCAGCCCGGTTCATTCCTGGGACTCTTCCACTTGGCAAAAAGCCTTGTGGTGAAGACAACTTGAAAGTGATCCATGAGGTCCTGAATTTCGGAGCCTTCTGAAATACAATGCCAGCCTGACGCGGCTCTTCCTGTACTGATCGTATAGGGACTAAAGATCAAGAAAACAACTTCCATGCTAACCACAGAGCCTTCTTTTTAAACACAGGATGTTTTCAAGTCGTGAGACGGTGCCTAGAATGAATGGCATCCGAGGCAGTCCTTGGAGTCCAACAGTGAAGTGCTGTGGTTTTTCTATGTAGTAAATAGCCACTTCCAGCTCCTTTTGGTCAAGGAGTCTTGGGAATAGTGTGTGTGAAGATGGGCCGCTGGGACTCTCTTGGCATGGTCACAGACCCTCATGGCTTGAAACGCAGTCTGTGTTCTCCTGAAAATTGTAATGGATCAAAATGGGAACTGCTGGGCTTGGAGCCCCGCTGTAAATCTGCCCCAAGCTGGGGAAAACAAGTTGCTTTCTTCTATTCTGCCCTCATTTATTCATTTCTGCCTTTCAAAAGGACAGGCAGCACATGTGCATACCACTTGTTTTAGATATACAACCATAGATGGTTTGTATTTTAAATCAGTGCAATAGCCGTTCGCTGGTTTTAATTTACATACTCTTGGGCTGACATTTTAAATTCCTGGCAGAAATGTGGCCACACTAACAAACGACTAGACCCAGACAGTATTGAATGATATATGAGATGGTTGTTCTGCCTCTGCCTTGGATCCATCCATCAATTAGCATTCAAAATCTCTTTTGAAACACAGTCAGACTTATATTACTGTAATACAAATTTGTGGTCTAGCACACGCCTTTTCATTTAAAAAGAAGCCAACATCTGAATAAACAAAATCACTACACTCCAAGAAGATGCCAGAAAGCCCCGTAGGCTGCTTTTCAGGGACTTAGGTTAGGCTCCGGGAGTTTCCTCCTATATAACCTACAGACCTCAGCTGAGCTTTGAACAAGTGCAACCTGGCAGTCTGGCCCCCTGGTTGCAGCAGCGCCTTGGCTTTCTAGATTCATTTTACAGTGACCAAAAATTAAGTTATTCAACCTTCCCCATAGAAAATATGGAAGATAGTGGGGTTTACTGGGTTTGCCTTTTGTGTGCAGAGTCAGGGAGGCAGTAGGATTTTACGTGAGCATATTACTGGTCCCAAAGTTCTCTGTTGAAGTCAATTTGCATTTGGGAAAAAGGTGAGAGGAAAAAAGCAACCCGTCAGCCTCGTGTTTTGTCTCCCATAGGTGATTAAAGCCGTGGAGGAAGGCTATCGCCTGCCAAGTCCCATGGACTGCCCTGCTGCTCTCTACCAGCTAATGCTCGACTGCTGGCAGAAAGACCGCAACAGCAGGCCCAAGTTTGACGAAATTGTCAGCATATTGGACAAGCTCATCCGTAACCCAAGCAGCTTGAAGACGTTGGTTAATGCATCGAGCAGGTATGAACTCGGGCCAGAGCCATTTCTCAGAGCAAGATCCTTGTCTGAATACCTGCCCCTGGGGTTGAATTACCACTTGTTATTTAGCCTGTGTGTGTCCATGGGTGGATGTTCCTCCAGCTTCATTATGTCCAGAGGAGTTTTCCCAAATCAACTTTTTCTGTTGAAATTGGCAGGCAGGTGAGCAATTCAGTTACTCTAGAAATGCAGTGCTGCTGCCACAAAGAAAATTACCATGGCCTGTCTTTTAGAAATGGGAGTTTCAGTGGTATTTATAGGTCTATGATAAAGCTGCCTGTGCTCTACCCCCAAGGTTAGAGAGGGCAAGACTTGAGTGCATGAAGTAGATAGTAAATGCTGCTCAAATTATGTGCCTGTTGACTTTATCTTGGTAATACAAATGAAGAGCATCTCTTGGGGAAACGCTTAGGATGTGCAAAGCTCATGGATGTCCAAGTGCATCCTCCCACAACTCTTCCCAGGTGTGCTAGCCACCACCGCCAGTTCTGACAGTCTTGGTAATCGCGAGAGGATCTCTGTGGTTCCCAAAGAGCTGTACACAAACTGTTTGCTAAAACCACATTAAGTGAATAGAGCAGCTGGTGTGCAATTAAACATAAATCTGAATAGCTACATGGCTACAAGTAAGGTAAATACAGTCAAGAAATAAAGCTGCACTTGCGGAAAGAGAGATTAATGTTTTTTTAGTGAGTGTTAGTATTGGGGTTTCCACCATACTGGAGAGGCTTTTTCTTTTTTCAATGTAAGCACACAGGTATTACTTCTAAGCCATCTCTGTTGCTAATCACTTGGTCCCTTGCAAGGTCATGAAGGAGTGATGAATATAAATCATCTCTGCTTCACTGATGGCAGTGGAGTTCCCCTGATTGACACTGGAAGAGGCCCTTCAGAAAAGCTTTTTCTCAGAGGAGGAAAAAAAAGACACGTCATTTTCCTTAGACAGGAATGAGAGGGATGTAAGATGAGGCTAGAGCGGTGGTGTGGACCAGAGCAGATGTACTGTTGTGAGCTTAGACCCATCCATCTCCACACCTTCCAAGTGAGTCTTGCACAGCTACATGTGGTCCATCTCGCCTGTTGCAGCTGGACCTCACATCCCCATGCTGGCATGCCCGCATGCATGGCATCTCAAGCACTGGAAGAGAAGAAACATGAAATCTCTGTTGATTTTTAAATACAAGATAGATCTGATTCCTCGGGCTGTTTTACATACATCATTTACCACCCGAAGAAGAAATTACTCTTATTAGCAATTAGATGTAATGTCAGTCCCAGCAAACCTGCAGGAAAAGGTTTATGATAGCATAAAATATGTGATGTTTCTCTTTTTATTTTCAGTTCAGAACAGTCATTTTCCAGGCCTGTCATGTGGTGGTTCATGCACTCTTCTATACCAAACTGTTATGCCAGAAAAGAGGAAAATAGGCAGCAAACCATTTCCTTGAGCTGCTAAGCACTTTGCTGGTGTTTTATTCCATGAACAGGTCCATGCAATTCTAAACCTCTCCTTTTCAGAGCTGCTATGGGTATTTTTGATGTGGATGGGGCACCTGAGCAGCCAGGCTTTGGGACTGTTTCTCTATAACCATAGATTGCCCTTCCCAGACCATAGTAATTCCAAATGAATCATAATTTCAACATACAGCAGCTGTAAAGAATTTTTTTATATATGTAATGTATTCTTTATGGAAATTCTCATTAATGCAAATAAGGGAGGAAGTCACTCTCTACATTACAGCATGTGCATATCAGTAGGTACCTCCTGACATTAGTGATGAAAATCCACTTCTCCTTATGATTACTTAGGAGTTTTGAATTCCTCATGTGTATAAAATGTTATGGGAAGCCATTATGTTCTTGGTACTGCAAGTATTCACGTTTTATTGGACCCTTCAGCATTGCTATTAAATAAACAAATAATACTAATGTACTCATAAAATACATGAAGATTCCTGAAGTGCTATAATAATGTAATATCCCAGCTCTCCTTCCAGTTGAAAGTCTTTTAAGTGTAATTCTCACCACCAGAGGCTGACCCAGAAAGCGTTTTTTTTACCTGTGGGTAATAAGCTTCATGCAAGGCTTATGTTAGCTGTATGTCCTGGTTTACAAAGCAGGGGACAAATCTAGTGTCTCTCCTGGTCTCTCTGACCTTGAACAAGCCCCCTTTGCTCTCTGTGCATCATTAGTAGGGTGGTGGACCTGTACGTGGCACGGGTCACTTATGCCAGGCACTGTGTTGGTGTTTCTGCTGCGGTGAAGGGTTATTATTTGCCTGAATTGCTTCTTCCATGCGTGGCATAACCGAGCAGGTAGCAACTGCTGCGACGAGGTCTCGAGCGAGGGTGCTGGAGCAGGAGCCTACCTCTGGTTTCAGGGCTGGAGCGTGGTTGGAGCATTGCTGCTCTCTGCAGGGCTCACCAGATTCTGCCCAGACCCAAAATCCCCACCTGACTCTGCGGGAGCAGCCCCTGAAGTGTTAACAGCAGCCTGCCATTGATGGCCGCTGCTGGGAAATGTAATCTGGGTTTCGGCTTTCAGGCTCTGGGCTGTCTTAAGTTAATTATGATCTTTAAAGGAGGAGGAGGAAAACAGAGCGGGAGGAGTGAAACCAAAGACTTTGAAGTAAGAGTGACTGGGGAGCCTGATAGAAGAGGAGCCTGCTTATGGGCAAGAGGTAACTGGGATGGACGCTAGTCCTCTCCTCCTCTGTCTGCTTGCAGTGAGGAGCAGAAATGGCAGGAACGAACTCAAAAGTGGGTGAAGTTACAGGTGAAGTGGTATGTTTGATCCATTGCGTATCAAGCCTGCTGGGAGGATTTAGGCTGCAGCAATCACTGAAAAAGCAATGAAAGAATCATCTTTACCCTATAAAAATGCGAGCAGATGAGTCACGTTAGGTACATCTTGATACTGATTCTGTTTGCTTCTCTGTTTTTGCTTGTCTTTAGAGTATCAAATCTGTTGGTAGAGCACAGTCCAGTCGGGAGCGGTGCCTACAGGTCAGTGGGTGAGTGGCTGGAAGCCATCAAAATGGGCCGATACACCGAGATCTTCATGGAGAACGGATACAGTTCAATGGATGCTGTGGCTCAGGTGACCCTAGAGTGAGTAGTGCCCAGATCGTTTTCACCTCATGTGTTGGAATTGCAGAGGGAGGGGAAGACAAACAACTCAAAATATGTAGGGATGAGGCTGCAGGAAGGGAAACCATTACCCTTTCTTTGCAGTCAGCAGTTTCTCTTTTAGCATCTGTAGTGATGATAACAAGTGCAGGCAAAACTAAAACTTGCGGTCACTACGCTGGCAGCTGGTACTTTGGCTCCTTTACTCACAGAAATTAATGCTTGAGTGTGAATAATTGCCAGACCATCCTCTCCACATAACAGCAGTTGATTATTTGGGGTTACTGACAAATAAAAAACCCCACCCTACTAGTAAATGTATAGGAGCTAGGGTCCCCACTGAGGTATTCCTTCCAGTTCTCTCCCCCATCCCACCAGGGGGGGTGAGCAAGCGGCTGCGTGGTGCTTAGTTGCCGGCTGGGGTTAAACCACAACAGGTACACTGGCTTTACACCTGGTTAGCTGGTTTCACAGTTGATCTGGACATAACCAAGTGGACAGTCAAGCCCAGTAAGGTGAGGAAATAGTATTCAACATGAACAGAAATAAGCATAGATAGAGGCGATGCCAACAGAAGAGCATCAGCAAACCCACAGCTCTAGGAGACAGGCTCCCCGGCCAAGATTCCTCCTTCTGAATGTGCCCTTGGTTTTGCATGTGGATATGACTGTAGTCGGGATGACGGCACTCAAATGACTTGGTAAATGCCTCAGGGCTGCTGATTTGTTATGCTTCACCTTTAATTGCCTGCCTTGCTTGTGTTTACGTCTTTCCTCCTGCTGCTTACTCAAACTCCCCCCAAAGCCTGCCTTTCTACCTGAGTTAATTTGAGCTTAGTTTACTGCAGGCATTAAGGCAAAATGGGAAGGATTATGCTCCATGCTGCTTTGGAGACGGTCATGGCTCTTCCAACCACATGCAGACTGCCAGTGCACATACAGAATTGGTGCCCAGGAGTAGGAATAAAAGAAGAAAAATTGTCCCATCCCCCAGAACTGCAGCATGTCTCCTGTTTGCCACAGGGCTTGCTGCGGAGCTCACCGTACAGGGTAGGAGATCCTTTGCACGTGATGCAGGTCAGTAACATGGAGGGAGTGCAGGAGCATATCTGCTCTCACTCAGATTTTATTTGCCTCGCTCACATGACCAATATTTGTCCTTTACACCTGGACTCATCCAGTCCTTCAGGCATTCACATGAAAACCCTGAGCTAGGAATTAAATCCTCTCTAGCGACTGTCTATCGAGTCAGGGTGCATGGATTTCTACCTAGATCCTTTTTTGGGTGCCTGAGACTCTTACATGCGGTTTCCCAGCCTAGTCCTGCAATTAGGTGCCATGTTACTTTGGCTTTTGAGGACTCCACAGTTGCTTACCTACTCATCTGACAGTGCCCAGAAACACCAGACTTTGGGGCTCCATTTAGACTGGTGATCTACAAATGTTGACCATGAAAGAGGTCCATCCCCAGGGTGATCAGAGTCCACATAGCAGAAAGACCTAGCCAGAGGGCAAGTGGGAAGATGACAGATGGGATGAGGCAGTGATCTAAGAGAAAAGGAAAACGTTGGAGCATTCCCCTCTAGTGTGCCGCCTCAGTCTTATAACCAGAGCAGGTTCTGGATGCAGGAAATGCAGATTGTCTAACATATATCTCAGACTTGTTGCTGTTTGGCTGAATTAGTCATATTAAAGAAGAAACTTTGGTTTCACAAAAGCTTCCAGTTTGTTCTTCTTTAGAATTTTAGGCAATTTCAAGAGTTCTAAAAGAAATGCTCAGGATTGAAATGCTTTGATTTGGGTCAAAGAAAGTGTGGAGTTTGAGCCCGAATTAACGATCATTTTTGACAGTAAATTAGGAGTTAGCTTCAAACAGTGTTAGCATCCCATCCCACTGACAAAACTGTTCCTAACCTTCCATTTTCCTGAGTGCAACATTTCAGGTTGTGAAATTATCTCCTTAATTTGACTTTAAATACTTCCCTACATTTAATCTTTGCTATTCCAGAAATTTCAAAAGTATCCCCCAAAATCTTTCCAGGCTACCCAAAAAGTACTTCAAAACAGTTTTTCCAATGTGCAGTGAACCAAGAAATCCCTTATCTGTACAATTCTATCCAGAAAGACAAGTTGGTTTAAAAGTCTTTAAATAAGGTTATAGCTGCCAGAGATGCTCTGACCCTCACCAGCTGCAAACCACCTCTTAAGGCCCCCTCCATCAGGTCCCAGTATGCTCCCTATAGCACAAATGTCATCCTGCTCTGGTCCTTTACTGGCCCCAGTGAGGACAACGTCTAAGCTGCTCAGCTTCAGCTTTCTTCTGGGCTTTTACAGCAGCAGAGCAGTGCAGAGGAGCTGATGCCTGAAGCCTGGGGAGCCTCTGGGTTTGTTTTTTTGGTTTTGTTTTTTTAAGCTGAAAGGAAACGTTTCATGAATCCATCTTGCATTTCAGTTGAAACTGAAAAAAGGTTGAAACTAACTCCAACTAGTTAGCTATCCATGCCAGCAAATAAATTCCCCCCCAGCTGCCTTGGACAGAGATCTCTGCACGAGCCAGACTTGGTTCTCCAACAGCTCAGCCTGCGCACCTTTGCATTGCAGTGGTGGCTTAGCAAGAAGGCTTGTCCCCACTTGGGTCTATTTTTGGGAAAACTGTGGAAGGTTCATTAAAAAGCCAACCAGCCATCCAAATCAAGACTTCTCATATCCCTCTCAGATATAGTAAAAAAAGACAAAAGACCATATTCTCAGCTGTTAAAAAAGGAGAAACCATCATAGTGGCTTAAGAGGAGAGGTGTCCTGTGTTGAAGACCTGAACCACGTGCTCAGGCTCATGTAAACTGGCAGATTGCCCTTAAAATCAACAAAGTAAGGGAGAGAAATGGCTCCTGGGTGGGCTCAGCTGAGACTCTCATGGGTTCTTCAGAGAATAAACACCAGAACAAGCGAAGTTCTTTAAAGGTTAATATATTGGGGTTTTGGTTTTCTGGAGGTTTTCATTTTTTTCTCTACGTAAAAGGGAACAACAAAACATTTTGTACTCTGCAAAGGAGAATTCAGGTTAAATGTTCCTTGTCATTTTTAATAGAGGCAACTGTTCAGTATATTCCAGAGCTGGGACTTGGGGGGATCGGGTGAAAAGATGTTCTGAACATCTGAAAGTAGCTTACTTTCCCCAAATGACATCAGTGAAACATTCTTTACAATTTAAGAGGTTGCCTTCAAATACCATCCAAAATGATCTTCCCCAAATTTAAACTGCGTAGGAGACAGATGTGGAAATTAGATGGAGAAAGGAGAACTGAATAATCACTGCCAGAAAAGGCAGAAAAAAAATATGATGAATGTAAAGAAATCCTAAAATCTACTGAAAAAAAATTACTAGTGCTGTAGGAGGGGTTGGCCATAACGCTGATGGGACTGGTGACTGTGGGTGCCTGGCTTGTGGCCTCTTTACAGGACCTGGTTGAGATGGTGCATGTTCAGCATTTTTTTTTAAATCCCCCCCCAGCATGCAAAGAAAGATCTTGATTACTGCCCTGCTTCTTTCAGACTGATGGCTTGATGTATTTATTCCAGAAAAGAGTAGTATTAGTGACAAATTAAAAAGCCAAAACCGGTGAATATCACCCCAAGTCCTGAGCTCTGCCTGCTTAAGCAAAGACCTGAAAATGTATGTGTTCAAACAAAGAGTGATTTCTACATTTAGCTCTAATTCTTGCAAAGGGACGAATCACCTTGTGAAAAGTGGAGCCTCACCCTCCACCCCCTCTTTCCAACTGGATATCAGACTTGAAGGCAACCTTTCCAGTGGACCAGACCTGCTCTTTAAACTTGTGGACCACCTAGTGACTTTGAGTGTGTCTGGAGCTCTTTCAATCCACTGCAAGAATAACTTTACCAGGACAATACTCAAGAATAGATAGATCCATGACATGAGTTTCAGTCTGACCCTTGACCGGACCAATTACTAACCATGTGGACTACATACTTCCACCTTTTGAAAGATCTGTACTCACTGAATCTCAGGACACCCTGTTGTTTGTTATTAGATGAAGAGCTCTGAATATTTGTAATAATATGTGCTGTGTTGCTTTGCATTGTATATTTTTTTCTTCTAAAATAAAATAAATTATTTATTAAAAGTTATACTGGATGAAGAGCATTTAAGAGTTCACCTGCTCTAGATGCTTATTCTTAACATGAAATCTCAGTCCTGAAATTCTGATACTGTGTCTGCTTCTGAACAAACCAGTTTTCATCTCATAATCAAGTGGGATGGCAATAATGAATAAGAACAGATGAACTCTTAAAATTTTTTTTTTTAAAGTCCTCATTTCATGCAGAAGTCCCTAGCAAGTGGATTCCTCTCTCTTTAGTGTCTTCTGAAGGTCTTTGAGGTGGTTGTTCTTTCCCCTCATTCAAACTGACAACTAACTAACTCCGTCAGTAGTCCCAGTCTGTACAGGCAATTGTAGAGTTACACCATGTGAAGAAGAGTGGTGAAATCTGGCCTGGATGGGAGATGAAATACGAAATATTTGTGGTAGGTTGACGGCTGCTGGCCATGGAGATCTTTCAGGAACCTGGCCCTTTTGCTTGCATGACTAACTGGCTGGTGAGGGGGGTTGTATTTTATGTGGCAATCCAGTCCTAGTCTGCACTGTGTTTGACAAACTGGTCCATGGTGTATAAGTAGATCTGTTTGTAAATAAAATGTTTTAAATATATTTCTTACAACGTGGAGACCATGAATTCAACCCTTGCAAATGGAGGATATTCAGGGAAGGGGGTACTGTGTTGTCCCTGGCATGTTGCAGCTGGTCTTTCATGCAAGGCGGTGGTAAGAGAGCAGCATGCATGCAGCTGTATACAGGCTGTATGGGATAAGCTGACAGAAATTTTCCCCTTTATCTCCGTGACTTTTTGGTCAGCTTAGGTCAACTTCTTAGTCCTGTGTTGGCAAGTGATTCAAATTCCTGCCCGTTTCTGTTTTCAGCCCTTTGTGAATGAGAGAGGAGTGAAAAGGGGAAACTTCTGCCTGAAACAAGAATAGAAGTTCTCTCATTGCTGGGGATGTCAAGTACTTGTGGAGCAAGGAGACCCCACAGCACGCAAGTGCACGTATCTCCACGGCCTTGGGGAGTGCCTGTGCCACTGCCGCAGCAGCGCACACAAAACCCATCGCCAGGGGTGAGGTCACTTGCACAGCAAGGTGCAGCCTGGATCCTGATCTTAGTTGTGCCTTTTCCTGCAGAGAATTGCACATTTCTATTGCAAAGCCCCAGTAGATACCCACACACATCTCCTCTGCAGAACTGAGCCCATTGAAATTACCAGTTGGTTGCAGTAACATGAGCCAGGCAGCTCTGGACTGGAGCTTGAGAACAGTTGATTTGCAGCCCTTTGGCATAGAAGTTGATTTTTTTTTTTGTGTCCCAAAACCAGCTGGTTTGCACAACTGATTTTGTTTAAAATTGGCTTCTGCCTTATGTCACTTTAAGTCTTTCAGTGCTGGATGCACGGGAGCATGCAATGAGCTGTAAGTCATGCTTGAAAAATGGGAATTAAAGCTCCTGTGTTCTCTAGGCAGTTTTTGGAAAGTTTTGATGCCGGCTTTGCAATGCGTGAGGTGGCTTTTGAATAAAGCTGCTGATTTTATACTAGATGAGCATCAGGCTCAGGAGCTGTTGTCTTCTGGTCTGTCTTTGCGAAGGTGAAAGACCCCATGGTAGGTTTTTCCCCTCTCTGAGGAGTCCCTGCACTTTTGGCTGGTGGCTCCACATTTGAGAGGATTTGATATTCCAAAAAAATAGACTGGATCCCCTGGTGAGCAGCTAATGGATTGAAACCAGAAACTCTTTTTTCTTCTTTCTCTCTTGTAAATCAATGAGGCGCTCCTCAGGGATATTGAGTTAAGGGCATACTATAAGGGAAAAAAAAAAAAAAAGCTGTGTAGTGAGTAGGGTTTTTTGTTGTTGTTAGACTATGGAGCTGCATGTGAAACGCTAAGACGTACATGCCTTTCTTATAGTTTCAGGCTATTTTTTTCTGCATAACATGCAAGAGTATCAGAAATGATACATCTGTGAAATACGTGGTACTGGATTTTCAGAAGAGCTCAGCTTGCACTTTAGATACCTGGAAAAAAAAAAAAAAGCTAAATTTTCAAAAAGTGCCAGCAGAGCCGTACTCAGTAGGGGAAAGATGGATGTTGGCTCTTTTAAAAATCAGGTCCTATAAGGGTTGTTTTGAGGGTTTTTTTTTGATCTTTGGTGTGAACTTCCAACTGTGCTGTGTACATAAAATAAATTGCATGTAACAATAGCATTACTACATTTTCCGTCATTATTAAGATGGCTTGCTGAACTAGTTTCACAATTCAGTGGAGGCAGAAATGAAAGCATGTCCCCCTGAGAAGGTAGACACCTTCTGCAGATGCTGCAGCCTTTTCTCTGCCAGGTAAGGAGCGTTGCTGATGTATCTTATTGACCTCCCTTGCTCCATGCCCCTTACGGTGTGATTTCCCCTATGCAACAGCAAGATGCATCTCCGAAAAAGGGTACGATAATGAAATGAAGTGTTTAGCCTGGAGCAGAAAATCTGGTATTTTCCAAATCAAAATGCTGAAAGCATGACAATCCTTGGAGAACAACAGATCTAGCTTTTGGCTTTAACCAGCTTATGTGTTAACGTATCAACTTTCACTCAGGATTGCTTTTTATTCAAAGCAGTGTTCATTTATGTATTTTTTGGACATGGATGGTTGGTTGTATTTGCACAGGAGTCTCTGTCCAGAACATGAAGCTGCTGAGAGAGGTACGTACGCCTCCATGGGTAGCTCACACAATGTTATGTGAAAGTGTTTTGGTGGTCATTGCACATGTTCATCTGCAGTCCAGCATGCAGCCGTGCTGTGAGCTGTAGGCCAGGTTTGCAATGTGTCTCACGTGGTGGTTGGGCTCCCAGGTGTTGCTGGTGATCCCCAGCCCTTGTGCACACCAGCCCCACCAGTGTGGTTTCCAAAAAGCACCTACATGGTCGAGGAGGTCACATCCCGCCGGCTTTCGGTGGAGAGCTTTCTCGTAAGAGACTTGCATACAGCGTGTCAGCAGCTCTGGGATTCACATGTGTATTGGCAAGACTGTAAAGCCCTACTTTGAAAACATCCTTTATTCAGTCTGGCCTGGAGGTAGAAAGTGGGGAGCTGATATTTCTCTAGCAGAAGTCTTCAGACAAAACACCGTGTCTCCTCTTAAGTTCAAACCACTTCTCTAACAGTCTCTGTGTCTTTTGTTGGAAACCTGGATGCACCTCTCTTGATGTTTCTTACAAGCTACATTTCCTTTGTTAACACTTCTCCCCCTAGAAAGAAATCCCTACAGTTGTACCCTGCTGTAACCCATGGCCTTACCCAGCTTTAGATGTGTCATTGAATCTGATCACCCAAGGTCCTGCTGTAGTATCTCCAGGGCACAACTTGTCCTACTCCTGTGGGATGGGATAAATTGTCCCCTGGAGGTGCCTCTTTCATGCCATCAGCATGAACCTTGGTGATTACCTTCATATATACACCTAAATTTTAGAGGGCTGAGCTGCTGAGAAAACAGTCTGTCCTCCTAATCCAGCATTTCACATAAGCTATTTTTTTTTACAGCTTTCCTGTAATGGCAGCCCAGTAGACAGACTCAACAGAAATGTCTTTGGCTTGTAAAATTCACCCCCCAAAAAATCAAACGTGTTTACGGGAAGATTCGCAAAGGCCCAGAGGGGAGCTGCATTGCCAATTCCTGTTGACTTTAGGGGGTCATCGGGGTGGTGGCCGTGCTCGAAGCTTTTGCCGTTCAGCTCTCTGTAGGAGCTGGCTCTAGGATTGCGGTTTGTGTATCTTTGGCTTTGCCTAGTCTGAAGAGGAAGGAAGCATGGATTGACCTCAGTCTTCACTGCTCATATCTGAGATCAAATACCAGCCTCTCCCAGGAGAAGAGGAAACTGCAACGCAGGCTTTCTTACATGGCTTTTCTCATGGAAATAAGACTTTTCACATCTAGCAGAGTCCTTGGCCAAAGGTGATGCTGACACTTTGCTGTCTGGCTTTTCTCCTTGGCCAGCGAGGTGGTCTCAGGCAAATCACATCACCTCTCCGAAATGCTGTCAGCCATTAAAAATATTTTTTTTAAAAAAGGGAAAAATTAAACTTGCCAACTAAACTTGGCTTCGGGAGCCGCCAATGGTAAGAGCTAGGCGCTGGCAGCAGCAGCAAAGCGTGCGGTGCGTGGTGTGCGCGGCGGCGTGTGCCTGAGCGGTCCCTGGAAC
The DNA here is from genome assembly GCA_034008185.1 of Gorsachius magnificus. NCBI lineage: Eukaryota > Metazoa > Chordata > Aves > Pelecaniformes > Ardeidae > Gorsachius > Gorsachius magnificus. The sequence goes on from CM067084.1 coordinate 34,423,481, forward strand.
CAACGTCTGCTTTCTCCCACAGGGATTTGAGGCGGCTGGGAGTGACACTTGTTGGTCACCAGAAGAAGATAATGAACAGCCTTCAAGAGATGAAGGTCCAGTTGGTGAATGGGATGGTGCCGTTTTAACTCGGTTTTAAAGTCGCTTCCTCAAGTGGGTCGGTCCTGCACTTTGTACACTAGCCCTGAGATTTATTTTGACTAAAAAAAAAAAAAAAGAAAAGATAAAAAGGGAAATTCGGTGGTTTCTATGACTGAAGGACCTTGGCCTCTGCCGCAACATTTCTAAAGCAGTGTTTGACTAAAGTTTTCCTTTTCTTCCTATTTGTGTCCTCATTTTCATGAAGTAAATGTAAGATGCATGGAACATGGAAACGAATCTGCTGTACGTGAGGTTAACCCATCTCTTAAGCTTCAGCGACGACAACACGCCTTCCCACCACACGTTGTCTGTACATGGGATATATATATATATATATAGCACCTTTATATACTGAATTACAGCAGCACCTGGTAATACTTCCAAGGACTGACTTAAGCAGAGGAGTTTTGTAGCCGTTCGTGGGCTCCCAAAAGCTGCAGTTTACTGAAGTTTAACTTCGAGTCTTACTTGTCTACAGAAGTGTATTGAAGAGCAATATGATTAGATTCTTTCTCGATAGATATTTTGTTTTGTAAATTTAAAGAAAAGAAATGCTGTTACACAGCATTAAGTTATAGAGACTAGTGTATAAACATGTTGCTTTCTCCATGGCAAATACAATACAGGGTGTATATTTTTTTTTTCCTCCCTCTGTGTTACCAAGTTATTTTTGTTTGCTCTTCTGGGAGGGTAATACATGATGAAGATGTATATACTGTACAGTTTGCTACGCATCAGGTACAAGATTGGGGCTCTTTCCTTGGTTTGGTTTTTTTTTCCCCCATATTTTGCTTCATTTTGTCTCCCTTTTGTGTTACCGCTATGCTTTGTATTTTTGCTGCTGTTTGGTTTGAGAAACATATAAAGCCTTCAGGAGTTTTGATTACGTATATGAGGTAGAAGGAGTCTGCTTAAATAAATGACATCACCCCCTCTTCCTTTCCACCACGGGCTGGGGACATCCAGAAGAAGAAAAGTAAAACATCTGGTTCTCAGTGGCCTCCAGCAACAACATGGCATCGGTTTTCATGTGTATGAGTCCAGCCCAAAGGTAGCATGGGATTGTCTCCACACTGGTGTTTCAGTAGCCATCACCCAGTGCAGCCCCTGCCCCTTTTCCTGGAGCCCAGGAGAGAAACCAGGAAGGAAGGGATTTTGCTGTTCCTTCTTCTCATTACAGGGGTCAAGTCCTGGGATGCGGTGTGGAGGCAAGCCTGTGGTCATCCAGCATGGAGATTTTGCAGTATATCCCCCAACGTGGTGGTGGTGGTGGTGGGATTATTTTGGGAACTGTTCTGTCCCAGGTTGTCTCTCTGGGTGTTTGGTTTGGGCATGGACCCGGCCACTTTGGAGCAGAGAGGAGGGAAGAGCAGAGCAGCCCAACGTGGTCATAGCGGTGGCATCCCGTGGGCGAGAAGGTCCCATCTATCTGGGGCTGGCACAGCTGGGGTCAGCACGTGGTTGTAGCTGGGGTTCCATGTGTCCATTAAAGCTTGTGGCTGCTGTTTTCAGAGGGACCCAAGGGCAGCCCAATCCCCTGGGTATCCCACCAAGAAACAGTTTGGGGCTGTCCTCCTCCTTTTGTTGTAGATAGGATTAATCAGCACAGTTGATTTGGTATTCATAGGTTCGGCTTTTTTTGATGAAGGCTTTGGTAAAGAGAAGGATTTAAAAATGGCTCAGTGGATGGCAAGTGTTTGCTGCTCCTGTAGATATATCGCTTGCTTAGAGGTTAGGTAGCGTCTTGTCACATCCTTCCCTGGCGATACCATGGACACACTGCCTTGCCACAGTTCCTTCATCCCTGGCGCTGCAGAGCTGAGCCCGAGGTGCTCACCCAGTGCCGAAAGGAGGCCTGGGTCCGTCACGTCTTGCAGAAGCAGGTGTCAAATGCCACCTTCAGCTGTTTCAAAGCTCTTTCTTCCATTTCCCCCAAGCCTTTGGATGAGATTTGATACAAAGAATGGTTTCTAAAGAAAAGGAAAAGGTCTACGAGGACGGGGTTGTGTGTGTGGTTTGTTGTGTTTTTTTTTTTCTCAGCAGCAGGGCTTTGCTTGCTTTCAGCAGGGCTGCTTCAGACAATATTTGCCTGTTCTGAAATGGCCACCTCCTCTGTGAGCTGCAGTTGAGCTCCTCGGGAACCAGGAGAAATAGGAGGGAGAGGAGCCGCAGCCAGGTCTGACAAACCTTGATGGTGTGATTTCTCATCCTGTTTCATTTTGGTAGCCACCGGACCACAAAAAGGTGGGGAGAGGAATCAAGACATAACAGTTTCAGCACAGAAAAGAGATTTGTCATATAATAAATAAGATTATTAGAGCTGTCAGCAGAACAGGCTTGGGATTATTTGTGCCTCCCTGCCTGCAGCCTTTGGGAAAATAACCGGTAGGAAGACAGAAACAACTTGTTTCATTGGGAGGAACAGTTTGGTTGCTGCCTGCATCCATCGGCTGCACCGAGAGATGCTATTAGCGAATATGCAGCACTTTCTGCCCGTCATCTCTGCTGCTTCCTTACTCATTGGCTCTGTGGGAGGAGTTGGCTTTGGTCTTTTTTCTTAGACTTTTAACAGTAGAATCTCCTTTTCACCGTTTGTGGGGTTTTAAAGGCATATGCAGTATGGCTGGGATGCATACCAGATGCTGGGGTAACCTTCAAAATGATGAACTAGTGGAAAACAAACTGTTCTTAAGCCAGACGGCATTTGTAAATAGGGCACCTTTTCTCAATTCCTCCAATAAATAAATAAATAACCTTTTCTATTTATTTCAAGAGCTGTTCTTGCTACAGATCTCTGTATAATAGGCTTTGTCTTGGAGCTAAAAATAAAATAAAATGGTGTTTTAACGGGTAGGGCCCAAAAGTTACAGCTTCTATGTCCACAAGTGAATTGCAGAGACAGTGGAGTGTTTGGTTCCCATCCAAGTACTCTGTATTTTGGGCATGATCGTATATATTGGGGTGCAGCAGAACAAGATGACGGCAGTATTTTACTGGTTATGCTCTTTTGTTAGGTCTGAGCCCTTTGCTTTTCCAGCTCATTATTGCAGTGGCTGGTCCAACAAATACTTTTTTCCCCGGTATATTTTGCTGCTAAGGTGCGGAAGGTATTTCAAAGGATCTGGGAAGTGAAAAGGCTCTTTTCGATATAGATTTTCATTTTGGGAGAAGGAAGCATCCCCAAGCATGGCTTGTGTAGGCTGACACCCCTTTCGTTGTGTAGCTGCCATTTGGAAAAATTACCTGAGCATAAAAAAGGAAGACTGATTTAAAAGGAAAAAAAAATCAGTTTAAAATTCTATTTATTCCTTCTATATGTTAATGGCGAGAAGAACAAAAAATGAAGGTAAAAAGGTTTTTTTGTCTATTCAGTGTTGAATATAATGTAGAAAGTCCCAGTGGTCAAGAAATTCTGACTCCTCGGGCTGCTGTGGTCTTGAAATTAGTCATTAAGGCATATGTAAGATACATCTGTAGCAGTCTTAAGAGTAACGCTTAGTTTCCAATCCTTTATTGTAATTCCTTAGGGCAGGTAGGGTGGGAGCTGGTGCATCCAGCACTGCCAGAGCCGCAGCATCCGTCTCGGCTCTTCGCATCGGCGTTTTAACTCATAGGAGACTGTAGCATTGCTGTATTTATTCCTCCCCTTCCCCCTCCTCCCTCCCCCCCCACCTCCTTGGATGCTCTCTGTGCATTTTGTTTGTGTACATGGTTTTTTTTGTAGTGTAAGATATGAAATTTTCTATTTTTTCATAAAAATAAAAACATTTGACTAACAGCGACATCCAGTTGTGGATCACACGCACGCGTGCCCCCTCAGCTTTCCACAAAGCATCAGGATTTTCCCCCTTTGAAAGGAAATAAATTCTCTTTGTTTTTTCTCTCCTAAACACAGACTTGGTGCTAATCTTGTGATGCTGGGGGCAGAGAGGGGCCTCTGGGACGAGGGAGAAGTGTAGACCCCACGCGAAGGCATCTTACCTTGTTACAGGCTGTTCCTTCTTTCCTCTGTTTTTATTTTGGGGGGGATATCTGCTTTTTAGTCTGGTTTGTGGGGCAAAGCACCCACTGAACTGCGTGAGCCCCAGAGCAGCCACTGGCCACACTATTCTCCCATCCCTCAGAAACACCAATTTTTTTGTGAATTTTTTTGTGATTTTTTTTGGGGGGGACACCCTAGCAGATCCATGGCCAGCCGGAGCACCCACCACTGCACCCACCATCACATCCCCAAGCCCATTCCTCCCCTGCCCCATGGATTTGGGGACAACCTCATGCTGCAAAGGGACGCAGCCAGCCTTAAAGAGAGGTCAGAAAAGCCATGGGTGGGAAAGGCTGAGGGGGAACAGATCAGCCTGGGAAAGGTCTAACGGCGGCATCTCCTGGCTCCTGCAAGATGACCACTGCTGGAGGGACAAAGGGGAGAGCTGCAGATGAGGATGCTGGTTCTCCCGACGCCACGGGAAGCCACGGCAGACGATGGACGGTACGCTCGTACCCTGGCCGGGAAAGGCCTGGTAGACTGGGGTGGTGGAGGAACATCGCTTCATATATATATGAAAGGGAGCACAAGGTCGATTGGATTACCAAACTGAGGTTGTCAGCAGCTCGGATAAAATCTCTCTGGATTGACGTGCTAGTCCCCATGCCATCTCTTCTTATTCAGCCCAGGATTGTCTGCTGCTGGACAACAAGGGTGACAGGCACTGGGAGGCATCAGAGGGGCTCTGAGGACAGGGGAAAAAACAAAAGTACCTCGCCCCATGTAGGCTGCATCCTTGATAGCTTCGTGGAGGCAGAGAACCTGCCAAGGGGGAAATACAAAAATGGGGAAACTTCTTTAAAGAAGTGGAAAGCAAAATAGCTTTTCAGGTGCTGGGGAGGTACTGGACAGCCGAGGCCGGGCTCATGGGGAAAAGGGGAAGGTTCACCACCTCTAGCAGCTTCAACACAGAAAAAAAATTAAAGAAGGCAAGCAAAAATTTTGAGGTACAAAGGTGTTTCACAAGGGCTCCCTGATTTCAGCTGCTGCAGAAATAGGGACCGTGCCTTCACAAAGACATGTCCATGAGAGCAGATGCCTCCTGTCCCTGTTCCTCAGCCAAAATGAGCGGGAGAGAGAATGGGATTAGGATGCAAATGGACAAAACTTGCTACTGCTACCAGTAAAGATGAGAACTAGCTGCAAGCTCCTTCCATAGTGCTCCATTTTAAGTGAGAACTAAGGAATTGGGCAATTTCTTTAAGCCTTTGTGACCACCTTGGTTTGGGACCAGCCCTTACACAAATCTTGAATCAGGGTTTGTGTATTATTTTCCGCTGCTGGACTCAGTGTGAGAAGAGGCGCTTGCACTCTGTGTCTGCCGACTAATAAATTTACCTGCTCAGAAAGGTAAGGTGCTTTACCTGCAAAGCAGGTCCTTAAGCATATGCCTGACTTATTTTTAGGGTGGTTCTTCTGCACAGCCTCTGGCCAGTCCCTGCAATAAATGCGCAGCTGCATCTCCAGTCATGAACGCCAACTCTCGAGGATGCTTAACAAACCGTGAACAGGGTAATATTATGCTCTGCGTGACTCTTGTTTTCAGTAAACCCAAAACAAACTGCAAAGCAAGATGACCCCAGGGCTGGCGACGTTGCGGGGCAGCGAAACAGCACCTCTGTCTTATTTTTCCTAGCCAATAACCTAAAAAAGGGGCTGCGGGGACTCTGAACCTGCCCTCCTCTGCCAGCCCAGCAGGGTTCGAGCCTGTAGTGCCAGCATCCCTGGAGGATGCTGTGGCCCCAGGGCAGGAGCAGCGGGGAGGCTGGTCCCCATCACCCCGTGAAGCCGAGCTGCCGTGCAGAAAACGATGCAAGATTTATGAAGCCATGGGGAGAAAAAGCGAGGGACTCTTCATGTATTTTTCATGGGCTGAACTGCATAAATAGCATGCAATGCATAAACTGTGACCGGATACCTCCACAAAAAAGGGACCGGCGAGCAGAAGAAGAGATGAAAGAATGAGATAGATTTATTCAAGTTAACAGGGCCTGATGAAAGTCACCCTCGAGTGCATTAGGAAGCAGCTAAACAGCATGGCCTGATCCCAGGGCAATTCATCTTTGCCAATGCAAGGAGGGAGCTGGACCTTGAGGACGGGAGAAGGGCACGCGTCGTAGCTGCTCGGTAAAGTGGATCATTGGGAGAGAAGAGACCACCTCATCTGCAGTGCCTCGGGTGCGGTGCAGGACCTGGGGAGATGCTAGGACAAACTACTGCACCAGCGGCCAGGTCAGTGCAGAAAGTGAACTGGCATAGAGGCATTGCAGAAATGGCTCAAAACAGGGCAAGACAGGAAAAAAAGGGCTACACTGGAAAACTCAATGCAGGGATGTGTGTGGGGAGTGCTGCAAAGGTGGCATTCCCCTCCAGCAGTCCCTTGGCAGGTGCACGTGGGCTTCCAGGTATGCATTTTTAATAACGCATCCGCTGCCAGAGCTCGAACCTCATGTGCATGAAGATGGGTGTCGAGGAAGCAATGCCAAACTGAGATCAGGTAGGAAACAGGAGCTGGAGCAGCATGGCCAGCAAAAGGCTTTGCTCATTTTGCACCCCTGAGAGCAAATCAAGGGGTGCTTGCAGTTGTTGCATGCCATAAGGTCTCTGGGGAAAAAGCCTTGGAGAAATGGGGGAGGGAGGGGGCATGGAGGAGGCAGGGGGGGAGTGATGCTCACCGAAGATATGCATTGCCTCTATTACAGGAGGAGCATTTGGAGCATTTGGGGCAAGTCCTTTGGGACCCATTGGATTTTGGTGGCTGCAGACCCCTGCATTACTGTGACCTTTCATAGAATCATAGAATCGTTTAGGTTGGAAAAGACCCTTAAGATCAAGTCCAACTGCTAACCTAACCCTGCCATCCCACCACTAAACCATGTCCCTTTGATTAACCCCTTAATGTATGGCTCATTATTTTCCTCCCAGAAAGGCCTATGAGCCAGCCATGGAGGAGGAGAAGGCACGCATGTAGGTGATTTTCTTCCATTTCCTCACCTCCAGCTGGGGACAGCTGAGCTATTCATAGCAGGAAAGAAGATGCTTTCTTACACTGACATGCTGCTTTGATAACCTATTTGCAGCTCTAACCGGGATTTTGTTTGACCACAAAATTCTTCAAGCTCCCCCATAAGTGGCTGACGACCGTGTTTGTGCTGGTGAAGATGACTTATTTCTCTCAAAGCTTATTTTTTTAACTATGAAACCAAAAGAAAAAAATCTTCCAAGCTGAAAAAAAAAGCAGCAAAACTGTGAGATAGGCTGCCAGCTGTTTTCTTGGTTTGCTCCCAATAAAGGCCGTATTTATTACAAGAAAATTGAAATCCTATCGATTTCTCTTCTGAGGCGCTGTGTTTCAAGCTTGACATTTAAACACGAAACTCCAGGCTCCGAAGTTTAATCATTTACTCCTAAAGAAATATAGTGTGTGGAGCTGCTGAGTGAAAGGGCGTGCGAGGTAAAAATGATATTTCATTTGGAAAAAAAAAAAGAAAAAAGAAGATAGGGAAATGATATGTTCATTTAAAAAAGAACATAGGGAACAACCTTCCCATCCAGTGGGAAAGCTGCTGGTGAAACGGTGTCCTGCGGCCCCTTTCCGTGAGACATGTAGGAGCTCAGGACTGCTGGGCTTGCTGATATCTTTCAAATGGGATAAAACTGATGGTTGGACCCAGATATTGTAGGATGAGGGGAAAGGAGACGTGTGTATGGATGGATATGGATGGATGGATGCGCATGAAGAAGCACCAGGGGATAAACTCTTAATTAAGACCAAGGACTAGGGCACAGCTGATAAATGATGAATGGCAGCAGATAACCCGGGGACGAGACTGGATTAGGCTGAAAAGAGGCATTTTGGGGCCAGGTGGGGAGGATAAACAGGGAGCATTAAGCTTTGGCACTGGGAAGGATTTGGTCTCAATTCATGATCCTGGGGAGGTGGCCGGGAGGGAGGTGATGCTGGGGCGGCTGCAGAAGGGACTGAGATCCATCCCATCGGGCAGCTGCTGGCTCCGAAGTGGGGAAGAGATGACTGAATGGGCATAAAATGGCCAGGAACATGCATTTGGCAAGAAATTTAGGGGAAATTAGGCAGAGGAGAGCCATGGGCACAGTTTTCATACTGGCTTGGCCACAGCTTTTGGGCTTGGAAGTTGCTCACAGACCTAAAGGTTGATCCCTGGTGCCCAGATAGGGAAGGAATATGTTTCTTCAGCTTGGAAGCAAAGGCCCTTTTTTGGAGTTTTACTGTTTCATGGTGGAAAAGCAGGCTTTTTGCAGCCAGGGTTCGTGAGCAGCTGGGTGTGCACCGAGCCCTGCACAGGGACTGGCTTGCTCGCCACCTGCTAAAACCTTAATTTGGGTGATTTAGGCCCTGAATGTTCCCATGCGGGTCCTTCCCTTGGCCTGGCAAGGGGAGATGGAAGTCTGACAGGTGCCTTCACCCCTTTGAAACCCAGAGTTTGGAGAACAGGGCTGCAGAGCCAAAAGCACAGGTCTTTCTGTAGCAGCAACTTCTCCAATTCTAGCAGAAAACAGTAAAATAAAATAAAATAAGAAAATAAAACAAAACACAATAAAATAATGGCAAATCTTCTGTGTGCAGAAAGGCTGGTGGCTCTGACAGAGGCAAGATTGGGATGCCCCTCGGGAGGGCAGTGCCAGGGATGCAGTATCCCAAATCAATGTGAGTAGTTGCTTCGGGGCACAGAAATCAGCCCTGCGATAACTTCATTCCTCTCCCAGCCCTAAGAGCTGTGGGTCATTGTGCTGCCTGCCCATTTTATGCAGCAGCCAGAGAGAAACCAGACCCTTGCCCCACCCCCACCCCATGCTTTGCATCCCAGGGGGTGCTCCAGCAAGGGGCAAAGCCCTTCCTAACACCCCAAAATTGGGTGATTTCTTCATCAGGGAAGGCAATCAGCATTCAGGTGCTGCTGTTAGCATAATCAGAGGGGCAAAAGGCTGACAGTGATAGCTGCAAAGCCAGGGCCCAGGTCAGAAATGTAATGGAGAAATAAATTACGGCAAGAGAGCGCATTCAGATCTGGTCTTAGCCGCAGTGGGTGTGGGGACAGAAAAGAGCCCAGCCTCCTGCTAGTTTATCATCCACGCTCCAGTGACCCTTGTGGCCGTAGCCAATAAAGAGCTGATGAGCAGCCCAGCTTCCCCAGCAGCGGCAGCATCCCTGCCATGAGCGGCTGAGACCCCTGGGTACCACCCAGGGATGCTGTAAGTCCTCTCAGCACCGTATCCGACTTGTCTAAAGCCAGACCTTTCCCTTCAAAAAATCAGCTTGTTGCGGGGTGCCTTTGTGGGTGTGGCCGCTGGTTTGCGATGGGGGGGGCGGAATTTAAGGGCCCCAGGGTTTTGCAAGCTGCTGGCTGGGGATGTGTACACCCCAAAACCGCTGAAAAGGTGAAAAAAGAGAGAGATGGCTTGAAGCAGAAATGGGTGTAAAAATAAGACTTAAAAACCTACCTAATCATCCTGGTGACCCCTCCATCCCTGTGAATTTGGAAAGCCTGAGTACAGCTGAGTTTTGGGAAGGAAGGACCAGGTTGTGGCCCTTTCCTTGCAGTTACAGTGCTGCAGCAGGAGGCTGTGCAACACGGCACAGCTCCCTTTGAAACTGGGCTCCCCTTGAGCCAAAAAAACCCAAACAAACCCTAAAAAAACAACAGGCAAGAAAGGCAAAATGCCCATTTTCTTGGAGAAAAATTGCCAGGAAGCCAAGCAGTGAGCTGAAATGCCTCCATCAGCGGTGGCGTCGTACAGGCATCTGGTCCCCAGGGATGGCAGAGGATGGTTATCCCAGTGTAATCTTTTTTATTTACACCGATATTATTTGCCTATTCAAGGGGAGGAGGTGTCTTATTTTCTAAAAGGAAGATGAAAAGAACAGCAGCTGTATTCCAGGTTGGTTTTTATGCTGTGGAAACAACCCACTGATGAAGCCGCGAGTTTGTAGGAGCTGATAAATCAGGAGTTGAATGGCAAATAGCCCCATGATTTGATTTGAGCATCATTTGAAGATGATCCTTGGCAAAGTCTTTTTATATTCCCCAGGAAGGTTTACCATAGGGCACTGCAACCTCCCCAGCTTTGACAAGTGATGGCATGTAGGGAGGTTGTAAAAATGCATGAGAATATGAATAAATATAAAAGAAAAAATATATTAAAAATATAAAATACATTCAATAGATGTATACGAGACCCTTTATCAAATCAAAGTTAAAGCTCTAGAAACCTGATCTTGTGCTTCCCTGAAATAAGGGAAAGCAAAATAATCTCTCCGGGCCTGCCATGCTAGGGATTTATATTTGTGTGTGTGTGTGTGTGTGTGTGAGCGATCCAGAAAGGGAGCTGAACTTGCACTAATAAGCAGCTACTCAATATGCCTTGATGAGTGAATGCATTCAAGGCCTATAGAGAGTGAAGTGTCTGCCACGGTGAGAATGGGAGATGATTCCCCTCCTGTGAATTTGCCTAAGTACAGAATAAACATCTATTTTTCTTTCTGCTTTCCCACTTTTTCTAAAGCCCAGCTGTCTGTTAATGCATATAATGATGGTCCCGCCAGAGACCAAAGCCTGAATTCCCATTCATATGCAAAAAACGTAAGTGACAAACTTTAGATTTGGCCCAAATAATGTTGTGCACTTCTCCCATTGAAGGAAATTCCAGCTTGCTGTATTTTTCCTGCCCAGTGCATGCCAGATGTCTTTAAAAAAAAGGGAGATGTTTGCTGATGATGATTATTCCTCTGTGCAGAGCCAGAGCCGGCAGCAAGGGAAGGATGCTCCTGGCATCTCCATAACCTGCTGCCTTGGCACAGGAGCTTGGAGTGAGGGAAAGCGGGGCGTGGGGAAAATCGCCTTGCTCACATGGCCACGTTCATGTTGAACACCAAACTGCTTGTGAGCGTGTCATGTTGATGCTGTGAAAGGCAACGGCTGCATCAAGAGGGGATGCATTTAGGGAGCCTTTCAGCTGCCACTAAAAACATTTGTCTTTTCCTTGTGGCCCTGGCCCGAGCGGTGTGTGCAAAGGAAGTGAGTCAATGCCATGCAGTCCAGATCTGGAGGATATAATCTGACCATGAAGGAATATTATGGTAACTTTAAAAAGTGGAGCAGCAGCCTCCTGGCATCGCAGGGCAAGCAGTGCCCTGTGCATACTGGCCAGCTGAGAGCTGTTCTTCCTCCCACACCTTACAGACAGCTGCAGAGAGGGGAAAAAAGGGCTGAGTAAGACAGCAAATGGGCTGAAGCAACTGGGAAAACCAGGTATCTGTGCAAAAACAGCTCCTGGGTATTCTTTTTCAGGCAGACCACTCATTGCTTGCATGATGGTCAGCGCCAGCTCTCTGAAGCCCTGCCTCAAGCCACTCTCCGAGAGCCTAAAAAATGTTCACACTAAGGAAAGCAGAAGCTTAGGAAGCTCCTTTTAGGCTTCACCAAACCATTTTGCTTTTAAAGGAGGCTATCTGGCATGGTAAGAGAGATTGCATGGAGCAGAAAGAGGAGGGTGGTGTTTTGCAGAGAAGCCTTGCTGGAAGCAAAGCTCTAGAGCAAGGCCTAGGGCTCATCCCTGGGTGATGAGGACAGGGATGATCTTATATGGGGGAGAAATAGCTATAAAAGCCAGATTGTTACTGGAACACCGAAGGCCCAGGATATTCTTGCTTTGGGAGGCTCAGGCATCACCGTGGGGTTATTTCGGGGGGCTGTGTGCATTGTGGGTGGCAGGCCAAGTTATTTTTCAGGCTGGATGCTTGCCTTGGGACTGTGCGCTTCTGAGAGAGGAAGTGATTTAAGAGGAAGGCAGGCAAATTCAGGGCCTTTTCTCTTTTCCCATGGAAGAAGAAGGGTCAGGAGAATAGTTCTTCCCCACTGTCTCAAGATGAATGGGGGCTTCGCAGCGATGAGGCAGCAGCGGTCTGTTAAGAGACTGGGGGATTTGGGCTGGCAGGGGTTTTATGCTGAGCCTCACAGCTGGTGCAGGTGCATTTCCAGCCATAAGAAGTAATAACAGTCCCAGTGGAAACATTCGGCTGCAGTAAAAGCAGGCAGAAATCTATTATCCATGTGAATGCAATGTCAATGTTTACAGAGGGAGGTCAAAGAAGAGAGCTCTGCTCTGGAAATGTCAGCTCTGGAGGAGGAAGAGGCATTAGCGGCATTTGCATTCATGCTGGAGCAACCCCTGCAAGGCTGGGGAATATTCAGGAGGTTTTGTGACTTTCCAGCCTTCTTCACCCCATCTTCTTGAAACATTGCAGTGTCGACTGCAGCAGTTTTGGGCACCTCCGCATTGCCTGGAAGCAATGCTGGATGCTTCCTCCTTGCTGGGGATGCAAGTATGGATGCAGCTGCCTTTCCTTATCTGCTGCTAGCAGAGACTTTTACAGAGAGGAAAAAGCCAGGGAGTACAAAAGGAACAGAAAAATGGCACAAAGCAAAGCATGCAGGTTCCGAAAAAGCCCCCGGGTAAAGTCAGGCCAGTACCCGCTGCTGAAAGCCCACTGGTGGGTAAGCGATGCTAGAGCATCCCTCTTGTGGAGGCTTCCTGGCAGCAGCGGGGACAGGAGACAGAACCCCCGAGGTTTTTGTGAGACCGCCTTTTGTGTAAAACTTTGCAAAAAGTCCCACGGAACACCAGCCCCACGTAGCAAGGCAGGAGCCGTGTTTTACCCTGACCAGCTGAGGAGGTCTATGCCGGGAATTGCATTGCGCAATTTACCTGCCGAATATCAAGGCAAGAAACTACCAAATTCTCACTACTTTTCCTCCAGGGTGGAGGCAGGATTACAGGTTTAGCTAAAGGGGCTTGGAATATTTTTCTGCAAGCTTATTGTTCAGGGTGGAAAGTGCTGGAGATGGGTTTAATCCCCACTGCTCAGCATTATTATTGGTAGCAGAGGAGTTGCCAGACCCTTTTAAATGAAGACCAAGGCTGCTTTGTGTGCTCATGGGTGGTTCCTGCTTGGGAGAGGGTATAGCCACAGCAGGGACAGGCAGCAGAGGCACGGACAAGGGCACCGCTTCAGAAACAGCTTTTTGCCACCGTACCCAGCTGCCACCCACAGGTATCACCCAGGGGAATGGCAGGAACCCCAGGTGATGCTTCCAGGTGTCAGGGGAACACCACTGCCCTGCGGAGCAGGTATCCAGCCCTGTGGCTGCTGAGGGGCAGTGGGTGTCCCCCCCCAGGAGCATTTTTCCCCTGGGGAAGGAGGCTTGTGTCATCCCAGGAAAACCGGAAAACTCCCATGCATTTGCCAAGTGGAAGAAATGCCTCTTGCCAAAGAGTGAGTGCCTTCTTCTGCCCTTAGGCTGACTTTTTGCCTGTAACTCTGTTCACGCTCGATGAAAACTTCAGGCACCGGTGGCCTGTGAGGACCTGGGATGTGCCAAGCTGCGATTTTCGTTGGCACCCAGTATTTGGCACTATATACATGTGCATGGCCAAACGGATGGGGAACCACCCGGAGAGACAGAGCCAGCGGTGTAAACGGGCAGCAGAAATCCTAGTCCGCCTGCCTGCTGGTGCTGCGCCCACATTGGACTGGATCCAAAGGCAGGAGATTTGGGGAGCTGAGGGGGTTGAATGTGGGAAAACCTCTGCTGTAGCACTGAGTTCTGAAGCCAGGGCAGCCCTTGCAGGGTGCAGACCATCCCCTGTCCCATGTCCCTGGGGTGGCAAAGGACACCGCTGTGGCATGGAGAAAGTCGGTTCAGGTTTCCCAACTCCCATGTTAGGGTCTATTGTATTTGGTGGGGGGGGTGGATGTATATTTTGGAGATGTTTCTCTGCTGGCCATTTTGCTCATAATGCTCTCATTAATAAAGCAAAATTGGCAACAATCTCTGGCAGGTTTATGCCACTTGGCACTTAAAGCCAGGTGATATGGATTTATTCAGCATGGGAGCTCGTGATTTGCTTTGTCTGCTGTGTCCGTCAGCTGTAATTGAGTTGATATTAATACCGATTAGGAAGAATAACACTATGCTCCCTACACCTGAGCACAGAGAAGGAGCTCATCATGGGGGCGGGGGGGGGGGCATAGGAGCACTGGGAGTGATTTTCTGCAGCCAACAGACTATCCAGCCTCACCTCTGTGACAGCTACGCCCCACCAGCAGTGCCCCTCGCCTCTAGAGCTTCCTGGCAAGAGCAAAGTTTCCTCAGGTCTCGAAATTCCCATACCCATCTCGAAATTCCGTGCCTGTCCCGCTCCCTCCCGCTGCCGGCCGCGCTGCCGTGACGCCTCGCTGCCGCCAGGGGGCGCTACGCCCCGCGGAGCCTCCCCGCCCGCCAGGGGGCGCCACCGCGTGGGGCAGAGGCGCGGCCGCCCTCAGGATTCAAACCTTCCCTCCCCCGACCGCCAGGGGGCGCTGCCGCGGGACCTGCGGGGGAAGCGCAGCGGCGGCGGCGGGAGCGGGGCCGCGGCCGGCGGGGAGCGGGGTCCCGGCTCCCCCGTCTCTGGCCGCTGGGAGGCCCGGGGCCCCTTCCCCGCCCGGCTGCCCCGGGGCCGCCCCGGTCGCGGCTCTCACCGTCCAAGCGCGGGGCGGTCGCAGCCGGCGGGCGGGAACCGGGGGCGACGCCGGCCTCGGGGTCCCAGGACGGGAAAACGGGGCAAACCGGGGCCGTTTCCTCACTGCCTCCGGTGCGGGAGCGGGGGCACCGGCCGCGGCCCGTTGGGTGCTGCCTGAAGCTCGGGTCCGTGGCCTGCCCGCAGGCAGCAGCCAGGGTGCCCGGGCCGGCCCCGCCTCTCCCCCAGGCAGCGTCAGGGCGGGCACAGGCGAGTGGCGTGGGTTCCTCTCCCCCCGGTTACGGGATCCCCCGTGGGGGCCCCGTTGGTGCCCGGTGACTTTCCCGGCGGGTTTTGGCACTGACCCTCCGGGGCCCCCTCTCGGGGGGCAGCAGCTGCAGCTCGGCCGTTTGGGCTGGAGGTCCCCGGCAGCTCCGGATTTCCACCACGGGATCGGCCCCGGGGCCCCGGGCCCGCGGGCCGCAGCCACCGCGGGCCGCCCCCGCAGGCGCTGCCCGAGGGCCGGAGCCGGCGGCGCCGGGCGCTGCCCAGCGGACCCCGCTTTGCCCGAACCCCGCCTTGCTCAGCCCGAAACGCGCGGCGCCGGGAGCAGCGGCCGCCCCGGGGCTGCGCAGCGGCTCCTGCCGCCCCGCCAGGGACACGGCGCGGCCGGCCTGGCCGGGCCCGGGCAGCCACGGCCCCCCCGGTGCCGCCGGTCCCGCGGAAGGCGCCGCCGGCACCGGCCAAGCCGCCCGGGGGAAGGCTCGCCCGGGAGCGCGGCCCCGAGCGCCGGGGGAGGCCGTGCCCGCTGGGGGCCCCGGCGGCGACCGAGCGGGGCCGCGCGGTGGGGCCGGGGGTGGGGTGGGTCCTTGCAGGGTCCCCGGGGGTGGAAGAGTGGGCGGCGGCCACAGGTCACGTCCCCGGCCGTGGGAACGGGGTGCCTGGGGCTGCCGTACCCCGGAGGCACCGGGACCGAGCAGGCACCAGACCCGGCTGGAGCTCGGGGAGCAGTTTTGTGCTCGGGGCACTTTGGCTTTGCTCCTCGTCCTGCCAGCAGGGAGGCCAAGGGACGGGGAAGGCAGGTGCTGCCTCCCAACAGGGGTTCCCCTGTGACCAGAGGCTATCTGTGGGTGCCGGGGGGACCCCAGGGGCCCTGCGGTTCCTGTCCCCACAGCCCACCCCAAGCCGGGGCCAGGCAGGTCGGTGCTGTGCGTTTGGTGGGGCAGCAGGAGTGGGCACTGTTGGGGTCCAACCCAGATGCCGCTGGCTGATCCTGCCCCCAGCCCACCGGGGCCCCTTTTTTTCCCCTTGGGCACTGGGGAGCCACTGCCAAAATTGCTGGGGAGAAGCCTGGAAGAGCTGCCTGTGCCCGGGAGGCAGCAGGGCTTGCAGGGGCAGCAGCTCCGGGGGCTCTTTGGGCCGTGCTGTGCCACAGGACGCTCTGACTGTCCCACATCTCTCCCTGCACAGGGATGGACAGAGGACCAGCAGCCACACCCTGAGAGACCCACGTGGGGCATGGAGCCCCCAGGAAGAAGCTGGGCTGGCTGCGCTGCAGGTGCCTGGGGACAGCCCTGCCTGCCCCTGCCTGGCCCTGCCCACCCAGAGACCCTACAGGGACTTCGCAGCTCCAGCTCGGTTGCAGCTTCAGGTCAATTGTTTCAGCCCCCGTTTGTTTTGGCTCCAGCTCATGGATGGTTCTGGTTTAGTTTGGGCTCCAGTTTGTGTGAAGATCCAGTTCATGGACAGCTCCAGTTCGTGGATGGGTCCAGTTCATTTCAGCTCCAGCTCAGTTCTCCTTCAGCTCATTTGTGATTCCCATTTGTTTCTGACCTGGTTTTTGTTTCAAGTCCAGCTTGTAGATGGCTCCAGTTCATTTAGGCTCGTTTGTCCACAGCTCCTCTTCAGTTCCAGTTCATTTCAGCACCACCTCCCGTTCATTTCAGCTTGTTCAAACAATCTTGGCTTTTGACAGGGTCATAAATCAATCACTGTCATAACTTGTCTATGAATATGAACTGTCATAATTGTACATTGTCTAAATATGGGCTGATGAGTTAATGACTCTTCCAGCAGTTGCACAGACCTGAGGTAAAGCGATGGACACGGGAAGGTGAAACACTGGAACAGGTTGCCCAGAGAAGTAGTGGAGGCCCCATCCCTGGAAACATTCAAGGCCAGGTTGGACGGGGCTGTGAGCAACCTGATCTAGTTAGCGGTGTCCCTGCTCACTGCAGGGGGGTTGGACTAGATGACCTCTAGGGGTCCCTTCCAACCCAAAACATTTTATGATTCTAAGGCGGCGCGGGAAGCGCCTTTGCCCCCAGCACCCGTCTCAGCCGCGGGGTTAGGCCTGGTGCACGCCGGCCTCCCACGCTTTGGGGACCAACGCGCCCAGAGCCCCAGCGCCGGCGGGGGCCCGGGCACCCTGGATGTGAGCCCCGAACAGCCGACCCGGGCCGACCCGGCCTCCGTTCCCGGGCCCAAACACGCAGGGCTGGGGCTCCGCTCCACCCCGGCCCCGCCCCAGGAGCCCGTTTCCCCCCCCGGGAAACCCCGGGGCCCCCCCAGCTCGCCCAGCCCCCGCCTGTGGCGCCGGGGACGGGCCCGGCAGCCCCGGCCCGTGCTTGGGGACTGGCCGGGGAACCCGCGGGGGGTCCCGGCCCCGTGTGGCCGCGGGCGAGGACAGGGGGCGCCGGGCTCCGGCCCTCCGGGCTTTATTCCCCGGCGCCCCGACCCCCGCCTGCTCCTCCACGGAGCCACTGGCACCGGCCCCCCGCCGCCCCGCCCCACCCCTCCGCGCCCGGCCCCCGAGGCCGCGGCCCCCCCCACGCTCCCGGTCTGGGCCGAGCCCCCCGCGCCTCACCTGGCCCCGCCGGGGAGCCGGGCCCGGCCGCTGCCGCCCCTGGGGCGACGAGGACGGTGGCGGCCGGCGGGGCTCAGATCGGCCCCCCCCCCCCCGGGGGGCCGGCCGGGGCGCCGGGCGGGACCCGGCGGGCCCAGGGCGTGGGGCCTCAGCGCCGGTCCGGCCCGGGGGCTTCTCCTGGGGCTGCACGGAGCCCGGCATCGGCGGGGGAGTCCTGGCCCCGGCGCCTGCTTCTCCCCGGGCGGGCGAGGCCGCAGGACTCCTCTGCCCGGAGCAGCGGGCCTCGGCCGGGGGAGGAGCCGCGCGGGCCCGGGGCCGAAGTCCCGCGTTCCCCCCGCGCAGCCCGCTCCGGCCCGGGGCTGGGTGCGCCCCTGCGGCTCCGGGCGCGTCCCGGCTCTCCAAGCACCTTTGGCCCCGGGCCGTCCCCGGAGGGGGCAACCTGCCCGCCCCGGGACCAGCCGGGGGGGCTCCAGGGCTGAGCCCAAACGCGCGGGGCTGGGGCTCGGCTGCCGAGCCCGGGAACAGCAGCGCAGACCCGGCTCCGAGCTCCAGAGCGCAGGACTTGGTCTCTCTGGGTTTTTCCCAAAAAACGAGCCTTTCAAGCCCCCAAAACGCAGCACTGCTTGGTCTCTGTTTCTGAGCCAATGCCTGGTTTAAGCACCCCAAAACACAGGACTTAGACTCCCTTTTCAAGACCTTAAACTGCCCAAAGGAGCCTGGTTCCAACAACGCAGGACTCTCGTTTCTCCCTAAACCGGGCAAATGAGATGGTTTCGAGCCCCCAAAACCTAGGATGCCCTTTTTAAAAGGGACTTATTTCTCCGTGCCCAAAGTGTGTACCGCGCAGCCTCACCCCGGCGGGCCCGTGAGCCCCCAACGCCCCCCACCCCTGGGGCTCTCTTTCCCAGCCAGGCCTGGCGCCCGCAGCACCCCCAGCCGCTGTCACGGCCTGGAAGCCTGGGACTCGGTCTCTGAGTCCCCAGCCCAGCCAGGCGAGCCCGGCTTTGAGCTGCAAACCCCCTCGGCTCTGGCTCTGCACCCCAAGCCCCGGGGGTCGCTCTCCCTTTGGAGCCCCCTGAGCTTGTTCCCTGCTCACACCAGCCCAGGTCTTGCTGCATGAAAACACACGGCTCGGCCCGTACAGAGCCCCAGACCCAGCCCACGGGCCTCGTCTGCGCCCCGGACACAGGCCCTCAGCCGGGTTTGGCGTCCTCCAAAACCCGCGACTCTGTCCCGGCCCCGGGAGCCGGGGCTGAGCCCCACAAACACCCGGCTGAGCCTGAGCTCCAGCCCCGCCTGTGGCGCCGGACTGGCCGGGAGACCCGCGGGGTCCCGGCCCCGTGTGGCCGCGGGCGACGGCGCAGGGCTCCGGCCCTCCGGGCTTTATTCCCCGGCGCCCCGAGCCCCGTCCGCTCCTCCGCGGAGCCGCCCGGGCACCGGCCCCGGCCCACCCGCCTCCGCCCCAAGACCCCCCTCGGCACCTCCGCCGCTGCCCGGCCCCGCCGTCCCCAGCCCCCGGCGCCCCGGCCCGCCCCGCCTCCGCACACGCCAGCGGCCGAGCCGCCACGGGCCCCGCCCCGGCCGGGGGTCCGCGGGGGCGTGTCCGGGGGCGTGGGGAGTGGGCGGGGCGGCCCATCGGCCGCGGGGTCCTAGCGCCCGCTCTGCCTCGGCAGTACCGACGGCGCTGCGGGCAAACCCCGGCTGCCGGGGCGGGCGTGACCGGTTTCGGCCCGGCCGCTCGCTCCGCCTGGGGCTTCTGGGTGTCCCCGTGGAGGGAGCGGGGTCCCCGAGGGCAGGGAGGACTGGGAATCCCACCCCCCGGGGCTCCCCTCTCCAGAGCATCCCTGCCCGGGCTGCGCTTGGCAGGGCGTCCCGCTCTGCCCAGCTCTTCTCGGGCGGTGGTGGGGGGCGATTTCGGCCTCTTCCCGCTCTCCGGCCAGCAGCCCCAGAGCCCGGACATCACAAGGTGAGAGCGGGAGCGAGCCGGTGCGTCCCGCGCCCGCGCGAGGTGTCCTTCGGGTCACCGGATCTGCTGCGGCCGCGGCAGCCGACCCCGTCTCCCCCGAGCCCCTCGGGGACAGCCGTGCCCGGAGCTGGGATGAGTCTCCACAGCCTCTCCCTCCCTCAGGGAAGAGCTGTCGGGGACAGGGGGGCTGCCAGTCCCAGCCCTGTCCCCGGGATGCCACAGGGTGGGGGCCGGAGGCAACAGCACCCAGGGGACCCCCACGGCCCAAACCCGCAGCATTTCCCCACCCACCAACACTTGAGTTCACCCCTGGTCCTCGACTGTTTTCCAGCAAATGACACCCTTGAACTTCCTCTGGGTGATGGCATGGTACAAGGGTGTGAAGAACGTGCTGTAGATCTTCGCCTTCTCCCTGCTGTGCGTGGCCATGGCTTCATCTGCAGCAGAAGACACGGCACAGCAGGCGGGGGCTGTACTGTAAAAGAGGGAGTTCAAGCACATTTTGCAAGGCTCAGACTGCTTGCTGGAGATCAGATCACTTCCTCAAGCATCAAACCAGCAGCTCTTGAGCTGTTGTGTCCTAAGCCTCTTCCCCTGTGCTGCTACCCGCCCCGTGCCCTGCCTGCCCCCACCTTCAGTGAGGCCCACAGTGCCGATGGGCAGGTGGCGGAAGATGATGGTGGGAGTGTCACTGTAGTCCAGCTGGGAGTCCTACTTGCCCTTGAAGAGCCTGTGTGCCAGCTTTCTGCTGGCCACGATCACCACTGTGGGGAGGGAAGGGGAGCCTGAGCCACAGCACAGGGATGAGCGGCTGGGGAGAGAGGGCACAGCCATGATACCTGGGGTGATGAGGGCTCTCCCACAGACATCCTCGACAGCGTAGACCCCTCTCCTGGTGGTGTTCTGGTACTCATTCACTACCATGTGGCCCTCGGTGTCCACCTGCACACCCTGCCATAGGAAATGGCAGCCACCTTGGCAGCCACCCTGGCCGAGACATGCTGCCCGTGATGCCTGGGGGGGGCAGTGCTGACCGCAGCAGCAGCTGCCGTCTTCCCAGCTGTGGGGGCACGGCAGGAACACCATCCCATGGCAGGCTCTGGAGACCTCCAGGACCCCCGGAGACCCATGGGACCCCGGAGACCCTGTCCATTGGACACTGGTAGCATGATGGACTGTCTGGTGGCTGGTCCCCACTGCAAGGAGTGTAACACCTGCAGTGCTTGCAACAGGCGACAGTGGCCATGCTGCAGGGCCAGGGATGTCGACAAAGCTGTGGCCTGGCAAGCAGTGCATCTTTCACCCCAGCCCTGCCTCTCCAGGAGGACAAGCTGCAGGGCTGCTCTGCATGCCCGTACCTGTGTGTGCTTCCACATGTCCACTGCAGTGTTCTCCAGCTCCTGTGGGGCAGTTTGAGCTGATCATTGAGTTGAAGGTCCTCAGGGCCTTCAGTTGTACCCCAACAGGGAGGACTTGGAGCCCAGCATGGAAAGGATCCCCGCAATCTCCACCACCACATATCTGGCACCAACAGTAACACTGCGCCTGTGGAGAAGGGGCGATATCACGCAGGCATGCGGAGCAGAGGGGAGGTGGATGGGGCAACAGTGCAGGCAAAGTATCACAGATGTCTCTGCTGGGTTTGGATCAGCCAGCTCAGTTACTCTGCTTGCTCAGAGCTCAGTCTGGGTTAAGGGTGGGTGAACGTACACAAGACGCGGGGTGAAGGGATTCAGGTTATTTGAGTGTGCTTAGTTGTGCTTCAGGTCCATGAGGAGGTCAGCTGTTACATGGAAAATGTGCCAGATTAGAAATGCCCCATCTGATTATTTCACAGTGACTCTTATGCTGTTTAACCCCCAATGGGTAAGAGACTGACATCACAACTCATATTTTACATGTAGCAATAAGTGAACATTGAAATTAGATAGCTAAAAATCAAAAATTAAAAACACTGAGGCTTTTTCCCCCAGATCCCTATTACCACCCAGCTGGGGGATGCTCTGCAAAGGAAGCTGGGGACATCTTTTTGAACACTTTGGCCGACCTGAATTAATGAGGATCTATTCATGCTAGTGGTATGACATTTCAGTCTCTGTATATCAAGCATGAGTTATCCCAGCCTCAGAAGTTGTTTTCTGCCAGTCCTTGCAGCTACAGCAAATGCCCATAGGTCAGCCCTGAGATAGCATCTTACACCCTTTAGCCCTTATTATTATCTTGGGGAGGGAATGTTTTCCACTTTGATGTGCTCCAAGGATTCCTTCTGACTGTAACTAGGCAATGGACAAGGGATGTGTTTCACAAGACAGAGCAAAAGCTGCAGGAACAAAAAGTTAATTTAATGCATAACCATTTTTGCTAAGAACTGTAAGAACTAAGATATAAATAAAACAGATTATTCTGTACAGTACTGTAAATTATTTGCCAGAAACAGGCAGAGGTATTGACTTGACTAAATCTGATGGCTGAGTCCTCGACTTGGGAAGCAAGATGAACATTCCTGTTGCCACCAGCTTGGATTTGGGCTGAGGATCTCCCTTCTTCTACCTCTGTCTCTCCACTGTGAGAGACCTCCAGAGCCAGGAGGGCTTTTGTCTTTGCCAGCCTGCTCTGGTTTTGGGAAAGCATATCAGCACCATTTTTTCCAGATTGGGTGCTGAAGTGCTAAACAGGATTAAATATGAAGTCTGCTACAGGCTCTGAAACTGCAGGATGGGAAAAAAATCCATCTGAGTAGTGATCTCTCCTGGTATGGTGGAGTGAGTATTCACTAAGTGATGGCAGTTTCATACTTAGAAGACTGAAGCTCCACAGACAACAGTAAAAAGTATTTGAAGTGCTGACCCTACAGACATAAAACTGGGAGATGGGCATTCAGGTAATATGGAATTACTTCTAGTTTGGGGTCATTTCTTATATCAAAAATAAAGAATATTTGCACCCAGGAGGGATTTTAAATCAGTCTCTTCATGTTTGGTTCTGTAGATCACAGCAGCATAGGCTCCTCAATCTAATGCTACAAAACAGAGAACTAAATGCTCTCATAATTGTTATTTCAGGTCTGTATGAGCCATGTGCAAAGAAACCCAAACTAGCCCTTGTGTGAAAAGCCGTACAAATTCCGAAATAAGAAAGTATCTTGCTCCAAGAAATACATATGTGTTTGAATGGCTTTTTAGCTAGTAAATGAACATGGGCTGTGGATCTCAGCCATCAGTTTGAACCGAATACGTTAAATCCTGACGGCATCAGCTTTACGACATCATCTGTATGTTCTTTTAGGTTTCCTTAACTAAGATTTAATAGGAAATTAAAAAAAAAAGAAATGAAAGGACATGAAATGGGATGCTTTCTCAACTGGTCTAAAGGTGTCTCCCCCTGACAGTTCACAGGTCTGCACTGCTTTTTTTCCAGCTGGGGATTATGCCCACTTTATCTATGGACACCACAATCTCTGCTCTTGCAGCAACCAGACTTCTCAGCTATTTTTCAGATTTTTTCCTTTTCTTCTACTTTTATCTGTCAGTTACAAGAGAAAGGTGACCCACAATTTACTTCAAAAGGGAAAGGTAAAGAATGTGACAGGTCCACCCTGCCTGCGAATACTGACGCCCTCCTCCCTGTCTGAGCCCACCACCAAACAGAAAGACCTCAGCTACCTTCTCAGAGTACACTGTTCACTGATACACCTTGGGGAAGGATGTAAAAGCATCTCCACTTTCAAAATCTCTACCTCTGTGTACCTTGTGGACAGCTTAGCTCCAGGTTTCTCTTTAGACAGCCTTTGTGTATCTTTTTACCCTTCCTCTATATGAAGTTACAAAGGAGCTGTGTGTCAAAAAGGATGGTTTCCTCGCACTCCTTATCTAGTCTTACACTCACTGACAATACCCAGCTTTGAATCAGCCTCTGCTCCTCACTGTTCAGTGCCTTACTGTTCAGTTTTCAACCACACCAGCAGCTCTTCCAGGCAAAAGCGATGATCAGCCTCGGATTTTCCCCTCAGTTGGAATGGATCGGCTCCATGGGCCACTAGAGAGAATCACACCGACATCTTGTTTTCTGTGCACCACAGGAACCACCAAGAAAGTGAAAGGGTTTCATGGGGTCAGACAAAGCATCCATGTTGTGGTCCTCTGCAGGCAGGCAAAAGCTCTGAGGAGACATCATCTTCCACCAGCTGCACTGCTCTGATGCAAGACTTAACCCAGAGATCATCAGACCTGAATTCTTGGGGATCCAATGCAATTCCTCAGTCCCAAATCAAGATGCCAGCTGAAGACCTTATTGTCCCCAGATGCCTCTCCAGTCTCCCTGGGGAAGTTGTTACGTACAACAGGAGTGGCAGAGTATGACATGTATCCATGTGCTTAGCTCCCAGTTCAAATCCACCTTCACTGGGAGTTCAAGCTGTGATACACTGGAGAAGCTGAGATGTAGAGTCCTCTCTGCTGAGGCTCTCCTGAGAACATCTGTCAAAGCCCCTACTTGCTGGAACCTGGTTTACTCGTTGGAAGCTGGGTATTAGCAAGATCATTTCAAAGCTTTCCTCTTTACTCAGCATTAAGTCATGTCTGCAGTAAAATTTCTCTCCAGCCCATGGTTGTGTAGCAGTCTTCAGCAAAATGTTCAGCTGTCCTCCCCTAAATTTAGGTTGTTAAACTGCTTACTTGATCCTAAATGGTGCTTCAGATGCCCAGATTCCACTGAAAACAGTACGAGAAAGGAATGCTTAAATGCCCGCTGGAAACAATGAGTGTAATCAACACATAAAACTGGGATTTTAGGGATCTTCTGTTGGAGATGCCAATTACTGATTTTCCTAGAGGCTTAGCAGAGCTTGGCCAGCTTTGGATTCAGCCTTACACCGGCACATGAGTCTTAGAAAACCAAAGGGATAATTTCTCTGCAATCTTTTCCTCTGGGTGAACAAAGCACATTTCCCTAGGTTCTCTGTAGATCAAGAGCATCTCCCACACAGCAGCTCAGATTAAAAAGGTCAGACACCTTTAAATAAGCCCTAATTGACACTTACTTCCCAGAATGAGGGTTATCAAAGGTTAAAGTATAGCTCCTGAGGCAGTCAGTGACCTAATTCTAAACATCATTAATCCATTTCACTCTGAAAAATAACACTGGCATTTTGAAAAGCCCACTACCTTAAGGGACATTGCTGCTGCTTTCTGGAGGTTGGCTGTGTTGGATTCCTTTGCCAAGAGCTCAGGTCACCTCCCACAACCGCTCCTCAGATGATGCTGGTGTTCAGCATTTGTTCCACCACTCATCATTTCTGGCCCACTGTGTGCTGGGAGCATCCTCCCGTGGGAAAGGGTATACCTCCTCTTCCTCTCACTCTGCTGCAGGTCAGCGAGAGCTTTTCCAGTTCCCAGTTGCGTTCCTCCACCTATTCTCAAATGGTTGGCAATTTCTCACTCAAGAGAGTGGGTGTGAGCAGCTCCTGCTCTGCTCCAACATATGCTGGAAATGTTTAGGCTCAGGTAAGGGTTATGGGCAATGACTCACCTGACTGCAGACTGCACAAAGGACACTGGTATGCACAAGCCCTTTCTCTGTCACTTGGCTCCTCTCTTCTCTTATCCTCTCTGTGGTCCTGGTAAGGTGCAGGGCAGCTGCTTTGGGTCCATGCCCGAGTCATCCTGCTGTCTGAGCAGAGCCAGCCAGTGTGCTGCCTGAGCATAGAAGCTGTGTAGTGATCCTCCTGCCCCAGCTCTGCACAAGTCTCCTCTGCAAGCTGGTACAGCAAATGCTCAGACCCTAGCACAGTTGAGAAGTGACCGCCTAGCTGGAACCTTCCAGCCCTGGGGATGGACATCCCCTCAGTTCAGTCTCCCCAGGGCACATGTTACTGCACAGCAATCCTCAACTAGACCCATTTACCAAAGATCGATAGTCTAAACCACATTAGTAGTAAATGAAAATAACAAATTAATTTATATTTCCAGATAGGAGAAAGCAGATTTAAAATATTTTCTGATTTCTCAAAAGAAGTTTGTTTACAGTTGACATTTCTTCTATGATCAGACTGAAATCATGGGGATGGGAAGGGTAAGCGCTGTGTCTTTCTGAGCCCGTATCTCACAGCTGTAGGCTGTTACCACAACTGGAGTGCCTGGGGCTCCTCTGTCCGCATAAGAGCCAGTCTGGTGCCACCGAGAGCCTGAGAGGACAAGAAAAAAAGGTGGGTGGCAAGGGGAGGCAAAGAGGCATCAGGATCATCTGCCAGAAGGAGAAGGTGGCAGAGCTGGGTAACAGAGAAGGGAGCGCTGATCTTCCACAGGAACCTACGCATGTTCCTATTGGCCCTTTCACCATCAACCTTTAGTTCTGCAACTAGTGGAAAGGCTTTGGGAAAGCTGTTTCCCTTCTTTTTAGACAAGACACTAGCAGCACCGATACGATGAGAGCTATCTCAAGGTAACTTGTGTCAATTCACTTCCCATGGCTTTTAAAAAGAAAGTTCCATTTCTCTCAGGGTTGCTTTAATATGTGTAGGTACAAAACCAGACCAAGAGGTTGCAGATACCATGTACTGAAGCAGTCTCCCCTAGCAAGAAGTTCATGAACACTGTGGTTGAACTACCTAGTGAAATCATGGATCCCTACAGGATCAGGGGTTCAAAGGCAAAAAGGATGTTTTTTAAGCAAAGTAATAAGGCACAGCTACTGTGTGTGCTTTGCAATCTTTTGTGTCAGGCATTTATGTATTTCTGCTGAGAGCCAGGAGCTCGGCAGTGTTTGTAGCAGCTAGTCCATTCTTTTCACCCAATTGCTGGTGCACCACTGGGGCTTAGCAACAGGGATGTCTGGATGCTGTCTGATCCCCATCATTTTTGTTGACCCATATGCCAGCTTCAAAATTGATAACTTAAGTCTTTAGAGAGAAAGAAAGAGAGAGGAAGAGGAGGAAAGGAGAAAGAAAGCAAAAAGCACTTAGTGGTATATCCCTATTCCAAGATCATGTTCATTTTGGTCTTGTGCCCTGCCCAAGGGAGAAAGAAACTGTTGCTGGAAAAGACGACATGGGTGTCCTAAGGAACAGAGGAAATAAAATAAACTCTCCATGAAACAGATTACCCAAACTGCTTCTTATACCAGTTATGGAATTATCTCTCAGGAAGAAGGCACCTCTGTGTACATAAGAGCTGCATCACCACCTCAGACTCCTCTCTGCCAGGGCCCCAAGCCCATGGGTAGGGAAGAGATGCCAGAGGAAGGGAAGGTTTAAGTGATTCTTCCCTTGGCTTTACTCTTCTCAGGGGCCAACATTTGAAGAGCTTCCTGACCTGGGGTTGTGCTGATCCACCCCATTTGGCAGCCCCCCCCCAGCATACATCCTGCCCTGTCTCTTTGAGCCACCCTTACACTTCCCAGAGCATCCTGGGGCAAGGAAAGTAGCACACAGCACCTTCCCTATTAAAACACCTTCTAGGTGGGGAAAAATAAGTATGTCTAAATTCAGCTGTAACTGATTTTATTTCTATCCTGTGTTTCAGCTGGGGTTGCAGGTCTATACACTCATGTGTATACTAATAGCCCAGGATGAGTGAATATATTCTCTGCATGGCTGCATGAATGAGGTCTCCCATAATATACCAAAAATGAGACTTTCTACATCAAGAAGTTCACCTTCAATGGTGCATGGTTGGAGCTGTGTATTAATCTAGGTCTGATAAAAGCAGGTAGAGGACTACCTGTAAAGATTTTTTCCAAGGATTGCTATTGATACTATTTATCAGTTTAATAGCATGCTATAGGAGGAGGTCTGGTTTAGGCTCCTCTGAACTTTCAATTCAGTACTGCACAGAGAAGTGGGTGTTGTTGAGAAATTCTGTGTTCTCTCTCCCATGGGAGAGGCAAAGCATCAGTAAGGTACACACAGGTTACCAATTTCAGTTCAAGCTTCCAGTAAATAAGCCTCAGCCTTCTGCTGTACATCAGGGTGATGAAGAGGCGAGCGTTGCAGCTTGATTCCTGTGATAGCCATTTCTTTTTTCTTTTGACTTAAAGAAGTGTCAGCCTACTCTTGACACATTTGAAATACCTGCACTGTGGCCTGCAAGACCTGTTTCAGGACTTGCTAGAAGACATATTCCACATTCCTATTTTATTTCTTTTCTTTTTTTTTTTTTTTCTCCTTAGTCTTGGATAAACATTAAAGCAAGCCATTAGCAAACAGTTTAAGATTGTATTGTATAAAACACTGCTCTTAGTCATACAAACAGCCAAGTTACAACTGTCTTTCATTAATATTAGCAAGGCTATCCAAGTGAGAACAAAATAACTTAATAAAGATCCTCTTCCCAAGTCTCCTGCTATTATTCCCACTTCACTCAATTCCATTTTTCTGTTTCAGAGTTCATTTCTAAAACAAACCCAAAAAGCAAGTTCCAGCCATGTGTATGCACTGAGAAGCTGCCCACTGTCTGACCTCCCTCCTCTATTTGTTTTACTGGAATGACTCAGAACAAAGCAATTTGTACAGGGAAAACACCACTCTCAGACCTCACCCATTAATATCTCTTTTTTTATCCCTCATGCCATAGTTAGGGATGCTGTGGCAGATATTTTCATGTAAAGGTATTTTCTGCCAAGCAACCCAGAGACAATGCGGTTGCCTTTCCCGGAGCTCGGATGGGGACAGTGTGTGTTGCTGGCCCTGCCTTGCTCCAGCTGCTGCTTTGAGACAGGGGAAATGAAGCCTGGGTCAGCAGCAGATTTGGGAACTGCCAGAACAACACCTGACCACATTCAGAACATCCCCCTTTTAGTTCCAATCACATTAATTGAATCAGAAAACTGGTTTTCCCCCAGCAGTCTGGTTTTTGGGCCACTTACAAACCCTCCCAAGCCACTGCAGGCCCTGAGAGCAGAGGTGGCCTCGTGAGCAGAAGGATTTGCTTCTCTCCTGGCACAGCTCGAGCAGGTTCCCAAGGGGCATCAACAGAGCTGAGGAAGATGCTGCTGGCACTGTGTGAGGAGGTGCAGCCCCACAGAGCCCCTGAGCTGTCAGGAGCCAGGGCTGGTGGGGACAGACATGGTGTGGGGCTAACGAGCTGCTGGTACCCGAGCGACCCCAGGCTGTGACCAAGTCTCTGTGCCTGTCTCAGGAGTCAGCACACATGTCACATGCCCTAAGCAGAGATCTGACAGCAGTGAAGCTCTGAAGTGTGGGGAAACCTCAGCTCCTTCCACTATCTGTCTACAAGACATTTCCCAGCCTTGATATTTACCTTAAGGATGCTTTGAGAGGATGAGTTGTTAACACTTGGCTCCACCGCATTGGTTGGGCTGGTCCTTGCCAGATAAATGTACTTTGCTCAAAGAAATGACACAGTTTTGTTCACTGCTGCAAACCCCCATGGCCACACTTGCTCACTTTGTGGCTCCTTTATTGTCAGTCTGGGCCACCACCACCTACCCCTTGGAAGAAGAAAGACAGAAATGCTGTCAGAGGAACCTCTTTCCTCAAGGCAGCACAGATAACCCCCTGTGCCACTGCAGGGTGCTCACCCCTGTTGCATTACTGCCTTGTCAGCATCCAGAAAGGGATTACATAAGTCTGAAATACTTCCAGATACATGGGAGGAAAGGGAAATGCGGCTATTTTAAATGTGTAGAACCATTGTAAAATAAAGCTCATCTGAGAGGATCCTCAAGGTTCTCCAAGCTTACTTCAACTAAAAACTTATTTAGCGTATTTTAACTAAGGAGAAGTGCTTTTTAGAACTAACAGTTTCACTGGAAAACTCAAGAAATCTCCTCTCCAGTTGAGCAGCACATAAAGAGAGTGCAAACTGTTAAGGCTGCAATCTGCACAGTCACAAATAGGGCAGTATCTGATATACTTACAGATGTTAGACTGAAAGTGAGGATTCATAAAGAATACCATTTAAGAAACAAGGATGTATTAGTGTGGGGCAAAACACACTCCTTCCTGTGTTGGTGTTTTGGCTGAAAACAGGTTAACAACGTGGATCTCTTTATACTACCCCCCAAATCAGAAATGCTCCTGTTCTTTCAGCTCATCATCCCACCAGTAACTTCTAACTTTTACAATACACTTAATTTCACTCTTTTTTTTTTTAAAAAAAAAAAAAAAAAACAAACCAAAAACCAAACAGTGGAGGAGCTGAACTCATGTTTTTTCCTAGGGGCTTGTTGAAGTGATCTGCTTGTGCCAGCAGACCTCTTCTCACATCCACAGAACTTGCTAACCAGCCATAGTCTGCCTTTGGCTGCACCTCAGTGTTTCTCTCTACTTTGCTCTCCCTGGGCTTTGTTTCTGGCAAAAAGGCTTTAAATAGCTCAGAGTGGTACTGCACATGAAAAGAGGAATGAATATGCTCCATCTCTGGCAGAAGAAGCAATAGCCATTGTGTGAAGGAGGAGACTCTCTCCCAGACCTGCTGAGGAAAGATGCACACTTGGTCATCATGAAGTGGCACTTTCCTGAGGTGCCCATCATGCTTTCTCTCTGATGCACACCAATACTGCAGAACTGAGTAGGGAGCAGGGAGGAAAATTTGTGTTTTTTCAGTGCTGTTTTAGTTCTCAGTGCCTCGGGATTTGCCTCCATGGCTAACCCACAAGGCTGCCTCCAACAGGAGGATGCCACTGACCAGAAGCAATAGGGGCCAGGCTGTGAATCTCTTTGCCAGCAAAGTGCACCAGAGAAGTGAGGGGACTTCCAATGTACTGAGCCAATGCACTAGTTCTGCAGCACGAGGCACTGATTTATCTGTAGAGGAGGCATCACCAAAGTCAAGAAGCAGCTGATTTCTAGAGAGGTACAGCTTCCTTACCCAAGAAGATCACCTGAGGCAGCTGTAGAGCTATCCTAGAGATCAAGTGCACTCACCCACCAAAAGGAGACACGTCATCTCTCTTCTCTGCTACCCCTTCTTAAACTGTTAGCACAGAGATGCTCCATCCATCTAAGTCCAAACTGAAGTGTACATTTTCAAGTCCTCTTAATGTTCATCTTACCTAGGAAGAAAATGATGTAAACCAAGAAAGCACTGCAATACTTCAGTTCCTAAGGAAGCATACCCAATGCAATCTGGGTTGCACGACACCTGTACATGTAATTAGTATTGCAAATTAGTAAGTTTAATTCTAGGCACAGGTGGATTACAGTATTCGCTAGCTTTATTTTTCAGTTTGCCTCTGATCATTCCTAAACAAAAGTGTTGTGGGTAATTCTGTAGATACTACACTAGGTGACATGATTAAAAGGAAAAAGGTAATTTAAAAGCCTGTATATAATAAGATAGGTACTTAACTGGATAGTATACCTTAATGAAATAATTATTATTCACAAGTTTAATCAGCCTGTGAAGTAACCTGCCTCCAAGGCACCTGATTAAAATAATGGCAATGAAATCTTTGCACAGTGAGACAGGTACTCAGGATCCAACAGCTTTCAATGAAAAAGACTCCCTGGTGCATGTGCCCAGCACCTCTGACAGTCTGGCCACCTCAGCTAAGGACAACAGTACTGAGCTGCAAGGCGAACCCCAAAAGGGCTTTTAATGCAATCGTTTGGTTTAGGTACTCAGCAGTTGAAGCTGGCTGTGCTGTGGTTCTTCTAAGAGAAGGAAGATATCCTTCCCAGAGGACTGAGGGCTTCTGTGCAGTTGTGGGATGGACTTGATAACAGCTTTGGAAAGGTGGAGACACAGCAGCAGCGAGATCTGCTTGCAGGGGAACAGGGCTGCAGTGAAGGGAACCAAGAACCAACTGTTCCTTTGAACTTGGACATCACTTGTTATTACCACTCCTCACTTTGTGCTGTGCATAGAAAAGGTTTTCACCCCAAGAGGACTTGAATGGACCTCAGTCATCTCCAGGAAGCTTTTCTTACTGAAGGTTTCTACCCTTTTGCTCATTTGTACGTTTCCCCAGCCTGGGATATCCCAAGAGTGATGACTAGTTTACGCTTCTCAGTCCTGCTTAAGACAACAGGGTGTCCCAAGGGCCTATGGATCTGGGAGAGGCAGCCTTTACATGCACTGCCACCACAGAAGAGGCTTGTAATGAAAACACTATCAGGAGCTAAATTTATTTAGCTCAGATAAGAGCTCCACCATAAATGATCTTAGGTTACCTGCAACATCTCTTGTCTACTGACCTTCCAGAAGACGGAGACTTTGCTAGGCAAAAGTTTATTTCTTGCCTCAGAATATGTTTTAGTCTTGTCTAGCACTAATCATGTCTTCTACAAGAAGATATTGTCAATAACAGATAAGGATGATTAACAATTATTTTTTCCTTTTCTTTCAAATGTGAGGCAGGTGATTCTCTGCTGTTGAGTCCTGTGGAGGACTGAAGACCTGGTCTGTGCTTTCCAAAAGAGTGAAAGGGAAATTAAGCTGACACAAGAGGCAGCTTTCTCTTAGTCTCTAGGGGAAAGTCCACCCATACCTCTGTATTTCACAGGCACAAGCAGATGGCAGA
Source organism: Gorsachius magnificus (assembly GCA_034008185.1). Lineage (NCBI taxonomy): Eukaryota > Metazoa > Chordata > Aves > Pelecaniformes > Ardeidae > Gorsachius > Gorsachius magnificus. Next base: position 34,455,512 of record CM067084.1, read on the forward strand.
GCTCCAGCTGAGTCACTGCTAAAAAGGCTCAGAAACAGGGTATTGGTATCTCCAGCTGCACAAAGTCACCTCTGTGGGTAAACCTGGCCTAGTAAGACCTGGCCATGCTCTGGTGCTGCAAGATTTGGCCCAACACCAAAGATGCAACTCCTCAATACAATGGGGTTAATTCCAACTCCAGCTTAGACACCTCACCCTCTCCAGCTCCCTTGATGCAGATACCATCCACTGCTTGATTTACAAATAAACCAGAAATGCTGATAAATTCTTAGTCACCTTATTTACCAAAGAAGACTGAGGTGGGTTCCCCCCCAACCTTAACCTGTTGTATGGTACTCTAGAAGGATCAACCCAGAGCCTTCAGTCCCTTCCAGACTAAGGCAGAGCTTTTCTTGAAGTCTGGGGAGGCTTTTCTATTTCTTCTTTGGTTTGGGGATCTGTATAATACTGGGAGATTGTATGACTCACACATGCAGCAATTTTTAACACTTACCCCGAGAGATCCAGGAGAGGCTCATCTGAGAAAGTCCTGCAGCGGGTGCTTAGCTTTGTCAATGACATAGTGGGGACCAAAGACCCCCATGTGAAAAGTGAAATGCCCACAGATCAGCAAGATAAATACCACAGACTTCCCAGTCCTCATTGGCAGGACACTTATAGAGCCAGTTGACTGCTTCAAGGATAGAGGAGCTTTCCTGACATGAGCATGCTCATGGAACACTCTGTCAGAGCTCAACAGGCAAAAACCTACATTTAATCATCTTAGGATAGTGGCAAGCTGGGCTGCTCTGAGACGAAATCAAAATGTTACAGTTTGAACAGCAGACCATCAAAAAGTCAACACTCAGCCTTTGAATGCTGGTGCTGATAGAAATCTGAAAAATGGGGTTGTCCCAGAACACTTTGCTAGCTAGAGAGCAGTGTGCCAAGGTCCAGCCGGGCAGACAACACAGCTGGGAGTGCACATCACCTCCACATTGCGAATATCTTCTACGCTAAAAGACCTCAGATGCTGACTGTGGTGTGGGAGAACGGGAAAACAAACGACATGGCTGCTTTAATATTACATTTATGATTTGATAATATTTTCTTTGGTTTGGAAAAAGAGAGTCTTCTAGAATAGCTGAGAAAATTTCCCTTTGTGGAATTCAATACTTGGAATTCCCTTCTTGATTTCACCACTGTATTTAACACGGGAAGATACAGTGCTACGATAGATTTGCTGATAATTTTTTCCTTTTGTACAGTGAATTGCCAAAAGCAGTTGAAACAACCTAGAACTGGAGGTTAGACTGATGTAACTAGATCGACCCTCATTAAAGATCTTTAAAAAACCTCACCCTGTGTTGTCCTTTAAGTCAGGACTGATAAAAAGAAGTGCACCTGGAAAGCATGCTCTTTTAAAATCTCCATGGCCCCGGTCTTCACTTACATCTTGATGCATGAAGAATTTGACAAGACCCATCATATTGCCTTTCTCCACCTCTCTAGTGTTCATCTGCTGGCCACAGCTTCTGATTTATATTGGTCTGAAGTCAAGATCAGGTTGGTGAAATTTTGGCCACCTGCAAGCAAAAAACAGAAGAAAAATGTGCTTTTTTGTGAAATAATCAACTGAGGTTTGAAACTCAGGATTAAGTTCTTGGCTCTCTTGCCAAATCCCAGTGGATGGCTGGGCAAACCAACTCAGCTCTGGATCCTGGAGCTGGACTCCTTTTCCTGTCTTATACAAGCCCTGCCAGGTCTCATGCCTTGCACATGTGGGTCTCCCAAACAAACAATTAATAGCACACCCCGAAGTCTCCCTGACTCTCCTTTAAGAAACGTCTCTTGTTTAATTCAGAGAAACACTACAGCTTCCAAGTCCCCAGGTAGCTCAATCACCACTTTAAAATACATTGATGGAGAGAGCATGACCCCTGAAAATGAAGCTGAGAGAATGAGATGTAAAGCACTGGGTATCAGGCTTATACCAGAACCCAGACCAGAGTTATCATCCAGAAAAAGCTGATGGGAATCTGATTATATTTCATGATTATGCCTGTATATTGTCGTTTTGCTTTAGCTATTTGTCTGTTACGCAATCTCTTCAAGTAGATTGCTTCTTTCTGCCTTCTGCCATCCATCTCCACTGTATCCCAGCAGCAAGATGCATAGGTTAGTGGTGAGGATCCAACATCATTTGCACTCCTTCCCCACTCTACCTTTATGCATCACCTCCATCCCCACTTGTCATTCACTGCAATGCAACGCTTTCCATCAAAGGCTGTCCCAAGGCAAATGGGGAGTGAAGGGAATTGATGCTCTTGACATGGAGCCTACTGTTTTGACGCATTTTTTTCAATTTGCCATTAATGCACTGGAAATTGTTCTCTCTGACCATCCATTTGTTTTCTCTGCTGGCAGAGCAGAGAAGCAGCCTCTCACATCATGTTCGGATGGGGCAAAAACCAGGCAGAGCTTAAAGACACTTCAGTTTTGTTTCCTTTCCAGGTGTGTGCCAGGTTTGTGCTGAATAACTGATCTGATTTTCTATCTATAGATCACATGAAGAAATTTCCAAAGCCTCATCACGAACCTGGATGTTCAGATCATCCTCAGTTTATTTTCAGATCCAAGAGTCTGTGTTTGAATCTTTTGCTTGTTTTGAAAATTGCAGCCCAAGAAACAAAATAAGGGTGAGGGGCTCCAAATATAGAAGATAAATGATACCACCACAAAAGTGATGTTATTTTCATCCTGGGAGATATTTTTAAATGTCAAAGAGCTGTTTTGACTTAGTTTGAAATACAGAAACTCTATCCTGGATGAGCATAAGGGTGCCACCACACGTACCATAGGAACCAGGGCTGGAGCATCAGGAACCCACACTGTCTGTCCTACAGGGTTCACACTTGTGTGTGCAAAGTGGCTGTAACTATACCTCCAGAGCCAAATCCCAAGTTAAGAATCTCTATTCTTACCCGAGATGGGAATTTTCTGTTTTGGTCGTGTTGCCATAGCAGTTACCACAATTTGCACTGGAGCGGCCAAGGAAGGGCAAACAAGGGCTCACCAGAGTACAGCAAGAACACTGCATTAACACTTGGAAAGATTAATCAGCTCCTTTCACCACAAATGTGCAATTCCAGCAGCAACCTAGAAGCAACAACTGGAAACATCAGCCAGATGGGAACTGAGGGAACCCAAAGTCACAGCAAGACAATTACTGATGAGCAGCGATGCTATACATCCTCAGCTGGGACAGCTCTATGAACAAGCCAGGGTGTTGATTTCCCTGCTATCTTGTGGGCTACACACCTAGCACAGCAAAGGGACTAGAAACTCAATTTCACATATTTGATGACCTGCTTTATGTTTGCTTTGTGCCACTGGGGCAAATTTGAGCAGACAGCGACTGCCTGCGCATCTACCTCTATGATATGGGGCCAGGTGGGGAATAAGCTGCACACACAATTGAAACATGCACAGAAATGTGTCCGTCTCCAGAAGGACCCTGCAGATGAAGGTGAAGATGGGATAAAAGAGATCCGAATGGGGGAAAGGTCTCTTCTCTGCACAAGACCATCGAGTCTTATGTACATTCATATAAGGCTCACCTTTCTTCCTTTGTGCAGTCACGGTCAACACCTCACCATCCTGACTCTTCTTCTTTCCCCTTGTTTTTCCAGGGCTGAGAGTCCTTCCTTGGATAACAAGGCTACTCCAGAGGCTGGGAGATTTCCTTGAGATGGAGAGTCTCATGGCTTTTACTGCTGCAAATTAGAAAAGTAAAAAAATTAAAAAATAAAGCCAATTTCCCTGCAAGCAGCCTTCCATTAACCGGGAGCTTGTGCATGGGTGATGGAGAGGAACACTCCTGGGAAGAAAACAGACTTCAGTGTCATGATTGCAAAGCATTATTAATATAAACAGAGGACATAAACTACAATGATTGCTGAAAATGATGAAAAATATCTCAGCAGTATCCTCCTCATGTTGCTTGCTCACCATTTGAGAGTTTAAAGGGCAGAATAATCACATGGATCCAAGAGGCTTCCTGGAAACACTCCTGTTTGCTTTCAAGTGTGCATTTATTCCCCTGACCATGGGATGCATAATTGACCTGCTGTATTTAGCAGCTGTGGTTATTAGAGCAGCTTCCTTCTAGGTAGGGAATGCAGCAAATACAGTTGCCTCAATATTGTTCTCATTTTGAGGGGAGGGAAGAGGTTTTGGTTGAAGTTGTAGACTGGTCTGTAGAAAGAAATAGTGAAGGAGAGAACTTTTTCCCTTAGCAGCCCCAAAAACCAGCGGGACTAAGAACAACAGCCCTGGGTCTCAGCACCCCATCAGCCAGACGCAAGCTGAGCTGCAGGCTGCATGGTTTCAACTCCAGTTCAAGCAAAGCTCTGGTTCTGGTTCAGCCCTGACTGCAGGCAGGCTGGGGGGCTGCAAACACCACAAGTGGGGGTCAGCAGTGGGGCTCCTTATGGCTGGGGACAGCAGAACAGTTAGACTAAGTTCCCCAGAAAGGCCCATGTCAGCCATGCCCCTAAGGCAGCTTTTTAAGCAAGTTGTTTGAAGGTAGGGACATTTTCATCAACTGCATATGCATATTTTGGGGAAACACTCTTCAGTCTGGTTTTTGGGTACAGCCCAGGACAGAAAAGCAAAGGCAGAGGGTGTTGGATGGGAAAAGAGAAACCAGGCAATAGCCTTATCTATAACTAGCAGAGCTGAACAGTTCTTGAATTAAGATTAGGGAAATAAAAAAAATAAAATAAAAAAAAAAAAAAAAAAAAATCACACTTCAGGGGCTGTGGAGACACAGGTTTTTGTAAACTACGGCCATACAGCCCATCACAGGCAATGAAATTTTTTTACATTTCCACAAAGGGAAATGGGACTTTCCGGTTCTCCTGGCTCAGGCTCCAGCACCAGATCTGGTCCCCAAACCTGTCCTGCTGTCTGCATGGACTCTGGAAGGAATTACTACTTTTTACTTTAAAAAAAACCAAACCCCATACATGAGGAATATTAGTCTTTGTCTCGTATCAACATCTAAATACAGGAGAGAAGTAGGGGAATGACATGGGTGGGAAGGGACGGTCTCCTCTGTAGGAGCAGTTGATAATAAGTGCAATGGAGGACAGGACACTAAAGAACACGGATGTAGGCCTGGTCCTGTGTTCCTGTAATCCTAAAATTCTGTTGTATGCCTTTGGGTGGTACCTGGCAGCCTTTTAAAAATCTTTAATAGCCATATAAGGCAATGCTGGAATTTCTCTATTCTAGAAAAATTGTTTTCTTCTTTCCCCTTTCCACTACTGCCTCCACCCTTGGAAGGCCAGCTATATTTAAATTTAAAATTGAGAATCAAGTTTCCCTCTCCTGTCTTAGAAGATGAACATATGCACCTAGAATTGCCTTTGGTTAATTACATTAAAAAAGGAGATGAAAATAAATGGTAGAAGCCACCAAAATTCTGATTTCTATGCTGGCACCTGGCAATGAAACATATCAGAAGAAATATGCTCTGAATGACAACGAGAAAGCAGTGTGCAGGGGCTGCTAAATAGACTTGTTCAGTGCTGGGTGAGACAGTAATGCCTTGCTACATCAAGCAAGCACAACCACAGGTTCAGTTGTTTACAGAGCACTATTTTGTTCAATATCTTTCTGTCTCAGACTGCAACAAGTAAAACCCATGCTTGATACCCATGGCTATTCTCCTATGTCAAATTATATTAGCAGAGCATTAGCAGATACATTTTAAACAGTGAAGCTGATGAGAGTTAAATCCTAAAGATGCACAATGCTTCCTTTCAACGTTTAAGTTTCTCTTTTTATAGTCGCCTATTGTAGTTTTGCATCATTGCATATCTACTCATTTCATGATGGTACATTCATGCTGACACCTACATATTTCACAAGTATCTTCTAACTATGAAGACACAGTAGCGAAGCAGGAACCCTGTAGAATAACTACAGGATAAAACCGTTGAAGTGCCTTGCATATATCCCAACTGTCACAATTAACAAGGAAAAAATACAAGGTCCCTGGAGAGTTGAACTCTAGCTCTTCCTCTTTCACAGAGAACACCACTTTCTTTGTGCCACTGACAAATCACACCCCAGTCTCCCTCCCCACAACCCAAGCCTCTGCATCATCTCTTGAGATAAGGGAGCTTTATGGTATTCCCTGACACTCTCCATGGGCAGCGCCTAATGCAAGAAGCTATTGAAGTGACAGGAGCCTCTAGAGCCCAGTCATAAAAATAATCACCTCTGAGTAACACTGCACACCCTGCATCGGTCTTGCCCGGGAGGTGTATAACCAGCACCTTCAATTGTCCAGCTCTGCTCACAGTTGGCTTTTAATAGGAAAAACCAGGTGCCAGAGAACAACAAGAGCCAGGAGTGACCACAGCATAGGCAGAGCAGAGACCTCACTGACCAGGGAGCAGCCCCACAGGACCCAAACAGGGTGGGCAGAGCAAGGAGCTGGCATCAGGGTCCTCTAGCAGGCAAGGCAAGGTCACAGATCAGTCCTGTGGTCCTTCCAGGGAATCCAGACAGAAGCAGCAGAAGACAAGTCCAAAAAACAAGACCAAAAACAAGTACACCCACAACACCACCCAGGCATAGGCTGCAAGCCCTGAGCTTAAACAGAGCTCCTGGGGCCATGGGCAGAGCCAGGGGGTGGAGTCCCAGGTGAGGCTGCTCAAGGCAATTAGGCCCTACCAGTGCACGGCAGGGCTGCCTGCTGCCCATCGACTCTTAATTTAAACAGGCAATATATACAGCTTGTACAGTGGCCAAAAGGAGGCTGGTGTGGAGACACAGTTCATGGAATGTCTGTGAGGCCGATACTGTACCAATGAGAGAAGCACTGTAGCACCACATAGCCTGAAACATCAGTGTCACTTTGCAGCACACAGCGATAGAACAGCTCTTCCTCAGGTTCCCTGAAAAAAATCCTGCTGGCAAAATTGTACCACAAATCCAGAGCTGCTCTGAGTAACAACAAATGTATCCGCAGGGATGGATGTCAGCCACTGAGCAATGAGGAACAGAACACCAACCACAGCAGTGGCGGCAATGAATACTAGCACAGTGCCTCTGCTCTCCAGCCATTATAGGCTTAAGGATGGCCTATCAAGCTACCCAGTTGATGTGTAGTGGTGGTTTTTTTCTCGTTATTAAAGACTAGCTGCTTTCTAAGTGGCTTCTTACATGTTTTTTAGTCCCTCAGCTGCTTTTTAGGTGCAGTGAGTACATACCTGAAACACCAACTCCTAAAAGGCTATTCATATTTGGGGACCTCTGATAGAATCTATTGCCAAAGCAGTTCCTCTTGTCCTTACTGTTTTTATACGACAGGTTTATTTCTGATACACACATTGTGTTCTAGTGCTCCACTCCCAGCACTGTACTGTAAGCTGGTTCTGATACTGAACTTACTCTGTAAGTAGAAGCATGCGATTTATGCTTACACAGCTCAAATGTGAGGTGGATCCAAGACCAGGGGCACACAGAAATGGGGATTTAATTTGGCTCAGGAAGACTTTTAAGGTCCTAGCAGGAACCAGAAGTTGTTTAGTTCTTCTCGAGGGCACCTTGGTCCTACATAAAGGAGAAAAGCTTACTTAATTTTGCCTTTGAGGAAGTGTCAGATTAGATAAAACTAACCATGCCAGCTAGCTTTTAAAAAATCTTTTCAGTTCCAAGCTTCATAAACCAAAAATTCTTTAAGAAAATCAGGCACAGGTTTCCACACATAAGAACCCCAGCAAGTACTAAGAAATGGTCACAACGGATCCATTTTGCCTCTGGTAGCCAAATCCCTGGTCTAGCAATGGGAAACCTGTAAGGTTACATCTCCAGGGAAAAGAAAACAAAGTGTTATGCTGGAGATGAGAATCTGGGGAAACCAGCTGGATTCAGAGGTCTGAGGAGGCTGTTGCTTAGACAATGGGTATCTATACACAATATTTTGCTGACAGATGTGGGCTCAGAGTTGACAGCACGGTATTGAGCTAATCTCCCCAAACACTCCCTAATTTGGACCACTTTTTCAAGACTCCATTGCATTTAGCCATGGTTCCCAAAATGGCAGCTACCCTGTGCCGAGGATCTTTGCTGATCTGACTGTTAATATCATTAGCAGAAAGCAAATTCTTCTGGAAATCTCACTCCGTTTTTGAGTGCATTTCTGAAAAACTGCATTTATGTGCACAATAATTAAAAAATCAACCTGCCTTTAATTATCTTCCAAAAGCAGGGCTCCCAATAAACTGATGAATTATATTCCCCTACAAAATAGTAATTCTTCAATAAAATAGCCCGGCCTTTTATGAATGGGAAAAATACAAATGGAATCACTCACCGGGCTGCTGCTGGTCTCCTTATTTTATTGTTTCGCCAATTAACCAAGCCTGAGAGCCTTTGAAGTATCAGCTGTGATAAACTGTTTGACACTGCTGTCAGGCTTCATCATTCCCAATGAAAACTGACAGTCCTGAGATTAAACTATTATTTCCTTATAAAGATGAGGGGTCACATTTACTTATAATTAGTATGCAGGCTTTGACAGGCCCGACATTTGTAGCACAATTTCAAATTATGAGCACAGAAAAAAAAGACTTATTAACTGCAAGTTAATATTTATGAGGTGGGTGAGCGGCTAAATTTTACTTCCTTCAGTGGGAGATTGTTCCATAAAGGAATACTTGTCCTCTTTCAAGGGAGAATTATTCAAAACAAAACTTGTGATTACACATATGCATTTTGTTTGTATCTATTATGCTTGTTCAAATGCAGGGGGAACTTGCACACTGTTGGAAGAATGCTTTGGAAGCTGCTTTCCATGAGTTTATTTCCCACTGAACTGATTAAACTCGGTACAGAGAAATCTCAGGCTGGAAATTAAGAGTCTGAACAGGTCTGAGAGCCTGATGCAGCTTCCAGCAGACAGGAGCTGGTGAGAGCAATCACAAGAGGAAGGGCTAATCTGGGAGGTAGGCTCAGTTCCCAGTCTCCTCCAGGCTGCCAGTGGGGATGAGTCCCGCAATAAGGCCTGAGGCTTTGCAGAGCAGGGGCGATGCCTGTATGAAGCAAGGCGCTTCCCAGGCTGTGACAGCGCAGTTCGCTGTGCCAGGAGAACAGTTCATGGCACACTCCTGTTCACCTATGGGCCCTATGGCATGCAAAGGGATGCCAAGAACGTCCTGGGGCTGCATACTGCAGAAAATTTGTGCAGCCCTCAGTTACAAGCGTGCAAGAATATAGCCCCTGTTAGGTTTTCAGACCCTTATTTCAGCTCATCCAAGACACTTCACAGGTCTTCAATCAGCAGCTCCCCCTCGCCATGATCAAATCATTGCTGTGACACCTTTAATTTTATTATTTCTGACAAAAAGCCTGCTATGCATATATTGTTCCATGCGATGAGGAAGAGAAAGCAGCCCTGTGCTCAGTGTGGCAGGACAAGACTTGGGTAGCCATTGATTTAACATCTCCTATGAGGTCCTGGAAAGGCACAGATTGTCTGGCTACGGGACTGACTGTGTGGCTTATTGTGTTTTTAGCCACCCTGCAATCTGTTCCTTCACTGCAGTACAGCAGAGGAAGTCCCTGTTCCCACCACCCTTACAGTCAGTCAGGCCCGGAGGGCAGAGTCCCAAACACATACACCACAGCAAGCTCAGTGGGCATACAGCAGTCTGCTAGGATGGCGTTGTACGCAACAGTGGGCAGATTTTGGCTTGGGGTTCCAAGACAGAATGGACCACTTCCAGGCACTTATGTGCTGGTAGCCCACACTGTACGCAGGCTCCAGGAGCCACACTCCTGTTCCTGTTCTGGTAGCCAAGGCTCGGACTGTAGTACCATCTGTCTGTCGACCATCCGAAACAACTGCAGGAGGTCTGTCACAGGCCAGATATGGATTAGAGTTAGCTGCTTTCTTCCAGACAGAGTATTTCTGGTCCTATGGGAGGTCTCACACCACTGCACAAAAGAAAACATTAGTGACCGCAGTACCTGGCAAAGTAGAGGCACAGAGAATCACCAGCGGCAAACGTATGAACTCAGGTTTTTTGATTCTCAGGGCTGCACATGAGCCATTAAGCCAAGCAGGGACAATCTGAATACATTCAAGGAAGCTTTTTCTTCTACTTTAAATGCAGTTACTGTTTGAGAACAGACAGAACACAGTAATCATTTTGCCATGCACTATCAGGTGTTATTGCCAGCAAGGCCTTTGTTAACCATTTTAATTCCTGAAATAGCTACAAGAAAATGGGGTCAGTAAAGTGCCAATTGTTCATTTAAATTACAGGGATGGAATCCAGGCTCTAATAATATTTGCAGAAACAAGCTGCAAAGGAACACAGGTGGCAATAATTAATTCCTAATTTCCTCCTTTTGTGCAGATTGACCTGGATGAAGAAAAATTGTCTGAAATATGAAAGAATACAAAATAGTTTCTTCAAAAGCACCTCTGACGAAGTAAGCTATACCAGGAGAAAGGAGCAATTCTGCCCATTCTGCCCACTTACAAGAAGCTGAAGTCCTTTTGCTTCATTAGGCTGAATCACATCCAGCATGGACAAAACTGAAGGAGTGTTTAGTGGAGGAAGGCTGCCATGTCTGCACATACCTCTTCCAAGGATGAAATGGGAATTAAAAACTGAAAGCAAACAAAGAAGTCTGTTGAGATGCCATGAGTGTACACTGGGAAGATCAGAAGATTTACCAAGCTATGTGGCAATATCATCCTTTTCTATTTGTTCAGTCATGCAACTGGAACAGAGATATTTAATTCGTCACTTAAATGCTTCTTCACACAAGTGATTTTCAGGTGGGGGTAGGCAATTCATTCCATGCTGGACAGCTTCATCACCAAGATTCACCTCATCACCAAGATTCACCTCAAGTTACATCATTTCTTCTCTTGTTCCCTGGAAGGTGCATCAAAATTTTGCAGCTAAAAGAAAAGCAGAATCTCAAGGAGCAGCCAGCCTGAGACCAACAGCAATCACATGGGCAACCTTTACTTACTGAGAGCCTACAAGAGATATCCTGAAGTTGACTGCACATAAGCAAAGAACCCCCTTATGCTTTTTGGGGTTGGTGAAATAACTCACGACACATGGAGAGGGCTGTGGCTGACCCAGTGCAAATACTTTGGGACAGAAACATAAGTTCTTCTCTGCTTAAAAAGGCAATGATCAAGGCCTCTAACTCTTATCACAACCCACAGAATACTCATAGTAGTAGTAAGTGACTTATAGCAGATGAAGGGCCATAAAATCTTGCTTTCTACCATAACTGCACCTCCTGAAAATGTTATAATTGAAAAAGCAGTGGTCAGTAAGCAAGTGCCAAATAGGCATGAGCTACTGAACATTCATTTCATTTAGAAGCCCTGTGCTGTGGCTCTTTAAATTAATTTAATTTAGAAGTCACATCAATAACTGTGCCAGCATCAAAACACCTTTGGGCTGAGACTCTGCAAACAGCCATTCCATCATGTCACAGTTTCTTCTCTCTGGAAACTCTGGCTGCTAATTAGCTGCAACATTTCTGACAATGGACCATAATTCATCAAGGTCCTTCACAAGTGCCTGTTTTCTCAGAGTTAGTGTATTTTCAAGGCTTAAAAGAAAACTGACTCCTTTAGCTGATTCTCCATCTTGGCAGCTGTGTTTACTGTATCTAGCTGTATTTTGCCAGACGTGTGATACAGTAAAAACTGGTATTAAAGAGATGATGGTGGTGTTTGGGTCAGTATTTCATCTTGGAAACATCTGCTGTCAATTAGGGAAGTTAGCGCATACTCTGGGATGGATTCTCAGTCAGAATGAACTAGTGTACTTCCCTGTAAGTTGCTTGTGCTATACTGATTACTGCATCTGAGGCCATGGATTTCAGCAAGAGTAAGCTGATTTGCACTGGCAGAGAATTGGTCTTGTTTTATCAAAATTTACTAACAGTCCCATGTGCTCTAGGATTCACTTCTTGGGCCCACTGTAACTCAGGTGAGTGTTCCCATCAACTTCTGTACAGCATATATCCTGAAAGGGGCACTGCCACAGTCGATCTGGGCAAACCTAACATTTTAGGGTCCACCTCCTCTTCCTCAGTGGAACACCATCCTTTACTAGCATCCCTTCCATCAGCTCTCAAAGGGATGCAGGTGCTATGCAACTCTGATGTGTTTGGAAATCTTGCCCTTAGATAGTAAGACTTCTTGTCCTCTAAGACAGAAATTTTTAAACCACTCTAATGTTAAGAGAGTTACATCTCCATCTCAAAACATGATTACCCTTAAAGGTGATTTTTAAACAATTGATCGTCCAAAAGCTGTCTGCTTTTGATTGGTATTAACAACCTACCCAGGAGATACAGATCATTCTCCTTCTTACTGAAGTTCTTCCTCCTAGTGTTTAAGCTGTATTTACATTAATGACACCTACTTATTAAACTTAAGAGTTCTCACTAGTCACTGCTTACAAACATTGTTGCAGTCAGGCACTTAGACACATAAAGTTTCATTCAAATTACGTACTACCTTCTTCTTTGAAATGCGAAAATCACTGCTAAAAGAGACTTCCAAGCACTCTCAACATTTTTCAGAATGCTTCCATTAACCAAGCTAGGGGGAGATTCTTTCTGATGTTTTGTGCTAAACGCTCCTGGCAGGATTACTCCAGTAACAGTTACATGTATCAGGGAGCTGCAAGAGTTGGGTGACTTCCCAAGGGAAGGCAAGCTGGGAGCCGAGGGTGGCCACAACATGAGCAGGGCAGTGACCCCACGCTGATGGCACGGTCCTGCAAGCGTCTGAGCTCGGCAGCCCAGGCAGAGCGGTGGCAGTGGCAGCTGCTATCAACAGTCCAGCAACCATAAGGGAAGGTAACAAGTCTGGTCCACTGCCAACCCAGGAAACCCGGGCAAGCAATCTGAGAACAAAACTGGAACAGGTACACCTAAGCTTTGCTCAGGCCAAGACTGAAGGCCTAGGCTTGAGATTAAATGGAGCTCCTGGCCAATGAGCAGAGGGTGGAGGTCCCAGGTGAGGTCTCCTAGGGTAATTAGAACCCGGTGGTGCATTCTGGACTCTGACAAAATGTGAAAGAGTACAGATTCTAATTACAACATGACCAATCACACAGTATGAACAACAGATGCAAATGAGTCTTAGCAATTATTTCCTGTAGGCTGAAATATAGCTGCAGAAAATACCTGCTTAATAATTTAGAAAGATGGAAAAAATCAGTCTTGTTTGCAAACAGTGCAGTACAAAAGTTTAAAGGGGTTAAATTAATCAAATAAATTATTAATTACAATTAGCTCATCCATTAATGTTACGGTAGCATCTAAATGCACCAGCCAGCATCAGGGCTGTGTTGGTTCCAAAAGGGACCTTGCAAAGCACAAAAGCAGTCCCATAGGGAATAGGAGAAAAGGCCTCCTCCGATCGAATGTCCCACCACTACTCTGCCAAGGTCAAACTACTCTTCTCCTTACCTGGCCCAGTAAATCACTATTTTCTACAAGCAAGAACATTCCTCCAGTAAGAGCGACTGTGAATGTTGCTTAGCAAGACCCTGCAACCCTGAGGTTAGGCACATCCTGGAAAATGGAGGGCTGAAGGACTAGGGAAAGAACATTTTGGGCAAGGTCATAGCTGAAATGAGCCCATTCACTTCTTCTGTAAAGAAATCAACCACTGAATAGGAACACTAATGGGGTGTTGTGTGAGTGTTGCTTTTCCCCCTGAATATACTTCAAAAGAAAACAATTCCTTTTGGAACTTCTCTTCCAAACAGTGAATATGGGGAGCAGGAAGGTGCCCGCTGGAAGCCGTAAGTCACCCAAGCTCTATGAAGGTTGGATTCATAGGTTGATGGTTATCTCCCCTTCTGACATGCCTGCCCTTATGCACCCAATATATGCAGGCAGGTGATGGGATCCTGGACTGTGCCCATGGAAAGAGGGAGCATGTATCTCAAAGTGAGCATTACAGCACTCAGCCTGGAGGAACTTAGATCAGCAGCTTAGAGTTTCAATGACAGAGCAAGGACTAGAGTGTGGGTCCCACAAGTCACAGTCCAGTGCCTGATTCACTGGACCACAACACAGATTGCTTAAAAAAAGCCTTAAAATATACATAGCATGAAGCTTTTACCTATTACTCTATCAGGATCAATAGGACAATTCCATTCTGCAGAACTATGTTCTACTAAAACTCAAAAGACTGATTAGAACAAAAGTTTCAACAGTATATTTTTGTGATATCATTTATTATCCCACATAGTTTGACACAGTGTAGTATATTGCACCTATAAATCAGTTGCAGCAAATTATTTAATGATGCATTAACTGTGGAATTTCACATATATTACAGTTCTTTAGCCAATGTTGAATGCTTTTTCAATAGCTTAATCCATCCCAGAAGTACTGAAGCAGGCACATTCATCCATCATCAGCGTGCACATAGTCTTCTCTTTGCTCTTTTTATTTTATTAAAGCCCTCGATCTACAAGCATGGCATTAAATAATTCCCCAGAGCTTTTTCTGCACAATATTCCCACCACCATCCTCACCCTTCTATCACAAAACCCCCCCTTTTCATTCTCTATTAGATTCTTGCTGTCCTCTGGCACAGTTTAAGCCTGGCATTGACTTGGGCTGCATTGCTGAGAACTCATAGATGACACCACAGCTGTATGTGTGAAGGTAGTATAACAAATTACTTTTACATTACAGAAATTATGTATTCAATTTGATGAGAAAGCTCAAAAATACAAGCAGTGAGTCTACCTAGAAGAGGACAGAGAGGAGGAAAAGACACAAGAAAGTGTGATTAAAGAAGAAGAGATTTTTTTTTTAACTTCCAAGGTATCCCTTGCGGGACATTCACCAGAGGTCCTTGAGGCATCCAGAGTTGGACCAGAAAAAGCTTTTGGAATTGCTTTTTAAGAATACCAGACATTGACATAACCTTCAGTTTCACGATATTCAACTCACGGTGCTGAACCCAAATAGCACTTTCACAGATAGAAACCTCGTAGTTTTACTCTTCAGCACTACATTTCAGTGTGTCACAGAATCACAGAATGGCAAGGGTTGGAAGGGACCCTGGGAGACCATCCAGTCCAACCCCCCTGCTAAAGCAGGTTCACCTAGAGCAGGTTGCACAGGACAACATCCAGGTGGGCTTCTCTCCAGAGAAGGAGACTCCACAGCCCCCCTGGGCAGCCTGTTCCAGTGCTCTGTCACCCTCAAAGTAAAGAAGTTCTTCCTCATGTTCAACTGAAACCTCTTATGCTTCAATTTGTGCCCACTGCCCCTGGTCCTGTTGCTGGGCACCACTGAGAAGAGTCTGGCTCTGTCCTCGTGACATCCACCCTTAAGATATTTGTATGTGTTGATGATATCCCCTCTCAGCCTTCTCTTCTTCAGGCTAAACAAGCCCAGCTCCCTCAGCCTTTCCTCACAGGGGAGATGTGCCAGTCCCCTAATCATCTTTGTTGCCTTCCTCTGGACTCTCTCTAGGAGTTCCTCATCTTTCTTGAACCAGGGAACCCAGAACTGGACACAGTACTCCAGGTGCTCTGTAAGAGCATGAGCACTCTTGGACCTTCTGGAGTTTTGGCTGTGCACCTCAACAAGTTCCTCTGTTTGGGGAAAATCCTTACAACCTTTTGCTGTTAGGATCTTGCATGATCACATTTCCAAGCATCTTCCATTCCCTCCAGCTGCTGTGTGAAACAGCTTTAATCCTGGAGAGCAACGTGGAGGGTGATGATGGATCTCCCTTCTGCCACTTGTCATTGCTAGCACAGAAAGACAGAATAACTCACTCATGGCTATTCCTATTGGCAGTTGTCTCTCCTCTCTGCTCACTCACTTAAGGCAACTCTTCTGTACAATATGCTGTGCTAGCATTACATTTCATTGTATAACATTGGTTTTAAAAGCTCTTCCCCTTTCACTGTGATATGCATTCTCATTTTGCTATGTGCTTTTTCTTCTGCTTATTCTTTGTGTCCTCTCTCTGGTAGCAACTTATGCAGATCCTGATGGTTCAATCTTTATGCAGATTAATGATGGCACAAGGACAAATAGTTGGATCATGTTGCTTTCTTTTCTTCTTTAGAGATGAAGCACACATCTCTGAGGCATTGTTCCTGAGACTGGATATACTTCTCAGACCAAACCTTAGGATACTGAGTTTGATAAACGAAGCACTTTGGAAAGTCCATGTGGTCTCTAGGAGAAGAAATTGGGCTAGAACTCTGGAGGCAATGAGGAAACCAAAAGCCTGTAATTCAACAGCATACAGGGAGAAAAGGTCACCCCAGCTGCCTTTCCTAAAAGCTGCTGCAGAAAGAAGGCAGGGGACAAGACCAGATTTCTTAAGACACAAAGCCTCTCCTTTCAGTGGAGTCAGGAGGATGCCTCCAGCCAGCATCCTATCCTAGCACCTAACAGTGAGCTGAGTTACAGCTGCAGACTTCTTATGTCATCTGTACCGCACACACACACACAAACACATGCAGAAGACACAGGAAGTACTGTCACAGTATTGTAGCAACAATGCAGGAAAGGTCAGTGAGAGACCTTATCGGAAGGGAAAGTGACTCAAACGGGCTGTCTTACGCCACATACTCACCAATATGAAGATATGTGTGTGCAGTCTGTTCAGCATTCAGGCACTAAGAGGCTTTTATCCCATGGTGACCACTCTCATGATGACACAGAGAACGAGGGACACTGGCTGTCCAACCCACCTTAACAGCTTAGGATGACGACCACATGTTGGTTTTTGACATGCTTTTTTTTTTTTACCTCTGCAGAAACTGGCAGCAAACCCACCATTAATCCATCTCATCTTTTAGGCTCATATAAACAGTCAAGAAAATTTCCGAAGACAAATTCCAAATTCTTAAGAAAACAGTTGTCCTCTTATAATCACTTCTTCCAGACGCACATGCTTCAGTGAGTAGTATCTCAAGGGTTCAGAGCTTATGTTTTTGTGCTGAAAACTGAGCAGGTTACAACATTGCTTTTGGAGCCCCTCAGATCATCCCGATGTGCAAGCACTTTCCTGAAGATCAACAGGAAATAATTCAAGGCTTATAGTTCAGAATCAGCTTATTAAAACCATTAGTTGAAGTTGTTTTATGCAAATAACTTTTCCTGCCCCATAGAGGATTATGTTTTGCACCTTTCGACATGATCCTATCTTATCTAATGAAGTCATTTCTAACCTGACAATTGAGGTATTCATCTCAGCTAAGCATACTTTGCAATGTGTCACTGAACTGGTAATCCATCTCCTCCTTTCCTTATCAGTGGGTATGGAACATTTAATAATTGACACTTTATACAGTCAGTATTAAATCATTTATTGGTCTCAAGACAATCCTTTTTTCCCCCTCTCTGTGCAAGGGTTGAAGGACTAGGGAGAAAGGAGAAGCCAACGTGTCTCATTGAGAGTATGGGATTTTCCAGTGAGAGGGTGGAAGAAAGAATCACAGAATCACAGAATTGCAAGGGTTGGAAGGGACCCTGGGAGATCATCTAGTCCAACCCTCCTGCTAAAGCAGGTTCTCCTAGAGCATGTTACACAGGACTTCATCCAGGTGGGCTTTGAATATCTCCAGAGGAGGAGACTCCACAACCCCCCTGGGCAGCCTGTTCCAGTGCTCCGTCACCCTCAGAGTAAAGTTTTTCCTCATATTCAACTGAAACCTCTTATGTCTCAGTTTGTACCCATTGCCCCTTGTCCTGTCACTGGGCACCACTGCAAAGCGTCGGGCTCCATCCTCTTGACTTCCATCCTTAAGATATTTGTATGTGTTGATGAGGTCCCCTCTCAGTCTTCTCTTCTTCAGGCTGAAGAAAGAGGGGAACTTGATCTACTCTTGGGTGGACTTTCAAAAAACGCATGGTAGCAAAATCTTGGCCTGACCTTGGCAAGCACAAGGCACTATCTGCACCTAGTTCAGTGCTGCAACTTACTTCCTCTAGCCAAGGGTGAGCAAATTCCGAGCTGACTCAGTGTATTGGGTTTCTGTGGCAAGGTCTTGGTAGTGGGGGGGCTACAGGGGTGGCTTCTGTGAGAAGCTGCTAGAAGTATTCCCTGTGTCCACTGCTGGCCAAGGCCAAGCCAATCAGCAACAGTGGAAGCGCCTCTGTGATAACATATTTAAGAAGGGAAAAAAAAAAAACGTCTGTGGCTCAGTAGCCAGAGAGAGAAGAGAAGTGAGAGGATGCAAGAGAAAACAGCCCTGCAGACACCAAGGTCAGTGAAGAAGG
Source organism: Gorsachius magnificus (assembly GCA_034008185.1). Classification (NCBI taxonomy): domain Eukaryota; kingdom Metazoa; phylum Chordata; class Aves; order Pelecaniformes; family Ardeidae; genus Gorsachius; species Gorsachius magnificus. The sequence continues at coordinate 34,473,830 of CM067084.1, forward strand.
AGGGGGAGGAGGCGCTCCAGGCGCCGGAGCAGAGATTCCCCTGCAGCCCGTGGTGAAGACCATGGTGGGGCAGGCTGTCCTCCTGCAGCCCATGGAGGTCCATGGTGGAGCAGATCTCCCCCTGTAGCCCGTGGAGGACCCCACGCGGAGCGGGTGGATGCCTGAAGGGAGGAGGCTGTGATCCCGTGGGAAGCCTGCACCAGATCAGGTTCCTGGCAAGCCATTGCGGACCCGTGGGGGGAGGACCCTTTCCCCGGCCCGGAACGGGGTGGAGCGGTGGAGAACGTAGCCCATGGGAAGGACTCACGTTGGAGAAGTTCGTGGAGGACTGTCTCCCGTGAGAGGGACCCCATGCTGGAGCAGGGGAAGAGTCCTCTCCCTAGGAAGAAGCAGCGGCAGAGACAACGTGTGATGAACTGACCTCAACCCCCATTCCTGTCCCCCTGCACCGCTGGGGGGAGTAGGTGAGGAGCTGGGAGTGAAGTTGCGCCCAGAAAGAAGGGAGGGGTGGGGGGAAGGTTTTTATGATCTAGCAGTTTTTCTCCTCTCCTTCTCTGATTTTGATTGATTGATAATAATTATTTCTTTCAAGTGGAGTCTGTTTTGCCCATGATGGTAACTGATAAAATGATCTCTCCCTGTCCTTATCTCGACCCACGAGCCCTTTTGATTTACTTTTTCTCTCCTCTGTCTGGTTAGAGGGGAGTGATAGAGCGGCTTTGGTGGGCCCCTGGTGTCCAGCCAGGGTTAAACCACAACACTCAGACCCTTCCCTTCCATGTATCGATGCACTAAGCCTTTGCGCATGGGCAAAGGGATAAAGAGCAGAGCTATGTAGAAAAGAAAGGAACACAAGAGCTGAAATTATGGGCTTGGCACAGTTTCCCGAACCTCCTGCTCGCTGTCCCTACGTGTCAGGCCAGGGAGCTCCAGCCCATGTGCCTCCACCACTACGCCTGCTCTGTTCGCTGCTGCTGTTGGGGTGCCCTTGGTACTGGGGGCATTGCCTCCCCCGCTGTGCTGGCAGAAGCACTGGCTCACACCTCATGAGCTGCACAAGGACAGTGGCTTTCTCTCCAGTTACAATTGTGCAGACTGTGTATCTATTTCTATTCCTGTCTCACACCTCTTTGTCCCTCTTTGATCTCTCTGGGCTGGCAAGTAAATTTCTTTCATTGCCCACGTAAGTTCTGCCTTCCCTATCCTCCCTTTCCTTCACAAGTCCATGGTCTCCTTGCACACCTCTCCTTGTGTTCACCCTCAGAGGTAAACATCTGCTAGGGGTGAGTGGCCTCCCACCCAGCACCCAAGTCATCTCCTCTGTCCTGGCTGGGCCCAAACCATGCAGTTCCTGTCTCTCCACATACACAAATGCATCGTCACCTTCTAAATGGGAAGTTCAGGGGACACCTCTGAAAATGGCATTGTGTCTAAAAGCAGAAGGGTCCATTTGTTGGGCACCTGCCTGGCCTTAGCACCTGGTTGTCTCTGGGCATCAGTTTTGGATGTTCCCTAGCTGATCATTCCCTTTTAATGCCCCTTGTTTGCTGAAAGGCACTGAGATTATTATTGGGAAACTTACCGTTTGAGTCATCTCTCTCCCTAATAAAATTGGCTCTGTAGTTTTGCAAACAGGAAGATTTATTTTCCCCTCAAGATAAATATTGATAAACCTACTTCCGTCAATATTTACTATTTGGTTTTGGGAAGAAGCAAAAGTCTAGCCCAAAGTTTAATAGAGTTTGATATCTGTTTTTTATCTACACTACAAACACAGTATCATACTGCTGCCTTGGCAGACGAAGGAAAACTAGTTTTTATTCATATTACTGAAACACGATGGGACACTTCGTAGTAGGAGAAGGATGGGAGCCTGGGGCTTGTGCACCAGATATAGCCACATTTTTTATGCCCAGCAGCTTTGTGTTGGTTTTGGGTTTTTGGGAGGAATACTGAGGTGTGGGTTAGGTGTGACCTGCCACTTCTATAAAAGGCTACATCTCTGTAACACAGAGGCTCTCCTCTCATTCCTGCAGGAGTAGATGTTTCACAGGCACACTAAATACTCGCTTACAAAGCTCTTCACTGTGCTGTGAAAACGTGTGCATTAATTTGACCTGGCATAAATTTGTAATTCTTGACACCTAGAAAATGAACATAGTACCTTATTAAATGCTGCTCACTCATAAATGTGCAGACCAGCTGTTTCCTCCCTCCATTATCAAACTGTAGCAAGCACTTTCCAGAAGAAAATTAAAAGTAATGATTACAATCAATTAAAAAAAGTTCAATTTAAATTCTTCTTCTACACAGGGAGATACAGCACATTTTCAAGAATGTTGTGTTCTGTTTTTCTTCAAAGTTCAAATGTGTTATGTTGGACAACATATAGATAAAATATCCTCCTTCAAAAGCACAGGTTTGTTTACTTTGGAGAATATACATACACCTAAGCAGAAAAAAAAAAGTCTGGAGAAAGATGAGACTCTTCTCATCCTAAAACAATCTGAAATTGTGGTGAAATATAAACACAGGCATTTCCTCATGTGGATGATGACTGAATTCTCTAAAAGATGGATGAAATTCAGGCATCCCCTAAACCTATCTGAGGTCTCTGATCAAGTCATAAGAGAATTTGGAAGATTAAAGCCATTTCAACTGGTATCAAGAAATTACACTCTTTTGCCAGTTCTGGTAATTTTTCACAGTTCAACATGGAATACTCTTAACTTTCCCTGCACATAAAATGCCTTTAGATACGGCTTACACTGAATTGCACCCAAAGAACATTTGCAGTGCAGGCATGAGATGAAAATTACTCCCTTGCAGGGTTATGGATGCAGGCAGGCAGCAAATGTCATTCCCGACCCCACTTCCCCCCCACTTATTTTTTCTTGCTTTGTAAAGTATTGATTTTTAATAGTTACTCTTCCTTTGTATTTCAGCAGCTTTGATTGTAGAAAGCAGAAACCATGTCTTGATAAATACGCATTCTGCAAGAGTGCTTTACCTGGCAGAACAAATCGCTAGCATTGGAGCCAGCATGCAAATCTTGATTTACGACTGCTGTCAATGCTTGCCAAGTGACGGCTCTGATGAAGGAGCCAGAACAACCTTTGTCTGCTGTTCTTATTCAGACACATCCTTCCTTCCCCTCGCAACTTTTCTTTTGTGTGCATGTGTGTCTGTCAACGTGCGTTCACTAAGATTTGTGTTCCAGTTACTTATTTGGTTTCTATCACATAGTGATTGCTGCTGGTCCAAAACGCTGACATCTTTTGCTGGGTGCTGTTCTCCCACTCACTTGATGCTTAGGTGACCTTAGCTTCATTGGTATTCAGTCAGTGTCAGAGATGTGCTTGCTTCAGCCGCTTGGGCCTCAGTGAGCAGGTGGAGAAATGACCAGTTGAAAAAGAGTTGTTAAGACCACTACAGCAAAAAGATTGATGCAATTAATTTTTCATTATGTACAGTGTCTGTGGATTGTAATCAGCTTGGATTGTTCTTCCTCTGTGGCACAAATAAAATGCAAATCGTTTTTGAATGAAAGGAAATGTTCTTTATGAGGTACTGTGCTATTCAGAGCAGCAAAATGGTTTGAAATAAATGGGGATTATGAGGAATGTTTTATGAATCCACCTAGGAGAACTTAATATAAGTTTCATGCAGGGAAAACCACAGGTGAGTTTCCCATCAGGTGAACATATTACTGCTCAAGCAACTGCAAACAAGAGAGAGCCAAAGGCTTTAAGCCTTATTAAATAATACTAATACCTAGCTCTTTTCATGAGGAGATGTCAATGCGCTTTATGGAGAAGGTACTTATCCTACAGATGGGTTTAAATTAAGTATCTTTTCCAAGCCCCCCTCTCCTCTCTACAGCAAGGAGTAGAAGGCATGTCCACTGTGCCCTACCAAGTGCTTTACCCCTTGGCAATACATTGGCTCAAAGCAGCAATCAGAGCAGTTCAGAACAAGCCTATTCACACTGCAAAGCATTCAGCCAGACAGAACCGTTGCATTGCAAAGTTCTTTCAGAAGCTCAGCCACAGAGTCAGCAAACAAATGCTTTCCATGCCAGGAACACGATTCCTAGAGGTTCTTTTATAACATGCATACCTTCCAGAATCAGAGCTCCAGCTTTACAGTGCAGACACCAGCTTGGGAGTAGGGCAACTATATCAGCTACTAATTGGTCCCACAGCTCAGCATAAATGAAATACGTCTCATCTGGGCCAGCAGCCCCAGGACTCAGCTCACCGACAGCCTTCTTAATCAAGGAAGGTGGAGTTTAACTGTAGGAGAAAGGCCCTTGATTTTGGCAGCAACTCTGAATGCCTGTGTGTCTCCTGGAGTCTGCATGATGCTTGTCACATGGGGATTTAGAGAACAGGGTGGTATATCTGGAAACAAGACAAAAATTAATTCTGTGTTTCCCCCAAAACAGTGAGAGGGAGATCTTGGTAGGAAGAAGTGGATAGTTTCCCCGCAGTTAGCTGCATATGTATGCAAGCTGAAGAGAAAAGAAATGGGAGGGAACGCCATGAGGTTTTATTGCTTGCAAAACACAAATGGCTTTGTTGTCAAAGGAACTGCCACCAGTGCCCAGGCAAGGGTTTTGCTAAAATTCCTCTGTATTTCATGCAGTGGGTTCTTCCTTCTGTGTATTGCTATAATACATGCACATTCTATGACTCTTAAGGCAATCTAAACTCTGGATAAAGGGCTAAAGGGACCACATGCCTACGGCAGCCAGTTGAGAGCACTGCATTTCCAACTCCCTGGTATGGGAAATCCTAACAAACACTGCCGCTCCCTCTTCAGAAGTATCAAGTCCTACAACAGCACGTGTGTGCTTAAAATCATTAATCAAATCCTGGTGATACCAGTGAGCCATGCAACTTCATTCACAGCTTGGGGACTGTTTTCTTCTCCTGTAGCTTTCTAAGAATTAAGCTAGACTGTCAGGCAAGGAGATGAAGACTCTGGCAGCTACATGCACTAACAGCTCCTGCTGGAGGAGCCCAAGTTGTGTGTGCCACTGCTCAGGTCAAATATAAGTGGCAGTACGTGCTCATGTGTGCAGAAGGGGTTATACCTGTTCAGCACTAACCAAGAGGTCTGCTCCACTGAAGTCAGTGTTAATTTTGTTGACATGATTCACAGAAGGGCTATATCAAAGATGACTGACTTGGAAAATCCCAGCACAGTTTTTCCCTGGTTTTCATTTTAAGGCACTGCTGTTCAGTTGTTCTGCATGTTTGGAGTTGGTTTTTGCAGTGTATATCAGTTTAAATCTGAGTATTTAATTTCAGATGATTATGGCAGAGGCTAGCCACTTATCTGAAATCTGGTATTTGTGTTTCACAACAAAACCAGAAATATTTAAATCCATTAATATGTTCCAACGCTTTGCTTTCCTTGTTTGCACTCTCAAGCCCTGACAAGAATCTATGGACATCAGCTTATACCAGTAGGCACATTTTCACGAGACCTTAATGCCTGTTCACAGAATGATTACCTTTGAAAGATCTAATTCAACAGATTAGACTTATTTCGGCTCAGTGTTAGCCTCTTGCTGAAGCTTAAACATCATCTAGGAGCTGAACTACATCAAGGACATTTTAGAACAATGAAGCCCTCTTCTGGCTTGGAACCTTTGCAAGCTGACACAGCATAACATATAGACCAGAATGTCTTGACCAAAAATGTAAATATCTAAGCACAGTATGTTCAGTTGCATTTGGCTTACACAGTACACAGCTTCTAGCAGACTGAAGACACATTATATTCAGCAATCCAAAACTATTTCATGTCCTGCAAAGAATGAAAAGGCAAAGTCAGTTCACTGTTAAAAAAGATCCACCTATTGTGCAAATTAGAAATGAAAAGGAGATGGACAGATCTGGATTGCTTTGTGTTTTAAACCAAAATTGTGCACAGACTTTTTCCTGATGCCCTTGCAGGATATATGGCATTTTTCTAAATAGGAAGAAATGAACACTCAGGAGAGAATAGAGGCAGTATGAACCAAATTAAATCCTTAATGGTTGGGAAATGGGAAAGAAAGACTGTCAGTCAACCTAGGTCAAGTCAGGGCTGTGAAGTGTAACATAGCCCCACCTCTGCCCCACAATACCATCAATCTATCAGCAAGGCCACTGGCCTTTTCTTCATGGTATGATTTTTAATGTGTTGGTTATTTTTTTTTTTAGCACACCTCTAAGCTGATCTGAACTCTTTTCCTTCCCTTCACTCTCCCTTCTCTCATTTTCTTTTACGCTTTCACTTTGCCCTCCAAAACCTCATTTTATTGTGTTTCTAGCCTTTGCTGGAGAGACTTATAATAGGGTTTTTTTTCTTGATCTACATTTTCATAATGGGCTTCTTAAAAAATGAAGCTCTTTTGTCACAGTCTCTGTTTGGTCATTTAGTTTTAAGGCTGTAACTGCAGAATAAGCATCTGTGAAATTCCTTGCTCTCTGTAATGCAAAAAACTCTACTTGTTTTTGACTGTTTTGGAGTGGCCAGTAGCAGGTGCCTACCTACAAGGATAAGACCAAAGCAAGATCAAAGTGGTATTTCCCAGGTACACTGAAGCTTACAGTAATCAAAGACATAAGGCCCCTTGAATGGGATGTGGCGATGGGGGATTAGCACTCTCCAGTGATTCTTCTATTTTTCCTGAATTTATTCAGTCACTTTTTGAACCTTCATAAGCTCTTAGCATCCATACCATCCTATGGCGACAAGTTCCACAAATTAAGTGCATGTTGTACGAGAAAGTATTTCCTTGTATTTGCTTTGAACCTTCTCATCCATTACAGTGCTTCTCTTACAAAACCTGTTCTGTACCACCAATCAGACTGTAGACCGTTTCCTGCATACTAGATTTCAGAGGCTGGTATACCATGACAAAACCTGCTAGCTTCAAGACAATGTTGAACTCCTGCTACAGGCCTGGACTCTTGATACAAACATGTATTAGTGGCATTTCTGATAGGCATTGACAAATTTGTTCTCAGATGATGATATGCCAACAGATGTTCCTGAAACACACAGAATATGTTTAAGTATTTAGCTGTGAACTGAGAGTGTCTGCAGCATAAAGCACGAAGAGAGACGATGCTGTCGGTGTGACAGCCAATTGCTGGCAGTTTTAAAAGGGAACGTCTACATTCATATTTCTACTTTATTGCTTTGTGTGTATTTGTGGCCCTCCAAAGCAATAAAAGGAAAATTAAGCCCTCAATGTCACAACCCATAAGCTAATTTTGCTAACAAAGAACAGAAAAGGAGGAGTTCAAGGGGAGCAGAATTTCTCTTTCCATTTCTAGCAAGCAGCCAAGCAGCCATGTGATATTGCCCTGACCTTTCTTTAGCCATTTGTTCCTCTCTGCTTCTCTCTCGGATGTGTTTCTGTATCACTTAGCAGTCGCATAAATAATGTCAAGAGGCTTCATGTCGTGGAAAGCTGCAGTGAGCCATGAGCCATTCCAGCTTTAATTAGGTACACAAACTAAACCCAGCAGTAATACGTCTAGGGTACCATGAATGTCACGATCACAAGTCCTTTCTTGGTGAGGGCAAAACATTGTTAGGAGGCATAAGGAAAGCTAATATTTATTATAGAAGCAGGTTTTGCTTTCACTGGTTCCGTTTCAATTGCAGATATCCACTCAGTTGAACAAAGACCTCAGGGTATTCCTCTCTCCATCCTGACTTTGCTCACTTGCCAGTTTTTAAGGCTGGGTTTTTCTAAAAGGATATAGAATCACAGACTCATAGAATTGTTTAGGTTGGAAAAGACCTTTAAGATCATCAAGTCCAACCATTAACCTAACCCTGCCATCCCACCACTAAACCATGTCCATAAGCACCTTGTCTACCCATCTTTTAAATACCTCCAGGGATGGGGACTCGACCACTTCCCTGGACAGCCCATTCCAGTGCCTGACAACCCTTTCAGTGAAGAAATTTTTCCTAATGTCCTAACCTAAACCTGCCCTGGCGCAACTTGAGGCCATTTCCCCCTGTCCTGTCACCCGTTACCAGGGAGAAGAGACCGACCCCCACCTCACTACAGCCTCCTGTCAGGCAGTTGTAGGTGAGTAATGCTCACAACCAGCTGAGATACCATATCGAGGTAAACATGATGTAACTATCTGAACAGATCAGGCAGCATTCCCAAAATAGGAAATACTTTGGAAGAGTTTCTGGCTTTCTGAACAATTCTTTGAACCTCGAGGATATTTCAGGCTACTCTGTAAAGTGCTCAGCTAGGCCCCACTCTGCTCTCAGTGAAAGAGTAAGCCTGATCCATCCTGTGTCCAGTTATTGCAGATGACAGCTATTTGTGAAAGCACGGCTCTGCAGCATAGCTTTTAAAGAAGCACATCTTTAAAAGAGCAGGGATTAGGGTTACAAGAAGACTTGGGGCCAGCTGCCTTCCCTGTCACGTGCCTGGCAGGCTGCAGGCCTAACAGTTTTGCAGACAATCTACCAGAAGGCAGCATAAGTAACCAGAAGGCAATGGTGCAAGTGAGGACAACTCAAATGCGTTCATGAAATACCCAGTTCTTGAAAGTCTGCTTGTAGCAAAATTATTTCACAAGTGTGGCTAATACAAACACAAAGCTAACAGTCCCCAGTAGAAGCAGCTGAAAAACAATTTCCCCGACATCCCTATAAGCACTTTCATAATTATTGATATTTCATATAAAATTCATAAGCTACAGTATTTTAGAGCTGGCTAAAGACATGGGTTTTGTAGCTTCTATGAAAGTTACAGGCCCATTCTTTTAACTTGAAAAACACGACAGTTATTTCAGTGTTTGTTACAGCTATTTGAATATCCTGACAGGCCTAGGTGAAATGAATAGAAAGCTCAAGACTCCTCTCAGAGGAACTAATCTTTCTTATCAGCTAGCTTTAATTCGCATTTATCTTGTGCAGTTTGACCAGTCATTCATTGCTGCAGTTGAGAGAGACAGGTAAAGTTAAAGTTTTTATGTTTAGGTTTGGGCCTCTCACTACAAGAAAGATGTTGCGTTGCTGGAACATGTCCAGAGAAGGGCAATGAAGCTGGTGAGGGGTCTGGAGTACAAGTCTGATTGGGAGCGGCTGAGGGAACTGGCGTTGTTTAGTCTGGAGAAGAGGAGGCTGAGGGGAGCCTCCACACTGCCTGACAGGAGGCTGTAGTGAGGTGGGGGTCGGTCTCTTCTCCCCGGTAACGGGCAACAGGACAAGGGGAAATGGCCTCAAGTTGTGCCAGGGCAGGTTTAGGTTGGACATTAGGAAAAATGTCCAACAACAGAAAGGGTTGTCAAGCACTGGAATGGGCTGCCCAGGGAAGTGGTTGAGTCCCGATGCCTCGAGGTATTTAACAGATGTGTAGATGTGGTGCTTATGGACATGGTTTAGTGGTGAGATGGCAGGGTTAGCTTACCAGTTGGACTTGATGATCTTAAAGCTCTTTTCCAACCGAAACAATTCTACAATTCTATGATTCTACAATGTTTCTCCCTTCATTTTCCTGGTCTGTTTCCCTCAGGTGTGTGTGTGTAAGGGACTTGCTTATGTACTAGCTGAGTTTTCTATACCAGCTTTCTATACAGACTATTTCTGTCCAGGTCTGCTTCTCTGGAACTTGTAATGAGTTTTTAGTGATACATAAAAAGGATGTAGGAACTGATGCAAGAGGGCCAGGTGCATAAGGTAGGGAGGGAGACTCTATGACTTTCACTATGGTGTGAATCAGGCCACAGAAGGCCAGTTTAGAAAATGTATTTTTCAGATGGGGAATTTAATCACTTTATACCCATGGTATGCAAGCATATGTTTAGCAATACTCTAAACAGTACAGCTGCACAAATCAGTGGGTTTCAGTGAAACAGTTTCGCATGGGAAAAAATACTCCTCTTGAAACTGTTTGGATGACGGAAGGCAAAGTTTTTTTGACAGATAACAAAAGTACTACATGAATTCATGATTCAGTATTTGGAAACAGCAAAAAAGTCTATGCTTAGAAGCAATCATCTCTTTAACAAAGTATCAGAACTTAAGCACTTCTTGTTTTCTTCCTTTGCAGAAAGTTCAAAGTTTGATCTAATTTTGGAATTTTCTCTGAGCTTACTGAACAGATATACAATATACAAACTCAGCTGAGCCTTCTATATTAAAGGATAAACATAATTCACTATTCAGTGCAATCTCAAAGGCTGACCATGTCTTACCCAATTCTGCAAATTTCCTGCCACTTCCACATTTTATATTAAAGGAGATTCTGATAGAGCAAGGTAATTCAAACACGTACAACTAAGCATATGCCAAACATTAAGCATTTATCTAGTTCCAATACAATAAATGCTAAACTGGTGTTTCAGAGTATAAGCAAAATCTCTGACCTGAATTTAAATAAAATACCTGGCCTTTAACAGGAATTAGTCTTTAGTATTAGTTCAGCTCAAAAACTGAATGGATTTGTACAAAACCAAGTAACAGAGTTTGCATCCTAATCGCGGTGGGACACTATGTGGGACAAAGCGCGTGCTGAACACCCCTGGGTTTACCTGCTCTTCTCAGCTTTGGCTGTGGCAAAACTGCACTCTAGTGGAACTGCAGCAGAAGCACACGCTGGGGGCTGACGACTCTATCTCCTCTGCCCCTTTGCTTGTCTACGGCACTGCAGAGATGTTTCAGGTGCCTGACAGATTTTACAGGCCTGCAGGTCACTTAGAAAATACTCCAGCCTGAGATCATCCCAAATGACACTCCTGATGTATGATTAAGAGATAAGTTCACACACCGCTTTTACTGTGTGGCTACTCACCTCAATGGATTAGAGAGCAAAGGCATTTACAAGCTACATTGTGGAGTCCCTAAATCTCCGTGGGGTGCAACACCATTAAACCATCAGAACATCTGGGGTGGTCAAGATTATGGACAAATTATTTTCCCAAAACATCCCAGCTCTGCACACCCCACTGTTTTAAGTGACCACTAGTATCTTGTTATTTAAACTGTTCACAGGTTCTAAGTGCCTTAATAGGACCTGCGTTCTTTATAATATCTGTCCCAAGAGCACCTGACCTTCAAGCTGGTTAAATCAGCATTGATACACAAAAGTCAAGTAGCAGAGCCAAAGCTGGAGTTAGTGCCAGTAACTGAGTTAAAGTGAGGATAAGATCAGTCCCTGTTATCCGAACCATATCAGATGTGCCTTGGATAATGTCCAAATCTCACCTGACAGGAAAATAGACTAGAACTAAAGGGCTTTTGGTTGCTACATATAGCCAATACCCACCAGAAGGAACCCATGCATGTCATATTAACCTCTCTTGTGTGAACTGTATGTTCTGAACCAAAGCCAAAGTTGAACTGAAAGCATAAGAAGACCAATATAACCACACAAATTACATAGGAATTAGTGCAGAGTTATTAGAAAATACAGGAGGGAGCAAATTTGGAGGCTGAATATTACTTACATTGAAATCTATCTGGCCTTACAAGTACAGACACTGCTGTAAGTTCTGCTGCCATCTTCTGTTGCAGAGGCCATTATGGACATGCTGCCACCAAGTAGGTCTGGACTCCAGATTGCCGTGCTGCAGAGCGTGGTAAGAAATAGGTGAGGATGCCAAATAAGCTTCTGTTCTCAAATTAAAGAGAAGCTTGTGAACACTTCTACACAATGGAAATTAACTTTCATTTTCCAAAATGAATGTAAAATTTCAGTAGAATTTGTTAATATTCTTGGCCTGAAAAGTAGAAGCAAGGAAAGATATTTTTTTTTGGTGTTTTTAAAAATTAAATACTTAAGGACTTTGTGAAGTAATTTTTTGATTACCCATTACCTTAATTTCATTCTGAAGACTGAAAAATAGTCAGAACAAAATATATGAACCAGAAATTGATTGCTTGAGCACTGTTTCTGTAGAAATATTCATTCTAAAGGTTTTGGAGTTTGTGGCCTGTGCCATGTTTTTGCTGCTGGTAGGCCCTCACCTTTTAGATGAAAGGGGCATCAGGCAGGTCATGGTTACATCTCAGATATACTCTTGGTGTGTGCAGAGCAGGGGGCCTTTGAATCTTTCCTACTACCAGTGTGTGCAGCACCAAGCATAAGGGGACTGTGAACCCAGTTTGATGATCTAGGATTCACACTAGTACCGACAATAACAAACAAACATTCACTGTCTGTACATCAATACCACATTTTGTGCTTAACATTTTAACCTGCACACCGAATTGCAGATTTTGTGATAGAGGCAGCAGTTCAAGATGCTCGTTTCAAAAATACAAAGAGAGTTGTCCTGGTTTCGGCTGGGATAGAGTTAATTTTCTTCATAGTAGCTAGCTTAGTGCTGTGTTTTGGATTCAGTACTAGAAGAATGTTGATAACACACTGATGTTTTTGGTTGTTGCCAAGTAGTGCTCAGACTACTCAAGGACTTTTTGAGCTTCTCCTGCTCAGCCAGGTGCATAACAAGCTGGGAGTACAGCACAGCTAGGACAGCTAACCCAAACTGAGCAAAGAGCTATTCCATACCATATAACGTCATGCTTGGGGGGTCAGTCGCAGGGAGAGTGATCGCTGCTCGGGGACTGATCGCGGCTCGGGATGGGCTGCGCATCAGTCAGCGGGTGGTGAGCAAGTGCATTGTGCATCATTCTTTTTGCATATTCTGTATATTCTGTTATCATTCTCATTATTACTATTATTATTATTATTTTCTCTTATTAAACTCTCTTTATCTCAGCCCTCGGCTCTAACCCTTTTTTTTTCCTTCTCGATTCTCTCCCCCACTGAGGGAGGGGGCAGTGAGCGAGTGGCTGCATGGTGCTTAGTTGCCAGCCAGGTTAAACCATGACAATAGTTTAAAAGCTGTTCACAACTGATTTAGGAAAAAAAAGAAACACACAAGGGACTGTATTTCTGTGGTAGCTGCGCCTTCATCTTGACCATCAGCAATGTGATTCTGTCACAGGCTTTCTTTGCAAAACATCAAAATACCTTCCTTTGCAGAGGAAATGTTAGCTATGTCTTTTTGAAATGGCATCAAGGGAATCTGTTCTTCTAACTTCAATTTCCAGAATGAGAAGCTAAAGGTTGAGCTCTTCTGCTTGCACTGAAGAACCAAAGTGACTTAACATCTTCTGTTTCAGAGGAGACTCTCCTTTTGTGCTTAATGTTCCACTGTCTTGATCAGTACCTCTTTTAGGAAAAAATAAAAAAACCAACCAAACCCCAACAGACCTCTTTTTTCCTATTACCATAAAGCTGTAGACCATACATCATCAGTCAGGTGCGTGAATAAAACATTCTGAAGCAATTTTTCCATGTGCCTTGTCCTGTTTTGGTCCCTGTTCAAGCTGCTGGCTTCAGGCAATAATTTGTTAATGCAGGCGTGTCATGTTTTCTTGTGACTGCACAGGCTGGAAAAGTGACTTTGAATAAAGGAGAGAGGAAATTCTAAGGCTGTAACAGAGCTGGGCATAAAGGTAGGGCTATAGACTGACAGGGACTACCCTCCTACAGCCATGCTTATAGAAAGAGAATTTTACCTTCGGAGAAGTAAGAAGACTTATTTCAGTAACTGATTGATACATAGTAATGTATTCAGTAAAGCCCAATAAGAGAGGTAAGGCTGTAGTTTCATGCCTGTCTTATGCAGTTCCATTACCCTCTCACGCTACCTTCCCATGGTTAGGTGGTGAGGCAGAGCAAGGAATGGATCTAATACTGTGACAGCAGCATCCTACTCAAATTAATTTGTCTTAATGAGGCAATAAAACCACAGTCCAGGTTATCCAAAGTCCACTTTTCCTGACATTTCTGGAAGGCTGAAACTTCAAGAAGGGTTTAGAGATTACAGATGGATCTCCAGACACTGATGCTCTCCTAAATCATAGGTGCCTATTGCTCATTTGCTCCAAAACCTGGCATAAGCACCCTTTGAATCAGGCTTTCAAATTCTACTTTAATCTTTTTGTAGTGAGCTTTGAGGAGATGTTTGCCTCTTGCAGGAAGGAAAACTGTTGAAATACAATAGAAGGAGAAGTAGAAGGAGACTATCAAAGATATTCGCATTTAAATAAAGCTTATTTTGCAGATGCTAGGGTTAAGGTGCACAACAATCAATACAGCTGACATGTTTTCCTCTAATTGTCATCCTTGTTCTTTTATATCAAGCCCACATGCTATGAGAAGTAGTGAAGAGACAATTTCAGATCTACTAATTATTATCATGATGTTATTAATTTAGACCAAGGATAATAATAAGATAGGGCGTGTGTAGAAAGAATTCATTATGAAATTAATTGCTCTGATTAGGGTCAACACATAAGATAAGGTTTATAAAGCATTTCAGAAACAATTAGTTTTGATGGCTATTTGGCATCCTAAGACATGTAGATCTAGAGCATGTATTTTACATTTCTCCCCCGTCCCCATTCATATGCTAAGTCCTCTGATAAACGCCACTTGTTCAAAAGAAAATTGAAATCAGTGGATTGAAGCAAAGCTGCATAATGAGGCATTATTGATATATTCTGTAAATGCCTCAATTATTCCTGCCTTTGGTTTTGAAATTATTTCAGAGAAACAAAAAATAAATAAAAAACGGCTTTTTACAAAGTCAATTTTAATCTCTCCATTGCATTTCTGGTTGTTGTCTTTTCCCCTTAATAGACATGGAAAGGGCTTGATTATAGTTATCTGTCTGAATATACTGTTGCTCTCTGTAATTCCTTTCTCTTGACTCTCAAGGGCTCTCTCACAGAATGGTGCCCCTCAGTTATGTGAAGCACCTGTTCCCAATTCATCTCTGTAAATGAAACTTAACATGGCTTTGTCTCCTTGCATCTTAAATACACTTTCTTCTTTTATTTCTGTCTCTGCCCTGAATTCTTAAAGAAAATAACTGACAAAAGGAGCTAAAAGAAATATCCTTAACATGGAAAAGTGATTGTGCATTCAGGATGTTCTTTACCGCACAGGTCTGCAGCAGTCTACATTCCTTCCTAATCCAGTTAAGTTTTGGCACTCAGTTTCAACATGATTACACTTGGTCAATCATGACAGCTTTCAAAGATCCTTTTCTAAATATATACTGTTTACAGCAGAGACAATTTAACTAAGCTAACTGGTTTTGGCCCAACAGTGGTCTGAACGCTGTTGGGCCAACACATGGGCTCTCAGAGGATCATCAATGTAGCTGCCCTGATACAAGCTATATCCACTTTGGTTTTGTTCACCTCCTTTTCTCGCTGTCCAGTCACTCCAACTAAGAACGTAAGCAATCGGCTCCTCTATGCAACAAATGAGAAGTCCTCAAGCATTTTTCTTTTTAAAGAAGCAGACCATCATCTTTATCTTTGCAGATGGGGAAACCGAGGCCCGGAGGTGTGTAACTAATGTACCCAGAAGACCAAAGTGCAGCTGGGATACAGCCTGTTTCTCCAGAGCCCTGGCACAGAAAGAACATTAGGGAGCTGTGGGTACATGAGAACAGCACATAGAATCATTTAGGCTGGAAAAGACCGTTAAGATCATCAAGTCCAACCGGTAACTTAACCCTGCCATCCCACCACTAAACCATGTCCCTAAGCACCATGTCTACCCATCTTTTAAATACCTCCAGGGATGGGGACTCAAGAACTTCCCTGGGATGCCCGTTCCAGTGAAGAAATTTTTCCTAATATCCAATCTAAACCTCCACTGGCACAACTTGAGGCCATTTCCTCTTGTCCTATCCCTTGTTTCTTGGGAGAAGAGACTGACACCCACCTCACTACAGCCTCCTGTCAGGTAGTTGTAGAGGGTGGTAAAGTCTCCCCTCAACCTCCTCTTCTCTAGACTAAACAACCCCAGTTCCCTCAGCCGCTCCCCATCAGACTTGTGCTCCAGACCCCTCACCAGCTACATTGCCCTTCTCTGGACACACTCCAGCACCTTAATGTCCTTCTTGTAGTGAGGGTTCCAACACTGAACAGAGTATTCAAGGTGCGGCCTCACCAGTGCCCAGTAAAGGGGCATGATCACTTCCTTGCTTCTGCTGGCCACACTATTTCTGATACAAGCCAGGATGCTATTGGCCTTCTTGGCCACCTGGGCACACTGCTGGCTCATATTCAGCCGGCTGTCGACAAACACCCCCAGGTCCTTTTCTGCCCAGCAGCTTTCCAGCCACTCTTCCCCAAGCCTGCAGCGTTGCATGGGGTTGTGACAGGACCCGGCACTTGGCCTTGTTGAACCTCATACAGTTGGCCTTGGCCCATCGATCCAGCCTGTCCAGGTCCCTCTGTAGAGCCTTTCTACCTTCAAGCAGATCAACACTCCCATCCAGCTTGGTGTTGTCTGCAAACTTACTGAGGGTGCACTCGATTCCAATGTCCAGGTCATTGATAAAGATATTAAATAGAACTGGCCCCAATACTGAGCCCTGGGGAACATCACTTGTTCCCCAGGGCTCCAGCTGGATTTAACTCCATTCATCACAACACTTTTGGCCCAGTCATCCAGCCAACTTTTTGCCCAGCAAAGAGTATGCCTTTCCAGGCCATGGGCAGCCAGTTTCTCCAGGAGAATGCTGTGGGAAAGGGTGTCAAAGGCTTACTGAAGTCTAGGTAGACAACATCCACGGCCTTCCCCTCATCCACTAAGCAGGTCACCTTGTCATAGAAAGAGATCAGAAGGAGATATCTAGCTTCCTGGATTTGAGTCCCTGAGAAACATGGAAGGGTGCGATTATGAAGGGAACCAGAGCTTACTGAAGTCAGTGAAAATCTTTCCAATTATTTCAACAGGTATCTGGCACAAGCCCCTGATGAATCATCTGGGGCTGCCTGTTGCCTGCTCTGTGTGGCTCATTAACATCAAAATTCATCTTGAACACTTAACTCCTCAACTGGCAGGTTTGCAGGTATCTGTGCTTATCCTTCCATTGCAAGCAGCAGCTAACAGAGACAGGATGGAGAAAAGAGTGTAAGAGGGGAGAGATCAGCCAGAGCAAGTCACAGGAGGAAGCAGCTTACAGGAATGGGAGGACCTCCTGTTCCCTTTTGCCTGTCCCCCAGCAGCTTGGCAGAAACCTGACAGCTTTGTGGTGGTTAGTAGAGCAAACACCATTTCTCAGCTTATTTTCTATTGCAAAGACAAGTAGCTTGATACTATGATTGATCGATGCTCCTGGTGAGTCAATGCTTGCATCACATGCAGTAAATCCCAGGAGCAGTGCCAAAACTGCAATGAGTGACTATGCCTCAGAACGCTGCCAAACTCTCCTTCCCCTCCCACACTGGAAATCACCAAGCTGATGGAGCTGGTGCAAGTCGACATCAGCACACCAGCAGCGAGAAGCTGGCTCATTTCAGTCTCTGAGACATCATCATTGGATATATAGCTCCAGCGGAAAGGTCTAGAAAAAGCAGCACTTTCTCTAGAAGAGAAAAGCACTGACAGGAATTTTGGAGAGCTGCAGTAACGCAGTACACTACACCAGATGATATGCCACTCAAACAATGCCCTGTATCAGAGCAAGCTAGGCTGTTTTCATGAGTCTAGTATAATAATCAGAAAAGAAAAAAAAACAGATTATACAACAGCAGGCATCCCTGCCGCTCAATACCAACTAATAAAAATCAATTGAATGATCAATAGGCTTTTCTGTCCACCAGGGCTTTGAAGATTCTGCTGTCATGCTCTCTGCTATAATTAGCACTTGATGAACTTAAAATGTTTAATGACTGTGAAATTGCATTCCTATAGAGACAACGCACATCTGGAATAACAGCATGCAATTCAGGGGTCTATGGAGTCCCACACCATTAAACACAGATCTTCAAATAGAGTTTTCACCGTGAAAATGGAGCAGGCTCTTTGACGTGCTAATATCGGCTCTGGTCCACTTGCTTTTCAAATCACTGGCGTAGCAGACAAACTTCAAAGAGCTCAGGTTACGCTTTAAAGTGACTACAGCGTTTGCTTGTTTAGGAATGAATGTACTCTCCTGGCAGTAGATGAAGAGAGCCAGACCACCCTCACCTCAATTCCACCTTCGTAGTCAGAATGAAGGCAGAATGGAGTGTATACCTGTGTGTATATATATATACAGGGAGAGAGAAGAACTCATTGACCAATGAACTGGTTCCAGCTTCAGTGTAAAACAAGCTGCTTTGTGATATATATTAGAAAATAGAATCTTTTGTAGGGAGAAAGAGGAGGAAATGTATTGGAAACATGACTGACTCCAACTGACAGTTTTGCAAGGCTGAGAATGCAATGGAGATGTACAGGAAAGTAAATGTTTTCTTCTCCAGAATCAGTATTTTTCACCATATTTCTGCTTTACACACTAAATGAAAGCAACACTCTCTTGCCTGAGCTGGGGGCACACACCTGAAAAGGAAAGCTGAATTGGCAAAGACAAGACAAAGGGCAAGGATGTTTTCCTTCCCAAGTTCAGCAGAAACTTGACCATGAGCTCAGTTTGGAACTGATCCCTTCATAAGGCCAGGATAACCTGGACTAATGTTTCTAGCTGTGCCATTCATTACTCATCCTGGCACCCTCCAAAAGAAGACCCATTGTACCAGACAGATATTTCCAGAGAGCATACACACACAATGGATCAGGTGTTATCATCAACCTTGCTTTAAGGGCTAATGCCAAAAGAGTATGAATTTGATTTTCAGATGTTCATCCTGAGAAGCTGGCAGAATGAGGTCCCACAATGAGGTCTCAGAATGAGGACCCACAATATGGGAGCACTACATGGCAGCTCAAACTGGCCTAAGCTGCCTTTCGCTCTGTGCAAAAGTCTTAAAAAAAAAATAAATATGAAGGCCTGCGAATGGATTTTTGTCCTTCTAGGGTTTTTCATGGCCAGTGTTCAAAACCAGAACCTTGGCTTTCTAGTATCATGCTATTAAAAGGTGGTGAGGCAGAGTCCCAGTCAGAATTACCTCTTCTAACGCTGTCTCCTCTTCTGTCTCCCTACACATCCCACCATTGGCCCCAGAGTCCAAGGTCATCCAAACATAAGCCTAAATATTTGTAAATATCGTGATTTCACTCTGACTACACGCGTGTCTGCTCAGAAATTCAATGGGGATTGTTGTTTTAAATCTCATGCTTGATCTCTTTGATTTTTAAAAGACTGCTAGGGAAGGCTCTTCATGAATTTATTGTAAAGAAAGAAAAGTCAAACCATTAGCACTATGCTAGTATTCATTATGCGGACAAGGTTAATGCATGGAAAGATATGAGGGCTGGATAAGAATCTATGGTGCTTGATCTTAGGATTCAAGCTGAACTGCTTAAAGGTTTGTCTGTTCTACCACTGCTAGAATTAGCCAGGTCACTCCTGTTTCCGATCTGTAAGGTCTGAAAGCTAACAGATCTCTGCCACACAAAAATGCAATGAAGATCATACGTTGCTGAAACAGAACAGTATCTTATATTTAAATAAACCCATAAAAATATGCATGAATATGACTAAAAAACAAAGAAAAAAATCCCTTCTTATATCACATGAGAAGCACCAGTATGTATTTTCTGCCTGCTTTTGTAAGGTGCATGTAGAACCTTTTAAAGCTAGGGGTTAAACATTCGACCTTTACTTTGAGCTTTCCCACCTCTGAAGTGTTTCCATAGATACTTAATATATAAGACAACCTGACCTTTGAAGGCTGCTCTATTGAGTTTTCAAATATTATCTGACTGTAACACTTTATCCCTAACCTGTTCTTGGCTTCTGTTTCCTATTAGTATGACGAATCTCTAGTTTTCACTCTGCAGGGGCAAAGATTTTGATTTTTTTCTTCAAACTTTAGTAGTACAGCACTGGAGACAGCCTTTGCTTCACCAATTCTTTGGTTACCTGAGTTCTCACAACAGAACCACAGCAAAACCATAAGCACTAGAAAAGCTTTGTGAATTCAAGTCCCTACTGCTCTTAAACAACCCTCATTCACCTTTTTTCTCTTTTTCCAGAATAAGTGTAGGCATAATTAGCTGATGTTTGCCACTTCAGCCATGACAGGCAGCAAGACAGCCTGAAGATACGGAACATCTTTTCTTGGCTATTCCTCAGCCTGTTACATGGGTAGCAAAGGTCACACCAAACTCCTATTCTGTCCTAAGAGCATATCCCAGCACACAGCCTAGAACATCAGTTACCAACCTACTGCACCTGGGTTTTGTTATATTCATCTAAAATGACTGGATCATAGTTTGTATTTCAGGGAAATATCCCAAGTTACAAGACTTGCAGGAACTGGGCCACTGACCTCAATGAAGACATGATAATTTACATCAGCCAAAGTAGCAGCTTGGTACAGATTTGGTGATTTAAACCAGTGGAGGATTTCACCCCTTATACCTGAAAATGTTCCACAAAAATACAAGGTCCCTCTAGCCCCTGTTGTCATTGTCTTAAGCAATTATTGCACTACATTCCCAAGAAAGGGTATAGCAATATATATTTTAATCTCAAGGTGACTTACTGCCTGTTTTTCTATAATGAGAGATGACTCCTTTACTTCAATAGCTTTTATTAGTGGTGAAAAAAGAAAAGGCAGTGATCAGATTTTGTAATTGAATACAGAAGGTAATTTGCACTTGGAAATGAGGCTTTTTATTAGAAAAAGGAAAAGGTCTGAAAGGAATAACTGTCTCTCATGCACTGTGGTACATAAAAAGCGCAAGAGAATAGTAGGGGCTGTCCCTTTCTTCCCTTGTGTACTTTTTTCCTGGAGAGAAAACCAGCACTAAATCCTAGCCAGATCTCTGTGGCACTGCCCAGTTAGTTGGCTTACTATGTCTCAGGGGTCCTGAATGTGTGTAGCCCTTGTAATTACAGGCCTTGTCTTGCACTGAAAATACCCAGAAACAGCACAGAGGAAAAGGAGGATCAGGTTCTGGAAGTGTGTGAAGACAGTGTGAAAACCTGCATCATGTTCCAGCCTGCACCTAAGGAGACATCCTCTCTACATCCTACCTACGACCAGCCCCCAGGAGCCATCACTGCAGAAACTATAGAAATATATCCTTTGTTGTTCACATATTTGAGGCAGGGGTACCGCTTCTGCAAAAATCAGATGCCATGAAAAATGAGCACTGTGTACTCCAGCTACAGCTCAGGTGGTTGCCTGAAAAAGTAGAAAGCCTCAATTTTAAATAAAAGGCTTTGATTTAAAAACAGTGTCAAGAACTTAATGAATGAGGCTGAAATCAGTGGCTCAGAGAGCTATGTTTCCACCTGAGCAGACTGGAAGGCGGTTGAAAGCCCAAAGACTTTTGCTTTACAAACTATAAAGTAACAGTTTTGACACCCTTTGGTAAAGTTTCTGGATAAAGCAAAAAAGCCTGCTTACAAGTCAAGTTTACTTTTCCATTTCATTATGAAATAGCAATTTCTTTTCATTTGCTTATTAAAATCCAGAATGAAACACAAATGGAAAGTGAAAATGCCAGCATTATTTTGGATTTCGTCAAGAAAAAAAGCACAAAAGCCAAACTGCAGAAGTAGTTGAAAATAAAGACTCCACTGTCAGAAAAAAACTTGCTCATCTCCTGATTAAGGTACAAAAGTAGGAGCAGTGAGTTTTCATAGACTTAAAAAAAAAAAAGAAATACCATTTCCTTACTGCATTATATTCAATGGTACGGATTTTCTCACTGTCTTCATCTCAGACTTCTCTCTGCCTGCAGGCCATGCCTGCAAAAACCAGATAATGACACTGATACGTAACTGGAGAACTCCTCACTGGAGCACAGAGGTGTGAATGGTTGAACCAGCCTTGACAGGAGCCCAAAAGATGATGACTTGCTGCTCAGAAAAGCACTACATGGTTGTGTAAGATGGGGATGGCAGGATCAGCTGTGATTTCAGATTTGAATCTGTCCTGTGCATGGAACAATCATAAGCTGCACGACTGCAGCAGAAGAAAAAACTTTTTAAGCAACAACTTCCCACTTAGAAATCCTGGGTCACATCCTCTACAGAGAGACAGTCAGCTTCTTGAGATGAACAGAGCCCAGGATTGGGCCGTCCGGACTTTTTGTTCATGTTTTCAGAGCATGGGATATCCAGCAACAGCAGCCATCACCAGCTGCAGCTGAACAAGTACATTTTAAGCACCACTTCTGTATACATGGAGTTCTACAGTTCAAAATTGCTTGGAGGATCTTCAAGAGGGGAAGGGAAGATGAACTGTAGATTTTAACAAACTGGTGCGGTTTTGGTTCCTGCCTCTACTTTATTTGGTTGCTAAGTATATGGCAAGAATAAATGAAGATAGAAAACCTAGGGGGAAAATAACTGCATTGCAAAAACAGTTCAGCCAAAGCTTTATTTTTCAATTGGCTAAAGCAGCTTCTTAAACTTAATATGACCTAGAAACTGCACATTCCCCAACAGTCCCAACAGCCCTAATTAGCTGAAGAAACTGAGCGTTTTACCACATAACCTTCAAATCATCTCTTTGAATTCACTCTTTGTCTCTAAATCTCACTCGTTTCCCAAGTGTCTCCTTGTCTCATTTCATACAGCTAATGAAACAACTCAATCAAGGAGCAGGTTTTTACATGTGAGCAGATTCTGTCTGCATTCTAAAGGTCTGAAATTTGAGATAAATTACCACTCTCTCCTTTGTTTCTTAAAGTAAAATGAGCATCAGCACTGCAACCTCTTTCTGTCCCATGAATGGTTTGTCAAGTACCTCACCTGCCTCTTTACTCTCAGAAGAATACTTTCACATCTCAGGAGGAGAAAAGTTTGGGCATGGGAATCCTAAATGCTTTGTTTCTCATGTACAGCTGCTATTTGAAATGTGTGGCCCCTCTCCAGCTTTACCTTTTGAGATGAGGCATTTTGCTCTGTGCCCCGCAAAAGATTTTGTGAACACGACACAGTTCATACTTGCCGAGGCACTGATGTTGCCAGACCTGGCACAAATATAGAGAAATAAAACTTTATCCAGGGTAGAGGAGGAAGGGGGCATCCTGTTTACCAGAGGCCCCTCTTCCTCTTTTTCTTCCAACAGCTGTTCAGAAATTGTCTTTCAGTGACCCTTAGCCCAACTTCCAGGAACAGACCCCTAACCTAAGACATACAACCTAAATGGATCACAGTACTGTGATCCCATTCAAAAGTTTTGGAAATTGTCCCACACAGAGGAAGTCTGGAATTTGTGTAGCATTTCTAGAGCTTCTTCTGCCTTTCTCCTTGTTTTCTTTCACTTGTTTTCACTATGACTAAGTAGGACAAATACAGTTTAAATTGCTATTAGAGTTACTGTCATAGGCAAATCCTCTACTATGGGGAAGAAACTGTTGGGGTTTAGTCCATTTGAAATATCAGTCAATAGTATTAAGATGGTTAAAGTGTTCACATTTATAGGTATCCGATTACCTTCAAAATTTGGGGTCTAGTTGGCTCAGTCAGCTACCTCAGAATCCTCAACATGGTCACTGTTTGCCTCTTTCTCACTCTGAACTGACCCTAGGTAAAACCAGGGACTTAGTCAAGAGATTCATAAGCTTATCTAATCAGTGTTTTGAGGATGGCTGGCAAGCAAAACAAAATGAAGTCAACTAGTCTGTAAAAGAATTTTTCACACTCCTTTTTTCTAAAAACATTCAACTAAAAGCATGTTTAAAATATGAAAAAATATTACTGGATTTTCACTAAAAACCCCAAATCTGTTCCTGCTAAAGTTGTGGGATTTTTAGAATAACCGAAGAACACTGTGAATGTGAAAGTGTTTCAGTGAAAAAAATTTGGCCAGCCCTGACAGACTCCTAGAGAACTTCTTCCTTTGTCTTACTGTTAGTCACATGGGGATAACTACATAGTGGGGTAAAGAAATTACTTATTGGCAAAGTCTCTTATCTGTCTGCTTTCTGAACCAAGCTTTCTGAAACACGTTGTATATTTGATGACGATAAAAACTACCACGAGAATGTAAGCCCATGGTCTGCAGCATTATAACCCATTAATGCCAAGGCACAATGAAGAGAACAAAGGAAAAAATAAAAAGGGAAGAGATGAAAGAAAGCGGGGCATAAAAATCTCACCTCAAGGAACAGCTGGGAATTTTCCACCAGGAGGATTCCTTGATGGAAAACAACTTCCACAAAAATCCAATTTGCATTTTTTACAATAAATATTTCAACTCCACAGTGAGGGAAATTGCAATGAAGCTATTTGATTTCAACATTTTCAAATCCTACTTTAGGTCAAAAACAAATGCTCAAAGATTGGAATACCCTTTAGGAAAAAAAAAAAAAGTTGTCCAGGTTTGCTCATTCACTTTGACCTTCCCGGTTAAGCTTTTCTTTTGACAACCAAATTCCCATCAGATGGAAGAAAGTCAATGGTTCAGAACAAACTGAGGTATCATTCAGCTCACAGCTTTGACAGCTTCTGCTTTCCTGGATGTTCTTGGAGGAATGTTACTCAGGGAAAGTTTGCTCCAGGTTGCAATTCCTTTCAGATGCGTTTCCTTTTCAGATTAACTGGGGACACAAACAGAAATGACCCCATCAATAAATGGCCTATTGCTGTTGTTCTGTACCACGTTCTGTCTTCTCACAGTGGTGTTACAGAGTAGGTTATTTGCTGGGCCTGTTCAGTATCACATAAACATATCATATACCTCTTCTGCTTCAACTGTTACTCCTTTCCTAAGAGCTGCTCATTTTCTTCACGTGCAAAATTTCACAGCTACCTGAAAATGTGCTTGTTTCTAACGCTATTTTTGCCTAGTAAGAGATCTCCTCACACAACTAACTTGGAACTTTGCAAAAAATGCAACTAATTCCAGTTTTGTGTCAAACTTCAGTATTATGCGCTTTCCACGACCATTATATTAAAGAATTTAGAAATAGTAACCTTTAGAATTATCAGACACTTCATTTACATATCTAAGAACCAAACTCTCTTGGAAACCTAGCTCTTTGATGCTGAATTGATGTTCTACCAGATGGTTAATTAACAGAGCACAAGACAGTTCTGTGGGCCAATGAACTTGTTATGCAACGCCAGTGCTCACCTTTCTGTTACCTGCTTCCGATGTCTTTAAGTAAACCAAAAATATTTCTTTAAACATTACTTCATTATGAGAAAAATTTACACTGCAGCAACTTTCTAACCCATTTAAAATGTATCTGTAGTGTAAAGCATGATTGGTTCAAGGGCACACAGCAATGCAGCTTCTGTTTCTTTCTTATTTTAATTCAAACCAGTTTGGCTTTGCCTACCTGGGCTTCTGCAAACTGAGCTAGGCTTGTCATCCTCACCCTGAGGTGTCCAGTCCAGGGCAGGGAGCCAGAAGCTGGTGTTCCTCCAGGCTAGGAGAGCAGTGCTGGAGCTGGTGGGCTGCTTGCACCACCTAGTGATGCCCGAGGGCATGCACAGCTCCTCCTTGCCTGAAGCACACATGAATCCTGGCTGAGGACACTAGGGAGGGAAAAAGGGGAAAAATACACTTAAAACAAATATTGTGACAAGGGCTAGTGTTCTCTCCTCACCGTCACCATTTTAACTGGCTTTTCCTCTGACACACCATGCAACACCAAGCTAAGCACATCTGCATCACATTCGTATGGGTATCAGATGAACTATGTAGGGCTCACAGGGCACAAGAGAGTACTGGACTGAACTGGAGAAAGCAGGATGAATGGGGAGGGTCAAGAACACTTCCACATGCATTTTTCTGTAAATCTAAAGTTTTCAGACAAAAAAAATTCTAGAGGGTCATTTATGTTCCCCAGAAACAATACTTTCTATATTAAAGAAACTGTTTTCAGTGCAAGAACATTTTCACCACTTTCTTCATGCTTGTCTACAAAGTGACCTTTCTCTAGAGATTTTCCAGGATCCAGCTCACTGCAAGGAGGGAGCAATGTCTACATGGATATGTGACTTTGCAAAGAACTAAAGTCCAACGGTGTCTAGTGGATAAAAGACTGTCCCAACTGAAGCAAAATCCAAAAGATCACTGACTTAATTTGGCCCAGGAATTCACACTTACATTGCTATACACTTTAGTGGGAACACCAGTATGTTATAAAAGGCAGGGGTTGTGTTTGGTTTTGTTTGGGTTTTTTTTGATTAGAAGTGACACAGGAGTCATAAGTCTCAGGGTCTGTGCTGTAAGTTATTAAGCTCTTATTTTAACTTGAGTTGTATTGCCCATCTCAGTTGACCTTTGCGTAAAGTAGGGGTAATTCTTATCTGTATTGTCAGAGTGTTTCCAGGCTTTGCTAGCTAATGCTTGAAAAAGGCACAGAAATCTCTGAATGAAAATTCTGTAACACAGAAATTTAGGAGATCAGAATTAAAACAGAACAAGAGCAGATTTGTGCAAACCCCCCATTTCTCTAGTCCTGCCATGGGGAGCAGGGAAGTCATGGACTTAAAAGTGAGGTTACAGGCTACTGGTGACTTCATGGCGATTCTCATTCTTTCTGTCGAATCCGAGGGCAGGGAAGATGGGAAGGGATGTGAGCAGAAGCGGAGGGTACTCTCTTTTTCCTGGTACTATGTTAAAACCCAGGCTGAATTTGTGTTCCCAGAGATTAACTCAAGTACCTACTTACAGTCCAATGTTTTATTACAATTGTCCAAAGAGGTCTCGGCTGAAGAGTTAAGTTGCTGAGTGACATCTATATACGAGCTGATACATGCCCTTTTGGAGTCTGCATCGGTCTATTAAAGAGCAACGGAGCTTTTTCACTGTGCTTTGGGCTATGAAGATACACATTGCCTTTTCTCTGCCTGATTTTCTGTTGACTAGTCACTTAATTCCATTAGCAATTAATATTAGGCACTCTCCCATCTGTGGCTGCAAAAATGAAAATGTTATTACTTCAGGCATGCCATAGGTAATTGGGCCTGAACAGGGGTGGTGAGAAGGCGGGGGGTGGGGTGGTAGATATTCTGGTCTCTGTTTTACTTGGTGGTCTTTTCTGCTCTTAATTTCTTTGGTTCTGGCATTTAAAAGGGCAAGCCAGTTGAGCTTTAAATTGATCCTTTTTTATTATTAGCTTGCAAATCCATTAAGGATTTCATATGTTATTTGCTTTTCAGTGAGGGCATTATTAAGAATTAAACTTAAACCCCAAAAAGAGAGCTGACTTTTCAGGATCAACACACACAAAACCAGACAATATTAACACTACTCTACTTCTCTTAATACAAAGCCATTCCATTGCTGTGTTTCAAACTAATTGAATGTTTATCTGAAAGCCTTCATTATGCTAATATTGATAGGATCCATCTCGATGCCAGCTTCTACTGAGATGACTCATTTTAATCTAGATTGTTGCAGAGCTCCATTGCACAGTAATATGAATTTAATGACAGAAGGCCTCAATTAAATCTCTGAGGTTTCCAGGAACATCTTCAGCTCTTCATTATCTCCCAGCTACATTGATTGGCCAAAGATATTTTAAAGGCAGTCTCCTCCCCCACCTCATTATGAAGGCCCGAGCAAAACTGACATCCAAACAAATGGTGGTTAGTGAATCAGCCTTTTTGTAATGATAGCAAGAGTTAATGGAGTTTGGACATCTTGATTTTAGTATGTCCTTGGAGATTCATCTTCCTTTTTCTCCTGACTTTGCCACTGTGATGTTGACTTTCTCTTGCTGTCATTGTACTTACCCTTCTTTCATTCCCCCATACTTGTACAACCACATGGGTATTCCCACAAAGCATGTACTCCTCACTGGTGTATGTCCTAAGAAGATTTTGTGCATTTGTGTAACTGCCTGAGGGGAGTCTGCAGTGACAAAAGGGGATCCTTGACCCCACTTTTCTTCAGCCCCAGACTCTGATTACTAAAGCCTCCTGCTCTTAATGTTTACCCCTCTAATTCATTGGAACAAGTGGGGGACCTTGAGACCCAGCTTCTGCTAGCATAGCTCTTGTGAAGACAGTGGATCTGTGCCAGAAGAAAATTCCAGAAGTGTTAAGTATAAGGGATAATGAGGTCCTCATTTGACCTCCTTTACAAACCCAAGGACAGAAAAGAGCCCAAATATTCCTATTATTTAAGAACACAGTGCTCAGATACACATCCGATCTGAGGCCATCAAGTAGTGGAGAAATCCAGCAAAGATTCTCATACATTTTCAGTTGTTAAATGGCCTCACTATTAATAGGGTTTTTTTTCTCATCTAAAAGTACTGTGTCTTCCTAACCTAAATCAAGGTGCTCCCCCTCCATACAGTTATTTCTACATTATTGCCAAATCACATCTCAATCAGCTTCATGTTTAGCAGAACAAATTGCATTCCTTCAGTCTTCCTCTTTAATGCCCTATGGATATAATTATAACATGCAAAAATAGTATTCCTTGTTAACATTTCTGTGTCACTAAAACATGGGTGTGCTTGAAAACTACTGTAATTTTACATCAAGGATCTGAAACTTGCCCTGAGACTGCTATACTTGAAGATGAAGTCAGGTACAGTTTCCTCTCAACATTACTGGGATTTGTCTTGAAGATGAAAAAATCCCAGACGAGTTCTGCTGCCTGACACTCCTTGCCCCACGCACCTTCTAATGCAACCGCCTGCATTCAAACGCCAAACCCCTTATTACTGTGCTTCACAACCTGTGGCAGATATGAGAAATTCCATGTCAGTCAAGAGCAATATGAATAAATGCCTTGTCACCATTGAAAGCAAAGCCTGATGAATTCAAATTCTTTTACAAAGGCTAGATTCATGTATAAATCAAACTGAATAAAAGATTTATCACACCTATCTGCATTATACACACATCTTCCAGAAGTTATACCACTTTAAACATATTTGTCACAGTGTTTCTGACATATGCAGGACTTTTATATCAGTAGAAACATCTGAGTAGCATCAGAATATCACCAAACACTTTCAAACCTGTGGATCTTTATTAGACATTGTCAGAAATAACTTGGTTTCCAAAGACATTGCAAGCATGCAGGTTTCTTTAAGTAGCTGAGTAGATTTAGCCATCCTCAGAATCAAGCTCCATGTGAATACAGATGTGGCACCTAGAAGGGACACAGTGGGCTTGGCTTCTGTTCAGTCCTTGGGTGGGAACTGGCACAAACACTTCAGGTTGTATCTACACATGTTTACTCAGAAGCTGAGCGGGTCCCAGCTCCTTCAGTTACTGTCACAGTTCAGCAGCTGTTAAATACAATCTGCATTTCCTATATATAAGCAGAAAATGTTTTCAGAGCCACCAGGGTCTGGAGGAGTGATGGTACTCTAAAGCAGCAGGACGAGTGATGGTACTCTAAAGCAGCAGGACGAGTGATCAGAGCATAGGTTTGGTGGTGTTTATTACCAAGAAGTCTAAGTCATGACCCAGTAGTAACTGCTCAGTCTGCACAGAAACTTATGTCTGTCTCTCTTGTTCTGTCTGCCAATTGGTTTGCTTTAACATGTGGAAGAAGAGGTCCTCAGACCAAAAGCTGTGCAAGTAGTCCAGCAGCAATTCACAGCAGGCATCTTCAAAGAAGCACTGATGATCTCTTTTTGCCTTTATGAATTGGACTGGCATGGACCTGAGCATGCAGCAGGCCCTGTTCCTTAAAGCTGGTTTGAAAATGGCTGTGAACAATTACAGCACCCTCAAGAGCTTGGAAGTTTCCAAATCTGTGCCTCCAGAATATTTTAAGTTACTAGAGCAGTAACAGCCCTACAAATTTCTCAGGCCAAACTGTCATGTTCCCATATTTTTAACATGGTTCTGGGGACCACTTATGACCAGTGCCTTGCAGTCTGGCATGGAAAGCAGACTGTAATTTAGGAACTACTGCATCTAAGCCAACAGGCATCAGCTGGCTCCTCCAATACTTCAGCATTGATACTCTTGTTGAGCTGAAGAGCTTAACAGGGACAGAAAACAGACTATCACTGTGCTACCCACAGAGATGATTGACACCTTTGAGAGAATGATAGCTCGACTTCCCCTTATCCCTTGGAAAAGCCATGCTGGAATGCCATCAACCTATTTTGCTAGCAATTTAAAACTGACTCCGCGTAGGCATAAACAACTTAACAAGCTGTGAAAGGACAGCATTAGAGCAGGACTGGACATTTTTTTTGCCCTGAAGTTAAAGGTTCTTGGTAGCATTTAAGCCAAGACTTTCACATCTACTCAAGGCATTCAGTATTTCTCTGTGCAGCCTTAAATTCTACTGCAACTTATTTCTATTGCTTCCACAGGTGGAGATACCAGGTACCCTGTGGTACAGAACAAAAATTCCTGCCCAACAAGCTCAGAAAGGCCTAAATTTCTGGAAGAGTCCCTAAGAAAATAAGATCCCTTCATAGTGACCAAAACTCTGCAGCCCAAAGCAAGGAGCCTTTCTACAACACCTTCTGCAACTTTGAGGCAGAAGCAGATGCCGTACTACACCAACCTGTCTTTCAAGAGCCACTGCATTGCCAGGGCAATGGGGAATTCCTGGTGCAGTTAGCATCACTTCTCACTTGCAGAAAACAAATTGGCATTTGTGCCCCCTGGGCTGCCCATTTTACAACTGATACACAACTGAACTAAACAGGGCCAGATCCACCTTTACCAGAAGCAGGCAAGGCTCACACAGGTCTGCCTCTGGACTGGCTTCCCTCAGGCACATATGACCTTGGTCACAGGAGCTCCTCTCTGCGCCTGCAAGCAGCAGTAAATGAAATCACTCTCAGTCACTGCAATTGCCACACTGTAGTCAGAAGCACAGAGAAGTGAGGTCACACAAAAGGCTCAAAGGCTGAGTCAGGCCCACCAGAGCTGCTATTTTCCAACTCGGTCCAGCAGCGCAGTTTACCATGTCACACAACTGATCAGGTGAAACTGAGTGTTGGGGAAACCCCACCTGATCTGACAAAACACCCACCCAGAGAGATTACTTGGAGAAACGCTAAATCATCACTCATGCAGTTCCTCCAGAACCCTGCGAGGTTTCCTTTTGGGTTACATTCCTGCACTCCGCAATTCAGACTCGGACCCCAATCTTTTCATCCTAAGTGCCCTGTGCCGAACTGAGGTTGGTCTCTTACCCTCTCTGCCAAGAGTGACATCTCAAAGCATACAAAAAGAGATTTAAGCCTCAGACTTCACAGCACAGCTTCAGATCTCTTAGCACAGAAGTCACCAGCCCAAGCAGGTGCATTTTACAACACCAGCAGCAACAGAAGAGCCAGTTACACCAGTCACCCAGCAAAGCATGCCCAAATGTGCTGGCCATCTCTGCCTGGATCCACATGCAGAGCAAGACCTACCCATCATCAACACAGCAGTTGACCATGTTTCCAAATCTCACAATTTTATCAAAATATTTATCCCATATTCCCTTCCCCCCGCCCCCCCCCCGAGACTTGACATTTGATTTTATGAAAAGTAGTTAGGTAGCTAATTATCATCACGACCAGGAAGCAAAGTCATTGAATCCTGGGCAGATTTCATGCAAATTTTCAGCTTTCTTTAAAACCACCACCTCTTCTGAGCACTTAGCTGCAGAAAGACACTTGCAAGTGGCCTATGTTTACACTTAATAGGCCATAAAAAGAAACACTGCAGTTTCCTCTGTCAGACAAAGCCCTCGATCTCATTATCTGGTGCCTTGGCTGATGATTTTATAACACCCAGGCTGCATGACTCCTGAAAGCTGGTAGTGCAGCAATACTGCCTGCAGAGCAGGGAAACCGGGAGCACACCGATTCTTCAGAGAAACTGTCCTGAAGCATTGGTTAGATGTGCTTTTCCTCCCTTGAAGATCACAGTGCACAGTGAGAAGGATGAGCTGAAATGGCTGGGCAAATGCTAGGCAAGCGATCGCACTAGCTACAGCTTCTTCCCTTCTGAGGTGCTTAGATGGCTGAGCAGACCCGAAACAGCAGGCACACATTTATTGCTGATCAGCAATTGCTACGCACAAAAAAGGTCTGTTTTGGAGCTGATATTCTTATGCATTAAGGTGCTATTTGGCACACATGGTGCCCTGGGCAGCAAGACCTGCCTATATACTGCTTTATTCTATAGGCTACTATAATCCTTTTTATCGGATTTTTTTGAGTGCTTCTTCCCCACACTCAAAGACAGGTGACTATGTACATTTCAGCTTTTTAGATCCTCTGACTAAATGTCATTTCCCCTCCTGAAGATATATTCGTTACGGTCAATGCCTGCCAGCCAAATGGAGAAGCAGCATTTGATTTTTTTTTTAAAGCAGTTGGAATTTTCTCCTTTTCCTTTCTTCTTGTCACATCAGCCAGCCCCCTGCTATAATCCAGAATAAGCACAGGCTGCAGAATCACTTGAGATGAAGGCAGGAAGCATCTCTGGGGAAGGAGTTTTGGGTATCTTGTTACCTAAATGTTGATAGCATCCATTCCTTTTTAAGAGTACGGTATTTGCTGAATAATTTCAAGCCTGCGAAGCATTCCCATGAAACCTATAGCATTTTTACAGTCGTCAGTTAGACTATCACAGCCGTACACATCTTTTCCTCAGGAAGGCCACACAAGCACTTTGGTTACTGGTCTATGGTCAGATAGCAGATCCATATCTGAAATGGGAACAGAGATTCAGCACTCCTTGTAGGAAGGCATTGCTATTTTCTTTTGCCACTTTCCTGTAAGGAAACAAGGTCTCCATCCATACTGGCTGGTTTTTGCTTTTCATGAAAAAAACCCCAAACCACCACTAACCCAAAATCAGCAAACCAACCAGGCCATAAATATCAGAAGGGAAAGTGAACTGGTTTGAAAACATTTCCGCAGAAGGAGGCACTACGGATCAAAGCCTGCTCCGGGCCTTTTCTGGGGAGCGCCGACACCCCCACGTCCCGCCGGCCCCTGCCCCCTCCGAAGCGCCCAGGGCCCGGGCCCCCTGGGCCCGCGAGCAGGCGCGCCGGCGGCTTTCCCGGGGCTCTGGTCTCCACACGCGAGGGCCTCTCCCCCGTCCAGACCCTCCCTCCTCCGGCGGTTTTGTTCCCAGAGCGGAATCGTCGCCCGGGCCGCAGCAGCCGCCTATACCTGGCTGTCGCCCGCGGACGCTAGGGGTCACCCCCGCCCCGCGGCAGGGCAGCGGGCCCCGCCGGGGGGGGGGGCCGCTTTGGGTCCCGGGCCGCGGGGGCCAGGGGCGCGCCAGCGAGGAGCGGGTGGGGGTACCCGGCCGGCACGGTCCGGCCGAGCGGGAGCCGGGGCTCCTTCTGGAAGGGCCTTTCCGCCTCCGCCGCTGCCCCCGCCAGGCCCGCCGCTGCCACCCGGAGCGCCAGCGCCTCCTTGGGCACAGCACCTATGCCCGCCGCCCATCCGAAGGGCATTTGTTTCGCAGTGGGCTGTAAAGTGAAAGGGAAGTCGGGAACTACATCCAAAAAAATGCAAGAGACCCTGATCTTTTATTGTCTCTTCTCATTCACCGGAATTCCGAGTACTGGCAGCTGCTGCTACATCTCATCCTGATGCGATTAAGGTAAGACACTGTATGCTTAACCTGAGAGAGGAAAGTGACTGAAATAACAAAGTGTCTCACTGGTGTAGCAGCAAGAGGTCAGATTTTGGTCTTCTAAATAGCAGAACAGATTGAGCCTGACTTCAGTGGAGGACTCCAGACTTCACAGGTGGAAGCAAGAACAGAATTTGGCTAAATACTTTAATTTCAGTTCCCCATCAAAAGCTGCTAAGGATTTATCAGCAAATCCATTAACCCTAGGGAATGCATTATGCTTATCTTCTTTTCTTCTCACTAGTAAGCCAAAGCATTGAGCAATGCTCAAAGGAAGCCACCGGAAAAACTGTACCTTTGGCAGAGTGGGTGTAAGGGAAGCAGGTCTGACATCAAACCATCAGGAAGAATCCCTGTTCTTAAAATGTTGACACAGCTTAATTTTCTAAGCAGAAAATGCCCTTCCAAGCTTTCCAACTAGTCAGGATAACAGATATTTTAACATTACTCACAAATAACTTCAGGCCAAGTTTTTCCCATGCTTTGCCTCTCAAACAGCCATAAAAATAGCCAATCACAGGAACTGCCATATAATTGAATGTTTTTTCCAGTTCAGTGTCTTCACCTTCCTCTGAGTGGCTCATGATAAAGTAGAGTTGAAAACAGCAGCAAAATGTAGAAGTACAGAACTGACCGTAATTCAAAAGATGTCACAAACCATAGACATAGGAGGGACTCTCAAATGAGACAAAGTGGCAAGAACTGCCATTTATGGTTCTTTTGTTCTCTGTATGAAACACTAGTGTATTCTGGATCGGTAGAGATATAAATGAAGAGGGAAGACAAAAGAATGAAGCATGGAAACAAGAACTATCCAGGCCAAGGTCATTAAAAGTAAAATTGCTCCTCTTTTTAGACTTGCTCTTTCAGAACATTAGCTATTGCCATTAATTCAATCCAAAACGACATGGCGCTTCACATCAGCCTAAGCATCGGTCTAATCAAACAGCAAAATACAAGGAGCCCAAAAAAAGGTCTCGGGCTCCAGGAATGCAAACAATAGAACAGGTGGAGAAACAATGCATTATAAAGGGAGTCTGTCTACAAAAGGAAGAGCAGAAAGAATGATTTAATACTGTGGCTGATGAGCAACAGTGTATACTGTGTAGGACTCTGAGCTGATTTGGTATACCTGAGCTGGTAAGTCTGTCTGATGAGAAGGCACTGCTTGTATTTTAATGTGATTCCATTTCAGGAGTGGTTTAGGATGTGCATTAACACATAGCAAAAAGACTTACCCAATTTCTGAAGCTAGAAAGCTGCTGGGGAGGGGCTAATTAACAGATAAAAAGCAGCTAGTCTGCTGCAGGTCTCCAAGACCTTTTAAGTGCCTGGTCACTCTTTTTTACAGTGTGCTATAATGTCAACTGTTACAAAAAAACAACAGGAGCCACCATCTTAAGTTATGGGATGTTTTGTGGCTCATGGATAGGGTTTGAGATTCATGAAAGTGATGTTCTGCAGACCTTTCAGCACTAATAGGCTGCCTGTGATGGCAGAGAACTGGAGTCAGTGGTCAGCATGGCCTCTCCTGGTCCTTTTTTACTGGCAGTAATCCATGCACCCAGTTCCCTCTCCAGCATTGTGTTAGGACTCTGAGCACATGCTGGTAGCTGAACTACTGCTATACTTTAAAGGGGGAAAAAGGGTCAGAGAATGGAGATACTCAGAATTAAGATTACACCTATAAAGCAGCACAGAAAACTTACTACACTGAACAACACTGGCTGCGATATTCCCTACAACTTCCTTAAGCTGAATACCGATACTGACATCAAGGGACCATTGTATCAGCCTGGAAGCATCATGCAAATTTCAAAACCATTTTCACTTTTTTCTAAAGAAAGTCTTCAAGAGCTTTTGAGCCTCCAATCAATGCAGTAATTTTATTCTACAACATGTTTCAAAAACCTATGAGGTCTGTGAAAGGAAATATAATGCTAACATTTGCCTTTCAAATATTTGGCACAAGTGAAGAACAGTTCTGTAATATCCACAGCAATGCCTTGTTATTAAATTCATTGAGTGTGGATATATTTTAGATCTGTAGATATTTGCATAATTAGCATACTTGATAAATAATTACCAAGTTACAGTTAATTGTCCAATTAATTATGAGAATATAAATTTAGAAATTGGAGAAGCCTTACAAGTTGCAATAAGACTGAAGAGCAGATGAAAGGAAAAGGTAAATTCAATTAAAACCTCATCTAAGTCAACTTCATCATTTTTAAGACCGTGAAGAGAGGTGGGCGATTTCCATCCCACCACTGTGAGACACTGCTGCTCTGCCACTGGGATTTCCGACACCATTAGCTCCGATCCTCTGAACCTCTGCACGGTAGCTCAACCTATCACGCAGAGACCATTAGTCTCCCTGAACTCTGGGCCCCCTTTCCCTGAGGAAGGTTCACATACGTAAACAGATGCTTGAAAGCTTCCGTTTAATAATACATTATTGGGAAGTAGCTTTCTATGAATGTGACTTACTCATTTTTGCAGGCTCAGCATAGGGATTATAGCAAATAGACCTTGTGTACATACACGATGCTGCCTCTAACACTGCCTTTAGCTCTGATGACCCTTCTTTGGTACAGAACTGTTAGCAGAAAACTTCAGACTGACTTCTACAGAAAGCGAGAGCCTGGGCCAATCTGGGTGTGTAGGACTGTGCATCACATTATCTGCACTGGGGGGAACAGAGAAGCTCATTTAAGGCTTGCTTTTTAAAGAGGAAAGAAAAAACTCAGGGTGTTACAATAGAAGAGCTGAAGAGCGGAGGGTAAATTTAAATTGCCCTCTCCATGAACCAGCATTGCCACTCAAGCATGTCAAGACAGAAGGACAGTGCACCACAGTAGGGGCAAGGGAGCATCTTGAAAGAGGCTGGGAAGTTCTGATGTTCACTTTCTTTGACCACTTCAAAGAACAGCCTCTGCTGTTCACATTACTTTCCAAGCCTCCCATGCCTTAGCCATACCTTCACCCACTAGCAGGTTTACTTTTCCAGCTGCATTTGAAGGGAGAATAACTGCAATTTTAATAATGAACACTTTCAGATGTGTATTTTTAGTGAAGTCTGTTCCTCCTTCCTTTCCTTGCCTTCCCAGGTAATTGGGTACACATCTCCTCCGAAATTACTTTTCATTCTTTGCCATTGTCTTCTGATGAACTTTTCCCTGTCACTCACGCTTCCTTGGTAGTTTAGAAAGTCTGTCAGCATGCAATATGTTTTACTGTTTGTTTTATGATACTAATAATGAAACTCCCTTTGGCTTTTTTTTTCCAATTTCCTTGGACTACAAATTACATAGCATGCAAATACAGTAACTTAAAATCTTTGCAAAGTCAAATTTTTCCTCTAGCCATTTAACTTGAAAGCAACATTCCTCTATTTGATGTATAGCGTATTGACATTTTCTCTCTTCCTCTGCTTTCCTATCTCCTTTATCTCCAGCTCCGGGTAAATACTAATAATAAAGAGAATACAACACCTGGATATTTCAGCATGCCAGTATTACAGGTACTCCCCAAGGAGCGAATGAAGGCCCCCCGTTATGCTCCTGTGACTTTTTTCAGCGGGGAAGTTAGCTGTGGGAATGAACACAAATACAGATAGAGATCCCAGCTCAGCTGACCATGGATAGCTGTACTGAATGCAGAATTAGTGAAAAAGAAGGTGGCTGGATGTTTCCTAGGGCTTTTGACAGTGAGAACAAGCTGCTTTGGTAGGAGGTTTGTTTTGTTTGCTTTTAGGAAATAAACAACTGTGGTCCCAATTCAAACATCTCTGTGTTGCTAACCACAAATTACTGATGCTCTCCAGACACTTTCAGTTATTGCTCATATTGTTCTTTTTCCTTGACATTTTCCTATTCTGTTATTTCAAATGTCTGCTTTGACACAGCTGTAATTACCTGCTAACCACAGACTATTTGTCTTGTGGAGCTGCACTCTAAAACAACTGCATTACCTTTTTTCAAACAAAGCAGGCAGTGTTGAGCTGTGTTTGGCATCAGGCAATATCCAGGAAAAAATTTGTTTGAATGTGAAGTTCAAGATCACCATAAAAGAAATTCAGCCTCATTTTGGAAGATAACTTTGCCTCAATAATTTTAAAGAATCTCTACCTGAATGTTAGCCAACCAGACTATTACTGTTATTCATGTTGCAGGGCTGTATTAAAATGCTGAATGCTTGCTCTTTCTCAGTTTTTCCTGTTTCATTCAGCAAATACCAGGAAGTTCTAATTAAGATGGAAAAAAAAGAAATCAATGGAAATTGTGCTGCATTCATATCAGTTGCATCAAATACTAAAAATCTGGAACAAGTGCAATTGCCAGAAGTAGTTCTGCACAGGGTAATATCTGCTGCTTGGCTCCACCAGAATTGAAAATGCAGTGGTAACTCATGTTACATATATGAGGTAAAAGCAAATATATGCCCTGCTAGTCTGAAAACTAGCAGATCCGCTTTATGATCCTCTTGGCCTTACCATCCACTAGGGCTAGGGAAACACTGGGTTTGTACAACGTAATGTACTTGTATGCTCTGAGGCATATCACCTAATACCATATTTGTAAAGGTATTTAGGGGCAGGTAACTCCTAGTGATTTTACTGAGCATGGGCACTTAGCAGCTCTTGAAGTATGACCCTTCCCTTGTATGTGCTCAAGTTACCTGGATGTAAAAAAGCAGTAAAATATTTCCTCATAGTAACATAGCGAACAGTGCATTCAGGTGACATACTGAGATAGTTCAGTGATGGAAGGAGTATAGGTCCCTCAGAAATCCCCAAGAAATCCCCAACAAGAATTCTTCATGTACCTAGATTAATCCCTTCATATCCCTGACCCCGATCAGACATTTCTGAGCCTAACTCATCAGCTCCAGCATGGCTGGAAGCAACTCAAGGAGGAGAATGGAGGATCTCCTGGTGTCCCTGTGTAGGTGTACAGGTCTTTCACTAATGAGGCAGGACCAGCAGGTCCCAGATGACAGTGGCAGTTTCCCTTCTGGGGTGAATTGAGCTGCACTGAAGTCTGCTTCATCTGTCTGAACAAGCCATGCTGCTCATCAGTTCCTCAGAAGGGTCGTTCAAAAGCTGCTTTGTTCTTTTATGTGGGACATACACCATGATGTCTGATAATTAGGGCCTTTGGCAGACTTTAAAAAGGTTAGGCTTTTATATAAGCCTGTTACAAGAGCCTCAAAGCCTGTTGAATTAACAGACATTTGCCCCTGTAGTTATGTGCCCAGTAACCACAGCCATAGAGCTCTTTCCCACCTAGTATTATGGTGGCATATCAATATTTGTCACTTATTTACAGATGAAAAAGTGGCATTTCAGGGGACACTGGGTCTCCTGTATTTAACAGGCTTAAGCCAGAGATCAATTCTTTGTCAAGTTTTTTCTTGCTGCACCACTTGATGGCACACTTGCATTAGCACACTGCAGGCTGAAGGCAGGACAAACCAACAAGCAAATCCCATCCAAAGTTGTTCCACTTAATTTGTTTTGCATCATGAATGTACCTGTTTAATTGATTAAAGGAATCTAACACTGGAGTATTGAGTAGGAATAAGCAGGGCATATGAAATAATTACACCGAGAAAGCCCTGTGTTTTGCAATTTTAGTCCCAGGTATGGTCTGGATAATTCGTTACTTTTTCATTCTTTCAGTAAATTTGGCAAGAAATCTACCTTTGCCTTGCTCAGCCTTTTCTTCCAAGGTGGCAAGTTTTCCTTGCCCAGCATTTTCTTCTTTCTCTGTCAGAAGGTTTGTAGCATGTTTGTTCACTGCATGCGTTCATGCATGGTTCAGGGTTTTCTTTTGTCCTTTTGGTTCAAAAGCAGCCATGAATTGCTGCTGAAACTAAACAACAATACCTTCTGTTTGGCTAGACAGTAAAGGGAAATCAATTTATGTCCTCTGAGTAACAAAATTATGACTCAACTTCATATCAAAGGACCATTTTCTGGTAGGCTATATGAGGTTAATAAGTGAGTATGAAGTGTTATCACATATGCCACTT
Organism: Gorsachius magnificus; assembly: GCA_034008185.1. NCBI lineage: Eukaryota > Metazoa > Chordata > Aves > Pelecaniformes > Ardeidae > Gorsachius > Gorsachius magnificus. The sequence continues at coordinate 34,513,381 of CM067084.1, forward strand.
AGCTTGAGATGGTTATAAATACCTCAGCGAATGCTGCATATGGTTACAGGCCACAGGTAGAAATAACTTGCTGCTCTGTTGGATTTTATGGCTTCATGAAGAATGCATTAACACATTTATTAGCTCTTTATATGCAGAATCTTAATGGCAAATGTAACTGACCAGGATCCAAAGTTAAGATGTGTCAGGGACTGAGGTGAAATCCTCAGAGGGTGGCTGACGGTCACAGGAGCATTTTCTGTTCAAGGGCTGTGATCCAAGTTCTGACCAGGAACCTCAAGGGGAAAGCTGGAATCATCTTCGTACAAGTGACTGAGTGCCAGGTGACCCTTGGATTTACCAGGGCCTAAATACCACAATCTTTTTTTAAAAAACTTTACCTTGTCCCCAGTGTAGTTGCTAACATTCTTTCCTGCCCAGGGCTTTAACTGTCTGATCCCTTACTTCAGCTGTTCATCAGCTCCCGCAAGGGCTAAATTAGCAAGTGCAGACTTCTCGCCTTTGTTCTGCAATTACCCTTCTCTAACTTCTGGAATTTGTTCCCTTCCTCCCCCAACACTCCTTCCCTATTCCTTCAAATGCCTAGGTAAAAGATGGGCTAGAGGTTTAAACCAGGGAGAGCTCATACTTTTTATTCTCCCTGGAACAACAGAGGAGCAGAGCAGGAGCCTCACAAATAAGTGTCACAGGTAGGTAGCACCTGAGATGTTTGGAAGCATATACTGTCCCGACTGCCTCCATTACCCACTGAATTGCATTGGCAGGGATAATTGCAGCTTCAGGAAAAATAACTGCTAAACAGTGATAGGAAAGCCCTACAGCCTTTCTCAATTAAATTAAGTGCAAATTTAGTCCTTGAGTACTACTTCTGAAACTGGCTGAGCAGAGTAAGAGCAAGGGCCCTGGTGGGTTGGAGGACAATTTAGGGCAGGAGAGACTGCTCACTTTGCTTGGTGACCATCCCTCTTATGGCCCCCATCCGAAAAGTCAATGGCCACCTCTGCCCTGTATCTAATGTTGGCATGAGAATAAAGGCAACAGATTGCAAGCTGAATCTACTCTAACAGGCTGTGTAAGCTGGCGAGTTCAGGAGAGGGCCATTGCCATCTCTGTAGCCATCATTTCTCTTCTGGCTTTGCATCAGCAGCTTGTGCTTCCACCATTATTCACCTGTCTCAGCCAAAACCTCTTGACCTTTGAAGGCTATTTTGGTCTTGTTAGTACATCCTTTCTACCTTATTTCTACCCTTTCTGCTTATCCCTGTACTTGCGGGCTTTATCAACACCATCTGCAAGCATCTCGCATTTGTTAACAGGTCTTACAAACTTCAATCTTAAAGTAGAACTTTTTGTCTCTATACGTTCCTGTGTAAAGGTAAGCACTGGAGTAATTTTCAGTAACAAAGGAAATCTCTTTACACTGATTTGATGTAAACTACCCAAAATGAAAGAATGAAGCAAACAAGGAGTCTTTGTCATAATACTCAGTAAATCCAGATTTTTTTCAGGTGATATCTCAGAGCATTTACTTCAGCCTTTATAAAGGAAGGGGAACTCTGCCTTAATGAACATTATTTGAGGTAAAGATGGGACAGGAAGGACAGGTTTTTATGGAAAAGAACAGCCTGCAAATTGATATAGCCTTTTAACCTCTTCCTTCAGTGCTTAGAAACAATAACCCAAATAAGTAGAAAGGTTTTTAGCCAACTTTTACATAATGCAACTCTTTAAAAAAGTGATGCTGTCACTTTAGTACCTATTAAATGAAGACCATGCAAAAAAATAAAGGCAAGATGAATTTAATGCCTTCCATTGCCACTGAAGTGGTTTTCTGCAACTCAGAGTATTCACCTATCTGTACTCTATGCAAGATAGCATGTGGGTTTGCATTCAAGGATTTGAGGTGACTTGTATGAATTCAAATACTTCAGGGAAGACAGCAGCATGTGAGTTGGTAGGATAGGCAGCAGTGACACAGCAGAATAATAGCGACTTCTGAAGAGTCTGCTCAGCATGCTGGCAACAATTTATTCCGGTCAGTCTCCAGGGGACATGGGTTCAAGCTAGTGCTGGGCAAAAGAGGCTAATTTCCCCTCTCTGCTTCCTTGTGGCATACCTTGGTTAAGGGTTCCTATCCCTGGCACAGAGGCTGTCCCCAGTGGCAAGTCAGAAGTTTATCCTAATAGCATTTTTGTCAGGGGATAGTATTTCTTCCCTACTGACATGCATCAGGCCTTCCATGAAGCACAGAACTGGAGGGATGCATGCACCTCTGTGCTGCTCAGTGCAAAAGGGATGAGGACATGACCTTACACTTTTTCCCTTGGGTCAAGCAATTCTTATTCACTACAGTGCAGTTCTTATGTGAAGTATCTGGGCACAGATTTCTATATGCAAATTCTTCACAGTGCTTAGAAAAACTATCTAAACCTTTGGAAAGCAGGTAGACACAGCACATCGCTGTGACCCAAGAAAACTGGGTGCATTCACCTCTGTCTACCATCCAAAGCTTGTCCACCGAATTGAATTTGTGCCGTTCTCCCCATAAGGTGACCAGGCTCTTCACAGTGCTTGGGTTTAGCCTGAAGTTTCCTTTCTCCCATTCATCATCATTTCTTGTGCCAGTTCCCCATTGCTTTTGGTGTATTTTGAGCAGCACTTAACCCCAGCGCTCTGTGACAGGCACTTTATCAGCGTAACAAAGCATCTCTGGTCTTGCAGGAATCCAAAGTCATCATCTGTCTGGAAGTGGCCAAGACTTACTACAGGTTGTCATGCAGAGTCAGAGGCTGAGAAGAGAGAACTTGTCAGCTTTACCTTGATAAGCCCATGAGTGTGAAAGACATGCCACATGCAATTTCCGAGGGCTGGAGCACCTCTCCTATGAGGACAGGCTGCGAGAGTTGGGCTTGTTCAGCCTGGAGAAGAGAAGGCTGCGGGGAGACCTGATTACAGCCTTTCAGTACCTAAAGGGGGCCTATAGGAAAGATGGGGAAAATCTTTTTAGTAGGGCCAGCTGTGACAGGACAAGGAGTAATGGTTTTAAACTGAAGCAGGGTAGGTTTAGACTGGATATAAGGAGGAAATTCTGTACAACGAGGGTGGTGAAATACTGGAAGGGGTTGCCCAGAGAGGTGGTGGAGGCCCCATCCCTGGGAACATTCAAGGCCAGGTTGGATGGTGCTGTGAGCAACCTGATCTAGTTAGTGGTGTCCCTGCTCACTGCAGGGGGGTTGGACTAGATGACCTCTAGGGGTCCCTTCCAACCCAAAACATTCTATGATTCTATGAATTTCCATTACAGAGATCACCAGGAATCCATGAGAAGTGTGAATGAGTGGAAGGAGTCAGGCACACAGAAAACTATTCAGACCAGAAACCTTGGGCAGTTCCAGGTGTGCCCGCTTCCCATAGGAATCAAGAGGATTCTCAGAAGTGTCTTACAAGATCAAGAGAAGATCATTCATTCCAAAGTACATCAAAATAGCAAGATAACATTTTCAGATTAACCTTCCTGTACTTTTTCCCCTCAAGCTAAGATGACAATAAACTCTCTCACAGTAGGAAAGCAGTTTTAGTCTCATCCAAATATGTATTTTTTTCTGCTCAGTTAGGACCATCTTCCTGGTTCACTTAAGAACGGTGTATTACATTCTTTGCTTTCCTTGAGACCAGCAACTTCATCCACAGGTATGAGCATCCTCTCCCTTTGGGCTGGAGGAGGGATATGGACTGTTTGGTGGCATTGGCTTTCAGAGGCTAAGAGCCCCAGCTGTCCTTACAATGAGGGATCAGAAATGAGGATCCTATTCTTTAGCAGCATCTCAAATTCTGTAGCTGCATGAGTAACTCAAAGCAAAGGACTTGGCATGCGCCATGCTGCAGTGCAGGGAGAGCCCATCCAGGGGCTGACTGCAACTTGGCAATGAAGAGGACACCTACTACTCCTTCTCCTCCCTCTGAAGCACAGCAATGAACAATGATCTACAGTAAACACTTGTGCTGTGGCACCACTGCCAAGCAGTAGCAGATGCCACATCATTGAATTTGGGGATTCTATAGATGAGAAGTCATGACTTGAGGCATGTATTTGTACAGCAGTCAGTTCATGCTTGCACCAGCCTACAGTGGAAGAGGTCATGGAAGGGAAGACCCCAGCAGCAAGCAGGCCAGTCAGTGGGCTAAGGCAGGCATTGTCCCCCCCAGACACTCTACACATGCCCACTGCTGGCCATTAGGACCCTGGGAGCTGATACGAGTTCAGCTAGGAGATTAAGGCTCATCTTCCTGAAGCTGGCTGTTTGGTGTCAGATGGGGGAGATGCAAGGAGCCATGCAACTCAAACATCTGTTTGTGCTTGCTTTCCAGGCACCAATTTTGCTTTAAAAGCTGCTTGCAGTTAAGGAAGGAACCAAGCTTTCGTTACTTGCATTCACCCCCTCACACAAAAAGCTTCTGCACCTAGAAGCTCGTAACAGCACAGCATATTTGTACAAGTTAAAAATACTGTTTTGCTTAGGAAAGATAACACCCTTTTGAAAACTGCAATTAGTTAAAAAGTGATGTAATATGCATATAAGATCTTTCAGACCAGTGTTACCCCCAGACAAATGTTTGTTCATCAATACAGTGCTAAAATAGCATCACTGTAAAAGTTCAGTAGCCTAGTTTAAAGAACTAAAGTCATAATGGTTACTTTTGCAAGACAAGTAGAAGCAAAGTCTGCTTCTGTCAATCAGTATGAAAATGTAATTTAATTCATTGCAACAGAAATCAATTTTTCTCCTAGGATCTAAGATAACTAAATATCACACAGTCAGCTTAATTAGTTTCTGATATTTGTACAACTTCACCTTTAAACTTTGGAAAAAGCACAGTTCATGTGTTTGTTCTTTGTAATTCCTTTCTGTTCTGCTTTACTGCTTAGGAGGAGGCTGACAACACTTCACAGTGGCAATGAAATCTTACTCCAGTTCAGACTTTCTTTTGGTGACCAGGAGATGGAATCAATGTTCCATCAGATCCATCAGGCCATCTCATTAGTATCACTAAAGCAAGCTCAACAAAAGGAAGGACACAAAAGCAGAGGTCCTTAAACCTCTCAGAAACCCCTTTTCTCAACAGTTGTCTTGCCTAGAGAAGTAGCAGCACATAAACTGCACAAGACCCTTACTCAAACAGCTATCTGTTCCCTCAAAAATGTACCTGCCAAGCCTTTTTCAGTATCAGTGCCTTCTGTTAGAGCCCCAGCTGTGCCACCTTGCAGTCCAGGGTTCCCAAATTTGGGCAAGAAGCTCTCACAAAGCAACTCAAGTCTCCCTACTACAACCAAACAATGGGCCCCATGCCTTTGTGTTGCCTTGGCCACACACCCCCAGCTGCACTTTCTGGGCTCTCACACCACCAGTGGCCCTACAAGGGGGGGTTAAGTTACCAACACCAGAACCAGCCATAGTACCTGTGGCACAGGCAGACCCCTGGCCCAAGGGGTGCTTAGCCAGCCTGACCGGTTGCTAGCACGCAGGGCACTTACCTTGCAGGTAGGGGGCCAGCAGCAGGGTGCTGGAAGAACAGGGCTACTCCACTGGGGGGTTCCACGCCACAGCAACTTAACCAGTGCAGGGCACACTGCCACGTAGCACAAGCAGAGCAGAGCTGGTAGCAATAACAAGTCCCAGCAACAGCCCAGTGACCATCAGACAAAGAACAAAGCAAGTCCCAGGGCAAGCTAGGAAACAGAGCAAGCAAATCAGGATCAGCAGGGAACAAGATGAGGCTCAAAACCTCTCTACAACACAGCACAGATTAAATTGGTCTGACCTGAGCTTATATAGAGCTCCTGGGCTATAGGTGGAGGCTGGAGGCACCAGGAGAAGTTGATGAGGGCAATTAGAGTTTATTAGCACCTTCATGCCCTGCCAGCTGGCTCTCCTTTTCAGGCTGGTTTGAGACAAGAATTTTACCCCTAGTCCATGAGGCAGAGTGGATGCTTTGGTTTCTGAAATTCAGACAGTGTTTCCTCAGTTAAAAGAGTTTTACTTGTTATAAAAGTTGTAAGCTTACTCCTGCACTCATCCCTTATTCAAGATGAGGTTTGTAATGGTTGAACTAAATTGGCTCTTGCACTTGGGTTTGTGCCTCTAAGCCCAAGAGAAGGGTGATTTCTGAAACCCCTGTGACACCTCTTTTCCAGTTTGCCCTGAAACACTGTGCTTTTCCCTCATAGACCCTTCTGGCTCCGTAGTCCTTTTCCAAGCTCATATGCTTTCCATGACCACTATCCTCGAAGAACAAAGCCAAGTCTGTGAATTTCACAGGCATTCGGAACAGGCATGACCTTACTGTGCCTATAACACAACGTGAATGGCCTAAGGTCACGCAGGTAGTATAGGATGAAGCACAGATTTCAACCCCCATATAATTAATGTCATAATGCCAGTAAGCACCTTTATAAAGCTGTACTCACTGAAGGGGGCTTCACAGCATGCTGTAGCTATCCAGAACTTTCTTGGCAACTCTTGGTTGGAGAGAGAGGAGATGGCTGCTTTAGCAGAGCTATGCGCCCCTTTAAGTGCAAAGTCATGATGTGATAAAATAAAAGATGGAAATCTGCATGGCTGTGCAACGTGCAGTGATAAAGATGATTATAACCTCCAGTTCTCTTTAAACTCACCAAGGGCAATGGGGTGAGCGCTTAGTTAATCAATCCTGAGGAATCCTCTCCTGCTATCTTTTCCATCAGCGAAAGAATGAAAGCACAAATGATGAAGATGATTCATACCCAGCAAACAAAGGCATAAGAAGCTCAAAGTGCAGTTGGCTCAACACAGCTTAATTAAAACAGGCATTGCAGGAGACTGTTGACAATGCCCTCTCAAATCTCTTCTTTTTGAAGTGGCTGCATCTCAATTAGATAGGGTTGTGAGGTAAAACTGCTCTAAAACTGAAGGCAAAGAGTGTGTCACTGTCCTACCCTAGCACTTACATATGTTGGGGCAGAAGGCAGCACCAGGCAGGGTACATACGTCAAAAGTTGTATTGGGATCACTGTGGTTTTGCCACACGTGTGGCTGCTTGAGGCTTTCAGAGGGATTACCTGAGTGAGAAGCTGGTTATTGGCAAAAGCTGAGGCACAGTATAAAAAACAATCCTGCCCTCAAAAGCTCACAATTCAGAGTTTCGTTATTGACTCTTGGATTAGTTACAGAATTGCAGAGGTAAAGATATTGAGAAAGGAATGTATGTGTGTGTATGTGTGTGTACTGATTGTAGAGGGAAAGAGAAAAGCATAAAAATATTAAAACTCAGACTGGCAGGGGAAGCGAGTTGGGGTGAGGCCCTGACTCTGTAGCACATTTGATTGCCAGTGATGGCAAGAATTCTGTGCGTGGTTGAAAGGCCTCATCTTCATATTCCCACTGGAGTTGACTGTAACATGTAAAATGAAGCACCTGTCTAGAATCAGGGCTCAAGTCATTCTCTGCTAAGACAGACACTGGCCTACCAAAACATCACATGGTGGGGCTTCAAAGATGAGAAACCTAACTTTTTGTTAATGAAAGCTGATTCTGTAGCTTAACCACTTTAAGAGGTGGATTTTTCCAGGAAACCTCAAAACTCTCAAAACTTGCAAGGTTCATGCTTAAAATCTCTGCAGATCTGTTTTACAGCACAGGATGATTTTGGAGAAAAATCAGTCCTGTAGCCATAATGGTGCTTGTTATTGTAAGCAGCAGAATTAAAATAGGTTAAGTGATGGAAAACAAAGGAAAGATCTCCCTTAGGAAAGAAGACAGACAATATACTTCATTTTCCCTGTATTTCATTAGTCTAAAGATTGGGTAGTTTCAAACAGCAGCCTTCAAAGTGTGGAACAATTTGCAGTGCAGTGCACTGGCTTGTAAGAACTTCTGATGAGAGCTTGACTCAGGTCTAGGTTTGTCTTTTCAGCCTTACTTGCAACTTTCTCTTCCTATGTATTGCTGGTCAAACTACTCAGATTTTGACTTTTTCCTGTGTTGACTTGGCTCTTACCCTCTTACATCATTCATTTTTTACGTATACTGGGAATTCAGCTGTACTCTGCTACATACAGCCTCCTTTATGCTACTCAAAGGGCCTGAATTCAAATCACAACTTCCATGTGGATTATCCTTGGATTAGAAAGACATCCAAAGGTCTTTCATGTTTCCCAGCTGGAGAAAAATGAGGTGTATGTGGGAATGGGAGATGTTCATGTCAAGAGTTAATAACAGCATGCATTTCTGGATTGCTGTGGCTGTACCCATATTTGGCATAGATCAGGACTAACTGTTTGGTGGCTGAGAGCAGAATTAACCTTTGAGATCATTGATGTGACAATGTTAGCACCCATTGTAATATCACTAGCATTGAATAATGTTACAGAAAAAATACACAGCCCGTATGGAAGGAAGGTACAGATCATACCTGTCTGGGGCCTGCTCGTTTTCTGCACTGGTACTGTCTGTGTTAAGATCCCATATGTATGATGTATCTTAGAGCAAGTCCAGAGCAGCTTTAAATGATAACGTGGCCAGTTTTGGTCTTGAGAATCATTGCGTTGGAAACAGCTTTCTCATAGTCTGCAGTTTCCAATGTGTTAAATCACTCTGCCTCAAGAAGCTGACAGCATTCAGTCTGCTGTATTTGAAGGTAAAGAACAGGATTTTCTAAAGCAGTCATGGTTAGTTTTTATTATTTAATAAGTCATAGCAAGGAATTGTCTAATTAGCAAATGGTGTCTGATACAAATTGTCCAATACCAAACACCTGATCCCCTGTCTGATCTTTGGTGAGCATGAAGGGCTGCTTATTACTAGTGCTATTTCCAGGGTGTCTGAGAAGAGTTTTTATTTCGTTAACCTGCACACAGGTAATTCTTAGATAGCCATCTTGTTGCTCCTCTGTGGGATAGATGTATATAGCTTATGGGATGCAAAAGGTGTTCAATTTTAGTGTGGAAGGGCGTGAAGCAGACAACAGTCATCGTTCTAGAAAGTGGCAGTCACGCCGCTGTCCCTTATGTTGCTGTTCTGAGAGAATGGGTAGGATGTAATTCCTTTCATCTCACACAGAAACTACTTGGCCATGTTGACATTTGCAGCCCTCTGGGATAGCCCCAGCTACTGACCTGTTTGCTAAACACTGGTTCAGCTGTGTCAGTTCTGTCGAAAACTATTTCCTGGCATTTGTGCTCAGCTCGCACTGTTTTGCAGTACCTGAGCCATGATTGTTTCCTTTCTTGAGGAAAATAACCTCTCTACTTAGGCCATTGAAAACCTGGGTGCTAAATGCCTTTCATGTCTTTTATCAGCACTGCGTGCCCGCCTTCTCTGTTGTGAGAAATCATTGCTGTTTGTAGCATGTCCATTTGTCATGCTTAACGTCCGCTGACTGCTAGTGGGGTTGTTTCTGAGAAGCTGCCCAGCACAAAATGACCTCTGAACACTCCGGACTGTGCAACTGCATTTATGCTTAGAAGCAAAACTCAGCAGCGCTGTCCCTCGCGCAGCAGAAACAGCAGCATCTGCCTTGGGCTGGGAGGGAAGCTGGTTCCTCAGAGGCACAAAAACCTGAAGCTATTTCCTTCTGACAGTTATTCAACTGAAGTCATAGGGAAATTACTGAGGACAATGCATCTAATTAGAGACATCGATTCTGTGCATCATGAGAGTGCTACGCAGTATGCATAGCTCCTTCAGTAGCAAGCCATAGAAGTTACTCACAGGCAGGCTTGCAATTCTTTGAACGTACTCACGCTGCAAGCAGCGTGGACGAGGACTAGGTTTCTGTGTGTATAGCAGCTCTAGCACTGCCAGATAATAATTCGGATTGGAGGGCAGCACTTCTGCTTCCTCCATCCAGTTCTGTACTGTAGACATCTGTAAGCTCACATACCTCCTAGTGAGCAGGTGTGAATAGATATCATGCCATTGCAATTCAGAAGCAGCTAATCCCATACACTTAACCAGCGCACACTCCAACGAGATTCATTTGGGGCATATGTTTTACTCAATGAGACACAAACAGACCTGGGATTCTGTGATTCAACAAGAGAGACAAATACATTGGAGCAGGGAAAAACTACAAAACTACATATGGAAGTGAGTTAAGTTTTATTAATTTTTTTCAGGGATTTTATTGAAAACATCCATATGTATACAGCACGGGAAGAAAATATTGAAGGAGACAGAGAGTCTACTATTCTGATGGTAAACCAGAATTAGACATTGGTTTGCAACCTGTTTAGAAAAAGCCGGTGGCAATCTGGGTTGCCTTTGTACCCTGGTGCACTCATTTCTTGAATGTTGTGCTGAGTCTGGGCATTGTGTTATCAGTAGGGAAAGATCAGAGCCGAAGGAGGAAAAATTGATGAGCAGATCGTTGACTTGGAATGAGCGACTTGTACAGTATGAGAAAGATTAAAAGTACTAAAGTGATTTACGCCAGCTGAGGATCTGAGCTGGCTAGTTTAGTTTTGGCCACTAGCCAACCTAAAGGGTGAGAATGGAGCTCAGCAGCCTGCAAATAACTGAAGGCTGTTAAATACCAAGGAGGAAATGAAATGATTTAATGAAGCACACAAAGGTGTACTAGAAGTAGTTGGACTTAATTAAGGAAGGGAAAATTGTAAATGCGTATCCAGAAAGCTTCCGCTAATGAAATATAATAGTCTACAAAATCACCTTCGCCTGAGACTTGAAACTGGGTGTGACAGAATACAAATGTCTTGCAGGTTGAAAAAGATTGTGTGTATAGCCTATGAATTTATAGTTACCATGGGGCTCAGCTAGCTGAGGCTTCGCTGTCTTGCGCTCATCATTTTTAATACTTCCCAACAGACAGACCAACTAACATGTGCATCTTACCTGTTGCACGCCATCATGCATGTTTGAGAGTCATAAGCACATACCCGCTATATTTTTTGGCTTCCTTTAATGTATATCTGCTCCTCTCACTTCTGAAAAAAAACCCAAAAAACCCAGCCTGCAGTGGGTAATGCATGCTTAGTAGAGAACTGGTTTTATGTTTAAATAGAGAAAAGTGGTGATAACTATGTAAATAAAGAAGACTAGCCAGGATAGCCCTTGCCAAAGTTCTCAGATCAAAAGATGTTTTCTGATCTGTCTCAAAATACTTAGAAAAAGCCCACCCTGCAGTGAAGGCACTGCAAAGAGAATGCCTGTGCAGTCCTGGGCAGGAGAGGAACTTGAGCTCAGCTGCAGCATATAGGTACATCTACGATGCAAAGAAGAGGTATAGAACTGTTACTGCTCCCTTGACATTAAAACCAGTAGCAACAGACTGGGGGAGTGACATTTCCATTTGTGAACAAACTGTGAATCATTAGCTCAGATATTTGAGAGATGGAGATTTTTCTGAATTTGCTAAAATGGCCACATCTGAATTTATTTCACAGCTCATTAGGGAGCTGTGTATAATAAATTACCCAGTGTGTTATGTTCAGCTAACCTGCCAGCTCCCTGGTTCGTTTTATGCTCTGGGTTGCTGCATGTGAATAAGCGAGTAGTGCCTATCTGACCATTGTTTCATTGTGTAAATGATGGAGACGGTGACTTGACAGAGCTTTTTTTCTTCCCTAAGCCTGAAGTGATTTCTCGCAAACCTAGAGGTGATTTCCTGCGCTCTACATCTATGAGGGCTGTTTCCAGTTGATAAGAAAGGACAGGTTAGCAGAAGGACAGAGCTACCTAAGGACAGGAGGGTCCATATTTCTTTCCTAATTGGTGTCTGCAGGGATGGTTGCTCTCTACCCAGTAATCTCCACTGCCCAGTGGGCAGGATTTCCAGACAGGCTGGAGATGTCTTGTAGACCTCAAAGGCATGTGGACGCAGGCTCAGCCTTGCCGTTATTCACTTTGGGCTGTGGTTTCATCTGGCTGCTGCACAGCACTGGGCGTAGGGAAAAGGCTTCACTTCAGTTTACATCTGTAACAGCTATGTGAGGTTTTGGGTGTGTTTTTTTTTTTTTTTTTAACGTGACTGCACAGTCCCAGTTTCCTTTGTGGTCCCACCTTACCATCTCCAGAGTTGTGAGAAGGCACAGTGGCTGATGTGGGGGAGAGTGGCAAAGTAGGAAGAATTCCTGTGTGCATTTTTTTTTTTTAAATTTCAGCTCTTCAAAGATGAGGGGCTTTTTAGTTTGTTTTTTGTTTTGTTTTTTTTTCAGAATTTGAACCCTCTTGGCAAGATTTTCTTATTTTTACTTAATCTTTTTTTCCTTTTCTGTTTTACAGTTATTACCTAAAATAGGTCCCTACAGAGTGAGAAAATGTTTCATTAATCCCTTTGATGCTTCCTAGGAAAGAATAATTCATTACTGGAACTAGTAAAATATATATATACATATATGTATGTATGTGTAATAGTATTTATGCTTTCTCATAGCAAAAGCGTTGATGATGAACAGGGAGCTTTTGTGAGATGTTTCACTGTGGAGTGTTTCTATTTTCTGTCAGCACCGTTCATTGATGGGATTGACTTTTTTCACAGGCTGGCTGTTCCAGGCCGTAATGCTGTCTGTACGAGCCTGCGCGGGGACAATTCCTGTTTACTCTTCTCCGGCATGTTTGCATTAAATCTGGTCTAAACACAAAGACTGTACTGACTGTCTATGCAGATTTCCCAGCTGATTTCATTAAATTAGCAACATCCATGGCTTCGATATGTATTTTAGATTGCAGAGTGCTTTTTTCAGTGTTCCGTGAGTTGTTAAAAGGAAAAAAATCAAAACAACTAAACCTAGACAAGTATTGGATACTCTTATCTCACAGAAAGAGTGCCCTGTGAAAGAAATAAGTGTGTCTTTGCCAAATCAGATTTCAAATAGATATAGGAAGATTGGTGCTCAGGTGGACTTGGATTCTTCTGTAAAGTCAGTGTAGACTTTAATTTACAGGCTGGCGTTGAGGGATCAGTGGCATTCACGGGCAGAGGAAAGCAATATGCAGGTGTTAAGGCACCTGCAACCAGCGCCCTTGTGGCCGCGTGGGCCGAGGCCGAGGTTTGCCTGCTGGTGACCAGCTCTCGCCTGCGGCTCTCGTGTGCCATCCCTCTCTTTCACCAGCTGCAGCCAGGGAGAAAACTGCACTCACGTCGTTACGCATGCCTTGATGACCTGTGCTCTGTTACAGCGAGGCGCTGAGAAGATGGCCTGCCTTCATCCCCCTGTGCCACTGGTAACACGACCAATAGACCACCCCCTTCATGCTCACTACGCCCAAACAGCTCTGCAAACGTTGGATGTTCTCTGACACTGACCTAAGCAGAGGATGGAAACAACCCACTCTGTTCAGCAGAACAGAGGGACTTCCAGTTTCTCCAAATCATACGGTGTACTTTAATTGCTTTCCCATAATAATATAGCGATGCGGTGTTGGCTTTGTATGAATAATTCAGGGCAGTAAAATGATAAAGTTATCAACAAAAGATGGCTTGCGGTGATTATTTAATGCATTTCATAGATATTTCAAAGACGAAACGATATATCTGCAGGTGGAATGTGAAATACTACACTGAGAACGCATACAAGTGTATTAACTCCATTACTGGGGTAGAGGAAAAGTAAGAGTCAGCTGAAAATAGTGAATAAAACATTTTTATATTCCCTGAATGTATGCTATCTTCTTCTATTAAATAATGAACAAAAGATCTTTGCAAAATTCAGATAATCTCTTGTGCAATAGCTACACTTTATTTTATGAAACAGAACGGGAAGACTGGAAGAAGATACAGGACTCTCTTCTAGTGGGTTTGTTAATAAATGTGGCAGTGTGTATGCAGCAGCAATATGTCAGGGCACAGATTTTATGTGTGGGCTACACATATCAGAGGGTGCTAAGGGCTTTACACGAGAAAACATGCCCCTGCATGCAAAAGCTCTTCTTGCTTTGCCCCCCTCACTCCCTCAGTCCCCCACGTGCTGCACGGTGCGGGAGCGGTGGCCCAAGGTAGCAACTGAAGGCAGGTTAGAACGTGACATGTTGCAGCTCTGAGCAAAAAAAGTTTTTTGGAGCAAAACTTGGTGGCTACTAGAACCTCTCGACAGCTTCAGCTGTGCTAACAAACCTTGAGAGATGGGGTGAAGAGCAGCCCGCGTTCCCACAGGCCCCCAGTTCCCCAAGCGGAGGGGGCCTGGGCACTTTGCTCCCTGCTCACAGTGCAGGGAAGGCGGGGAGCCTCCTCATAACACAAAGCAGGGTGGCCATCCCCTGCGCTGCACTTGCAAGCCAGCCACTAAGAAAACAGACAAACCAAGATGTTTTATCTAGGAAGCTTCCTGCATGCTGAATCCTCACTTCTGCACCTCCCCCTCAAGGAAGGTGATTTTCCCTTTCAGTGTCCTGATACAAGCACTTGGAGAAGCAGGGTATGCATGGATGCACGTTTGGAGAACTGCCTGGGGCTCTTGGCAGTTTGCACGTTCAACCGCTGCCTCTGCCGTGGAGACGGAGAAGACTGCGGTGTGTCTACCCCTGCTCCGTACAGCCCTCTCGGGAAGCGCTACAGGCACAGCCGGCCTGCAGGCTTTGCAGCCTAGACCTTGAGAACTGCTTGACCAAAGACCACTGCTTATCGGCTGCTGTGGAGAGCAAAGACTGTAAAGATGGAGACTTTGAATTTTTAGGGACAAGTCTCAAGTCACTCTTGAGTTTGGACCGCAGATTGCTTTATGTAAATCGCTTATCCATGCAGTAAAGTTCTTTGTGTCCATTTACCCTTGAGAAGTGCAAGCACCGCTAGAGATCTGCCCCTGAAATAAGTCTGCAGATTTCTCTTGTATGAAGTTGCCTTGTTAAACACATCTCCCTTTTTTTTTTTGCATTCTTCCCCATTGAAAGCAAGTTCAAGAGGAATCTTCACTCTTCAGTGCCAGAGAAAAAGAAAACAAAAAAATCTTGGCTTGCCTCTTTCCTCCCCATTCTATTACCCTTTACACTATTCATTTACCTGTTCACTATTAAAATAACTATCTGATGGTGGCATTACTTGGAGAACCGATGCAGATATGCTAAGTGGAGTGTGACAGATGAATTCCATAATTTGAAAACCTGCTATCTATGAGGTAGCAAGCACTGCCTTTTTCTGTCTTTATTGACTATTAAAGCTCCATTTTGCAGCACATACTGTTCCAGTGACATGGTTTTCCATGCAAAATATCTTGATTTTTTTTCTGAAACCAAAAATCTTCCCTTCTGAATTCGGGTGGGCTGGGTAATCTTGGGGTCATTCGTTCAGGCAAGAAAAAATACTTTGTTTTGTTAATAAAATGGCTTTTCATTAGCTTCCTAGAATGTAATTTTTTTAATAGGTAAATTAAAACCTTGCTTGTTAATTGCAATGCATGCAAGTGCCACTGGCATTCTTTCAGTATAGCCGTGCCAAAGCCATTGCTGGCCAGGATGTGACGAGGCAAAGGCAGAGATCTGAGGTTGTATGAATCCATCTGGTCTGAGAGATCCTGATGGCAGATCTGACCACAAATCCCTCTTAATTCCTTTCTGTGATTGCTTTCTGCTCTAATTGCTTTGTGAAGAGACAGGATGATTGTCTTTTGATAAGCTGACATACTTTTTGGATTGAAACTGTAAAGTGTTTTCCTTTGGTGGAGGCTTCCACTTTAATGGACTAGGAGTGCTTACAAACTCAGCTTATCTTATTTTGGCTCAACTCAGTTCAGCAGCAAACAGCTGAGGAGTAACTTCATTAAACGTGTGCTGTGTGGTGGGGGAACATTGCTTTGCCAAAAATCTATGCTTATTGTGAAGTGTGTTGTTTTAAAGGGGGAAAGCTAGGATTTTGTTCTACAGTTATTCCCATTGTAAAGATAATTGTATTTGCCTCTCATACAGCAACTTTCACAGACTTTAATAAACATGAATTAAACCTAACCATTTACTCTGCAAACAAAATGATAAATATCCACCTTTAAAAATCACCTCTCAAAATAGGCTTTTATTTTATATATGTGTCTGTTGTTAATTGGACTGTGTGCCGAAAATGAAAGCCCAGATCTTGATGTTGGTTGCCCACTGAAGAACGACAATAAATGTGCTGGGGCTGATTCACACAGGTGTTTTAATAATAAAAAGCCTGTCTGCAAGTGTTAATGTTGAATGGTGGCCTTGTCCTTCACTCTCTGGTGGCAGCTGTGCCCATGCACTGCTCTGAGGATGGGGTGGGAACTTGCCTTAAGTCTAGTGGGAGTGTTGTGCTACCGGGAGCTTTTTGTAGCTGAGATCTGAAGTGCAGCTTCTGATTACCTACAGTTTAACTGGATCCCTGCCTACCTTTCCTGAGAAGTCTGCTAAGCCCAAAATTGAGGCCATGCAGTGACTACAGCGGATCAGAAAGCAGAGCCTTCATTCCTTGGGAGTTCCTGATGGTGGACATCCAGAAGGATAGTCAGAGAGCTCAACCTTAGGCATGCAACTCCACGGAAAAGAGAGTGGTTTTTTTTCCCCAGGCCTGATTTAGGAGCTTTGATTTACCTTCTGTCCGCTGACTATGTATGGTATAAAAAAGCAGTTTTCTGTGCTAGAAGGTGTGAATAGCTGTATTTTATTCATTTCTAGGCTAAAATCATCTGAATGAGACAATGACTAAACTGAAATCTCTCTAAACCTTCTATCCCATAAAATGTTACTATCTTTCTTAGGTTTCAAAATATTTCATTTTTTAAGTAAGTGCTTCATTCAGATACTTTTAATCAAGGACACAAACATGCTGGTGTTACTCGACCAAACCCAAGTTTCTTCTGGCTGCTGCAGTTTCATTTTGGTTTGTGTTGTTTCTGAGCTCAGCCTCCAGGTCACTGTCTGCTGAGCCCCCTGAGGCCTTTGGTTTTTGGTAAGCTTCCTCTGGCCAAATGCCCAGTCCACACTAACATACTCGCTGTGATTTTCAAAATTCTGCCCAGATGGTCTTTTCCTCTGGAATAGTTTGTGATGCTCAATCTCCCATTTTCCTCAGGGGAGAAATACATAATTTAATTTGTGGGTTTCAGTAGTCTTACTAATGACTTTCTGGTTGTTCTGGTGTTTTTAAGTAGTTACAGATGCTACACTGGCACTTTTATATTGTCCTGTATTGTTTCCATCCGTTGCTGGATTTTAGGAGGGAGAGATGTAAACCATGCTTCAGCTTCTTTGAGACAAAGCTGACAGAGCTACTGAAAACAAGGCACATGCTGCTGCTGAAGATTTTGCCTTTTTGGGTTGCATTTTGCAAGGGAACTGGAAAAGCATATCCATGTGAGAAGCTACTGATACTGAAATGCTCATCTCTCCAAGTCTAAAGAGCATCAAGTAAGAAGACATTAACTTCTGGCTCAGAACTTGCCCTGTAGCAATACACAGAACATTATTAAAACAGCCTTTAAGGATTCTGCTGGTGAAGATGTCTGACTACTTCTTTATCAGCATCTCAGCAGTGCTAACTTAAGGCATGGTCCTGAGGAGCTCAACCTGTCTCATGACCCCAGAGGTTCGCGGGGCTGCGCAGCACCCCACTGGTGTTGGGGCCAGCCTGCATGCCGGCTACGACAGGGGACCTGCTGGGCTGCCTGCGTAGGAGTCCTGAGGCCTCCTCGGTTCTGAAAAGAACCTCTTGCTTTTCTTAGGAGTGTTTTAAAAAAGGTGTGCTGCAGTAGTTAGCATGTAATAATAAAATTTATGCAAGCAGAAATAATTTCATCCTTACCTTCTGGTAAGCTGTGCAAAAGCAAGATAGAAGGTTGCTATGTTCCTGTTCTGACAGATTCTTTTTTACCCTTGAGTGCTACAGCTAGCTGAAAATAGAGATGTTTTCTGAGAGAAACGTCTTTTTTGGCCCTATTCATTAAAGCTGTATTTTTATTCTGGCTGAAGAGCCAAGTATTTAAGTTTAAATGGGTGTTAGTCTGCTAAGGAAGTGCTATGAAAGAAATATTCCAAGGTGGAGTTTGTGGTTCCCTCTGTGTAGGTAGTCCTGTGCTTAGCTTGCACCAGTGGTCACCACCACCACCAGTGGTCAATCTGCTTTGCTCTAAATGCTGTGAATTCAGAGAAAAGCTGTGAATTCAGATGTTAATTAGAAACCTGAGGCTTTGAAATATGTCTATTTTTTTTTTTAATTTCTAAAACTGTATACACCAACAGTTCACACTGCAGCTGGGTGCTCTAATAGCTAAACCTACGAAAAAAACCTGCAACAGGCAGTGATTAAATCTCTTTACTAGTTATTTTCCATGCCTGTTCATGGCTGTTGTGCTTTTGCATGCAAAATCAGCTTTTTTTGCAAACAGAATGAAACTCCCAATTCCTCTGTATTAACAGCAGCAAGAGCAAAGCAGGTTCTTTATCTGTAAAGAGGCTTGCAGGCACAGCCAGTTCCTCTTGGGGCTGACATAACGCCAAGAGCTCTGGCACAAAGACTGCTAAACCGGCTGGACTCAGATACAGCATCTGTGGTGCTCGTACACGGTTTCCTCTCAGTGGAAAGTCGCAGCAGAAAGCAAGTTGGAGTGGGGTCTTTGTATGGCAGTGATGACCTGCAGAGTTGCCTGCAGCTCTGGGGAGAGAGAGAGGAAAAGAGGCAGAGACCCTGAAGGTGCAGCATGGCTGCCACACACGCACAGTGAGCCACTCTGGTCAACTCACACCTCCCAGCCACAAGGATTATGACTAAGTACGTGTGCAGCAGGACGTGGCTTGGCAAATGACTGACAACTTGAGGTGCTGGGCATATGGAAAAATAGCCAATGTTCAGGAAAGAAAAAGCAGAGCTATACCTCATTGCTTCTCAGACAGGACCCAGGACCAATTATTAGACTCTTCTCAGTGGTGCCCAGGACCAGGGGCAATGGGCACAAACTGAAGCATAAGAGGTTTCAGTTGAACGTGAGGAAAAACTTCTTTACCTTGAGGGTGCTGGAGCACTGTAACAGGCTGCCCAGGGGGGTTGTGGAGTCTCCTTCTTTGGAGATATCCAAAACCTGCCTGGACGATGTCCTGTGCAACCTGCTCTGGGTGAACATGCTTTAGCAGGAGGGTTGGACTGGATGATCTCTGGAGGTCCCTTCCAACCCCTGCCATTCTGTGATTCTGTGATTGATTTATTAAGGCTGTATAGGACGTCTAGCAACCTGGCTGATGGGAGTGGTTCTTTCAAATGCAGACAGACACTCCAGGAGTGCTGTAAGATAGCACAGGTAAGCCAGGGTTCTTGGGCAGTTTCCCTATTTCTACCAAAAAAAAAAAAAAAAAATTATGTATCTCATCAGCTTGTGGAACTAGCGATAACTGCATCAAGTCCCACCAAGCAGCTGTGGATTTTCCCTTTCTACTGGTAAATTTCTAGCCCTGGAACACTGCAGATGTAATGCCGAATCTTCCTTCATTTCACCCTTACAAATGAGAAGCACCTTCAGCCTTTTAGAGTACTTCCCACAGCTGGGTATAGAGGGAGGACATTGTTTCTACCCAGGGGCTTTGCTTTACACCATTTTGGAAGCTGTCTGTGGATCTTAGTTGCGTTCTGCAGGAAAGGAAGTCCTGCTGAAGCGAGCTGATACCTTACCTGTAATCCTCCAGCGCTGCTTCTCCCCAGACTGTTAAATGCCACAGCTCTCCTTGTCACATCCATCTGTATGACCTTGCCCCGGGGATGGCTATGGAAATTGCAGGAATGCTTTACAGAGACAGTTGTCAGCCTCAAACAGCATCAGCTTTTTTTTTTTTTTTCTTAAAGCAAAGATAATTCTGACAGCTGGATGTAACCACATGGTGGTTGTCCTGACATTGTTTGCAAGCTGGTCACAGCCTTTTTCCTGACTAGGAGCTGTTAAACTGGCTCAGACTCCAGAGGTGTTGAGTGACATGCTGTTGTCCTAATGTGTCAAGCAACAAGTGCTGTCTTTTTGGCAGCTGGAGCCTACATAGCGGCTCCTGTCAAGGTTTTAGAATCTACTATCGCAACCGTCTGCTTTGGCTTTGCTTGTCCTCAGAGCCAAATGACTTACTGCTGAGTTGCCACATGCTAACTAATACAAGCAGCAAGCCTCCCTCCTTTCTCATTTGCTACAGGACAATGGAAGTCCGTGCATTGCAAACTTCACACACATTAATACGCTCTTCTCTGCCAACAGTGTCGTACAGGAGCAATTTTTTTACTTTAAAATGCTTCTATGCCAATGTTGGTGTGATAAACCAAAGCATGAATAAATTGGGATGTGCCAGCAAAAGCGAGCCAGGTGCAAAATCCTTTCTACACAGG
This sequence comes from Gorsachius magnificus, assembly GCA_034008185.1. Lineage (NCBI taxonomy): Eukaryota > Metazoa > Chordata > Aves > Pelecaniformes > Ardeidae > Gorsachius > Gorsachius magnificus. The sequence goes on from CM067084.1 coordinate 34,533,676, forward strand.
GAATAGAAGCGTTTCACAAGAAGCCACAAAAGTATTTCTGCAGCTAACAGTACCATTTTTACTTGGAGCTCAGGTATAAAACCCTGTTCTTCTCAACGCGTTCCAGGTCGCTGTGTGGTATAATGCCATTACATAGATGAAATGCATGCTTGTTTGTGTCCGTCCATCCTTCCTTCTGGTGGTTAACGATGGAAGTGAGGGGAGGCCTGGAGCTCACATGGGCTCCATCCTTTTGTGAGTGGCAGGATGCCAGGACACCGTACTGAGATTCATCGACTGTGTCTGTGGGCAGCTCACTTCTCCTACAGGTCAGTCCTGCTTTCTCCTCAAGGGTACAAACTTGAGCATGAGAGCACAGGCCAGATCCTAAAAGAGACCCAAGTGTTACAGCACCCTGCCTTGAGGCATGGGGGTTTTCAGGGTCTGGTGTTGAGCTACCAGGGCACCCTGTCCCACGTAGGGGAGGCCGGTGTCTCAGCATGGGCTACTTGTCTGGACCTTGTCCTTTGGAGTTACAGAGGGACTCGAGCCTGGTCTGCTGGGCATTCTCCAAGATGAGAGAGGTAATCGGGAGGCAGGTCTTTCTGTGCCTGGTTTCTGGAGCCTTATCATGTTTAGGCATGAGCGAAAGGGCCAGGTTGCTCCACCAGCTTGTGAAAGAGCCAGCTCTCACGATTCAGTGTGGCACATGCGGATGTGCCACCGGGCTCCCCACGCAGCTACTGCTTGCCGTGATTCTGTCGGTATCCTCCAGCCTGGCTGGATTTCAGGGTATGTGGTGGCTCCAGGTGTGAGGATGGCAGGTTTGATGAAGTCGTAATCTCGAGCACACGATCCTGATAAATTGGAGGTGGCAAGTCAGTGACGTATTCACCTAAACCTGCTGCAGGCAGAACCGCCTGGCTGAGCACTGCTTCCCATGCTGGACCCGGCCCCAGCCCTAGCGGAAAAATGGTCTGATCTCCGGTGAAACTTCTTTCTGAGATACAAATAAAGAGTGGCTTTCTTGAAGTGCCATCTTTAAAGGTGATAGATCTCCTGACCTGTTTTAACCAATACTAGTAAGGAGACTCTGGTCGCTGGTGCAGCCTTGGCAGAAATAATGGTCAAAATATGAAACAGAAGGCACTGGTCCAGGGCAATACCTAGTTGGGGTAGGGTCACTTCTTCGTTGGGGTCATTACTGAGAATGGTAGTAGTCTGGGGGCAGGCGATTCAGCTGTATAGGCAGAGGAGTCTAAACAGGAGAAAGAATTAGGGAAAAAAAAAACCAACCAGTATTTCAATCTGATTAACATGCTTGACTTTGTTTTTTAATTTTGCTGCATGGAAACATTTTTCCAAACATTTCAAGCTTGAAAAAGCCTGGCACCGAACAACAGTTCTAATGAAATAAATAAAATCATCTTTTGTTCACTTGTCTGAATCCAGGTTTTCAGGGATTCTGCTGTTTCTCAGAATCATTCTGCATTGAGAGAAAAATGTCACAAGAATATTTTTTAGTCACAAAATGAATGTAAAAAAAGATCATTTTTCTTTTAGCTCAAGAATAATTTTGGGGCTGAGCCTGAATATTAAAAATGTCATACTAAATGGCAACTTTTCTGAAAACTTGAAAGTTTGTGAAAGAAGGAGGTTATGCTGACAGATGTTTCAGAAACCTAATTAATGAAGCCCTGAAATGAAAAAGCCTGAGAACAATTTGGCTTCTTGTATGAGAAGAAATAACACATAACATTTCAGAAACAGTAAGAGACCAATCACCCCAAGAACTTCAGACAAAGAAGAAGTATTGTAAAACAGGACTTAGGCTTCTTTTTGTCATTGTAAACTTTTAAAATATATCTCTGGATAGAACTGTCTGAAAAACCACGGTTATGTTTTGTGACAATTATTGAGATTTCAGGATTTTTGTACATTCTACATTAGCAAACAAAACTTTTTGAATACTTGTATGTTGAAATAGCTCCTTTAGGCATCTGTTGGTGTTCTAGTCAAGGTTGTTCTTCCCTCCTACCGGTCAGAAATTATTAGAGAGACCAGATTGTTCTGAACCTCAGAATCTTTTCATCCAAATAAGTAAATCTTTAGAAGTGCTTCAGCATCAAGGAAAACTGCTTATTTGAACATTTTGTTTTCCTGAAACTATTCCAAGTGACTCCAACTTCATCTTGCACATAATAGTTTTGCACAAAAGAAAGATGCATTTAATCTCGGCTGTAAGAGCATGGATTTGCCAGTTCTGTACTGCTGCCGTTTGTGAAAAATGGCTTTGCCTTACTGTATTTCTTTTCATCATCCTTACTTAGTGGCTGATCAGCTTCTGATAATATGGTTACTCGATCTTGCCCAGTGAAATTACAATCCATTATCTCGTCAGGATATGTTCTAGGAAGGGGATTAAAAAATCTCTGCCAGTAATACATATACCCAGTTGAAATTAAGTGAGGACATGAAGTAAGCTTACACTGCTGCAAAGTACAGGGTATCAGCACCTGTCCTTCATTAATCCGCTCAGCTCTCTTTCTTTACACTGTGAAGTGGCACGATGACTGAAAGCCACAATGAAATACCTGGAAACTTTTTGACTGTCCATGCTTTGAGGACTCTCATCCACCTTGACGCTGCCTTGTTGCTTCCTTTGCTGCTGGGCACGAGTATGGGTGCTGAGATAGACGGGGAGCTCATCTCAGTGGCTCTCCTCAAGTGAGCAATGGGACATTAGGCTGCACAAAGCCTGTTGTCAGACCCTGAAATGGAGCCAAACATTTGGAAGCAAGTTCTTCTAGCCTTTATTAATGGAAGTGCCATTTTATTAGGCAGAATCGATGATGAAGCAAGGGGATGTCACACCATATTAAGGCCAATGTCTGGAAACACTTGTTGCCATTCAAGGGCGAAGGCTGCGTAAGGAGATGCTAAAGGGTGAATGCTGTAGGGAAAATTCTGCAGGTAAAGGTCAGTGGAATTTTCCTTAAAAATAGTTCTTGGACAAGTTTGGGTGACATTTCTTTGTTGGTTTCTAATACTAGTTTCTAAACTTTGCCTCACAGAAACATTGGGGTACAAAGCATATTGTCTGTGTAAACATGAACAGTGTTGATCTCCCTGTCTGACTGTCTGCCAAAGGCCAAGACTGGCTTAAAAATCATAGACTTTGTTTTTGGGGAAAAAAAAAAAGTATCTTTGTTTTTTGACCTTTTGAGATCGAGTTTTCAAACATTCCTGTATGTTTCTAAGAGCTACACACTTACATAAGTGAAAAAGAATAACAAAATAAGTAAGTAAAAAATAAAAGACATTTCACATAGCATTTCATAGAGCCACATACTTCCAAATGCCATGTATTTAGGGGAAAAGACCGTCACATGCCTCAAATAATGAGAATTAATAACATCAGGAATAGCACAAGTTGCGCTGATGTAATTTAATCAAGAACTGAAAATTCTCAGCTGCATGTCTGTAAATACACAGTTTATTGTCAATAACATGAAAAGATTGTTGTAGCCAGTCACCAACAAAGATTGCTTTGGGCCTCTTCATCACCAGGAGCATCTCCTCACGCTTCTTCTATGCTGCAGTCCAACAGCTGTCTTTTACAATATATCCTTGACTGTCATCAGATTTGAGCTCTGTGTCACGCTGTACTTATTTTGGTAGAGAAGTAGGTGTGTGTTTGTGTGTGACAGGGGCTGGCGGTGGAGGTTTCACTTTGTACTTCTTGCGGATAGAATTACTGTACCCGTCTCGTGGCTTTGCTTATTTATCTTACGTCTCTTGTGGATATCTGTGGGGGATAAAGTAAGCGTGGGCTTTGGATTTGATTTGCACTGTGAATTTGCTTCTAATTGGCACTACCCACACTAAAATTTAAAGTCAACATTTTCAGTCTTCAAAGCCAGAAGGATAAAGCCAGGCTACTGGAGTGAGAATTTAAACAGCTGGCAAAACTCCATTGCTGTGACAGCTGTAAAAACTTCTCCTGCAGGGACAAGGTGGGCACCGGAGGTCTCTGGGCCCTCCTTGCAAGCTGTTCCCGGGACTGCCCCTTCTCATAGCCTCTGACGGATGTGTCAGGCTGGTGGCTTTTGGCCGTGTAATTTTTTCACTGCGCAGCTGACAGGGTCAGAAAGGCCATCATCCTTTGCTGAGGAGCCCTGCCGCTGTAGCTGGAGGGGAGGAACATGGTGTATGCATGTACCACTTCTGCCCTGTAGCTTAGCACTGATGAGGCCCTGTTCTGACTTCAGCATTGTTTAAAATAGCTTTAGGATTGCTTTGTGTTACAGAGTCAGTGCGCTCTCCTTCGGTGCCTTTCTAGCCTGTCCATTACTTATTTGTTAAGAGATTTAGCTTCAAGAGAGAAAATTAAGGTACCAAGTAGTTCTAGTAGCAACACTGTGGAGCTTCTTCTAAGTGGCTTTTTTGTGCGTATGCACATGCTCTAAATTGATTTTGAGGCTGCTAAGGTGGGCATGTGCAGGCAAAGAAATCCCAGAGGTTTGTGCAGTGGGTGTTTTTTGTTATTGATGTGGGTTTTGTTTTGGTTTTTTTTACCATGCAGCCTTTATAAACCATATTTGGGAATAACGATTTCAAATTTCACATACTATACACTGCAATCTTAGTTCTACATTCTTCATTTCTAACAGTCAGGTGGTTAAATTTCTACTATGCTTCAGAAATGCATTCTGGTTGTTACTAATATGATATGGAGAACAGGATCAAATCAAGTCTTTAAAAGCATTAGCCCCCCCAAATAATCTGGTAAACCTATTCCTAAACTCTCACCCAGATGAAGCCAGAAGCCAGACAATCAAATTATTGTTAATGCTTTTCCAAATGAGTACATTGTGTCAGGTTCTTAAATCCTTCCTTGGACACCTCAGTAAAAAGAGACTGAAAGTGTAGCTGCCCTCCTGCCTGGCTTTGAAAGTGTTAAATCCAAGATTGAAATGGGGAGACGTGGAGCAGCGCTGATTAGATGGAGCGCAGTACCAGGCGTCTGGGCTGCACAGCTACTAAAGAAGGGTGGTGAGACCATGGGGCATGGTACCTACCACGCAAAGGTGTTGTTTCAGACCTCCTATAGCAAGGGGATCGCGCTGCTTGCTTGCGACATAGTTGAGCACTTGGTCCCAGCATCTCCTTCCTCAGCAAAACAAATGGCAGAGCCTCCAAAAATGGGACACTGAAATAAGTATGTGTCACCTTGGGAATCCGCTTTGCTTTAGGCTGTTTGACCTGCAGTACCAAACTCCACACACTTTGGGCTCTGGAGTCTTGTGTTTTGGGGGTATTGCTCAGTTCTTTGGCATCACAAAGCCAGTGGGAAAGGAATAACTCTGCTTCCCCCAAGCATTCAAAGCCTGTGCGATAAAAAAGCGATGTGTGAGGGGCTGCTGACAAGCATCTGGGCTGACAGAGGTGACCCTCTGCTGCTGACTTAACAGTCGACATTCTGCAGACTGAAAGGAGATGGCCAGTTCTCTGGGGAAGGAGGAGTACAAAACATGACCAGAGATGAAAAGGAGCTTCAGAAGCGCCTTAAGGCCCCAGCTGAGATCTTGTGAAATCCCTTTGTGCCAGGCTGTCTGCAAAATACACAGTGCAGGAGAGCCTCACACAGAGGAGGTAGGCGGAATGGGAGGGGAAAAGCAGGAAAAAGAGCAGTTCCCGCCCCCAACACACCTCACGGGCAATCAGTGTCATGAGCAGAAACTGAATGTTAGGTCTTAGTCTCTGCTCCGTCACCTTTTTTATCATGACCTGCATGGGCTGATGCTTGTTTCAAGGTACTGTATTAGAAGGGTGCAAAAAGTCCACTACAGGTGTCGCTTTTGTTGTGAAAATATCAGCAGTTCAGTTAACCAGAAATGGTGGCCTTGCTGCATGCTTTGGGGTGCAGCACCCCCTCTCTCCTGGAAAAGGCGCCTTTCGGAAGGATAGCTTAACAGAATGCCTGCCCGTCTGCAAAGCGGCTCATGTCAGCCAAGTGCCAAGTGAGGAGATGAGGTAGAACCACAGTTTGAGAAGAGTTATGCCCATCCTCGTGGCCCCTCAAAAATACCGGCCCCTTATATGGCAGGAAATTCAGTGCGAGTTGAAGCTGTCAGAGATGATTTAATTCCTGCTGAATGCTCTTTGACTCTTCTGAGAGTCCCAGAATGAAGCTGAGGTCAGGGACTCAGTGACTGCTGGCTACTAGCCCTGCCACAGCTCCGGGAAGCTGTTGTGCCAGCAGCTCGTGCCCATGTAATGTGGATCAATAAATCTCACCATAGGACTGACTGCATGTCCCCATGTGCTGGGGCTCCCCATCTCCAGTGCTGGAGACTGACATGAGGTACATATAACTGCACTGAAAGGCCAAATGTGCCTTTTGTCCAGTAATTAATGTTTCCCTTCTATGCACATTTCTATGTAAAACAGGCTGAATTACTTCACATTGAACCAGAACATCCAAACCCATTGATGACATTTCAGGCAAGTGCAGCACTTGTCACATTGATGGCAAAATCTCCACTGCTTTTATTCATCTTCCTTTTAGAGCTTAGGTTATCAGTGGTAATTCTACTCCTGATTATTTTTGGTAGAGTAGCTCTCAACCACCTTGTATGCAAGTAACATGTTTGTTGTAGACATGGTGCTGCAGTCTAATCCTAGACCCATAATTTAATACAGTGCGGAAAGGGCCAGTCACCTTCAGGGAAGCCCTGCTAGCTTATGTCGGCAAATTATTTGGCTCTGCAAAGACTGTTGTTTATCAAGACATTGAAATTCCATATGATCAGCTCAGATTGAAAAAAATAAAAATATTTTTTTGTAAGCATTTTCCTGGAATCGGTTCAGATTTTCAAGTGTTCATTGGTCAGTAATAAAATTCAAATCATTCAAATGTCTGCAGTAAATCAAAAGCTTTTTTTCAGAGGCAGCAGCTCAGATGTTATCATTTTAAATCACATTATAAATATACCCACAGTAATGACTGCAACACCACTTCCTTATATACACAGAAATTAGACATTATTATCAATATTATTCTTTATTGCTTTTGAATTGAAATAAAATTAGAAATTCATTAATATATGCTATTGCAGCTCACTGATTCATAGATTTTATCTCTAAAAGGGGATACTATATCAGTCTGCCTCATCTGTTGTACAGCAGTTTATACAGTTCCCTTACGGTAGTCTGTTCAAATTAGTGTATCTTACACTTGGAATTTAGGATCCTGTGTGTTCTGTGGTCTTCACCTGGCTGTTTTTAGTAAGCCCCTTACAGTCAGCCAATAATTTGTCACTCTCCACATTCTGACTAGCTTATACCAAAATTTCTGCTTGCTCTACTGACTCCACTAAGGTGGTGGTTCCTTGCAGACTTTCCATCTAGACTCAGAGGCAGGTGTACTTCTCTGACCACAATGTAATCTTGTTCAAGTCTAACAACATTTTTTTTTTTCTTTAGATGCTGACTTGTTTTCAGTCAATGGCAAGACACTAACAGATTTCAGCATAGCCAAAATTTAATCCTTATTTGTATTAGGTGACCAATATTATTATACATCTGCATTCCCACAGTCAGGGCTTTCTGCTAACAAGGCCGGTGAAGGCATTCAAAGGCTCCATGACTGCATCAACCAGTAACAGGGACTTCCGTCTCAGACCTTAGCAACACAGAAGCTTGTCTTGTCACATGGACGCAAAGCATCTTAGTTATGAGTTGGGCTTAGCTTCTTTAGTCAGAACAACTGGCTAAAGGATCATAAATAAATTAGACTAGCTCTTGGTATTGCAAGTATTTTGTCATTGCAAGTGCAAATGTTACCACTGAGCTCAGACCTGTTTACGAGTTCAGCCCCTGCTAATTTGCCGTTTCCTTCTATGTCTTTTCCGTATGTCTATGAGCAGGACACATGTCTCATGTATGCAGCCTTGATTCTCCAGAACTCAAGCACATATATATCTTGACGTAGCATGGATTGTTCCATCAACGGCATCCAGGCAACTCATACATGTGAAGATGGGCATATCTGTGAATATTGTCAGGAGAGGAAAATTCTGGAAATTGCCTTCCTTTGGGGGTGCCCCTCAGTCTCATTTTTAATTCTTGCAATGACTTATTACTTAGTTTCTCTGTTACTTCATAGAGCTTCTTGTCATGTGCTGCTGGACAAGATGTGGTGACCACTAAGTAAGTTATAGTACAACCAAAGAAAAGAGACGTGGTCTCTTCCCACCCTGCCTCCCAGAGAGGGTATTAGTTGTGTGGCCACTTGTCTCGTGGAAGGTTTTTTTCATTTAATTAAATTTCCTTAGTGTCACAAACCTGTATGATTTTTGTAATGGTGATCATCGTTTCCCTGAGGTTTTACCATGTAGAAATCTATTCAGAACAAAGTTTAAGCAAGGTTTGGGGAAGCCCTTCTAGGGAAAATTTGTTGTTTTACGTAATCCTTGTTTTTACCATTAAGGCTACTTTGGTTTTGCTGCAGACTTGTGTTGTGAAAATTATGTGTCAGGAAAGAATAAGAAAAAGTAAAATGATCCAAGCACTGAATTAGTGCCTTTATGGTTATAATTTCATTTATTTCAGCTGAGTTTCCCTGGAAGACCTGCAAGGAAAGCTCAGCCCCATTAAATAACAGAGAGTCCACAGTACTAAATACAAATGGGTACGAGATCCTCTCCATATTTGCAAGCAAATCCTAAATTTTGCTGATGACCACCTGGCATTTTGTTAGTCAATATTTCTAAAATAGGTGACATCTGACATAATTTTGTAGATACATGCTAAGGGTGCATACATACACACACATATGTAACATACATATATATACACACACATATACACATGCATACCTATACATACGGGCATATGTGGACACTTTTAAACATCGGTTTCAGTAGATAACAGTGGAATTTGCTGCATTCATTCCCGATTCCTTTGGAGCTCTGGAATTTCAGCATCTGACTTCTTCTAATAGGGGAATCTCCAGACATGTTCTTTCAAATGCCAGTTTAAACAAAAAGAAAAAATAAAGCAGCAGCAATACAGCACATCACAATAGCAGGTTAAATATAGACATGGATTACAGAGCCATTGTTTTCACCCCTGCTAAATAAGACAGTACTCTTAATATGGAATGCCACTTGACCTTTCGCGTCTCGTCAGTCTGTGACGGTATTTAACTGATGCAGGGAGGAAACATTTCCCCCCTGGAACCGTCCCCTGTTGATATGACGATCACTACTGCTGGGTCACACCATGCACAGGAGGCAGAAACCCAGTGCTCCAGAACACAAGAGGGATCTTGTAGCTCATGGAGGAACTCTCTCCATGTCCCACAATGACTCGCACTCTTTTTTCAACTTCTCTCAGCTTGTGCTTTCTGCTGGCCACCTCAAAACACCACCAGTGCTCAAACATTCAAAAATCACTTACTTTGAAGTGGAAATTCTTGATGTGCAAAGCAAGAAGCAGATCTGCATTGTGGACAAGGTGAGTGTATTCCAGCACAGTGGGGTTGTGCCTGGTTCACACGGTGCCACGTCGGGGACTCTCTTTTCACTCTGCTGTGGTCTTACTCTGTAATAGAAACACTTTCATTCTTTTCTCTGGTTGATACTCAGAACTTCTCGTTGGTCACAACCCTTGGCTGTTTTTCTCCAGGATCTTTACAAATAATCCAACACCGGTTTCTTTTAGACCTCCTGGCTGCTCTGTGGACTCAAACTATGTCCTTAGGCTAGCTCTTGACACTCAGACTACAGTGTTTATTTCAGAGCATGATATTTAAACGTCTACTTCAGAATGGATGTTCAGTTTTAATATGTTTGTAAAGCTTGGCATATCTGCAATGCTGCGGGTTCTTCTCAGTATCTAAACATACTTGGCTGCACCATACTTACCAAATCAGGGAGGAACCTGGCAATGTTTAAAAATTTTTATTTTTAAACAAGGGGTCTCAGCTAAGAGAATTAGGTTTGTTTTGTTTTGTTGTTTTTTTTTTTTTTAAATAATGTGAATCAAAAAATTTACAGTCAAATTGTATAAGTAGGACTGGGTAGGAAGGAAGTTTACAACACAGTAAACAACAGCTGAAAAAATGCTTCATAAATATTTTCATTGCTGTTTTTGTGATTCATTGTCCCTCAGCAGAAGAGCTGGTCTCTTGCATGCCATGAAAATGGGAATCCTAATCTATTTAGACTACAGGATTTTTCAGTAACATAGTAGAGTTTTGAGACTTACTGTTTTGCTAGAAGAAAAAAATAAAAATAAAATATTCCCTTATCCTCACTGGCAACAGCTGGAAACAGTGGATAAGTTTGCTTCAAATGTTTAATTTAATGCCTTTGAAATATGCAGCGTGGAATACTACCAGATTTCTTGTGTTCTTGATCATTTAGAGGGTGGTTTTGCAATTTGTAAGCCTAGTTAAAGGTAAATGTCTCATTTGTTCATTCTTAATGGGGTAAAATATTTTTTGAGATTTTTTGTAATCTAGCCAAAGGGGAAGCATGTACAAAATGGTCAAACAAATATGACGACTGTTAGTATCAGTTCTAGTGATAATGTTTGCATTATTTTATTTACTGAGTGATATTTACAAAGTTATTAAAAAGGATTATCTAAATACTATACTGAATAAGGTTTTGAACCAAAAAAAAAGGCTCTGTTCCTTATGCTAAGCTTTCCTGTAGCATCATTAAAAGAAATATATTAACAGAAACAGAATTAGGCCAAGAACCACTTTTCAGGAATCCTTCCATGATGCATGGAAGAATGGTAGTCTGCTGGGACAACAGCAGACCTGCATTTTAATCTTTATTCTGAACTTTGATGAGCCTGAATGTTTTCTACACCTTCTCCAAACCACGGACTCTGCCCCTGTAACAGTGGAAAGAGAGTTACGAGCAGTGACTGCAAAGTACTCTCTCTACAGAGGTAGAATGCGCACAGAGGAGCAATAGCAACTGTAAACTGAAAGCATCTGCTGGGGAATCTATGTTCAATTTACATGGCAAATGGCCAGCAGCAAGGACTTTTTGTTTGTTTGTTTGTTTGTTTTTGGCACAGTACTAAGGGATTGGTGCAGGTAGAGTGCAAGGCTGAGATTTCCAAGACTGCCTAAAGAATTTGGATTTTGAATGCACATTCACATGGCTAAATCCCTTAATTTGCTGTGATAATCCCTTCCTAAGGCACCCCTGCAAGTACAGAAATTGAGTTCCTTACTTCCACGAACACTTGTTAGTATTGGTGAACCTCATTTCAGGTGGTTATTAGAGTAAACAAGAGACCATTTTGCTGGATTATGCATAATCTTCTGCTTAATTAAATATAACATTGATACAGACCCAGCATGACACTTGTAATACCTGCTTTCTGTTTGTAAAATAATTATGATTAGTTTAATTTCTCAGGTTGCATGTAATTATTACTTGTCAGGATTTATAATAGGAGAGAATAGGAACCACAGATTTTAAAATGTATGTATTTGCACTCTTACTGCATCTTGTTAGTAGTTCAGACTATCATCATTTAGCAAACACATTTGTAATATTCTCAGATTAACAAATCTAAAGGGACAAACTGTATTATAATGGCAGAGCGAAGGCCCTTTTCTTTCTCCACCTAATGGAAACTCAGGCGGTGATTAGATGATTAGTGCTGTGTGGTTAAATACCAGTCACTGCTTCCAGAGGGTTAGCTCCTGTGAGACTCTTGCATATGCATATGAATCCTATTCAGGTTAGTGGGAGCTCTGTAAAATCTGCAAAATGGTGATACCTCTAACTAGTTTTGGTATTTAGAATGTCTTGTGCTCAATGCAGTGTCAGGAATTTAGAAGGGTGCGTTCAGCTGTGTGATCTCGAGCGATCAATTAACATCAGTAGGCTTTGGATCCAGCATAAGTAACTGTGAATTAATTCTCCATCTGTAAAATGAAAAGAACATTATCTCCTTTGGCTTTCTTACCCATCTTACGCTCTGGGGAAGAATCAGTCACTTAATACAAGTGAGCTGAGTGGTTACTACAAGGTCCCGATCATCTTTAAGATTGGCTTAAAGGAACAGAATAAATACATATTTGCCTGGTTTTTAAGCCTGTAAGATACATGCAGGCTTTTCCACAGTCACCGAAGGCAGAAAAAAATATTGAAAGAAAGTAGGAGAGGAAAAACCCCAGACATTTTGTCCCATATTCATCCCCTCCAGGAGCTGGGTCTTGAAGAAAAATACCTAATCTTGCAAAACTTGAAGTAAATTCACAAGAGTCAGCAACACTGGAATTTCACTTTACACATGTGCACTTTGAACACAAAATTCTTTATAGGAGTATTGTTTCTTTTATTTAATATTATCAACCTGCTCTGGGGATTTTCTCTGCTATGGACATGGCATTGTTCAAGTAGTTTGGTGCACATGTGAGCTTTTCCAGTGACTTACTTAAAAGAATTTAAAACAGAAATAACAACAGTGTGATTTGCTCTTGGTACAGAAATTAATTCTGAGGTGAGATGTCATGGAGAAGAGGCTTCAGATTTGGGGGATGGGGAGAGAAGGGAGGAAACCACAAACCTGTCTCAAATTTTTTTTCCCAGTTATTCTGCAAAATCTCCCCAAACTACTTCTGTCAGGACAGCAGGCACTGGCGACAAAAGGGGGCTACCTTTAACCATTGGAAGAAGGCTTCAAAAAGGAGTTAGTAGGGAAAGCTGATTTAAACCTAGGCTACGACACTGTCCATCAGTCCTTAAGAGCAGTATATAAATGCTCAGAGGAGATACCCTGGGACTGAACTCACGTGAGCGAAGGTATCCACGCTCTGATGTGATGGCAGTGGGGGGGGAAGACAGGCGCTGAGGTTTCAAGGAGATGGACCAGCGGCCCCCTGCTCTGCGCACCACCTGGGAAAGGGCAAGAGTCCCAGCGTGTGGGTCATTTTGCAGAGTCCTGGGTCTTCCTCCCTTCCCTGCTCCCCAAGGAGGTGGGCCGGCGTCCCCAGGCACAGCATGGCTCAGCTGCACGCAGAGCATCTTGCCCGACCTGAGATCCCTCTGTGGCCCGGGAGAGGATTTACTCAGAACAGAGAGGCATTTACACAAGCGGGCAAAGGCCTTACAAGAACTGGTGGCTGAAAGCCACAATTAGGCAAATCTAGCCAAGAAATTTGGCCCATACTTTGACAATCAGTCAAGGGGTGATACGTAACAGTTGGTCGTATTGTGGGTGAATCTCCAGTCCCTTCAACATGCAAATCGATACTGCATTTTTTTTAAGACGTTGGGTAGTTGAAAGATGCATCATACAGGTTTCTTGCTCAAGGAGTGAAAGAAATATTCAGCAAGGCATAAATCTCTTCTTTGGCCAGTGTAAAACAGCAGGTGAGTCTAGGTGATCACAAGTCCCTTTTTTCCTCACAATTTATTTCTATGGAAGAAATTCCTATCTGTCTGTAAAGACCATGTAAAGGGCATGTAATTAGTGGTTTCTCGTCAGAAATATTTTCAATGAAAGAGAGTCCTAAAATGGCTAAGTATTTTGGCTCCCATACTGCTTCCAAAAAGCTATAGAAAACAGCAGAACATGCAAAATTCATCAAGTCTTAAAAATGAAGGAAAATAATTCCTTTTTGTATTTTTAAACAAATAATCCACATTTTTCATTGTCAGCCACAACTTATGAAAAATACATAGCTACTCAAAAACTTGCACTTTATTCCAAAGGCCTGATGTAGGTTAGTTTTAAAGTTATGGATGTGCAGTGATTTGATTTATAAATGCTGTTAAGGCAACTCATAACTGTTTCTGTTATAGCATTCATTGTATAATATTTTTTTCTTCAAATTAACTTGTAGTAAAATGCATTTTCCCACAAACATAGTGCAATGTAATTAATTTTGCATGAGTTGCTTTTAAGGCAGAAAGTGTTACACTATATAGTTTTTACAGAATAAACCACTTTTGGGGAAAACAGCTAAGAAAGCTTTTTCCCATCAAAAGCCTCAGAGCTCAGTAGTTTTGTGCTGTATGATTTTGCAACTTAAGCTATAAGCAGAGGTGCAAACTGAGGTTTTGGCTGCTCTGCAGTGGCCCTCCTTTCCAGAAAACTTCTTAAGGCCTACAGAAGAGAGCTTGCTTCCTAAGGTGTGCAGGACAGAGCCTCTTTTCTTGGTGTGCTGCCAAGATGATGGAAGCTACTTTCCTACTGTTCCTTAAAGCAGCCCTCCATGCACCCAGTGACTCTCCCACTGAAATCCCTTAGGAAACCCCAGTTACTGATAGTCAAATGTTTGTGGTTAGCGATACGTACTGTAGGAACATTTAACTATATGTTTGTGAGTGTAGACATGCCATGCAATGCCTACAGCGAAAGTCAAGTGAACACTGCTATTCTTCTTAAATTAAAGGACCCTTTCCTAGGGCCTGTCCTTTTGTAACTCATTTTTGTCGCACCCAGCATAACACAAACCTATGCATCAATCCAGTCACATATACAATCCGGTTACATACACAACTCTTCTTGCTGTTAAATATTACACCGCGTATGTGTTACTACATCTTTTGCCAAAGAGGAATCGGGTCTTATTCTGATTACTCTGAAAGGCTTGTCTGTCTCTGAAGGAGTTCACAAGCATTTTTGTTTGTAAAGCACCTAGAACACTAGTGGCCTTGTATGTGCACACTATGGCATAGCAATACGATGGATTCACACTGGCATGACAACAAAATAAGCTACATGCAGAAATGGTATCTCCAGTATCAGAAATCTATTACTCTCGCCTGTGGGTTGCAGCTCTGTCACAGGAAGCGAGCAGCCAAGAAGAACAGTGGTCACCAGGTCTCTTTTGCATAGTCATCTCTAGCAAACAAAAATAACTTCTCACATCATGACTTGGAGGTTAGAAATACCACATTCATTTTAGGTGAGCAAATACAATCATTAAAGTAGGCTATGAAACTCTGCAATGGAACTCTTTGCAGTACCAGGACATTGCCTTTAACATCAGACTCTCCTCATTTGCTTCATTCTAGGGAAGTATAGTAAAGAATTCCTTTCCCAGGAAAGAGATTAATATTTTTGTTGCCTTGTATAGTCTTTTTTTTTTTTTTCTTAAATCTTGCCATTTTAATATTTCACTTCACAGGACTCTGCATTCTTCCTTGTGGAGAATGAGCAGAACCTGTGCACTTCCACAGTGGCCTCATTTCATGCATAGGATTCTTAAGATCACCTTTCTTATTCAAGCAATCTATCATTAGAGATGTCCTGCCACTGATGCCAAAAATGCCCAAGGGGATCGAATAACCAGCTATGTCAAAGGAGGGGGCTCTCATGGGAATACCACACGTTGGTGCTGAGTCCCACAAACTAGGGATTCCCATAGCAATATGGGTGAAGGAACGCAAACACAAAACTAGCTGGATGTAGGCTCATTGCTGTGGAAGTCCTCTTTTTTACTTCCTTTTGGAAGGAAGATTTCATATTGTCTTGTGTTTTTTACTGTATGTTTTCACAGCATCCAGCACAACGGGGATCTGGTCCCTGCTGGGAGGCACTGCAAGAAAATACATTACATTTACAAACATGTTATAAAGTCTATGCATTTTCTTGCCCATAAGGATTGAATCTTATGCCTACCCCCCAGTGCTGGAGGTGGTTGACGGCAGTATTTTCTGCCTCAGTTATTAGTTACACTTGGTAAAGTAGGTAAACATATTCAAATTCTGTTGAAGCAATGCATTACACTCATTTCTTCCTGCTCTACTAGAAATTCGTATCATTTTAATGTCAATATAGCTACAGATAGTTTCAGATGAAAAGAGGCAACTAGACATATTAATTTCTGCTTGCTCTTTGCTGTCACCATTCTTGTTTCAATATGGCTTTTTAGATGGAATACCTGGAGAAACGGCCTTTGATTTATCTAGAAGAGAGAGACTGGGGAGGGGAGAAGCTGGTAACTTTAGGGCATTTAGCATTTGCAAAGGTATAATTTAAAGAGTTACAGAAGCCACTACAGAAGACTAATGCTTCAGCTGATACTAATTTTCAAAGCTTAGAAGTGCCTTTAAATGACAGGTTTTATACATCTCTCATTTTAGATAGAAAAGTCTCAGCCTGGGGGAAAGAAAAAAAAAGTGAAACATAAACGATCCAAAAAATTTAAGCTTGATTCAAAGTTCAGTGAAAACAAGGGAATGAATTCTTGACACACCGGTGGTGCTCCAGCTCTTCAAGAGCATAAGCCATTCTGGCCAACAGTAAAAGCCAGCTATGCTACCAGAGCAGTGAATATTGCTAACAGTGTATCTGAAAAGACAGATTCCCAGCCAGTGTAAAAATGTCTCCTTTCCCAACAAAGTTATGACATTTTACCCCAGCTGCACATTTGCCTTATTGCATCAAAGATAATTCACAGATTACTGCAAATTATGAATGTACTGGAGCAATATAAGACCATAGGGAGCTGTAGGTGTTTTATTAGTCTAATAGTTAATCAGCACAACCCATAATGGAAATTTAGGTGTATAATGGCATCTCATATAGGCATTATTGTAGTATTAAAATACTCCTGCCCCTGATTTACTGGTCCATCAGAACACACTTCAGGTTCATTCTGAAATCAGACCTGTGATTCTTCACAAAATACCTGAGCCGTGTGGTAATGGATCTATAAATATCTAACATTATATTTTAATGTTATCATTATAACATATCTGCCTACATTTAAACGATTTTAGATTTTAAAAAGTCCTTAAAATGCAAGCTTTCCTTTTTTTTTAATACATACAGCTCTTGTACTACAAGAGAGCGAATTGTGTCAGTCAGAATCTGTACTAGAAGTACAGCAAGCATCTCTTCGTTGCACTTGGGATGGTGAAAAGTACTTCTTTCTAGTACCATTTCTAACTGACCTGATGATGTCTCATTGTTCTCATCTATCACACTCATTTCCCATTCTTTTCTGCTTCTCAGCTTCATCCATCCCCTCATGGACCACAGGGGCCTTGTCGCCTCTCCATCTTTCCCTGCTTTCTCTCCCCAACATAACTTGGGACCTACTGGCCAAATTTAAGTACTTCTGAAAGAGAGAATAAAAAAAAAAAGGCTCAAAAGATTACTTAGTTCCTGCTGGTCTAGTGGAAGCTGGTGGCCGGGTCGCGTGGTGTTTCAGAGCAGGGGGCGCAGGCAGGGTGCACCCTTCGCCCCTGCTGCGCACCAGCAGCCGGCCGCCAGCTCAGCTACGCACGCTCTGACCGGGCAGGCAGCAAGGGCAGGGCAGCAAAACTGCCCCAGTTTCTTGCCCAGTGGAAACATCACAGGAGACGGGGAAGGGGTACGGGGCAGCTAGAAAAGGCTTTGAGGTCCTTTATTAGTATAAAGTGTTAGCCCTGATGCTCATAGAACCACTTGTTTAACCAATACATGTTCTGCTGTGAATTTTCTTTCGAGTTGGTAGATCTCACTCTTGCTTTTTGCCTTCATACACTCCCCCGAATAGTTTGTGACCATCCTGTGCTGAGGGCTGGTTGAGTTTCTTGGGCGCACTGCTTGATTTTAAATGTTAGCAGTTTGCATTGATATGAACAAGCAAGCATAAATCTCTACAGCCATTTGATAGAAAAGGGAAGACAATTCAGAGATATTTCACAGCTAAGATATATGATTAATCTATGCTAGGACAGGCAATCAAAATCCAAAAAAAATTCTAAACCCCACCTTCTTCACTTCTTCTTGAGAAGAACTGGTCAAAATTAGTTTTGTTTCTGTTTGGTTTTGGTTTTGTTTTTTTTTTAAGTGCATATCCCAAATGTTTTCCTTGCAAATTACAGTGAAAACAAATAGGTCTTGAATTTTTGATGAGGTAGAATTTGGGAAAGATTGTATTACAAATTAATTTTGGAATATTTCAATCTGTTATGACACAATAAATACTTCCTTTTGAGTGCAATTAATTTTACAATTTAATAGTTAATTTATTTGAATATTATTTTCCATTGGGTTCTTTTCCATGGCATGAGAGCCATGTGTTACATTATTTTACACTATCGTGATCAATGTGTCATAAAATAATGCAAAAGTAATGAAAGCTCCGTGCTGATGAGAAATAAAAGCGTGTTCCTGAAGCAGGATTTAAAAAAAAAAAAAATTTAAAAAAATTCTATTTACTTTTTAAAATTTGAAGTCAATACAAACTTACGTGTCCAGAGTTTTGCCAGAACAATTCCATCTTCCTGGTAGAAAAGTGTTGTGACAGAGGCTGGTTCTGCTGTCAAGCTCTCAAGGCAAATACAGCAACCTTACTTTAACAAAAGGTCAGAAGGCACGGAGGCATGCCAATTCTAGCCAGATTTGCTCAGAAATAGGTGACCATGGTGATTTCTGTAAGTTGAGGGGTGGCCTGCATGCCTTTTGTCTGCTAAAGGGCTGCATTCTCTTTACTTCCACCCTCATCTTTAGCAGAGGGAGAAAAAAGCTCTTTCTAGTGTCTGACGCTTTTTCAGAAAATTTCTTGCAAATGGAGAGAATTTATTTTATTTATTTATAAGTACCCAGCTAGCAATACAAAAGCAATATAACATCTTTAGTGCCAAACTTGGCTAGCGTAAATTGACATGACTGCACCCGGTAAGCATGTGGTTATGTGTATTCTTAGATAATTTGCCCCAAAGTCACTGGGAATATTAGTCAGTTGGATTATGTCATATGCCAAAGTTCATGTGACCACATAATAATCTAGCAGATTAGTAAATGATACAGCCCTCTACTCACGTATACTGGGACCAGTTTGAGCTAAAACCACAGTTCTGAATATCTCCAGTGTCTGGAAAGACTGGCTTGAGATCAGAGTAGGCAGTTCACTGCAGTCTACTGAGTAAAATATTAAATTACATATAAAGCCTTTGTGTAGTTGCTGACAACACTTGTCTATATGTGGTTACTTCTATGTCATTTCCACAGTGGGCTCGTCTATTTATATCTCTTTGGACACGACCAGCACACTGGTGCACCAGGCTGACAAGAGCGCAGTGTGGGACACGCTGTACAGTAAAATAGTACCCAGTTTTTAATACTGTCTTTGAAAATTAACAATAAGAAAAAATAACCCGATCTAGAAGCCAAATTCACCAAACACGGTTAGAGCAGGTGCTTTCCTGACTAACTTTCTGTGAAATGCTGCTGATTTCTAATAATACAGCATGGTCCCAAAGCACGGACAGGGTGCAAAAACAGTCATGGTAACGTATTTGTTGAGTGCTGAATTTGTAAATAACCTGGCTTTCCAATTAGCTGGTTATCTGTTTGGGGGGTCAGACCCTCAGCTGCAATAAGCTGATGTCACCCTTTTGAACAAATTTACCCTGCCTGAAGATGGGGCCATGTGTGGTTAATGAGAGGCTGGAGTGGCAGAATTTCTGAATTTCTGCAGTTACTGAAAATGCCTGCTCGCCAGAAAGCAGGCGACTCAGCAGTGCAGTGATAATCACACGTCAAAAAGAGAAAAACGTTCAAAGGGAAATGTTGAATGGAAGATCACTTATTTGCTAAAATTCTATTACTCAAATTCTTATTGATATTCTGCTAACCTCTAACCCCTCAAATAATTCTTCAGTGCAGGAACTGTGTGATGCAATTACATACAGATCACCAGATTTGCTATAATTCCTTGACTTATAAATGTGAACGAGGTATGAAAGTGGATAACTATCTGATTAGCTTGCACTCACAAAAGGCAGTATTAAGTTCCCATAATATCTTCCACTTAGTGCTCTTCCTTGAGTCATAGCCTAAGTAACTAATAGGGTATTTTAAATCTTAAAAAGATGCTTTGTGCATTGCTGCAGAAAGGAAGGCTAGAACTGGAATGGATGACCCAGAAGGTCCTTTCGTCCTTTAATTCCTAAAAAATGAAAAGTTGCCTTGAATGGAAAAGTAGAAGTATTTTTGCTATGAAGGTACAGGAAAAGCAGGATTTGAGGTTTTTAAATCATCCTTTTCTGAATGAAAAGTGTAATGACTGCAACCCACACCTGCAACATCTGCATTTCTTCATAACATTTTTTTGTGAAGGAAAAGTAGTCTTGAACCTTACACATGATAGCAACTTACTAGAAAGTTAACTATATTTAAAATCTGGTGTTAGACTACAAGTTAAGAAGTTGGAGGGGAAACTGGCTTGACCATCAGACATCGAAGATATGTGCCAAGTAAGAGGTGGTTTTACAATGAAATCCGTCTTGTTTTAAATAAACCAAAGGTGGTCTTTCACTGTTTTCCCTTTGCATATTTGAAAAGTGCTGAAACAGAGGAAAATGAAGATTATAACACTTTCAGAAATAATTTAAAAGAATAAAAGGAGAGTAAGACTAATAATTACAGTGAAATGTTCCAGGGTGTTTTATTCGGTTAGCACAAAGGGTAATAAGAGCAGATGCTGTTCCAGTCCTTACAATTCTTTAGCTCATATTGATGTACAATGAAAAGAACAAAAGATAATTAATTGTCTACAAAGAGGACACTCTTAGTAGTAAGCTGATGTCTCAGCATCCATCTTCACATTGATCAATATTAGAATCTATAACTTCACCAGTTGTTTTATGAGGTCTTTAAAAAAAAGGACACAGAATTATCAAGATCATAAAAAAATGTATTTCATTCTTTTGTGGCTACAGCCTCATTATTCTGCCTGGGAAAGGACACCGCGATTCCTCTATGTCATAGCCCATTCTGAAGAGGAAGGTATTTGTGCCATTTTTCAACGTACGATCTGTGTAGTTTGTCTCAAGTGGACGGGTCCTTCTCTGAGCCAGCTGGCCCATAAAACAAATGTCCTCCTGCCCTCCCGGCTGGATGTGTGCTCCTTCCCTTCCCTTCTCCAGGCTCCAGCCCCTACAGCGTGATGCCACGCAGAGCTGCCAGACTGTGACAAACCAACCGAGTGTATCCTCTGCCTGGGCCTGAGCTGGCAGGATTTACACCAGCCTAAAGCAGCTTGGATGTACGCGGGCACAGCAGGGCTCTTGCTAATGAGGTCTGCCTCTCTCACAGGTGTCCTACAGAGCACCGCTGCAGCGCCGGAGTTCAGGCGCCGGCTTCGGATGTAGGGGAGGCGGTGTGTGATGGTTCACATCACACCACGTGTTCCTCTGCTGCAGCAGGCCGTTGTAAGCACAGACCCTGGCAGGCACTCTGTAACTTTTAAAGGCACTGAAGGCATGTGAATGGTTCTATAGGTAGACCTAAATCACAAGTTTAGACTAATTTTTTGATAGTTAGGTGATGTGAATCCCATGGCTGCCATGGCAGGATTTGGAGGGCAGAAAGTGCTGAAAGCTTCAGGTTGAAAAATGGGAGAGGGAGGTAAAGGTAGAGTTGCTAAGAAGGGCTGGACTAGAAATTTTGCACTGATCGAGAGCAGCGCTGCCCTGAAGTCGACACATACTCAGGAGTGCAGGAGATGGAGACCGTGGGCTCTGTTTTGAGCTAGCCCTGCTCTGTGAGCGTGCTCGGCTTAACTTAACAGTCTTTTAGCTTCCCTTAACTTACTCAGATGGTCAGCTCTCCAGAGCACAGGTTGGCCCCTACTCTTTCCCAGAACCCAGCGTGGTGAGATGCTGATCTCCTGTAGGGATGCAGGCTCTGCAGTAATTCGGCTTATACTGTAATTAGAAAGCCAGGAGATCCTCCATCACATCGGAAAAGACCATCCCTGTCTTTGAGCTGGCAATGCCAGCTCTGAAAGCCTGCACACCTGCCCTGTGCTAGGACACATGACAGATTTTGGTCTTGTGTGCCGTGGGGTCATTGCCAGCTAACAGCACTTCCATCCATATCTGATGGATTCTAGGCTCCAGACCTCACAGGTGTGGGATTGCAAGGTGTTAAAAAGCAATTTTAGATATTTTTAGAGGTTTTGAAAACATACACATACACACACACACCTCCCACATCCCCCCCATCTCCCATATTCAAGTCCACAGTAGTTGTGCACTTTACAAGAAATGCACATGTAGACTATGGGAGATGTGCTGTTCTCCTGGGTGTTGTGTGGAATGACTTAAGTGCAATGAATACAGATAAAATGTTTCCTTTCCTTTTTTCATTGAGAAAGATAAGATGGCTTCTATTGTTCCCTGTAGCTGGGAAGAAAAGGGATCCAGCTGGCCTCAGGAATTCCAAGGAAAATGTCCCTCTCCTGGCCCAGTACTGTCCAAAACATGGTTTGGGTGCAATACAGACCTTGGTGATGTCGGGGAGGGGTGAAGATATGTCCTTGGTTTCAACGAGTCCAGCCCCTGATTTGGGTGGAGTTGGCATGGCTTAGCAGGTACATCAGAGAGACAAGTCAGGGTTTAAATAGAAGTTCTCTTAGAGCAGTTTCTGCAAAGAAGGACTTTTTTCCAGTGCCCAGTAAAGCCCTCTGTAACTGTGGAAAAGAAAGTGTTCTCATTTAAACCCAAAGAAAAAGATAGGGAAAATCTGAACTTCACATACCATTTAGCACAGGTATCTTTGTACAACTTTAGATCATTGAAATCTGCATTGAGCTCTCTGCCTATTCATATTATTACTGGAAACAAGTTGGCTTACTCCTAAGCACTAATGGCATGTATATTGTATATTTGTGGGGGGTGTCCAGTTATAGAAGAGCAAAACTTTTCTTTCGGTACTGATCTGTTGCTTTTGAGTCAGCAGTTTTATTTTCTTATGTGAGCATTTCTCCAGTCTCAGTCTTTTCAGCAAAACAACCTGTTTTAAGGTGCTGACTGATCTCTACTAGCAGAATTCCTTTTGTTCTTCTCTACTTTATATGCATGGGTATTGTCACAGTTCACTAATATCACTAATAAGTAAAATAGATAGAAAGATAAATATCACTAATCACATTTGGAAGAAGTGGGACACCAGGCTAAAGATGGTGCCAAGATCCAAGCAAGGCTCAGTAAGTCTTAAGTGTATGAGTTCTAACTAATGCAATGAAAGAGGAATTGAATTTCCCAGCAGACCCCATAGAAATCTTCAGGTGGGAGGAGACAGACAAGCTTCTGCAGAGCAGAACTGTTGGGTTCCTGTGTAAGTGCCAAGGAGGCTACGTCAGGAAGCTGCCGTGTTCCGGTTAGACTGAGGGAAGCTGGAGAAAGAGTTAACCAGATGATGAGTGCCCAGCCAGGGAAAACAGTGCCATGCCTGTTTCTCTACCTCAGCCCAAAGAAATTCTGGTGCTCCTCAAGATTTTGCTGTAAGTCACCACCACTTCATATGGTATTAGCCTATGCTGCACAGGTGCCTAAAGTCTCCAGGGAAGGTGGTTTCCTGCATTCTGCTGTCTGACTGCAGCAATGAGGTCCCTTTCTAGAGCCAAAGCAGATCTCCATGGTTAAGACACAGTCCAATTTACTTCTCAGTATTTGTGCTTAAACGAACAATATAGAATATTATAGTGTCAACTGCAAAGTGTTGGTCTTGTTAAGACCAGACCCTTGTCGCTTGCCACCTTGATCTCAAGCTCAACGTACTACTTCCTGAAGCATACCATTGCCTTTCCTTGTAAAT
This sequence comes from Gorsachius magnificus, assembly GCA_034008185.1. Lineage (NCBI taxonomy): Eukaryota > Metazoa > Chordata > Aves > Pelecaniformes > Ardeidae > Gorsachius > Gorsachius magnificus. The sequence continues at coordinate 34,557,244 of CM067084.1, forward strand.
GCAAGGTACTTCTAAGTCTTTCGCTCTAGTAAATTCTGTGTTTCTCAGATACTTTGCACAAAGTGTATTTAGAAATCAATATACATCATAAAATAGAGCCTAAAAGGCCTTCAGGCTGCCATCTAACACTGTGACACCTGAATTGCTTCAGTGCACATGAACAACAGCATGCAGAAGCAAATTCATTTCAGGCAGAAAGGACAGAACCTGCCACCTTTGCTACTGGCCCCTCAGGAAAACCCTTTCATGTCTCTAAGAGCCAGGCACCAGCACGCTTGAACCGAACTTTAAAGCTAACCCTTTAAGTTGTCCCACTTGATCTTGGAGGCAGTTATTGCCTCAGGCAGGGCCAGCAGCTTTCCCTCTTGACCCTTGGGATTTTACCCTCCCATCGGCCAAGCAGAGATGTCCCAGGTAATGTATAAATCAAATGTGGGCAATCCTTAATAACATACCAACATGTGACAGCAAATTTGCTGATTTGCTTCATTATTGCCTAAGGAACTTGCAGACAAGTTGAATAATCTCTTCATTAGAGGAGGGGAGAAGGGATCCCAGAGTGAAGACAACAGAAAAATTAATCCGCATGCATTTTATTTTCTTTTCCAGGTACCTCCATCATCTACCCTTCTTGATGTGAAACACAAATTTCACAAAGCATGTAAGTACTATGGCTAGCAGGCTAGAGGCATGGTTAGAGGCCTTTCAGCTTGGAGAAATTGTCAAATTTATTTTTCATGAAATCTCCCCTGAAAGCTGAGACTGGCTTGGCAGCTTCAGTGCTACATAAGAGCACTGTTCGGACTAAGGTTCCACTGTAGCTATCGCAGATGTGAGAGGCTGGAAGGAGAGGACTGCATAATTTATCACTGCCAGCCCATGAGGGGCAATACTTTTCTATCCTCTTTTTAACATTACACAGCATCAATTCAAGACCACAACTGCATTTGCCCTCACAGTGTTACACTAGATAAGCTTCAATAACATTAGACTGCTTCAAGCTGGCCATAAACAAACCATGCAGACCAAATAACTACTGTAGTGGGGAACTAGAGCACAGAGTGATTAAATGACTTATCTGGGATCGTGCAGACAGTCTGACAGACTTCTCAGCTGACTCAGCCATGTCCGGTTCCTTAATGGTCAAGGCAACCTCCCTTTCTTCTAGTACTGCTTTTATTGGTTTTCATATCCGTGAGGAGGGGAGAAAATATTGGGAGAGAGGGTAATTTTTGCACATACAGACTGCAGATATGGACCTTGAACATGAGAAGAGATTAGAGCAATCATACTCGAAATCTCTCTTTTCTTCCTGCCAGAGAACAAAGCAGTTTTGCTGGATGCTTCCTTTCTGTGTTGTCTTAGCCACGTGCCTCCAGCCCTTACTAGATGGAGGTGGTTGGAAAGGTGGGAGAAGCAGCAATGAAAGTAGCCAAGCACCAAAGTTTGATGGCATTTACTGTTATCCACTGAATTGCTGGTCAGGATTTGGGGAAGTGGGATCAGATATACCTGAAACCTAAAGGACGTATATGTGTGTATAGTGTGCCTTGAGTTCTGAAATGCTAAAATACTGCTGCATCTGTGTTTGTAGAGATCCTAACTGTGCTGCCTTTGCTCCTAGACTGAGAAATGTTTCTCTCACTCCTGCCTGTGGGAGGTAAAGAGCTACTTGTGATGAGGACTAGTAACCTTGAGTGTCACCCACTTTTGAGATGTGCAGGTCTATGCAAGGCCTATTAACTTGAACTGGACTTCTTAGAACTGGAAAGGTGTTTAGTTGGGTAGAAGAAGATGCAACAAGAATTGAGGGTTGGAAGTGAAGGCCAGAGAAACTCAAATTAGGAATGAGGCATTTGGTTCCAAGAGGCAGGATGGTTTACTGTTGGAGTAAGCATCTTAGATGATGGGTTTTCATTATTTTTACAAAAAAAGGGTGTATTCAACTGAAAGCTAGATGCCTTTTGCAAAAGAAAGCTATAGTCAGGCACTGAGTTCAGAATAGCATAAGTAGGAGAAATATTATGCTTCTCCTCCATCCTTAGAATTTTATAAAATGCTAAAGCTGAAGGCTTCTGTGATTGCACAAAGGTTTAGTTGATGAAGTAAAAGGCTGTTGATTTGACTGCTCCAAAAAGACTTGTTTTCACTCCCTGTAAGGACTTGTAAAGTACAAAATGGTAAAAGTTCAAAAACCCTGCAGCTGAATATGAAAAGACTGAGTGCACGGGTTTTAATATTTCAATAAGAGTATGTCCTCCCATCAGTTTGTGAAATGCAGTGCATTTCTGCCTAGACTCTCTTAAATCAATTGAAACTGCTTTTATATTGATGCAGCTTAAATCAGCTGAAGATCACTAGCACAGAGGTTTATGCCAATTTAACTGTAATGAGCTTTTTAATGGATTTGGGCTAAAATGGTACAAGTCTGTGTGTAAGCCATTTTAATGGCACCTGTTTTCATATTTAGAGGTACCTTGCTCCTCAAATACTCCCTGTGACGTAAGTGGAGCTGAGTATAAAGGAAGACAGTAAGCAATACAACAAAGCACGATACAATTCGTGAACTGAAACTCTGACAGTACAGCCTTTTACAGCACATGGACGGGCTGGCATGTGCCTGCAATGGTTTTTCAGTTTTCAATTTTTTAGTTCAGTTCCCAGCATTCCCGGGAGTACACCGTGTCAGTGTCCTGCGTCCTTTCTTCCCACTCCAGCTCATTGCTTTGATCTCTCTTTTCTGGTTCAGCCTGGATCTTGTTGTCTCATGAGGTTTCCCCCCCTCTTCCTCCTTTCCCACTTGCAAAGAACAAACCTTCCCTTTTTTCTCTCATGTAGTTTGGAGGATGACAGCTTACAGAATACAGTTCTTTTAGGCAAGAGCTGAGAAGGGGCTGAAGCTGATCCGTGGATGCCTTTGGTTATTGTGTTATTTTGTACTGGCTCATGCATTTGTTTCTGTCATTTCCCGTGTGCCAGACTCACGTGTTCCCCTATAATCTCTTGCTAAAACATACTCCCACATACACCCTCCTACAGTCTCCCTGTCTTCATACATTCTCCTTTGATCACCCATGCAGTTAAGCTTTCTCCTCAGCTGGTATCTTGTCAGCCCTTCAGTGAGAGGGACCCCTGTGCAGCAATTTCACATCTCTGTCACGGATCAGTTTTTGCTGCCTGATTCAAGAAAGGAGGAAAAAGACTGAATTATGAATTGCAGCACAGGAGGCTGTTAATCATTAAAATAAAAGAAATGGGATGCAAGTGACATATAACATGTTACTACTCAGTAGTTTCTAAGTCAGTCAAACGTTAGTTTGGATCCGTGTTTCTACAAAAGACTTAGAAGAATATGGACTTAGAAGTTCAGGAACAAATGCTGAAACACTCCTTAGCCCTCACTTCAGCAAAACTGCCTCTACTGAAACAACCCCAGCAAACCCCCCTGTGCTTTCTGTGGCACTGAGTTCAGGGGGGCAATCCCAGTTTTATCACTGGAGACTTGGGGATCTATGAGCTCTTAGTGGAGAATAACCAATTAAGACAAACGGCCATTTCCATAGGAATCCAAAGGCTTTCTCCAGACTGAAGACCGATGTTTTGAATCAGCCCCTGGTGGCTGTGGCTGCTGCCCCTGGCAGCACCAGCCAGGCTCAGCACAGAGCAGCAGTTCCCCTATTGCAGCCTTCCAGCCATCAGGGGCTTTCTGTAACATCCAGGCTGTCACGCTTAATAGTGCACATCACACCTGCCCCCCCCGAATATATCTAATCCTTTTTAAACCTACTTACAGTTTTGACCTCAGCAAAATCCTCTGGGAAGGAGTTCCACAATGTAAGTATGTTGAGGACGAAAATCATCTTCTGTAGTGGCATCTACACTTCTACTGATTGATGTTTGCTGTCTGAAATTGCGTGGCAGCTGAGTGCCTGGGTGCTAGTGGCCATCACACTGTCTTATCTAAGGTACAGTCAAAGAAGCCGCAATCAAATTGGCGCTGTGCACTAGGGGTCTTTACTACTGTTTTCCTCATTCCTTTGGCTAGGTGGCAGAGGTGAAACCAAGCCAAAACCTAAGTGTATAAGAAGGAAGCCTTTTGTCCCATTTTCTCAGTTGCTTATAATGAGTTAGGTATCTGGTATTTTCTTTATCTATAAAGATTATATTTTCAATGGGGAAAGAAATACCTCGTAGGCTGAACTTTGCAAGCTCTTGTCCTTGGCCATAACTCTTCACATTTAATTTATTTTTATCTTTGCAAAATGTATTGGACTGGTGGGGGAGGAAATCTTACAGATAGAAAATGAAAAACTGTAATAATAATGCTAATTCAAGTATCACATAACTAAAATAAAATACCTCTGGAACAGGTAATATAGTGGAGTCAATGATCATTAAATATTTTCAAGGTTACTGCACAAAGGTTGCTGAAAAAGCTCTTGGAAGAAGAGGGGGAAATAAGATCTCAGCAATACTGTAACAAACTCATGGATGCAACCTCCTGCACAAGGAGGTAGCACAACTAGAGCTACTCATTGGAGTCAGAAGAGTGAGCTTAGGGAGGCCAGAAGCTGCCCTCTAGGCGGAAGGAGCAGGCAGGGAAGCGCGGGCAGATGGGAGGAAGCCTGGTGATGGGTGGAAAGAAAAAGGGAAGTTGAAGGGAGGACTGAAAACACAGACAGAATATCGCAGTCTGCAAAGGGGAATGAGGTGCTCAAGGAATAAGGAACATTACAAGCTGACCAGCTGTCCCAATAAAATATTAACTCCTTCGGCTCCAAAACTGCAGGCCCCCCACATCACAGATGTTACATAGGGTATTTAAAATAAGAAATGTCAGTGAAAGTAATTAAGAAATAAATTGTTAGTAGATGGCATTCAAGAATAAACAGCATGATTTCTGGGTGCTATGAAACTTTAGAAGTCTGCTATACCATCTTCCAACTTCCAGGTATTTCTATAGTGATCCTAAGAGCTATGTGCCCTGGAAAACCACTGAGATATTTTCTGCTGCTATCCTCTAGAGAGAGAACAAAGGGAAAGACAGCAATTCCTTCTCTGTGGTGGGGACCAATCTCTCTTCTAGCCTCCTCCTTACAGGCTGCAGGGCAGTGTGTTAGGATGGTTTCATCTGCCAGGTTTTGCCTGCTGCTCCCATCCTGCATGTTCCCCAGAAGCCATAGGAAAACAGGCAGCCCCTTAGAGATGTCATCACCCTCCAGACAACCTGGTCAGAGCATACGGTGTCTGACTCCCCGCACAAAAGCGAGATCAGAGGCTCATGTGCAGGCCCTTCCAACGCGCCATTTCACCAAGTCTATTAAACACTCCCACGGACTTCCAAGTGCCTTGAATAAAACCTTTATCACCTAACGCGAGGAGATACCTTACCATCTCAGAGGACAAACATAAGCAGAAGTACCATATCACACAATTCTTTCCCAGTTGGACAGGAGGCCTCTGAATATCCTCCCTCCTTCCCTTCTCTGAATGACCTGTGACTGCCTCCACCTCACTTCTCGCCCGAGCTGCCTGTTGGTAGCGCTGAACTCAGCCGGTGCTGAGCAGCTGGAAGGAGAGCAGCATTTTAAAACCAACAGGTTGTTGTTCCCCCCAAACCCTGAAGCAGATCTTCAAAACACAGGAAGGAGGAAGCCAGGCTGGACTGGTGAAGAGCAAGGAGAAGATTCTCTCATTGCTTAGAAATCACAAGGCAAGCCTTGTGAGAGGAGCTTAAGGCACGTGAGGTACTAAAACTAATCCTTTAGCAGAGGGATGGTGTGCTAGCAAGGGCCTTCAGTCCTTTCTCCTTTCCAGAAAGTCTGCTAAGGGTTTTCATGCTCTGGTTCTGCAACTTTCCTATTTTTAATGACATCTGAAAGCTAGTAGCATAATTCCAAGAGCAAGGGCTTAAGGAATAACTCCGTATTTTGCCAGGCCTGTGCTAAAATGCGAGAGCTGGATGCAGAGCTGTTGCTGGAAAGGATGACTGTTCGTACTGTATCACGTAATTCCCTTCTAGAGGCTGTCTGCAATGTTAAACTGCAAGGCTCAGAGAGGTGAGAAAGGATGCTGTGGGGATTAGTCATTAAGAGCAGTACTGGGGAGAACAGTGACTGCTAAGCCAGTGACTTGCCTACCGGCGCTGTGTAATCAGGACTGTCTGATAACACAGTCTTGCTGAGAACCTGCATCTCTTCTGATTTCTCCACACTGGCTATTACAGCTGGATTCTCAAGTTGAAGAAAGTTAATGAAATCTGTCAATTTTGATGCCTGGAGAGACTCATGTGCCCGATGAATACACCTGCTGGGGACTCAGAGAAGCTGAATTATGCTATTTATGGCTCTCCCAGGCCGACTTCATAGTCATGGGCTGTCAATCAACCAGGAGCCCTTCATGTGTCTCACAAACTGAAGAGACCCAAATAAGTTATATCTAGGGCATAGAGCCTTCCAGAGGGATCTTTCTCCTGCCCTATATTAGGAGATCAGGCTTTGAAAAAGCCAAAATTTTGGAAAGCGGGCAACAACCTAATCCTGCCATGAGTTGCCTTGAGCTGGATGCACTCCCCAGACAGAAAGGCAGCTGCAAAGTCTATGGCTTTTAAGAAATCTCAAACTCCTTCCTCCCCATTTTTCTCTTAAGTAGTTCGTACTAGCCCAGAGTCACAGCTCAAATCCATACATGAATGAGTTTTCAAAGGGACAGACAATACCCTGCTGTGCAGGCTGCCTGACTGCAGAGCTCATAGGCCCAGCATTACCACCCCAGCGCAGATTCGCAGAGCGCATTGGGTTGGCAGTCACATCCAACTATTTCTTTTCAATAAATTTCCCCCTCTCTGCATTCATAACAACTCAATTGGAAATTAGCAATCAAGGCGAATCACTAAGGATGGGCAGTTATTGCAAATGGGCACTAAGAAGTACGGTGATTTCATCTGGGTAAATTGCTCATTCATCTGTGTTGACTTTGTCAACAAACATGATGAAATTTATTTTGTCTTATAATTTATTTTTCTTTTGTCTTAGTCACACAGAAGATAGCAACAGAAGACTAGTTTACGATGAATTTCAGTATCCCTCAAATGACACAATCCTAAGCTCTTTTTACTTCTCTATGCCTGCCAACACAGCTCCGCTTATGAGAAACTCCTTGAATTTCTTGTTACTGCCACAATGAAGCTTGTGTATACTTAAACTCTTTGCTTTTTGATTTGCAAGGCTAAGCACAAAGTAAGCAGCAGCTCCTGCCAGAAAACTCAAACCAGCCACCACCATCTTCCTCCCCAGCTCACGATCAGAGATCTAATCTGTGAGTAAATTGCTTCCTGCCTCTGCAGCATATGCGTGTCAGAGCAGAGACCTAAAATTCTTGCCTTACCATGCTGCTTCAGCCACAAGGCCAGCCTCTCCAGTAGGCTTTGTTTCTGATCCGTGCAGGATCAAGTATCAGGAGGATGACCTCTTCTCAGCTTATTTGTGGCATATCTGTGCAAACCTCTCAATACAAAATACAAGAGTCAGTCTGCTGGTACATATTTGCGTAACTTGAATTTATGGCTTAGCTGCCAAAAGCACGCTTGTGAATGCTGGAAATACTTTCACTTCTTTTGTAATAACCAGTCAGGAAACCAGTTAAAAGAAAGAAGCCGCCAAACTGAGTTAGCCTCATGATTTTCAACTTCAAAGTGACTAAAAACTCATGTTATACTCAGACCCCAAAATCTCTCTCTTTTTTTTTTTTTTCCTCCCACATTCTGTGTTGGAATTACAGAAAACCAGTTCTGGCCAATTTTCAAAAGGGACAGACAATTCATGGAGCACTCCAGCTGCAATCACAGTGGTGTAGCCATCAGGCAGCCCCCCCAGAAGGTGCCATGCACTTCACAGAAACTATTTTGCATCCTGAGCCGTGGTCATAACCCTGCCCTTCAAGCCCTGACTCATATCTCTCTTGTTGATGCTGCTAAAGCCCAGAACTTGCATTTGGACATTTCTAGCTGGGATGCTGACGTCTGACTTCTTGCTCCCAACTATTGGACTTAATAATGAGAGCAAGCAGCAGACTAGGCACCTGCAGTTCACTTTTGCTGAGTATTTGAATCTCATTGTAAGTTGTGGAGAAAGAAATATTAAAGGAAAGTGTCTGATCAGATATCCTTGGAGTTTTGCTTTCTGAAATGTACATGTAGTTACAAAGAATATTTTCATTAGGTATGAATTAGGAAACCGTCGTTGAGGTTTGGCTCAGCCAGCTGGTTTTGAAGCAAGTGCACTTAGTAGCACAGGACCTTAAGCAAGAATTTTACGGTCAGATTTTTAAAGCATTTTGGTCTTCTACAGATAACGATAAAAGCCAGGGGGCCAACTGGGATTTTTGAAGTCAACTGATTCACACTGAAATGAATGTGATGTTTAAGACCTAGGTCTTTAAGGCTCAATTCAAAACCAGGGGGAGTCACACTACTGACTGGGATGAGTTGTGTGCTAGACACTTGCTCCCTTTCAAGCTTCATTTTCTCATCTATAAAATAAGAATCATTAACCTGCCTTTCATCCACCTTGGGATCTTTTGTCTGTTTTGGCTGTGATGCCGTAAGACACATTTGGGACAAAGAGTGACTTAAATACATACCTAATGACCTATTGAACCAGAGGGAGTAAGGTGTCTAAACCACAAAAGCCAGGCTATCATCCATTAAATGCTCATAGAAATAAGACGACCTTCAGGAAAAACAGCAATATTTAAACCAGTAATAGAAAAAGTGAAGATCAACTCAAAAACCCTAATGGAAATTTACATTATTTCTCTTTTTTTTTTTGGCAGCTGCTGCATCTGATGTTATTGCATTTCATTAGCAGGATTACAGATGTCATTTCAGATGAGTAACATAACAAAAGAAAAGGCAGAAAATCTATTGAGATGTGGCTTGAAGCAGAACTGGCCCTCTCTGCTTTCTGGGATATTGTTCCCAGCTGAGATTTACAGGGCTCTAACAATGCATCACAAATGACATCTTATGTAAACAACCGGAGAACCGATGTGAGATGCTATTTAAATGCCTCATTAAGAAAAGGAAATTTCATAGCTAGATTCTTTGCTTTTCTTGCCTTTGCAGTAGATTTAATTGACAGATCTAGATGAGAAACAACAAAATTTGTTTATCAGAATTGCCTATTATGAGATACAATGTGTCTCATATTAGCGCCTGTGGCTCAGCTGAGAAAAGGACAGTGCAAGGCCCTATAAGAAATAACCCAGGCCCTAGAGAATATCTAGTCTCAGGTAAAATGAAGAATGAAAGCCTACTGAAGTGTTAATAGAAGATGCCAAAGTACTTTTGGTTCTCAAACAGCCCCTACATCAGTTTAAATTCAGATATTACATTTTTCTCTGAAGAACAGATAGACTTCCAGGATTAACCTGGTGTTCACCACCAAATTCATGTGGGCTTAATGTTCATTCAGGGAATTCAAGATACTAAAAGTCACAGTGAGTCTTCATGATTGTGAAACAAATCTCTTGTCCATTAATAAGACAGATGCCTGTTGGATTACGGCAGGGTCAAGGTCACTTCAGGCCTTTATACGTGCTCTGCATCTACATCAGGTTTTCCACAGGAGTCCCTGGGCTTGTGGACAGCAGAGTTTGGCAGATGGATTTACAGAAAGATCCAACAGTTTCTCTTACGAGGAGCTCCATGAGATGTCCCAGGGACTTCTTGTGAAACAGAGCCAACAGGCACTGCAGAACAGAAGAGGAAGTGAATCTCCCATGCCAGAATGAGAGGAACCTACCTCCTTCTTGGGAAACTCTGGATAAGCAGGAGAAAAGAAATGACATGGTGTCACCTTTGCTAGACAGGTTAGAGAAGAGGCAGCAGCTTCAGCTGCTGAGTTCAGACTTTCCCCCAGGTCTTCTCCACCTCATGGCTTCCTTGGCTGTGCTTCTGCAGCCCGTGGCTTCCACAGGGCCAAGAGGAGGTATGACATAAAAAGTAGCTGCAGTTCTGGGGTTAGGGCCAGGTGAGAAAGACAAGAGCAAAGGAGGCTGTTCAGACTTGAATGTGAAGTATGTCACACTGTGATGGTGACTTCTTTTGCATCTGTTTAACTCTCTCTCTCTCTCATATTTGTAGCCTGTTTATTTATTTATTTTCCTGTTTGGTCACGGGGGGAAAGAACAACCAAAATAAGAAATCTTTCAAACAAAGCTTGATATTTGCCACTGTTTCAAGTTAATGAAAGCAATACCTCAAAAACAAGAAGCTGAACAAATGATTCACAATAGAAATAATGTAGTAGAGGGGAGTCCTGCCTCTTTCTAAATTGTCCTCAAATTGCAATGATATTGATTATATTTGCTGTTGGAAATGATTCACCATTGAAATAATCGACGTACGAGTTCTACTGGATCTGCAGCTCATTCACAAGTGGTGCTGATGTAAAATGTGGTCTGGCCTTGCCCACTGTTTGGCTCTCCTTGCTACTAATGGATGTTAGATGCCTTTGCACATCTACTTCTGTATTCCAGTCTAGCATGTAGTTATTTCCAGTCCCCCACTCTACCACACTCTACCAATCGACATTAGATTGAAACTAAATCCTATCCCCACCAATTAGTATCAAAGTTTTCAATGAGGAACCCAAACACCTCATCTAATATCTGGGGAAACAGAGACACAGGCACCTCTGGATCCCTCAAAAGACTCTGGAAAAAGAAGCCAGACACTGAGGCATGTGGTGTTTCACCTACTAACTTCACTTTCAAATTATTTTCACGTCTTTCTTGAATGTTTGAAAACAAGCAAACACATACACAAATAGATGGGCCTCTGAAAGCGTGGAAGGCTTAGCATCTAGCTAAACTAGCCTTTTCCTCATCCTTTGTCACTATGTTTCCCCCTGCATCCAGTAAAGGATGGAGATTCTCTTTAGCCCTCCTTTTCTTGCTAATGTATTTATAGAAACACTTTTTATTGTCTTTTGCAGCAGCAGCCAGATTAAGTTCTAGCTGAGCTTTAGCCCTTCTAATTTTCTCCCTGCATAACCTCACAACATCTTTGCAGTCCTCCTGAGTTGCCTGCCCCTTATTCCAAAGGTCATAAACTCTCATTTTTTTCCTGAGCTCCAGACAAAGCTCTCCGTTCAGCCTGGCTGGTCTTCTTCCTCACCAGCTCATCTTTAAGCACATGGGGATGGCCTGCTCTTGTGCTTTTAAGGTTCCCTTCTTGAAGCCTTCCTGCATTCCTTTGCCCTTCAGGACTGCCTCCGGAGGGACTCTGTCCACAGGGCTCCTAAACAGGCCAATGTCTGCCCTCCAGAAGTCCAAGGTAGCAGGTCTGCTGACTTCCCTCCTTATTTCTCCAAGAATCAAAATCTCTATCACTTTGTGATTTCTTTGCCCAAGATGGCCTCCAGCCATCACATTACCCACCAGTCCTTCTCTGTTCCCAAACAACAGGTCCAGCAGGGCACCTTCCTTACTTGTCTCACTCACCAGCTGTGTCAGGAAGTATCTTCCCCACACTCCAGGAACCTCCTAGACTGTTTCCTCTCTGCTGTATTAGTTCCAGCAGACATTGGGTAACTTGAAGTTCCCCATGAGAACAAGGGCTAGCGATTGTGAGACTTCTCCCAGCTCCTTACAGAATATTTTGTCTGCCTCTTTATCCTGGGTGGATGGTCTGTAACAGACTCCCACCATGATATCTGCCTTTTTGGCCTTTCCCCTGATTCTTACCCATAAACACTTGACCCTATCATCACCATTGTTAAGCTCTAGACAATCAAAACACTCCCTAACATACAGGGCTACCCCACTGCCTCTCCTTCCTTGCCTACCCCACCTGAAGAGTTTACAGCCATCCACTGTAGCACTCCAGTTGTGTGAGTCACCCCACTATGTTTCTGTGATGGCATCTATATCATAGTTTTCCTGCTGCACAGTGGCTTCCAGCTCCTCCTGTTTGTTGCCCGTGCTGCATGCATTGGTATAGAGGCACTTCAGTTGGGCTATTGATCCTGCCACCTTTCTGGGGGGAGAAGCCCTAGTTCCAACGTGACCATTCTCAGGCGCTTCTGTGGTTCCTAACACATCCATAACCCTTGCGTCTTTGCTGCTGCATGGATCTCCATCCCCTACCTCCACTGAGACAGCAGACTGAAGGACCTTGCTAGCACACTGTCCCTCAAACACTGGCGTGCCACCCCCAGCCTTATCTCTAGCAAGCCCTTTTCCCCTTCAAATCTAGTTTAAAGCTCTTTCAATGAGCCCTGCTAGCTCCTGTGCAAAGATTCCTTTTACTCCTTTGAGAGAGGTGTACCCCGTCTGTTGCCAGCAAGCCTGGTGCTGTGTAGACCGACCCATGATCAAAAACCCCCAAATTCTGTTGGTGACGCCAGGCTCAGAGCCAGGTATTGATCTGCTGGCTCTTCCTGTGTCTTTCCTCATCATTCCCTGCAACTGGAAGAACAGAGCGGAACACTACTTGTGATCCTGATCCCTTAACCAGTTGTCCCAAGGCCCACAAGTCTTTCTTGATTGCCCTCAGACTTCTAGTTGCAATTTCATCGTTGCCTACCTGAAAGGTCAGTAATGGATTATAAACTGAAGGCTGTATCAGGGTAGGAAGATTTCTCTTCATACTTTGCTCCCTTTTGTTTTTAGATAAACTTTTAAATTACTTAGCATACATCTTGGAAAGTCTTAACTTTTCCTTCACCTCTTTTGTTGCTGTTGTGATGACATTTATTGGATGTGGGTTTAAGGCTGTAATCTAGCCACTGGCCAGTTTTCAAAGCATGCTTACATTTTGACTTTGTTTTGGAGTAATATGGCTCATACTTTTGATTTCCCATCAAAATGAATATAGGAGGTACCACGTTTTCCAATCAAGATTTCCAGCTCTGAAAGCTAAGTCATGCCTAACATCAGTTAACATCGGTTAATGTGACTGGATTTTCTCCTTAAGGCAGGCAAACTTAACTTTATAGCCTGCCAACCAGAAGTTACCAAACCTTCAGATGGAGAAAAGCAAGTTTATAGTCTAAATTGTTCCATAAAAGTGGTTAGAAAGAAAATCTGGCAGCAGAAAATGTAAAAAGAGAACTGTACATGCAAAATCAGAGGGTGAAAAAGAACCAGTAAGCCAGTCATCAAACACAAGACTAGGAGTTTTTTTCTGGGTTTAAACCCAGGGTTTAAACAACCTCACTTTCTCCATAAACAACTCTGAATTCTGAAACAAAAGCCATGTTTCTACAGCATCAAAAATATTTTTGTAAACTTTCAACTAATTCTGCCTGCAAATAAGAAGGCCAGCTCCAAAAATTGTTAATGAATGGCACAGAAATAGAACACTAGGTTATGCCAGTGATTTATTTGCTTTGAGCAACATATGTTGCTCTGGTTTAAATACATACTAATGGGAAGGCAGTATTTTTTTTCATATTCTGCCATTAGAGCGCAAGTTCAGAGCTCACAAACAATCTAGATGAGTTGTGGCTATGGCATTTACAGAGGAAAATCAGTAGAGGTGTTCAAAGGCCATTAAGTATTTGCTGTATAGATTGGGATGAAACATCATCCCTCAAGGATGAGAATGAACATACTCACCAAGCAATATCACCATAATCAAGTCCCTCATAGGCCGTGTCTGTATAACTGCAGAAAAGCACTTTGCTGATCAGATTTAAGCATGTTACACTTCTTTCCACATGGCTGCCTTGTGGCTGGTGTGCAGACAGCCTGCCTGGACCCATCTCCTGCTGGGAGACATTGGGATGGCAGGTCCTGTGCTCTCCGTGTGAGCTAGAGCATCACTCAGTGCACACAGGAAGCGACCTGGAATCAACCATGTTTGCTATTTATTCTCAGAACGCCTCTATTTGCTGGAAAGGTACTATAGCCTTGTTTCACAGCAGGGGAACTGCAGTACACAGAGGGAAAATTATTTGTCCTCCCTCGTAGAGCTGAGATGAGCTTTCCCAAGCCTTGTGGCAGTGCTGCTGGGGACTGAAGCCTCTACTCAACCTAATTAAGGCGGTGGGATGGGGGAATTAAACCAGCCCAAATAAACTTCTCCCAGGAAGTACATGAGAACATGACTGAGCCCCTGGCTCACATGCTAGTGTCTGATCTGCTGCCAAAGCAGGGCAGATCTGTGCTGCCTTTTCCATACCGCTTATGGAGAAACTACAGTTTAGCCCTCTTGTTAGTGGGGATTAAGTTTCAGTGTGGTGAATTTACCAATAAATTTATGAGAAGTTAATTTGCACTGAGGAAGAAATCTTGTCAGTTCAAATGTGTCAGTTAATTGTTGATGGCATTGGTGTGGCCATTAGATACAAAAAACATGTTGCTATTAGGGGTTAGCGAGAGAATGCATCCTGATTAGCTTAAAGGCTGGAGAGAGCGCTATCCCCTAGACAGTCAAATATGGAAAGAAAATTATACTTCATTAGTATATTTCATTAGCTAATTGACTAAGGAATGCTTTTGAAGAAACATAACTAGAGCCTGGGGTAGGACTCTCCTCTGCCTACATCTTGAGGTGGAGGCACAAATGAGCTTTTGAGCCATCTTAGCTGTATCAGCTGTGACTGTTGGACCACCGGGTACTTTTCGCATGCTGGAATGTAAATCAGCAGGGCCCCAAGCCTGCTGTAAGGTGTGCCAGCACCGTACCGCATTCAGACAGCACGCAAGCAGTGTGGGGTGAAACAGCAGCCTCGCCAGTTCTCTCCTCTCTGCTCCCTGTGAGCTCTGTGGAGAGCTGCTGCCTAAATGCATTTAGCAGTCGTGCTGATTGCGGCAGTATCCAAACAAGAGCTTTCTGAAGTGAGGAGGCAATGACCTGCGTTATCCCATACCGTCTTCACTGCAACGCACAGCACTCTTCTCTCAGAACCAGGCACAGGCTGAACATGAAGAAAGGTTTTAAAAGAAAAAGTATTTTAAACCAGGCCTCTATATCTTATAGCTTGTGTTTTCTGAGGCCACAAGGATGGTCAGATACCTGTGTTTAAATGTGCTGCTTTGCTGCCTATGAAACCCTTGGCTGGCTTGGCTACTGCCACACCAGTAAAGGTATTTGAGCAGTTAAAGATTCAGATCAACAGCAACTGATTTCATAAACCACCAAACACTAAGCTGCGTTTTTAAAAATCCCGTGTTAGAATAGGACAGGCAGATAGAGAAGGAAGGATATTTTTAGTCCCTGAAACACATATTTAGTTTGGCAAATGTGTGGTCCTTAACGTGTAGTTTCTCATGTTTGGGTCACCCTTTGTATCAAGGCTTCACTGACAGAGTTTATATTTAGAAAGAGAAACCTGCTCAAGTTCTCACATCCCCCTGGTACCTCAACAATTATCTTTGTTACCATTTTGGAACTTGTAGAGACAGGAGAATCAAAGACAAAGGTAACTGCCAGAATACAGATCCTCAATTGACATAAATTACTCATGTCTCTTTTAATGATCTGTTGATCTGCTGGAGGGGAGGAGGGATCTGCAGAGGGACCTGGACAGGCTGGATCGGTGGGCCAAGGCCAGTTGTATGAGATTCAACAAGGCCAAGTGCTGAGTCCTGCACTTGGATTGCAACAACCCCATGCAACACTACAAGCTTGGGGAAGAGTGGCTGGAAAGCTGCATGGCAGAGAGGGATCTGGGGGTATTGGTCAACAGCCATCTGAATATGAGCCAGCAGTGTGCCCAGGTGGCCAAGAAGGCCAATGGCATCCTGGTTTGTGTCAGAAATAGTGTGGCCAGTAGGACCAGGGAAGTCATCCTTCCCCTGTAGTCTGTGAGGCCACACTTTGAATACTGTGTTCAGTTTTGGGCCCCTCTCTACAAGAAGGACACTGAGGCACTGGAGCGTGTCCAGAGAAGGGCAACGAAGCTGGTGAGGGGTCTGGAGCACAAGTCTGATGGGGAGCAGCTGAGGGAACTGGGGGTGTTTAGCCTGGAAAAAAGGAGGCTGAGGGGAGACCTTATTGCCTTCTACAACTGCCTGACAGGAGGGTGTAGCCAGGTGGGGGTTGGTCTCTTCTCCCTGGTAACAGGTGATAGGACAAGAGGAAATGGCCTCAAGTTGTGCCAGGGGAGGTTTAGATTGGATATTAGGAAAAAATTTTTTCACTGGAAGGTTTTTCAGGCACGGGAACAGGGTGCTCAGGGAAGTATTTGAGTCCCTATCCCTGGAAGTATTTAAAAGATGGGTAGACAAAGTTCTTAGAGACATAGTTTAGTGGTGGACAGGTACAGTTGGACTTGATGATCTTAAAGGTCTTTTCCAACCAAATGACTCTATGATCCTGTAACTGGGGTTGGCGTTTCAGAGCCAGAACACGACTGCCTGCAAATATGATGCAAACTCCATGCTATTTTAGTGGGTGATCACAGGATGCAGTCCTCCCTGGGGGTCCCTGCTCCAAAGACTCCCCTCACCCGTTACACAGTCTCCAGCTTCACTGACCAACCCTCCCGCCACCTCCCTGCAGCACGAAGCCCGTGCCTCTGGGGATCCAGCCCCTGGGCTCGTGGGGCCCGAGTGCCGTGCCCTGCTGCAGCGTGATGCATCCCGCACCTCCTCACCTCCTCGCACTGATTAAGGGCAGCACCTTATAGGAACGTTGCTTCAAGCTCCAGGTTTGTCAGGGTATCTATTTTCTTGTTTCTCTGCATTCTGCTCTGCGGTTGTTATTCATGAAATAAAAGGTGAGCCTTATTCCCTTTCTCTTCCCTTGCCCATGCACGTTAATTTAAATGCAAATCCACACAGAAAGATCAAAATTAATTATACTTTCTGCAGCAGGCTACATGGAAAATTGACATGCACAGGGCTGGCTTTTCTTTTTCCTTTTCTCTTTTTTTTGGAAGTGGAAAGGAGAAACAACATAGTACAAATATTAAAATACACATCTAAACATTGCATACTTGCTTGCTTTTTGTTTCTGATGCTTTTTGCTTGTCTAAATTACCACAGTTGCTTTCAGTGTCAAGCTGTTTCAGAAGGAAAATTGAAAGCTTAATATGCTAGTGACATAAATTGACCTCTAAATGACAAATAATATTCTGTTTACCACTAATAACAATCGATCTTCATTAAGAAAAACTATGCTGACTCTTAAGAAATTTGTCCATTATTGGCCGATCAAAATATAGCTAAAGTCTGAGATTTTTTTCTCAGGGAAAAAAAAGTGGGGAGGAGAGGAGCATTCTGTTCCTCAGCAAATTCAGGCATTTAGGTAAGTTTTTTCAATGAAAATGCAGTCAGGTGAGTTTGTGACCCAAGGTGCAATGAAGAGTCCCATGGGATGGAATTCCACATCCTGGTGCAGACACAGCAGATTAACTGCTCCCAGGAACCAACGTATGGACAGGGCTGTCCCATTTGCCAGATCCTGGGCAAGAAAAGAAAAATTCTGACACATTTTGAGAAGAATGGCTGCAGGCACTGTATGCAATATAATACTTTTTGCTATAGTGACATTAGGTATGCTCTGGAAAACCTTCTGGATCAGGCTCTGTGGGGCTTCAGCGGAGGTGCCAGGGTCACAGTTTTCTGTAGGAAAAATAGATGCTCACAGATTTTAAGTATTTAAGGCCACCGGGAACAATCAAATGGACAGCTAAAAAGGATGCATGTAGCCAGATGCTTCATCAGGCTGAGGCTTACTTGCTTAGTAGTCTGTGGGAAGTGCGTGTTCTTCTGCCCCTTGCCTAGATCCTGTGCTTAACACTGTTGGTCTTAACCAATGTTTGGAGACATCAATTCAGCCAACCCACCACTTGCTCTCCCTGGGCAAGCAGTACGGTTGTAGCTAGATGCATTCATGTATTACAAAAAAACAGAAGAAAGAAATGGATGCTTATGATTAAATAGTTCCTTTTTCAAATCCCACATGTCATTAAGAAAGTGGTTATTTGTGTCCCCATAGCAACTAGAGGTCAAGGCGCCTTTGTAAATCACATGGCCAGAGATCTTCCGCAGAAAGCTTACAAATTAAACAAATCAGAGAAAATACTCAGAGAAAAAAAGCTGACAAAGAAAAGGGATTTGTCCCTGGTGTCAGGGTTTAGGCCTAGCTGGCAACCTAAGCACCACACAGCTGCTCGCTCACTCTCCCTCCTGCCCCTTCCCCCCTGGGGATGGGGGAAAGAATCAGAGAAAAAGGGTAAAAACCATGGGTTGAGATAAAGACAGTTTAATAAAACAGCAGAGGAAAATAGTAATACCAGTACTAATACTAAAAATAATAATAATAATGGTAAAAGAATATGCAAAGCAAGTGATGTGCAATGCAATTGCTCACCACCCACTGACCGATGCCCAGCCCGTCCCCAAGCAGTGATCGCTGCCCCCCGGCCAACTCCCCCCAGTTTACATAGCGAGCATGATGTTATACGGTATGGAATAGCCCTTTGGCCAGTTGGGGTCAGCTGTCCCAGCTGTGCCTCCCCTCCTCCCCCTCCCCCCCCCCAGCTCCTGTGCGCCTGGCAGAGCAGGGGAAGCTGAAAAGTCCTTGACTGGTGTAAGCACTGCTGAGCAACAACTAAACCATCAGTGTGCTATCAACCTTTTTTCTAGTACTAAATCCAAACCACAGCACTATGCCAGCTACTAGGAAGAAAATTAACTCTATCCCAGCCAAAACCAGGATACCTGGGTATGAAGCCATTAAAAACAACATCCATTTCAGTACCCTGCTGAGATTTTACTGTCCAGGACACACTGGATCTGTCCTTTCCACTGCCTGCCCATAAAAACATGTATCTACTTCAAGACCTTGCTCCCACTCTTCAAATATCCTGATACACCATACCAAAGGTCCTTCAACAAGAAAAACACAGCCTAGCTGAATGGTCCCAGATCCATCAAGTGCCTTCCCAAGGCCAGCCCTGTGCCCTCAAGGCTTAGTGAGCGGTGGAAGCAGCGTACAGTGGGTAGCATGGCCAGGAGCTCAGTGCCGTGCCGGGGCAGTGCAGCTGGGCGCTACCTGGAGGGGGCCTGGCTAGCGATGGTCTCTCTGCACTAGCCCCACCCAAAAAAAGAGCCAGATGGTTGTGCTGGCATTTAGTGGGTCAAAGCAGCAAAACACCTTTTGGTCTGCGGCTCAGGGAGGGCCTTTCCAGTGGGGCCATGTGAAGAGACGCTGGGGCCTTGCTTTCCCCAGGCTTGCTGCTGAGAGCTGCAATTCCTCGAGTGGGTCACTCAGATTGCAGTACTCTCTGGCTGTCATTTATTACAGTGAAGGCAAGCACAGTAAGTAACAGCTTCAGATACTTTCTCTCTTGTGGTCTTGTGGCCCAGCTTAGTTTTACTGTGGTTTCTTAGGTGTGCTTTGCTTACTGCCATCACACTTAGGAATCACTGAAGTGCAGTGTTAGCAAAATAAATCCCACAGCCCTTTCTTCCAAATAAAAGCAGAAAAAACCAGCTTCAAGTCATTTCAGTATTCTGCTTTGCCATTGTCAGCTCAGTGAAGCAAGGGTCTGCAAGCTTCAGTCCAGCAAAGGCTGCAACTGTCAGCACGGTGATATCTCTATTCCTGTTTTCTCAGAAGCAGTCCTGAGAACACTCAAACACACCTGCTGCAAGCAACAGAAACAACACCTATGACCACTGCTGCTTAAGGTTGCTGTCGTGGTTTAACCCCAGCCAGAAACTAAGCACCACGCAGCTGCTCGCTCACTCCCCTCTGGTGGGACAGGGGAGAGGACCAGAAGAGTAAAAGGGAGAAAACTCATGGCTTGAGATAAGGACAGTTTAATAGGGACAGCAAAAGCCACACACGCAAGCAAGGCAAAACAAGGAATTTGCTCACTGCTTCCCATGGGCAGGCAGGGTTCAGCCGTCTCCAGGAAAGCAGGGCTCCGTCACGCTAAGGGTTACTTGGGGAGACAAACGCCATCGCTCTGAACTTCCCCCAGATTCATAAGTCGAGCATGATGTCATATGGTGTGAGATACCCTTTGGTCAGTTGGGGTCAGCTGTCCCGGCTGTGCCCCCTCCCAGCTTATTGTGCACCCCCAGCCCACTCACTGGTGAGGTGGGGTAAGCAGCAGAAAAGGCCCTGACTCTGTGTCAGCCCTGCTCAGCAGTAACAGGAACATCCCTGTGTTATCAGCGCTGTTTCCAGCTCAAATCCAAAACATAGCCCCATATTAGCTGCTATCAAGAAAAGTAACTCTATCCCAGCTGGAACTAGTACAGTCGCAGACATATAACAACTGTATTTGTTCAGCATATACTTGTCAAGGAAACACTTCGGCAAGTTTTCAGATAGTCTGTGTGTCGGTATGTCTGTCTGTCTCTATATATTATACACAAACCCACCATCTGCACACATACTATTATGTGAATTTTCCTAACAATCTCTTCTTATTGCTACATAGATATCAGAACTACCGTCTTGTTCAGGCGGTGGAATGCATTTCAGCCGTGCTCAGTTCACATGAGCAAGCGCTGTTACATTTCTCAGCTCATGCGTAACATTTTGTGATCATATAAAGGGATATTGGTGCTGCAGTGGTCCCCAGAATTTCCAGTACTTCTGCAAATTTAAACAACATGCTGCTGATGATTGATGATAGTAATTTTGTTGTTCATATCATCCTATTCATATCACAGCAGGTATTGCTTGTAATTATTAAGGCTATTTGTTATTAGAGATGCATGGGTGGTAAAATACAATGAGAAGCAAACAATTTAACTGATAACAAAATTAGCTGATCATGGAAAGTCAGTCTGCTAATTATCTCGAAACTGTGGCTGTCAGCTCTGTTTTGCATTTCCTAGACTCCTTGCTCCCCAGCAGAGTAGCTTTTGCAGGGCTGCGTTCTAAGGAACGCACTGAATTTCCCAGCAAGAGGGGTCTTCATCATGTTATGCCTTTGCTCTCATAACTTCATGTAACATAAGTTCACATAACTTCATAAATACTTTGTCACGAATAGGCATTTGATTGCATAATTTACTACAGAACAGGCAGCAGAGTAAAGAATCTGTGTGGAAGGTTCTTTGTGAAACTTAATAAAAATTAGACTGACACTTTCAGCTTCATAACTATTGGAAAGTACCTGGTACTTAGATTTCTTAGTTGTTAAGTTTTCAAAACATCTTGTGATATTTAAATGGTGGAGCACACATCAAGGTAAATTTGAGCCATGTGGATAGAGAGTACCTTTGGATGCTTTTAAAACTTCATATGGGCTTTTAAAGCTGTTCTCAGTTCCTGTGATTGTCAGCTGGTTCATTTACTGAAATTCTAGTATAAATGCGGTGAAAAAAACAAACTGCGTGAGCAGTGGGACCACTAACTTGGTTCTCTGCGTGCATCTTTGCATAGTGGTATTGGCAGCTGGGCACGGCTCCGAGGCTGTCATTTTAGCAAGCATTTGGATGGTTGTTTAATAGCACTAAATCTCCTTTTTATATCCAGTATTAATAGGTGCTTTCATAGTTGGGTATGGTCAAATTAAGGTTGGCTGTCAGTTTTTATATGTCCTGTCAGTTTGCTTATATTTCAGTTTTGGTTTTAAATACTGGCGGGTACAACAACTAACCCATCCAAAATTAAATACTTTTCCTCATGTCCATTTTTAAAACAGATTATTAAAACTAAACATTGAGTCACTTTCCAAGAAAATATCATCCTGTGTTGAAAAATTACAATGCTTTAACGGTAATAGCATTAAAATACTTTAACTGTTTTAAAATAAAGGTATGGATTTTTTCCACAAAGTTGGAACAGACTCCTGACAGAGAAGATGGAATAAGGTAAAAGGCTTAAGACTTGTCATTAATTGCTTACGCTTCCAGACTAAAGGAAGCCTGTACACATAGAAGGAACATTGTCCAAATCATAACAGAATGAATCATAGATGTGTAAAACAGTTTGGGTTGGAAGAGAGATTCAAAGATCATCTAGTCCAGCCCCCCTGCCATGGGCAGAGACATCTTTCTCTAGATGAGGTTGCTCAGTGAAGAATGACAATGTTGATGACACATAAAATCAAGAAGTTTGTTGATAACCTTTCAGCTGAGGAATGGGCAAAGCTTTCAGGTGCCTATGTGCATGCAGTTGGGGGGTGACCATATTAAAGTCTGACGCAAACATCCTTCAAGAGAAGGATAAGTCATGAGGGTAGAAATAATCCAACAGGAGATGGAAAACCAGGAAGACATTTCAATAGCTGTCCAAACATGCTGCAAAGAAAGGACCAAAACTGTTCTACACAAATGCTAGAAATCTGAGAAATGTGATGGAGGAACCACAATATTGGCTAAATGTCAGAGGATATAATATTGGCTAAATAGACCTGTGGTTTGAACCATGATGGCCATTTTCTGGTCAGCTTATATCTGCTTTTTCAAGTAAAAAGTGGTGTGGGATATAAGTGGGCTGAAAAGTTATTTTTACAACTTCGTTCCAAGTGTGAAATGCACAGCCCAAATCCCTGCATAAGGGAGCTGAACAGCTCTGTTCATCACAAGGAATACACAGGGCCTGTGACCTACCGAGTACCATCTGGCTGAGCTCTGATGCACCATCACAATGTCAGAAAGTAAATAAAAATACATGCCTGATCTTAGATGCAACAGGATTTACCAGACAAACTTCAGTCACCCATGCTTCTGGACTGCCATTAATCTCTGCAGGAGGCATCAACTGAAAGAGTTAATAAGAATAAACTGGGAAGTAAACCCCACTAAAATAAAACAAACCCTGGAAAAGAGAAACCCTCCAGCTTTGGACTGGAAGCAAGGGGAGTGTTGCCAGGTGTGAGAGTGCAGAGGGGCCTTTGGGTGCTGCACGCAGCTGCAGCTTTGCCTTCAGTGATTGCTTGTTCATGCTGTCTGAGAGCATGCGCTCTCCACAGGCACTTCTGAACTCCTGCTGATGGCAGGTGAAGCTTATCTGCCAGATAGTACTGGCTCTAGGTATCAAAGAGAGTCATCAACCCCCTATTCTGACAGGCAGTAGCAAGAATTAATATGGGTGATAATTAGTCATTGTGTTTGGCTTCTTCTCACTACTAAAAGATGAGCTCTTCTCCTATAGGAATGACATGAACTTGTGTTTTCCAGAGCCAGGCTGGATTGGAATGGCTTCCCGCATTGCCAAATAGAAATCCAGAGCTGTCCTAGTGAGAGCTCTGGAGGATCCCTGTGGAAAACAGTCACAGGAAGATGGCAGGTAAATGGTGACAAGTGGGGCCAGGGTGCCCTTGGCTGACAGCTATCAAGTGGTGATCAGGCAAATTTCTGATGCCTAGGAATGTGTGGGGTTTCCTCTCTGAGTCTTACCAGGCTGGGAAAGCAGACCAGCCAGACCTCTGAGACGTCCCGAGGAATAAAGTATCGTAGAATCATAGAATCATAGAATACCAGGTTGGAAGGGACTTCAAGGATCATCTGATCCAACCTTTCTAGGCAAGAGCACAGTCTAAACAAGATGGCCCAGCACCCTGGCTGGCAGGTCACACCAGCCGAAGTAGTGTCACACTTCTCTCCAGAACGCAATGCTGTTTTTGCAGGACCCCAGGCAGCTAAGGCTTGGGAACAGCCTTGCTAGAGTCTTCTGCCAGTAAAGACTGAAAGTGGGAAACTGCCATGTTTGGGCTAAACCCCGCATACTTACAAATAGACATGTGTTTGGACTTTGTCCCCCACTGCATTTGCATAGCATTTCTCCTTGACATTAGCTAGTGGCTCCCCACCAACAATAAGAGCTGGGGAGGAACATTCCAAGAGCTAATTCTGAGTCCCTCCAGCAAAATACACACAGCACCCCAAGGAAACCAGAGAGACACAGTGATGAGATAACAAGGTCACTGCAGACAAGCAGCAGCAAAGGCGCACTTCCATCTGTCTAAATCTTTGAGTATGTTTGAACATAATGGTGTACTGAGGCTAAAGGACTGGAAATGTGGGATGACATGCTTAAACGCACAACCTCTGTTTGCCCTTGTGAAGATTATGAGCCATACCTAAAAGCGCACTGCCACAGGATCAGGTAAATTGGCTTTTATTGAAACATACTGTAATACGAAGGGGGGGCGCTGGGGGAAGATTCCAATTTAACACAAGTACATTGCATTTCAGGCTCCCAAATAACTATTGATATCTGCTGTCCTGGAGCAAATCATATCTTCCTTGACAAGTCAGACAGCTGCTCTTTCTCTATCTTCCTTTTGTTATCTTTAATAGCCATGGACTGTTGCTGTACCTTGAAAAAAATGTTTGCGACTTACTTGATGGATGTCTCACCTCCTGCTAATAGCCCTGGTTCATGGGTTCATCTAATGCCTGTTCTTGCCTACAAAACTCAGACCAAATGCTTTCGAAATGAGTGTGTGCTGGGTGCCACTGCACAGTGGATGCAGTGCACGCTGCGTGCAGCTCCCTTTCCCCTCCAGCTGGCAGCCAGTGGGGGGAACAAGCTCTTTTGATCATCCTGAAATACAATTAAGGTAGAAGCAACCTCCAGAGCTCATTGGGTCCAGGCTCTTGCTCACAGCAGGGCCAACTTTCAAGCCCTGAAAGATTGCTCAGGGTCTTCCCCAGCTGAGCCCTGACCATCTCCAGTGAAGTAGATCCCACAGCTTCTCAGGACAAGTGTTCCCATGTTTGATTGTGGAGATTTTTTTTTTTCCATTTGTTTAAGGTACAGGAATACTGGTATCTTAAGTACAGGAATACTAACAACTGTGAGATAGCTCTAAAGAAAACCATGGCTATATTGGGCCAATTTCACCCAGACTTTGAATTGCAAAGAGAATGCAAATCTCTTTCAGGCTGTCAGCTGTCCTAAGGTGTGGCCAAGGAAACAATGACAAATGTGGTAGAAATGGCTGGGGGTGGTGACAGTGCAGTTCTTTCCTCTGTCAGACTTCGCTGCTCCCAAATCTCAAGTCGACACCATGCTGTGTGTAAGGTGTCCCCAGGCTGCTCCAGATCAGCCCTAAAACATGGTGGGTCAGCCCGAAAAACCTTCAACAGCAAACTGAAGTGTGCGTGTGGGTTAAGCTAAATTATGTGATGCAAAAGAGGAGTGCTTATAGTGTCCATACAGCTAGCACAGCTGCAGGGCACAGCCTTCTGCGTACAGGCACTACAAAGAGCTGGACAAGTTAACAATTTGAACAGCCGTGATCCCTTCTGCAGTCTTTCTGTGGCACTTACCCACTTGCCCTGAGACCGAGAGAAACAAATGCAGCTGGAAACCTGTATCTGTTCCAACAAACGGACGGGTCTCTGTCCAAAATCAGTCAAAGGGCACCTAATAACAACTGCCAACTGCTATTGTGCATTTAGGAGCAACCTTTAAATGAGAGCGTTTAAAAATCCTTAAGTTGATGGGTATCGTGGAAGTCATATGTAACCCAGTATTAGCTACCCAGGTGCCTCTGCTTTTTGTGTTTCTAATTGCCTGATTAATCTGTAAGTAAGAACTAGTGCTGGCTGCACATCCCTGTTAAGGTTTTATATTCCTAAATGGGAAAACCCAACCCCTTTGGACCAGACTATAGAACAAGCACCATTTTGGAGGGAGGGGAAGACTGACACATTTAGTACAGAGTTTTGGCAAGTACAGTAATAGACAGGGTCCTCTTTATACTTCCCAGTGGTACATCCACATGCCCATTTTTCATGTGCTGATGGAGCATTCAGCATTGAGATTGGCCCTTCCAACACTCAAGTGGGGAGAAGGGATTTCTGCTCTAATGTGTATATTGTATGCTCCTCCTAGCTCTCTCGTATTCCCTTTGTATAGCTGAGACTGAAAGAGAGGATTTAGATCCTCCACCATGAAATTAACGGCTGTCCTTTGTGATTTGAACAGGTCCCCAGTGGTACCCTTCCCGTGTTGGCCTGCAACTAGAACGCAGTAAGTATTCATATGGTTAAATGCAACTACCTAATGTATTACTAATTCTCTGGCAATCTCTCCTTCTAACAGTATTTCTCTCTCTTTAAGTGTTATTGGGTGACCCGTTAGCACTTTTTCATTAATTGATATCAATGAATAACTTACTTTCTCATTAATAAAGGAATTGCATGGTTTTCATAACCACTGACTAAAAATGTTTCAGAATACAGTATATGATCAAATAACGAGGACAAGGCAGGTTTAAAACCATTCACTCACTTCTCTCGCTCGCTGCACTATCTGTTTTAATACTTGCTCACAGCCTCATCAGAAGATGCAACTGACTGCAGGAGGCAGCCTCTTTTTTTGTGCTAGTACACCAGTTCTTGGTGGGCATGGCCGTGGGAGATGAAGCTGCCACGGGCTGTGTGGCATTTGGTCTGTGGACCTGTAGCATTGCAGAGCCCTAGAAAATGAGGGCTCAGCGCCTGGTGGAATTTAGCACCTTCACTGACTTAAACAGTCAACAAACATATATTGAAAGGGAGACACAAGACACAAAGCGGAAAAGAGAAAAGAAGTGTTGCAGCCATGGCAACAGTCCATGCCAGTGGCTGTTGGGGTTTCCTAATATCCAACTCACTGCCTCTATAAAAAAAAGAGAGCCAGATATTGCCTGTTTATGTCTCTGCCTGCACACTCTCGGTCCATCAGGACTGGAAGCAGATGCCTCAGAATACTGTGAAAAGTACTATAATGCTCAGATACATCTGGTCTGCCTAGGCCAGACAGCTTACAGAGAAAACTTGGTCTGTGGGCCTTTGCCCAGGAATTTGCGTTCATCATGATGGTGCCACTTATTGTAAGCCTGAGAATGCAAATGTTTCAGTAGAAGATATCAGTGAGGGAGGCACTGCATAACATTGACTTTCCCATTAGTCTTGCATGACAGAACAAAAAGTGCTCTATGAAATTGTCTGTGTGATTGCATGGCATGTCTCTAATGGTCTAGATTAACAGAGATAGCATCGTAACAATTGCTATGCATTGCTGCCCAGCGTCATGTCAGCCTAATGCTTTTGTTAAAATGAGAATAGCTCTCAGAGAAATGCTCTAAGTTGCTAACCTGGAGAATAAGTACCAAGTCACCAAAAGCAATCGGAATCAAGTTGGGCCTACCCCTTGACGCAGACAGCAGCATGTTATGCTGAGCCTCTGAGAGGATGCCTGCTGTTCATGCCATCGCTTTTTCCCTTTCTGTCATCGCAGATGGGCCCTATTTGAAGGATTCCATTAACATTCAAAGCCTTGCCGTTTCCTCCATCATTACACTGTATTTTACAGACCTGGGTCAGCAGGTCGGTTGGACCACAGTAAGTATGTCCTTGTGACGATTAACATGATACATTTTAATGTGCAATGTGTTTTAGCATCAGATTACTCCAACTTCCTCAGCCTGTCCTTCCCTTTGTCAAATGGTGTAATTACTTTATCAGCAGTCAAAACAGAATTAAATGGATAGTGAGCCAAATTATCAATGGGCTAACTCTGACATCCAATTAAAGATTAGAAGGGGGACATAACAATATTGCCTGAGGGGAAAAAAAAAAATCAATTTTTAAAAACAGTTTTAGCTTATCTACGCAGGACCTGTAGCCAAATACATTCATTTGCTGCAAGGCTCCTCAGCTTTGAAAGTGGAAGGATATTAAAAAATGGATTTCTGGTAATCCTGTTACTAATGCAGGAAAATTCTTGAGTGGGAATGTCTTACTCTCTGTTCACCCAAAGAACAGTTCTGAGAGAGTGGTGAGGCCAAGGATGCCAGGCAGAAGATGCTCAGCCAGGCTTAGGAGTCACAAAACTGTTGAATCTCTGTGTCAAACAAAAGCATTCGCCATGAGCAACAATACCTGTATTATGCTGTGGGTAGAACCACGGTCTGTTTTTACTTCTGGTCTTGATTTGACTTTAGTTACTTTCCTGTAAGCAGCTGTTGTAAGGTCAGGGTGGCAGGAGAGAGGCAACACATTCCACTCAAATGGGGTTGTGGGGAACTGCAACCTTATGGGCTCAGCTGTGCAAGGAGGAAGTGAAAGATTCAATTTTTTCACAGCCCAAAGACAGAAGAAAACAGAAGGATTTGAAAGAACAGTGGAGGAATGGGAGATGAAGAGACTTTTCCAATGTCCTGCAGCAGGCATAGGTGGCAGGGCTGTAAGTTGTCTCACTCCTAGACTGACCTAGTTTTGCTGTGGTTTGCATGTGCTGTGTTAGCTGGAGGAACACAGCCCACATCTGTATATTTGGTAATGAGTTTCCCGATTTCTGCAGTAAGAGTAACATGAGTAAGATAGAACTACAGTTTCTGAAAGCCATAAAAGCCACGATGAGACGAATCATAGCAACAGTAAACAAACCGCCAATTACTTGCAATTCCGTTAACGAAGCAAGTCCGATTTTGCTAACTGGCATCATGGCTATAGGCCAAATTATTAGATTCTTACCTCAGGCAGCCCAGAGATCCCACCCTGCTCATGTGGGGTGACAACAAGGGCCACTGACAAGCCACTGTCTTTCCTTGGCTGTACCTATATGGATGGAGCTGGTGAGTGTCAGGTCTTTAAGCAGCTTGCAGATGATAGTACTGGTTCCTCTCTCCCATAGGTCACTATGGACTAGGAAGCATTACTACAAGACACTTAGAATGGACATGCTATTTTACAGCTCCTTGTCCATTAAACAGTACACTCAAGGTGGATGTTACTGCCAGAACTGCCATAGACTTTGGGAAGAGTCAGCTTCTGGATCAGCTCTGTAAGCTCACGTCACATATCCATCTCACCCGCTCAAGCTCACATGCATTTCTCCCTCTCCAGGGAAGCAGATAGCCCCTAGCAGCACAAACTCTGGGAGGTTTTGGCCCCTATGAACAAGAGCATGACCTATATCTATCCTTCCCAGTTCTAACAACAGGATCCAGGAGGTGACAAGGCATTTAATTCAGTGGAGTTAGAGCAGTTCACACTGTGTGACTGACCTGTTTCAGTAGAGGTCTGCAAGTTTACCAAGGCTGAGGCTTTACCCCACTGATCCCCGTGCTGATTAGTAGCCTTCTGGGGCTGATTAATGCTATTGCAGGTCTTGTTTCCCCCCCACCCCATCCCACCACCTCTCAACTGTGGAATGTCTTTGCAAAGCAAAATTGTGAGTAGTGCAGCCTCCTGTTTGCTACAACTAAGTAATCTGCAAGAACTTTATTTATTCTCTCCTTTCCTGGTGGTTTATGTAGCCTAAGACAGTAACATAACTAAAGCTTAATATCCCATTATAAATAGTGCCGTTATGACTAGGCGTTGATACTGCAGGCAGTGGCATTTTTTTATGATTTAATCTGTGTGTGCAGAAAGTTGACTCCATGAATTTCTGAATATTCATCTTACCCTATTCTGTTCCATATTCTAAATTGTCTCCACTCTCAGTGGGAGAAATCTTCTATCTAGCCACATCATTTAAACAGTCAAGGGATTTTTTATATTATAGCTCATCTATAGCAATAGAGAAAAAGTTCACAGAAGATTGTATTCTAACAATAGCAATTAAGAATGTATTTGTACACAGGATGTATAGTTTTACTGCCGCTTTTACTGTGCTTAGAGCTCCCATTCTCCCATCCCCCTTGATGCTCTATCAGATTTATGCACACGACGAGGGATGCTTCTGATTTAAAGGGCTGACATTTAAATAAACAAGGCACAGAATAAAAATATCCTTATCTCATCAGCAAAATGATAGCTGAGGTACAAAGGGCCACATTCAGGTCTGGACTTGAAAAATAGACTCAAAAGCACACAGAGATACCTTGGTGCTCCAGAGGCCAATGCATTGGGCATGGATCTATCTAGGGGGAAACTAAGCTCAGAAGTGGGTCTTCTGGGGCTTTGTCACCTCATTGGAGATCACACTTGAGATGCCCACTTGAGGATTAAGAACACTAAGATCCCCAGTGCTGGGGATATACACCAAGAAAATGAGCTCGTGTTTTTTAAAAGGGGGAAGTGATACCCTCCTCCACCTCCTTGGAGCAGTACCCTTTCCAGGTATGTTGTAAAATAAAAGATGATGCTGTTGTCTGTTCCCAAACAGTTTGGGTCCCTAAGTCTAGGAGCATATTTCTGAATCAAGAAACCTCAGCTTCCCTTTTGGAGTGTGCACGGTCTCTAGTTTACAGCTCTTGTCACACTCCACTTCGGTGGCTCAAGAGTTTGTCGTCTCCTGTGTCACTCAGTCCCTCTGTCTGAGGCTGCCACTTTGTAGGAAGGATGTTTCCTTCTCGTCCTCAGCCTTCTTAAAACATGTCTGCACAGTCACCGAAATAATTTTGGTGTTTTGTGCTGTGAAAGGCCAGACAGCCCCTGGGCTCAGGTTACACCACAGCTCTGAGACTGGTTGACCAGATTTCAACAAGTTCTAGAGGCTGGGTTGCTCTGAGGAAGGACAAACTGGGGGAGGGACTTGCAGTTTTCCTCCACTGGAGCAGTTACTTGTCAGTCTCTTTTGAGAATGAAGCCCTTCCCTGGGATAATTTGGGTAGAAATCCAACCTCAGCTGGCTCTTTTAGAAGAATGCAGGCCCTCAAGGCTCATCTGCAGAAAGCAATTCAGGGATAAAACAAAACCTGTTTCCCAGTACCATGGATTTTGTTCGAACTCTCTAGTCTGCCTTCTCTTTTATAAAACAAATATTATCTGAAACACATAATTTACTTCTGCACAAGATTTACCAATTCCTTTACCTTATCTGGAGGGGATAGTTGAGGTTTTCTGATTGATGCTGCAGAGATACTAATGGGAGCTGAGTTTACAGATCTTTTCTGTGTGCTTCCTGCGAAGATTGTACCCCCAGGGGTGTTTGAAATTCCCACCACTGGAGTGATGGGTTTTATTTTTAATCTCTGTCCAATTTTGGGCCTAAGCATGTTTGACAGAGACCTCTTTTTACATATTGCAATGTGGCATCTGACTTTTTGAAACATGGGTGGCATTTTACTGCTACGAATGCATACTGCTGCTGTAGTCAAAAAGAAGAAAACCATTCTTCCTGCTCAAATTCAGACTTCTGTTACAGCTTTCCTCATTTGAGCAGTGATTGCAATTTCTGATTTATCAGCTTCTGTTGTCTAGTTGCTACATGGGCAGGCTACCAGAAGGATCAAAATAGAACTGGGAAAACAGCATAGAACTGTGAAAAATATATTTTACTTCCAAGTCTGCGAATTTCATATGATTAACCCTGAAACACAGTGCTTCAGTAAATATTTTTGTAACTGTGATTTAAAATTAGGGATTGCTTAAATACTTTGACTCCTGAGAGCCTTAAAACACTGAGGCTGGCAGCAGAACTGCTCCATTTGCTTAGATTATAGTTCCTTAGGTTGTGCATTTTTTTGCTTTGTGTTTGTATACTGTGTCCCCCCCCCCATATGACTCTGATTCCACGCAGCTCTGCTATGCAAACAAATAATAACACAGAGAAAACCATTGACTCTCTGATCTGAGTTGCCACTTCAATAGACTTCTGCTGGTGTAGAACAGAGCTGGCTGAAAAATGGAACTGTATTTAATAGGTTTAAGATTATATTATACATCATTTTTCTGGAATAATTTCAAGCTTTCCAATGAAAAAAAGATTCTGCTCAATTTAGATATATGGAGACTGATACTTATTTAAACCCGAGAACATCTTTAAAATCTGAAAATCTACGCTTTCACTAATGGGTCTGTTCCCTTCTGGCTGGCAAGCAAAATTATCACCGAGCTAGACATTGTGGAAAATGATCAAGAAGCCAGGGGATCTATGTTTGAGGCTTTGCAGTTATGTATAGCAGGTGTACACTGTGGGGAAGCGCGTGCTGTACTGAATAACGAGGCGCGCCTGCTCTCGTGGGGGGAAGGTAGTGTTTCGGTCAGCGTGGTTCTCTCCTCTTACTCGCACGTGTACCCAAGTTTTTCTGTCCTGTAGGTGTGAGTGTGTGATGAACAGGGGAGAAGCAGTTTGCTCTGACTGTGGCTGGCAGAGCTCGCTCAGTTGGTCCTGTAAATGTGGAACGGTCCCATGAAGTCTGCGGGATGAGTGTGATCCAAAGCAATTTATTGAGTATTAATGGGTTTAAAATAGAGACAGCCAAACTGCTGCAGACTCATTTTCTCCACCTTCTCTATACTGAGGTCAGCTGTGGGCTCCCCTCGGGGAACAACATAAGATGTTTTCCCTGATTTGGGAACAGAAGAAGAGACTTCAGTAAAGGTTTATAACCTCTCAATGGGATGCAGAAGTACAGACAACTAGACAAAAAAAAGACCAAGATCTGAGGAATTTGAAGGAGTGGGAGGGCTGGGAGTCTCAGCAAACTTGTGGGCCAGTGTGAAGAATGTAAGCAAACTCATATGATCATTGCTTAGGAAGGAATTTTAGATCAAGGTAAGAGAGAGAGCTGAGGATCTGTAGAATGTCATTGAAGATATTTCTCAGTGGATATGTATCAGAGCTTGCATATTTTGTGGCCAATTCAAACACAATTAGTTGTGGGACAGGACCCTGCAAATTGAATAACACTCTCAGGGAATTGTGGGTACCTGCAAAACTTACCATCAGTGCCAAATAAACAGAACGTGTGATTCTGTGTAAGGACAACTGCAACAAAGTGCCAAAGGGAGAGAAATCCGCAAACAGTTTTTCATTGCTAAGTCTCTTGGATCAATAGATAATTTGATCATAGATGATGATCTCCAGGAAAAAAAGAATCACTAATTCCTCTACAGCCCCTTTTCCAACTCCAACTCTTTGCAGCGCGAAGCACCTCCATTTTACAGCTAGCAGCCCGTGCTTGGCAGAGCCCTCTGCTCAAACAGGCAGCAAGCGCTGCCCTACCTTGGTGCAGCCGGCCAAGTCTGGAGCTGAACCCCGTCAAATGCTATGAACTTTCAATACATTGTAACCTCTCACAAAGGCAAACGACACACACGAGATCGGTCTTATTTTTCATTTAATGATGTCTAATAGTTTTCAGCCTCCGGGGTTATCAGGCAAGAACAGCTTGCGTTTGCCTGATTTCTTGCCATGTTTTTGTATTGTTTGTGCCTTTCCTTGGGCCACATATACTTTTGGCTCTTTGTTACTGCCCAGTGGCAGCATGAAGACAACTGATAAGGGAAGAGGAGACCTCTGAAACTGCCCAGCTGGCTGACTGGGATTCCTCAGACGCTGCTTCTAGTAAGGTAAACTGTGCTGCAATAATTTCTCTTGGTCTCAGCAACAAATGCCACAAGCTTATGATGAACCATGCCAGCATGTCAATTTTTCAGGTGCCAAAGGGAGTTAAGGAGCTACTAGGAAAATTAATTCTGAGGGGTGAACGTTTTGGTTGCTGTTGAGCACAGCACAGGCTGAAGAACCTACGCATAAGTGTTTATAGTAATGCCCTTGAGTTTTCACCACTTCAAGCACAAAAAGAAGCTAGAGGGAATTCAGCAAGCATTAACAGAACAAGCTGTTTCTTTCAGTTAT
The DNA here is from genome assembly GCA_034008185.1 of Gorsachius magnificus. Lineage (NCBI taxonomy): Eukaryota > Metazoa > Chordata > Aves > Pelecaniformes > Ardeidae > Gorsachius > Gorsachius magnificus. The sequence goes on from CM067084.1 coordinate 34,590,701, forward strand.
ACAGAACTTTATGCTTGAACCCTTCCTGCTACTTAATGAACAAAGAGCTACTTGATGTATGGTGCTGTAAGTGCAGGCTCTTTACTATTGGTATTCAGAGTAACGAGGGAGGTTGACAATTTGTCAATCTATGCATATTTCAGAAGTTTTAGTCCCTCTAGAATGCGTAAGCCTGGCAAAATCATTTTGTATGGGGAATTTTTGCCCAACTCCATACTGGGTGGTAAGGAGAGCATAAACAGGAAAGTGAACAAGAGTGTGAACTGGTGTTTGGGAGGACCAGGTGCCCCTTTGTCAGTCTTTGCCCACCTTGACTGGTGACCTTGACAACTCACTGGATCTCTCTGTATCTCAATTTCAAAATCTGCAGCAAGAAAATAACAGAACTTTCCTCCTCCTGAAGTGCTTTGAGGCTTCTAGATGAAAAGCACTGTGGAAGAGCTTTAGTTAGTAGTAGTTAGTAGAAGGTTAGTAGTAATAGCCAGGTGTTAAAAAGCACTATTTCATTTAGTTATCTACATAGCAGATGAGAGATACACATTTTGAAATGATATACATTATACGGCAGATTTCAAAACGCTGTCAGAGCCCTGTAAAGATTTGGCAGCAAATCTGTACTCACATTGGTGTTTGGTTACAAACAGAACTTGAGTGCTTCGCTGAGTATGTATAGGTACAAATGTATATAACATGCATATACGTGTGTGTATAAGAAGAGCATTTGTTAATTTGTAGTAATTTTGCATTTTGATTAAGAAACATGCAAAGGCTTGTGCTCTCTGGGAAGAATCCTGACCCGAGTATGAAGTGGTCTGATGACAAATCAGTGGTTTTGGAAAGTTCGGTCTTAGGAGAAGAGACAGGAGGAAGCTGGGATTTCACCTCCCTTTTCCCACAGAGGGAGCACAGGCCTGGCTCAGGGAGAAACAGCATCCATCCATCACTGCTCACTCCCCAGGTCCTGAAGCTGGCCTGAGTCAGCTGGAGTTTGCCTATAAAATCCTACAGCAAATCCATCCCTATATCTGATATTTGCAGTAAATATTGAGCTGCAGCCTGAAATACTCTTAGACACCGAATCACTGCAAAATCTGCCCAGATGAGGGAAGGTTCAGGTGCCCCTGCATACGCTATTTAAGTTTTGCCCATGAGAACTGGAACAAAACCAACTGAATATTCAAGCAGCCCTTAAGAATTGTACTATCTGATGCAAAACTCCTGCTGCTGTGGATTTTTGCAAACAAGAAAATACAAAAAATTTTAAAAAGGTTCAGAGATGCTGCTAAAATTATGCCATTATCATCCCTAGGTAACTATATAGCCTTTAATGCAGTAGCAAAGCATATGAAGTAGAAATTAGTCCAGAAATTAATAACGTTTCTTAATGATCATTAGCTCAAGAGTACTTAGGGCTAGCATTGTAAAAGGAGTCTCAGGTAGTTGGATGCTAAGTTTAATGTGATTTGGGGACTTGGGGGGGTTCAACTGCCTGTTTCTCCTGGCTTTCTCATCTCAGAAACCCCAGCTGCTCTCTGCACGCTCGCACACAGTAATGGTCTGTCTGTCTGGTATCAGCAGATCCTCCTCTCTATGCAGTACGTACTGTCTCAGTCCGACCCTGGATCAGACCTGCAGCTAGCGCCTTTGTCTCACATTTATCGGAGCAACTAAGCTCTGCCCATTAGATAATTTATATACTGCAGCTGGTTTTCCATCAAAGTTACCCAGGACACGCTTGAGCTGTTTTGTATCTCTCGCTGTGCTGAGAGCTTCAGACAATGGCCCAAAGCCATTGTCCCGGCTGCAGGTATTACCCTCATACCATGCCTTCCCCTTCGCCTGCTCGAACCCAGGCATCCCGTTGGCAGTGGAAGAGAAAACATCACGACCAGCATAGATTAACTGGGAAAATACCCCTACATGGCATGGAAAGAGCTGCGTGAAGGGATCAGTATGGAAAAGGCCGTATGGCCTTTCCTCAGCTCTGCCCTGCAGCTTGTCATGAACGAGATAATGTGAGACTACGCCAAAAGGCAACACGATACCAGATAGGGTGTGTTGTGTGGTATTACGGAAAGGGCATGTCATAAATATTACAGAGAGGAATTAGCTGATGCCCTCATGTGAAGATTGCTAATCCATGGGCTGTTCGTTTATAAAGATTCTGTTGGTCTTTTTTCAGACTCCCTCCATTCCCCCCTCCCCCCCCCCCCCGCCCCCGGCTCCGTTTATAGCTTCCTTCTGTCCTTTCCTGCCTTTTCCCAGCCAGTACACATGGTGCTGTTAACACACATCAAAAACCTTCCCATTCCCTGCAGTAGACCTGTTGGGATGGTGTCAGGTACTATGCCAGCTGCCCCTACCAGACAGAAAATTCACCTCACATTCCCTCAGATAACTTTAAAGAGCTCCCTTCACCTCCACTGCATTCACATCTCTCTGAATATACCCTCTGCCTTGTAGGGTCTGGGTTTGTAGTTCCTGACCTGGTTGTTACTCAGTTCAGTAAGGTGTTACTGGCACGATCATCTGAACAGACATAAGAGAAGCCGATACAATCTGGCTCGTGGAAGATGAAATGCTTTGCTGGTTTGCAAATTAGCTATCCTGTAGTTTTCCCATTTGTCTCATCATCTTTGGAGTGATGGAGACTCCTACATTAGCTCCCTTTTGATATATTTCATACCTCCATTTTGTTGTTTATGTAGTAGATGTTTTCAGTTTAGGTATTACTGACTCAGGTCCCCAAGGACCTGATAACTGAGACCGCTCAGGAAGCTTGAATTTAGCACCCTGTATGGAGCTCATGCCTGGGAGAGGTAGGAGTCAAGACCGGCACTTTCTCTATGCCACTGAGAATAAGAGGTATATGGAGTATAAAATGCCAGACAATGTAGAGGAGAGAAGGAAGGTAGGAGAACTGGACACTGCAAGACATGAAATAGAGTATACAGATGTGGAAAAAAGGGACAAACTGCTTTTTTCTTTCTTCAGGGAGTTAACGATTAGCTCAACACTTAAATTCTGTTTAGCTATGCACACCGTAATAGAGATGTGATGATCCTCCAGGAAAAGATCTTTGTGTTTACTGTGGACCACCAGATTTGGCTTCACCAAATACATCAAAATAATCTAGGCAGGCCCACAGGATGGTAAAGAAAAAGTATTTTTCCTCTAAATATTGGATATTTTTTACATTTCTGCAGATGAAAAATGCTCTGGTTTTGCTTTTTACAAAATGGTATTTCTTTTGTCTAGAAACTACAAGATATGATATTATTTCCAGGGTTTTGTTTAAAATTTGATTATTATTTTTGCAGGATATGTCAGCAGGAAAGGGTATCTTAGCAATTTTGTAGGTTTTTTGAGCACCTGTAAAATTGATAAGTTGAACTGATCCTTAACACAACTAATAACTCCCCAAGCCCAGCAATTAGTCAACTGTAAGATGAACATGAAGGTAGTAGGTAGGCTTAATTGCATCTATTCATTGAGAATCGATAGCAGAAGAATGGTGCTTGCCTTTGATTGCCAATGGTTAGAACTAATTGTAATTTTGTGTTAAGACTACTTTCCCTTCCACCTGCTTGAACTTGTGGGATTCTGAGCAGAGTTTCTCTGCCTGCCTTTCTGGAACTCACTTTTCATTTCTGATGAATTTAAAATCAGTGGGCCAGAGAAGGAGAGCAGAGGTTGCAGCATGGGAGATGCAACAGAGGGAAACAGACTGAAACTCACTCAAAATGTAAAAAAACCCAAACACAGCAAATTGAACCTCATCCTCTAAACCAGAATGCTACTGATCTTAACTATGTTCCAGCAGCGCTATGCAGTTATGACAAAGGCAAATACAGTCCTGCCTGCCAGACAATACCTACTTTGATTGCAAATCTCACAGCTGACCCCAGACTGCCTGCCTCCCCATGGGTGATTAGCACTTTCTGTTGGATGTGACTGATACACAGATAAGATGGGACCCTGTCCCCGGCCTGTAAAGCACCCCGAGCGTGCTGATGCCTCCACAAACCGCAGCTCCAGAGCTGCTGGTGGTGCTCTGGGCTGCTTGTCTGAATGGCTCTGATGAGAGGCTCTGCATCCCCCCTCCTACATTAAAAACACCTCCTCACCCAGTCACAGGGATTCAGGGATCATATGGCTGGTAGCTTTGGCTGTTAAATAGACAATTGATTTTTTTACTAAATCCTTCTTCTTTTAGCACCTGAAATCAGCCAGGGTAAGGGGGGAATGCTTGGTGCAGTGACAAGTAACCACAACTTGGTCCTAAGTCCTGCCAAAATTTTCCTGGCAGCTTTGTAATATGCTCATGCCAAACGGATGATAAAAGCTGGCAGCTACAGGCGTATTTTGTGGTGCAACTCACGGCTGAGAGGAAAAGCTATGCTGGAGAAAGCAGCTCATTCCAAGCTCTTACACTGACCTGCCCAGACCATATTATCTGCACCTCTGTCTCCTATACCACCACTGTCTATATTTAGGGTATTAGGTTTTAATAGCGGAGGCCATCTCTAACAGTGTTTGCAGAGTGCCTAACACAGTGGGCTAACAGTTAGGAATACACCCATACCACTGCTATTAGGACAAAACTCTGGTAAGCCCTTGGCTGTGGTGTGTTCCACAACAATGTGGGCTCTTAGACACTCCTGTATTAAATGTTTTCATACACACACACACACACACAACTGCTCTTGGGATCATGCAGAGTCTAAATGGAGCAATCATGGTGTCATGTGGAAAAAAAGAGGATTTGACAATTCCCTGGTAGAGAACACTTAAGTCTGCTACTTTTGGAGACAGTCCTACTATGCAAGGCTGAAATTTCAAAAAGTTTGTCCCTCTAATAGAGAAAAAGAAATGGTACTGGGAGTCACAAATGAAGAAAACCTAATTGCAGAATATTTCTGCAGGAAAACCTTTCTGTTCCAAAGCTCTTCTGAAGAGCAATGAGCAGAACATCCCACTGGGGGTTGGACCTCCTGCCAAATACTGCTTTTGAGAAAGGTAGTCTAAATTCAGTGGTGCTTCCTTAAGCCACAGGTATTTATCCATTACCATTCTATAGCAGTGCAAATAGCCACCTTAAAGCCAAACAGCCCATTAGTTATGAATCTTTATCCCTTAAGCAATACTGTGCACTGGAGTTATGATTTGCCAGTTGCTGGTCTTTGTAAACATGTAGGACTACACCGTTTCCATTTTATTCCAAGATTCATTCCAGTGGGGACACACGATCAAATCCAGATCTCGTATCACTCTAACCACGTTTTACTTCCTCCAGCTGTTTGCAGCTTAAGAGCGCGCCCTGACAAAAGGCAATATAGGCCGTATCAAACCAAAGCCGGAACGTAAAACTGAGGGTGGCAACTCTATAACTCTGCCCTCTCTCCCTGCCCCCGTATCTCCTCTTGGCTCGCTGTGGCTAGCAGGGGTGACAGTGGGGAGAGGAATTATTTCTTTCCATTTTACAGGCTAACTTACTTGTCCAGTCTGCCACCGCAGGCTGCTTCTGCTGATGCCTGCAGAGGGAGGAGTCCCACTCGGCCACTGAAGGAAGGCTCAAAGAGCCATGCACCAGTCAGGCAGGTCCTGCTCTTCCACCCACCACCAAATTTCAAGCGATGATCCCTCCCTTCCAGATGACTCTGCTGGCAACCAGGATTCAAAGCTATGTTTGTTTCTGTCATGCTTGGTTGGCATTTAACTGGTGTATCACTTAATTGTGAAAAACACTGGCAGAAAAGCAAGCTGCCTTCAGCTTTTGGGCCTTGATTTTCAGTGTTACTTAGATTCCAAACAGGCATCTGATGGCACAGCCAAAAGTGTAAAGAGGAGATGACTATGATTTTGACCACCTTCCATGAAGCCTTCCTGGCTGGGTTAATTTTCTGCACAGAAACCTCTCTCTCATTTCCTAGATGGATTTTCCTCCTCTGCTAAAGAGACAGCAGAAAAAAACCCTACATGTCATTTAACTCCTCAAAATGAAGCCAAAGTGACATCTGAAGGATGAATAGGTGTTGTGGATAGGTGTATTCTTTTTCTCGTGCCTTTATTAGTACAATTTCCTACTTTGATACAGCTATTTTCTTTTTAATTTCTAGTTTTTTCTAACAGAATACACTGGGCCTCTTCTAATATATCTGCTCTTTTACATTCGTCTCTCAACTATTTATGATCAAGTGGAAAGTACGAAGAACTTCCGCCACCCAGTGGTTCAGTAAGTGGCACTTGCACTAATTGTTTTCCTGGGGGGCAGGGAGCCAGAGGGATGGAGACTGCATTTCCAGGACTGAGGAGGTTACAGGGGGTGTGAGGCTGCGTGCCTGGTCTCAGAGTCAGTGGGAGCTTCAGATTGTTCTTATCAACAGTGGTTTGGCATTTTAGCAGTGCTCGTAGGCTTGACCAAAACAGGGATCCCACTCACAATGGTCACCGCACCTGGGCACGATGGGAGACACAGTATTTTCCCCAAATAGTTTGCACTCTAGACATGCAGCCTGAACAGACAGTGAAATAATAAGCACAGCGGGTAGTAACCCAACGTCATGCTTGACAGAGAAGAAAGGACAAGACTTCAGGTGCCCCACTCCCACTCTCTTTGCAGTGCATTCCCACCCATAAGATGAGTAGCATCAGCATCCAGCACAGAAGATGCTGATACCCACACGCCAGCTCTCACCTATGCACAACAAGGAGGAATTTTGAGAGGTCTGCATGTTATGAGCCAGGTCAAGAACAACTGAGAAACTCAAAACAAGCACCATAGGAATTCAGAACTGGTAATCTGATTTTTGGAATCTACTTCTTCAAACTGTAGTTGTTCCCCAGGGCCATACACAACATATTTGAGTTCTGAAAGACTTTTAAGAAATAAAACACTTAAGTGACAAAAAAATTAAAAGCTCAGACACTGCTACAGAACAGAGAAGAACAGAGGTTGTACCGAGCTGTACAGAAACAAATCAGAAGAGCTCATACATAAGTATAAACCAGATAGTTTGCTTCTCTCCGTCATTGGAACAGTAATGCTAACAAGGAAAATTAAACAGCTCCGATATAATACAGTAGGAGCTGACCACAAGGAAATACAACCTGCTTAGGCTGCTAGAACTCAAGACCGTGCCAAAAAGCAATGAAGAGAGGACAGCCAACCAAGATAGCTTTTTACGACTTTCGAGAGCCCCTGCCATTCCCAAGCTTTTTGAAGGACTCTGGAAGAAGCAAAGCAAACCTGATCAATGGGAGGGATTAAGAACTGTTACAGACAAGAAAGTGGCAAGTGGCTACACATGATAACTGCCAGGGAGGCTCAAGGCACTGCCACCAACAGCTGTACCCCTCCACAGGATGGTGGTTAATGCACCAGGCAGGCTGGCAACTTTCACACTTAAGGAACTTATTTCTCTTTGGTGTGACTGTCCCCTTTCTGGGGGGTTAGCGCAGAGGGGTGGAACGTGATCAAGGAAAGCCTGTCGGCTGCATAAGTTGAGGCACTGGAAGTGGGAGGGCACACAGGGAACTTGGAGCCTCAAGGAATTGTACAGCTTTCCCACAGCACTTTTTCCACACTATGATTGCAGAATCAAGGGAGCTGGTACACAGCAGAGAAACACAGTGAGTAATAATACCATTTACAGATGGAGGAATAGAGACTTGGAGAGACATTAAGGGAGTTAGTGAAGCTGGGAATGAGAACACAGAATGCTGAATTCAAATTCAGAGCTGCACGATGCTTGCCTGCCTTCTCTTGCTCACACACTTCAAAGGAGAGAGTTTCTCATAGCACAGAAGAGCCAGCAAGATCTTCACCTTCTTTTAAGCAGGCAAGGGACATGCAGTATCCTTCCAGTGACCACTCCTTACTGGGTTCATCTGAGGTCCCCGTCCTAAGCCAAATTAATTTTAAAATTCCCAGCAAAACTGGAAGTTTGCTCCAGACTTCGGATAAGTCATTAACGGTATGAAAATTTCTTAGCTTAACTCTCTCTGGTTTAATTACTTTGAAATTGTTTAACCATTGACTCTGGCTACCATACAAGATGCATAATAAAAGTATTTGAGATTTCACATGCTGAAAACCACTTTTCATTTATGTCTTATAATTGGTTTGCAGTGAGATGGACTCTGGTAATATGGTAAATGTAACCAAGATAAAATGCCACCAGGAATCACTCTTGACATTTGTTTCTGAGACTCAATCTCTGTGAGCTGCAACTCATTCTCGGAAGCAAATCAGCAATGCCTGTTATTGTTTCACAATCTTCCTCAAAAGAGAATCAGTATAATAATTTCTACAACAATTACCTCGTTTCTTTGTAACGGGCAACAAAAAAGCCATCAGAATGGATTAACTTTGCAACAAAATCTCATTTTGCGTCCACAAGGAAATGAAATACAAACTATCTCCATGCAGCTACTTGAGTTGGCAAAGGACAAGGATACCATTCAGAAGATATTCAGAATGTTTTTAAATGTCAGACACATCCTACCGGAGCATTAAGGTGGCCTTAAAATGTGGGAGACGTCTTTTGGAAAAGCACAGCAGACGCCTGCTTGTATACACAGCTGTCCTGTTTAAATGTCTTGTCAGGGCTATGTATCACATTCAAAGCTCGAGGAGCTCTTTTTAATTCAAGGCTAGTAAAAATAAGTTGCTTCCCTGCAAAATGAAAGCAACTTTGTATAACGCTGAAAACGATTCCATTAATCTTTGGTTCCAGATGCTTCAATTAAGACAATATCTTAAATCCCACGATTTCAGTGTGACTCTGCAGTTTTGGAATATTAGTCCTTATTCCTTTTGTGACATTAAACTGTGAAGTAATAAAAAGCAATCTTTCACTTACCTTAATTTCCTTTTTTTTTTTTTTCTTCCAGCTTGGCCTGCTTCTGCCATTGTTTACACTACATCAGACATCTTCTGGAGACGTTATTTGTTCACAAGTTTTCAGGAGGGCACACTCCTCTGAAAAATATGATAAAGGTGACAATATGTTTATTGTATTGTATAAGAGAGAATATCCTCATATCAAAGCAGTCCTTGGAAGAAGATAGGAAAATAAAAAAAAAAATTATTTTCTATCTCCAGGAATTATGATTAGTCAAAATGAAAATATAGGAAGAATTTCAGGGCCATGTCCCCAAGGATATGAACTGAAATCAATGTCCATTTTAGCTCCTGCATGTCAATGTCCACCTTGACTCATCTACCCAAGGGGCTGATTGTCATGTCCAGGATATTTTTCAGACTGAATGTTATTTTATTATGAGGAATGCTGCTGCAATATCTAGCAATGCTGACAGAAATCACATTCCACTTCCTCACTGCAATATAAATAGAGAGCAAGAGACAGGCCTTTATGTTAGGAAGCTAAAATCAAATAACAAGTAGAAAAAAACCCATATTCTCCTTCTATGTGGTGGAGGCCTCAGGAAGGAAGATACTGAGCTGGCCTCAAGTCTTCTGTCTCCCAAAGCCTCCTGAATTACAACTGTGAGTCATTGCTCATAGGGTCTCCTTTTATTTCACATACTCAATCTCAGTTGTTTTTTATCACCCTGCCTCCCATTCAGTGTGATAGAAAGACCCTCCCTATAAAAGTTTTGCAATACGTTTAAGATTTTAGTGAAGGAGATAAGTGTATGGCCACGATAGGGGCTTGCCTCTATTCCAGTCGGAAAGGAGGTAACGAGATGCAGAGCTAGAGATGCTGTTTTACAATATACAGTGTTTAAAGAGGAATGCAAGCTAAACAGCTTTGGAACCAGAGTGCTATTTCCAAAGTGATCCATGCATGTGGGAGTTGAAGACCCACAGATGCTGTTGTCCCCTCATGTCTGTGGTACATGTATCACAGTGGCATTGCATAAAAAGATTAAAAAGAGAAAGCCTGACTTGCAGCCCTACTTATGAGATGGAGCTGTACCCAGCCCCAGCACACGGGTCTTCCCGAGAAGGTACTCAGCATGGGACCCTTAACTTCACCCAGTCTCCAGGGTGGTTTCAGTTGTTTGGCTGGTGGGGTTTGTTTTTTCCTTGTACAAAGGATGGGAGCAGTGACCCTTACACGAGGCAAGAACATGATCACATCATCTCTGCTTGGACTTTCCCAAGCCCATGGCATCAGTCACAAAGCAAAGGCAGGTGGGGTGCTGCTTTTTAATGAGAGGATGAAGTGGGGCTGAATCCATGGGAGTAGATGCAGTGTGTAGATCAAATATCTTTATAGGAACAGTGTGCCTTATTTTTGCCAGGGTTAAACCAGGCCTATTCAGTTTTACTTTTTATTGTCTTGGCTGGTTTAGCATTCTGTTTGGCTAGCTCTATCTTGCTTGGAAATGCTGAGTTTAAGGTATAGTAACAGCTCAGCTGTCTTAACCAGCCCGAGACTTTTAAGAGTACAACTCAGTGAAATGTGCCCTTCAGCAGTAGAATCAAATAAGGAGAAAACAAACGTCAAACAGGCATAAAACACATTCAACACAATCAAAAAAATCTACACCGTGCATCCTTTTATTTTTTTTTTTAGTGGCTTCATAGCATCTTAAAAAGATCTATATTCTGTGACTCAAGAAGCCCTTGCAAAGCATTGCAATGGTCATCTGGGTTTTGCACTTACCAGAATTTATATTTACAAAGTTATGGTTTGTACTTGCTTATTGCCCTTCCTAACAAAAAAACTATCTTTTGTCCTTTCCAGGGCTGTGCCTTTTACTGGGGATTCACTTCCTGGATTGCATACTACATCAACCACCCACGCTATACGCCACCATGTAGGTATAAGGAGAGCACAGCGCTGACCTTGGTTTTAAAAACCTTTTGGTATGCAACCCTAAGTCCTCGAAAATCAATAAGTGGCCCCCACCTGAGATCATATGACTAATCTAGCCAGAGATTAGCCTTTACTCCCTGTCAGGAGGAAGACTGTTGTGCGGGAGGCACCCCTGCTGTGCAGCTGAATGTACATTCCTGTTCAGCAATGGTCAATCACTGTCCAGTTTCATGAACTAGAAATATTGGACAAGTGGAGAAAACAGAAAGATCGATATGTTTTGCTCATCTTCACAATATTTGTATTAAGAATGCAAGAGAGAACTAGAGCTGGCTGCATTTTCTTGCAGGGGACGTTTATTTGCTAAAGATACATCCTTTTCATAAAAATTAAGATTTTATTTTGGTTTTGGTGAGGAACCAGTAAAAGTCAACCAGATACTGCTGATAAAAATAAAAAAAAAATCCTATTTTTTTTTGCTCCCAGGTTTCATTCATCATTTTGTTCCCTCTCATTATATTTTATTGTTGCACTGCTTCTTTTCTTTTGCTTCTTTTGAGCTAATTGTTGTAAGTTTTGTTTCCTGCTGCTTTACTTTCCTTATTGCACCTTAGTCTTTCCTTTCCTCTGCATCTTTATGCTTATTTATGAGCTTTGGGAACAAAGGGTTTGCTTTGCCATTTTAATTTACACTCAGTTAAGTTACTAATTTGTTTTCAATCCAAAATTTCTCCTACATGGCACTTGCTTTCCTTCCAAAATAACACAAAAGTTCTGTTTCAAAATGATGTGATTCATTGAAAGACAGTTGGATTTGGTGTGGCTTTAACAGTAATGCTGCAAACAAAGTTGAAACCTCCCCAGACACAGTTTTTAGCAGCCTGGGCCAAGCAGTAGGTGCAGCTTCTTTATAGAGGAAACCATCCGTTCAAGACACAGCTTTCCAACAGAGAAAGCATTCAGAAGAGGTAGTTATAATTGCTTGCCACTGCCTTAAAATGACAATTATAGGTACATGCATCTAATGCTGGAAATCACCAGCCCTCCGGCATAGTTAGCTGGATCAGTAAAATCCTGTTGGTTTATTTTGGATGCAGGAGCTGGTGACCTCCACAGCCATATCCAGAGATGGCTGGTTTGAGGACAGACAAAGAAGGGCAAGCAGGTAGCTGCAGAATGCTATGCAGGAGCGGTAAATTAAAGCAGGCTGACAAAGGGCCTGTCGTGGTTTAACCCGGCTGGCAACTAAGCACCACGCAGCCGCTCGCTCACTCCCCCCCTCCCTCAGTGGGATGGGGGAGAGAATCGGGAAGGAGAAAAAGGGTAGAGCTGAGGGCTGAGATAAAGACAGTTTAATAAGAGAAAATAATAATAATAGTAATAATGAGAATGATAACAGAATATACAGAATATACAAAATAAATGATGCACAATGCAATTGCTCACCACCCGCCGACCGATGCCCAGCCCGTCCCAAGCCACAATCACTCCCCGAGCCGCGATCAGTACCAGAGCAGCGATCACTCTCCCCGCGACCGACCGACCGACTAACCCCCCCTGAGCATGACGTTCTATGGTATGGAATAGCTCTTTGGACAGTTTGGGTCCTAGCTGTGCTGTACTCCCAGCTTGTTATGCACCTGGCTGAGCAGGAGAAGCTCAAAAAGTCCTTGAGCAGTCTGAGCACTGCTTGGCAACAACTGAAAACATCAGCGTGTTATCAACATTCTTCTAGCACTGAATCCAAAGCACAGCACTATGCTAGCTTCTGTGAAGAAAATTAACTCTATCCCAGCCGAAACCAGGACAGGGCCCATGAAGAACATCTGCGTAGCAGCTACATACTTATGTGTTGACATGTGCTGGTTGTTCTGAGGAGGAGTTTTAGCGCATGCCCTTGGCACCACAGAGGAGTCGTGTGCCAGACAGAGAAAAAGGGTTCTCAAAAGTAAAGGCTTGATGTGGCTCGGTCAGGGAAGTGAGGTAAATATGTGTGGTTTGTGTCCCTCAGCCATGACCAAGGTTTACTTGAGAACTGTAAACCTTTGGAGATGAACATGATACAGCACTGCAGTGGTCTGGGGACAACAGCAAAAAGGAGAGGGCAGGCAAAGGGCAGGTAAAAATTGCAGAGGCTTTATTTCTTGCATGGTGAGACCGTGAAGCAAAGAGTGGCTATATAGTAAAGACTCACTACCGGAAAAAAAAAAAAGTAATAGATAGGTTATGTCTTGGATTCTCTGCCCATGGTGATAGGAGGGCCTATGGATAAAGCTGTGATTCCCAACCTGGTTCTGCCACTGACCTTCATTTCATCCCTCCCCTTGCCTTAACATCGCCAGCTGCTTTGACAAAGCACTTGGATGTATAGAAGCTGAAAAATACTAGAAAAAGTTTGGTGAAAACTGCCTTGAGATCAGTGGTGAAGAGACTGGCATTTCTAGATCTCTGTTACTATTTGCATTGTCTTCGTATTGTGTGCAATAATATCCATTCTTTCTGCAGAGCCTGTCAGGAAAGAAGCATTTCTGCTCAGCACCAGATTAATTTCATCCATAGCAAATCATGTGCATACTGTAAAATGCAATTTATAATTTCATTCTATTTTCTAGCATTTGGCCACAGACAAGTTTCTTTTGCTGCCCTTGCTTTTCTGGTACGTACAAAAATAAAGTTTTATTAATGATAGTGGAATAGGAGTAACTAATGATTTAGCAAGATGCAGTAATGCTGCTATGCATTTGTGCATATATATACATTCACACCTACAGCCCTATGTCCTCTGACTGGATTTAGTGATAATCTATTAAGGTTTCTAGGCCAGGAAGTCTCCCAGTACTATTTGCCTATACAGAGCTTGATGTGAAGTACTGTATCTGGGAGCCAGGAGAACACCATCAGCATTATTACTACTCATGATTGTGTAAAACCACTAATATTTAGACAGGTTGAAACCTGCCATTTTTAAAGCACCGAAGAATTTAAATTTAAAACACTGAAGAAGCAGACTTTGCAATAGGACTGTGTAGCCTGAATAACTTAACCTCCTCAGCTATTAAAAACAATCCCTGCCGAAGTGGGTTAATCCAAGGGATGGGTTAAGAAAGCGCTGAAGGATGGCTGAGACTACTGAACCTGACATTTGAATGAACATAATCATACAGTGAGGTAGGGGCTCAGAAGAAATCCTCACATGGAAATGTATATCTCTTCTGTCCTCAGTGGGCATTGCACTTGGAAATGATGGGTGTTGACTTACCCAAGCAAGCATGGGTCAGTAGCCAAAACAGTCAGCCTCTTTGAAAATCAGATATAGATCAGTTTCCAGAAATAGAACAGGAAGACAGGACAGTAACGTGCGTAGGCTCCTTTAGACAAATACTATTCAGAAAAGCTTTCAAACAACTCCTTAGCAATAATTAAATGCTTTTGTAAATTGGAACTCTTAAAGATCACAGTTTTTGCAGTGTTTGTCTCCGAGGGTTGGCCATGCAGTTCTCAGCTTTTCTTGACCTAACAAGGTTTAACAAAGACAAGCAAAATACTCATATGAAGAAGTTCATGGACTCAATCAGGCTCTACAGCCAAAAGCAATAATCTGCACTGTGGAGAGAGGAGGTTGTGGCAGCAGTAGGCAGTGGTGTACCCAGAGCTTTACGATCTGCACCCTTCCCAGCCTCAGGGGTTACTTGAAACCAAGCAAACCGCTTGCCTGAATATTCAGTGCTGCTAGTAAAACTAGTGCTCGTGAAAATCTCTGCATAGAAAAAGCCTCCTTCTCTAAGGAAACATCTTTCCTCAATGTAACGTGCCCTGGTATAGCTTTTATGGAAAATGCTGGCATCAAGGAAAAGAGATGAGTCCTGTTGGGGATATTTGCTATAAAATATGGCCATCCCCTTCAGATCTGCACCAGCACCTGGTCTGTGGTGTGAATTCCTGCAGCTCTTTAGAGAAATTCCTACCCACGGAAACTCAAAACCTTTCTCTTTCAGCCCTTGTTCTGGGAGGTTCCCAGACAAAGAATTTAAAACAGCAACATACAAAATAAAGTAATTTGAGGCTGTTTTCACAGGTTTCTAAAACCTATGAATAAAATATTTGGAAGATTTCTTTTTCTCTCCTCTTTTAAGACTTGTCTTTATTACATATCCTGATTTAAGTGTATGCAGCTGCTGTAAACAACAGTACTGAGTAATTTGAAGAGTGTCAGCAGGCCTTCCTGAAAGATTCTCATATTTACAGAGATTATTCGAAGCTTTGCAGGGACATTTTTCTCATAGGGTACACATGGAACATAAAGAGGCGGAACAGGATGTAGATTTCAATCTTTTATCATCATAAATATGGTAAGCCTTTTTTTTTGCTGTTCCCCACCACCCCGTATTTTATATCTGAGACACTGACTAAGGACTAGCTTACACTTAGCAGTACTTTTCAATATAGAGCATTAGCAGCCACATTTCTAAAGAGGGACATAAGAGCTAATTACAGAAGAATGCAGCTGCAGATTCAAAGGTAAGCCAATAAAAATCCCTGCAGAAATGCCCTTTGCTTGCTTTACTTAGAATTGATTACAGGATTAGTAGGTGTTAACTATAGTGTGTGAATCGCTCTTGGCTCCACAATAGAATGGGCATTGCACATTTCAGTATGTATAGCATTTCACAAAAACACTTTTAACTTTGAAACTTTTTTCTTTAAAATAATAGTAATCAGAAACAATCAAGTTCCTAGCTCATAATTGGATGTACATAAATTAAAATTACTTCTATTGCTATGGCTAGAATTACAGCTTCTGATACAATATTTTATAATAGAATTTCCTTTTCTGGCTATTTAGTGGTTTACATCTGGTGTTTATGATAGATGACAGCCAGTTAGTTGTAATTAAAAAACATAAAAGGACTGCAGGATTTGACCCATGACTACTTATCCATGCAGAATAACAGCTTTGCTAATAGAACCAATTTAAACTTTCCTAACAAAACCTGCAGAAATCTCTCTGCCAAAAAGGGGAAAATTCTTCAGCAATGGTATCTACAATGTTCTTCCAGATAATGGCACATTTCAATATAAAATGAAGTTACATATTCCTTTCAATTAGTTTTAATTGAAGTTTTTAATGGATGGCTTTCAGAATTGGCTTTAAAAAATTACTAGTGTTTCTTTTTTTTCTGTATTAATTTTGTGACTTTACACTTTTAACTTCTCTAGGTTTTAGCACTGTTCCTTTTTATTTTAATTTCTTTTTTTTTTCCAGCCTTGCAAAATTTAGAATGGCAAATGATATAAGAAAACACAACTTTTTAACACTGCATTTTTTCAATTTGAGAGGACAGATATGTCTTCAAACCCAGAAATGAATAAAGAAGTTCAATTCAGCCTGAGATTATAATGTGAAAAGCATTTTGGTTTTCTTAATACAGCAGGGGAAAAATGAAAAACATACAATTAGATTGTTGTACCAACAGGCTTTCTTTTTCAGGAATTGAAAGTGGTTTTCCTACCAGTTCCCACTTGAAATATGGGTAGTAATTGGTTTTGATTCTACAGTAGCCATAATTTGATGATGTCTTGAAAGCCACAAGCAAAACTGAAATCACCTTGTACTACATGCTGTATAACCCAAGTGGGGAGGCATGGTACCTCTTCCAAAGATTGAAACCATCTAAATATTAAAGACCAAGTCTGAGAGGTTTTCTAGGTCTGGAAATGACGTAACCAGAGAGTAGCAGAACCAGGAATAATACTGGCTCCCTTCATTTATCAATTCCTGACTCCTATCCATTTGGCCAGTCTGCCCTTCAGAGAACCACTGCCTGTTTATTCACCCTATTTTTCCTTCCTCTGCGACTTACCTAGAGGACTGGTTGCTGTCCTCTGTAACTGGTGGAACAAAGGTGTTGCACTGAACGCCTTTGAAAGCATGCGTAGGAAGAGGGCAGGCACTTCAACTCATGACACTTTTCCCAAACCAGCAGTCAACTTTTCCCCTGCTTCTTTGCAGGCGAGATTAAATCCAAATCCCGACAATGATCAGAGAAGTTCAGAAAAGTATCTTGCTAAATTCCTTAGACCCCAGGGCGCCTCCCTGATCTCCCCAGACCAAAGCATGTTGCAGATGCTGGGCACAGGAACCCACCAAAGGCCTGCCTGCACTGAGCTCGGCTTTCGCCCCAGCCGGCGCCTGTGGTGCTCAGGGGACACTTGTGATGATAGAGATGACAGAATGTACTTCCCATCAGAGAGTAATTTCGGAGTACCTATTTTCTGGATACAGAGGCTAAGTTGTAACGGGGGGATTCTGGTTACACGCTGCAACGCAGTCACCACAGCATTTTTAAGCATACAGCTGAAAATATGTTTTTAATGTCTTGCAGATGTGTGAAGCTGGAAATCACTTTATCAACGTAGCTTTAGCTCACCAAAATCATTCAGGTCTGTCTTTGTTTCCTGTTTCTCTATTTAAGACTGAAGTGTACTTAACCTATCCATCTTCTGCTGGTATACAGTAATTCATGTATCTACATCCACAGAATAAAGAAAGATGAAGTATGTACCATGCCATCGGTATAATGTCTTCAAAATAAATGTGGTGACAAGGAAACATTAGCAAGACTTGTGTTGTTCCAGATTACAGCAAATTTATCTTAATTACACACAACTGCAATTTAAATATGGATTTAAGCATGGAAGTTCTCTAAAGCATCTTGTTGACTGACAACAGAGGACTCCGCTTTGGAGAAGTTTCAAAAACTTTTAAACTGGACTGCAGAGTTTTTCGGTACATGCATCTCATGCAGAGACACGGACACACACATATATGACTAGATGAAGATAGGCTCATGAACACCTACACAAGCATCAATGCACACGTATGCTCTTAAAAGGCTGCTCCAAGCATGGGTTTCCAGGGTCTTTTGTACCATGAGAATAAAAGTTATACTATATATAGTAGAAAGTAAAATGTATTTTCAGATAGTAATAGTATAATTTTGCATTGTAACACCCTATTCAAAAAAGTACTTCCCCACGGTATGGTCAACTTCTCATGCTGAAGTCAGTTTCTATTCTGGAAAACTTTTGATGTGCTGTGGTCAGGCAGGGGCTTATGTTCTTTGTTGCAAAGGGGCCTAATTTGTTTTAAAATCAGTGAGAGCCAAATAAATCATTGGCGTTCTCAGTGCTGACAAGCGTTAAAGATAGCACTGTTGCCAGAACGAAGTGTTAAAAATGAAGCGTTGCATATGCGGCATTTTGTGTGAGCTTTATCAGTGGCTGTAGAGAGCCGCGCTGTTAGTGCTGGAGTTCTTTTCCTGTGCTACCCTGGGATGAGGATGCAAGAGGGGACAGGTTCATGTTCCTGAGTCAGGCTGAGTAAGATCCAGCTGCATCCTTTATATCCCAGAAGAGTGCCCTTAGCCCTCGCCTGCCAGCTAGCCCGCATTAAACTACTTGTCTCTCTCTTCCTCTGAACAAAGGTCGCACCCTTTGGACATGCCAGACCTTTCCAGTAAAAACTGGTCCATGGCTTGCTAAGCAGCATTCTCACTTGGATAAATGCAGCTTTTGCTGTCTCAAAAGATTTCACCAAAACTTTTTTAACAAGTTGTGCTCTGGGAGCATTGGCCAAGGGGATGGCTGTTACATAGGCAAGACGTGATAAGGCTCAGATCCCTTCCCTTTATTGAAACTGGTTTTGTCTGTTTGGGGTTTTATTTTCCTTCTTTTTTTCTTTTTTTGCTTCTTTTTTTTCCTCTTCTTTTCTTTTTTTCGTTTCATAAAGGTAGTAAAGCCTGTTTTCCAAGCCCAACCTACAACCCCTTCACATGGCTCTTCTTGCTGGTATCCTGTCCCAACTATACGTATGAGGTACATTACTTTCTTCTGCTTATATGCAAAGGGTGGGTGGTTACTGTGTTTCAGCCTTTGCCTGCAGAAAATCTGCAATGCCTCCACGCTGTTCCCCCTGCACATCAATCATTATGTTCTGTGTGTCAGTCTCCTTGCTCCCACAAATATTTCTCCACCAGACCCTTCTCTTCCCTCACAACAATATCATGACTTGTGTGTATATTCCCCTCCACTACAGACTCCACAGCAATCCAAGGATTTACCACCCGTCTCTTCACCCCCATTCAGCACACTAGGGGGGTCCCTTTTTAGCTATTTTTCCTCCCCAATTTCCAGTATGAGTATCACACTCTTCTTTCAGGGAGAGCTTCTGGGGAAGTGGTCACTTTTGAAAACTTGCCCTTTTGCTTTACGTAAAGTATACAATTAACAGTGCCTTTTTTCTTTGCAACAGGTTGGATCTTGGATTAGCTTCACAGTGATGACACAAACCCTACCAGGTAAGTTTGAAACAGAATGAAGAGACCCTCTAAATTGTTGTTTGCAGAAGCGAATTCTGGAAATATAAAATTTTCAAAAAAATGTATGGCCTATGAAATATTGTCATCAACCCCCCCCATGACATGACTGTATATAACTTCAATGTGCCACCCCCAGAAAGCTCTGGAGAGCACAAACACTACTGCAACACCTTCTTTTGATCAAATCCAGCTCTTTGCTTTTTGTGAAATACTGTTCTTTGTTCCGTTTCCACAGTGAAAACAGACATCAAAATTTAAAATAAAAAAGTCAGTATTCTTCATTTACAGTCAATAATTTTTGATGTAGGAAAACTTCTTTGCATTGCAAACCTGGAATAGTACTTCTAATAGGGAGAGGAAAACAGACGTACTTGTATTTCAAAAGAGGAAAAGACACACATGTACCTGGAAGCATTTCCCCATTTGCTTATATCAGGCAGCCAGCTTGTAACAGCAGCCAGCTTGTAACAGCAGCCTGCTTAGTAGTGTTTGCAACTCTTGCTCAGTACTTTCCTGCATCTTTGAGACCTAAATACCCATACAAATATGGTCCCTGGGACTGGGCTGTCAAAAACATTCACTTTTCAATTATTTTTCCATTCCAAAATAGAAACCTATAAAAGCTACTTGCAAAAATTAGCCCCACATGGTTTGCAAATGAAAAAGAAAGGAATTTCAAAAGTGGCTTAAACTGCATCATCCAAAACCTAAACTTTTAGTTTTGTTTGAAAAGATACACCATTTTTGTGCTTTAGGCTCCAGTATGGAAACGACCTGAAAGTTTGGGGATGTTGTGGGGCTGTGTTTACCAGGGCAGGGAGCAGCAACACATGCAGCATACTCATCCTTGCTCTAACAGTCCCAAACATAACCCGCCCAGACACCCAACGAACGTTTCTGATCCACCAGCTCATTTTAAGGAAGAAAGGACAATGAACTTGCAAAAAACACCTGTGAAAGCATTCCCCATTCGGTGCCACTCAGCCTGAAGGGAGGGGTACACTAGAGACCACTTACTGGATCCTGACAGCCACAGCGGGGGCCTGGGCATCTGCAGTTGTTAGGCTTTGTGAGACCTCGCTGCCAAGCAGCTAAATCTGTTTCTGCACCTACTGCCTGCTTGCTCCAGGGCCCAGCTCTCCCTCCACTCCCCAGCTCCCTGTTGTTGTTGGGAGCCAGAGGTAAAAACAAAGAAACCTAGGCCAAAAGCAAACTAGAAAACTAGTCAACAAGAGGCCAGGGGTAATTCTGTGTTGAGATGCCACCATGCCCAAGGTCGCCTTGTGATTTATGGCGAGGTCATAGGTGATACAGGGTGTGCCTAATAGATTCGAGCATCATCTGTGTGAGTCTTGATATGCAGGCTGAGCCTCAGGCTATGGCATATCAGCAACTGCAAGGCTGAGAACAAGGGCAGGGTTGACTTGTCTCTGCCCACAGAAGAGACTGTGGACTTTTCCATAAGCCCTCTTGTCTTCACAGAAACAGACACTGAAAGAAGCCACATGATCCTTTTTTTTTTCTCTCTTTTTCCTTGGTAGTTGGCATTTTTGCTTTCCTGATGGTCATCCAGATGTCTCTCTGGGCCCAAAAGAAACACAAACTGTACCTGAAGAGATTTTATCCAGAGGTGCGGAGAAAAGCAGCTATGATTCCTATCATCTTCTAAGCTACTTCACAAGGCTTGGAGCCTAAGTGTACAGTTCAAGAGCTAACAGAGTAAATGAGCCATTTCATTCAGTAACCAAAGCGGATCAGAGGAAGAACTACTAGATATCTTTTTCAGAAAATTAACAGTTCAAGATGAAAAGCTTTTAATTAAGTGAAAAAATGTAGCTCTTGAATTCTTGGTTCCTGCTAAAAGATATGATTTAATTAGATTTTCTGTAATGGAGCTAATTGGGAAGGAACAAGAAAATTGCTTATATTGAATGTTAGGCTAGATATTTAGCTGGTGTAAATGGGCACAGATGCTGTTAGAATTAACGAATACAACTCATCTGCATGCATTCAGGTCTGGTGATATTAAGGTTCAGTGTTAGATGTTGAGGAGAGTCTTGGATTTTTGCATCAGAAGATGTTTCACAGCCTTATTTTTATTAAACTGCACAGAAACAGCATGTTCTGCCTCAGCTCGTCTAAAGAATCACATCAAAGAGCGACTGCTATGCTGTTAATACAGTTTAGTCTAGCTTTACAAGGTTTTTCTTTCTTTTTTTTTTTTAATTTAATCTCATAGCAAATTGTTTAATGCAAATTGGCTTAAATTGATTACTGCAGAGAGGTCCAGATTTCTGTTATTTCCAGGTAGGCAGATCAGCCCCACGACCCCAGGAGGGGACTGTTTGTGAGGTGCTTCCCATCTTGCTACTAATTTGCAGCATGACCTTGGGTATGTCACTTAAGTCCATCCCCCTTTCTCACATTGAACAGTTCTGGAAATAGCAGAATTCTTTCTGGACTAACAAGCGTGTTAAGATCCCCATGTCTGGATGCAGTCAGGCCCTGAAGACCCATCACCATACTTGTATCAAGCATTGTGAAATCCCTGGGCACAAGGTGAACCGGAGTGCAGCTCATTATCGAAAAGGAAAGGGATCCTGCCAAATGCATTTCAGTCCGTATCTGAACTGCCTCAGACGGACACTGCTGAAAGGCTTCAGCTCCCATTCAATTTGGTCAATCTCTATCTGCTACTCTGCTTTCCAGGATGTTGTTTTTTAAGGGATTCTCTGGGCTTGTTATTCAAGTCCTGAGAACTCTATTTAGCTCCATTTGCAAATCAGTGGTGTCCAAGTCATGCAGCAGCACAATTTTTAGCAATTTTTGTTACAGAGAGCAAAAGAACCAGAACTGCTTCAGCAAGTATTTAGATATGGAGACTAAGGGCATTAAGTCCAGTTTTCATTCTATTTCTCTTGCACATTTATCAATGTCTTTTGGCTCCCTTAGGCTGGTAAAAAAGCTTGCCTAAAGAACTTTAATCATTAGGGAAACACTGGAGTACACAAGCAAGGCAGGCAGTTTGTCTCCTAAAGGCGTTGTTATCTTTGCGCCAGCTCAAGTGTTCTAACAAAGTTAATTTGCCCAGTAAATTGGGTTCATATCCCTCTTCTAATGTCTACCTTGCAAGACTTACCCTATTAGCCACTGTAACTCAATTTCATCCTGGTAATGTAAATAAATCACTTTCCATATTTTTTAACTTTTAACCTGTGAACACCTAGAATTTTTTATTCCTCTCAATGGAAAACCTGAGTCACAGCGAGCATCTGTTTCTCTAACCTGGACTACTAATAAAGATCTATTTTTGAAAAAATATTTTCTGTACTCTTTAGTCACTTATACCTAAACCCAATATTTTTGAAACCCATTTTTTTCCAGCCAGTGTGCGATGCAGGAGTCAAGACTGTTGTCTATTTTTTTTAATCCAGCTACTGGGAATGTTTTCATTTCATGTTTATGAAATGTCTCATTTTAGCAATCTTCAAGTTTTAAATAGTTCATGTGGGAGGGTTACTTGCCAAAATTACTTACTTATCTGTTAAGTCTCTTGATTACAATGGCTGCAGCTTTAGGTCTGTTCAAGGCATGTTTCCAGAGAGATTCCAGTTGCTAGGAGTAGGGTTCCTATTCAACAGTGATCTTAGGCAAAGGATGTACTTCAGGAATTGTTTTCCTCCTTGCTTGTTACCTGGTCATTCAGGACATGGGGTGAGGAAAGAAGGGGTTTGGCTCTTGTAGTAAACAACTAAAGTTTTAAAATGGAGGTAAGAGCAAACACTAGGTAAGAACAAATGAAGATGTGTTACTGATGTGGTTTAACCTGGCAGGCAGCTGAACACCACCCAGCCACTGGCTCACTTCCCTCCTCCCTAGTGGGATGGGGGAGACAATCAGGAAAAAAAGATAAAACCCATGGGCTGAGATAAAGACAGTTTAATAAAACAGCAGAGGAAAAGAGTAGAAGTAGTCATGGTAATAATAACAATAATAGTAATAATAATAATAGACTATAGAAAAAAAGTGATGCACAATGCAAGTGCACACTACCCGCTGACTATCCCGAAGCAGCGGTCACTGCTCCCTGGCCAACTCCCCCCAGTTTCTATACCGAGCATGACGTCCTATGGTCTGGAATAGCCCTTGGGCCAGTTGGGGTCAGCTGTCCTGGCTGTGCCCCCTCCCGCCTTCTTGTGCACCGGGCAGAGCAGGGGAAGCTGAAAAAGTACTTGACTGGTGTAAGCACTGCTCAGCAGCAACTGAACCATCAGTGTGTTACCAACATTATTCTCATACTAACTCCAAAATACAGCACTACACCAGCTACTAGGAAGAAAATTAATTCTATCCTAGCTGAAACCAGGAAAGTTACAGAAGGCTGGCCCAAATAAGCATGGCAGATATTTTGAGATTCACCAATGGGGTGTTGACCAGCTAAGATTGCTCTAAACAGTGTTAAATGGCTTCACAAATAGCAATAAATCCAACTTCCCATACCTTCACAGATCTTTCTGTATTGCTCTGCCCTCTCTGCTTTTCAGGGCAAGTTCCATATAATTAGAACAGGTAAGTTAACTTCCTGGCGTGGGGGCCATGTTTTGCTTTATAACCAAAACATATATAAAAATGGTCAGTTTTTGTTTTGATAAATGTTTTGGGGGCCTTGCTTTTGAAAAAACAAAGCCTACAAAAAAAAACCCAGCAAAGGAAAAACCCAGGCAAAAAGTAAGTATCACTACATAAAAAATTGCGATCAACAGTGATTTTAGCCACAAATGCCATGCACCTTTGGAACCAAAACAATTGTCTCTACACAAACATTTTAGTGGGAAGGTTTGTCATGGCTGTGCAGTCATGGGGAAAAAAATGCCTTGCTGAGCTCTGAATACACTGGTATTTCCTGCATTAGGGGCTGACAAGGAAGTAAATGGTTAACTACAAATTCCTTTGGCAATATTTTCTCTTAAGCACAGGCCTAACTTCTCCAGAGCCATCAGTAGAAGGAAGGCACGGGCAAGGCCACACCACTACCAGAATGTTTCATGGTCGAAGGGAAGGAGGCAATCTCTGACATGAGCTGTCAGATGGAACTCGGGTAGTTGCTCTCCATTTTGGCCACTCTCAATATGGGAGCTGCTTCACAGGCATTGCTAAGGATATCACCATTCCGGTGCAGTGGATGCATTTGTATCCATGGAAAAGGGAAAATTATCAGGACAATGTGAATTACATTGTGCAATCCTGCTTCTCAATGAGGGCCATGAAATCCACTATTTGCCACAAAAACCAATTTGCCCCTTGGAGCTAAATCCCTTTCTGATGCCGTTTTCCTCAGTTTTGGCATCTGGAAAGGTGACAGCCTGCAGGGCAGTGAATCCACTCCCCATGGTGCCCTGCCCTTGCCTGTGCTCCCAGAGCCAGCCTGAGCTGCCCTGTGGCTTCTGCCAGCCCTAAAGCTTTCCTAACAGCTCGTAGAGGCAAATTATGGCATTTGTCAGAAAAGGCAGGAGGCAGCAGCACCGTACAGCAGAAGAATCAAGTGGCTGAAGCTGGAGACAGATTCTGGTTAGATATGTGGAGGCAGTGCAGTCACTGGCACAGTTAGGTCACCATGTATAAGGGCAATTCCTGCTCAATGCTCCTCAGAAGCTAAGCCATCTAAGCCAAGAGACCACAAATAAAGCAAGATACAGAGACATTGGGCCTACTAGGCAACAGTTTTGGCAGGGACTGTGTAAAAATACATCAGAGGAAGTACTAATGGGTCCTTCCTAACCTGCCCAACAAGGACTGTGCAAATGGCATTGCTAGCCTCTGGGCTCAAATCATATCTCAATCGCTTCCTGGTCCACCGGGAGAGACTGCTCAACATCCAGGTCCCTGCAGCTTGCAACTGGGTTTCTGCTATGATCCTCCAGATGGGCAAGTCTCATCTTTCCCAAAGTATTCCCAAGGCTTTCAAATTCAGGAGTCTACAATTAAGCCTTCAGATATGCAGCTCTGCATTTTTGTGTTCTGCTCTTGCCATGAAATGTCAACCTGGAAAAGAGCAGGCACCAGCTCAGGCTTCCTGGTGATGCAGGCAGGCATTAAGACAGGGAACCAAAATGGCAGATGCTCCTGTACACAACTTGGCAGCCTATATTTGGATCCCCAATTTGAAAAAGTCCTTAAGACCCAGCCATATGCTTGTCTTATAAGATGGTTACTACATCTTCGCAGCTGACAGGACTGAAAATTATCTCAATGATTTCATCGTTCCATAGGGAAAGTAGAGCTTGAAAGGACACTGAAAGCAGGAGAAGTGAATAAAGGCAGATGGTCATCCTTTTTTAAAGATGCTATTATCATCAAAATATCTTGTACTTCCCATTGTTTTGTATAAAGAAAGTGACTCTAAATTGGCTTTTATCACGCTAGGAACTGAGATAAAGCAGCCTGATATCAAAGTAGATCTCTGAAAGAGAGCTTGCAGTGATAGCTAAATATAATAAAATAAAAATCACTGAATGTGAAGACTTCTAAAGCACAGTATAAGGAGAAGAAAGCTAGAGAAAAGCAAGAGACCATCTATTTATAGTTTTAACAAGTGCTGCTGAACTAAAAATTAATTCAAACCATAAAGAGTTTTCCAGCAAACTAATATTTTCCACATGATGCTTTATTGGCTTCCCTTTTCTATATTTTCCTAGGCACAAGTTTTGTCTTCAAGTGACATTGCCTGTCATTAACATTCATGAAAGCTTTTAGAGAAGTGCACTGTATGCCTGTTCCAGTGTTCCACAGATGAACGTAAATGAAGTGTTGTGCTGTCATTGCACACAGATTAGTATCTATATGAATAGTATTTTATTATGAAAAGCCTGGTTTATCATAGGTGAGTGTATAAAGGCTGCTGTATACCTATGACTAAAGGCAATTTTCACATCACACGTGTTTAGCATCACAGAAGAATGTTTATTTTGATGGTCTCTGCACATCTTCAGCCATACATGACTCAAACGTATGACTCTCTCTGCAGGTATCAGAACCAAGAGCCGAGCTGCCCCAGGCCTTTATCATGGCCCTGGTGTTTGGTTATTTATTTGTCTAGTGCACCAGAGACTGGCTCTCACCCAGCTCTGCCCTGTGAGGACATTGGAGAAAACATCTCCTGGTCCATCTTCCCCGACTGGACAAGCCGTTGTCCAGGTGAGGAGCGTCAGTCACTGTGTGACTGAAACGATCTGCAGTGAATTTCCTTGCAATGTAATAGTCAGTCTAAAACCTCTTTACCAAAGGAAAAGACAAGTTAATGGGTCCAGAAATATCTGTGCTTAGATTAAAAAAATCTACCACATATTAACACCTCCACAGCACTCAGGCTTCTAACGTATACTTGCTTTTATCTAACTTCTAAAGCCTTTGAAGACTGAGGAATCAAGTAAGAGGAAATCATTTATAGTTAAAAGAAATATGATAAGAGTATTCAATAATACTAATGAATTCCTTATTTAAAAAAGCAAACTTCACATCTTTTGTCAAAGAAATCGGATTGTTTGCCAGTTTCCTCCTCATACACAGTATTATTGCTATGAAAAAGTAATATAGCTCTACCAGTTATCCCTTTTATTGTTCCGAGTACCCGACCATACTCAATAAGGAAGGCTTTTCTTATAAAATTACAGGTTTTACCATTTGGTGGCTCTTTTAAAGCACTACAGGACAGGCTCCAAAGAGAACAGACCACATCAAACATTCTTTCCCTCTTATTCATCCAGAGAAGTTGATGAGTTTTTAGTTGACTGGTGGAACACTGACATTAAGTTACAAACTAAACAAATATTTAAAAAGGTGTCTCTCTCCTCAAGACAAGAATAGAAAAAAAAAGGTACTTTTTGTCTTTTCTATTAATAATATGAGGCCATTGTCCAGGTTCAAGGGCAACTTTGCAGAAGGAAACATTGATTAGAGAGCTGGAAGGACCAGAATGTGGTCGCAGTATGCTTTTAGGGATTAGCAGCTATGTCTTGTTGGAAAGAAATTTCACTCTTTCTGACAACTGAGCTTTACAGAAATGGATTAAAGATGACACATCTCCAATATTGTATCTAATGAAAAACAAAGTACCTATTCTTAAACCAACAGGGAATATTTGTCACATACACAAACACTGTATCCTTCCACCCTCTGGTTTGCATCATCTCCTTGCAAAAGATGCTTTGCATTTGGACTTGTACACCTTTCATTCTACCTCTTAATTATTTACCTGTTAGAGCTCTGATATACGCAGTGATGTCATGCTGCTAATCAATTTCAGCCCCTGTTGCTGTTTTCAGATACCCTTCCTATAGCCACATGAAGCACGATGCCATGTTCAGAGACTTGCCGAATACCCCGCCTTCATCCAGTTGCAGAGCACAGAGCTAAAGCTTGAAGCAGTGGATGGGGATACTCTGCACTACCTGAGCCCTAACTTTGAAATGACCCTCCTTGCTTCCTTTGCTCCTAACCTCTGCAGGGTTGAAGATATTCAGGGACTTCTCTCTGCAAAAATACAGGCGTAATTCTCCCAGGTTTGCAATGGTATCTTACAATTAAACCATGAATCTGTAGCAATAGAAGCTGCAATACTCTCATGTATATGTTTGGCATGTTTTCTTATTCAGAGGGCCCTAGCAGGTAAAAGGAAGATGAATATTGTGCTTGCATGGATACAGGGACAAAGCAAACAGGGCTGTAAGTAATCCAAGAGCTGGCATCCACTCAGGGGCTCAGTGCCTCGGGCACCTATCCCAGGAGAGGGCAGAGCTATAAAGATTTACTGCAATCCAATAAAGGCAATGCTGATCTTGATTATGGATCTGAAATGAAATAAACAGGCAATTCATTCTGATCACATGCAAATATTTGCTAGAAGCTGTACATGAAACATTTTTGTACTTGGTTTGGAAATACCAATTTTAGAATAATTCTCACACACTATAAGCACTTGACAGATTTGCACAGAGTAATGCAAGTTACACAGGGAATTACTGCATGCCCTGCTATTATATATAGTTACTTATTTTCATTTTTCTTGGGAAATCAAGTGCTTTTCCTGCCAGAGAAGTGGTGGCAAATTTTCCTGCCCTTATGAACCGCAACACCAAATCCTTAGGGCAAACACAAGACTATGACTGAGCGTCAGAGTGTGCGATCTTCACAGAGGGAGTTCAGGAGCCGTTCACAGATAGGAGACAACAGCCTCCATGGACTGCCCTGCTCCAGTCCTGACAGCCCTGAGCCCACGATGGACCAAAGGCCATCTCAGCCACTGCTTCTCCCTTTGCCCATGGGCCATGGCCCCGGCCAGCAGTTTCAGCTCACGAGTCCTCTTTGAACTGCTCAGGAGCTGAAGTGTCACAAGCCGGCTGCAGCTGTGCTGGGAGATGTGCTGCAGCTGCAAGGCCAGGATGCTGCAGCCAGATGCAAGATCTAAATAAGCAGCCTGCTGAACAGTTTTTCATCCTTGAGCAAGTCACTGATGTTTGCTTCTCATCCCTTAGGCAACTCTCATGGTCCTTCCCAGCCTGTGCTTTGTTAAGGAACATATCTGACTCGCTCTCAGTGGTAGAGGACTGCCCAGACGAACAGAAGCGAGCACAGCAGCCGTCACCATCAAACACTTAGAAAAATGACTACTTTTATTTACTGGCAAAGAGTTTATATGAGAGCACTAAATCTGGGCATGCGCAACAGGCAATATGGGGCAATCTTGCCTACTGCAGTTCTGGGGCCTCGGGACTGCAGATACATATATCACCCAAAAGGAATATCTAAGCAAGCAAAAGGAAATACCTTGTGTAATCACATTGCCGTGTTGTAATTATATGCAAATAACACATTATAAAATATGTTGACAAGATCCCCACTTCTCAGCAGCCCTTTGAGCACTCACTTTTCAGATATCATTGAGCAAACAGAAATAAAATCAAATCCTTCAGCGCCCACAAATGTGTGGTCGACGTACACAATCAATAGGCAGTTACAAAGAGAGAAAAACTGCAGGAGTTTTCTTATTGGAGATAAGGAGTGAAACAAAGTTCTCCCCCTGCTTCAGCACAGAAAATAAAATTGACTCATTGGTTACAGTGCAAGGAGATGAGCATCTCCAGCAGAAATTAAGGGCACAAACAAGGTCATGATACATAAAAATTTCAAGCAGCAGCAGACAGGACTGGCTAAACTGACTGCCATTTTAACTGCAATTGTCAATAAAATGGTCACATTAAGCGGCAGGCTGAAGGATGGTCAAAAGGTTAAGCCAGGCAGGCTGGTAGAGAAACAAAAAACATCCTCTGCCACAACAAATGGCTGCAGGCAGGGCTTCTCCTGCAGCTCTTCTGATGGGGAGAAGGATGGAAAACTCAGAGCAAGTAGGGGCCCTGATGTCTTGCTCTCAGGCAAACCCTGTAGGACTTGCCAGCTGAAGCCAACGAAGGTTAGTGGCACAAAAATCGTGCCTGGTATTTCTATTACTTGTAGAGCTTCTAATGAATTTCCCTGCAACATTTTCTCTCCATCTCAATTTCCTTCATCCCCAGAGGATATACTATATGCCTTTATGTTGCAGCGAAATATTCTACAGCCTCAAGAAATGAAACCCATCTGTTCTTTGAAAGGAAAGTGTCTCAGCTAGGATTTTTTTGGTTTAGGTTTTTTTTTTCCTTTTTTCTAATTAATACAACTAATCTATCAGCTTGCTTGCATTTCACACACAACTGAAATACTAAGCATTTCAGCATAAAAGAAAAAGTTCAGTCAATCTAAAATCACTACTTTTTTCCTTCCAATTTTTGATTCACAGAAAGTGTTGAATTTACACCATCTCCCCCTGTGCCCCAAGATGGCGGCACTGGCGGAGGCTCAGGGCCCAATCTGGTAGTTCCGCCCGCGCCAATGGGGCCCCGTGGCCCTGCTGGGCTGTGGTGCTGCGTCCTCTACGCCGTCCTGGGTGCCCTGGTCTGCGGCCTGTGGCTGGCGGCGGCGATGGCGGTGAACGACGAGAGGTGCTCGGTGAGCCCGGTGGCGGTCACACCGTGCTGGTGGGTGGAGGACTTTGTGGTGGCACAGGAGTGCACCCGCTGCTCCGGCTTTGAGGTGAAGACGATAGTGGCGTGCAAACTCACAGGCTTCATTGAGAAGATCAACTGCCCCACCTCCCAGCGGGATGAGTTCAAGAGCTGTCGCTCCGCAGTGATGGAGGCGCATGTTTTGTGGAGATTCGTGGGCACTATGTTGTGCGTGGCTGCCATCTTCGCCATGCTGGTGGTGTGTCGCCAGCGCATGCTGGACAGGAAGGCCCTGGAGAAGGTCCGCAAGCAGCTCGAGTCCATATTTATTTTAAAAAAAAAAAAAAAAAGAAAAAAAAAATGCCCAGGGAGGTGGTGGAGTCCTCATCTCTGGAGGTATTTAAAAGATGGATAGATGAGGTGCTTAAGGACATGGTTTAGTGGTGGGATGGCAGTGCTAGGTTAACGGTTGCACTCGATGATCTTAAAGGTCTTTTCCAACCGAGGTGATTCTATGATTCTAATCAAGATTTACTACTTCCCACTGGGGACCCCCCTCTCCAAACCTCCTTTTTAGGAACGAGTTGCTCACAGTGCTTCTCCCCCCAAACCAAATATCACTTCATTGCTAATTACTGTAAATCACAAGTGCAAGGGACAGCATTCCCCTGTTTTCAGAGAAATAACCAGGTGGGCTGAATGCTGCAAACTGGAAAACCTAGTTTTGATTTGCCCAGCAGAAACGTCCTCTGACTGCTCTGTACATGGGAGTCTGACATAGCTTGAACTGCAAGTGAGCTAAACCTGATGCTTCAGACCACTCAAAAGTCAAAGGCAGCAGCAGGAAGATTCAGCATTCTGCCAAGGGGGAAACAAATGTAGCTGCAAAGCTCTGACCTTTTCTTTAACAAATGTAACATGGGGTAAGCATGTGAGGGGAAAAAGACTGTACCAGAACTGAGGCTTCCTGTACACCCAAATTTTTGCTCTGAAAATGGACTACCCTTACACTTGAAATGAGAGTGTAGACATGGGGCTAGCGTTCAGGTTGCTCCATCCATGGGATGGATGTGGGAGAGAAATGGGTGAGAAACAGGCTGCCTCTCTCCTTACCCACAACTGATGCAATGGAGTTTGCCACCAGCATGGGCTCACTGTCCAGGGGCCAGGAGGGATCAAAGGGTCTGACAGAGCAGAGGGTCTCTGAGACCCACTGGCTCCTGGGAATAGCCAGGTGGTGCAATGGGTCACGCGTTTCCCCACTCCTCGCGTGGGGCTCCAGCCCCAAGAGGCTTCTTGTAGTGTCATCGGTCTGCATGGCTCCAAAGCAACCTCAGGGCAAGATGGGCCAAAGCCACCAGAGACACCAATGTGTCCCTTCACTGGGCTCTTATCAAGCCTTATTGCTCTGATGAGCTAATATCCTTGAAGCTCTGCCCTGTCCCTCGTGTTCCCCTGCCCTCAATGGTGGCAGAGCGCATTCCTCCACAACAAAAACTGCCCACAGTTGCAGATGGCCATTGTAATCTCCCTGAGTGACATAAACAAAATGGATGCAGGCAGACTAATGATCTACTCTAGGACGCTTGGTTATGATGCATTGAAAAGAACAGCTGGTTGTCAGCAACATATTTACCAGGAATTTAAAAGACAACAACAGCCATATAATCCAGAGGATTTAATGACAGAGTGGAATGAATGCTGAATAAATGCTCCTTTTGATAAAATCACAAACATTTGGGGGATGCAACAGTGATTTATATCCTTCTGGGAGAAATAAACAAATTAACGATTTCACGGCCTTGTGGAGACCAGATTTTGTAAATGTGAATTTCTGTGTACTTTGAGATTAACCTTTTCTCTCTTGGTATTAGAGGGAAACAAAACACAGAATTTTCAACTTGCTAGAATCTCCAGATCTTTGGTATTCAGTTTGCTTGTTATTCTGCCCTCCCTAAGTCAAGTGAGAAAAATTTGTTGCACAGTCAAAATGTATTGTGGAACAGAACTTCTAACCTGCTTTATAGTGAAATCATGAAACAACCATACCAAAATGTCATGTTTTAACCCCAGCTGGAAACTAAGCACCACGCAGCCGCTCGCTTACTCCCCCCACAATGGGATAGGGGAGAGGACCAGAAGAGTAAAAGGGAGAAAACTCATAGCCTGAAATAAAGACACTTTAACAGGTAAAGCAAAAGGCACACATGCAAACAAAGCAAAACAAGGAATTCATTCACTGCTTCCCATCATTCAGCCACCTCCAGGGAAGCAGGGCTCCATCCTGTGTAATGCTTACTTGGGAAGACAAACACCATCACTCCAAACATCCCCCCGCTTCCTCCTTCTTGCCCCAGCTTTTTATTGCTGAGCATGACATCAAATGGTATGAGATACCCCTGTGGTCAGTTGAGGTCCTCTGTCCCAGGTGTGCCCCCTCCCATCTTCTTGTGGCCCCCCAGCCCACTCACTGGTGAGGTGGGGAGAGAAGCAGAAAAGGCTTTGACTCTGTGAGCCCTGCTCAGCAGTAACTAAACATCCCTGTGTTATCAGCGCTGTTTCCAGCACAAATCCAAAGCATAGCCCCATACTAGCTCCTATGAAGAAAATTAACTCTACCCCAGCCAAAACCAGCACACACATTTTTACCTTTGTGGATGTCAAAAATGTTTGAGTAAAAAGTTTAGTTTTCATAGTGTCACATGTTTTCTTGCAACGTGGTAGAATCACTGCAATTCACAGTGTATGACAGTTGCATTTAAAAATTATTTATCATCCAAACTAATACAAACAGGCTATACTATTGATGGGTAAAATGAAACCATTAAAAAAAATTGCTCTGTCTGAATTCAGCTGTTAGATATCTTTCTACAGAATTTTCAGATGTCAACAAAGGATCATTTTCCAACAAAAATCATCCCAGAAAAAGGCTTTGGCTAGCTCCAAGGAATGTGCTGATAAATGAAGGTACAAAGTGCATGAGTCTCTGGCCCTACCTGCTCTTGAGCGTCGGACCTCTCACATCTGTTCTCTCCAGTCCTCACATTTCTATATTTTCCAAAGATGTATAAGATGTGGAAAGAAAACTTCCAACTCTGGCAAGGCCACAGATTATTATGCATTATTGATTTTCCAAGTAGGCAGTGATGAAATATCAACAAGAAGTCCGAGGGCAATTAAGAAGGACTTCAGGCCTTGGGACAAATGGTAAAGGGATCAGGTGCACAAGTAGTGTTCTCCTCTATCATTCCTATTACAGGGAACAGTGAGGAAAGGACCAGCAAGAGCCAGGAAATAAGTACCTAGCTCTGAGCCTGGTGTGAGGAGCAGTATTTTGGGGTTTTTGACCATGGGTTGGCCTACACAACACCAGGCCTGCTGGCAAATGATGGGGTACACTTGTCTCCAAGGGCCAAAAGGATGCTTGCCAAGAAGTGAGCAGGGCTCTTTGAAAGAGCTTTAAATTAGATTTGAAGGGGGAAAGGGATAAAACCAGGCTCACTACAGATAAGGCTGGAGGTGGCACGCCAATGTGTGAGGGACAGTGTGCTAGCAAGGTCCTTTGGTCTGTCACCTCAGAGGAAGTGGTGGATAGTAATCCAAGTGGCAGCAAAGATGCAAAGGTTATTGATGGGTTAGTAACAACTGTGATTTGTCACTTAAGAATTAAGTCTTCTCCCCTCAGAAAAGTGGCAAGATCGATAGCCCAACTGAAGCGCATCTATACGAAAGCTCGCAGCATGGGAAACAAACAGGAGGAATTAGAAGCCACTGTGCAGCAGGAAAAATATTAATCAGTTGCCATCACATAAATGTGGTGGGACAACTCACGTAACTGGTGTGCTGCCATGGATGGCTATAAACTCTTCAGGTGGGGTAGGCAAGGAAGGAGAGGCAGTGTGGTAGCCCCCTGTATGTTAGTGTTTTGACTGCCTTAAGCTCAATGATAGTGATGATAGGGTTGAGTATTTATGGGTAAGAATCAGGGGGAAGGGCCAACAAGGCAGATATCATGGTGGGGGTCTGTTATAGACTGCCCAACCAGGAAGAAGAGACAGATGAAATGTTCCATAAGTAGCCAGGAGAAGTCTCACAATCGCTAGCCCTTGTTCTTGTGGGGGACTTGAACTTACCAGGTGTCTGCTGGACGTACAATACAGCAGAAAGGAAACATTCTAGGAGGTTCCTGGTGTGTGTGTGTAAGATACTTCCTGACACAACTGGTGAGTGAACCAACTAGGGAAGGCGCCCCGCTGGAC
Organism: Gorsachius magnificus; assembly: GCA_034008185.1. Lineage (NCBI taxonomy): Eukaryota > Metazoa > Chordata > Aves > Pelecaniformes > Ardeidae > Gorsachius > Gorsachius magnificus. The sequence continues at coordinate 34,625,164 of CM067084.1, forward strand.
CTGTTGTTTGGGAACAGAAAAAGACTTGTGGGTGATGTGATGGTTGGAGGATGCCTGGGGCACAGCAATCATGAACTGATAGAATTCTCAATTCTTGGAGAAGTAAGGAGGGAGGTCAGCAGAACTGCCACCTTGGACTTCTGGAGGGCAGAATTTGGACTGTTTAGAAGGCTGGCTGACAGAGTCCCTTGGAAGGCAGTCCTGAAGGTCAAAGGGACCCAAGAAGGCTGGACATTCTTCAAGGAGGAAATCCTGGAGGCACAAGAGCAGGCCATCCCCATGTGCTGAAAGATGAGCCAGCGGGGAAGAAATCTGGCCTGGCTGAACAGAGAGCTTTGGCTGGATCTCAGAAAAAAGAGGAAAGTCTATGAGCTTTGGAAGAAGGGACAGGTATCTCAGGAGGACTACTGTGGTGAATAAAAAGGGGAGAAGCTATTGAGTGTAGAAGACCGCCTACTGATCATCGTCACCAAGAAGAAGGAAGAAGAAGGGCGGGCCTGATAAGGGGTATAAAAGCTGTTGTTGTGTTATAATAAATGCCATTTGCTGCATCCTCATATTGGTGTCTGTGCATCAGTGGCCCAGGGACGAGGACAAACCCCCCTGTGCAGCTCACACGTCGAACCGTGGGTGATTGTCGCTTACAAGTGAAAGCAACAGACTACAAGGTCATGCAAGGATGCGAGGTCATGCAGAAAGAAAATGAGAAGGGCTAAGGCCCAGCTTGAACTTAAATTGGTCAATTCTGTGAAAGAAAATAAGAAGTGTTTCTATATACATATTAACAACAAAAGGAGAGCCAAGGAGAATCTCCATCCTCTACTGGATGCAAGGGGAACCACAGTAACAAAGGATGAGGATAAGGCTGAGGTACTTAATGTCATCTTTGACTCAGTCTTTAATAGTAAGGTCAGCTGTTCTCCAGGTACCCAGCCCCCTGAGCCAGAAGGCAGGGACAGGGAGCAGAACAAAGCTCCTGTGATCCAAGAGGAAATGGTTAGTGACCTTCTTGGCCAGTTAGACACACACAAGTCTATGGGTCTGGATGGGATCCACACAAGGCTACTAAGGGACCTGGCAAAAGTGCTCACCAAGCCCCTTTCCATCATCTATCAGAATTCCTGGATGACTGGGGAAGTTCCACTTAACTGGAGGTTGGCAAATGTGACACCCATTTAAAAGAAGGGATGGAGGGAGGATCTGGGGAACTATAGGCCTGTCAGTCTGACCTCAGTGCCAGGGAAGGTCATGGAGCATCTTGAGTGCTATCACACAGCACGTCCAGGACAACCAGGTGATCAGGCCCAGTCAACATAGGTTTATGAAAGGCAGATCCTGCTTGACCAACCTGATCTCCTTCTATGACCTCGTGATCCGCATAGTAGAAGAGGGAAAGGCTGGGGATGTAGTGTACCTGGACTTTAGTAAAGCCTCTGACACTGTTTCCCACAGCATTCTGCTTGAGAAACTGGCTGCCCATGGCCTGGAAAGGCATACTCTTTGCTGGGTAAAAAACTGGCTGGATGGCTGGGCCCAAAGAGGGGTGGTGAATGGAGTTAAATCCAGTTGGAGGCTGGTCACAAGCAGTGTTTCCCAGGGCTCAATGTTGGGGCCAGTTCTGTTTAATATCTTTATCAGTGACCTGGACAAGGGGATTGAATGTACCCTCAGCAACACTGCAGATGATACTAAGTTGGGTGGAATTGTTGATCTGCTTCAGGGGAGGAAAGCTTTACAGATGGACCTGGATAGGCTGGATCAATGAGTTGTAGCCAATTGTATGAGGTTCAACAAGGCCAAATCCTGGGTCCAGCACTTGGGTCACAACAACCCCATGTAACGCTACAGGCTTGGGGAAGAGTGGCTGGAAAGCTGCTTGGCAGAGAGGGATCTGGGGGTACTGGTCAACAGCTGACCTACTATGAGCCAGCAGTGTGCCCAGGTGGCCAAGAAGGCCAATGGCATCCTGGCTTGTATCAGAAATAGTGTGACCAGCAGGAGCAGGGAAGCGATCGTGCCCCTGTACTTTGGCAGTGGTGAGGGCACACCTCAAATCCTGTGTTCAGTTTTGGGCCCCCCACTACAGGGAAGACATTGCATTGCTGGAGCGTGTCCAGGGAAGGGCAATGAAGCTGGTGAGGGGTCTGGAGCACAGGTCTTACAAGGAGCGGCTGAGGGAGCTGGGGTTGTTCAGCCTGGAGAAGAGGAGGCTGAGGGGAAACCTTACTGCCCTCTACAACTGCCTGAAAGGAGGGTGTAGTGAGGAGAGGGTTGGTCTCTTGTCCCAAATAACAAGCAATAGGACAAGAGGAAATGGCCTCAATTTGTGTCAGGGAAGGTTTAGGTTAAACATTAGGAAAAATTTCTTCACTGAAAGGGTTATCAGGCACTGGAATGGGCTACCCAGGGAAGTGGTCGAGTCACCATCCCTGAAGGTATTTAAAAGACGGGCTTATGGACGTGGTTTAGTAGCGGACAGGTATAGTTGGACTTGATGACCTTAAAGGTCTTTTCCAACCAAATGATTCTGTGATTCTATGATATTTCTATACTCTCCGAAGACACAGCCTCTCCTGGCTGCAGCAGCAATGCACAGAGCACTGTCAGTTCTCAGCTCATTAAACCCAAGCATGCAGAAGTTGCTCCCTACATGTGCACCCTCCAGTAACACAAACCATGAAGTTCGAGACTGGAAAGAAGAAACTTGGTAAGTCAGCAGCTTAGGGAGCGGGTGATGCATTGTGAATCAGCCATCACATTCAGCATATCAGATGTCTCCAACCCAGAAGTAAGAGATCTCTCTCTGTCCCAGCCTGTGGGTGCTGGCAGGATTTGAAGCACATCCCATATGGATCCCCTGACAAGATCTGTCTCTCAGGAGAATTCCCCCTACTGCACGTATGACTTGGTGTGTGTGGGTGGCACTCCCCCCGATGGCTCTCAGGTGCCTATTATGGGGCAGGAAGCCCTACATACATAATGCCACAAATCAGATATTACTGAAATGCTGGCAAGACTCTCAGACATGATCAATAGGTAGAGGGTCCTGCTATTTAACGACAAAATCTTTTTCTTACTTCTTAGCATAAGATGTTGCTGTCTTTTGCTGAAGTCCTTCCCGAAATGCAACTCCTTTCATCCTGCCTCATCACCAGACACAAAGCTTCAGCTGTAAACATGCAGTATTTTCACTGTGCTGAAGGCAGTTATTCTGTACCCTGGCTAACTGCTACCAGCACTGTTATTAATTTGCATTACATGAGCATTCAGAGCTCTCTGGTCGCTCTCCTGAGCCAAGACATAGGCACACACTTAACCCCAAGTAGACTGCAAGCCCCACACAAATCAATGGGCCAAGACTTCTGCAGCCCTCAGCACCTGACATTTAACACTGAAAGCAGTATTAAAGCTCTTCCCTTGCCCACAGTATTCAGCCACGTGAAAAGGCCATTCTTTTAGCATTGGCAAAAATTCATGAACTCAGCAGGGGAATAGTGTTGCAAGTTCACCAGGGTGCCCTTATCTCTTTCTGTTGGATGCTGAAGGAAGCAATGATCCATGTTTCCTACCTGCTCCGTTCCCTGGGACAGCTCACAGCCTCCTCCTGCTTCCCATACTTGGACCCATTGTTGCTTATTAGTTGCTACATTAGCACCTGTAGCGAAGATCAAGACATCATTGTGCTAGATGCTGTAAGCAAAAATAAAAAGGAAAACAATCCCTATTCCCATCTGAGCATCAGGGAAGGCAACAAATACAACAAGGTGTGAGGGTGATAAGTCTTGAGTTATGGAAGATCATGTGGAAAGAAAAAAATCCTTCTAGATTTTCATTACCAAATTCATTTGAGATAAACTGGAAGAACGATAATTTCTTGGAGAGGAAATGAACTTCATACAGTTAAGCCTGTGCCACCAAAAGCAAAAGATAAGAATGACCTTTGCTTTTAATGTATTTGTCTTTCCATATCCATTCATAGACAGTGAACCCAGCCTATTAGCACCACTGGTCTAACACTAAAAGTCAATTTGATTTAACCATACTTGCTGGCACTGCAAACCGCCTGACTATCACTCAATTAGAAAAGAGACATTAGCTCAGGTGTTGCCTAGAATCTAGCTGCTCCCTCCCCTTTGTAATGCACCCAGGATTCTGCTTTAATTCAATGTTTTGTAATCACCTGGGTTTAAATCAATCCAGGGTTGTCAAAAGCATATGGGGTCAAATGAAAATGTGAAACTTAAAATACAAATAACCACTGAAGGTAGATTTTAACTGCTAGAGCCGTATCATTACGGGAAAGTTGATGTCATTTACAGCAACATTAAAGCAAGTGTTATTAAGAGAAAATGAGGCATTTGTCAATGAGCGTTTTTAGTGTCATTGAAGGTCTCAGAATTAACACACTTGCAATATTTTGACTAAAACAAGCTCATCCAAAGGCTCTTTCTAGCACATTAGCATCTCGTTAGACTTTGAGGATGTTTCAGATCTCTCTTCCTTCCTTAACTAGTAAAGGAAGAAATCAAATTCCAGTAAGAATGATACAAAACTGTGCAAGTGTATTATTTGCTGTTCATGTACACTTTGAGATAAAAGTACTCAGAATAGAAAGATCACAGCCTTTTTGCCAGAAAGTATAAAACTTAATTTCCATGGTCCCAAAAGGAAATATGAGCCAAATTCTGATATCCCCAGCCATTACTGAAGAATTTTTGATTATATTAATTACCCATTACCTTTTATAGGGCTATTTCTTCAGTGAGAATGCACCCGCTGAAATTAGAAGTCTGTCTCCAGCATCATAAAGTTAAAACAATCTGCTAGTGAGTATCACAGATGGGTATACGTTTATTGTGAGAGCATTTTTCGAATATTCAATTGCAGGAGGAAACTTCTGACAACCAATCTGAGTTGTTTGCAGAGTCCTTAAAAAATGTATTCCTCCGTCTCTTATCCTCCAAACGCCTATATTGTCTCGTACATACAGATATCTCAGTACAGAAACACACACGGGAAACCCCACCTACTGCACAACATGCCAAGAAGGACAGGCAGATTTCCCCCTCCGTGGACAGACATCTGGATTTTGCTCCCAAATACTGGTGCATCACAAGCACTCTTCCTGGGCCCTCCTATTTTCTCCTTTACTGCCTCCCGTCTCCCTCCCAGCCCCAATCCTTGCATTTTCCACCCTCTTTAATACAATGCTTCTGGACACAGCTGCCTCAGAAAGATGACATTTCTGCAGTACACTGCAGGGGGACTTTCGTACTACAGAAAAGCAGGTTTAAAAATTTATGTCTAGTACTGGCTGCTTAACTTAGAGTGTTCCTAATAAAAGTTCATGTTACACCCAGACTACTTAAACCTTACCAATCAAAGTGTGATTATGTCAGGGAAAGGCTCATGAGCACATGAAAGGTTTGGGGTACAGCTGTGGGCAGCCTGATCCAGAGCACAGCACGCTGCATCACATGAAAGGCCCATCTGACCCAGCATCTTGTCTTCAAAAGCATCCAGAAAGGATGACAGAGGAGGGACACAATGACAAAAAGATTGCATATGCCTCGGCAGGTGTATCATAGAATCGTTTAGGTTGGAAAAGACCTTTAAGATCATCAAGTCCAACCATTAACCTGGTACTGCCATTCCACCACTAAAACACGTCCCTAAGCACCTTGTCTACCCATCTTTTAAATACCTCCAGGGATGGGGACTCGACCACTTCCCTGGGCAGCCCATTCCAATGCTTGACAACACTTTCGGTGAAGAACTTTTTTCCTAATATCTAATCTAAACTTGCCCTGGTGCAACTTGAGGCCATTTCCCCTCATCCTATTGCTCATTACCTGGGAGAAGAGACCAACATCCACCTCACTACAGCCTCCTTTCTGCATGGGCAGAAGCAGACAGGCTCAGTGTACCATGTAAATAGCCAAAGGCAAAATATTTCTGGGGCAGAAAACATGTAAGAGCAATAGCACATATAACCAGGCAAATACACCCTGCTTAAAAGATCTGCATCTTGCAGGCTATGGTTGGCATACATCTGTCCAAACCAGAGCACAGCAAGAGAAACAAACCATGGTCTTACACCTATCTGTCTGGTGTTAACCAAGATATACACCCCTAACCATTGTATACATTCATTAGAATACAAAGCACTCCCTCTACCATGCTGATATGTGTGAAGAGGAACTACAGGTTTCTTTCCCAAATAGTCTGTGCTCAGACTAAGCTGTATTTACAGGTCCTAAGCAGCTCATGCCAAGTAGACAGAGCTGGCACCCTCATTTACTGAAGTCTACCTGTGGTGAGATCAGAGAGTCTATGAGAGTGCCCTTCCAGTTGGCTTACAAGCAGAGTGAGATAAAAGAAAAATGCATGAAGCTCAGGCCATAAGAACAAATGCTTTAAGTTATAAAAGACTATAAACACAATTGTGCTGAAATGCATGTTGAGAGCAGGATCTACCCTGCCTCAGCAAGTGCCATCGCTCTCGGCTGAGGAAGGTCTAGCTCTGTGGCTTATTGCTCAATTATAAAGTTAATCAAAGAACTAATTGAGCTTGGTCATCTTGGTCTTTTTAGCCTTTTCTTATGGATTAACTTTTATTAGAGCTAACAGAGGACATGAGGAAGGCTGTAAAGGGCAAGGAGGTGATAAGCCCAGTATGTGAGAGGAATGATAGCTATATGGCATATTTGTGAAGACAAAATTGGGATGATTTATTAAAGATGCCGTTAAAAGTGAACTTGCATTATTGGATGTGGGCTCTGAAATTAGGCACATGATTAAGTTATGTGGAAAACCAGCAATGAGTTACAGTTCCCGACACTTTCATGCTATTTTTTCTCTGAGACTAATATGGAGAAAAAAATTGTTCTATACTTTAGAGCAATTAGAATATTTTATCTTTTAAAATTGTTTTGGAAGGCACACATTCTGCAAATGTCTTAGCTCATACCAGATAATGACGAGCAAGCTAAACAGAATTTCATGCTTTCTAAAATGTGAATATAAGGAGGTGTTCTTGTCTCTTTCCGATGATCATCCTATGCAACAATTGCCTTCCTTTTGTCTAAATAATATTCTCTTGATGAAAAGGCAAGTGCTCATGGGAACTCCCATCACACAGTTACAGAGGAAGAAAGTATCTCATTTAATGCACAACAGCCAGGATTCAAAGGGAAAATATCAAAACTGAAGGTGCTCCCCGGCTATACAATTTTTTCTCATGTCTGGTATTAGATGAGAGCTACTGACTGGGAAATACATGGCTAATGTAAGGAGTCAGGTGTTTGGGTACACACATTTACTTCTGAAGGCTGATGCAAAATAGGCCACTTCGGTGACCCCAATTCCCTCCTCCCAGGAGAGAAGGGTATAATTTCCCACATAAGACAACTTGCGGAGACCTTGACTGAAGTTCAGGGGACAGTTCTTGCCAGCTCTGTGCAAAAATATAACCCAACAGGGCATAGGTGCAGGATGATCAAAGAAACAATGAGTTTATCTCTTGAGGGTGAACTAAGAGTGTTTGTCTTTCTTAGCTTAGCAAAGCAAAGGCCAAGAGAGATCTGACTGAGCTCTATAAATACATCGGGGTAAGCATCAGGGAGCCAGAAGAGCAATTTAAGCTAAAGAACAATGTTGGCACGAGAACAAATGAGCATTAATTGGAATGAATAAATTTTGGCTGGAAAGCTGAGGGTGATTTCTAGCTATTCGAGGAGTGATTTCCTGGAAGAGCCTTCCAGTGGGGGAAGAAGCAAAAATAAACAAAAAAAAGCAACAAAAAGCAAACATCAAGGAGATTTAAGGTAGAGGCTGATGCATGCCTGACCGGGATGAGACAGCATAGCCATCTGTGATAGCAGCAGACAGAATTTAAGTGATCCTTTCCTGCCCTACTTTTCCATGTTCATTTTCTTGGTGGGATTACGATTTACAGAAACTACTCCACTTTGCAGTCTAGGATGCTATTGATGCTTTCAAAGAAACGTAAAAACATCCCAAGAGCACAGATGCTTGCCTTGGTGATACAAAGCCTGCATCTGGATCTTGGGCCAAAACACATGCTCCTGCACAGCATGAGAGTATGCCTACCAAAACCTATATGATTCACTTGAAAGTTAAATCTCTGCATGGTACAAAGCAGTGGTCCTGAGATGCTAATGTCATGAACAGAAATATACAGCAGAAGGCACAGTCCTTTATTCTTTAATTAACTCATACAATTCTTCAGCCATATCGTACATCAAGCCTGGCCATAAAATCAGCAATTTTACAGTGTGTAAAAAAAGAATAAAATGATTCACAGAGATGGAAGATCCATTTACAGCAAATGTATATGCCTTTCTGAGTACAACAGATTCCAAACAGATACGTTACTGTGACCCATAAAACTACTTTGATAACTTATTTACTGTAACTTTGGGTGACATTGTCACACATTAATGGTTTTGTAAAAGGCACGGGCACATCAGGTTATCATATTGTTCTTGAAGGGATTTTTTTGGTCAGATTTGTGATGTTGGTGTGTAGTGAATGGCCACTGCAATTGCTTGATGTCCGTTATTTCGTCTACATATTGTTAGGACATAAAATGAGTGGATGAATACCAGAATAATCTGGACAATTTAAGGCAAACCTAATTAGAATATTTCTCGCCTAAACTTTTTACCCTGAAAACTTGAAAGACAAGATTTAAATGTAACGTAAATGTGACCAATTTAAAAAAAAAAAGATAAAATTTAAAATGAAGATGGGAATAAGAACTTAAATGCTGTAATCTCTGAAGAGAACCAGCAATCAAAGTCTAATATCCTCATATTGTGCCAGATAATGAAACATTAAGCTGGAGATAATAAGATTTCTTTCCACTGGATAGTCTTCAGCATAGTTAAACCTATGAATGAACAGCTGAAGTGTTTTATACAAGCAAAAGGTTATATGTCAAGGATTCTGAGGGTGAAAAAAGAAATCCCAGCCCATTTACTACAAACTAGATAGAACTCACATTACTCATTCTCTTTTAAAATTGTGCCATAATTAAATGCTTTTTAAGAAAGACAGCTTCACCACCACGCACTGATGGGGACTGGGGATGCAGTGGACACTTTTTACCTAGCTTCCCTAAGGAAACAAAGGCTAGGTAATCATACTGTATGTATGAGTACATCTACGCCTTCATCTTCCCCAGTAAATGCAAAGATTTACATCAAATTTGACAAAAAGGCAGAGATCTTAAAGACTGTAAATTCCCAAAAACTTTCACAGAACTGGGAAAGCTTATAAAGAGAGGTATATTAGCAGCCTCCCACTGAAGGAACAGATGGGGATGAGTCACCCACATCAGCTTCTGAGAAGCCAACACTGGCATAAAAAGTCATAGGAAACCAAACTGAATTCATCCCACCACAGATGGAGCTGCCAGCTCTTTAATATGCCAGTGAGGAGCAACAGCACTGGCAAAATACTTACAGCCCTGACTGTCTATGGTACTGGATTTCTGTGGTCATTCATCTGAAGGTTTTTATATTTAGAGGTGAAAGGAGGGGATAAGACCACTGTGCCTGCTATGGAGCAGAAAGAAAAAATGAGCCTTCGCTGTAAAGAGAAGTGCAGAACAAAAATATTCCAGCTGGGAACTTACAAAACCCCTATGGGACTGAGACAAGCACAATTCAGTGAAACGCAGCTCCCGGCCTCCTTGAACTTCACGTGGAAATCCAAGACAATTATCTCAAGAAAAACTATAAAATGCAACATGGGAATTACACACACAGACCCTGTGGATCAATTCAAATGTCCCTGGCGTGAGCTTCTACCTCTGGGCTTGACAGGAAGAGGCCCTTGTCAAAGAACACAGAGGAGTACACGGGCAGAGCACCCATTCCTCTGGGACTCCCTCCTACCTTCTTGCAGTGTAGAGACTTGCATCCAACAGGTTACAAGTGGGCCACTGCCTGTAATAGCTACCAGTGGGCCTCTCTCCTGTCAATGTCTTTAATGCTTTTTTTCTCTGATCCTTCTTTTTGACAGATGTTTGCTCATTTTTACAAAACTGATATAGATGTTTTGCCAATTTTCAAAAATGCCTTTGAAACAACAAATCATCAATGCTATAACACCATGCTCTATAATAGCAACCTGCTGTACAATGAATGAAAAAAAGAACAATCTTTCACACTATTTTTCAAAGTGCATTAAATTGCTAACACAATGAGATGAGCAGTGCTTTCTCATGGAATAGGTTTTGAATGGGTGTTCTCTTTTACGTGTTTATGAATGCCTATGCTGCCTTTAACTATCACAGATATTCACAGCACATCTCTGCTTCATCCCAAATTACAAAATCCCATCAATTAATCTCTTTCCCTCATCTGCATTTTTGCATGATCCCTTTTGTAAACAAATTATGGAGAGGCAGACTTGGTCATATAGCCAGCATCAATGTCAGGTACAATAGGAGCTAGGGGAATTTTTTATTTTCTAAAAAAAGAGGAAGATCATACAAGCTGGATGGGGAGAAATCACTGAAATGCAGTTTGGGAGTTAACCCACTGAACCACTATAACATACAAGGTCAGACATGGAGCGTGGCAGCACTGAATGCAACATCGCGATTAGAGCATGGGATGCCAACATAAGTGGCATTCTATCACAGACAAATAAAATGCCATTCATGGATTGCTGTGTGGATTAACATAAAAGGCAGATTTTTTTCTTTTATTTTTTTTTTTCTACTTCTGCTAACTTTTTGTTAAGCAGAGTCCCATAGAAGTACTATTCTTTAAAACATTAGCAAAATTGCTGTAGGAAATGTGCACAGAGAATATGAATTTACACTTGTAGCTGAGCTACCTTTGCAGCAAAGGCAAAGCCAGGTTCTCTTGGGAGCGTGTTTGGTCTTTGCAAAACAGTGAATATGTTAGGGTTTTTCTTCTCTTTCTAAAATAAACCACAGTAATGCACAAAGAAAGTGGCAGATGGTTGCTTCCTAATCTGCACATGAAATATCTTCCAATTACAGAATTTGTTGCTTAATGTCTCAAAGTCCATATTAATTATACACACTAACAGAGGGCCAGTACTGAAAATGACTGGATCTGGTTGTGAGGCTGAACAGTCTTCAGCGTGGAGTTTAATAGTTGTTCCTCATAAAGCAAGTAAAAAGCTCAGACAAAGAAATTCTGCCAGATGGCAGTTGATAACACAACATGTTGTCCTGCTTTTTCTGCTGCAAACTGCCAGGGGAAAAGCAGTCTGCAAAATCTCCCATGGGTTTGAGGATTTGAGATTCTTTTAAGCATGGGATAGAATTCATGCTTGCTTTTGAGATGACAACAAGGTCTACTAAGTACCTTGTGAAACTTCAAAATAAGCTATAGGCACTATTTGAACGCCATGCAGGCCCTGTCCTGATCTTCTGCCAGGGTTAAATACTCAATAGCTTACTATCAGTCACTGAACTGCAGGAAAATATATTTTTGATACACATATTAAGGACTCGGATTAATTACATACCCACCCCCTTGTGAAGCTGCAAACCTGCAATAAAGAAACCAGTTATTTTGTGATGCTGAAAGGAAGAAAAATACCATGGCAACTTTTCTGTGATATTTAATCACATTTACTGAAATTTTATTAGGTTCTTTTGAAGTAAAATGGCAGGAAATAATCTATAAAAAATAGTGTTCTTTTAAATACAAAAGCCTTGAATTTGAGTATAAAAAGGAAACCAAATCTCTAATTTAGTGGAACCAGTATGATTAAAAATAATTACATTTGTAAAGTGAACATTTGGAGAAAAAATGATTAATGTGCTTAGTAATAACATCCATCTAATTTGTATAATGAGCATTTTCATTTAAAGCCATGTTTCCATTCAAAATATGAGGAGATTAAAAAGAAATAACTCAGAGTCGTTAGCATCATCTACCTATATTTACATCAGCATCCTGATTCTGGGTATGACATGGTTTTATGGCTCTGTTTGCCATTCAGCCTACAAAAAAACAAGAATGACAACTTCTAATTAAATTTTTTAATTTATAAACTCACATACATGCCATGAAACATTAATTGTGGCAAATCAAAAGAAATACTAGACATTTAAATACTGATTGCTTGCCATGTCAGCAAAAGCACAGAAGTTAGCAATCTATATGGATATAAATTAATATTCATTAGAGCTCTATTAACTTTCCCTGATAACAACCTTGGAAAATATTATTTTGCCTTTCTGTGCATGGTTATAACTTTAGATTGTCAGTTTATTTTTCGCCCCATCCCATACTGCCCCCTCTCTTTTTCTACAAAGGGCTTGGTCATTGTTTTCATTGTAAGTAACAGATGATACTGGATCATGAACCAAACACTATAGCTCTTTGAGTTAGCCTCCTGACAGGTCTCAAAAGGAGAGCTCAGTCAATCTAAAGAAAGTGAGAAGTTGTTGCTTAGAACATGCCTCACAAAACCTGCAGGGTGTGAGACCTGCGGTCTCGGAGCCCACCCCACTCCCTCCCATGGCACGGCAGGAGCATCTCTCTCTCCCTCTCCAGGACTCCACCCCTTGGGTACTACGAGGAGATTGGTGTGGCCTGGCCAGTGGCTGGGCTAGCGAAGAGAGTCCTGCTGCAGGAGAAAAGAACTGGCTGATGCCACCCCAGAAAACGTGTTGCTATAATCTGGGGAATGCCTGAGTGCCCCTGCCAGGTGACTGATGCCATCTCCGTCTCATATGCCTGTACCCAAGTCCCATAATATCAGTGCCCTGTGTCTCCTACCAAAGATGAGTCCTGACTCTGCCTCAAAGATGGATAACAAACCTGCTCCTAGAAAAGGCATTTCACCGTCTTTGCTCCTCTTTCAACTTATCAGGTTTCCACTGGCTTTGTAAGTGACCTGAAAACACTGTATGCTGCCAAGACACCAGCACTGAGATGCCCTCTGAAGGTTCACAGTGCCTAGAAAGCTGTAAGGGCCCCATAGGTGGCTACGAGAGACATCAGCCAGCACAGACGCTGCAGAGGGTCTCGGAGCCTCCTTGCTTTCCTGCTGAATCCCGAGATGTGCTACACGTGGCACACCAGTCTCAGAAATAGAGCACTGTGCTTCTTCATGCTTTACAGACACCCTGTACCTACATCTTACCCTCCTTCCTGCTGCAAATAGAGCAAGTGGTGTCTGAAGGAGTTTTCCAGTAAAGCAGCCACTTAACTCACTGAAGTTTGCCCTCATGAAGTCTTAGTGCTTCATTAGTTCCCGTGAGCTGCTTAAGTGAGTAATTAACAACATCCACTACAAACCCCAAATTTATCCAAGTCTGGTGGGTGGGAAGGGCAGATGATCCAGAGAACAGGCTCAGATCAGGCCTAGCTCTAACTTTTGCATTCCTTCCTATTCCCTATAATTTAACTAATCCTGTAAGTGTGTGTCTGCTCTAGTTCATTGCATGTCAGGTCAAATTTAAGAGAAGTTCCACAGAAAAACTGAACCTCATTTATATTACTTCTCTCATGCAGTGGTTAGTTAGAATAACTTCATTCCCATACACTCCCTAAAGGTTTTTCAAGCAGAATGTGTTTTCCATTTGCTGGCTAAATGAATGGAGAGGAAAAGAAACCAGTTCACATTCAATCCAAATTACTGTAAGGCACCAAAAATGAGAATTCTGTTCTCAGTTCTCATTTTTCAAGGAGACTTCAACAGGAATTTTGAAAAAAGAAAAGGTAATTCCCGCAAACTTTCTCTAAGTGTGTCTCGTTCTGTTTTCTGAATGTTTAATAACACTTTCAAGCTTGCAGACTTATTAAACAAGACAAGGACACTGAATTTCTCCTGCGTCTCTAGCCTTGTCTATGCCAGAAAAGTTTAAGTGGTTTTTATGTTGGCTGACTGAGCCAGTTATAACCGTCTGTGCTCCCAGCACTGAAAGACTGAATGCTTACAAGAGAGTTGCAAAAACATAATCGGATAGTTTATGTGTTAGATGCCCAAGGTCAAGGGTGCAAATCCCTTAGTCTGAGTGGTGCATCAATGGAAAATTAATGGGGCCGTTAAATGTTAAGAGGAGCTTTAGTCATGTTATTGTGCTTGGTGCCGGGGCACAGGGCTGAGATGCTATGGAGGGCAAAGTGGATGATCTAATGTGTCCTCCTTGCCTTAAAATTTATGAAAATGAATAAAGCCTGAACTTAAACTCTCAGGTAGGTATAAAAGTGCCTTCTCCAGTTTGAATCAAGTTGTGTAGAAATATTGCTGAACTTATCTGAAATAAGAAGGCCCCAATTTCAGCTCGGCAATTTTTTAACTATATCTTACTGAGACAAACTTAAGAAATTTCTCACACGGGCAAACCAGATAAATCTTTCCTTTAAAGAGTAGCCCTTTGCTGTTCAGGGTCTCTTCAGCAGGGGTCTGCCCCAGCTGTATGAGACCCAGTTTAACCAGCTGAGAATGTTGGCAGATGAGCTGGGGTGCTCCTCACCACAGCTCTGTGAGCTGCCACAGCCTCCTGTCCCCCCTAGGGTTGTGCCACCACTCCTCTCACTTCCTGTGGGATCATGACAAGTGGTGACCCTTGCTACAAGGACATTACCTCTGGCAAATATGAGAGGAGCAGCATCTTCAGCCAATGTGAGCCTGTGAGACCCTGCAGGGTAGAGGGGGCAGATCCACTTCTGATGGCAGAGCTGATGGTACAACTGCCCTCTCCTTGCTGCCAACTCCCACTCCTCCATCCAGAAGGCACTGCTCTTAACTCAGACTGTTTCTGTGATCCTTTTCATAGGACAACCCTGCAAGGAGCTCTCCTGCCTCACCTGAGGGGCAACAATCTGCCACCAGCTCTGCTGCTGCAGGGACCGTATCCTTCATGTGCACTGTAAGATAAACAGGGGTGCTTATTGCTGCAGTACCCACTAAAGTTTCTTCTCCTTTTCCTCCCATTATCCTTTCACAAGGAGAGAGGAAAAAAACCCAGCCCACACAAATCTCAGCTTCTGCTGCTGTTTTGCAAGTATAGTTCCCTTTAAGAAAAAAAGGTCAGCCAGGATGGGAAACTAGACTGTCATTTCTAAGGTAAGACAAGGAAGAATCTGTCATGGCCATTATTCAACTAATCAGGGATAACGTCAACGACCTCATTCTGTCAGAAAATATGTACAACAATGACCTCTTCCTTTATCAGGAGCAATGGGATACGACAGCACAGCCATTATTTCTGTGTAGATAAGAGAGCATCCTCCCGCCCTTCCTCTGAACAGTGATGCATGCCCGTAGCTTTTTCTAATGTCTCCCATTTCTCATGTCTGGCATATTTTGAGTCTGATATTAATATTTTATTTGAATATCCTTGTAATAATTTACAGACACACCTCACTAATGAGAATTAATTGTTGATGGTGGGATACGGTGTTAATTTGGGGAGTGCTGGCAGCCCTGTTTACTTAGGAAGGGACAGATGGCGAGTGTGGCCTCACTGCAGTTTGGCTGGGAAACCTGCACACAGGGTAATCGAGCCACCCTGTTGTACAAACTCCTCAGATAATTGGTAGTGGCTTAAAGCTTTATTATTCTAGTTCAGAGTCCATGACCTGCATTTCCAAAGTAATTAATAAATTTTAAGCCATTTTAATAAATTTGCAAGAGCCGCTGTAATTTTACAGACCTATGCTCTGCATAAAGCCAGGCCGAAGATCAATACCAAATAATCTCTGCATCGACCCCATAATTCCTGACTAAGTACTAACAGTTGCTTTAGAGAGATGTCACAGGAAGAGATGGATCATTCACCCCAACTTTTTTTTTTTTTTTTTTTAAACCTTTAGTGGACAGGAAAAGAAGTGGAAGGCTGAGAAGCCAGAGTAATGTGCAAAGAATCACTCCACAGTTTTTACACTGAATTCCTTAATGCCATTCTCATTAAAAAGTTTTTTCTGCCAAATGCTGTTTGCTTATGCCTTCAAACTGTCTGTATTAATGATTAGTAACTCTTCTGCAAGGTATTTACATGTTGCCTTGTCACTGCCACAGAGGGCAATATCCTAAAGTGGGAGAGGAGGGAAAACTTGGGGAGTGAATTCACAAACTGGGCCTCTGTACTCACTGCAAATGACCACATGATATCACAGGACAAATACTTTCAGCACATAGATCAGTAAAGCATCCCTGCGGGCCTATTATAACAGATTGGCACAGGTAGATTTTTGCATCAACTCACATTCTGTTGACTACTTCTCTTATGATGCTCAACACCATTCCTGAGACACCATTTTCTGAGATACTCAACACCATCTAAGTCAAGGAACTATAGCATGCATTCCTGGATGCATAATCTGGTGTTGACTATGCTGAAGAGGTAGTTCAAATCAAGCAACGGCACCACACAATCTCACTTGCTCTATACAATTTGATTGTATTTTTCACACTACCAACTTTTGTTTTGTTTTGTTTTCCAGCAAATGCTGGATGGTTTCTTCCAGACCACAGGAAGAGCTGATGTAGACTAATCAGTCCAAACGGGTTCCTGGGTGACCCATCAGATATGTGACCATTTTGTTGCTCACTTCCTGTTTACTAATACTTTTGGGTAACTGTCAGTAAACACATTGGTTAAATAACAGAGAGATGTGAGGTGAATGAGATGAATGTCAGCATTTTGCATTAATCTACAGACATGCTGACATCAGCTATAACCACGTTCAAGCTCACCGTCAAGGACAGACACACGCTTCTTTCCAATGCTAACAGTTAATTTCAGCCCAAAATCCAAAGATCTCTGAAGTGGGAGAGCCAAGGTCACACTGAGCTGGATCTGACCAAGCAAGGAACTGTACTTTGAACTACAACCCTGTTCAAACCAACAGTGTGAACGGCAGCGTAAACCATGGGACTTCATGCGCCCATGCCCACTTCCACACCTGCAGCCTCCCAGATACCCAGAGACACACGCCCCTGCTGTGCTCCCGCCTTCCCCTACCTCTCTCCTCCCTCCAGCGCCTGCCATCCCAACTCCCAACATCTCAACAAAGGCAGCACACGGGCATTTCCTTTTGCTTCTATTTCTAAGATGTCTTCTAAGACCACAAATGCTCAGAAAGCACATCTACTGGTCACTTCAGGCCCTGACTGAAAGCCTGCCCAGAGAGGATAAACTGTCAGTCACTTGTGAAATGAAAGATGCAGGTTCAATCTTACCCGTCTGCACTCTGGCTGTACTTTATATTAAAAGTCTACTAGATAAGCTACACAAAATTAAGCACTACTTGGAAAACCACATATGAACAGGAATAAACAAAGCCACTACACATGCCAAAATCAGTTTCTTTCACACCAATTATAATGCCAACGTGCAGTAACAACAGGTTGCCAATTACTCACATTTAAATACTGAGTAGGAACTGAAGCTTTATATTTTACAAGCTGAGAGAGAAAAAAAAAAAAAAAGAATGGTGAATACACAGGCTGTGTGTGTTGCTGGCACGATTTGTTTTGAGTAGTACATTAGATAGGTAATAGATGTATTTATGGCAGTCACAGTGGTCCTTGCTGACCTGAAAAATCTGTGAGTCAATCCAACTGGGCAGTGCTTCTTTGGTTGTTCACCATGGTTGCAACTTCAGTGTAGTTTCTGGAATTTTTCTTGGCTAAACAGAGACAGGAAGCACCAGGTTTGGCAAGATGCACATACAGACCAGCCTGCTGGCGCTGACGCTGACCCCCCGCAATGTAGATTCCCCAGTCTGGGCAAAATGAGACCGACCTAGAAATAGCAGCAGCAGAGCTATATCCTGCATAGGCAGATTTTCTATATTGCACTATCTGAACAACACACTTTTCAAGATGAAATGGGCTACGCCTGCAGGGTGCTGCATGGTAGTATAAGCATACTCAAAGCTTCATCAGGCTTTGCAATATTCTCTGTTGAGTATGCACATGCTTCGGGTAGACACAGCCCCTCTCCATAGAAAAGCAAGGGATAGATGTGAGCTGGGTGGGCACACAGAAAGAAAGCTGGCTGGAGAGGGAGTGCGCATTTGTGCAATGTGCATTTGTATATATGTTATTAATTTTACTGCTACCCTTTAAAACTGAGTACGTTTGGAATACCAGCCATGTACCAGCGAGCCATGTGGAGTAAATTCTGAAGAAATGAATTAAAAATGCAGTTAATTTTTCCATGGGTTAGAGCGAGATTTTACTTGCTATACAGATTCCCAAGGAGACTCGTTTGAGAGAACTAATGAAACATTAATGCCTGCAAAATATTTTTAAGAGTGGTACTTTAGGAACTATTTGGCTTTGATGAAAGGTTTGACTGCCTGATAACCCCAGAGCCTGCAGTTATAGTACAATATTTATAAATGGAAGAGACATTTACAGCCCCATAAAAGCTTCTGTTTATTGTTATCAAATTGCAGTGTTGCACTGAAACATTAATATGCAGCTTAACCCATTTCTTGTAGCTTTGTTACGTGAACATATTAAGTAGCTGAGCAGACATAATGGGCAGAAAACCAGCAAATGCCAAGCGACAGGGATAATGCATGACAGTGAAAGAGGACAGTCCAAACACTGCTACCAAACCTGTAGCCTGCCTTTGACTCTTGAGATATCCAACTCAAGAGCACAGAGAGGTCGCAACTCTAGTGCCATGTTTCCTGTGAACAAGAAATTGCTTTATGCTGACTGAATCCTGTGAGGCTCTAGGACACAGCACAGATCACAAATCTCACTAAAACAGGTCTGGTCAGAGTTATGGGGAGAAACTGGGCCACTACGTTCTCCTGGACATCCTCTTGCTTGGCAGACGTCCATCCATTTCTCCCTTGGCCCCAGCACTGACTCATTCTGGCACCCTGCTCTGCTCCTGCTCCACCTTCCAGTAGGTACAGGGACTGAACAAACCTACAAGAAACAGCACCTTATCTGACTGTGTAGACTCGTATCTGGATCCTGTAACAAGTAGGGTTTGGTGTGCGAGCTGGGCAACGAGCTGTCCTGGATGTCTTTGAAATTTTCCGGTGCTCAGGCAAGTTTTGGCTAGGAACCCAGTGCCTTGGAAATGCAGCAACCAATACAGCAGGACAGTGGAAGGAGGATGTGGCTGTGAAAACTTGTTTCCTCTGTTCCACCTGATTAAGTAGCAGATGTGACATAGCCTCTGATTCTCTGTACAGCTGCTGGTGAATCAGAAATAGCGTGATACTTTATTTTCCTCTCTGATGTATGCATACCCATAGCAGTCTGAACAAATGC
Source organism: Gorsachius magnificus (assembly GCA_034008185.1). Lineage (NCBI taxonomy): Eukaryota > Metazoa > Chordata > Aves > Pelecaniformes > Ardeidae > Gorsachius > Gorsachius magnificus. Next base: position 34,644,436 of record CM067084.1, read on the forward strand.
ATTTAAATTTAAAACATTATGAGTTCATAAAGGAATGCAGAACTCACATTGATGCTTTTATTGACAAATCAGCTCAACATATAACCTCTCTCCTTCAGGGAAAGTCTTGAGCAAATAGACCTTGCAATGTGACATGAAGGTTAATGAGCGTAGTCCTTGTCTGGCTAAAACTGGCAGGAAAATGCTACAGTGGCTGCTTCTTCCTTTGAGATCCCCAAGGTGGCTCGTGGAAGTTGTAGTTCTTTGCCCTGCTTGGGTCCCAAGCTCCTGCTAGGAACTACATCTTCCCTAAAGCACTACAGCTATGCTGGCAGCAGGCTGTGCTGTACAGTTTGGTTACATATATTTTAGCATAGTGTCTCTTTGGAAATACCAGTACTTCAGGAGACCCTGTCCAGATGAGATGGAAAGGGCTGGAAATACAGGTTACCTAAAGAATGCACACCTTAACATCTGATTGAATTAGCCTGGAATGAAACTCTATGGATCCCTACAATTTCAAATACTGAAAGTGACCTGAAATGGACTTTTCAGCTTTTTCACTGGGAAAAAAAATGCCTTTAACAGTCTAGCAGAAATCATATTTTCTGCTGAAATATCTTTTGGATATCAATTTCCTGGCTAGCTCTATGAATTCCTAATGAATTCCTAAGAAACTGGTCTTCCTAAATCTCATAATTATTTTGGAAAGCTCTTTTTTTTTTTTTCCTACCCACTGAGAATGAAAATCTGGTGTTCCATATTTCAATCGCCTTCTTTGCTACAACGTGTTAGGCAAAACATCAGTGAGACACTATAAAGGTCCCATAAAAGTCTTTTCAGCATATAGATCTAAGGGCCTTTAATCCAGCTGGTGCACATGCTGTGGGAGAGCTTTACATCCCATGTTCACCACTCTGGATTACAAGCAGCAGTTGAGTCCTTCAGACTAGAGGTGCAACACACTGCAGAAGTGCTCCTCGTGGGTATATCTGTAAAGAGCTGAGCAAGGTAATCATTGAGAATTGTGTGCCTCAAACTCTTCCATAGTCTAAGGGCAAGAAAATAATGAACAGGAGAAGTCATTAAAAAAATATGAACTGAGTTGAAATATTCAATTTTCTTTATGGAAGGACAGAGGTTTTAGGAACACTGTGAATCCATATGAATATATAAAGCTAACTGCTGAGCTGCCTATTCCAAGATGGGTTAAACTTAGCTAAAACAGAAGGGCTTAATCACTGGTCTTCATTTACAGTAGAGAAGACAGCAATCCTCAAGTCATGCCCATGAACAAATACAGATGGACCGAGTCAGGAATGTACAGGAACACACCTCCACTGCCACACATCATTGGGTCCCACCATGGATGTGAGTGATCAGAACAAGTTCTCAGATTTGTAGGACAACAGGAAATAAGGCCAGAAGAAACTCCCAATAATTGCCTATCCATCTGCCTTCCCATCCATGTTACAATCCTCCTTAACTATGAAATGTTTATGTGTCGTCCTTGCCTTTATATTTAAGTCTTAGTAGCTTTTCTTCCCTTCCTTAGGAATCTACAGAATTAATATGAGCCATTTAAAAAAAAAAAAAAAAAAAAGATTCTTTTGGCAATGGTAATGCAGACACATAAATCTTAACTGCTTTTTCAATTCATGTACTGCATCCTTTTAGACTTGCTCCCTGCTGAAACCAGCATGATAACTGCAAATTTGAAATTGGTTCTTAATTTGAAGACCTTTGAGTTTTGATACTCTAGACTTGCATTTTCAAATTTCATGGCATTTATACCAAGGCACCAGGGTTATTTGAATTTATTTTTCATTATCAGCAAAAGAGCCTTCAATATATTATGTCATGATAAATTTTAACAAAAGTCCCTGAAACAAAAGAAAAGCAAGGAGAATGCTTCTAATTCTTAAGTTTCAGTACTAAGCAGCTTTTTGTAATGGAAATATCCTACCTTTGCTATGGCTTACTTGAGAATTTTAGGAAGACGGAGATGAAGCTCTTAATGTCCTTGTCCATTTAAAAACTTCTCTGATCATCTCAACCCCCAAAAGGATAGGTTCTGAGTAGTTTGTTTCCTAGTGATCAAAACATTATAAATCAAAGGTTTTACTAATGTCACACTGTCGCCCCATTTCAATGGTGATATGACACTTTGTCCAAAACAGTCTGCAATGAAGACCAAACACATACAACTTCACTTCTAGCTGCAAGTAAAGTTTCCATGTAGTGTAGACCATGACCTAAATGTGCGCACAGAGTGCCCAGAGATGCCCACTTCCCATTCCAACTGTTAATGTGATGCTAACTCACTTGTGTGTACCAAACAGCTGTCATGCGCGTAGGTACATTTGCCAGCTGTATTGACTCTAATTGCATTCTGCAGTTTCCCTCCCTTAGCAGCTCTGGAGATGCCTTTCCTGCTGGAAAACAGTCGTCTCCCCAGCACAGATATCCCATCACAGCAGAACACAGAAACCATCCCTGCTCTGGGACTCCTGGCTGAGGAAGCTGCAGCCCTTAGTGCTTGCCTCCTCCTGGGAACGAGCCCTATGGGCAGTGGTGAGATCACCAGCTTGGCCCAGGTGACAGCAGCAGGGACACAAAAGTGTGACACCTGGCAGGTAGTTCCATCGCTGTGCTCATTTCAACAGCAATTGCTACCACCAGACTTGTGCCACATAAGCTGGCCCCAGCAAGCAGTACACACAACATGGGAGAAAGCTTTGATAGCAGCAGGGTGAGCCGAGGCAATGCCTGGGCCTTAGAGACAAAGAATAGAAACGAAAACATGATGGGACTGTAATAGGCTCCACCCCACAAATTCCTCCAGCAGAAGCTGGCAAACAATTACTGCAATTTACAGCTGCCAGCCCCAAACATAATTAATGTGCAATCGCAGCCAGACGATTATCTTAAGGGAGAACGTGGTCTACTTAGCTCAGTTACCCATAGTAAAAAGACTTTATTTTTAGGGATCACTGCTAATGGCAGACAGTTTCTTGGGGGCCATCAGGACTTAAGCAGATGTAGGACCAGATGGCAGGACAATAATGCTTTTTTGGATGATTGACTAATACCTTTTGCCAAATGCCAGTGGTAATAAAGATATTTTGCCCATCTTATATCAAGCGACAAGGAATTTTCATCCCAAGAGGTAACAGGAGTTGAACTTTACTTTTCTTTGTGTGTTTGTAAGCACCAAGAACGAGCCACGAACTGTATTCAACAACACTATTGCTTTCTTTCCCTCCATCTAAGAAACTAGTTCTCTCTATATTTTGAAAAGGTAATACAAATATTTAATCAGTTTTGTCATGTCTCGACTCTGTTGAAAGCAGGATGACATATACCGCAAAGCAAGGGAGTAAAATCTGTCCGGCAGAAGAAAAAATTTACAGCTGCAGTTTTGCAGAGGGGTCCCTATGATGCAGTAAAGTGCAAGAATGAAGCATGAAGAGTTTATTAAAGCCATAAGAATCCTGAGATGAGATTACAGCCTTTATACTCTTCCACGCTTCAGATTTGATAATGCATATGTCCCACTCCCTCCCCCTCCCCCTTCCAGCTCTCCTGGAAAAGCGGAGAGAGAAAAAAATCCACAGTAGATTGATTTTGATTTCACATGTAGCATTCTCATTAATTTTCAAGGCATTGGCTCACGCAGATCAAAGTGGCAGAAGATGCTGACATCAGCTTTCATATCTGAGAGTTTACCACTCCCTGATGATAAAATTGCAGGATTATCAAGGAGTGCATCTGTCTATAGCTACTGTAAAAAGCATTGTGACATATAAATGCACAATGTGACAACATTACTGTATCATCTTTACTGGAACACTTAGCAAAACATTTTCAGTGTCACCAAATGACAGTCATGCCTTTGATTTTATTTCTCAGTTTTGTAGCCTTGGAAATTATAATTTGGGGGTAGCATATTTTTTTCTTTGTCCTGGCCGCTCCCAGCTCTGACATGATCATCTGCAATGGAAAATGTGCCATGAAAGATCTGGACTAGCATGGCCAAGGGATCCTTCACCTTTTTCAGACCTGCTGATGGAGTGTCATTGTGACAGCAAATGATCCCTTAAAACTATGATTAGAAATGCTTGTTTTATCATTCCAGGCTTTTTTTTTTTACACTTGGTTTGCTCCTACACAGAACCTCAGGAGTAAGAGACATCATGTTCCCTGGAGTTTACACAAGCTATGTCCTCTTGTTTGCTTGATTTGTTAGCAGGGAAGACAAGTCAAGGAAAACACTGTATCTTTCTTTAGTCTTCCCCTTTAATGCAGAGGACTGATACAGTCGTAAAAGCTCTTTGGGAATTAAATAAATGGGAAAAGAATTTCCCAATAACCATGGAGCGTGACATCCCTGGTACTTGAGTTTTGACAGCAGAAAGAAGGGTTGCAATTTCTCTGTTATGCAGGGATAGCAGTTACATTTGCAGGCTCTCTTCCCTCTTCTGTCCTACCATTCAACAAAGCAGGCTTAGGGATGAGTTCACAACGGGAATACAGGGGAAGGGCTCTCTAAAGAAGCTTGGACATTTAGACAGATGTTTCACTAAAAGCCTGGTTGGTTGTACTGCTCTGAGTAAGTTTTAGAGAAAACAAACCTGCAATGTTTCTCCGCATTCCAGGGATCATACAGGAGGGCAGATCCATCCTTTCTTGATAATTGTGGTACCATCAAAACGTACCTCACCAAAAGTCAAAATGTGTTTACAGATTACAAAGACTGTAAAAGTAAGGGTAGAAACTACACTTGTGGCACACCTCGTGTAGGTTTGCTTCTCACCAGCCACTGGGAAGGCTATGGTCTTGTTTACCACAAACTCAAGTAAATCCAGAAATCTTCAGTCAGAAATACTGCATGAAGACTAAATTTCAAAATGCAATACTAATATCAAGCTGTTCTGAAAGTTTTAATACATAGTCCCCACCCTCAAAAAGTTGTGCGTGAGCAGCCCTAATGTATTTTATTTTTATGGCTCTAGCCTTGGTCATGCCAGTCCTTATAGCCCACCAACTCCCACTTAGTGCCCTTCTGCCTACTACAGCTGCTTCTGCACAGCTGCATCATGTAAAGCATCGCATCTCCACTCTGTCTCAGTGTTTTTCTGAGTAGCTTTGATCTGAGAGAGTGCAAAAGACTTACTAGTACTGGTCAGGATGTAGATCACCTCATAGTGAGAAACTAAAGACATTTGATTAGGTTTATCCAAGACAACGGTGTGACTCAAAGGCAAGAGGTTTGCAGTAGAAGCAAACTGGAATTAAGAGTCATGTCCTCAGGGACAGGGCAAACATCACCTGCAAATGAAGGCCATACGCCACTCCAAACAATACAGTGTAGGATAAATTGGAGACCAGAAACAATAAAATCACAATCACCATCACAATAGTTCATTCTGATGTTAAAATGACCTATTACTTTGTGGGTAAATCTTACCAAGCTCACTGTCCAGAAGCTACTTGTGTTGCTGGTAACAGTGCGTCTGAAGGCTTTGAGCTGACTGTAGGCTGCAGAACACACTCAGAGAGTGCACACACCCAGATGCCCTGGATGTCAGCCCAGACTGAACTCCAAAGCTGTTGGCTGTGCTGCCTAAACTTGCTTTTAGCTAGCCCATTTTCCAGATCTACCCCAAGTATCCTAAGGAATCATTTAGATGAATGACAAAAACAAGCCCTATCCAAAGAAAGGGACTAACCTTAGCAATAAGAAACAAACAAAATCCTGCTGCCTGATTAATGAGAATAGCAGCTTGGTTTGTGATTAGAAATAATAATATGCTGCCCAGAGGGAAAACATATTGCATAAAATGCAATTTTGCATTTGCAATATTGCAGGAATTGCATAAAATACCTTTTTGGTAAGTCATTGACCACCTCCTCTATATATGGTGTGTGCTCACAATCACCAAAACACTGAATAATTAATACCTCTTTTCTTTAAATGTAAAGAAAGAGCCTATGATACAAGACCAATATGATAACTACTTAAACACATTCCAGACAGATCTCAGACTGAAGACATAATGAAGAAATACCACCCAGAAGTAGTAACAATACATCCTGTCAGTACTTGTAACAGTCCAAAAACAATTTATCCCCTAGTACTGGGAAGAAAATACTTCTGCTCAGTGGGATCTTCTGACATTTTGAAATGCATTTGTATTTTAAAAGAGCACAAGAGTTAAGATTTCTTGTGAAATTAAAAATTGGGGAAATACCAAAACGCTGTGTTTTGATAATGCTGAATCTTTTCATTTAAAAAGAGAAGAGGATGTTTTATATCAACATTGAATCAGTATAAAAGAAAATAAAGAGCATTTTAGCATAAAATGAATCTTATAGAATCTCAATGGAACTAAATGAAATAGCATGAAAATTAAATGTTTTAACTCATTGAGACAAGCAATTCAGCATTATTTAAATGACGTGAGCAAGGTATTTGTTTCCACCCCTTCCCATTGAAAATGGCATGAAAATGTAAATGTGCCCATGAAATTTTTGCTTTGCTGAAACCGCACTGTTCCAGGAGAAAAACCTCATTTTGCCACATTTTTGTTTGCTCTTACTTCTACATATAGAATATGGAACCTGTTGCAAAAATAAAAGGCTCCACTACCCTGCTCATCAGTGAGCAAACTTGCTATGATAGTAAAAGCCTCCTTTTTTGCAACTATTATCTGAGCAGTGGAAGCTAGCAGATAGTAAGGTCTTTTGAAAATATACTTTAGCTTAAAGTATCAATATTTGCTAAGAAATCTTCAGATCATACCTGGAAATTTCTCTGTTAGTTGAATTTTGAGAGCTATAGCATGTTTGATTGGACCAGATGCAACTCAAATGTGTTGACCAGAATTTAGTAGCAGCAATCCTAGTAAATATCACTAAAAGTCCATATTGGATTGTGACCTTCCCAAGTTCAAACTATGACAACACAGCATACCGTAACACTCTTCTACAACCTTCTACTTCCTTTTCCAACTTGTCAGCTCAGGTGAGACTTTTTACAGCTAGCCATTGACATTCCACTGATAAATCCAAGTTTGTCACTGATGTTCTCAGGCTGCTTTTTCCTGCAGAGCTTCTGGCCACTTTGGCACACAAAGTGAGACCATCTTCTCATTTGGCAAAAGGATTTCTTTATCAGCTAGGGTAGATGAGGATGTGCTACGCTGAATGAAAAGCGGCCACTGAAGACACCACTTGGAATTTTAAAACCTAGATCATCCCAAGTCTCTTCTACCTATCAAAAGGTTATTATTTAACCTGCAAAATGGTGTGTTATTAAAAGGTCAAGCTCTTAAAGGAGTGCACATTTTAATGCTATCACTAGTGAACCTGCTGAATTAATGCCCATATTAGGTCACCAAGTCAAGTATTCTGGCCTATTAATATTTATAGCCAAGCAACTGAGTGAAGATATTTGGCACCTACACGGTGCACTACTTGAGTATACACCGTTTACTCAGGAGATGGCAAAATAGCATGACTTTCAATTTACAGATGAAAAATAAAACAAAGCTCAGAGGGGACTTGCTGCCACATGTTTGCCCAAGACAGCTCTGAATCTCATGATGCTGGGAACTTGACTCAGCAATCCTGGCAGCTGCCCCTTCCGAGGCACAAGCTCTTAGCCAACATGCAGCCCTGACCTGAATGGCTGAAAGGGGCTTCCACATCTCCAGGCATGTTTTATGGAGAAGAGACAGGAGACAGGAGATGCTATGGCTTCTGCCACTACCATGGACTGACTCCAGAAGAGCAAAGGGCAGTCAAGACAGCAGATAAACATGATTACCAATACTGATCACTATTTTCAGATTTTTTTTTTACACTGAGTTTTCACCCACAAAAGTGGTGTGGTTTTAAGAACACTAAAAATAATCTGAATTATCAGTTCTTGTAAAGAGTTTGCTACTATGTTAAGAGTAGAACAGGTCCATCCTGACAGTCATGAAAGTGATCCCAAACCAAAGATTTCAAACTCCATGTTGCAACTTTTGTGCCTTATGGGTAACCCATTCCTATTCTTTCTGTCCTCCTCTCCTGTTGGGTTTGTTTTTATAGGATCTTTCAGGTTTAAAAATGGATTAATGATTAAAGAACCTTCCTATTTTTTTACCCTGTGTGATTTTCAATATAAGATGTTTGGTGACCTTAATTACTCTTGAAAGGATTTGTTACACATATCTGTTGAGATAATTCAGTTGCACTGTTTTAGGTGCTCTGTCTTCGTACCGCTCCTTCTAATTACATCTGAAATCATAAATCTCTTGTAAAGTTGACTTTTGTTTTCATTTTGTTGCCTGTTTGAAAGCAATTCTCACTGAAGTGATCTCATCAGCCTTTTTAAATTGAGAAAGAAAACATTGTTAAATGTATATTTCATCCTCCTCTTGATCAAAAAAAAAGTATTTCTAAAACGGTTCCATATTATTATCTTTTTGCTCTGCAGTAGTGTCTTGTGAGCACCTACAGTCTGGTACAATACTGGAACTGCAGCCAATTTATATGGATTTCCAAACCATACTTTCTATAATATGGTCCTAAAATAGTTTTCTCAAGGTCCAGTGCAAATACACCACATCACAGCTGAAAACTGTGAACAAGATTATATAGTGGCCTCAGAGTCACACACAAAGAATTACTCAATCCCCTCAAAAAGCGTGTGGAGGTATAGTGCAGAGTCACTCTGTCCTAGTGGATCCCTCCTCCAGCCCTTCTTAATTCAGCAGCCATGTGCCTCTGCAGCCTTTCCATGCAGAAGCTCCCTTCTCTCTTTGGGATGATGCCAAAAGATGGGGAAATCAAAATGACAGCTTGATTCCCATCTGCTGCAGAGACCCACCTTCCCTCCCAGCAGCCACCACATCTTGTCTTGCATCCTGAAATGGTGCTCCATGAAGGACAGTAAGGGATGTATCACTTCTCTGACCAGCTCACGCATAAAATAATACAAATAATGCCATATATCCATACGCACCAAAAAGTCAGATCAAATTTGAAATGAAAACTGCTGAAGTCCCCCATTTTTTTTTGTTCTAGAACTGCACATAAGTCTGTATTGAAGATTGGTGGAACATGAGCTGGAACCAAACCAAGTCTACTGAGATGCAGCTGACCTGACTCCGTAAGAGGCACATAGACATGGGCATATAAATGAGCCTGCACATGCTCCAGACCCAAACCTAGCCGGCACAGTCTGTACTGTATTTGTGGCTGGGCATTACACTATGAAATAAAAATAAAGAAAAAAGCCATTGGCTGCTTTTGATAATTTGGTTTTTATTTTTTCTATTTGAATGCATTCTTTTGTGACACCTGACATCCCCACAGACCCCAGAAGACACTGCTAGGAAATGCCACCTTCAGAGCCCATGCAGTGGGACTGACAACAATAAACTCATTTTCCACAAGAGAAGGGCTATCGTGTGGCCACTGCCTTTGGACATACACAGTGGCAAGAGGAAAGAATTACCCTCACACTGACCTTACACCAGCCACTGCAGCAAACGGACCAGCAAGTGACAGCACAGAGCTGCTCCACCTCCCCTTTGCATTTATAGCCCCAGTGGTATCACAGCTCTGATGCAGGGTAAAGCAGTGTGTGGAATTTCTTGCAGAGAGTGAGCCAGGAGATCACAGTACTCCTCCAGAGCCAGCTATCAGTGCACATAAGAGCTCCCTGTACAAAATCTCAGAAATCCCTTATGCAGGCAAGCCTGCTGTATATGTTGTACAAACTTACAAGCATACACTTTAGGCCAACTGGGTTTCACACAGAAAATCATATGCACTCATTCACCTCAGTCTGATAGTCAATCCTTGAGCATGATGTCATAATCTTGCTTTTTCCAAGTAATTCTAAGGTACTGCCCCTCCAGGAAGATGTCGTCAAACAGAAATGATACAAACAGAAATGATACAACTTTGCAGTAACTTCTGCTTTTTTTGCACTGAGGAAAATCTTGAGCAGAAACTGGGCCCAATGAAAACTTCAAATATTGATGCAACACAAGACAGCAAACAGAAAAGTCACACAATAAAGTGACTAGTGAAATTCACATGTGCTCGCAGTCCCTTTGCAGGCAAAACTCTCTCCAAGTGTTCTTACGGCATGAGTTAGGAATGACCTGATGTGCCAGAGAGCAACAGGGTCTCTCTGTTCCAAGGATTATTTAATGATGTATTCAAAGTGGAATAGCTGTAATTAGAGGGACGAGGGAAAAAGCAATTCTGTTGAAAAGTTAGTAGATCAAATATTCTGCTGGGGTGCAATGAACACAGGCTGACTCACAGCTGGGACATGGATGATGTTTCCTGCACAAACAGTGCACTTCTAGAGTTAGAAGTCAGTGTACACATATACACATGCAGACATGCACATATTCATGCTCTCTCATTTCTTATTCTCCCTTTTTTATTCCACCATGCAATAAATGCAAACTCTTCAACTTGATTTCCTCTCCCCAACAGGATCCTACATCAACGGTGCCATCCTCACCCTTTTGCTACAAGTAACCACCCTCCTAGCTTCTCTCAGTGATCAGATTTATCCATTAAGGCTCTAACTCGCTTAGGACAGTGCTTGTGTATGTGTGTAAATCCACCACCCAAAGGCGTTGAGCTACAGCGCATTTGTCAGCATCTTCTTCAGGAGCTGGTCTTACATATTTTTCCCTGGAGTGGACACATGAAAGTGGTAGGTTGCTAGCCAAGTGGTTATCCTCTGGGGACATAGCAAGCTATGCATACTACTTCTCATTACTTTAATCACGCAAAAGTCTGAAATGAATTTATATTGGGCTCTTGAGACATTGGAGATAATTGCACAGGTATCTGCCCTTGTGCTAATTAAAGAGAGGAATAACAACAGGGCAATGAGGTGGCCAGACAGGGCAAGTATACGATTTGGGTTTTGTTCACTGAGCCAATCATCTATGCTCCAGCTCACATCTACCACATTCCTGCAGCAGCTGCCTAGTTAGGCACAACAGTCCAGACAACCACTATTCAATAGCATCTCATGGAAATTATAGCTGCTCAAAGAAAATTAATCCGAAAGGTTTTGAAAGAAATGACACTTGAGTAACTGGAAATACTAATACAGTTTTGTTCTTATTTTAATTAAATGTGTCCAAGTTTGCAATGCAAATACAAAGATTCAAAACTTCCAGGTCTGAAAGAGGGTAGATTTAGATTGAGTATAAAGAAGACGATTTTTACGATGAGAGTGGAGAGACACTGGAACAGGTTGCCCAGAGAAATTGTGGACGTCCCATCATTCGAAGTGTTAAAAGTCAAGTTGGACAGGACTTTGAGGAACCTGATCTAGTGAAAGATGTCCCTGCCCACGGCAGGGCGTTTGGACTTTGAAGGTCCCTTCCAACCCAAACCATTCTATAACTGTATAATACCTACCAAAGGCAGGAATACATACAGGGGGGCAAATATGTTTTGGTTTTCAGTTTGTTAATGAAAACCCTAAAATTTAATAGGAAAAACAAATCAGTGAAAATGGAAATTATTTTGAGAACTGAATTTTTTAACCACCTCTGATAAAAATGTTAAAACTATACCAATCCAAAATGAACATCACTCTTAGCAGGAAGTATTCAAACCTTGAAGTCAATAGATTTTCTTACAGGAGTAACTATCAGTACGATCACAGCTTTCAAGATAATCTCAGACTGCCTAAGAGAAGACACCTACTGTAATCGCCTTTTGTCTATAATGAGTATGCCATCATCTCAGGTCAGAAAAAAAATCACCTTCTCTTCACAACAACATAAAAAAAGACCTGCAGTGGATGCAGAATATGCAGTTTTGGTAAATGTACTGTTAAACAGTAACATTTCATCTACCATGGATCACATGGCTCAGCTGAAGGCGTTGAAATCACACACTGTAAAAGCAAATAGACTCAGAATACCCCAGCCTGCTTCAGCCATTGTAGGTTGCCATAAAGAGATGATACCAGAAATCATAGTCAAGTCAGAAAGGCGCTATGTGGCACATGACAACTGAACATCTCCTGTAAGACTCCTCTTTCCACTCCTACACACAGAATGTCATGCCCAAAACACAGAAATGGTAGCCAGGAAGCTTTTTGCCTGTTGATGTTCTTGAGTGGATTTGTTACTGGAGCTTCTCTTGCATGTGCCAGACAGCAAGTAACACAGTTTCCTGTCCTACACAACCATTTTGGGGTAAGTGACTCTAATATTTTGGAGACACACAATCATTTCAGTAAATATAAACATATAGGAAGGTAGAAAAAGGTGTTTGGGATGTTGAAAGTGCCTGTTCTTATCCAATGTTACCTACCATTATAACTGCTGGAACTTTATCAAAAATATTGTCTCTCTTGGTTAGTAAGCCTGATATCCCTCTGCTCATTTTCTTGTTTCTGGAAAACTTTGAGAAAATATTTTGTTATTATAATTGTTGATCCTTAATATTTCCCATCAGATATTTGCTGCTGCCTGTCCACGTGGTTGATTAAACTACTGGCTATTGCTACTGACAGACTGTGTGACTACCACATTATAAATAGGAAACAACAATAACGACACTTTACAAGGTGCTGTTGGGAGTTGCCTTTTGATATACTGAAGAGAAAACTTGGCTCTATAATTGGCTCGGTTGCTGATCTGTCCTGTAATACTGATCATAGCATATTTGTTTCTCTTTCCATAGCTTATGCCCTTCAGAATGCAGTCTGACTCTTCACAGGAATCTGCTACAGCACTTCAAGGAGTACACCTCCCAGTTTTAAAGAGAAACAGTAAGGAGCAAGTGGACACTGAAGATGCAGGCAATTCAATTCATGCTAAAATGTTCTGTACTTTCAAGATCTGCAGACATTTCTAACTCTCACACAGAGACTTCAATACTTACGGCTATTTAGTAATGTGTCCGCTGCCAATCCAGATGTTAATTCAAAAAAATATTTCCATATCTACTTGATAGTGTTTATAGAAGGCATCTGACTATCCACAGGTATGCCTTAAATGCTGTGGATGACCCATCACTGTAGTTCTGCCTGCTACATAGCCATGGACTCACCAGGCCTTCTAGTCCTCCACGCTGCCACTGGTATGCAAAGCGTATGCTGTTTCATTGCAGGGCAGAACTGGTTGCATGAGTCTGACAGCTCCTTTCCTTTTCTGCTCAGGTGAATGTGGCTTCACAATTAGCTCAAAAAAAAGGCGGGGAGGGGCATGGAAAAAAAAGAGAAAATAAATTGGTTCAATAAACAAGAAATGTATTTTCTGTTCAGTAACACTGTGGTCTGTTAATAAAGATCCGATACTGCAGGAAACTGGTGTTGCCATCTTCAGTTTTGTGCTATTAGGTACCAGATGATTGCAAGCCTATGCCTGCGTATAGAACCCGTGAAGTCTGTACTGGAGAAAGGATGGTCCAAAAAGGAACATACTCAGGTTATTTACTGAATACAGTCAAAATGACAGCTCTGCCTACAACCAAGGCTCCTTACAACCACCAATCCTCGTTGCATCTCCTCCTGCTCTTTTTCTTTTTTTCTCTGGGAAGTTTTTCACAGAACAATATTTCACCTAAATGGCTAATCTAGAACCTGCAAAATCTAGTAACACTGATGCCACTAAATTCCTGGAAGAAGCAGCATCAATCTTCTGGACCAGCCATCTTTTTAACTCTAACTGCACCCACACGACATTCCTCTGGAAAGGTCAGAATGAAAAGACAAATTTAAATGGACACTTATTAATATGCTTTCCTAGGACGTACGATCTGTGGTAGCATTACAAGACTTATTTTATCACAGGGTTTAATGCCAATTAGTGATTTCCAGCCTGCTAGTTGTCACTTTTTCAAGTGTGCCCCCTTCTCACCACGAAGGATCTCCCATCCTTCAGTCACACATCAGGCTTGACAGCACTGAAAGATCCCACCTCTGCCAACAGCTGCTCAAGTTTACCCCTTGAAGCAATATAAACTAAGGGGTATGCCCACGCAACATATTGTCCTCCTGCCCCGGAGCCCACATCGGTATGCTGAGGCAGACAGCAACCACTGTGATGGAAACAGCAAAATGCATCTTAGGCTCAGTGAAACAAGTTCCCTTGTTGTCCCTAATCACACACCAATAGAGAAAATAGCGGATTGCTGGGGTTTCCTCCATGTAGCCAGAGACACTACAGCAGGATTACTTAGCTGAAAGGTGAGCTGAATGCATGCTGGAGAGAACTGCATGCTATTATTTAGCAGAGAATATAATTAACAACCACAACCTAATTAAGGGATGATACGGGATTCTTTGCCATTTGAAGCATTTAAATGAGGATCTGGTGACTCCTTTTACAAGAATCAGCATCATTATCAAAACTATGGCTCTGTGCAGGATTTATGAGCTCTGATCTATGAGTAATACTGAAGGTCAGAAAAGAATCATCTTATTTGGTTTTGAAATCTTGAATCTAGGAATAAATAATAGGTCCACATCATCATGTATGTTCTCAGTTCACCTCCATTATCTTTCCTCATACATTTTAACCCAGTGACCGCTCCTCCTTCACTGGCACACTGGCAGGTTCGGAGGCAAAGGAGAGTCAGTTTTGCTGCTTTTGCAACACAGAGTCAAGCCTATCATATTCAGGTTTCAGTTGAATATGAGGAAAAACTTCTTTACTCTGAGGGTGACGGAGCACTGGAACAGGCTGCCCGGGGGGTTGTGGAGTCTCCTTCCCTGGAGATATTCAAAGCCCGCCTGGATGAAGTCCTGTGTAACATGCTCTAGGAGAACCTGCTTTAGCAGGGGGTTTGGACTAGATGATCTCCCGAGATCCCTTCCAACCCTTGCGATTCTGTGATGCTATCAGCAGTTTCTCCATCCATTGGAAACCACTTGAAAATCTCCAAGCTTTAGCTAATATCACATGAAAAGAGACAGAAAGGTGGTCCCAGCTGTGTAAGATTTATAGTTTATCAGGAAAAGAAAGTTAAAGTCTAGGAGAATGGGACCACTTCTACCCAGACACAAGAAGAGGCAAAAGCTTCTCCCTACACTTGCACAGGAGTCCTTGACAGAGCCAAAATCTGAACTACTGTGGTATTTTCAGGATACTATATCTGTGTGGTTAACAAACCTACAGCATTTCCTACCCAAGATAAAGAGGATCCCGAGCAGATGTATAAGATAAATTTATGCCTTAATCACTGATCCCTCTTTCCTTTCTTACCAGACAAAGTTTTCACTGCAAGTGCTGAGCAAAAACGAAAGAACAACATGCCTTCAAGTGGTTATTGCAGAAAAAAGTTTTGCCTATTAAGCCTTAGCTAAAAGTATTTAAAAAAGAAGATTTTACATTGGAGCAATAAAAATGAAGAAATTTATAGATATCGATTATGTGTTCTAGGCAGGAAAAGAAAGAAAGCAAAAGGAACAAAAAGAAGATGACTTTATTCCTGGAAGTAATGCTGATCCATCTGATACAAATCAAAAGAAAAGAACTTGACATATACTTCAAAGAGTAATTGATGAACAGATTAATCTATTAATTCTATCATGCTATTTTCTATCTTCCTGTATTAAGTCTTCTATCTCACTGGCTGTCATTTTGCAAAATTATTTTCTATTCAATTGAAGAATTATCTCAAGTCTTATGAGGAGCAGCTGAGGGAACTGGGGCTGTTTACTCTGGAGAAGAGGAGGCTGAGGGGAGACCTTATTGCCCTCTACAACTGCCTGACAGGAGGGTGTAGTGAGGTGGGTGTTGGTCTCCCAGGTAATGGGAGATAGGATGAGGGGAAATGGTCTCAGGTTGCTCCAGGGGAGGTTTAGATCGGATACTAGGAAAAACTTCTTCACTGAGAGGGTTGTCAGGCTCTGGAATGGGCTGCCCAGGGAAGTGGTTGAGTCTCCAATCCTTGAAGGTATTTAAAAGACAGGTGGATGAGGTGCTTAGGAAAACGGTTTAGTGGTCGGATGGCAGTGTTAGGTTAATGGTTGGAGTTAATGATCTTAAAGGTCTTTTCCAACCTAAAGGATTCTATGAGTCTATGATTTTTGCAGTCAGTGCATTCTTTGAACGGCCAAAGTCCACAGGTGGTCAGTATGCGTAAACTCTGCAGGAACCTGATATACACGACTATCAACATTTCAAATTTGTACCAGGATACCTGTTATGGTTTAACCCCGGCCGACAGCTCAACACCACACAGCCGCTCACTCACTCCCCTCGTCCCTTAGTGGGATGGGGGAGAGAACTGGAAAAAAAGTAAAAACCTTAGGTTGAGATAAAAACAGTTTAATAAGACAGCAGAGGAAAAGAGTAATAGCAATTATAATAATAATAGTAAGGGAATATACTGAATATACAAAGCAAGTGATGCATAATGCAATTGCTCACCACCTGCTGACAAAAGCCCAGCCTGTGCCTGAGCAGTGATCACTCTTCCCCTGACCAACTCCCCCTGAGCATGACATCATATGGTCAGTTTGCATCAGCTGTGCCCCCTCCCAGCTTCTTGTGCCCCTGGCAGAGCAGGGGAAGCTGAAAAAGTCCTTGACTGATGTAAGCACTACCCAGCAACAACTAAAACATCAGTGTGTTATCAACATTCTTCTCATACTAAATCCAAAACACAGCACTATGCTAGCTACTAGAAAGAAAATTAACTCTACCCCAGCCAAAACCAGGACCCCACCTCACTGACAACATATGAAGCCTGATTTGTAAAGACGTTTGGGACACACAAGTTGATCTCCATTGGGAATCCTGGAAACTGGGGCTTTTAAAGAGGCCTGTCCTTGGGGAACTGTGCTTGACAGTGCTAATGATGTGTCTTCAGTTATATGGCATGCTTCTCCCATCTCCCTGGCTGCTGCTAGGAGATGAACACTTTCAAGAATCAGGCCACATTAATCACCAAAGAGTGAAGTTTTAAAACATTTTGTAGAAAAAATATGGAAGGAAAATGTAATATTTAAGGGTAGAAGCTATAATACATTGTGCTATTCCAAAACATGGCATTGGTTTGCTATAAATATCACTCAAAGCAACTATCTCTGCAAGTTCAATTTCTCATCTAATCATGGACTAGAGGAGTCACTGCTTTCTCTTCGGGCTGCTGGATAACTTGGTGGCTACCAAAAACTGAGTTAGGATTTAAATAGAACATGAGATCTAACCTTCATTAGAGACATTAAAATTGTTATTTCCTCTCTATCAGTAGCACTGTGGCCACAAATGGAAACCTATACCATGAATATCATTAATATCACACTATTGACCATCTTTCCCTGCCTGTGCTAATTCATAGTACCATCTCCCTGCTTTATTACTCTGCAAGTTCAGATGACATCCTGCAAATAATGACTGTGTATCTGTCTTATAGTTTGTATCACCCACAATCAGTCCCTCCCAAAAGTTTTCCAACGTGTGATGCTCTTAGCTGGCCATCATGACATCCACTGATCAGTTACACATTCAGGACTGATGTTTGTTCCTCATGAACCAGATGGAAATGTTGCTGCTTTCAGCGGTAGTTGCAGTTGGTAAAATGGAAGGCCCCATGGGGCCCAAACCCAAGCCTTTACCCCAGCTGTATACAGACAATAAAATCACATATGTAACTTAAATCAGTGAAAAAAGCATTAAAGGACAGCCTTCAGCTTTTGTTAGATGAAAAGTGTTAACAGAAACTGCTGGGGATGAAACATCTTCACTCAGAAGTGACATGTACAAAATCTCATACTGGAATTATAATATCAGATTATTCAGTGCGCTCAGCTGCTGGGGATGTGCAGGAGTAACAACACACATTTCAGAAAGATGCGTTTTGAATAGCAATGGTGATCAGGGTTTTTTTTTAAAAACAAAACACAAATCAGTGTTTCTGGAGTGCATTGTTCTTTGGACAGACAAACACCTCAAACTAATAAGTAAAAGTGGGTTTAAAATAAAGATCTTTGACACATTGAGCACTTATGAATGAGGCAATCCCCTCTCCAAGGTTTATTACATTTCAAAATAAATCAAGTTTTCTTAATCTATAGTTAGCATCTGCACTTCATGCATTTTTTTTTCCCTAAACAAAGATAAAATGCCACATACAAACTAATGGTTTAGAAACAGCTTTCACATTAATCACCCAAGTACCAAACTGGTGCCAATCCATTTATCGTGACTGTGATACTTTGAGAAGAAGGACAGATAAGTAAACAGCCACAAAATAATGGAGGTGCTTAGCTCGATTAGAATAGACTCCAGTGCTGGTGAAAAGGAAAATATGAAAGAGGCCATTAAACACATGCTCACACAAATTTATTTACATTTAAAGAACAAGGGGACCATTTGCTGTAACTAACTGTAAGATAATTAAAAGTGGGAATTACCAGTTAGAATCTATATATTAGCAATAAGTACTCTTAAAAATACTGCAATGCTGAGTGTGCCAATACTATCAGTCCATTTTATTTTTCAAGCACCGTCATTTCTAAGAGCTCTACACAGAGTTTTCAGTACACAGCATAGTTCACTGATTTCTTACGAGGACAAAGCACACTGAATTTCCCCTTGAATTAAATGCCCAGTAACAGGCACCACATATTAAGTAGCCTCCCTTCCAAATGCTGCTCACTCTCACTCTGTATTGACCTAAACTTGCATGCATATGAGTCCAAATTTTATGATTGTTTGCACAGGTTGAGCACAACCTCTATCAGCAACTACAATGATACAGCAATATCCTGTTAAGAAACTACAGCGTACCTGCAGAAGCAGCCAGGCCTGATAGTTGCAGGCTGGTGCCCAAAAATATGGGTTCACTTTTATCTCTGTCCATGTTCTCCAGCAATATCTAAGCCTTCAAGATAGTTACACTTTTTCCCTGGATCTCTTTATAGCCCTTAACATCAGGGGACACTTCCAGTGTAAAAACCAAATTTGTTCCTTTGAAACCAAACTACCTGAATACCTATACAGTTGTGCTAAGCACCACCCAGCTTGTGGCACAGGCAGGGCCAGCTCTGAGTTTTAGGTATTGCCACCAACAGACTGATGAGGAAATCGGTGCCCCTGTCAAAAGGAACCAAACCTGGGGAGCATCAGGAGCAGGAGTGAGACTGGATAAGTGACACATAGGCACCTTCCCAGTTATGAATGAAATTGTGGGATCTGCAAGTGCTTATTGGGTAGGTAGGAACCATGGTGGGCTCTGCTCAAGAAGGTCTGGAGAAAACTGCATACCCTTTACACGTTCCTCACCTAACTTTCCTGCTGCAAGCCCGCTGCATCAAGAGCTGCCCTCTAAACAATTACTCTGTGTTTTTGTACATCCTTCACCCCCCTGAAGCCTAACCAAAAGCAGAAAGAACAGTGGAAAATGCTGCCAAAGGCAAGGCTGTAGCGCAACACTGTCTATGCAGCTACCCACCGCCCGGAGGCTCACGGGCCTGAGAGGCAGCTCAATGACAGGACAGGGCAAGCACAAGTTATACCCGGAGACACCAGCCAAGTCCGCAGCCCAGTCAGCTCCCTGAGCTCTGCTCAGCAATAAACCGCCAGACTCCCTCCCCCCAATTCATAAGCAAATATTCTAAGTGGAGCCACCTTATTAAATAAATGGGGTCTCCTGTTCTTGTAGGGAGGAGAGAGATAAAAGAGCATCATGTGCTGGCTCCTTTTTGTATGAATGCAGCCACGTGTATCTTCCATTAGCGCAAAAGAGCTTTACACACTTACACACAGAGAAGATAGCCTGCACCCATACCTCTATTGAAAGGAGAACAAAAGTACTGAATGAATGGCAACCCTAAATACAGTGGTTAATAGAGTATCACGTGTAACTGACAAGCAAGATAATACACCTGCAGCCAAAGAAACGCATTTTTATTATCAGTAGGTAAAAGCAAGTGGATGTAGTGTTTCTTACAAACTCCTATTTACACATTTCATAAAACCTTGATTCCCTGTAGTCCTGTCCATGAAAGCACTTCAAATTAATTTCTGCTAGTAACCCAATTCACTGTTATGACAGCAGGCTTTAGTCCCTATAAAACAGCAAGATTGAGACTATTACAAGGTCTTTCTCAGGCAGACAAAGGAAATCTCATCCATGAAGATCTCCTGGATGACAATCCCCATCGTGACACAGATGCATATGAAGATGATGATGCAGGTCAAGGAAAAACACTGCAGTAAGACTGTTAGGAACAGCAGGAAATGTGAAACAGAGACAAGGTGTTTTGCCAAGAAATTACAATTTAGCATCTTTCAAGAAATATAATGCCACCATAGCAGCACTCCAAGGCCTCACCAGAGGTATGTGCTACAGGTTAGGAGGTTTATTGACCCCAAAGATCCTGTAATCTAAAGAGGCAAAATTAGGCAATGCTTGGTGGGGGATAGATAGGCAAGAGGGGAAGCTAGTTGCTTATAGTTATTTTACATTTAGACCCAAGCTGCAAGGTGTCCTGAGTGCAGGCTTAAACACTGGTGTTGTCTGCAAAATAGTAAATACCTGCTCCTGATACCCACAGACTTCTTGAGTAGTCCGGCCATGAGACCATATGGGAAGCAATCTTCATAAAAAATAAGACCAGCTATATTTATCTAATTTAGTACCATAAATTGCTCTCAGATCAATGGGAATCATTGTTTTAGTTTTAAACTCTCTGCTTTTGGTGTCTCTGAACACCTATATACTTTTCAGTCTAGGTTGGGGGATCATACTACCTCCTCTGTTAATCATTTTATAAAACTTTGTCCTGTATGTTTTTGTCAGGATAAAAGTCTTCTTACGAATGCTAAGCTTTCAAATTCCTCCAGAACCCTTTCTGTGGCCTCATATTTCTTCTCCTTACCTCTGAACTCCATTTATTTTTTCACAAACCAACTCATGACAACATTTGTCAATGAATTTAATGCTCTAGTTAGCAAGGAAGGAGCTTGTTCGCTAACATTTATTATAAATAATCTTCACTCAGCGAGCAATGGACTATACAGATATTTGACTAAGAGATAAATTGCAGCAAACAATTTTAGATATTTTTTTGTCCACTAGAAGTAGTCAATCTGAATTGAATGCAACAGAATGATTTTCATGGCGACAGCTGTAGCAAAAAGGATCCTATAAAAGATACGTCTGTACATAAAAAATAGTTAATAGAAAGTGCTGCCTAGAGACAGAAGGGAATACATAGTATTGTATAAAGCTCATGTTTTGCCAGGCAAATGGCTGCTGGTCAGCAGCCCTGTGAAGGCAGACCTAGGACCATCTGAAACATTCCAAACCGAGAAGGAAGAAAAACTAAGTTAGGCAGCTTATAGGGTTATAAAGAGTGTCTACGGAGATTTGGCCTCTAATTCATACTGAAATCAAGATGTTAGGCTACTAAAATACTTTTGAAAACCATATTAGGTATATATTTGCTTCTCAAGGGATGCATATGGGCTATGGTGTCTGGCCCTCGAGTAGGGCTATAGTGCTCCTAAATCTATTAAGGAGTCCTGAAGACCTCAGAGTGTTTCTAAATTGCCATTTTCATAACACATTTCCTAGAGGAAGCTCTGAGTCAAAACAACTTCTGCTTGAAGCGCCAAAAGAAAAACATTACTATGATGCATGGAGCATTAGTCGCACTGCAAAAAGAAACAAAATAATGGAATCGCACTGTAATGATTTTCAAAACTACTAACTTTGTTAATGAGTCATTAAAAATTTACTCCCTGCACTGATTCAGTGAGAGAACACAGTCATTCATTAAAATCTCATCCAAAAGTTTTTAATCCAGCTGTCTCCTGGAATGTATGGACAATGCATATGTTTGGTTTTAAATTACAAAAGTTTGGAATGCGGAGAAAAATCTTTTTGGAAGGAATAATGTAAAAGTTTCCTCAAAGTATTTACTACAGTTTTATTGCAGATGTGTAACAGCACTTAAAAAACAACAATAACAAACAAAACAAAAAAAGAGGTGGACTTATGTCAATGGGCCCATGATATACATTAAATACTCAGCTATTTATTATTGTTAAACAACTCTTCTCTGCTGCTAATCATATGTTTAATGCAAAATAATTAAATGTGAGTCCACAGAACAGGAGGAATGTATTAAAGGACAGTAACATTTAATTTTCCAGGAACACTAGTCCAATTTTAAAGGGTTTGGTTTTTAAGGAGTTGGCCAAGGACAGTAAGTTGGCAGTCCTGCCAGCTCCAATGATTTCATTACAAATCCAGTGACATTTCATGCTCAAGTTGTGGCTCCTGAAGCCCTCTAACATGAAGGGAATTCTCAGCTTTTCTTTTATTCATAAGCAACTTGCCTTTCAGCTGGCAGAGGAAAGCTTGAAAACATAAACCCTAAAGAAATACCCAAGAGAAATACACATGCACACATCTCGGAGTCTCAGGATTTTAAGGCAATCTCATGACTTACGGAATCTTTGCTCACAGTTTCTCTACTTTGGCAAGTAGCAAACTGTTCTGAAGTAATCTATGAATATGAATACGCAACTACAGTATCAACACCAGGCACTATTGTATTTTAAATTAGAACATTTTCCTTTGAAATGCAGTGAACTAACACACAATGGCACTGTAAGAATAGTCACTAGGGAATAAAAAGCAGACGCTTCTCACGAGCACATCAGAGGGAAGGCGGCCAAGCTTCAGGCTTACCATCCTCCATCATGCTGCCAGTTATGTTTTGTTACAGTTTAGGATCCTAGATCAAAAGTCCTTCCAAAGATGGAAACAGGAGCATCTGCTGGAGTTGTCTAGTTAGACAAGTTGAAAGAGATAATTTGGAAGGAGAAAGAAACTGAGAGACATTTCAAGTCAAGGAATGGTAAAGACAAAGAAAATCTGTAAGTCATACTTAGCTGGTTTTACTGTTTCAGCACAAACAAGAGGATGACATGCAAGACTGCAGGAATGTCCTTTCCGGCATCAGTCTGGACTTGCAGTCACAAAAGCCTCTCGCTACCCTCCACCATCCTAGTAGGCTTTTAAACTAGTTTGCTCAGGATCTTCTAGCAGCAAAAGTGCAGTTTTCAATGAAACCTCTGGGAAGAGGATCCCAAAAGTAATATCTTTGGCTTTGGTACAGAGAGAGAGCATGAATTACTAAGAGGCAGGACAGGTTTATATATTAGTTTCAATAAAAGGGTTGTAGATCTGTAGAGAAGCTGATAAACTACAAGAACTGCCCGCAATATTAAATATGAGTTTTCTTGTGGGTCCCAGAAATTCTTCCAATCCTAACGGGAATGATTCTATGTATTTTCCAGTCAAAAAAAATCCTACTAGAAGAATACAAATATTCAGAAAAATGTAGAGGAAAATACTACTTGCAAAAGGCTGTACAAATCTTACGCCGTGATAGGCAACATTAAGTGAAAGGAGGAGTCCAGTTACCTGAAGGTCAAGCTGCACAGCTGAGCTGCTTTAATCATCCTGATAAATGGATAAAATATAATTAATTACCCAACTCACCAGCTCAGGCCAAAGATGAAGAAAATAATAAACCTTGCTAAAGACCTTCCCAGTCAGATCACCAGTGAGGTTGATTAAGGAAGTCCTCCCCTAGCCTATTACTTATAAAGGCCTAAGCACATTTACAGCTGGAGGGTAAGGCATAAGCACTCCTACTGCCATCATCTTTTTGGGCCAAGAAGGGGAAGACTTCACAATGCTTCGACATGTGTTCATGTCATGGGCCAGATCATATGACTGCTGTGCTCCTGATCTTCAAAATGTGTTTACTTTTGCTAAATAGCAGCAAGTCAGAAGAAAAACAACAGCCTCATGAATTTCACCACATTTTTTTCCTGCCATGAGAAGCAGCAGCTGTGCTAGCTCCCTTTCCCAGTACTTCTGGCCTCTCCCTTTGCTGCTGCAAGAGTTTGTAAATCAAGGGCCATGAAAGCAAACATCAACCTTTCTAAAGCTGTTATTAAAGTCAGGGCCATTAACTGAGTATCTGTTGGTGTAAGGCAGTGTGAGACTACTGGATACTGGGTTGAGATGCAGATCAGACTCTGAGGTCCATTAACTTCAGTAAGGTGCAGATTTCACCTCCAGATGCATTCTTGCCTCTGACACTGGGGCCCTGGGCAAGTCATTTCACTGCTCAGTTTTTACCTTGCCTGTGCAGCACCAGTGCCTATGCTGATAACCGTGTCAGCATGAGAAGGGACCATCTCTTAACTATGCTTGTACACCAGCTAGCACAACGAACACCTGAGCTCTACTCTTCTTATCGGCAGTGACTAAATATATTTAGTCTTTCTGTAGGGGCCTTCGAAGACAGCCACCCCCCCCATACTCCTGTTTTATTTTCTATGCCCCTTTCTGGGAGTAGCTTATTGCGAGCAGGAGGACAAGGTTTCAAAGTCTCTCCACAATAACCTCCATCCACTCCTCACCAAAGTCAGGAGGGCTTTTCCGCAGGAGATGCACACACTTTCCAGCATACCAGCAGCCTCCCAGCTGCTGAGCTGTTTTGTGGAGATCTCTCACGATAAACAGACACAAATGTGTAAGCACATCCAAGCAGACATTTTTCCAAAACAGCAAATAATCATTGGAAACATGGCAACAACCATGCTAATAAATCATTATTAGATACCATCATCTTTAGTTACCATGTTTTTCAACACATTTTATTTTCATTTGTTGTGTTTCCAACTCCTTTGTGTTGTTCTCATTGCCAGTGCGTGAGCTGCTCTTGTCAATGACGAGTTGACTGATCCTGAAAGATGCTCAGGGCAGCTGCTGAGGTGCTGGGTGCCTCTAGTTTCCATTGACATTGCATGGGAACTGATCAAGCTGAGCATGATGTAGAAGGCCCAGAAAGCATCTTGAAAATAGATGTTTCTCCTCTGGCATCCAGCAGGGACAACATACAATCGGCTAGCACACTGATAACTATTTTTCCATTACTCTGAGAGCAGTTTCATCCTTCTTTATTTTCCTCTAATTGCCTTGACAGTATTTCCTAATCTGATCAGAGTGGAGCAGATTTTAAAAATATATGTTTTCCCTTCTACACATATTGTTAGTTGTTGACAAGCCTTAAGCAGTTTTGTTATGCAAAATCGGCTGCTTGCCCTGGACCGTTTCAAAATGTGAGAAACACAATGGTCCCCAATTTCTGTGTTCTGATTCCTGTGCACATGAAGGATAACCACAAGATTTAAAGTATCCTACCTGACACCAAGGTACTAGTGTCTGCCTCAGCTTGCAACTCCGTGGGTAATCAGAAAGTATCTCTTAACTTCTCCCCTATCTCCATGGGTTGACCAAGCAAAAATAAAAAAATGTTTTCTTTCCCTCAGTATTTTTGTTTTATCAACTTATCTTAGCACACCTTCTGGCATGGGAATGTCTTGCACTGCGTGCACAAACAATACAGCATCACACAATATACCAGATCATGGCTCAGCTGGTAGTCTCTAGCTGCTACAGTAGTATAAAGAGTAAGAATTATTGGCCATATCTAAATGGCATTTGAAAACTGATCCTGCTGTAACTCTGCCGAAAACCCCTACTGCTTCTGCATTAGAATTAGTTAGTTCATCATCAGATATATTCCTCTTGAATTTTTCATCCCAAACCACCATACATAGTAATTTCTTATTGCTTTCTGCTATGAAGACTGCTACATTACCCCCAGCATAAACAGAACAAATGAGCTTCAGTCCATGTCCCAAAAAACGTACTCCAGATGGACTCCCATTTTAAACGTGAGAAATGGATGTCCACCGAGGACAAAACGACAACTGCAAAGTCACACGAGAAGTGGAAGCAGAGAGTGGTTGCTTTGGTCTGAGCTGAGCAGCATAACATTGCCTCTTCGCATTGAAATTCTTCCTCCCCATCCTTGCACACAACGCTGCAGTTTGGTTTTAGCATAGGTTTAACCTTCAAAAATGGTACTTTCACATTTCCATAAACTTTATCTCAAGATATGATTTCTAAACAATCTAAATATTTTCTCTTCGAAAATGCCACCTTTATTTCAGCATTTTTAAGCAAAAGCAAAAGGGCAAGGCAGGAACAAATTATTTTCAGATTCAGGCTGCATTCAGTGGGTAGTTACAGTTAACAAAACCCAGCATTTTTTTATCAGATAAACTATTCAACCAAAGCACTGTGCACATATCTGCTGTGAACACTTTAATTTGCTGCTTCTTTATTAGATTTTGGAAGGAGTTATTGAGTTTCCTTATTGATTTTTAGTGAGTGAAACAGTAGTTTTCATTGGGATCTTGACTGAGCTAATTGATAAGCTCTTGGTAATAAACAATAGCAGTGGCAAAAAGGTAAATGAAATGCAATCAATGCAAGTCAGAGCAAAAAAGCGCCTTCAGAAACTTGCAAAATGGTATCATTATAGCTACAAGCCAAGTGTTGCTGCAGAAACACTTGAGAGCTGTTGGAGTAATGAGTGCTACTGGAAATGTAATGACTGCACACTGAGTAATTAACATGTTACATGAATTACTGATACATCTAAGGACGCATGTTTATTTTAGCTTGCTGGGCAAGATTAAGTAAAATAAAATATTCTATAATTACCCAGTATGGAGTTTTTATTTCCTACAGCTTAGTTATAACTTAAAATTGAAGATGCGATTGCAGACATATACTCTGCATGCACAGTTAAATCAGTAGGGTACAACTTAAAAACCGTATCGAAGACCACAGCCTGATCTCTCGTTGCAAACTATTAATAACTATTGACCCACTGTTCAAACAACTTGTGAATGGCATAATAC
The DNA here is from genome assembly GCA_034008185.1 of Gorsachius magnificus. NCBI lineage: Eukaryota > Metazoa > Chordata > Aves > Pelecaniformes > Ardeidae > Gorsachius > Gorsachius magnificus. Next base: position 34,671,222 of record CM067084.1, read on the forward strand.
AGTATAAGGCGCTATATTTCATTGGTCTAATGCCTTCTAAGTCACGCCTGATGCAATCTTAGTCAATTCACTCAACAAGCAAAAAAAAAAAAGCCATGGTTTGAGGGGAATATAGTCACTTTGCCCAGATAATAGAGATATAATGCAGCTGTTCAATCAACTAAAAGAGAGAGCTTGCTTCCCTCCCTTCTCAATACACATGTACTTTTAGACATTATTAATGGCCATTATGAAATCTGCTACAGGTGACAGTTCAAAACCTTAATCCATAAGGTCAAGGAGGAGAGGCTAACACAGTTAGTGTGGAGCATGTCACGCAGGTAGAGAGTTCATACCTTCTACACTGTTGGATAATAAGGTTTAATTGTGCAAAAGGTTTGAAAGCCAGGCAAAGGCTTGAAAAAAAACTTTAGAAAAGCATTTTTCACTGACAGCAGGGTTTTTTTTATGGGAAGTTGAACACTGACAATTGTCAAGTGCTACTGACACTTAACTGGAAATACCACTGTGGCTCCTCATGGGTATTTCTGTGCCAGACCCTCTCTCCCTCCAAGCTGGGGCCTCCTGAGTGGACTACATTTCCCATGAGATGCTGAAAAGTTCCCCCTTCCAGAGTTGCTGTGGCCTTGGAGCATGAGACATGGTCCAGAGGGGAAGCTCTGTCCCTGAGAGGGAGGGAGAGGCTCACTGCCATCCTCCACAAGAGTTACAACACACTGTCAGAAATAAACTTGTCCTGCCTCTCACCAAACCTCCATTCCTTTGCAACAAGGCTTGCCTCAGACCCAAACTAACATTTTTGCCCCTTTCCAGATTTTCAACTTTGCTGCTACTTCTGCTTTCCTGAGCTCAATTAAAAGATTCAAATGGATGCTTCTCCTGAAACTTGAACACATTTCAGACTCACCTTAAATGAGACTGCAAAAGGAGATGGCAAGTGAGCACAAAGGCAATGTGCATGACAGAAAGACCCTTTGCCCATCCCATTAATTGTACTATGCAAAGCATCAGGAAGCACCTCCTCTGAAGTCTGAGAACTGGGGAATCCGCTCTTAATCTATCGAGCCAGATTACAAAATAAGAAGAAAATGCATGCAGGAATGCCTGGCATTCTCATTCCTGAGCATAGCACACAATAACACCCTCACTCTTTCCATGGAGAAAGACAGCCAGTGGAATGCAGAGTATGCTGAAACCACCCAAACCCACCACACAGATCCTTACAGGCCAGGAAACTGAAACAAGGTGCTTTAGAAGGCAAAATTCCTCTTAACACCTGTTGGGCACCTGGCTAGGTCAGGCCCCCATGTTTACCACCTAGTTTGAGATAAGAGGGGCTGGAAATGGAAAAAGCGGAAAAAGAAGCTATCATTGCTTGCTAATAGGAAGAGGCAGAAGAAAAAAAAGGATACAAATGAGGAGGGTTGAAATAGGACTTGGTGTTAAAAGTGCCATAGTAGGTTAGCAGCCATATTCCTTTCAGCCTTTTTTGTTTCATTTATAGAACAAGAGTCGAGGCTCTTCAGTCAAAAGTGATAAATGTCCTTGCTCTGGCTCTTACTCACAGCCTGTGCTATTATACACCTGCACGGTTCAGGTAGAGCATGGCTTCCTGACAGGGAGTGAAAGATGGCTCCATTCGCCCATATTTCCGAGGCAGCTGGAATCACAGCTCTCATCTCATGGAGAGAAGAGGCATTTCAGCCTTGCCAAGACAAGTCAACGGCAAGTCACCCTGATCCCAAACAGTGTCTCCGCCCAGCCGTACATACAGAACCCAGGCTCCTGATCTGAAGAGGTTCCCAAGCATCATACTTATTCCCTGCCAGAAAGGCATATAAGAAACTGGTGCTTTACCTCATAGCCCTCTGTAGGGCTCAGCATGTCCCAAGCCTCCACAGAGTATTTGCTCAAGGAGCCCTTGGGATGGCAGTACCTGGGATTAAGGAGTGGGTAGATGTTTTGTTTCTACAAACAATGAAGGCTGCACCTACAGATGAAGCAGGATTAGACATGACTATAGTCAGAACTGGCTTTTAAAGCAGCTGTTCAGCTACTTATATCCTTGGTGAGACTTTCAGGTTTTTGAAAATATTCTTAATGCGATTTGTCAACTTGCAGGGAGAAGGACAATCAGACAACTGTAACTATGGCAATAAGATCATTACTGGTGCAGAAGAGCTAGCCTTTCCCAATGCTTCAGCCGCCTTCATGCATGATGCTAATTAGACAAATTCTTTGTGATTCCTTGAGACTTCTACAGTGTTGAATGCAGAGGCTCAGCCTCTAATGAACAAGATTCGCTTAAAATTATGTGACATAACCATTGTTATAAAGTATGTTAAACAAATTTGGCCATTATTTTTCCAGGCTGGCTGCAAATCCTTTTCCATTTCAGCAACATCTTTAAGGACTTAAAGCTAGTTACTGTAGGCTGAGACATGTACCTATGCTGTAGTGGGTCAGAGCATGCTCTGCCAGCTCACGCTGTGCATCTCTCTTCATGATGCTAGGGGAATAGATAGTTCCCAAAGAGTGGCAGGCCACTCAGAACTCTGGTCCCTTGGAGTGCAGAGCTCTTTAAACACTCATCCCTAGTGTGGGTGCTGTCTGAAAAACATGCATACAAGGTGATTAAACGGATGTGTATTTGTTAATCCTATGGTCATATCTGCTCATTCAATCCTGCAAAGACTGAGTGCTCATTCAATTTTCCTGCCATGAATGACTTCAGTGATATTCTTTTGACTATTCCTTAGTGTGAAATAAAAAGCACATGCAAACATCTCTGAGGGCTTATAGCTAACACTGGCTAGCTGTTTTCCGGCAGAATTGTTTCCATTAGAAACAGCTAGTGGCCAGAATTGAATGGCTTTGTGGGACCATGTCCCTTCTGATGAAGGATGATCCCTTGCTTTTTCCCTGCCTGGCTGGCTGGCTTACCTTGCCAGATGCTCAGCAGCCCTCCTGTGAACGATTGGATTCCCCAGTTCTCAGCTGGAGAACTTGGAGGACTTTCAAAGACCACGGATCCTAGCTGTGGTGCTTCTCATCCAATTAATCTGATGGCCATGAGAAAGTTAGCATCCCAAGACCCTTGGTTTCTCATAAGCTCGCCACAGTCCCAGACCCAACACTGATGTTCTCTAACCACTCTTCCATTTTCTAGCCCAACAAGGTTTTCTGCAATCTCTGCTCAGTGCCTAATTCTCTACTTCCTCCAAAACTTTACAGATAAAATGAGACAGAGGTAAAAGAGAGGGAGGTCTCGATTGCCTGTGAAGCAAACAACTCTTACAGTCCTTTTTGCACATCAGCTTCCTCCCACAGTTTTAGCCAACCATTGCTCACCTTTTTAATTCTGGCCCAAGCTGTTGTGCTACCTTGCCCTGTGCTGTTGAGAAGTAAGTTTCAACCATGAGCTATGCAAAACCTTTACCTCAAAATACCCCAGGACTACTGAGAAGGCTAAATAATCAAAGTTTACAAAACGCTTTGATGCTAATCATCACATGAAAGATGCCTTAGAAACAGAAATATCATACAATAAATCAGAAACAACCTTTTAAACTGTTTGCTTTTGTAAAAAGGATTTCTCCTGAGTCCCTGCAGACAGAACTCGTGCAAGGGCCAGACACTCTGGATGGGGCAAAGTGAGGCACCACTCCACTGAACAGATGATGGCACTCTCCTGGCAGCTTAAAAAGTTATGAACAGAAGAGGCAGCAACCCCAAAAGCTGATATAAACTGACGTCTTATTTGTAAAGACTCTGCCCCCACTGTTTAACTCTTCAGAAAGAAAAGGACAGCATTCAACAGGAAATGTTTTTGAGCAAAAGTAGACTAAGAGGATGAAGTTGGTATGATTCAGTTACAGAACAGAAATCTAGCTCTCATCAGGCTTGCCTATGACACTGTGCTGGAGTCAGGAGTAAAAAGTGAGAGGAACTTGCAAACATCCTATAATTTTGTTGTTAAAAAAAGCTGTATTTACTGCAAATCTCTTTGAAATGGCTTTATTATGTGCCTTGCACTGCCAGTTTCAACAGTTGTTCTTATTTACTGCCATCTACATTCCCCTTTTAAAGCAGATTATTACTCTTACTGATCAACTCGTCTTATTGTGCAAAAGTTCCCTGATGCAGGCAGACTTATTAGGTGGTTTTTGTAAAGGTTGTCTGCTTGTTACTGTTCGACAAGCAGCTGTTCATAATCCCAAAGCTTACAATTACATTAATTTTAAACCAGCGGTTGGAGCCATAAATTTTCTCCAGTATTTCCTGCAGCTAAAGAAACTCAGTAATCAACAAAAAGAAAACACTAATGATATTTCACGACTTCTTTATTTGCTTGTCACACATGCTGCAGTAACGTACAGAGATAAACAAGTGCCTGCTTTCAGATTTAATTTTGAACACAGAAACCACTGTAGGGCACACAATAAAACTTGATTTTTAACTTATGCTCCACAATCAATAGTTAATCCTCAGCTGAACATTTGATGCAAGGTGCTCTGCTTAACCTTTTGTCTGCTGTCTCTCTCTCCTTTTTGCATGCTATTTGATTTCAATTAAGCTTTGACTGAATATATCACCTCTGCGCAGGATACCTTTCCTTAAATTAAACAGCAGTTTGCCTCATGATCTTAATCAGGAGCAACTCGAGTAGAAGGCTCTGCTGTTGCAACTGGGCACCAAGTCCCCACCTCCCAAGCATCTCCGAATAGAGCAGTGTATGTGATAGACTGGGAGAAGGGGAGCGGGGCTACCACATGCAGACAAGGTGATCAGTCATTGACAATGACATGAATACTGATGCCAAGAATAACAACCTGTTCTAGGGGAGGATGGTAAAAATTCAGCTTTTCAAACACCACAGTACTAATAAGAGTTATTCAAAAGCTCATTTCAGATTAATGTGGCTGTCTGGTCTATCTTCGCTGGACAAAGCTTTCCTTTAGGGTCATCCCAAAATTTTCAGAAGCCAAGGCCAAATCATAAACTTGGTGCATCTGATATTTCCATTAAATAAATGCTAGGCAAAGCACCATGAATTTTCACTACTGTGAAAAATGTTCTACCTTCTACCAGTCCCCAAATTAGTATTTCTGTGATCTTGAAAAATTACTTTTGTATGGATTGTGAAGTGCCTGCGTGAGGCTCCCTACAAAGCAGAGATACTGCTGCTGTAACATGACCACTTACTTTAATCATGTCCTTGGACATTTGTTTCTAACAGGACCTGCTGAAGATGTGCAGCTTGGATGGAAAGGTTATCCACCCATAATGAAAGCTCCCAGTATTTTTGTTCACCCACTGTCATCCTTGCTCAGATCTGGTGCAGTCCAAGTAGCTTCACAGAGCAGACAACCAGTGGGACAGACATACCCAAACTGCCACTACAGCTGTTCTCCCCTTCCTCTATAACCATGTAAAACTACAGTGTATTTCTGTTAAGGTATTCAGAGACACTCCCAATCTGAAATCCACTGAGTGCATGCTAAAGATTCCTCTAAAAATGCCATAATTAAGTAAGTACTCGATTTTAAGAGATGACAAGGGGCAGCAAAGGGGTATTCACACAGCCTGTATTAAGCAGTTATCTTCAGACACTTAAGCCGGGAGCCTGGTCTCTGCAGGCTCCCTTAACCATCAAAGGAGAGAAGCTTGGATGCAATGAAAGTGCCACAGCTGTGGCAAGATTGAACAACACTTCATCTTATGTCTGTAGATTCAAAAGCCATAGCAGGTGACTAAGAAAAACAGCAAAGAAGCAAAATAAGTCTAAAATCAATGTTGCCTCACATACAATCATTAAAACTCCACAGACCAAATTGCAACATCAAAATCACATCAAGCATTTTGAAAGCTGTTACTGCAGTAGAAGTTTCCAATTAAGAAACACAGTTCAGTTTGGGAATACATATTCATTTTATGATTGATTTTGCTCTTTTTGGTTAAAATAAGATAAAGAGGTCAGGTTTTAGCTAACTACTATACAAGAAAGTGAATATTTCTTCCGCTGCCACGTAACTTCCATGGTTTGTAGCCAGTCATTCTCTGTGAGTTGCTGTAAAGGAGTGCTACAAAATACTGCAATCTCCACAAAAAACTGGTAATGCTACAGACATGCAGTGATGCTATGTGCTATGAACCTGCAGATCTGTTTTTTTATGCCCATTTCTATGCTTGCACAGACAAAAAACCCCAATAATAAAGAGGCTTTCCTACCACTGGAAAGTGTCTGATTAAGGGAATGTGAGAGGTGTATGCTATGTGTTTATCTACCTGTCAAGCAATCCTCTTTTCCATGCTCCTTACAGATCAGCAGGGCAAGACCACTTTCCTTCTAAAAAAAATATTTTAAATTTACTGTATCCTTAATGATTTGACATTTCAGGGTCTCTGTGGGGACATGTAATCATGAACTTGTAAGTCAGTTCCCTTTCTGAGGTAGCACAGGATGCTCCCTCAGCAAATCCTGCCTCCATATGTAGAGAGCCTGGCTCCTTAATGGCGCATTTAAGAGGTGCACGCAGGCACAGGTAGGGATTGTACCCCTATGCAGTGAAGCAGAAGTGGGGTTTCTCATGTCAAAAGAGATGGGGGAGAGCCAGGGCATCCCCAGAGTCTGTGATGCTCCTCTGTGGATCCTTTCAGTCTTTCCCAAGGAGAGTCCGCTCCCCCAGTAATCCCCCAGTGCACCGGAATGTGAACACAGACACATGCAAGTAAGATTGCTCTCTTGTGCCTTTTTTTTTTTTTTTTTTTTTTAATATAAATGCCATAGAAAGTTCACCTGCATTTCATGAGTAGAATAGAAAACACTGAACAGCTCTGGTCCTCAATATGATTTTGTTTGTTTGTTCTTGGAAAATATTGTCTTGCAGATGCCATCATTCAAACATGCATTCATCATCCAATTTAAGGGTGCAAGATTCAGAAATGGGGGAACAGTTTTGCCACATGGGCTTTGCGTAACCCTTTTGCACATCTCCCTTCTCCAGAGCACATCATTTACAGCTGCCAGGCAAGAGGAAAGGCTTTGTAAACTTTTTGGTGTCACTTCCTTCTTTTCCAAAGTAAATGGCTAGCAGTAGACTACACGTTTGTTTTCGTTAGCCTCTGTCTGAAGTAATTTATTACATTTCGTGTGTGGTCTTATTTTTGGCAGCAGAGATTACATCTCCCTTCTGACAGAACCACACTGTGGAACCTTGGGCACGTCTGGCGATTTTTGCACCAGTTCCTGGAGAGAAGGATGGCCATTTCCTGGCCTTTGTCCACCAGGAGTGTACACAGCTTAGGGAGAAAGGCTGTCTTTAATTATTAATGAACTTAGTGCCTCACACACAGAGAAACTGCTCTCATTTGAGATCTTAAGCATTATTATAAACAGCCGAGGCAGGAAAACAATCCATGCAAAGAATTGGTTAAAAGACTCCAAATTATATGGGGTTTTTTATATTACCCTGTATTAAGCCTTCTGACAGGAATAAGATGGTATTTCTGCCTGGAATGGTCTTCTGCCTTGAGTTCGAAGTGACAAAGCATTAATGTATGCAAATATGCAGCCTACAGCTTGTTCATTAGGAAACAGAAAAGTAGAGGAGAGTATGTAGGCTAAATGTCACTAAGACATATAAAACTCTTTGTGGCTATATAAAACTCTTCACCATACTAGAAATAGGAACGTGCAAAGTATAAAAAGGAGAGAATAAGCAACTGCTCCACTCCCAAATGCCTAACGATGGGTAGGCGTGACATAAGCCAGAAGCGCATGGAGGCCATAAACTTCTGTGAAGTTGCTCTATAGCAAACTCGAACATATGAAGAACTAAAATTGCCCACGATATTTCCTTGTTTTGCACGGACTCTTGTCTCACAAGTTTGTTCTGCTTGGATGTATTTGTCGCACTTTGCAATGCCTTGACCTAGTCTTCCCCACTCTTCCTCTGTATAGGTTCAGGTCTGCTCACTGCTTGTAGCGCTAACAGCATCGGGGATGTTGCTATAAAGCAGAGGCCGCATGGCCCAAAGGACTTAAAAAGGTACAAGGAATAAGTGAATCCCAGTCTTGGATTACCACTTCCACACCACAACCTTGGGCTTCGTTTCTTCTCTCAGCAGGTATCTGCTGAAGAAGCTGGATTTGGCTTTCCCCTCATCAGACTGACTCAGTTTCCAACTCTGATCAGCACCTTACATTACATTACATGTAATGGTTTTTCCAAGTCCATGGCCATATGCAATCCACAAAAGAAGTTCTGCAAGCTGAACAAAGAGCCACCAATTCTGCTAATTGCCAAATGGGGGTAAAGAACTATATATGTCAGCCACATTATTAAAATTCAAAGACATGTTTTTGAGGCGATCCAAACTGTCATAGAGTTTAAGTCAGGTTCAGAAGCTGGGGCAGGCAGAAGGCTTAATTTTAACATTTTTTAAACAAAACCTTTCAATTTGGAATGCATTTAAGTGATATGAACTAGCCCAAAGTTTCAGCAGTGCTTTTGTATTATTTCACAATGAGAAAACAGCAAAGAATCTAAATTTCAGCTGACCTTACACATGTCCATACTAATTCTCACTGCCCTACTTCCAGGCCCTCATGTTCATGCAAAGCTGACAGGGGCAGCACAGCTCACTGCTACAAGCCATTTTATTTTTCACCAAAAAGCTGTATCATCCATTTCCATCACTTATTTTCCTGAAAACATGAAGCCAGGCCCACACTGTCTGAACAGAACAGTTTCATTTTTTTGAGTATTGCCCTATTTTTTTCTTTTTAAAAACATGTGATAAAAAAAATCAAAACAAAAACTATGCCAGATCTAATACTAATTTTTGATGAAAAATTCATTTCAGAATTCTTTTTGTTATCCCCCTTGGAATAAAAATAATTTCTGACTACAAGACAGCTTGTGTAACAGAAAACCCACACCCAATGCCTTCCTAAGATAAGCAGAGACAAAAGCAATGAAGCAAGAATATACCCACTCTTAGTACTTAACTTTTAGCAAAATATGTTATTTGTGAAGAATTAGCTGCATGAGACACTCAATGGGTATTTCTCATTTTAGAGCTGCCTTGAAGCTTTTTTTGAGGGGTCACACTTCGAGAGTTATAAATCAGGAAGGCAGTGCAACTCAGGTACAATATTTGACCTTCCTTGTAAAGCTTTACTTCCTGCTCTCATGAGATAAAGGGGTGAGGTAGAGGGAAATTTCATATAGATGTGTAAATATATATATATTTAAAATAGTTTTTTATTTCTCGTGATTGAGGAAAAAAAAGCCCTGATCTCTAAAACCATGAATTCCAGAAAATGCGAAACCCCAAAAAACAGAAATCAAAAGATAAGGGTCTTCTCTTATATACATCATATCTATCTCGAGGGAGCTGACACGTGTCTCTCTGCCTGGTGCTAGTCTTGTTTTTTTTCACCAGACAAAAAGCAAAGTCACAGACAGGATGTATTTCAGCAGTTTTGTCTTATTAATCCACAGAGCCACCAGATGGAGCTGAGGTTATACTTTAAACAAGGGAGAGCACAATTAATTTCTGGAAGGATTTCGGTGAACAATATGCATGTGTATAATAAACAGACAAATGTGCATAGACACTCTGCACTCCGTATAAATTAGGTACATTTAGAGTTTAAACAAATAATTTGAATGAGCCATAGGAACTAGTAAATCAGGTTCACAAGTCTCTCTTCTGCATATTTTCCTGGTGTCTAATAAAGGGTTAGCTCTTCTTGACTGTGGCTTCTCTATGAGCCACTAATACCTTCATAACTTGTGGGAGTGCAGCCCTTTTGACGCCTCTGCTTCTCTTCCAAATATAATTGAAATTGGCCAGCAGCTTCAAAACCTGTTAGACTTAACAGACGAATACACATGTCCAGACAACAGAATTATTTAAGCCCCACTACCTGCATTTAGCAACCAAGATGTAAAATACCTAAGAGACTTAGGCAGCAAAACCTGGACTTACGTTTCACAATGCTTTGCATATGGAAAAATACAAGCTTTTTCCCATATATACACACACACATATACAGGGAGCAAGTACTGCAAAGATACAGCTAAAGCATCAGTGCGAGTCTAAGGAAATGGTACCACTTCCTCCACACACTCACGCAGTGTGCCAGAAGACCCAGACTAAATTACTGGGACAACAGCAAGTGATTCAAGTCAAAAGGCATATATATGCCAACACCATTTAAAACAGCTTGCTAACATTTTCTCCCACCATTTTAATGAAGTTGGCTTGAATCCCTGGAGTTTAAGGTTGTTATAACTCAAATGTGTCTAACTTCTTATATATACAGTTGTTGTTAATGCCTGCTACAAGATATATGGCCTGAATTAGTACTGTAGTAGACCCTGGAAAACTTGATGACAATTACTGCTCCTTTCTGTGTCACAGTTTACATAGGAAAAGGCAGTTCTTTTCTGAAGGGATTTCACCCCAACCAGAAAAGATTCAGGGTAGGAGGAAGACACTGCAGTGTGTTACGGAGTGACTCTGCCACAGCCAGAAGTAGAGCACCCAAAGAGAACTGTCCAAAAAATGCTGAGCATTTGGTTTCATCAACAGCTTTGAGATTTCCAATTTTGAATTCATTAGGAAGCAAAATTAAATGTTGCATTCTTGAAGAAAAAGAATTGCTTTGGACTGATCTAACATTGTGCTATGAAATAATTTAGACTGCATTTACACATTGCATTATAACTTAAAGATGATACCATTAAAAAAAAACTAAAAAAAAACCAAAAAAAAAAACAACACTTCCCAGAGTCAAAATGGGATGTTTTGACACTTTTCAAGCTTTTCCTCCCCCATTTCTTCCAAAATAGCAGCACAGGAAGTATTTGGATTATGATGAAACCAAAATGAAAAAAAATCAGTTTCACCAAGGTTTCTCTAGCTCACCTCATCCTGTGGTCCAGTTCAGCCTTTGAACCTTCAAAACTCATTGAATGCACCAATAATTACATTTTACCAGGACCGAAAAAATCACCCAGATGTTCTGAAGACTACTTGCATTGCTCTGGATGGCATAAACTCTGGGAGCAGAGTTTAAAGCATTCAGCCACACAGGGCTCATCACCCACGTCCCTCCTCCTACCCACCTTCAAGAATTCTCTTTGCTAATCTTCATGTCCTATGCTTCCTTTGCAATAACTGATATTTTTTCTTGACCTCTTTGCCTGCAAAATCTTTCCTGATCATCCACCCAGAGCTCCACATCCAGCCAGACCTGCTCCCTCCCGCAGTTTGTGTTGGGATGACAATACAAGCGCTGCTGATTGCAAAGGAGGGCCAGAACTGTGGCCTGTAACTGGAAAAACATAAAACAGCCAGCAGGAAACAGCATCTCCTCGAAAATCTTTCCTTCATTAGGCGAGACTATCATGTCCTTATTAACCTCCAAAACCGATGTGCAATTCCCATTCTGGGCTGGAGGCCCATAATGCCATGGCCTTTTGCTGTGCAGCAGAACCTGCTAGTGAAGTGACTTCTTCCTCTGTACCAATGTATTCATGCTCCACATAAAAGGTATAGAGGGATGTGCCTCCAGGAGAAAATACAGTTGTTTTTTTTTTAGCTATTTTTCCCATAACCAGCACTGTAGATAAGCTTTGTCTTTTCCTGACTTGGGAGAGAACTGTTAGTGAAAGGCAGTTTTGCAGCTTGCATGGTCTGAAGCTGCTTGTCACTGGCAGATGTCTGAGCTGCTAAGATAGAAGAGTCTTCCCCCAACATCTATTTCTCTGCCCAATGCTTTGACTACCATGGAGTGCGAAGTGCCTTCCTATACCATCCCACGCAGTCTATTAAATACCATAAGGGGGAAAGAGGTGTCTACTGTGCAACCTTCTGATACTTGCTATGTAAACAAAATGCCTCCACTACAGAACTGGATTTAATTGTGTCCTCCTGCCCCAGAGGTTACACCACAGCATCTATTTGCTCTGCAGTTCTGACAGCTTATGAGAAGAGAGGCCCTGCTGCCGGTGGTATTCCATTGATTTAGGTGGCAATTCACTCCCAGCCTCAGGAGCCATGATATTAGCAGCCAAGACAGGGCCTGCATTCCCAGACATCCCATGACTTGCCTGTGAAATACCAGAATCACGTTGATATTTCCAAGGGCTTCAGCAAATCTACAGTCTACACTCTCATGGCTCAGATCTAAATTAAGGATGGAAGACCCTATGCTCTAATGCCATGGGTCTTTGGGAACAACACAGCTGTCTGAAAGGAAAGTTAAGGGGCCTCCTAGTCTCAACATGGGCTTCCAAGAGATCACTTTGTTCCTTTTCTCAACACTTTGAGCATGAGATAGATGAGAATTGCAGAGCTCTAGACCCATCACCTCCTTTACCTTCTTCCTACGAGATTTTATCGTTAACTGTACAAAGCGTGCAGTTTTCCCAGCTTTATAGCTGCTTTAATATGAAGAGTCATCAGTATTCCACACCTAACTACCACCCAATAAAACATGATGTTACTTGTATGAACAGGCAAAGGAGTAGATAAGAAATTGAGGATGAGGGTCAGGACACAGAGTAGCATGTCAGTACATGTATTCAAAAGTCATGAGTCAGCAACGTTGGTGTTGGGTCCAGCCCTGGACTCATAAGGAACATAGACTTGGGCTAGAAGTTTCAGTGCTGGCTGAAATTTCAAGCACCATCAGCACTCTTTGGATATGCCAAAGCCCAGATGGGACTAAAATGCCTTGAAACAGTTTCCCATTGAAACAGTTCCCATTTTGAATGATGCAGAAACCCTAACAGAACAGACAGTTTGAGGTCAATGGAATTTGATTCTACATTAAAGTGGTTTCCTCAGCAACCAAAAGGCAAAGCAGCCTTCAAACAGTGCAAACACACAAACCTTTCTCTCCTTACAACTTTTCAATTAAAGAGGGACAAACATACATTTAAATTATGAAGTGGTAAAAGCTTTTTAAAATGTCCAACCCAGCACAGCAAGCTCTGACTGCAATGTACCTCACTTAGATAACAACCCTGCCTGCAAAGGTTCAAGGACAACTGCAAGACATAGTGCAAAAAGAAAAGGAGTAACACAACACACTTTTACACTGCACTCAATGCAAAAGTATCACAAGGTCTCTGTTCATGACTCCATGCCATGAGCACCCAGTCCAGACACACCAAGCAGGATATAAAGCCAGTTTGTGAAATCCAAGCTCTGTTGCCTTTAGACAGATACTGGTCTGATACTGGGTATGGCAGTAGCTCTAGAGCATCCTGCTTGTGCAGCCACAGCACCAAGGTCCCCAAAGGCAGGTGAGGCCATGCGCTAAGCTTTGAGGTGGAGCCTGTGCAGCAGCAGCGGGTGAGGCAGAGCTCAGTTCACTCCTTACAGCAGGGCCCAAGCCAGCCGGGTAGTGCTTCAGGGTAGAAGCATAAGTGGCAGGGCCATCTGCTACCACTGGAGTAAGGGTTCATTCCTCTATTTCGCAATGCCTGGGGAACCGTGGGTTAGAAAGAAGCACACTGTTGACAAAAACCTGCTGTGGCAACACAAGAAGTTCCCTTGGATGTAGCATTCGGGCTGGAAACCCCAAGACTCTAGAAGCAGAAAAGGCAAAGTTACGGCTGATGGCACAGCCTGAAAGGATGATAAGTGAACCTCCCGGATGCCAGACGAGTTACGCCTTTTTACACCAGGGAGAGACTGAACAAGCGTCTTGTTACCACTATTACTTTACATTGCGGAGAGACACTACGAAATTGAGTCCTTTGCCTTAAATGACAGTGTGGTGTATATAATTTTGTGCACCATGTCCTGCCACCGCAGAAGATGGGACTTTGTGCTATGCAGATGGGTTTTCTCCAGGTGCATAGTCTTACGTACCATGCCTGGTGGATAAGTTGGCTGGAAATGCGGATACCCACCCATGTAATAAAAAACAGGCGAGTTGCTAACAATGAGACTGAAAATACTCAGCTTCAGGCAGAGAACAACATTTCAGTCTAACATTTAAAGTTTATCATTAATAAACTGAGAGACATTAGTGGATTATAAGGAGTAGTAGCAGATATGCTTTAAGAATAAGGCTCACTGCCATGATTAAAAGGTATTTGCCTGATTCCACGAAGACCTGTACTCCTCTGTGTATATGCATATGCATGCATATTCTCATTTTTATGGAAGATCACCCATTTTTTTCTTCCTAAGGATTTCATGGCTTTATGTACATTCTTGTTACATTGAGAATCTGCAGTAATGTTACCAATGAAATTGTCTATGAATAATACATTACTGCATTGCATAAAATAGTCAATGATTTCTTGAGGGATAATGAAAACTACTAGTACTTACCGGGTGTTCAGGCCAGGGAGTACATTGCTAACTAATTTATTTTAGTCTTTGTTAAATAAAATATACAATTCATTCATCTCTAGTGTCATACATCATACAGCACCAGAGCAAATGGGAAGCTGATCTGAGCACCCCGAATGGTATCGACAGCCCATAGCTCAGCTCTGCTGCAGCACAATTACAAGGGGATGCTGAGGACACATTGGTATTCTGTGCTTGAAGGCAGGAGCCACTGCTCAGCTTTCAGCCTGACACTCATAAAACCTGAGTTTCGTGAGCAGTGCAGAGTCTAAAACAGCCACCATCATGCCCATTAGTCAAGAGAAATAAGGGAACAGGCCTAAGCACCCAGATCTTCGCAGGTAGTGGATGTATGTTCAAACGGTCCACGATGATTTAGAGGAAAGTGGTGGAAACCAGCTGGTGGATCCCACCCCATGTTTTGCTAGGACTGCCTTTTCCACCTCAGCCACCTGCTAGGACAAGACGTGTCAGTGAATGACTGTATTTGACACCTGAAATGTTTAGATCACTTTCGGTTCAGTCTTTTTATGGTCAAGCACTTAATCCATTAACCTCTGCAAAGCCCACCCAGGGAAAAGCCCGCTGTCAAGTGAGTGCATCAAGCCAGGCTGGCAAATGGTGAATTATATTTCCAAAATACAATTCTTGTTTTAAGTAATGATACTGCAAGGTGCAAGTAGAATTGCTGAGTAGAAATCAACAAAATAAAAAGTCTGCTTTGGAGGGTTTATTTTCTTTTTTGAAAATAAAGACATACAGGAAGACATACAGGAAAACCTACTTTACTAAAACAGACCTGGCTTTCTGAAGTATCTGCTTCTAATGTTTACTTGGCAAAATACTGCTTCTGAAAAGAGCATTTTCATGTATACCGCATATTCCAGAGTTCATTAAAATTAATTAATATCCTAGTCTTGACAGCGGACCATCTCTGTCGGGGCTTAGAGCTGTTACTGCCTTTCAGGTCCCAAAACAACAACAGCATGTGTTGCACGGGAGGGCCCAGCCAGAACCCAACAACACAGGTGCTGTGCAAATACAGAACAAAATCCTACTCCAGACACTTACTCCTGATCTGCCAATAGCACACCTAGAGAGATATTAAATCCTCAATATTTGTCTGCCAGATACCTGAAAATACGCAGACCTTTCCCCTATAACACTTGGGAAACAATATGCTATCAAACCAGATAATACCTACTTACTCCTCAGGGAAAAACTGACATACACTCCGATCATTACCAGAATGAAAAGTGGCAATAATTATCCATACTCTTCACACACCATTCAATTTGCTTACAAAGGATCAGGGTGCTTTGTTATAAAATATATTACAGTGTAAGCAATGTTATCTTATTTCAAATATACCCAACTGACACACGCCCGCCTCATTTTGCTTCACCAATAGGTAGAGTTTGCTAGAGTTATTTGCAGGTAAAACCTTCTGAGAACCAAAGTTTTTCAGTGGTAATATTTTCATTTTAAAAATGTTTTCTTGCTTGTCAAGGATTTGTGTAACTTTAGCAAAATGTTTCAAACAAAAAGAAATACTATGCTTATGCAAATCAGAGAGGATAACTTAGGTTTTCAGTTTTTGCTCTTTTTTTTTCCTCTTTCCCTGCCCCCTCCTTTTTATGATTACAAAAGTGGATTGAGATAAGAGATAAAAATTAGACACAAGGAATGACAATTTCAGAGGGAAAAAAGAAAACATTTCAGCCCTCTTTAAAAAGCACCTAAATGAAAATGTTGCATTTCTATTTAATTCTGAAACAAGTTTTCTATTCATCCCTCAAAAAAACAAGGTAAAAGCATGACAAACCTGAAACTTTTTTCGTAGTGCTCATATTTTTTTCCACAACAGCTCAACCCACTTTTTCAGAAGGCCCTATTAAGTGTTTCATTTCTGGTTTAGTAAATGAATAAACTAATGCAGCGCCTTCAGCTGCTCCAAATGCACTTGCAAGTGAGCCACCTACAAAATGTCCTTATAGAGGACATAGAAAACTTTTGAGAGGACATAGAAAAATTTTGTAGCAAATGAATGCTTGATGCTGGTCCTTGAATGGCTCAGTTTTGGTTCAATACCAACTGACCTTCAGATTCGCAGTAATTGCTCAGGAGTGGGATCTACCTCAGAGCAGATTCCTAGGGAATCCAGTAACTCGAAGATGGATCTGTCCTGAAAGGCTAAAGCATTTGCAAAATTGGCTGGGGTTAACCGTGCCGGGACAGGAGTGAATGCATGAATCTCTGGTCAGACCACTTTGGTCACGCTTATGTTCTTAACCCTCCTGACTCTCGTCATAGAAGCAGAGTCTGTACAATTCCCTGTGAAGCTTTATATCACAATTCACATGAGATGTCCATGAGCTGCCACTTTCTGAGAAAAACTGGCCACTGTAGACAGCTGGTAGCATGGATGGGGGGGAATCAATCTGAAAGAGTGCAAAGTAGCTCTTAACAGCATCCAGCAAGTCTGAGCTGTTTAGAAACCAAGATCCCCAAGCGCAGGCATAGAGAAAACTGTGTCCCTCCCATACCTTAAACAGATGACCTTACACAGATGACCTGCTGCCATTCCCCACCAGCTAGGCTAGAAGAATGTTGGCAAGCAAAATCCAACTTCTAATACACCAGCCCAGCTCTCGGTTTATAAAATAAATATAGGAGACCTTTAGGCAAAGAGAAAGGGTTATAATTTGACTAATGGAACAGCAAAGGGTTGTCTTCCTAAGAACAAGGGGGAAGAAGGAAGGGAAATATGTATCCAAATGGATGGTACACAGGCATCTGAGTTGAGCAGTTTATTTTGAAGATACAGGAAACGCTTTTAAGCATTTTACTGTAGTAAAAAAAAACCAAAAAACACCAAAACAACCAACCAACACACACAGAGAAAAAACTATTAAATTGAACAGAAAATTAATCCCCCAAATAATGAACTCCAATGCAGCAGCAAGTTCAGCAGCAGTGAACTGATATACAGGATTTCATCCATATGAAGAATGATTACAATCTTTCTTAAGAAACTGCAAAAGACTTACAACTCTAACTTAGCAACTTACTAGACTCTGTCTGCCAGGGAAAATAACAGCAACTGCTTCTAACATTTTCTTCTGTAGACAGACTCTATGATTCAGGGGAGGAAGGGAAGAGCAGCAACCAGAAAACCTTCATGCTCATCTGCTCTATTTCCATTTTACATTATTATTCCTTCTTTGTATTGCAGTGTGCATGCAATCTCATTCCCTGGGAATATGAAATCTGCAGCCACTATTTCTTAAAATGCACGTTTCTAAACAGTTTAATCTTACTGCCCTTCTTTATAGATATAACCTCCATTTCTCTAGGTATTGCCTATCTGCCTGAAACCTCAACTGTACTCTTTAAACCAACAGGCTTTGTCACAAAGTTGTGAGTTTACCAAAACTTTCTGCTTCCCATGAGAATCTCCTGGCCCTTTGGACAGCTGGCTGTTGCACAAGTCCAAACCCAACGATCCCCAATACATTAAGAGGGACTTCTTGTGGCTGGTAGCACTAATGTTGAAAAGTAAATGATGGTGGTCTGCTTCATACTGCAGCTTCATACTGCAATCCACAAATCCCCCAACTTCTTTCAGAAACTTGGTCCATTCCTGTATAAGCCTGAAGCTCAGAATAGCCAATAATTCAGCATAGGAACAGAAAAGTGTGTGTAGTCTATTTGAGCCTTAAATACCAATATCTAAATCAGGTAAGTTTTGAACTAAAGTGTAACAATTGCAGCAGCAGCAAACAGCTAGCTCTTGTACCCTTTCTTCCTCAGGCACTTCTTTTTTTCACACCCCTGAGCAAAAGGACTCAGCTGTCCCCTTCTGCAGGTGAAGAAGTGGGAGTGCATTAAAAAGGATACGTCTCACCCCTGACCAAGCGGCAAACCAGGAGTTAAGCTGAGATCAGCACTGGGTGTCCTGGGCTCCAGCCTAACCTGCCATCTCAGGCAGACTGCACTAACATACCAGAGCAACATCAAAGTACATTTAATCCAGTAAATCCTTCTGAGGCGGCACTGTGGTTGTGCACTGGTGGGAGCCCACAGAATGGATCAGCGCTTTCTGAAGGAAGCCTTTGTCTGATACAGCTCCTCAGGAATACATTTCCATGAGAAATTGATTTGAATGCTTTCCAAGGAAGTGTGACACTGCCTGGCTATACAAATTTCAGCATGGCCTCTTCACTGTCATCTTCTAAATCAATTTCTTTCACTTGGTGCCAATGCAGCATATTAGTTTTTAAGTTGCCTTCTCACTGAATAAGATATGGCAAACCTGTGAATTTTATTGGTTATAAGAAAGCTTTGAGAGGAAGAACAGTAGAGAGAAATATCAAAGCTAGACTTCAGACCCTATATTGCTTTTTCTTTCAACAGCAGAGGGAAAAAATTCATTCTATATCTTGTAATGTGATTCATGGCTCTTTCCATAAGGCATTGATAATGCAATTCATGAATTTGGCGTTAGTAATTTTCACCATGTTCTCTGTATATATTTCTCTCGTATGAGCCTGTCCACACATTAAAAATTGTCCTTCCCTAAATATGTCAGCACAAGAGCAAACCTGAAGCAGTTGCATGGGACAGGGGTGTGTTTGTTAGGGGAAGTTACCCAATGTTAGCAGATGTAAAGCTAGCCAGAAACTCAAGGAGACAAGTTCAGAATTTTGGGGTAGCTTTTTAATTAATTGTCTTCTTCTTATAAAGCCTCATCTTTCAAGAAAAAAAAGTGACTACTCCAATAATTTCTTTTCTAGCCCCAAATTCACAAAGGTTGCATGGCTTTGGTTACAGATTTTGAGACAACAAGCAAAAATAAAAACGTTAACCAATAGACCACTCCCAAAGCACTTCATGGAGAAGGCCAAAATCATTTCTCTCTCTTTGAAACACAGCCAGGTAACAGAAGCTGAAGTACAGAAAAATGAGTCACTCATGGCAGTCTAACAGCTAAGGCAGACCCCACATTTCAGTGCTGTGCCTACTAACCTAAAGTCATATTCTTGGGAGGTCTAAAACTGCCAATAGAAAGAAAAAATTAGTGAGCATCAGATTTACATTCCTGTTGCAGGAAAGGGAAATTAAGATATTAACCTATAGAGCACTTGAGTGAAGTAGCTTATCACCATAAATTCAGGTTGTTGTAGAATTGTGAGGGATTATACCAGCCTATAAAATAGTCTTACAGAAAATGGCATGTCCAAAGCTACATGCCTCCAATCCTGCATTTTTAATTTATTATATTTCCTAAAATAAAATATCTAGGTTGGATTTTCAAATGGCAGAAGACATTCAGGCACACGTTTCCAATCAAATTTCAACAGGAAGAGTTTGACCCATTTCTGCTTTGATTTTACTTTGAATGAGAACCACACTTCACATTTTGTGTGAACAGGCTTGACTGTTGATACAAAAGTCAGCCTCGTGATACTCCAAGCACATACAACCCTAGAGACCTATAAACATAATTTCATAATAATTTTCCCACTTACGTGGCAAACAAGAATTTTAGCACAGGGAAGGAAATGTTTGTGCTGCGCTGCCGCCTTTGCTGACCGGTGACTCGTGGCTGATGTGGGGCTGATATTAGCTGCAGCGGATCATAATCTAAACTTTTATATTTTTAAATGCTTTAAGTATGCGCAATGATGTGTAAATGCCAAATAACATTGTTTTATTTTAACAGCACTTAGCACTATTCATGCACAACTGAATCAACCTATAATCATTTGGACACAAAAGCACTCTGTACTGTAAGAAACAAAAGGGAGCAGTTAAACATCAGATTTCACAATAATTAATATTATCTAATTTCTAGCTAATTCTAGCAGAAATTCTAGCTTGCCCCTCTCTTGTAACAATTCATGCCTGACATAAACAAAATGCTCTCTAACACAAATGTATTGAGATAATGTACTGTAACAAAAATACTGTAATATCTAATGGCAGGTATTCAAAGCTTACCTTTATTTGCTGTTATTATCACGAGCATATATCCAATATCCATACAGTGTTCCTAAGCACTGCATTTGCTGTATGGTGTGTACTAAACTTCTTTGAGCTGTTCATAATGGATCAATTAAATTTTATAGGACATAAAACAACCCCCAAAGAAAATAGTGTTTTGGGAGAGATAACCTCCTTATCTTCTTAAGTAACCTTTGCTCACTGCAACAGTGCCTAGAAAGTGCTGTCACCAGGTACGAGCTGTGGTGTTAACTTATGCGGATAGAACTACTCCATCGTATTTGCAACTGCCTATGCTACGCTACCTGCTGTTCTGCACTTCTCCCCACCTTGCATCACCTGCTTGTTCACCTGCTGCAGGCTGCCAGGCTGCTGGGGCATGAGCTGTTGGAGGAGGAGGAGGACGCCTTTGCCCTGCCTGACTGCATGCCACCAGCTGCTTCGAAACCCTTGTGCCTGCCAGGGCTCACTGGGAGGCTGCAGCGCCCACAGAGTGTAGATAGCAACAGCACTGCCACCTCACATCTGGGTACCGAGAACAGCTTCAATCAAATCCATGAAGCAAAACAGGGCTTCTCTCTGTGAATGCTGATTAAAACACCTGCAGGATCTTTGTTTGGATTTCCCTATGAGGCCTCCAGACGGAGGCAATTAGCAGCAGGTTTTAGTGACTCATGAAGCATCAATGTAAAGCTCTTCTTCAGAGTCCCGTAGTCATGACAAGCTAAGGTACTTTGAATTGGTCAGAGAGTCGGTCATAGTCTCATAGTGTGTTTTGAGTTGGAAGGGACCTTTAGAGGTCATCTAGACCAACCCCCTGCAATGAGCAGGGACACCTTTAATAGATCAGGTTGCTCAGAGCCCCAACCAACCTGTCCTTGAATGTTTCCAGGGATGGGGCCTCCACTGCCTCTCTGGGCAACCTGTTCCAGTGTTTCACCACCCTCATTGTAAAGAATTTCTTCCTTATATCTAGTCTAAAGCTACCCTGTTTTAGTTTAAAACCATTACCCTTTGTCCTGTCACAGCTGGCCCTACTAAAAAGATTGTCCCTGTCTTTCCTATAGACTCCCTTTAAGTACTGAAAGGCTGTGATAAGGTCTCCCCACAGCATTCTCTTCGACAGGTACTACTAACTATACAGAGACTATAACAGACCAACAGGACCGGTTCTTCCCACTTCAACATTAGCATTCACTTTTTTATTAAGCTCACATTTTCTAAGTCTCCTAGAAGACTAAGGCACACACACATATATACATATATATGTAATTATTTTTTTTTTTTCTACCTGGTTAACTCACAGCTAAGCTGTAACATGAAAGCCAGCCCAGGTACTGGAGGCATTTGGTTTGCAACCAGTTCCATACTGTTTATCTGAGCTACATAGGGTATACACATATTAAAAGGGAAGAGAAACCAGCTCACAATTTTACATTGCTGCAGCTCGTTCTGAGACAGCATGGGTATCTCTGCTGTACAGCACTGGGCCATGTACATGTACCCTAAGGGAGGTTAGTTAATGCTACTGATATATAAGAAATTTTCTTGTTCCTACAGACAGCTTCTGTCAAGAATTCTCCTTAGTGCAAAAGATTCATAATTTAAAGAGAAAAGGCACTAAATAATTTCTGAAGGTGATATTTATGAAGTGAAAGCATTTTTCACAGTAGAGCCCCAAACAAAGGATTATCTGTCAATAAATCTATCATGCATGACATCCGTGCTCCCATGGGGTCAACCCCACTGTAAACAAACAAAAGGCTCTTTTAATGATTCACCATTGCCTAGAGGGGAGGAGGAAGAAAGCATCCATTTTTCCTAAAACGTAGGTGTATGTTGATGAGAGGTTTACATCAAAATGATATTTTCCTTATGCAGGGACACAGCTTGTTTCTATCATCCTCTTTCTATTAGGGAGCAGCAGGGAATACCCTATCTAAATCAAGCACTCCTAAGTCGTGGGGCATAAACCACTGTTTGTCCTTAAGTTTAAAGCTAAAGAGTAGCAACATTCCTCAGTAGTCTGTGAGATCTGTTAGACTAAAACTTTGGAGAGTAATTAAAAAAAACCAAAAATGGCAATTTCCTGTCTCAGCTTAAATGAGGAGGACTTGAAACCTGCTTTCCCCCTTCCATTGCCACTAACTGGTGGACAAAAGACCATATAAATTTTTTCCACAGTCAAAGCAAGAACCTGACAGAGAAGCCCAAACTGAGTGAAATGAAACTCTTTTCACTCTTCTAAACAAGTCCCCAGTCTACAAGGTCCTTTTTACTTGAAGAAAAGCACTTGGGACTTTTTTTTTCCTTGTTTCTGTCTTGACCATTGGACAAGACCTCACCATTCTCACTGTAAAGCACACACCAGTTAGGAGAGCTTTTCACTGGCTCAGAGGTGCCACCACAACTCTCTGGTTTGGCCCTGCGCATTTGGGGTGAGATAGATGCCACTAAGAAAGCCATGCTGTGGCCTTATACAGCCCCGAGTCTCCCTGGCATCATGAGAGAGCATCAGGGAAGTGCTGAAGCTGGAAGCTAGGATGTGGCGCTGAAGAGGAGTCCAAAATTGTGAGCTTGCTCAGTCTTCCAGAGAGGAATTTGAGACAGAGTAGAAAAAGAGGCTCACAGGGACTTGGCATCAGCTTAGCTGGAAAAATACTAACAAACAGCTTGTGACATGCAGGACTTTACAATTGAACTCCAGGTTGCTTGCATGAGCATACTGGTAACAAAAGTTTTGGAGAAGGCATGTGTATCAGAGAAGCTGTCATTAGATCTACATCCTCTGGACTCTGCTCAAAAGGGCTGAGGTGGGGAGCCTGTGGTCAGCTTTAATTGAGCAATTCCTTCATGTCAACAATATCTCCCAAATTTTCTCTGCAAGTTCCTGTGAGGCACCTGAGCTCACATGCGCTGCTGTCTGCCAGTAATGAGCTGTCATTCATAAGAACCTGGAAAGCACTTGGGCATTCAGAATGTGACGGTCTGTTCTATCACACCACTTCCCCACCACTCCTACACCAAAGGCCACGGCCACACTAGCGTAAAGGGGGATAATGCAGTGGGAAATGGGGTCTGTAAAGCACTGCAGATGGTATTTCCTGAACTGAGCTGGGATTTGTCCTGTGGAAATACACTTGTGTCTAAATATACTGTTTTCAGCATTTATTACAACTGAAAACATATACATATTACTGCTAAAAGTCATCCATTCCTGTCTAACAGGTCCCACTGGTGACTAATGCCATGCACAAGTTGGACTGCTAAGATAAATGAGCTAGATTACCTAGGTAATATCTCATCCATCTGAGTAAAGGGTGCTAAACGGTGTATGAATATGTGTAAAGCCAAGTGACAGAAGTACATACTCATTTTTGAAAAAGGAAAAAGTAATAGAATAATGTTATACCCAGGCTTTCTAACACAGCTCAGATTAAGGGTGGAATTTCACTCTATCATTATTTTCATTATATGGTTTTATTTGGAAAGGTTAAGAACTCAGCTATTAAAATGCACTCTTGGATGAATTTCACAGGTAGAGCATTCCAGCGTGAAAAAATCAGCATTATATTTCAGGAAGAGGAATTGTTTGTAATTTTTATATCAGAATTCAGCACGAAACAATTCTCAAATTTTTCCATTCCTTTCAGCTAAAGCATCAGATGTCCATGTTCATAATAAAGCTCTTAATAAACTATAATCATCTAATGAAGTACACACCAGGGCAGACATTGCAATTACCACATGTGTTAAAAAATATTGTCTCTCCTCTACTACTCACACTACTTAGTTATTCCAAATTTCAGGAGGCAAGATGAAAAATAAACGCCCAGAAGATATGAAGATGTGCTCTCTGGTCTGCAGATCAAGATTATGACATCTGTTTTCTTCTCTCCTGACAGAGCATGGGCACTTGGGAAAGTCTGAAGGCAGAGAGAATCTGGAAGAATGCTGCACTTAGTCTATTTAAAGCCAGGTACCATTTCTTACTTATTTCTTAGCACAAGAATATTGCTACAGCTTCAGCCTTCACATAGAAAATGTCCAAACCCTAGTGTAAAGACATTGACCACTGGACTGACAGACACAGCAAACCCCAGCCCGCACAGCACTGGCTGCTCAGCAGAGCTGCAGGGTGCTGACACCTGCAGAGGAAGTGCCTGCCATATGGAGGTGATGTAAAGTGTGGGGAGCTGCCTGGAAAGTTTGCTTCCAAATATTGGATCAGCTTTAGAAGATGACCTTTGATGATTTGAACTTGTACACTGTTGTCTTTTTAGTTAAACAATGGGAAATACTATTAAATGCTTCTACTGTATCTTCCCATTAAAAATTTTATGGTCTGCTTATACTGCTATATTCCAAGCTATGCAAGTAAGAGCAATAAAGACAAATTTCATTTCAGCAGGATCCCTTTAATTAGTCTGCAATGAGCTTTGCCTTGTTAGAGGTTTATAGCAAATTTTGTGGAAATGCTCTATTCAGTTCTATTTAGTCTTACTCCATCCCATACAAATATCCCATAAAATATTTTAAAAGCCTACCATTATAGGAACGTGCTGTTCAACAAGCCGTACTACTGAGCTGGCAGTGTTCACACTTGGGAGAAATGTTGTCCAAACCACCACCACTTACAATTTACAGAGAAAGGAAAAGGCATATCTCCATCTGGAAGGTGCAATGTGTTAACTTAATGTGAGCTCATTCAGCTGAGGCCATTTGACCAGTGTTGCAGGTTGCGAGAAGTCCTGATGCCCAGCTTGTTTGTAGAGTATCTAAAGTCCAAATATCTCACCAGAAGCCCCTTGTATGTAGGGGAAACAAAGGCAGGAGAGGTGAAATGGTATGACGGAGGTACCCAGGCCATTTTTGTGGTAGAGTCTGGAATTGCAAGTCTAGTGGCCTGATCATCAAGATGAGCTTTCTATAATAAAAGGTTTCTGTGAGAATGGGGAGAGGAGAAAAGCACAGGCTGAGCTCCTAAAACTAAGGATGCTTCATGTTAGGGCCATTGATCTACCTAAATGCTGGTTTAGCCTCCAGTCTAACGATAAGTGCCGTGGGATCAGTTACATTTATTGGTGGTAAGCTAATACCATGTGGATAGTGAAGAACAGCAAAGGCTGCAGCAGGAAAGAGAAGGATAAGACTTTCAAAAAGCCATGTACATTATTACATTGTGTTATATATATATATAAAATTCAGGCCGCTTATTTCAAAATGTAAATGCAGGTTTTAAAATCTCCCCAAAGACAATCTCTGCTCTGTGAGAAGCAAAGTGATTGTTAAGCCTCACAGCGGTTATTTAATTTTCTCCCACCCTTGTCTTAAACAAAAGCAGTAAGAACAAAAGTGCCAATTCATAAAGTCTTAATTCTCAACCCACTGTGTCATGCCAAAATGTGCTTTGCGTTCCCAGGTAGAAAGGGACCAGAGTCCAGTGGGAACAGCATGTAAGCATCTGAGGACAAAGTTTGGCTCCACAGATACATGTTTGCCTCAAAGCAGAAATATTTAGTTCTCAACTTTTATGGTTGATTTGAAGTGGCGTGTCTCTAGCACTCGAGAGGAATTGGGAGTGACTGTAAAGTAATTGGATCTTACCTTCTAAAAATAAACTCCTTTCTCTATGCATCCTGACACTCAGCACAGAGATAATAATAAGCCATTCTTAGAAACAGCACTGTACGATGAGCTACACCAAACAACTTAGCATGGAAGAGTGCCTAAATATTACAGCCTGGGGTACAGGAAAAAAAAATTGCAGCGGAGGGAAAAAAGTATGGGGAAGGTAATGCCAAATGCTTTACAAAAGCAGTTTATTCACCCTTACAAGATGAGATAACCAACTGCATGACATCCAAATGCTGATGTCCATCAAAATCATAACAATCAATATATATCATCTGGCTTTCTGGCAGCAACCTGAAAATAAATTTGCATAAAATCGGGACACAACTGGAATCTACTCCGTGATGCCAAATTACAGCAGTAAATGGAAACAAAGATAAATAAATAAACCTGGGTCCAAGAATGAAACCCTGGAGGACACACAAATTAGACACTGTAGAAAGAGATGTAAAGTAGGTAAATTGAACAAACTTGGAGAGAAGTGTCTAACCAGAAGGGACAACAAAGCAAAGCTGTGTCTGTGATTCCAAGGCAGGAGGGAAAGGGGTGATACTTTGCTTCACCGTTGACATCAAGTGCAGTTGTTTTTCTAAGCGCTTGCAGACCAGGCTTTCAATGTGAAACTGAGAAGCATGCCTATCCGGTCTTTTTTACTCCTGAAGGCCATCGCTGCTGCACAGACCGAAGGGACAGCCGATGCGTTGAAGCGAGGAGAACTGAGAGGCAGGTGTTAGTTGTGTTTGAAGGGAGTACCGTAGAGTTTCTCACTTGTCAGAAATTTAGTTTACGGAGAAGGCAACATCCGCACCATCCTGTCCCCTTTCAAAGAACAGCTGCAGAAAATTTGGACATAAAAACTATGCCCCTGCTTCTTAATAAAGCACTAATAAGGGAAGTAGAAGTACTATTGTTTACATCCTACCACTTCTATTAAATTTTCTGACAGTCCCACCTATGTTGTCTCTATTTAATACTCTACTTTCTCAAGGATGTAGTTCCTGTATTTCAAAATCCTGTGTCACTCCACCTTTCTGTCCCTAAATGCAGGTCCTGAAAATGACTCCTACATAACAACTCTTACTCCTTCATGTGTGCTACAGTCCTTATCGCACAGAGGTGAACTGAATTTTTTCATCTTCTGAATATAACAGTGTTTCCAAACATGCATACACAGATGGTACACTCAGTCATTTTCAATAAATGGCATTAAAGAAAACGGTTTGGCAAGAGCTACTGCCTTTAAAGGATAGCTTAAAAATATATTTATCTGCATCATTGTTCCTCAACAGTCATAAAACAAGCAAAACAACATAACACAACCAACCAGCCAGATTTAAAGGCCTCTCTTTTAAAACGTTGCTGTTTTTTAACAGTGCTATACTATGAAGGTTGACAGGGAGATAACAAAACCAGTTGTAGCAAAATCTAATCCAAAAGGTAGCTGATTAAAGAAATATATTGTGGGTCATTTGAAGACTGGCAATGACTGGTTTTGACAAGAAAGATCTCAGAGAGAAGTCGAGCTGTCTTATTTAAAGGCACAACCATGCTGTAAATCACTTACCTGAAAGTAGTGCCGAGTATTTGGCCTTAAGCCATCGCAGGAGAACTATATTACAGCTCTTGTGAAAAGCACAAAATTCATTGCAGAACTCCTAACTCTGAAACAAATAGTTTTTTAAGCCATAGCCCCTTCAAAATTATCTTTTCAATTACTTTGGACTCTCTCTTCAAAAGAATTTTAGACTTAAGCCTTTCATGTCCAAAATTTTGAGCAGAATCAAATGGAGTTCTCTGTTTCACCATAAATCTTCTGGAACCACAAATCTCAAAGGAAAAATTCTGCAGCTTTATTACTAATCTGTCAGAACCACAGTGCCCAATATAAATGAGCCTTCTTTTTATAGGAGTTACAGTTTGTTTTCCACCAAAGAAGGAAAATACCGTCTTTTATGAATCTGTTTTCTCTTATGCTATTGTTAGTATGCTGCTAAATCATAATAAATACAAACACCAAGGATGTTTACAGGTTTTTTTACAAGTGACAGTCTTTTCAAAGTAATGCTGAATATATCTCAATTTTTTCAAAATACCTTCCTCCTCCTTCCCTTCCTCCACCTAAAAAAACATGATTAATCAATATTTAGCAAAATGGAAGGGCAGGGAGATTGCCAAAACCCAAGTGGCATGAACACAATCACTGCAATATAACTAAGAAACTCACTGAATGGTTTGGTAGAGCAAAGCTGAAGCAATGTTTTTCAAAATAGGATATGTAAAGTCAACCTACTACTCAGAAAGAGTTTTGCATTCAATTTTCTGTGGCATTTCTAGAAATCTACACTCTTGAAATTAGCAGCAGCTTTCAGGTACTCAGGATTTTTGAAGACTGAGGCAAATCAGTTAGTTGCCCAAAGATTTACTTAGTAACTTGAGTGTGGACACTCAAGAACCACCTTACCTAGAGCACCTTAAAACCCCCAGTATTTCCCAAGTGCACCAAGGTAAGCTGTATGACTGTAAACCAGCTGTGTTATCTCAAAGAGTATAATGAAGCAGTCGTTTATAAGCATTGTCCTTTTAATGGTAACCTCTATAAGCCGCATTTAAAATTATATACACCAAAAAAACTAGATAAAGCCTTGCAAGCACAAAGGTGTTAGATCTTTGTCTGTAAGATGACGGATACTACTCTAGCACCAAGCACAGAGCTTTCCACTGCTTTCAGGCATTCTATAAACACATAGTGAGGGACAATGTGTGCTTCAGCAAAAAGATAAGGTGTGAGAAGAGGAACCATGCCATGCAGGTAATTGGTTTAGGGCTGGACGGCAGGAACTGAACAGAGAGCTGTGGTGGTCATAGTAAAGCCACTGAGTACTTCTTTCTCAAGGCTCCAGCTCTTCACAGCCATGATACTAAACACAGCCTGTCCCAAGGCAAGGACTGCAGGCATTTTGGATACCCGACCAGTGAGTGCAAAGGATGCACAACAGCAAATGACAGATATAAGAAGAAAACATAAACAACTGGAGTTCCTGCCTAGTGGTCTGTCTGTTTCTTAGGCATTTACCATGCATACATGCAATTTTATTTCACATCAACATTGCACTTCTGCTTGCTTTTTAAGTGATTTAACCATTTACCCACTTGCATGACTGAAAGTAACTTCCCAAGTTAATGCCAGAGAGTAAAAACAACTTGAGGCATGATAAGAAAAGCACAGCTCCAGAATCATGTATAACAGAGGCAAAATGACTTCCTCAAGATTCTCTACAAGGTCACATCAGAGCCAGAGTTAAAACTCGGGTCACTTCAGTAGCAATTCACTCTATGAACTTCCCAGTGTTTCTCTACAGGCAACTGTGTCCCTGAGTGGTTTCACAACCAGCAGTCCCAAGCAAACAGTGGGGCTGCAAGCTATTCAGAACACTACTGCAACCTAAAGTGGGTCTGGGGGCCCAGTTCATATCCATCCACAATGTTGGAATAATTCACTGGATTTGAACATCATTCATTGCCAACCTCTTCCCAAAGGAAGCCTTCAGTGGAGGTGGAGACCCGGCTGGGAGCTGTCTAGCTGCTCCTGCCCCACCACATGCTCAGTTTCACACAGGCTGATGCTCTCAGCTTGTGCAACTGTGGTGTGCGATCATGTGCTGGGGTCCATGTGTGTGTGTGCAAGCTGAAATCACATACCCAGCTGCAACGCACAAGTCCAGCCACAGAATCAGAAGGAAGCCACTGTATGTAGACCTTTTATTCTGTCAAGGTAAACACCAGCACTGAAGGAATATTGTGCATTGCTGAGCTAAACCAAAGCGCAGCCCTTCCCTAGGGCTCATCTTCTTGAAATACACACATGCAAATAGGTTTGTACTGCGCTTTGCAGTGGTGTGTTTGGGAAAGGAATGGTTGCTGTGGAAATGATCAGCAGACTAAGGGAATACCAGCTCAATAAAAACACAAACACAGAGCTGGACCATGTTACTTTGCAAATGATGGGGGGAAGGGAGAAGAGGGGAGCTCACAAGGTGTGTCTACTTCAGTCACACATGTGAAGTTGTCAGGTCTCCTGTTAAATGGATGTTTTAGGAGGTGGGAGAGGAGCAAAATAAACAGCCTAGTAGTCAGACCATGAACCTCCTGTCATGTCTGATGCGCAGGTAGTGCTCTCCTCAATCCCATTAGTGTCAGGAGGGAACACGGAAAGGAATAGGAAAGCTAGAGCAGTTAACGTGTGGCTCAAAGGTTGGTGCCATCGGAAGGGCTTGGGTTTCTTTGACCATAGGGAGGTTTTCATGGCACCGGGCCTGTCAACAACAGATGGTGCCCAGCTCTCTCAGAAGGGAAAAAGGATCCTCGCTCATGAACTGGCGGGGCTTGTAGAGAGGGCTTTAAACTAGGCCTGAAGGGGGGAGGGGATATAACCAGGCTCACTAGAGAGGAGCCTGGGGGGGTCACCCCATTGCTGGGGGTGAAACCGACAGCCCAGCTCAAGTGCATCTACACTAATGCACACAGCATGGGCAACAAACGGGAGGAGCTGGAAGCCATTGTACGGCAGGATGGTTATGATGTAGTCGCCATCACAGAAACGTGGTGGGATGCCTCCTATGACTGGAGTGCTGTGATGGATGGCTACAAACTCTTCAGAAGGGACAGGCAAGGAAGGAGAGGCGGCGGGGTGGCTCTGTATGTTAGGGAGTGTTTAGATTGTACAGAGCTTGACACTTGTGGTGAGGCAGAATGCTTATGGGTGAGGATGAGAGGGGAGGCCAACAGAAAAGATATCCTGTTGGGAGTCTATTATAGACCACCCGACCAGGATGAGGATGTTGATGAAGTATTCTACAGGCGGCTGGCAGGAGTCTCTCAGTCATGAGCTCTTGTTCTTGTGGGGGACTTCAACTTCCCAGACATCTGCTGGAAATACAATACAGCAGAAAGGAAACAGTCCAGAAGGTTCCTGCAGTGTGTGGAAGATAAATTCCTGACACAGCTGGTAAGTGAGCCTACCAGGGGAGGTGCCCTGCTTGACCTCCTGTTCACTAACAGAGAAGGACTGGTGGGAGAGGTGGTGGTCGGAGGTCATCTAGGCCTTAGTGGTCATGAAATGGTAGAGTTTTTGATCTTTGGTGAGGTAAGGAAGGGGGTCAGCAACACCACCACCATGGATTTCCGGAGGGCAGACTTTGACCTGCTCAGAACGCTGGTTGGGAGAGTCCCTTGGGAGATAGTCCTGAAGGGCAAAGGGGTCCAAGAAGGTTGGGTATTTTTCAAGGAAGAAGTCTTAAAGGCACAGGAGCAGGCTGTCCTCATGTGCCGTAAGACAAATCGGCGGGGAAGACGACCGGCCTGGCTGGACAGAGGTCTACTACTGCGACTAAGGGAAAAAAGCCCAGAGAGTCGTGGTGAATGGAGCTAAATCCAGTTGGCGGCCGGTCACAAGCGGTGTCCCCCAGAGCTCAGTTCTAGGGCCAGTCTTGTTTAATATCTTTATCAATGACCTGGATGAGGGGATTGAGTGTGCCCTCAGTAAATTTGCAGACGACACCAAACTGGGTGGTAGTGTTGATCTGCTCAAGGGGAGGAGGGCTCTGCAGAGGGACCTGGACAGGCTGGATCGATGGGCCGAGGCCAATTGTATGAGGTTCGACAAGGCCAAGTGCCAGGTCCTGCACTTTGGTCACAACAACCCCATGCAGCGCTACAGGCTTGGCCAAGAGTGGCTGGAAAGCTGCCTGGTGGAAAAAGACCTGGGGGTACTGATTGACAGCCGGCTGAATATGAGCCAGCAGTGTGCCCAGGTGGCCAAGAAGGCCAATGGCATCCTGGCCTGTATCAGGAATAGTGTGACCAGCAGGAGTAGGGAAGTGATCGTGCCCCTGTACTCGGTGCTGGTGAGGCCGCACCTCGAATACTGTGTTCAGTTTTGGGCCCCTCACTACAAGAAAGATGTTGCATTGCTGGAACATGTCCAGAGGAGAGCAACCAAGCTGGTGAGGGGTCTGGAACACAAGTCATACGAGGAGCGGCTGAGGGAACTGGGGTTGTTTAGTCTGGAGAAGAGGAGGCTGAGGGGAGACCTGATTGCCCTCTACAACTACCTGAAAGGAGGCTGTAGTGAGGTGGGGGTCGGCCTCTTCTCCCTGGTAACAGACAATAGGAC
This sequence comes from Gorsachius magnificus, assembly GCA_034008185.1. Lineage (NCBI taxonomy): Eukaryota > Metazoa > Chordata > Aves > Pelecaniformes > Ardeidae > Gorsachius > Gorsachius magnificus. The sequence goes on from CM067084.1 coordinate 34,703,422, forward strand.
GAGGGGGAATGGTTTGAAATTGCGCCAGGGCAGGTTTAGGCTAGACATTAGGAAAAACTTCTTCACCGAGAGGGTTGTCAGGCTCTGGAACGGGCTGCCCAGGGAGGTGGTGGAGTCCTCATCCCTGGAGGTATTTAAAAGACAGGTAGACGAGGTGCTTAGGGACATGGTTTAGTGGTGGGATGGCAGTGCTAGGTTAACTCTTGGACTCGATGATCTTAAAGGTCTTTTCCAACCCAGGTGATTCTATGATTCCATGCTGTTCACTTGGAATGGTGCAGAATCCCAGTAAACACAATCACCAACTGGACAATCAACTGGAGTGGCCTCAGTGACATCAAGGACACAACCTGAAGTAATAAAGAGCAACATTTGTAAATTTGTGTGCAATTGCATATGCTCACTGACTTTCTAACGAACTGTTGGCAGAAAGTAGCTCTCATCTTTGTGCAAGCTGACATCCAGGCTATCTTTCTGTGCCATGACCTTAACTGCATCATTTGTAACATCACTAAAAGATGTACAGTAGTAAAAAGAGCAGATGTCTTTGGACAGCTGCAACACCATTAGTGGTATAAATTTCTTTCGTGTGATGCTCTTGCATATTGCTACTACCTCAGGTTAACAGAAAAGGAATCTAACACTCATAGAGATACATTTGGATACTGATATAAGAGAAGTTCTATTTATATTAGGTAATTAAAATAATTTCTTTATCAGCATGTGAAATCAGCAGAAAACTTCTATTTGAGAAGGTCACATATCAAGTAACAGATGCAAACCTCAAATTACTTGTAACATACCTATGCCCTTGTGCTGTGGAGAGAGAATTTACATACTGACACTTGAAAATATAAGCAACTTTTTTTTTTTTTTAAGCTCCTTTAATGTGACTTTTTCACCTCATGTCTGCTGAAGAAGGACAATGCCAGTCACCAGCCCCTGGTGAAAACAGATGAGTGTTGAACTACGGGTAACAGCTAGTACAGATATCCAGATATTCTGCTCTTCCCATTACGAGATCTCCATTTCCATGTAAATACCACAAGAATTCTGTATTGCTTGACCAAGAAATGCAGCCAGGAGCAGGAGGCTAAGATGCCCATGGTCTCTGATCACCTGCTAGTGACCCAGAGCTTGATACCCAGAGATGTGTGCAGAGACTGAAACAGTTCCTGGGCCCTTTAGAGCATGTCTCTGCACTACGGAACATTCAGGGCAGACAGGCTAAGGCACATGAGTGGTTGTGTTTATCTGCAGAAGCCTTCTGTCTAGGCACAGGATGAAGACAAGCTGTCAAGCATATTCATAGCTAAATATTTATAAGTCAAGATGACAGAGAATGTAAAGAAAACGAAGTATAGTGAAAACAACACCCTCCTCCTCCAGGGCTGCCCTGCTTCCTCCCTGCCTTGGAAAGAAACAAGTCCAATCTGAAGACATTTCAAAAAAGAAACAGGCCTGAAGTAAAACTTTGCATCAGAACACCACATCTAGACTAAGCACCTTAGCTCAAAAGCAGCCAGATATTAATCTCTGTGTCCAGGTCCACACTTCTCCAAAATTCCAAAATTTAGATTTGACCTAAAACTGAGAAAAGATCAGTACAGAAACTTGGATCTAAACCCATCTAGGAACTCGGTCCTTGTGCTTTTGAAGACTGAGCAAGAGACCTGAGCTGAGTGGTAACAGAGCAATGGGATCCTCCTCCACTGTTCTTTTTCTCCATTTCATCTTTTGAACTTTACCTGGTAACTCTTGAATTATACAACAGAGCAGAAAGAAATTCTGCTTCATGTTAACACCTAGTTAAACACTACTTACTGTAATTGCTTGGCAGTAGACCAAAGTATCTCCCTTAAAGTCATAATTTATGCTAATACTACTATGCTAGCTGTTGCCATTCAATATCCAAACACCACTTCAGGTATATGAGATGGTTCAGGTAGCTTACACAGCCTCAGCAGCCCTGCAGAGACCCTCCCAAGCATTGCTTTCTCTACCCTGAATAGTCACCAGCTAATATCTAGGGTTACCAAGCTAAAGAGAACAGTCTTGGCATTGCTCGTCCTGTGTAAGCACACACTTGGTAACCCTGGGTTTGCCAGGATCGCATTATATGTAGGTACGCGCACACTGTTTGTGCTCAGCCAACACTTAGCATGCAGGTGAAGATCTGTGTCTGTCAAGCCTGAGACGATCAGCACTGGAGATGACCAGCAGCCCAGCTCTCTCATACATCACATCACTATGCAGTGGAGGGCTCCACACAGGGTACAGCTAAGTTACGTTTTCTAGGCTTAACAGAGCCCAGGCCTGACCCAGGCTTTTTGTAAAATATGAGAATTACATTCATGCTATCAACAGAGCTGGACTTCAGTATCTCATCAGATGCTGCATCTAAAATATTTTGGGTCAGAAAATTAAAAGACCGAATTATTAGTCTCTCAAAAACTTAAAGTAGTAGACAGGTCTCGAAAGAGCTGTGCACATCTAGAAACAACAGCAACTGCTTGCTCCTGAGCTTTCCTGGGAATTATGTTCTTAAACACTCTGAACTCTTCTAAATATTTGTCCTCCAGAGTTTGTGTTGCAAAAATAACCCCAAAACTCCAAGCAAACATACCTTAGTAAAAGATGTCTGTGTTTAACGACTTAGATGGGCATTATAACTGAGTGTAATGGTAATTCCAATTTTTTTTTCTTGCCACAGAGCTTTCATTGCAATTCATCAGCAAGGCATGAGAGCCTAGACGTTAGACAGCGAAAGGAACTGGATTGAAGTGCTTCTAACTAATTTTTCTTGGAATATACCTTATCTGTTACTTAAGCATAGTGGGTTTCTCACCCACTTCAAATCAACTCCCAGCTCCTAGAACAAGCTGCTCTGTAGTGATTCTGAAGGCCCTCAGAAATTTAAGAAACATTTTTGGTAGGATCTAAAAGCCACAAGAGTGCAAGGTGCCTCAAACCCAAAGTGTATTCTTGCTTTTCTCAGACACTTTGTAAAAATTTCCTCTTTCTAATGTGTCATCAAGCAGTGATCCTATTTCTTGACTGAAAAATAGGTGGTTTTGCCTGTGCACATACATATTTTTGCAGCTGAAATGAAGATGCAAAGGTAGTTGTTAAAAATAGCTCTGTCAAAAATGTGTTAATATACACGAGACAGTCATCAGAAACTTGAGCCAGACACATGCATCAAGGGAAAGCCTCACAGTTTTCCACTTTCTGACTTTAGTGGGCTTGAAATTGGAACAACTTGTTTCTCCATCAGACACAACAGAATCTCTCCATGCAAAGGGCAAAGAGCTGCTCGCAGCTGGAGTTCTTTCCTATGCTTGTTGAAGCCTCTCTTTAATTAAGAAAAATGCATCATGTTTGAGTGTTTTTCCCTTTCCTTTTTCTAGTCAATATTTCATTCTAAAACATGCTATTAACAAGAGCAGAAAATCTAGCAGGCACTCATTTTTTTTCTCTAATAATAGATGATATCTATTTCAAAAGATAAAGATATTTTCTTGCTCTGGGATGTGTTCTTTTCTTTCCAGATAAACCACTATTTTGCACATTATGTTTGCTGCCTTCCAGAAACAGCAGATAACATTGAGGAGATTTAATTAATATGTACCACAGCATGACCTCAACAGATAGAATATCTACCCTAAAGGAGCAGAACTGTAGGAGGTAATTAGAGCACACCATGACATTTATTACTAATGCTCTTCCATTGACATTTGCTGTTGACAGGCTGCATATAAAGTTTTCCTCTGTTTGCATTGACTTACAATGGTATAGACCTTCCCCCATACATAAGTGTGGAATGCTTTTGCTGCTTATAGTAAATTAAACCATAAGAGACAGAACGAAATCTTGGCCTTTTTAGAGCAGTTAGCTAAACTCCCACCAACTTTCTGGAACCAGATTTCTTCTCCACACATGTGCTATGAAGGACTGCTGGTATAAAATGTATCCTTTGAGAAGGGGAGAAATCCCATGTTCCTGTCGCTATTCTCTTCTACTGCGTGGATTTAAGAAAACAATAACTGTTTAGTGTAAAATGGATAAATGGAGAGCAAAAGAATCATGATCAAGGACCTCCTCTTCCAACCTCTCCCCAGGCTTAGAAAACCTCTTCTATGAGGTTGCATTACAGATGGGATGTCTCAGTATCTTTACTAGCAGATGCATTCAGAAAATGAAATAATACTTTCAGGGTTTAAAATACATCTCAGACTTAGTAAAATTTGGCAAAGAGCACACAATAAGTGGAGGGAAAATTCCACTGATGTCAGCAGAAGTATCTAGAAACACTATAAGAGCCCTGGTAAAATTTGATAAATTTTACAATATATGAAACACTCAGTGTTTCATATATGAAACACATCAGAATGAAGATGGAAGGATTTATTTTTTAAAAAAATCCTTTTCAACCAGGCTGAAGCAGCCTGATTAACTCACCTAATTTCATTCAAAACCTTTTTTTAAGTACTCCAGTTCCTTCCCTTTCCTGTCTCCCTTCCCTCTCCCACCACATTAAATCTTACAATATAAAAAAGCCTTTTTGTTTATGCTATTGGCTAATGGGAATATATTGGGAGGCATTACATCCACCTTAAATTATGTTCTGTCTCAGAATATAATCTATACATGTTTCCATTTTTGTGGATAAAGAAGATTTAGCAGCCTCATTCCCTCATAATAGTTATGTCTATGAGAACATCCTGGATGTTCTGTTCGATTAATTTCCTAGCATCCCACTGATTTCAAAAACACCCTAATAGAAAGCAGCTAGGAGAGTACACACAAGTACACTGTAATTAAGGATTATTTACTAAGAGTGAAGAAAAGCAAACAATTTCAGATAAAAGTCAAAAGAAAACCATGTTTCTGCTTAGGCACTTGCCACAGCTTTCCACATGATAGGAGAAAAATGCATTAGACTTCTTGGCACAGAGGAAACAACTGCTATGATTTGGCCAGGGTTTATTGTGCTAATCACATTGACCTCATTATCACCCTGTGCACTTCTCACTGCCCACCCTGTAGTACTCTCCCACTGTTGCTTATCTTACACTGAAGTTACAGGCTTTGGGTCTGGGATCCTTTTTGCTTGGGCTGGTTACACAAGACCTTACCTCCAGAGGGGAGAAATAACAAGTATAACCACCAATCAATTAAGATTAATTTTACTTTTGGTTAAAATGAGAGAAAATTAACTACTGTGCCTGCAGTGCTGTTTAAGAACGTTTTTGTGTTTGTTTTAAAAACACAGATGATTCCAAAAAATGGAATCACATTTCTTGGTACAGAAAAGAGTCACCTACAACTTACCGTGCTTCTCCCCATTACTTGAAGTGACTGACTGCTATGTAAGATGCCCAGTAGACAAAGGGCTTGAGAGAGCTGGGTGACCTGGGAAATTCAGGTAATTGAATTAGAGAGGCTGAATGAGGCTTATTAGCTTGAGCACAGTCTTAGTCCAAAACTCGTTTTGTCTCCAGCCAGGTCAGAAAAAAGGCAGAGTGAACTGAAATCTGCCAGCACATGTCCACATCAATGTGCTTTCCTCATTTTCCCATGAAAAATGGCTGTACATAGAGCTGCTTCTGTCCTGTAGCCAGGCACAACTGGTCAGTTGGCCACAGGCTGTTAAAAATAGTGCTTTAACATGCAAAACCAGTATTTTGATGTGATTAATCTTCCACATTTTTTCATGCTCATTTGCAAATATTTTGAAAACAGCCTCTTGCCAGTCCAACGTGGTGCATGAAATATGGGAAGTTTCAAATGAAAAATTGCGTATCACCAAAGGGTTAAATGTTGCACAGTGTGTGGTTATGCAGGCATTCTTAATTGTAACACATTAAAGCACTCACTGATATTGTAATCTGAAATCACCAAAAATCCAAATGCTGCATTGTGAGCATATACATTTGTTGTTCAGTGATACAGCTACAGCAGTCAAAACCCAGCAAAAGCAGAGATTTTCTTAGGTTTCTTAAAACAGTATGTGAAGAACAGACTTCTTATCCCTGTCCCACAACTAACAGTATTTTTGAAGGACTTTGCTTTAACTATGTATGCATAATGAAGGCACATGACACATCCCAACAATCTTAGGACCGTAAATATTATGGTCTAGGCATTGAAAGGAGAGTGAGCTTTGTAGGATCTAGCTGTTATGGCTGGAAAAATCAGAATTGTTTCCTGATACACAGTCCTCTCACCACATATGGTCTGAAAGAATGGCCACACATGCACTTCCCAGCAGTTTAACTCTGCTGTAAGAGCTTGGCAATGTATTGTAACAACAGTCCAAGAAAAGAGATGCCTTACTAAATATCATATTGGAGGAAAGCATTCTAAGCCCTTGTAATAAATCCTTGATGGGCTATTTTCCAATTCCTTCACTTACATATTTATATAGAAACCTCTCCTTCCAAAATTTTAGCTCCTTTATTTTAGATTATGAACACATTTTATGATTCAAAAATAAAACTGTTACTGAAAGCAAAAAAATTTGTAGAAAGTGGGAAATCCTTTGAGCATTTGTAAGTTGGTTTCTGGTTATAGTGATGTCTTCCAATGCTTTCAGAAAGATCTGCGGTGTTAGAAGACTTTCAAAAGCCTCACCTCATTAGGAATACTCAGTCAAGTCAGATCAGCTGAAACTCTGAAGACAATGTACATCACTTACAGCATGTTAAAATGAAGCAGTTAATATCCCACTTTCAAAAAAGTGATAACTCCATGGACAAGACACTATTGCAGTTGTATCTAAGGAACTCCGTGTGGAAATGTGGATCAAATGCTGAGCACTTTAGAAAAATTTAAAATTCAGTCCTACATGTGCTTCAGTGAAAATATTTTGAGATCCCATCTCTATGGTTTGTTATATTAGCCTTAAAAAACCAAGACATACACATACACAACAGAAAATATAATTTTACACATTTTCCACAGGGGACCAAGTGGTGGATTTCCCTTCTAAATTAAGCAAATGTCGTAGAAGCTGAGTGAAAGCAAATAAGATATCATCATTTCTTTCTTATCCAACTCTAAATGGTAAAAAAAGAAAAAAAACAACCACAAAACAGACTCCACATCTCCAGTTTTCCACATTCTTTGCCAGCTTTCTCACTGAAGCTCTGCTGGACCCTAGATATGCCTCTCCTGGAAATACAAAGCTAATGTTCGTTCTGAAAATTCAGAATCAAGCTGACTATAGCTGGCTTGTCACAGTTTGTCCTTGTATTAGATTTCAACTAAATTCAATTACACAGTGTTCTCCTTGCTGCCATGAGATGAATGGCAGGATGAAGATGAATGAACACAACTGCTGAAACTGATTGATCCCAACATGCAGGCAGGTTGATTAAAGTGTCCAGAAGCAAAATGAGGAATAGTATTCATCTGTAACTACTGGTTGGGTCTTCAATGAAATGTTGTTTTCACCAAATGCCAAGAAACAATCTGATTCCTGTTGATTTTGCAAGAGCATGAGTGCAGCACCCAAACTGAAGCTTGATAAAGTGAAATAAAGTTTACTTTTACATCAGTCCATCTATAGTTTTCTTTTCAATGGCTACTTATCTGCCCCAAACATTTACTTGGATTAATTAAACAACCAAAAAGCATGTTAATAAAAGGCAAAGTTGAATTAGACACTTACTAATAGTCATACAATTCCCAGGTGAATAGACTGGAGTTTGCCTGGTGACTGCCCCATTTTTGCACAGCATTACTCCCTTAACTCGCAGGGTAAAGTGGGGAAGTTTGAAAATACTCAGCTGCACATTGCTGAGTGGTTAGCTGCCTCTGGAAATAGTTCCTAGTCTGGAAATACTGTATCCTGGTGGTATGGAGGCAGGCACTGATTGATGAGAAAAAAAATCATATACCTTCTACACGTTGTGGCAAGGGATCCCATGATCACTCTGAGCCAACGGCTGACAATTCAAATGCATCTTGATCCCGACGGAGATATACTTTGACTCTGACAGAGTGCAGAAAGGTTGAGGAAAAGTGTCTGAGCACATCTGCAAGGGGACAGGTGTGTAAATCTCCACTCCACTCTGTCAAACGGAGCATTTTCCATATGTAACCAAGGACTTGGTATGTTTTTAACCCAGGGATGATCCGTTCCCACATGCTATTACAAACTATATCTATTTCACCTTGCTAGCTATACACCTGCTTCATGCATTTCCCAAGCAGAGGCCAGATCCGAGCTGTCAGCCTGGAGTTTTAACTATTTTCTCTCAACCATCTGTGGTTTCTCCTGCAGTGCTAACACCACTGTTTCTGGCACCATGTTGGCTTCTGAACCTGCATACAACTTCAAACTAGTAAGTGTCCCTTTACTTTCAGGCTGACAGCTCATTTGTCTTGTCCTGGCACACCATCCCATTCTCTGAATAACCCTTCAAAATGCAGTGCTATCTTCTCCCTGGGTCTGAGCTTTGGACTAATGCTTGCAAAGTCACACAGAGCAAAGCCATCTGTGCAGGGCTTGAGCCTTCCCAAACCCCTCCAATACTAGATTTTACTAGGTTTTGTGGATTTAGCTTACGTAATTTGCCAGGATCCACTTTCTGCACTTCCCCTCCCTTCTGAAATCTCAAACAAAGCAAGTCTTAACTGCTCAGACCTGTGCTGTACCTGCAGAGACAATTTCTTTGGCATAGTAAAGACGAAGTAAAAGTCTTTGTTACAGTGGACTAAAAAAAACTACAAGAAAAAAAGAAATTTTAGTCTTGATGAATCTCAAGGTACTGGGTCTGAAACAGAGCAGGTGTAGGATATAATCCAGTTTCCCACTTTGTGCAGGGGCACCTTCCTGTCCCTCCCATCTCAGGCAGCATGCTGTCTGCTCGTTTCCCAAACTCCAGACTCCGCCTCCACAAATAAAGAAAACACTCACAAACAGAAAGGGGCAAGCGCGTGCTTATTCACATGTAACGAGTCCACTGATTTCCCCACACACACACTAGTATGCTCTGCCTGATGAAATTAAATACAGCACTAACTAAAATAAAAGCCAGATTGCAGATGTTGCACTCCAGTTAGGGACTCTCTCCTGTATACGGCCAGTGTCAAGAAGGGTATGGTCACAGGACTAAGGGTTGCAAGAAGCACACCATAAAAACATTAGGACCAACTCCTGAACCCACCTTAACCAGTGGCAGTGCTGCCACCAAGGTCAGAGTCAGGCTTGTTAGCCACAGGTTTTGATGAAGTGGAAACTGTTCTCCACATCCGTCATCTGAAGTCAGAAACAAGAAGCAAACACCAGTGACACAGAAATGGCTACATACAGTGCTGAAGAAATAACTAGTGACTGTGCACTGAACACCCACAGAGCAGATGCAGGATGGTATTGGATGCAGCAGGCATCAGTTAGGTGCAAATGATGACAGCTGGGGACTTTGTGCATGATGAGGCAGCAGCACATGTAGATCTGGCCTCCTGGGGACCAAGGCAACAGGGCACATGCAGAGCTCTTAGGCTTTTCACGCTAGATGTAATGTGAGGGTGCCCCTTGATTTACAGTTAAAAGCATTGGCTTGAGACCAACCACAAAATCTCAGATACATGAAAAACTGATGGCCACTATTCTGAGAAACTGCTAATGGGTGCCCAACCCCATCGTTCTGGGATGAGGAAGAGAAGCCAGGGCAGCCCCCTCTCTCATTATTATCGGTGCTTGCACTTGAGCCTTCGGGAGAAGCTACCTGAGAAAGCAGTTTGACATGGCAGTAAAGCTAAACCAGAGGAACATTAAATATGCAGGTGATATTTTGCTGATGCAGTAAGATCCTTCAGTCTCAGTTCACTCCTTTATTGCGCCTTACAGCACAGACTTGCCAAATCTCTGGCTTTAAGATGAAGAAGAAAGAAAATAAGTTTTAACTGTGTGAATCCCATGCTAGTACACTTTTCTACAAGGATCGAACAAGAGCACATCCTTAGCATTTTAGCATTCACACCAACTCTGGGCTAGACAAAATAATAAAAGTGTTAAAATAGTTAGGCAGTTTATTATTTTTTTTTTTAGAAAGCATAAATTGAGTCACCAAAACTTTTTATTATGGAGCAGATAGGGTTTTGTCAAAATAGTTAGTTGGAGAAATAAATTACATTCTGTATTCGTTTGCTCTAGAGATGCCCAAGATTTATCTTCCCAGGCATGATTCAGTTTGTGAAAATGATCTTTTGGGAAAAGAAGAAAATTGCAATACCCTTATATATCATGAATTATAGGAGCCTCTATAAAAAAGGAGACTGGCATTGTTTCCAAATCTGTGACTGTATGCAAGAATGAACACACTCCTGTAGAAAATGCATTTGCATGGTCACTTGTTAGAGTCTCATCTGGGCAGAACTGGAGTCGTCCTACCTGGGCACATCTGCCCTTGAGCACGGCAGGAACTTGAGGTCACCAGCAGCTATGAAGACCCTCACAAAACATGAGTAAACAAACACTAAATACAAACCTCCAGTTGAAATGGGTCTGTTCTATTTCAACACAGCCCCAAATGAAATACACATAGAGGGAAGTTATAATATTGGGATCAATGAGATGAAAAGATGATGTACGAGAGAGAATTTATATACTTTGAGTCCAAGGAATTGATCAGCTTTCAAGAGCTGGAAAAAAATCAGTTAATAAGTTTAACTTGCTGAACAAATATTTCCAGAGAGGTGGATGTAGAAGAAATATCTGTGGATTAGGCAGCCTGTCATATCAATAGGTCAAATGCAGCTATACTCATCAGAAAAGTTTCACCTGGTTGCGAGGCTGATTACAGTTTTCTGACAGATAGCATATTAACAGAAAAACATGGGGTCGATCTCTCTCAATTTAGGTCAAAAGTTTAGCCCAAGTCAGAAGTTTGTCTCCATATTTTAAAATGGAGCTATTGACTTTTTACTTCACAATGGCATTTTCTACTTTTTTTGTCCCCAAATCAGACAGTAAAATTTCATTCAAAATGAAAGAAATTATTTCCCACCTGCTGAGAAAACAAAACATTGAATTTGAGGTTGGTGCTAATTCTTTTTGAAATTTGTATTGTTTTGCAAATACCCAATTCACACACACACCCCCAAACCCAAGAAGAAAATCTCTTTCCTAAAGCTTTTTTCACAGAACAACAACAACTGCAATTTTTTAATTCAAATATGTCTGTTGGAAAAAATGAAAACCCCAACTCTTTACAGACAATGAAGCTCAACAGTTTCCATCCTGTGAAGACCTCGTTTAAAAAAACCCCAAAACCTCACAGTAGTCAGTCCCACTGAATTTTGCACGGCAACACTGGGTAACCCACATATATTACAATGAAGTTGCATACATCCACCAGAGCAGTAATCCAAGCAAAGTACACCATTAAATGCTGAATCTAATTAATTACAGTCTAGCAAAGTCTCAAAGGTCAATCACAGAATTTCTACTTCTATTCAGTTTGACAGAAGAGATAATTTAATAATATCCACTTGTAACTCAGCTACAGTACAATGCATAAGCCCAAAATAATTTTGACTGGTTTCTGAATATCACATATACAGTATATTTGCTTCAGTTTGTGTGTAACTGGTATCAGCTGCATTTTCACACATGAAATTATTTGTTCTTATTGAGAATAGTGCAAAATTTTATTCACTATTCCGCAGCCATTAGGAAAAAATGAAAAAATTATATACCAAATTATGCAAATTGACATTGCTGATCTTTTAAAATATTACTGGAGGTTTTTGAGATATATTACCAGGATAACCTCTGTACATCAGAAAAACACCAGAGTGCTGGCTATCTCATTTCCATTTTATAGCCTGTGTAACAGACATGGGTACATTATATTTTAGAAATATATAGCAAGGAGGCTTATAATTTATCCTCATCTGTAGAATGTGAAGTAGGGTTTTAGAGACTCCTGCTTAGGGCTATTCTGCAGTGCAACTTTGATAAAATTGACAACCTATCTTTTTAGTCAAAGATTTATAGGACACATGACTGCTTCCAATTTGCTGTTTCAACCAGAAACAGCATTTCATGTTGAAGACTCAACAGTAATGCTTGCACCCGAAGTCTGCTGTGGGACTGAAGGGAAATGGCTTTTGCTGATGTAGAGTGATTTTTTTTATACCCAGGTGAACCTCTCAGTCCCTGGGGCTGACCAGTGTAGGATCAGGGCGTCCAGCTCCCCCAGCTAAATTATGGGCAAGGAAGCTCAGGGGAAGGAGCGTGCTCTCACTATAAGCAAACAAGAGACTGGCAGGGGCATGATTTCCACTAAATTAAGAACATTTTATGTCACAGAAAAGGGTGCCATTACACTACCTAAACCTTAGAGGTCTAAGACAGAGATCGCTGTCTCCATCTGCTGTCCACAGTGACCCTGTTCTTTTGGGACACTTCTCCCTAAGGCTACCTCAGCTCTGCAGCCAGAGCCTCTATATTCCCCCAAGTAAATTACTGGAAATTGGAGAACCTGACTGCCTGAAATCCTCTGACATATTCCCAATACAGCGCCCATGTGGGAGCTAACTGGGCACCTGGGTACAAGCACAGAGTCCTGCAATTTATGCCAAATACAACTGTACCTGCTCAGCAAGGGTGTTATGATGATTAATTAATTCATCTTTGCAAAGCACTTTGAAAGATTAAAAGCTGCAATTAAAATGCTTGGCTTGTACAAAGCTGAGACAACAAAATACTTTGGAAGAAAACAATAACCAATAACTTTTAATATTAGTGCTGCCACTTAGAAAGAATGCACGGACAGTAGTAACTTAATGAACTGGGTTTTAATGAATACTATAACCTGAAGGGACGGAAAAAATGCAAAGACATGCTGAAATATTCTGAATTACTTAACAACTGTGGATAGTATCCAGAGGCTATACCTGGCTATAAATGAAGGATGAGGTACTAGTTTCGTATGCTGCTTAGCAAGTCTAGGAAAGTTTCTAGAAAGTCGCTTATCTTTCCAGTATCTAAATATCAAAGAAAGTTAAATCATAACGCAGACACTACACTCTCTGTCATAAAAAAGCTTTAGCATAGTGGAAAAATCTGCCCTGCCTAGGAATTGTGTTGAAACAATCAATGTAACTTCAGTTTCACATTCTAAACCCTCATCAGTGCACAGCAAAGAAAAAGCCATCTTTTCATCTGATAACAGTAATGCGACTCCTGTTCTTTAATTTGTACTTGGAAAGAAAATAGATTTGTTCTCTTCAGGAAGAAAAATTCCCTACAGAGAAAGGGCCCTCGAGTAATTTCTTTTGCTACCAATGCTTTTATGTTTTGCAGCACAGGTTAGTATTGTGAACTTTGAATTCCACAGTGACTATAAAATTTAAAGAATGCAACTGCAAATATATGTGCAAATATACTCTGACAGTGTTTTCCTTCCTTCCTTCCTGAAAAAAAATGCAGAAATTGCAGATCTCTAAGATTAATGGAAACTCAGCACTGAAATGAGCAGCATCAACTTGTCTTGCATATCTCAATTCTCAGGGTACCCAGTTTCAGTCAGGCTTATGTGTGGGTATGACTCAGCGTTAGATAATTTGAAATTCATCCAAGGTAGCTCTGAAGAAACTTGTTATACCTCTCATTACACTATGGTGTTGCTTACATTTCGGGTTGGCTCCTTCACTGCTGTCAACTAGGCTAATGTTATGAAAGCAAAAGAAAACTGTGTGCAACTACAGCAATGAGGAAACCAGGAGCAGGTAAAGAGCAGCAGATGGAATAATGTAAGTGGCAGAAGTAGCACTGGTCCTCTCTGAAATGCCCATACCACACTAATGACATAATGCAAACCAACATGCAATTTAAAACTAGAGCCTGGAAACCTGTGCTGTCACGTCTTTACACACTGAAATGGACCTGAACCACATGTATTAGCACTGTCCAATGTTATAAATATTATCAAATCATTACACTTATGTTCCATTACATTAGGTAATATTTTCAAATAGCTGTGTATATTATTATTAGTTGTTTATAATGCACAAATCATCTATAGTATATGGGGTCCAAGCATTGCTCAACACTAGAGCATTCACTCCCTGATTTTATAGACGAAATTTATTGTTTACTATTTGGCTGTCAGATTTATATGGACATGCAGTGGATTACAATCATGTATCAGCTAGAGCGGAGGAGTCACTGTTGCTTCTTTTTCTTAATTAATCAAAGATAACGATTATATTTCTCCAAGGACTGCAGGAGCAGCTACCACACACCTCTTTAGTGTCTCCAAGTCTTTCTACAGCTTGACCATTCTTGGCTATAGTACAAACATATAAGGGGTGCCTATGGCAGCAAGTCCCAGTTCGGCCAGATGACTGCAGCATTGGCTGGTCTTCTGAAGGACCACAGACATGGTGCCCACCCCACTCACCAACCTCATCATCAGAATTTCAGTCCCAGGAAAGTACTGAAGCCAAACACCTCTATGGCCTTGATGTGAGCAGTCCGCAGCAAATACCCTCCTAAGAGATTTTCCATTTTCCTGCCTGTTACCTTCCCCACCATCCACTTGGCTAACCCACAGTCTCACAGCCAGTGTTTCTGCTTCTCTTCCAAAATAGCATGCACACTATAAATATAAATAAAGTGCATATAGCACTCTCCCAGCAAAGCAGCAAAACTTGAGCTAGAGTTTCAACTTTCTGCTCATTTCCTCAAAGCTCTGTTGATTCTACAGGGTGCTGCCATGCAGCAAAGATGCCAGTAACTCCGTTGCCATGCACAACTCACAGCTTATTTGAGAACAGCTGCACATCCTTCACATTTTTATTGACATAGCTATCACAGGCTAGTAAAGTTTCATTAGCTATATTTAAAGACATGATTATCATGTTGAGTGTTTATATTATACAGAAATAAATCTGGAAAGGATCTTGCATCATTTTCATCCATAAATGCATGGCCATTTGCACATGGGTATGCAAGTAAGCAATGTATCGTATGAAATGCAAACTTCCCTACACTTGCCTCATGATAAGACCCTACAGGGACCATTCCTACCTTTGGGATAAATTGCTTCTCCATTCTTAATCATTCATTGGCTATGTGTGAAAATACCAAGAAACCATCAGTGATAATAGCTTCTGATCTAGATACCTGAATACTTAGCAAAAATGCTCAGCTGTGAAGGGATTTTCACTATTCCTGCACTTAATGCAGAATAAAAATGAACAGCCAACATTCAAAATAACCCTTAAAGTATATATTTCTGCAAAGATTTAATCCCATCAATTAAAAGAGAACATCTTTTAAAATATCATATTGTAATTTCTCATCCAAATTTCAAAGCAAAAAATCAAAAAGCTATCTTTTAATGAGGTAAAAAGCTCCTTCACTTTGATTTCTTTTATAAATGAAGTTTGATTGAAGTCTGCATGTTTCACAGAATGTTTTGATCTTGTTGAATAAGCAGTTTCTGTTGGAAAATTGTATTTTCATCATTTCTGTGCAGCTTGGAGAAATTGGTATTGCTCTATTAACTTCAGTGATTTACAGCAAGTGAGGACCTGGCTTGTGATAGCAGCAATCTTTGTCAGTGTCTCACGGACACGTTTAAAGAGAAAAGGTATTGTACAATGACAGAGCTTGCATTTTGGAAAGATTGAGAACAGTGGATGTGCAGTAAATTACTTTATATTAGTAAGCTTTGTTTCAATGTCAGTCTTGGCAAGCAGAGCAGAAGATGAGCCTTAGCAAAGAGTCTTTCCAATGTATGCCCACAAATGGCTACCATGCTATTTGCTTTACAAAACAGAATTCAAAATATTGCCTAAAGGCAGCCAGAGGGATCGACCAGGGTCACAAGTCAAGCTACAGCTGCTTGACAGAAAAAGCTGTATTTCCATAAGTGAGGGCTGACAGCGAGTCCTATCAACCACTAAACAGTGGGGACAGAAACCTAGAACTTTTTTTCATACCTGTTTAGCATGCGTGTAAGCTGCAGCAAGTATATATATATATTATATGCAGGTACCAAAGGCATCTTTAATTAAAAAGAAACAAGACAAACCAACCACTAGCTTGCTACTATCCTCAGCAGGGATTTATCAAAAGTCTTGGAAAATCTCCTCTCAGAGTGGCACCTCCTTATAGTATGTTATGGTCCTCTGTATTCACCTGCACGTCTGTGTATTTCTTTTGTCTTATTCTTGCATCAAAAGGAACACTTTTATTCTTTCTCGCATACATATAGGTATGCAAAAGGTTCTGTGGCTTTGGTGTCATTAGGAAGAGCAATAATGAACAGCTCTGTCAGTCCTAATTAAGAGCCAAGAGCAAGACTGAGCTGCTTCAGTAACATTTTTATTTTGATGGGTGGAAAATTAATTGCTTGATAATTATTAGAAACCATTCCTATGGAAGCATAAGCACTAACACAAATAGGAAGAAGGAGGAAATGGGGGAAATATAAAAAAAATTAAAAACTGCACAACTTATTTGTAACTAAGTTGCACAATTTCAAACAGGCACAACATTCATCTAGAGATAAACAGAAGCAGGGAACCTGGAGAAGAGAAGGCTGCGGGGATACCTGATTACGGCCTTTCAGTATCTAAAGGGGGCCTATAGGAAAGATGGGGAAAATCTTTTTAGTAGGGCCAGCTGTGACAGGACAAGGAGTAATGGTTTTAAACTGAAGCAGGGTAGGTTTAGACTGGATATAAGGAGGAAATTCTTTACAACGAGGGTGGTGAAACACTGGAACGGGTTGCCCAGAGAGGTGGTGGAGGCCCCATCCCTGGGAACATTCAAGGTCAGGTTGGATGGGGCTGTGAGCAACCTGATCTAGTTAGTGGTGTCCCTGCTCACTGCAGGGGGGTTGGATTAGATGACCTCTAGGGGTCCCTTCCAACCCAAAACATTCTATGATTCTATGATTCTATAATCTCATTCTTACTGTCAGGTGTTTTTATGCTTAATCACACACAGGGTTTGTTCTAGCATAGTAGTTTCATTAAACAACTTGAATGATGCAACAGTGAGAAAAAATTAGAACTGAGGCTCATACTGAGCTATCAGGGACATAATTCACATTGAAAAACAGCATTCAATTCCAAAATGATCCTAGATTTATTCTAATTCTCTACTGGACGGAAAAAAAATGGAGCAGCTAGACAAAATCTAGAAGGGAACAATATGAATAATAAGTATAGAAAACAGCACCTACCAACAAGATAGAATGAGTTTAGGGTTTGACCTAAAACGAAAGGCCTTGAGGGGAAGCATAACAGTATTAATTGTAAAACATCCAAATGTAAAACATGTCAAGGGGATGGGAATAATCTGTGTTCCATGTCCTTAAAGATGCAGACAAGTCATGGGAGTAAGCTGAAGCAATTCTGTCTCAGGAGATATAGGAAAAAATTTCTACATGATGCTCTCCAAAAAGCTGCCTGGGAAAGGGCAATAACTGCCACCACTGGAGGTCCTGAACAGAAGGATAGATGAACGTCCTCTGTCACGAACAGTAACCAGTAGATCCCAGATCTCTCCAGAGCCAGGTGATTTCTCTGCCCCAAACCTTGCAGCTCTCTGAACTGTAACTAATCCCACTGACACCACTGCAAATGGCGTACCAAACCATGGAAACCTCTTCAACAGCATGGAAAGATATGACAGCAATTCCAATAATATTCATGGGGCTGTTGGTCACCAAGTATAAAGAAAGGGATCTTTGCTGCAAAATATGTGCAAGAGAAAATGTTTATACACCTTTATTCCAAGAGACAGATTACTTTTTTTGGAATGAAATACAGCTTCACAGGGATCAAAAATGAACATGATTTAGATGGCTTACACAAAACAAGACAACATCTTTTAAAGACCATCACAAATTCAAAGGTTGCATTGCCACTGAAATTACACAGTAATAACAAATTTGCTTCAGAACAGGTTACAGGATATTCCAATGATATAAAATATCTTTAACACACATCAATACTGTATTGCCAAGGCAGATATTTGAGCTAAATGCCCACAAGACGTTTTGCAACTTTGACTTGAGAATTTCCCCAGAGTTCAATAAGACTGCTTATAAGGAGAACAAGCATGATCTTCCTCATGGGAAAAAAAGAAAAGCAATTTTTTTTTTCCAGTTATAACCTTCCCTAGGAATCAGTGTGAGGACTAAAGCTTTCACATCTACTGTCTACCTAAAAGTAATTTTTCCTTTTTTTGAATTGGAAGGAAATCTGCTCAGTTACCAAGTTGCTAATAAGAAAGAACCCCCAGCTCCCAGCATGAGGTTATTAGTTATTTGAGATGTTGAACTCTAATTAAGAAAAAACAAACAAACAAACCCAACCACACTTCTCTGGCTCAGGTTGTTTCAGTGACTGAGAAATTTTAACCCCCGAGAAAGACATAATTTCACTCAGTAGCTAGAACGCAAAATAATACCTTGTTACTACATAGAACACACTTAGTTTGAATTACCAATTTTAAATGGACACAGGTCAAATACACACAGAAGCAGAGCATGCCATTCCTTCCCAGCTGCAGCACAGAGCAAAGCCCTTCCTTCCTCTCGTTCTTCTTCCTTACCACCATGCTCCTACCAACGCTCATGCCAATGGGAAACAGTGCACACAAAACAAGTCCAGGTCTCAATCTCCAAAACAACAGAAGCAACTTAAAGCAATCCTAACGTGCCATTAACATTGATTAAATAATTCACAGGGTAAAATACTGGCAGCTCCAGTGTAAAGCAGTTGCTTCATAATGGCTAACACAACCCAGGCAAGTCACTTCATTAGTGCTAACTGTCTCTGTGAAATACAGACCTCAGTGTGGGAGATGTACTGCGTACAGGTCCTTACCTTCATGACAGAGATTTACCCTAACGGAAGTGAAAGCACACACAAAGCAAAACAAAAAAGTGAACAAGTATCTCCCTAACATGATTGTACTAATGGAGACATGAACGTTGACAAAGATTACACCTTATGGTTCAACGGAAAATATACTCTCTAGAACATTATATTGTGGAGATTTATTATAGATGAGTTACAGTGATTCATTTCTTTGAAGTAATTAAATTTCTGTTGACACAAAAACCTCATAACTCAAGAGGTTCAGCAATCCCTTGAGTTACTTTCAAGAGAAAATGAAATTAAGGTATGTTGGATATAGACAAAGAGAACAGACAAGGCTCATAAAAGCAAGCTAATCGAAAAATTGTTTGCCATAGACTCTCACACACTTAACTACTTCTGTAGCCACTTGATTATTCTAATGTCATTCCTTTTATAGCTCATACCTGCATTAATTTATGGTCCAGTGCACCAAAGTGTCAACTGTATCAAATGTAAAATTTTATAGTGGAATAGGAAAGCATGATTGCACTCTGCCACTTCAGGCTAAAACAGAGGTGTTATATCAGCTGCTCTCCAAGGTAAAGATCACAAACTGAGAATAAACAAGCACTGGAGTTTTAAAACTACTTTTACTGTTTCAATTGTTTTTAACTAACATATACTACAACATGCTCCCTTCACAAAACCAATGCAGCCTGTTAAAGTGAAGTTAAGGTTGTGGCTGTCTACTAGACTGTGTCTGTAACCTTTCAGGAAATTAGAGCAAATCACAAGGGTTAGCATCCAAGTTCTACCCTGTTGGGTCGTCACTCATAAGAAGAAGGACCTTACTCCACAAATTGCTCAGCTTCCAATAATAAATGTGTCCTGTGCAAAAAGGCAGGCACAGCAACACTGCCTGCTCCCAAGGGAAGGTAGAGCAGCAGCTCCACAACTCTTACAAGAACTTCCTCGCCAAACAGTCACAGCTTCTGGGAACTAACAAACCTGCCACCCTCAGCTGCCCCTCTTCCCAACCAGCTCCAGGAAGAATAATTTTTCTTTTTCAGCAAGCTTTCTGGATGATCCATGTTTCTGGTGTTTGTCTATGAAAGGACACAGCACAAGGCACCAACTTATCATTCATAAAACTGCAGATCCAACCTTGGAAACTGTGTGCAACCCACTAATTTAACTGTGAACACCATTAACACTGAGATCAATGTGTCTAATAATCCCCCTTCTTCAACTACTTGATCAAAGCCCACTAACAATGGAAATTTTACTTTTAACTTCAGTGGCTCTGCAGCCACACTGCAATTATGTTAGCTTCGCACATTAAACTAAAACTTCCAGACCTGGCTGTCTGCAGCAGCATTTCTAGTTTAGACACTAAAATTTAATAAAACCTTGCTGCAAGATGATACCTTCTCTTTTCATTTGGTTCACCAAGGCATTGTTTTTCCCCTTATATGTAAGAGGGGAAAAAAAAAAAAAAAAAGAGAACCAAAACCAGGAACATGCTAACAAGTAGTTTAAGGAAAATAATGAAAAAAACACCTCCAAATATACTGAATTCTGGTCACTACTTCATGAGCAGATTCCTACATAGTATAAACTGGGATTAAAGTCAGGTCAGGGCTTCTAATTTACACATGTTGAAATTGTGGCCAACTGAACTCTAGATTTACTTGATATTACAGTTTCTTGAATATTGAAGAATGAACCCTAAAAACCACACCGCATTAAACTCAGCAGTATGTTAAAGGTGGTTAATTCCCACCATTCCAGCCTCAGAATATAGATTCAAAAAACACGACAATTCTCTTCCAATCCCTCTCATGTGCATTCACTCCAAAGGCAAGGCTGCAAGTTTGACTTCCTTTTATCTACATATTACAGGATCCTCTAAAATACCATGCAAAACCTGAAAAAAATCTCAATGTAATCAGAAAGGAATGATTTTAAGTCACATCACCCAAAAGTAAGAGTAGCTAAATCCACAGCTACTATAAATCCACATAGTAGCAGGAGCAAATCTGATTTACCCTAGCTGACTAATAGTTTCATGTGTTTATTTTCCTTACAAAAAAATTTGTTACGTAGCAGTACTGCATAACTAATAGGATGCTCTAGCTTGATTTGTTCCCTAATTAGTTTTCAAACTTACATAGTTGCTAGTCCTGAACGTCTTTATGTCTTCACTCTGAATTCTAAATTACATTTAAGCTGAAGATGAGCTTTAATCCAAATCCTTCAAGTTGAACACTCCACTTCAAGAAAAAAAAAGTCATCTAATTCAGCTTTGACTTTTTCAAAAAGCTCCTCTTAACAATAAAAAAACACAATCCTTAAAACATATTTTAAAAACAAGCTCCTTTGTGAGTTTCAGATTGGAGCACTTCACATGTTTATAGACTCAGCTTCCTAAAAAGAGTTCCAAAGACTGCTACCAAATTAAAAATAGGTCTTAAATCTATAGTTTAAAGTGTCTCCCTAAAATTATATGGGCTTGTGAGAAATACTAGTACCTAATAATGAGAAGCCAAACAAAATGCAGTACCAATCTGGGCAATTAAAATCAACTTTAACACCTGTCCATCATGCAATATTTTCCTAGTCCTGACCTTGTGTCCTTAAATTAAGATATTCCTACAGATAAAAACAGAACAGACAGACTCCTCCTGGCTATTCTCATGAGATGAGACAACACCATGAGATGCTCAGAGTGTGAGAGAGTGTGTACATCAGAAAAGATGGCCTCTGTCAGACTTCTGAGATCATAACAGCCAAATTTGGTTGATATTCAAGACACAACTCTTGGTACTTGGATGTTTCCTGTTGTGCCCTGACAGCGTGGCAGGAATCACACAGAGTTCATCCTAATTGCAATGGGAAGAGAACAAGGAGTAAAGACTACATGCAACACTGCTCAAATACCATCAGCATTTGTGTGCAATAAGAAACTAAACCAAAGGAACATATCAGATGGGAAATGCAAGGCTATGGATCTGCCTGCTCCCTTTGTGCATTGAAGGGCTTGGGGGGGAACTGAAACAAATTTTGTTTTTAATTAGGCTATTTAGACTCTTGATATAGAGTAATTTAATGAAGGAAACAAACCAACCCCAAATCCACCAGAATAAACAGCTTCAAACAAATAACTGATGTTCATTAATGACTGCTTTCTCTTGCTTATGCAAAATATTCCAAATATCCCAATGAAATTTAAAGAAAACTAAACTATGCATCTGTAACCCTTCAAAAAAGTCACATAGATTAAAAGAAAATCAACCTGCTGTCGCACAGTAGATTTGGTCACATTCTTACCCAGTATCTGGTACAGTCCCAAGAGGAACATTGTCCCCTAAGCAGCCAGAGGTCATGACTTTTCCCATGCTTGAGCATCCTTTTGCATGTGGGAACCTGAATGCACCACTTACTGACACCTCTGAAGGCAGTTTGTTCCTCTCTTCAGGGGGGAGTGCCAAGAGCTGTCTCCACTGATGTCTCCGCTTTACCCTATTGCTCCTACTGAGCAGAGAGCCAATTTCTCTCCCCACGGTGTTACCCACATCCTCCCCATACCTATTTAATAGATACATTCACCACAGTGAAGGTCCCAATCCTATTGACTGCATCAAATTTAAGAACTGAGGAGGCTTGGGCCCTTTTTTTTTCCCCTCACCCTGAGTTTCCTTGGCAAATCAAAGGTTTGTATGCAAAGCTTGCTGAATCAAACAGCCACCAATCCATACCATTCAATTTGCCATGCTGGGTAGAAAAAAAAGAAAACTGAAAAACCTATTCCTGCAAGAAACAGAAATCAAAGCCCAGAAGAAAACCAAAGCAGCTCAGCTCTGTCTCAAAAG
Source organism: Gorsachius magnificus (assembly GCA_034008185.1). Lineage (NCBI taxonomy): Eukaryota > Metazoa > Chordata > Aves > Pelecaniformes > Ardeidae > Gorsachius > Gorsachius magnificus. The sequence continues at coordinate 34,726,137 of CM067084.1, forward strand.
GCGCTCAATCTCAAAAGGCGCTCAATCTCAAGAAAAAGAAAAAAAAAAGTTAGTGCTCAGTGTGAGGAAGTTCCCCTAAACATGCAGTTCCTCATGGCTTTGATTCTCCTCTCTCAAGAAAGTGTACACAAATTTCTCTCCTAGAGTGCCAGCACCATTGCATGGAATCCATGGCAGAAACAGGTGAGCGTGGTTTTCTGAAAGTTCTTGCACATTACCACAGCTGATTTCAACAATAACTTCTAAACAAAATGTAGATAAACCCTCTTAATTCCAATTACCCTTTATTTTAAAACTTAATTACAGTACTACAAGACTGTCATGTAATGATAATTACAATTTATTTAAACATCGATAAGTAAACATTAGGTTTTATTTTCCTACTGTGAAATGTATCTAACCTAATGGGCTGATAATGCCATTTAATTGTGTGCAATCAAAGAAACTCGGTAATTTCCGTCAGGTATCATAAAATGGCAGTGGCTGCTTTATCACAAGATATTAACATTTTCCAAAACCAACTGTTCTTTTTATGAATCAGCAGTTCCACTCAGCTTTATTTAGTTCTCAATAAAAGGATAAAAGAAAAAGTTGGAGTCTTGTGCAGTCAGAACAAGGGCCCCTTCAGGCCTAGCCAGTAGAAATGTAAATTAAATTGTGGCAGAACTGATCTTACACCATTCAGGCCTCAGGAGAATTGTAGCGACTGCCACAGGGCTGTGAAAGCCCTATCTTGAGGCCTAAGGTATCTACATCACATTAATCAGTCAAGTCCTTCAAGCTACATCCATTCATATTAGCTAAAATCTGACCTGCATCTAGTTAGGGCCTTGGTCCTGAGTCAGGCTGTAAATCAGGAGCCATTCATTAATAAACCTGAAATTGGGTTTTAAAAACATTCCCAAGATGAGAATCTTTCTAAATGGGCCTTGTTTTCCGAACATCCCAACTGTATACCAGCACTACTTTCTGATTACTGAAATAAAGTAAAATAATCAGTAGCAGATTGGCCTGCTTAATACTTCTAGCCAGGTGATGAAGACAGTAAGAAGGCCTCAGTTTAGATTTCAGAGCATCATCAAAAGGTAACAGAACAGTTGGATCAAGCCCTCAGGCACTTTTAATTTTTTTCCATTCCAGAAAAATTAATAAGGGAGACTTTCTCTGAATCTCACCTACCAGACGGTGGTTATTCTTCTGCAAACACTCTTGGGTCTATTTCAGGATATGAAATAAAGACTTTAATTGGGAAGAGGTTGAGGGGTGGAAGACATGATAGTATGGGTACTGAAGCTAAGGATTCAAATAAAGAACATGGAAACATGGTTCTTCACTCAAAGCTTTCCCTTCAAATCTCAGAAGAATTTTAATAGCTGCAGGTCCACACATCCAGAGACTCTACATTTGAGGCAGTTACATGTGGTATCCCACACCACATCAAATCATCTTTCCCAATCTTTGTAGAGCTGCACAGCATAGAGCCTGACTGCTGGGAGGACTTTGCCTTATTTTAACACCAAAGAAACTAGTGTCTACTTGGAAAAACAACTCTAGTGATCCAGCATAGCACTCACTCTGCTCTTTAGTACTACAGCCACAGCTCAGACCGAAACCAGCTCAACTTCTTCCTCCGACGTCAGAAGGAAAACAAAGCAAACCAGATGCTGGGGAAAAAAAGTATTTGCTTCTTGGGAGGATGGACTTCCCCCTTTGCCTTCTCTGTGCTCAAACTTCCCTACCCACCTTTCCAAATGCAGCATCAGCAGAAGAAGAACTCAGTTCCATTCCTCAGACCTTCCCCAAAGGAATATGTTTTTTGTAAAGGGATATAGCATTTCTGACAGTTCCCTCTGTAATGTCAACCTGGCCACACTGATTTACAAAGTCTAGCATTGGTCTGCAGACAGCCAGACACCATTACATCATTTTTGCTTTCCCAGAAGACCTTTCTATGATGGGATTGTGCCCAGAATCCATCTGTTAGTCAGTCAGAGACCTGGGCTACACAACAGTATATCCATCTTCTCCCACTATCAACCACTTGCTACTCTTCAGCCCAGAAGCATGAAGTGGGCAGGAATCCTTTCAAAGTGCTCTGCTCAGATAAAGATAAGCAACTCCTTGAGATGTGTGCAAGTAGCTCAGAACAGCATTTGCATGCTAACTAACATCAGTTCCACTTCACCAGCCTGTGTCATGATGAGAAAGTTGAAGCATCTGAACATTTTACAGACAGAAAGACCAATTTGTAATGCCCTTCATTTTACTGAAACAGAATTTTCCTTGTCTGTGCACTAAATGTCTGCCAATGCTTCAAGAAGGTACTATGTCCTGCTGCATCAGAGTGAATATTGTTTGACCTAGGATATTAACAACAAAAGAAGGGAAAAGTTGCGGATGGGATATCCCTGCCCTCAAAATGTGGTGTCATTTTATTAATAAGTACAAGTCTACACAGTTTTCACTTGTGGATTAAGCTGGCAACAGTCTAGCAATGTAATTGTCACAGAGTTGTGCTGGTAATTTTCAGATTTGTTCTGCATCGGTAATAATTTTGATTATATTTCCGAAGAGGAGAAAACATGAGAAGGGGGAAAATATCATAGAGAAAGAACTATAATTTTATTATTGCTGCATCTAAAATCATTAAGTTTATGGCACTACTGAATCCAGAGGCCTCCGCATGCAAATTATCCTGATATCTAGGTCACAACATGCTTCAATGTGATTTCTAATTAACAAGCACAAATTATCATTCCAATCAAACATTTCATCAAATTGATAACAGTGAACTTAACTAACCTTTACCAATATGGTAAGCATTTCCAAAGATGAAATCTGGATATTTATGTGTTCGCAAACCATGTTAGCAAGAGGAGTCATTCCTCACACCTACCACACTCACAACCTCATTCAGTTGCAGCTCTTTGGCTTGGATGAGGCTTATAATTATCACGCAGATGGAGATCAGATTCAGGTAAGCAGTCTGCTTGGATTAGATATATTTCTGTAATGGTGGAGTGACTGCATTGAAATAAATAGATTTGCATCAAGCAAGAGTAGACTTTTATTTTTTACTCCTAACATGCTGACATAAAGCAAGAATTGCAAAAAAAAAACACCCAATGCTTCTTTTTTTTTTACTGATGCAACAGGACAGATCTTTGTGTGGCCTAAATTAAGTCCAGCTACATCAATAATTTTTTCAGATTGGTTTTCCCCTATAAAATCAGATGGGTTATTTTACCCTGTTCTCTTCTAAGTGAGATGGTTAGGGATTGTTTGCCTGACTCAAACAGATTTTTATCAATGTCATGGATGTGCCTACCCCTCATCCCCCGCCCCTTCATTTCTAAAGGTGAACTTACTGTGAGGCAGATCCCTTTCCTTTTGAGAGCCATAGAATTTTCACCAATGACTCGAGCTGCAGTATGGCTGATTCTACATTATAATCTCCATAGAATAGAATCACAGAATCATAGAATCACCTGGGTTGGAAAAGACCTTTAAGATCATCGAGTCCAAGAGTTAACCTAGCACTGCCATCCCACCACTAAACCATGTCCCTAAGCACCTCATCTATCCTTCTTTTAAAGACCTCAAGGGATGAGGACTCCACCACCTCCCTGGGTAGCCCATTCCAGAGCCTGACAACCCTCTCGGTGAAGAAGTTTTTCCTAATGTCTAGCCTAAACCTGCCCTGGCGCAGCTTCAAGCCATTCCCCCTCGTCCTATCATCTGTTACCAGGGAGAAGAGGCCGACCCCCACCTCACTACGGCCTCCTTTCAGGTAGTTGTAGAGGGCGATCAGGTCTCCCCTCAGCCTCCTCTTCTCCAGACTAAACAACCCCAGTTCCCTCAGCCGCTCCTCGTATGACTTGTGTTCCAGACCCCTCACCAGCTTGGTTGCTCTCCTCTGGACATGTTCCAGCAACGCAACATCTTTCTTGTAGTGAGGGGCCCAAAACTGAACACAGGATTCGAGGTGCGGCCTCACCAGCACCGAGTACAGGGGCACGATCACTTCCCTACTCCTGCTGGTCACACTATTCCTGATACAGGCCAGGATGCCATTGGCCTTCTTGGCCACCTGGGCACACTGCTGGCTCATATTCAGCCGGCTGTCAATCAGTACCCCCAGGTCTTTTTCCACCAGGCAGCTTTCCAGCCACTCTTGGCCAAGCCTGTAGCGCTGCATGGGGTTGTTGTGACCAAAGTGCAGGACCCGGCACTTGGCCTTGTTGAACCTCATACAATTGGCCTCGGCCCATCGATCCAGCCTGCCCAGGTCCCTCTGCAGAGCCCTCCTCCCCTTGAGCAGATCAACACTCCCACCCAGTTTGGTGTCATCTGCAAATTTACTGAGGGCACACTCAATCCCCTCATCAAGGTCATTGATAAAGATATTAAACAAGACTGGCCCTAGAACTGAGCTCTGGGGGACACCGCTTGTGACCGGCCGCCAACTGGATTTAGCTCCATTCACCACGACTCTCTGGGCTCGGCCATGCAGCCAGTTTTTAACCCAGCGAAGAGTACATCCATCTAGGCCATGAAATGCCAGCTTCTCCACAAGTATGCTATGGGAGACTGTGTCGAAGGCTTTGCTTAAGTCCAGGTAGACAACATCCAAATTAAGAGATATTACAATCAAGTACAAAAGTGGCATGCATTATTTGGTGTGCATGTGGAATTAGCATAAATGAATAATTTAATTTACTTAGCTTCACCATATCTCTGCAAATTAAAAAAAAAGCATCAGCTAGTCTTCTCATCCATATCTTGTTTATGAGCCTGTCTCTGTGGCTTAGAGTCATTTACAGTCAATGGCATTATGGACTATGAACAGTACCAGTTAAGCAAAATGCAACCCCTTCATTGGGATAAGTAAATAATAGTCCCAAAGTCAGGAATTAACTCCCAGAATGATCTAACTTGGGCCAGGTATAAATGCTGCTAAACAAAACTAAGAGCATCAAAATAACATTCTCCAGTACCACAGTCATGGGATTGCTGCCTTGATAGCAAAATTAAGGGAAGAAGTCCTTTCCCTGTTGAAGGCGACAGAAAATGGATGTGGATATTACTCAAAACACCTACTCGATATTAATAAGCACAAGGTAAGGAAACATGCAGACAGAACAACAGTAGTGAGGTAGAAACATTCAGAGAATAACAGGATGAAGACACTGAATAACTGCATTTTAGCTCATTTTTCCTCACTCAAGGAAGCAGCTTTTCCCAGTACTCTCTCTCTTTTTGCACGCATGCATTATGGGGTCTCATTTTATGCAAGGAGAAGGTGAGGTGGGGCCCCTATTTCCCCTGAAATCGCTCTAAAATACACATCCATGAAAGTCAGGCGCCTGGTTCTTCCAATACAGATTCTATGCAGCTACCGGTAACTCCACAAGATAAAAAAAAAAGTGGCGAATCCAACCAGTCCAACTTTTCCCCCCTTTCTTCCCATATATTAAACACACTCAGTCCTAGCTCAGCCATGAACCAATTAATTGTCATACCACAGCAAGAAACCTTCATTCATCCCCAACACTTTGACATTTCCATCCCTGCTAGCTAGGAATAAGTAAGCTGTGAAATTTCTACAAAGAGACCTCACCCCAGCAACTTGGTCATTTACCCTGTATTTCATGACATATCTAAAAAGATAAGTGAAGCCTGAAAACTTAAACCAACATCCTACCCTGGTGACTAGACTGGAAGGTAGGACGTACTGATAGCCCTGCAGCACAACAAAGCTGGTGAGGGGTCTGGAGCACAAGTCTTACAAGGAGCGGCTGAGGGAACTGGGGTTGTTTAGCCTGGAGAAGAGGAGGCTGAGGGGAGACATTATCGCCGTCTACAAACTACCTGACAGAAGGGTGTAGTGAGGTGGGTGTCAATATCTTCTCACAAGTAACAAGAGAAATGGCCTCAAGTTGTGCCAGGGCAGGTTTTAGTTTTTCACATTGTGAAAAATTTCTTCCCTGAAAGGGTTGTCAAGCATTGGAATGGGCTGCCCAGGGAGGTGGTCGAGTGCCCATCCCTGGAGATATTTAAAAGATGGGTAGACGAGGTGCTTATGGACATGGTTTAGTGGTGGGATGGCAGGGTTAGCTTAATGGTTCGACTTGATGATCTTAAAGGTCTTTTCCAACCTAAACGATTCTATGAGTCTATGTTGCTCTTGCAGCAAGACTGATGCAGAAGCACATGCTCCAAACAAGTGCGTTTTAAGAGTTTTGCATCCTCAGACGCAAAATAATTTTCAATGTTAAATGACATTCAGAAGAGCTGAAGGAGCATCGGATAGTGTTGCTCACTTAATATTTTGCCTCCACTGACAACTTCTTCCATCTACAACTCTCAAAACAGCTCTAATTTGCTTTAGTGCACATGGCATTGAGAGGCCTAACAAGGGTTTGCAACAATTTCCTGGGACAAGGGAATGTTATAGTTATAATATAAGTGCTATAGTTAGAATTTTGGTGGGCTTAAAGAAACCATTCCCTGAGCAGCTGCAGAAAATAAAAGGATTATGATCAAAAAAAGCAAGAACCGGGCAGTACTTGGAGGAGCTAACTGAAGGGGTCTACAAGTTTAAGATCCCTAGACAGCTAGGGCTCTCCAGAGAGCAGATCACAGCACTTGAGCAAAGCACTGGGACACTCTGAATTATTCTCCAAGCTTCCCTGACCAACACGAGGCAGGCTCTGGAACAGAGCTCAGGTAGCTCTTCCTTCAGGCTCCCAAGTTTGATGGTGTAAATACAGTTCTCCCTCTCCACCCTTTGAAAAGAAGGTGCTGTGGAACACCGAGCTGAGACAAATACACCCTCCCTGTGGAGTTTCATATTTAAACGTCACTCCTTGAAGCTTTCTCTGCAGATACTGCTCCTGGTATCGCTCAGGCCTGACTGACTCTGAAAGGGTCCAGGAGCCATCCCTTGTCTTCTTATTTATCTACTAGGTGCACAACCGATGATCCGGGCTTTATCTTGCTCAGCACATATAGCATCTTGGATCAGCAGGAGTTGCTGCTTTTGTTCCTACGCTGCATACTATCTCGTCACCCACCCAGTACCATATTAAATTATTCATGAATGAAATAAGAGTTTTCAGCATTAATAATTTACTGCTACACCAAGGGTATGTATAAGGTAAAATGTAACTGATATGGGAGTCTGAGCTTTGGCAGCTTTTATAATACTCATTCATCTACTATTTTCCATCATTAATCTTTGTGCTTTGCTGACTAGAACATTTGCTAAATGACAGGCATATTTCCCCACTGACATGGATCTGGTACATAGGTTCAGTACCTGCAAACAGGAAGCACATTTTTGTTTGTGGGACTTAATTTATTAAAGTGCTGACATGATATTTTGCTAAGTCTTACTCTCAGGAGAAGTCACATGGACCTAAGTAGGTCTACTTGCTTAAAAAAAGCCTGCTGACATCAGTACAAGCTAGTGAGGATGGGCCCCAGGTATGCATGTAATAATAATGTAATTAATAATAATTAATGATTTATTACCTAGCTTCACAGACAGTCCCTCTGCCTTTCTCTGTCAGAAAAATGATACAGCCTTTCACTTTGGGGAGACCTGAACTAATTATTTTTACTGAGAACCTCATCAGAAAGCTCTAATTCACTGTGGCAACATGCAGGCACTGGAGTGACGCAGGTGTGGGGAATTCCACTGGACAGGCACAGGGGTGTTCACTGCACTCCTCCATTAAGGCATAAGGCATACATTTGGCATCTCCTTGATCTGATCCCTTTAACCACCCATGAGATGAAAGTAACAAGATCATGAGCAACGTACCTCTGAGCAAATTCTTGACGACCAGGAAATCCAAGTGCTCATTTCAAATTAAGCCATTAATTCAAAGAAAAATGTTCCCTTTCTCACTGCTTCTTCCTCACAACAAGAAAAACTTAACAAAAAATACACCGATAAACTTAAGCTGCTGCTTCACCTAAGCATCAGTGCAAGATAGGCTGCCAAATGTGCAATTCCCTCTACCTATAACTCACCACCACTGAAAAAAATAAAGCTCAAGCTCTGCCTGTACTTCCCCAATAGTAACTCCCGCTATCCAGATCGAGTTCACCAAGGTACAGACCAAAACACAGAATTCCCATTGCCTTGCTGTGGCACCGTGTCTACCTCTGCAGTTATACATTAGAGATTTGATTTTCAATCAACAGAGACACAGTGGTTCATGTAACAAGCCATCTAACGCAGGGCACATGTCAGAGTTGAATTGAACTTCAAGGGAGGTTTTCTATTCCAGGAAATTTTCACTCACGAGAGACAAAAATTACTACTTAAAAATCTTTATTTTTTTGTGGTCATGTTTAAAGTCATAGTTGGCTGAACTCCAAAACTAATAATTGCTTTTCTCAGAGAATTCACATGTATTCTGACAATTCTGAAATCTTTTTGAGTAAAAAAAATTATCAAAATTTGTTTCAAAATTGACTCCCACTCAAATTACAATTAAACCTCTTGCTGAAAAATTCTCAATTCACAGGAAATATAGGAAAATCAGTTTTCCCACCTAAATTCAACAACATGGTGATTTATTTATTTAATTTACCAAGTGAAGACCTGAATATCAGAATGCATATGAAGACCAGGTTCATCATTATTGGACCTCTACTTTCTGGTAGCAGCCATATTATTTGGAAAATGTTAAGCAACAAATTGAACACATGTTTTTTCTATTGAGATCTGGGCAAAGTCCTAACGAGTTTTATTAACTTGGCATACCGAGCCCTCTCACAGACTTAAAACATGCCAGAAAACATGTCATGATTTTCATTCATTTGCTTTCATTTGCAATGATTTGGCTGAGTTTTCCTGCAAAAACAGTGCTCAACCTCCAGCTTGCTCCAGACTCATTCCTCGATGAAAACTCACAAGTTTGCTCATTTCCCTACCCTTGCCTGTTCATTTTACTGGGTCATCCACAACAGAACAGTCTTCAAAAGCAGAAGACCAAATGAGGACCCAGAAGCTAATTGCTTTCCAAGACACCTGTCCACTTGTACTGGCTTTGCCAGTTGCCTGTTGCATCCTGTTGGTCAAGCCACTGCTTTGGTTCTCCCGTCCTGGGAGCAAGCTGGCTGAGGCCCTGCCCCTTACAACGCACTTAGACAATCAATAGCGTAATAGGGCCTTGGATTGATTGGATTGATTGGAGCTGCCTGCTGCTACGCTTAAGTACATCTTAACAGCAATAATCAGAACAAGTAAAAAATGCTACATGAGGTTTCTGGTAAAGGGAAGGCATTGTCTGTATTGCACGGTATGTCAGCATCAGTGCAGTAACCAACTGTACTTAGAGGCACAGAAGGAACACATTCATTAAGCAGATCCCACTTGATGCAGTTGCTCTTTTTACTGTAATCACAATTTAATGATATTGAGGCTTTTAGAGCACGTTACTGGGATGAACGAACAAACAAACAACAAATAACATGACTGTTCTGACTCTCAGTGGAAAATTGCTGCTGTTCCACAACGAAACTGCAAGCGCTAATAACGTGGTTGGCTCAATTGCACTTTCATTGCTGCACTACTACTGCGGGGTATTCCTCCCCTGGGTGGTAACTGCGTAGCTTCTTCTTGAACCTTACATCACTCTGCAGGTTTCCCACTGGTGCAGCCAGACACAGACGTTTTGCAAAAAAAAAAAAAAAAGTACACATTTTCTTAAAGACATGCTAAGGGGTCCAGACTTTTAGAGAGCCTATGATGCTTATAGCTTATAACTAAATAATGCATTTTTTTCTGCAAGCTTTTTCCCAGGGAGGGAAAGCTGAATTACCTATTGCTTAACACATGTAAACAACAAACCAATAATCTACCTGGAGGAACATGCACTTAGCTAACTGGGAACTAAGTAATGAAATAGAGACCTGGATCCTAATTCAGTCATACACTTAAGCTTGACAATATCATCACTTACCACCCACAACTTCCTCTTTGACTGACATATTAAATCAAGTTGAAAATTGCTTCCTCAACGCAACACGCTTAAATAATCGAGACAATCTTAATGTTATGGACAGGCTATTTCCTTCTAGTTCTAGCTAAACAGTTCCCATTTTGCACAGTCAAGTTTTCTCAAGGCTTGTGATTCAATCTTTTGGTCAAATGCATACAGAAGCCTGACCAAAGAAAAATATTAACCCACATTTGCACTAAGGCCTTGCTACAATATTCTTAGCCATGAAATGCTGCTCCTAGGATGCATTAGCCATGATGCAGACCCATGTGTCCTCAGGATGTGTATTCCAGCCCTTCAGTGGCTAGTACGTGCACTTGGGACTTGATAGCCGCACCAGAGCTCAGTACTGGCTAGGCAACCAGACACTATAAATTAGTTTTCTGGAGCAGATTAAATCCAGGTTTGAATAAAGAGGATCAGGGGAATCTGTGAAGCCAAACAAACTGTTGTGCAAATGTAGGAACACACAAACCTCACCAATGTGGTGTTAATGCAGATGCCAGGGCCCCCTTATGCACAGGTTGGTAAGGCTGGTGTATCCATGCTGGAAGCCGAGCTGAAATTCCCAAGGTGATACATCATCTCTTCCCAAACAGTTAGTTTAAAACAAATTTGGATGTGTCTATATGAGCTAAGAGGAGGTGTCTATACAGAAAACAAAGCAGAACTGGTATACTGAGATGCCAAATAGCTTAGTGGGCCTATGGCAGATGCTCCAGAAAAATACATCAAGCCCCTCAGAAAGAAACCACAATTAGTTACAGCGTTTAAGGGATGGTTTCCCAGTATCACTAGCACCAAGCCTACGTGGTGCTGCACAGGGATCTATCAGCACAAACAACAGAGCAGGCAAACGCATTACAAAATGTTGTAAGCAGCTGACAGAAGGTTTTATGAAGATGTATCACAGCATCACGGTCGTGCATCCTTTTGCTTGTTAACATGGCTGTGTTCTTAGGAAAGCTCCTTTTTTCCTGCTAGGTGCTCACAGCTTACAAACACCTACCTGACAGCTGCACCAGAGGCCAAGCCTTACTCAAATTTGTCCTCTTAACCCTTGTTTAAAAGGAAATAGCTTCCTTGGGTTAACTGCTAGGGGCTGTAGATTCTGCATTAACAGAGTGGACCCTTTGAGGCTGTGAAAACCCCCTGCTCAGAAAGGATCTGACTTATCTCAAGACTTGTGCCAGAGCTTGATCTAATCACATTTATCCTTGCTATATCTTTGTACCTCTTCAACTTCAAGCCTTTCTTATCTTAATTCCCTCAGGAAACACTAATCCACTTATATTTTTGACCAGTTTCTCCTGTCTGTTTCCCCCCTCACCAGCCATGGAAGATGTTATACCTCTCAGCTGACAGTCTGTAGAACAAAGGTGTATCCAGCCCTGCTGCATGATCCAAAGGAGACTCTGGGACCCATCTATCTTTGATAATGCAGAAGAATAATCTCCTCCCAGTGCAAAAAATTGCCAAGATATACAGTTTTTAAAAAGCACTATGATTTAATTCTCTCCACTTAAAAGAAAAATTAAAAAAGGAGATGATCTTCTAGAATTCACTCCCACAGGGATCTAAAGCTCTGGGACGCTGCAGAGTGCAATATGTACCTACAAGGGATATTTGAAAGATAAGGAAATAAATTCTGCCATCAGCTGACAGAGACAGACTCTAGGAACCATTAAAAGGTTCATCAATCCATTCTGGAAATAGATACCCTATACTGGCAGCTCTCTTCATCAAGCACATTTCAGGAATAATAAACTGGTAAAATACCAGATAGTATCTAAAGTGAATTGATCATGATGTCTGAGTGCCAATATAGGAAGCAAATAACCTGAAATAGAAGAGTTTTTTAATCCTTCATAACATCATCTGTAACTGCAACTGAAGTGAGAAGAACAGAAAGTAAAATAAGGTCAATTTTAGGTGCGTATATTTAGCAGATGTAATTTTAGGTACATATATCTAGCAGATGGGACAATTAATTTTCAGAATCAGCAAGGCAAAACAGTTTGGGTGGGGTTACAGTTTTACATGGTCCTAAACACTGTTGCTCTGCAGGCAAGGCAGCGACTGGAAAAGCTTCAGACAGCTACAGTAAGACGACAGCTTCTCCTTGCTGGATGCTTGTGCGGGAGACTCAGTACGTGACTGACCAGAACAGCCTCTGCAAAACAATTTCAGTTGTGGTTTGTGATAATCTCACCATAATTGAGATGGGTTAGGTGCCTCAGTTAGTCCTATAGCCCCCAAAACTGTAAGCTGTCCTCATACGGACGATGGACTATTTACCTTCTGCTTTTCCTCGTTATTCCCCATTTGGCTTCATTCATCTTCCTGGGGAATGAGCTACCCACCTCTAGAATTACCTTGACCAATCCTGCCTGAGGGACTGCTGGATACCTGCAGTGTGTGATGAGGTGTGATGGAGCACCCTACAAAAGGCACCATAAACTTTGCCCGAAAGAGTTCTGCCTAATTAGATGAGAGGATTAGGTGCTGGGGGAAATCCCAAGCAGAAAGAGGTTAGAGTAGCTTGCTCAGGCTTACGCAACAGAGAAAAACAGGGTAGATTCTGCTCAATTCACTTTTGGCTTCACTTCTCATCTGCTGGATCAGAGAAACATTTCTCGATAAAAGGTTCGTTTAAAATTATTTTAGTATAAAGACTAAACTAGGGACAAGAGAAACAGCTGGAGTTCTGACACCTTATCTCAGCTGACAATCTGACCTGTTCATCTCCTGTAGCATGGGTAATCAATTTTTCCCACATCAAAATGTGTTGGCAGTTAATAGCAGCCACTCTCGGGTTTTTTCGTTAATTAAGAATGAAGTGTTCCATAGATCATAATTATTTTGGAAAAACGTCTATGATAATTCAGCATATGAACAGAGAGAACATTTTATCATCCTTTTAAGAAAAAATACAGCTAGTGTTCTTGAAGAAAACTACCTTCTAAGATTTTAAAAGCAAAGAAAGAGAAGATCAAATCCAACAACTATATGGTGTTTTAGGAGAGATGAGTAAAAGGGCTTTTTTTGTTAATTCATTAAAATCTGGCCTGTGACCCTGTCTCAGTACACCGAGGCCTGAAGTGCAGAGGTAGTATAATAATTGGGTTGTGTGTGCAGCATATGCTTTTTAATGAATCTACGATGCACATGCTTCACTGCAGCCAGAGCAGGAGTATGCTACTTCAACACATATTGCCATTTTGTTTTTTTAACATCATCTACATATTTACAAAAGTATGCAACAAGGTGTTACATTTGCCAGAGGATAAAAATCGGTGCAACATCTCTTGCATTCCATGTTTCTGTTAAGGGTTTGATCTAGAAAATCTGACAGTTGCATGAACATGGCCTCATCCCTCTCAACCCACCTCAGCAGAGATCCACCCTGCTCACCACAGGATTGAACTCCAACTAGCTGCAAAAAATACCTCTCCGTTCATCTGCTTAATCCCCAAAGGGCAGCAGCCTGGTTAAGACAAACAGGAACTCCTCCCTTCCAACTACTCGTTATTTTTCGTATGACCTTTAAAAGCAAAACAACGTGACACAGTGCACGCACAGAGCAAACTGAAACACACATGCAAGCCCATCCTCCCCACTCTAAGCCCCAACATACAAGGGCCAGATCTCCCTCTGGAGCGTTGCAGACCACCTGAATAACAAGAAGCCCCTCAGACTGCCAGGCAGATGCTCTCATCTGCTCTTAACTCCCCCGGGAAAGGAGAACCACTAAACTAAGCACCAGATTGCCAAAAAGCCAACCTGAAAAACGAAAGGAAGGGCAGGTCTTCTGTAAGTGCTCTCTGGAAAGTGCTCACATACCTAACACTGGTGGCAGAACGGTTTGGATATCTCCATTTAGTCTATGCTAGTAATGACTCCAGACATATTTATAGCATTATAACTCATCTAGCTCCCTTAAACTCTGTGCATGAATCTATAGATTATACAATTCTAAATGTTTGTAATAGTAGATTACCTTTTTATTCCCATAGCTCTAATTCTTGAGGTGAAGAGTTGTTACAAAACCCACAAAATAATCCAGATTCATCAACAATTTGCATTTGCTAATGATGTTTAACCAAAATTTTTAAAAGGCAAAACAAACATCTAAATTATAACTTTCTAACATCTGCTTCCTCTAGGGGAGGATTTGTATGAGGTTTGACAGATGCGAGAGCTCCAATGAATGGCTGTTACAAATGAGCCAGCTAGCAGAGTCTTGGAAAATGCAGCCAATCTCAGCTTATTGAAATGAGCTCCAACCCGAGGCAGAAATAACACGCAGCTGTTCCTTCTGACTGCTGTTCAGGAGAGAGATGGTATCTCATGATGGTATTAATAGATCTCTTTTACTCCACATACCACCTGGAAAATGAGAGCCTACCTTTTCATCTCATTTGATGTTATTTAGAGCGTATTAAATTAAAAAAAAAAAAAAAAAAAAGAAAAAACAAAAAACCAAGACAGCCAGTGCAGCAATGACAGTGGTGAATAAAACAGTCAACAACTACCAAAGTCATTAACTTTTCACTCAAAACATGAATTTGAGCACACCGCAGTAGGAGCTTTTAGGGTCATTCTGTCTTCAGAGAAGTGAACGACAATTCTGTGAATAATTCTTACTACAACCTACTGTGCATTTTATTTACTAAGCCCAACACAAAGAAAATTGGATATAACATACCAGAAGTCCCTTTTAACAGAAATTTAAAATCTGCCTTGACACCCTATTCCCAAGACACACCTCTGACTCAAGAAATACCTCCCTTCTAGAGAAACTGCAGGAAAGAGGAAATTCTATGCTTACAAGTCCTGCAAAAAAGGAGGAACACCACAAATTAGACACCTTCTTCAAATTTGTTGAGCTTTGGGGATTTTCTGTTTGTTTTGACAGAACTAGTGAAAAAGTGTAACAGGGGTCCTGTTGGTCCATCCTGCCAAATATCATGACCAGAAACAATGCTGCAGTGAGGCTTACAGCTGGGAAAGAAAACAGGAAGAACAGATACTCGTTACGGCCAAAGCAGCCCCATGAAACCAGTGAAAGACATGGACTAGGGGCCTTCATTAATGCTGCGCAGAATCCCCTCTCAAACCTGTGCAGTTTCTTTACAGTTTGGGGCCTGATCCAGTGCCCATGGGAAGACAAGGAGCTGCAACTTGGGCTGAGCTGCGCAGAAGTATGTCTCCAGGGCCAGCTGGTGACTCCTTCCTTGGAAGAGGTGGACAAGGGCTGGGCAAATCTGTTCTACCAGTTTCCTATCAAATGGCAAGCAGAGTTTACTTTCTCAGGCAGCAGGAGCGAGGGCGTATGGCTGGCTGTGCGCTGAGCTATGCGTTTTAACACTGCTGCTGAGCAGGCAAGCGGATGTTTGACCACATAGCCCTTTTTCCCCTGTGCAAGGAAGCCTACCTGTACAATTGCTTCCATTCAGTCCCAGAACAAGCTACGCACGGGCTGTCCACACCACACGCAGGGTAGGAAACCACAACCACATCTGTTTCTCATATGGTGATTCCACATGACTCTGCACCCTTCCAGTCTCACAGTCCATAATCCCCATTTAAATTCTGTCTTTATCTGACCGCATAAATCTTTGTTAGCATCTTGTGCTTTCCCTTCCGAGATCTCATAGGGAATAACATACATAACTTCCCAGACTAAATGGTACCTTTCCTTGTGCCCAGCCTCTGGCACGCAGAGAAACAAAGGCCAACTATCCTGCAGAAGGGAGCCTCAGCACAACTTGTGGAACACGATGGCTACGAGCGGTGAACAACTTCCATCAGTGCCCAGACTGACAGGATGCTTATTGTCTGCCAAGCTGAACAAAAGTTTGATGGGCTCACAGCACGCAGAGGAGCACGCTAGGCAATGCTCCTGCCATCATTCCAGTATGTGTTGGGAAAAACACGGTGCCCACAGGAACCCATCTGTAGTGCCTTCCACCTAGCCAGAAGAGAGAATATAATTTGAAGATGTTTGGAATCGTACGGTATCTGTTTTGAATTTCTTGGTTTTGCTCAGTTTCCCTGAAGATACCTTTACCAAAGCAGCTCAAAGTGAAGGATAAATATTTAACACCCCTGCTTCCTCAGTATTAACACAGAGGAACAAAATTTTAATATGGATAAACATGTTATGTTGTAATGCCCACAGTTATGCAAGAGGCACTGAACATACAATTCATGTAACAAGACTGAGGTATATTATCATGTATCCACAATAAAGTTCCAGGTGATGTGTAGCAACACGCAAGACCTGAACGAATAGCACACACATTATACAACTGATACAGTCCTTCAGGATATATAGGCAAGTTGCCTAAACACTTTATCATAAAGACTCTTTCCAGTCACCTACAATTTACAACCTCGAGCTATTGGGGCAGAAAACCAACAGCCCACTGTGTGAACCATGTTGAGCTCACACTGCTCACCATTAGGATTAAGACCTTTGACTCAAAGGCTGTATGCTACCTGCTGAATAGAATAACTGATCTTTACAATTACTGGATAGCAGCGCTCAGCTATGGGGAGGCTTGTCAAGTCACGGTGCTGTAGAACCTTCCTAAAGCAACAGTGTTGTGGTTTAACCCCAGCCAGCAACCAAGCACCACGCAGCTGCTCTCTCACTCCCCCCACAATGGGATGGGGGAGAGGACCAGAAGAGTAAAAGGGTTAAAACTCATGGGTTGAGACAGTTCAATAGACAAAGTGAAAGCTATGCGTGCAAGCAAAGCAAAACAAGGGATGCATTCACTGCTTCCCATGGGCAGGCAGGTGTTCAGACATCTCCAGGAAAGCAGGGCTCCATCACACATAAGGTTTACTTGGGGAGACAAAATGCTATCATTCTGAACTTTCCCCCCTTCCTCCTTCTTCCCCCAGCTTTACATGCTGAGCATGACATCATATGGCGTAGAATATCCCTTTGGTCAGTTGGGGTCAGCTGTCCTGGCTGTGCCCCCTCCCAACTTCCTGTGCCCCCCCAGCCCACTCATTGGGGTGGGGTGAGAAGCAGAAAAAGCCATGACTCTGTGTAAGCCCTGCTCAGCAATAACGAAAATATCCCTGTGTTACCAACACTGTTTTCAGCACAAATCCAAAACATAGGCCCATACTAGCTATGAAGAAAATTAACTCTATCCTAGCCAAAACCAGAACAAGCAGTTATAAGAGTGGTCCAAAAAAGTAAAAGTACTTTCCCTTAGAGTATGCTATCCTTCACAAATTATTAAGCATTCCCTGAGAAAATTAAGGGCAGAACATTTTATTGTCCAAGATGCTTGCAGACAGCAGATTGCAAGCAGGTGCAGGCACAGCACCTGCAGATAAGGTTTTATTTTTCCAAGGTACTCTGAGAACTTCCTTTTAACTATATACTGTGATAACCATTCCCCAAAAGAAAGGCTTCATATACTTGTTACTGGAACTGAAATCACCCATGACCAAGGCAGCAATTCAGAAGTGAAGTCCTTGTTGCAAAAGTGCACTACTTGCAAAAGTCAGCGTTTTACAGCTACTTTAAGGGGTAATGGACTTCCTAAACCCAAAATTAAACTCCTAAATTCATACTTAAGCAGCTGTAAAGTTTTCTAGAGAAATGAGTATCAGCACATCCCTGGGGAAATCATCTCCAAGTAGCAAAGCATGGAAGTCCACAGACTGAATAGAGGCAAGCCCTCTATTTTCTATGTTCTGGTAGAAAGTTGTTGCCCCTTCAATGGACCAGCCAGAGAGAGGCAGAGTCATGTAGAGCTGATTCTGAATTGGGAACGTGAGTAGAAGGCTGCAAGGATCATATAAATCTCAGGGAAATGTAGGACTTCCACAGTCAGCATGGACTAGAACACAAGCTTTCTTGCAGCATGAACACTTCTGAAGTACAGAGCCACTACTCCTCCTTCCTCTAGTCCACCAAAAAACAAAATTATGCTTTGGGAAGAAGATCTTAATACCTGAGATAAAGATACTGCACCTCTCTCATTTTTCTGTTTTCCCAAAGTACAGCAAAATAAAGGAATTAAAAAGAAGATGAGGAACAGCAGCATCCTAGGGTCTAGTTGCCAGTCCTGCAACCCATTCTCAGCCTCAGGAAGCAGAAGCCTCCTGCAGGGATATACAAGGATCTGTATGCTGCCAGCAGCTTATCTTTCAGTGATTATATAAATGAGAAGAAAACAAGAATTTAGCAGTAGCTGGAAAAGGACTTTTTTCCTGACCACACCATCTGTAAGGATGGGCAATTCTTGCTACCTGTGTTTAGACCCAACACCATTTCATTAAAAATAGTTTGATAAGAAAGAAAACCTTTCTGGATCAATTTTTTTTCCCCACTCAGTTTGATATATATAGCAACAAAGTCCTTGCTAATGATGTTACCTAGAGACAATGTGGTACGCTGAACATACAGCAGCTTCTACTGTATTATGAACTGGAAAAAGACAAACACTTCAACACAATAAAACTGGGAGAGGAATCACTTCCGAAACAGCTGTAATAGGACAGAAAAGGGAGAACCTGCTAAGAGAGGCTGGTTGATATTAGCAACCTTACTGAGTAACTGGGAACATCTTGAAAACATTAATTGAAGATGTTGAACTATATCACTTCTCAGGTCATGTACAAGGAGAAATGAATCTAATAATTCAGAGTACATTTGCCCCAGGTTGGTGATGGTTTCACATCCACAGACACAAGTCTCAGGAGGAACTGAGTTTTGCTCTGTAGTTCTAATCAATGGCTGGGAAACTGCTCAGATGTCCTCTGCTCAGCGATTAAAGGATCTGCAGAGCAGGGCAGCAGCTTTCAACCTCTAAAAAGTTCCGAATGTGTGTTTTTACATGCTGAGCTTTTAGGGCTGTCCAAGCAGGAGATCATTTGAATAGGATTTTCAAAGGCACTCAGAACTTATCCAGCCCCTTTCCGTATCATAAAATAAATGAAAAACACACATTTCCTGAAATTAAATCTTGATCCTCCAATAAGCCCAATGAGAGAACAGACCTCTTCACCAATGCGTGGTTCATGGAGGGGCCAGGGCTTAGTGGGTAAAGCCTGAGGCCCAGGGAGTTCTGAGAAAGTTTTATCATTATCTGCAGGGCCTAGAGATGAGAAATAGGAGTGTCAGAATTTCACCAGAGATCTCTCTCACTAAGTACTACCTAAATCAATTTTGTGAATGCTGAAACTTGAAAATAGTCTTAAATTAATGAGTGACTGGATTAGATACTGGCTTATCAAGTATTCGAAATACAGTTTTGAAAGAAAGATTTATCCTGTGTTTGAAATGCATCTTAAGTGAGTCACCTCTATTTTGTTGAAACTGTAGTAATAATGCCCACAATTACTTGACATAGCTTAATTTTCTATAAGGCTCACACGCTTTTCAACACAGGAGCTGCCAGAATACATTAAGCCCGTTCTACACTCATCAAGTGTCCTGAACCTGGCCACAGCAGCACAGGCTGCTTCGTAGGTAAAGCATAAAACCAACATGATTGACAACACAGAATAATCCATTTATGGGGGATGCATCTCTGCAGCGCTTTCAGCCAGCCTACCTCCCAAAGAATCTCCCCTCTACAGTTATGAGCAGTCACACAGACAGTCATTTTCTCATTTTCCATAAAGCTACCTCGGCTTTACTGCCCACAGTGCCTGGCATGTTAGCAGTCCACCTGCAAATGCACACTCCCTGTTTTCATCATACCTGCTCAAAGATCTCAATCTTCTGATTTGTTTTCTTCCTAGACCTGTGATTTTTTTTTCCCTGATAGGCAGACTTGAATTTTATTTTCTATTTTAAATGCAAAGCTAATTAGGCAGTGGCAGCTCAAACCAATCAATTAGGATCTCTTCAGTTATGTTAACTACAAGGCTCTCCTATTTTTAAGCTCTGTGAACCCTTTATACAATCTTAAGTAGTTGATGCTACCTGGAAATCCTTATAAATGTGCTTTCTCATGCTAAATTAAGGTAGAAGGTTTCTACTTGGCTTTTCAAATTACTTTACTGCTTATTACTTTATATCAGCTCTTGTTTCTGTCACCGTTATTCAGCCTTTCTCTGGAAAAGTTCACTGAACTTCCTTCAGAGCCATGTTTCTTTTGGAGGCAAACACAGACAGACACCTGGAAGCAGTAAGCCTGCTTCAGCGCTAATGCTCTTGCCAGTTTGGGGTGATGACAGCTAGCAGGCAAAGCATCTGAGACACTGGAGGAGGGGACAGGCACAGCCCCATGGCTGATGGGACCAGCAGGCACCTCGGGCAGTGCCACCCTCCCTCCCCTGGCATATCGGGCCAGATCTTGTGGGAAGAAGGTTAAGCATATAGGCTCACAAGGTGGGACACAGCATATCTAGTAGCACCTCTACCTTCAGAGGAGACAGGAGAAATGCCGCATCACCACACTGTGCAGAGCAATGTGTGTTGTCAGCATTATAGCAAACGAAGGTAGTGATATGGAGCACAGAGAGAAGAAATACAACCCTTTTACCCTACCCTGTAACTCCATATGTGGCAGAGTACAAGACTGATGGTCTTGTACTCTGCCACATATGGAATACAGCACCAAACAGTGGTGTGGGGACACAACTATGAGAACAGCTTGCTTAGGTATCTAGTGGATTCTCCAGTACATAGCTTCTTCCACAAAAAGCATATCATCAAGAAAAAAAAAAAAATCAACTTCTGATCAAATTGGAAACAATAGTGAGCTTTTACCATTGTCATTATTACCATATTTTACATAATGCTAAAGTAACCAGTTCCTCATGATCTAAAACCACAGACATCCAAGAAACTGCAAGGCTAAAAACTAATGCAAAGCAATGCTAAGATGCACGTTATTCCAGACTAAGCCTTGCTGGCAGTAGTCACCTATTCGCAAGTCTGCAAGGCTTGCAGACTTGCTGCATTTCCATTCCTCCTGCTTGTGCAAGGACCCTGTGGGATCACAGGCAGCTCCTCAGCCAGCCTCCCAGCTTGCCACAGCCCTGACTCCCAGCCTAGCCCCAGCAATGGAAGATCTGCACTTCTACACATTTTTCCCAGGAAAAGGAAAGGGATGGCTTATCCTTCCTTTAAAAAAAAACAAAACAGGTAGGGGACATACTTTTGAAGAGACAAAAGCCACAACCAGGTACTGTGTGGATACTTCTGGTGAAAATGTCTTAAACGTTCAGACCTGTGGTTCCCAGCTCTGCACCACTCCTGCATGATTAAAGAAATGCATCACTGTGCTTGTGTGCTGTTTGGTTAGCACTGGATCCACAGCACAGGAGCTGAAGTTACACTCATGGTTTGAGAAGAGAAGAAAAATAGTAATTTTGTAAGCTAAAGTTATGCTAACCATCCTAAGCTGTTAAGCACTGTGGATCTCCAAAGTAGTGTTTTTGGCACCAATGCAAATAAATGTAAACTGAGTATATGAAAACAGCATGATGAAATTTAAATGCCAGTAAATAACATTTTCGCTCAATAGGAATTTAATTTAGGAGATACTGTTTTAAATTACCAACTACTGTAGCATTTGCAACCAGACAAAGAAGATAATTCATGGGCATTTTTCTTCACAGGCCAGGATATGTTTGTAAATATAAATACAAAAAAAATCAACATTTTTCTATTACAGAGAACCTGCTATCTCCATGTAACCATCAATATAATACACAAAGTAACATATATCAAGTGCATGATAGTGTGGGCTATTATCTTTAGCAATGTATGTTGAGAATGAGCCACAAAACCCAGAAATTATAGACACAGTCTAGACGACTGTAATAAACCCTTCCTACTACACTGTACAGTTGCATATTCTTGACAGACGACTCATTGTGGAAGATGATTTTTTACTCAGAATAAGATGTTCAGACCTTTCCACCCGCAAAGCGGAGCACTCTCATAGCAGCCCTTGGAAGGATGAGTAAGCATTGGTTAAATGAAAACAGTGCTTCTTACAGGAAAAGAATACAAAATATTTGTATTCAAGTAGTTCATATGTGGCTTAAAGAATAAAATTATTCTAGGAAAAAACATCCCAAAACAACACCAGATGAGGCCTGAGACTTTGCACTGCCTGGAACAGGAAAGGTGGTGGGATGTCATCCACCCCTGATCCCAATGTCCTTCTCCCACTGGACTGGCACCGTGACTTGAAATGTGCCTCCAGTGGACTTGAGTCGCTGGCGACACTTCCTCCACACCCACACCTCAACGCTTTGAGGCATACCTCTGCCTGTGGAGAGGGGCTTTGCACGCATGCAGATGGAACAGGCCAGTTCTCCATCTGTCTTCAAGCCGCCATCAGTCACAGGGTTTCTCTAGAGGAGTGAGGACACAGGCAGACAGGCTACTGTGGTTCCCCAAATGCTACTGTAGTTCCCCGAATGCTTGGGGTCCTAGACACAGATGCCTAGAGCTGGAAACATTGGGTCAGCCGCCTCACGGCACTTACCACCCCTTCAGCTCAATTTGCTTCAATTTCAAACCAGACCTTCTGCACTAGAGACTTCCCCATTGCTAAAGCAAGTCAATCCTCCACATTTTTCACCAGCAAAGTCTTCAGCCAGTGTGGCCAGCTTTCGCTCTCTAGCCTGCCCCCCACAAGACCAGCACTAACATTGCTCTCTACAATACAGGCAGGAGTGGCTGTCTGGCTATAACCCTTAAGAGTGTTCTGCAGCTTTTTAGAGTTTTGTGTGACCGTTTTCCTTTCCCCCATCACATTAATAACGCGCTCATTGCGGTTCCTTTCTTGTTTTATCTGCATACGATAACTTCCTCAAGCTGAAAGCTACTCCTGTAATCACAATATTTCAGCCACGTTCACGCTGTAATGTCTCACTTGCACTAATGTAGAAATGTGGCAACATGTTGCCTAGTGACCAGAAGCATTCCCCCCTCCACCCTTTTCTCCCACAAGCGAGGATTTTGCCATGGCAAATAAGTGAGTATTTTAATGTTATGGAATTAAGTTTTATTAGATGTCAGCTTTCTAATAACATTGGAGAGATCTATAAAATAGAACTCCACACATCTGCTTGCCAAATGGCTTTCTAAGCCTCCTAATGTTTCCATTTATGCAATACAATCCTATTTTATATGGCATTTTACAGCTCTAGGAAAAACACTTTCCAGTCAAAACACATTTTAATACATAATATTGGGCTTACACAAATACATACGTGAGACAGTCCCATGCCTATCCAAAGGGACTTCTTTTCTTACTTTAATCCCAAACAGTCATGGTCTGGATTTCACCTGTATCTTAATTGCCCTTCCATGACACAGTTAATATAGATTGCAGGGATTAGAGTTAAATTCTTTCATTTGCGATCTGCAGGTGATGACAGTGGTCCCTTTGGCCTTAATTTGTTTGTCAGCTGAAAACAGAAAGAATGCGGGATGATGCAGAGCAGGATGTCAGCTACAGTGTTCCCAACACCCAGCTCACAAATCTTGGGTCTAATTCCAAAAATACATGTGGCAGGCTTAAAAAGCAAGTATTTTAAATATAAAAAAGTGATGGGATGCTTGTTTGTTTTAGTTGTCTCCTGGTTGTTTTTTTTTTTTTTATGCCTTATTCATCACTTGTTTCCTCCATCAGTAGACAGGAAAAGGGCAACAGTAGAAACATGCCATGACATATTTTCAAATGAAAGGCGCAAGTCTCACATAAAATTCCAGTTTCTGGAGTCTTTGAGTATGGTGGGTTGACCTTGGCTGGATGCCAGGTGCCCACCAAAGCTGCTCTGTCACTCCCCTCCTCAGCTGGACAGGGGAGAGAAAAATATCTCAACCCACAAGCCTTTTCATATAAGGACAGGGAGAGATCATTCACCAATTACTGTCACAGGCAAAACAGGCTTGACTTGAGGAAATTAGTTAAATCAGAGTAGGACAATAAGAAATAAAAACTAAATCTTAAAACACCTTTCCCAACCCTTCCCTTTGTGGGCTTAACTTTACTCCCAATTTTCTCTCCCTCCTCCCGCCTGAGCAGTACAGAGGGATGAGGAGTCCTCAGGGAAGGACTCCTCACACTCCTCCCCTGCTCCAGTGTGGGTCTCTCCCACAGCAGACAGTCCTCCAAGAGCTGTTCCAGCAATGGGTCCCTCCTTCCCACGGGCTGCAGTCCCTCAGGAGCAGACTGCTCCAGTGTGGGTCCCCACAGGGTTACCAGCCCGGCCAGCAAACCTGCCCCAGCCCGGGCTTCTCTCCCCATGGGGCCACAGGACCTGCCAGGAGCCTGCTTCAGCGCAGGCTTCCCAGGGGTCACAGCCCCTTCAGGCACCCCCCTGCTCCGGCCTGGGGTCCTCCCTGGGCTGCAGGTGGGGATCTACTCCCCCGTGGGCCTCCCTGGGCTGCAGGGGCACAGCCTGCCCCACCATGGGCTGCAACCAGGGCTGAGGGGAATCTCTGCTCCAGCGCCTGGAGCCCCTCCTGCTACACCAGCCTGGGGGGCTGCAGGGCTGCTTTCTCTCACATATTCTCACTCCCTCTCGGCTGCAGCTGCTGTTGCACAGGTTTCCCCCCCCCCCCCCCCCCCTTAAATATGTTATCCCAGAGGTACCACCTCAAGCTTGGCCTCGGTCCATCTTGGGGCCGGCTGGCATTGGCTCTATTGGACATTGGGAATCTTCTTGCAGCTTCTCATAGAAGTCCCCACACTACCAAAACCTTGCCATGCAAACTCAATACATTGAGAAAAACAAAGTACTGCAAAATTCAGTGGATTCACCTGTGGATGACATGGCAGTTAAATTCCTCTGACATCCAGATATAACAGCTTTTCTGTGGCACCACACGATACCTTACCATCTCAAACCTACTCAGAGGGAGATAATCTTCAGATGACCCTCCACTCTGCCTCCCTTGAAAAACTGCATTGACATCTCTGAAGCAACCAACCACCAGCATCTAGAAGTTTCATCTGTAACAAGGACCAAAGAGAGATGTCATAAACATCTCCCGGCAATGACGACTCAAGCTCACAAAGTGAATTCTGGCATTTTGCTGTGCTCTCTGGAGCTAATTCAAATATTGACTTAAACACGGCTGCATGAGATATTCTCAGCCAAAATGAGCAGAAGATTAAACGTGCAAGGAATGAAGCAAAAATTCTATAAGAGGACCCAAGAGAAATAACAGGCCCCTTCACACACCATGTTGTCTAATGGTAAGAGCATTAAAATCCTTGAATGTTGCAATAGACAAATGCTCTCTCTTGTGGAAAAGAAATATCATCTCTCTTGTAAGGAAGCAAGAGAGCAGCCTAAATAAAAAAAAAAAAAAGGTGGAAAAAATCCAGCCTTTGGGATTTGATTATGAAGTTATATTTACTCCAGCCTTTTCTGAACAGGGGTTTGGTTTAACCTTTTAAAAGGATCTAATTCCCAGTTTCATAAGTGACTTTTATTTTTTAATATAACTGGCTTCTAATTCAGTTGAGCATATCCGAAAAGTACACAGTTAAGTAGAAACCATATAAATATCATTCAGCTTCCAGCAAGCCTCGCTGCGGTTGACAAGGGTAACAACCATAGTTCAGCTTGGAACAGCCAAGAGGAAGGATGTCAAAGGTGCAAGTGAATTAAGTGAGAAATTTCGGAGAAGGGGATGGAGGGCTTCACTGGACATTATTAGAGTACGGGCAAAAAGGAAGGACCTTCAGACAGCCTGAAGGACTATGCATAGTCCAAGTACATAGGAAAAGCCACTGACTGATGTGCCTTAGGCTGTGAGCAGGAAAGATTTCCTGCTGTTAGATTTCACTTTTGCTAAGGGAATTTGGAATTTGTCCAGGCCTTTATAAATGAGCGAGGGTCTTCCAGCTAGAGACAGGATCAGGGATGGAACCGTTGGGCTACATTTCTACCTTCCGAGCTGGCTATAGCAGTGACAGCTGGCATAAAATTTTGCTACGGGTTGCACATTTATGATCCCAGATTTTATTAAAAAATAATGGAAAATATCCTTTATAAAGCCTTGCTTGGGTCTTATTTATGAATATCAAGGGACTAGATTCATAAATGAATTGGGGATTATGGTTCTTTTTGCCTGTAAGCAGCTCCTTATGTCACTGAGTGTAAGGGAAAGGAGGAGAAGACATGCTGATGTAACCTATCAAATATGTACCATCAAGTCTGCTTCTTACTTGCAGCCTGCTTCCATCTCTCTTTCCATTTTGCTTTCTGTCTTGTCTAGGATCCTCACATGGCTGCTCTGAGCAATACAGGTGCTTCCTTTAAAAAGAGACTGAAACTAGGTTGTGGAGCTCTTATACTGACCAAGGAACATAACTTTGTTTCCTACCTGCTCCATCTGGAGTGAAGGCTGGCATCTGAAATGCCAATGAATGTAGAGAACTTGGCAGACATTATATGTATGGATGTACAACAGAATAATTATCCACACCATACCAGAGCTCCACACATGCCAGGGATCACGCCTTTCTAATTCAAGGCCCAGACACGAAAGCCCAAGAGTCATTTGGTTGGGAAACGGGAGTAGGTTGTTACTTTTGAGAAATACAAGCAAGTCAAATTCCATCTGCGCTGCTGCCTCTACACCACATGCATTATCTCACTAGATACTCACTCACACATCACCTACAGCAAACTGCCATTAGCTGCCTCACATCTGTGCAGCTGAAACAGCATCTGTAAAGTACCCTGTACAAGTGCACTGTGGCCTGTAGGAAAGCAGAAAATAGACGCTCTGAGGGCTCTTCTCTGTATACTGCATTGCTGCTTGCAGGAGCAGGAATCTTTCCAGCCCTGTTTCCTCCCCCTGCAGCACTTACAGCATGAGGGGCTGCTTTATCAGTGAAGAAAGAAAGAAAGCTCTGAGCTTCTGGCTTTAGTCTCATGTATATCCCCACTGGCAAGTTTCCCCTTACAGCCAGCTTCTCCTTTCACTGTGGCCCTGCACAGCCAGCCTTGGGACCTCTCAACCCACTGTGGACTGCCCCACATTGCTACCTTGCCCAAGTGCTTTACGTATTTTTAAATACATCACAACATTCTGCCAGTTCAAAACCCACTGAGTCAGTCTCAAAAAGAGAGAAATAAAGGAATTACCTGAAAACATAGTAAAGAAATGGAACTGCTGTTTCTGGTTGCCATCCATCATATTTTTAAGCATATAATTTGCATTATGGATAGCAAAGCTCTTAGGAAGATCTGAGTCTTGGAAGTCAGTCCTGAAATATCCTGCATAAAATTCAAGGCAGGGAGGAAGGAGCCAAAAGCTACAGACCTACTGAGAGAAATAAAACAGGCTACTGAGATAACAGAGTAGGGAAGACAGAAAAATCAGAGGAAAATAAGAGGCTCCTGAGGAAGCCCTGTTTTACTCCACACATATTTGGCAGACCTTTTTTTGCCTCCTTTTTAAAAACAGGCAAGCTAGGTGCTGCAGGTGTGGAAAAGACACACAATATCTTTTACCAAAGCCCAAGAGCCACCACAGCAAATAAAATCTTTTCTAGTCAGTAGGACAGCATGTTTGATAAAATACTGTATAAGTTTGGGTAGTACAACGTGGACCGGTAGGATGGGGAAAAAAAAGTAGGTAAGGGCATGCTATGGGAGTCTAACTGGGATGGAAGCAAGGGAACTGAAGTGTAGACTCTATTTCAGAGCAAAGAAATTATTAAGAAGCTTTCTCAAGGCAGTACTAGATACTCATCACATGCATCATTTAAACATGAAGGGGAAAAAAGCACCAGTTAGGTATAGCGTAAGATATATTTGTACACTTGCAAATAGGGAAGCGCTCTGATTGACAAGGTAGAACAGCTCAAAGCCTTGCTTCATTACACCCATGAGACCCAGAAAGGTTGTCTCTTACCTGCTTTGCATTTTCAAGGCAGAAGCTACCCTAACACTGCAGATAAGTATGGAAGTACCTTTTTCTGACACTTATTTGGTATCTTCAGTCTCCCAAGATTTTATAGCGAAACAATTAATAAATCTATAGAATCATAGAATCATAGAATGTTTTGGGTTGGAAGGGACCCCTAGAGGTCATCTAGTCCAACCCCCCTGCAGTGAACAGGGACACCACTAACTAGATCAGGTTGCTCACAGCCCCATCCAACCTGACCTTGAATGTTCCCAGGGATGGGGCCTCCACCACCTCTCTGGGCAACCCCTTCCAGTGTTTCACCACCCTCGTTGTAAAGAATTTCCTCCTTATATCCAGTCTAAACCTACCCTGGTTTAGTTTAAAACCATTACCCCTTGTCCTCTCACAGCTGGCCCTACTAAAAAGATTATCCCCATCTTTCCTATAGGCCCCCTTTAGGTACTGAAAGGCCATAATCAGGTCTCCCCGCAGCCTTCTTTTCTCCAGGCTGAACAAGCCCAACTCCCTCAGCCTGTCCTCATAGGAGAGGTGCTCCAGCCCTCGGATCATTTTAGTAGCCCTCCTCTGGACCCGTTCCAACAGTTCCATGTCCTTCTTGTGCTGAGGGCTCCAGAGCTGGACGCAGTACTCCAGGTGAGGTCTCACCAGAGCAGAGTAGAGGGGCAGAATCACCTCCCTTGACCTGCTGGCCACGCTTCTCCTGATGCAGCCCAGAGTACGGTTGGCCTTCTGGGCTGCCATCGCACATTGCCGGCTCATGTCCAGCTTTTCATCCACCAGCACCCCCAAGTCCCTCTCGGCAGGGCTGCTCTCGATCCTTTCTTCCCCAGCCTGTACTGATACCAGGGGTTACCCCAACCCAGGTGCAGGACCTTGCACTTGGCCTTGTTGCACCTCATGAGGTTCACACAGGCCCACCTCTCCAGCCCGTCCAGGTCTGGATGACATCCCATCCTTCTGGTGTGTCAACCGCACCACTCAGTTTGGTGTCGTCCGCAAACTTGCTGAGGGTGCATTCGATCTCACTGTCTAAGTCATTGATGAAAACGTTAAACAGCACCGGTCCCAGTACGGACCCCTCAGGGACACCACTCGTCACCAGTCTCCATCCGGACATCGAGCCATTGACCACTACCCTCTGGATGCGACTATCCAGCCAGTTCCTTATCCACCGAACAGTCCACCCATCAAATCCATAGCTCTCCAATTTAGAGAGAAGGATGTTGTGGGGGACCATGTCAAAGGCTTTTCAGAAGTCCAGATAGATGACGTGAACTGGTTTTCCTTTGCCCACTGTTGTTGTCACACCATCATAGAAAGACACTAGGTTCGTCAGGCAGGACTTGCCCTTGGTGAAGCCATGCTGGCTATCTCGAATTATCTCCCTGGCCTCCATGTGCTTTAGCATAGCTTCTAGGAGGATCTGTTCCATGATCTTCCCAGGCACAGAGGTCAGGCTGACAGGTCGGTAGTTCCCAGGGTCTTCCTTTCTACCCTTTTTGAAAATGGGCACAATGTTTCCCTTCTTCCAGTCACCAGGGGCTTCACCTGACTGCCGTGACTTTTCATGGAGAGTGGCTTGGCGACTACGTCGGCCAATTCCCTCAGGACTCTGGGATGCATCTCATCAGGTCCCATGGACTTATGTGCGTTCAGGTTCCTCAGGTGGTCACAAACCTGATCTTCTCCTACAGCAGGAAGGGTTTTGCCCTCCCGACCCCCCTCATGCCATTCATCAACTCAGGTGGGGTGGGGAGAGAGGTTGCCAGTGAAGACTGAGGCAAAAGAGTTGTTGAGTACCTCAGCCTTCTCTTCATCTGCTGTTACCAGCTTGCCAGTCTCGCTCATCAGCAGGGGTACACTTTCTTTAACCATCCTCTTCCGGCTGATATACCTGTAGAAACCCTTCTTGTTATTCTTCGCATCCCTTGCCAAGTTTAGCTCCAGCTGAGCCTTGGCTTTCCTGACCCCATTCCTACACAACCAGACCGCGTCCCTATACTCTTCCCAGGATGCCTGTCCCTGCTTCCACTGCCTGTGCAGTTCCCTCTTCCTCCTTAGTTTGACCAGCATCTCTCGTCTCAGCCATGCTGGTCTCTTCCCTTCTTTGCCCAATTTCTTACACCTAGGGATCGAGAGCTCTTGCGCTCTGTGGATCACATCCTCAAAGATCTGCCAGCTCTGTTCTGTTCCCCTGTCCCTGAGGACCGTTTCCCAGGGAGTCCTTCCGACTATCTCCTTGAGGAGCTGGAAGTTCACTTTTCTAAAATTCAGGGTCCTGACTATACTCTTCATTCTTCCCATTTCCCTCTGGAGCGTGAGCTCTACCAGCGCATGATCACTGCAACCCAAGCTGCCTCCGATCTTGACATTTCCAACGAGCTCACTTGCATTGGTGACCACCAGGTCCAGTATCGCATCCCCTCGGGTAGGGGTGTCTGTTACCTGGCTTAAGAGGTTGTCCTCAATGCATTCGAGAAACCTGCTGGATTGCCTACAGCTTGCCGTGTTGGTTTTCCAGCAGATGTCGGGGTGGTTGAAGTCCCCCAGCAGGACGAGAGCCTGCGAGCACGAAGCCTCCTGGAGTTGGAGGAAGAACGCTTCGTCAGTCGGCTCCTCTTGATCTGGCGGCCTGTAGTAGACACCAACCACCAGGTTCCCTTTGTTGCCTCTCTCTCTGATTCTTATCCATAAGCTTTCAACCTGCTCATGGCTATTCTTCAGGGCCAGCTCTTCACACTAATGATTTCTTGATGTAAAGGGCAACGCCTCCGCCCCTCCTTCCTCGCCTGTCCCTTCTGAACAGCCTGTAGCCATCAATAGCTACATTCCAGTCGTGGGATTCATCCCACCAAGTTTCCGTAATGGCGATCAGGTCGTAGCTTTCTAGCAGCACGATAGCTTCCAACTCCTCTTGTTTGTTTCCCATGCTGCACGCGTTTGTATAGAGGCATTTCATATGAGCTGTCGGCCTCGTCACCTTCACAGCAGAACACCCTTCATTTACTTTGAGGTGTTTCACGGGCTTTTCCTTGTTGGCTCCTACTACCTCAGGAGCCTCCGGCTCACCTCCGCCAGACGTCAACTTCTCTGCAGTGCCCTGGCACACTGCTGGGCAACAGGTTGAAGGCTCATACTAGCCCCCAGTCCCCCTAACCCTTGCGTTTCATCCCCTAGCCTGTCACTGGCAAGCCCAATAGGTTCCCCTTCCCCCTTCACATCTAGTTTAAAGCCCTGTCAATGAGCCCCGCAAGCTCCTGGGCAAAGACCCTCTTCCCCCTTTGAGAAAGCTGGTTCCCATTTGACTTGAGCAAGCCCGGTGCCTTGTAGACCATCCTGTGATCAAAGAACCCAAAGTTGTGGCGGCGACACCAGTCGCGGAGCCACATGTTAATAGATTGAGTCTGCTCATATTGTCCCGTGTCTCTGTCCAGCACTGGAAGGAGCGAGGAAAAAATGACCTGTGCTCCAGATCCCTTCACTAATCGCCCCAAGGCTTTGAATTCTTTTTTGATTACCCTCGGGCTACTTACTGCTACTTCATCGGCACCCACATGGAAGAGGAGCAAGGGATAGTAGTCCGAGGGTCGGACCAGGCTAGGAAGTTTCCTAGCGATGTCTCTAACCCGGGCTCCTGGGAGGCAGCAGACCTCCCTAAGAGCAGGGTCTGCCCGGCATATCGGTCCCTCCGTTCCCCTCAGATGGGAATCTCCCACTACTATCACCCGCCTCTTCTTCCTCGTGGATGTAGTGGTGATACAACGGGGAGGTCTTTCCGATCTTTGTGCCTCCTGTGACGTGGATAGGTCTACACCTACCTCATGCACCACCTTGTCTTCCACCTCTAGAACCTCATACCTGTTTTGCAGAGGCACCTGGGGAGAAGCGGTGGGCAAGGAAAGGGTTCTCCTCCTGCCCCGACTGCAGATCAGTTTCCACTCACTGTTCTCCCTTGAGGCCCTTCCTTCATCCTGGTGGGGGGGGGGGATACTAGTTCCCTTTGATCCCGGGCCTTTTTTGGTGGCTGTTCCTGCACAGGTTTCTGGAACATCAGGGTGCGGCTCCACCAGTCTATTTCCTGCTCTGCTTCCCTGATGCTCCGTAGCCTGTCCACCTCTTCTCTCAGCTCCGCCACCAGGCAGAGTAGGTAGTCTACTTGATCGCATCTTATGCAGGTGCTGCCTTTGCTGGTGTCCGTTTCCAGCCTCAGCTGGTGGCACTCCCTGCAGCCGGAGGCCTGGACAGCTGCGTGCTTTCCAAGGCCCTCAGTCTGCGTTGAGGCATCCGTTCTGACCAGCAGTTTAGAGGCAGCCTTCTGACGGGAGGGTGCCATGGCCGGGCTTCCTCCCAGCAGCTGAGTTTCCTGAGCGTACCTCGGCACTCGGGGGAGGGCCCTCGCCTTGCCCGCGCGCCCTGCCCGCGCGCACTGCCTGCTCAAACTGCCGCGCCACGCCCTTCTGACGCGCCACGCCCTGTTTGCCCGTCCTGTTCGCGAGGGCAGCGGGTCGCTCGCGCTCCCTGGGGGCTGCTTTTGTACGCCAGGAGGGTCCGGCCGCCGTCACCCCTGACTCCGCCCCCGCTGAGTCAGAGCTGCCCGCTCGTCAGGAGCTGGCTCTGAGGTGGGGGGGGGGGGGGGGGGGCTGGGGTGCCCTCTCCCTCCCTGCGCTTTTGACTTCGCGGTTCTGCCGCTTTTTGGAAAGGGTCCCCCGGCGCGATCCTCCGCTCCGGAGCCCTTCGCCTCGGTGTCTTCGCCGAAAATGTGTTTTCATGAATTTTTACTGGGGGTTTCATAAAACAATTCTGACAACTTTTCAGTTATTCTAACTTGGGGATAATGGGAAAAATATTTTTTTTTCAAAGTTTACTGGATGTCAACATTGTTACAGATTCTCTCTGCACTGCCCCAGTTTCTCATTTATGGTATTGATATGACTTTCACCTTCAACACCTCCTCTCCTTCCTTCTCCCATCCTGAATCTTTGGACAACGCTCTGGTTTGAAATGGTAGATGAACATTATAACATCATAACTTCCTGAAACAAAAAACAGTGTACCAAGAGATAAAGTTTTTTATGCTTATTTAAGTATATTCGAACATGCTCTAATATCTGTCACAACATGACTGCTCAGCTGTATGACAAGTACAATCAATACGCTTTCCAGATGTATTTCTTAACAGAAGGAGAAAAAACTCCCTGAAGATCCTGATCATTAGATAACTGTGCTAAAAGCCCCCTGATATATATACACACATGCAAAACGCAAGTAGCAGCAAACACTGCTTACTTCCATACCTTCTATTTCTTCCTTCCTCTTTTTTAAATTTTATTTTCAGTGGTAGCCTTAGAAACTCAGACACCAAGCTCATCCTATAAGAACTGACTAATCAAATAAGAAAAATGCACATTAAAAGATGATCAAGCAATTATTATTTGTTTTCCTGGAAACCACAACAAAATAACCCAGAACACACACCACCACACATACTTCAGGTAAACCTTCAGTCATCTTTTGTTTTTATAGAAAAGTGAAAAGTATTTAAATCAACAAATGGTTGTTCTGTGTCACTTTTTAATTTTATTTTTTTTTAGTGTTAATTATAAGCAAACCACAACACAAGTTATTTCAGTAGTGAAACTGAAATGTTTCATTTCCAAAAAAAAAAAATCAACAACAACGTATGCTTTTCAGTTTGCTTTTTTACTGACTGCAACAGACAGGCAGTCTCAAAGCGTATCTTTGACAAAGTGACTTTTCACACACAGGATATACCTGGCTATATCAACACTAATACACCAATTTATTCCAAAGATATAATAAGACCTATCAATCAACTCTGATATTAGTATCCCTAAAATAAGTATTATCTTACAGCAGTACGTCTTCACTGTCCACACATGCTCAGAGGAGCAAGACTGCTCGGCATGCAGCCATTTCTAAAATTGTATTGAAAGAGATACTTGAAAGAAAGCACGGTACACTACATGTTGGAGGAGTTATACTGCCAAAAGGAAGCGTGTCCACCAGCTCCACAAGCCAGCAACATAGCTTTTCCACCCCATTGCTTTTGTCAGGACCGTTATATTACTGTATAACCTAGGTGAGTCACTGAAAATGGACC
Source organism: Gorsachius magnificus (assembly GCA_034008185.1). Lineage (NCBI taxonomy): Eukaryota > Metazoa > Chordata > Aves > Pelecaniformes > Ardeidae > Gorsachius > Gorsachius magnificus. Next base: position 34,760,179 of record CM067084.1, read on the forward strand.
CCACTGTGCTAAGCACTCTACATACATACAGAGGACTCAAAGTCCCTGTAGCGCCATTAGCTAAACCCTGGAAAAGGAACCAAGACCAAAAAGGAGTAGGCAACTCCCGGCCATAAAATCCAATCAGTGGCAAAGTTAGGAGCAAACTCCTAATTCCCAGCTCAGGATTTAATTAATTTCAACTACAAAGTCTTTCAGCTTGTTTTTACAATGTAACCAACAAGAGTCAAGAACACCGAAGTTGCCTGAAACCCCATTGTTCAGCATTCCAAATGCTCAAGAATCAAACTGAAATCAAGGTGACCAGGAACCATGACTACTTAAACCAGGATACAGCTGGCATTTGTTTCTAAACCGCAAATGCTTTTCTAGAGTGAACTTCTCATTTAAGCCATTTTGTGATTAAGGAGCACAAAAAAGGAAAAAGACCATCCCCAGCAAAACTGCTTGTCATTCTACATTAACTGCCAGTGCATCATAATCCACGAGAGAAAAGACAGAAAAAAATTTAATATTTTAATGCGTACTTTACTTTCTTGAAGGCTGCCAAGCTTCAACCAAATTTAACACAGATCTTCTTTAGGAGAGGAACTTAATGCCTTTTAATCAAAAGCATTTGAGGTTTTTTTCTTTTTTTTTTTTTAAGTGTATGCCTTTTTCTTTTTTGGTTTTTGCTTTTGTAATGTGATAGAAATTCTAATCATACAAACATTATGGCATAGGAATAATTTCATACATTTGTTTTTCTGCCAAACCCTTCCACATAGTTTTGATCCAAATGCAGCCAATGAACACACTTGTGCGCACTCTGAAGAAATCACAGATTCAGTTTGGCTCACACCTTTAAGTAGGGTCAAATACTGGTGGGGAGGGGGACAAGAGAAAGCGCTCAGCTTCCATTTACATACCTTCAAGTCTCCTAAACCACTCAGCTTCAAAGGAAAGATATGATTCCTTCTGCTAAGCAGCCCAAATATTTGCCCATCCCCTCCTGAACATGGGCAGTCATGCCATGCAGAGGTACTTACTGTGAGATCTGACAGTCAGGAAAAGGAAGAATCTGCAGTCATACAGGCCATCTCCTGGAGTCAATAAAACTTAGCATGACTGCATGGCTTGGGGTGTGCCATTTGCAGTGTTCCTCAGTGCTGAGAATCTTTGCAATTAGAGAATTAGCAAAGAACTGTATTAATATAAAAGTAATAAAGTTCCAAAAGACTGGAAATGTGCAGAACTGTTAAAGTGTGTGTGAGGAGGCCAGAATACAGGGGAGAAAAACTTGATGGAAAGGAGTCTAGATTTCAGTGTTATCTACCTGCTTAAGGAAAAAAAAAAAAAGCCTTTAATTATTTAACAGTAAGCATTTACTTTGCCCAACAGAAATCAGTGCCTGAAACTGTGAAGAGAAAGGGCTCAGAGAGGATGAGGGCAGTCCCAGGGTTGGTTGGTTTTATTGTTTTGATTTGGTGTTTTTTTAATACAGTGAATTTGGATGCCTTGAAATCTGCTCAGGGATTTGCAAGGAGAGAGTAAGGTATTCTTAAATGAAAATCATGTTATTATAACAATCCCTGGAAAAAATACCCTCAGATCATTCAGCACCTGTTGAACTGAAGTTTATGGCTGTATTGTCAAAGGTAAACAGATAAAAATAAGAACCACCTCACAACAGTTTTTACATTATTCCATGGAAAATTAGTCATTATATTGCAGTATTGTTTTAGACATGTACGCCATGGAATGACAACTGCAGGGAACTTAATTGTGTCGATATTTACCTCAAAGCCACTTAGCAAGTTGCATTTGTTTTGAAGAAAGCAAACAGCTAATATTTTGGAAGCAGTATGAGCTTCAAGGAGCAGAAGACTTTTTTTCCCCACACACAGCCCCACACCCACCTGACCCCCAGTAGAAGAGGCATCCAGTCTTGACAAGAAAGAACAACTGCAGTGAGACACAGTCCTCTTGCAGAGACTTGCTAGGGAGCAGTGCAAGTTCAGCAAGGGATGCTGACACTTCACTGTCACCCCTCCAAAATTCCTTGAAAGCTTCTTTCCAAACAGAATTCTGGGGAATAGCACAGTGACAAAATAATTTTTTTTTGACAAAACAATAAGTCTGACTTTCATTTGAGAGCCCAAAAATAATCTAGAAATACTCTTTAAGGAATGAAGGAAAACAATTATAAAAAGGGGTGGGGGGCTCAAAATATTCTTTGTGAAATGGCCAGAAGCAGCTCTCTGAATTTTACAAAACAGACTCATTCCCATTTATCTCCTAGAAAATATTTTTTATAAACTGACATCCTCAAAATCTCTTTCATCTAGTGATATTGCTGACTAGGAGGACACTGTTCCTCCCACTCTGAACTTAAATACTGGGGTTGGTAGGATGTTTATCAATGACTATAAACTGAAACTGCAAAAGATATGACCTGTTCAAGTGACTGTCTAAACTGAAAATTGAGTCCCTGTTGGTATGGGGTGGGGGGGGAGAATATAATAGTGAGCAATGCCTGGGACTGTCCGGAAGCAGACAGGCAGAATTTTGCCCCTCCAATTTACCAAATGGCAAGGCATTAGCTGTATTTCTTCACAGGATCTACACATTTTCACACTCCTTTTCCGTAAAAAACCAATGGATAACGTTTTCTTCCTTTAAAGGTACATATTGCTCTGCACATGCAGGTCTGCGGATGGACAGAACAGGTTGCCATGCAAGGATTAATTATGTATTCTCCACTCAGATATAAGATGTGAAGTTCAGCAACACAATTCAGCCATCAGCCTCTCCTTACTAAAGGCAAAAATTCTGGAAATCCAGTGCTGAGACCACTGGCTGCCCCACACCAGCACTTCTCAGTGCCTTGCACCGCCACCATTCAGACAGTTGGTTATTGCTTTTTACTGCATATCCTGAGCACATGCACTTGTGTTCCCTTTGCTGTCAGAAACTGATGAGAGATTTTCTGCAGTTAAAAGCAGTGTGGGGAAGACATCCTTCTCTGATGGTAAGAATCTGTTCCTCTGTTATGACCACCCACCACAAGAAAGCAGCCTGAAAGAGATGTAAAACTACAGCAGGTCTTATTATTTTTCTTTTAAAAATAATTATTTTACTCTAAACTACATTCCATTCTCTAGACACTTGGCAATACATTAAGAAACAACCCAAACCCAGCTGCTACAGCAGCTCAAAGAACTGGGGAGATGTTGAAGGACATAGGCAAGTCTTTGAAGTAGAGTGGTTTTCTTTATTCATTTCCCAAAAGCTGGGAGCCACTCCCAGGATCAAGACAAGGAAGATAGAAATTTCTTTATTACTGGATTTTTCATGTTTTAACTCTGGTTTAGTGCACTTCATTTAACAGCACAGGTGAAAATGGGGCAGGGTCTCTACTAGACAAGATTCTTCGCATAGAAGGTGCTCACAATTGTGGAGCTGCAGTCTCTGACTCCTCCCCTGCTGCCTGTCCCCACAAGCCATTACCACCCCCACCAACTCAGTGTCCCTAAACTTGTGTAATAACTCGATGACACCTCATATGCATGCCAGAGCCCAGAAAAGTCTCTCCCAAGTAAAAGTAGATGTAAAGTCTTTGCTAGGCTACTACATCCTTAAATCCTGCTGTTCCTCTGCCTCTCAAGCCAAGTCTACACAGCTCTAAAGTCCTTTGTGCTTACATCATTACACAGATCAACTTATTCCCCTTACCTCATTTTAAAAAATACATATTATTTTTCTTTTTATCTTCACCTTATCTTCTCTTTTTCATTTTAGAAATGCTCCCTTGTCTGGGCTACTCCACTGTGAATTCTTCTGACTCAAATAAAATATTTATGGCTTTAAATATTCTCTGACATCCAGCACCACAGGCCACATCCATGGCCGTAGGCTTTCCGCTAGCTAGAATCAGGCTTGTTACATTAATGCAGCATAAGCTTCAGATCAGGGATTCCCAACCTCTTTGTAGTCAAAGCTTCCTTGAGATGACTGGAAATTATTTGTGTCCCACCAGGCTCAGCTCTTCCTCCGCTGCTCATCAAATAGCACAGGGCTGCAGACAGCTCCTAACTCCCTCCAGAGCAGCTCCTCCTCCCTCACCTCTCTGAGTCTTTCCAGCACCTACACTGAACCTGTGCTAAGACATCCAGCTGATATCCGGAGCTAGGCACAGGTTCTGCTCTGCACTCTTCCATCCAAAGCAACGTTTCCCCTTGGGAACCCTTTACACAGTCTGAATGCAAACAGCATTTGCCAGCAGACTTTCTGCCAGACCAGCGTTTTGCTTGTACCACTTCTTTAAGTCTCCAAGGTATTTCGCCTGCCCAATATGTGAAGCATCACAAGAGCCAACACATATAGACAAAGAAGCTGCTGGGCTTTGAACAACTGTGTGGGTTTGTAGTGGGCAGGCATTCAAAATATTTCCTTTTTGAATGGCTCTTAGTGACAATCAGGGCCTTTGAAAGCACCGTGCAATGTTATGCCATTCGCAGCAAGCACTGCTGAGTCCTGGGTGGTCCAAATATTCCCATAAGCTTTTTCAGCTGGCTTACTAAACAACCAAATCACTGATGAGCAATACCACACATTGATTGGTAAGGATGCAAAGGTATTTGCTCCAAGCGGATTTCCCATGTTTCACCTGCACGTTCCCTGTTAGCCGCTTACCTTACTCCCCATCCTCATTCCAACCTTTTTATATTCATTAAATTTTTGTTACTTCAAGCTGACTTCCCTTTTAGAGCAATGCTTTTTATAGTTGTCACTATATGCAGATCAAATTACAGTTTTAAAATTCATGTCTTGAACTGATGATCTCAGATTCTGACAGTACTTTACCTGTAACTCTACCTCAAATTTCACATTTCATACTATGCACTACAGAAACCCCAAACCCTGTAATCATCCTGAACAGGAGTAGCCCCACAACAGGGTAGGCAGCACTTCAACTTCAGAGATGTGTCACAGAGTACCAGGAGAGTGGTCTTAAGAATTCTAAAGCATTGATCTATAAAATGTAGTACAAGATGACATACCTTGATGCACTCCTCAAATGTCAGAAAGTTTAAATAGTTGTTGAATGTGAAGACATATCTGTCCCAAAAACTCAGAGATGTTTATAATGCTTTAACTAGTAACAGAACCGGTGTTCTCATTCATGGGTGCAAACCAATGTTTACACACACACTACGCAAATACTTTCTGAAGAAATTCTGGCAGGGATTTTCAAAGGACCCTGCAGGATTTTTTTTCTTTTGCTATAGACCAGCTCCCTCAAACAGCAAAATTAACTTTCAACTTCATCACAGCTAGGGTCAGTAGGAAACTAGGCATTATTCCTATTACCAGAGTTTCAATGGAAAAAACACTCTTTGACTTATTCCTATAAAGAAGCAATGATTTTCTATGGGAGAAATACTTACAAAGCAAGAAAATGCAGAAGAAAGGGAAACTCCACCCATCTGCCATGAACAACTTGGCAAGACTTGCTGTTTGGAGTCAAAACAGTGGCTTCAATCCCTCACTTTCTAAGAAATTACCTCTTTGTCCCTTCTTCTCTTCAAAAGCAGCTGTAGACATTTGCAAAGCCTCAGTGATAACCTCACTGGAAGTCCTCAGCAGAATTCTCCTTGGCTCAAAACTAACATAAAATCTAAGAATGGGAAGACAGGTTAAGGATAGGCCCCTACTTACCATACCATCCAAATCTCTCCCTCGCTTGGACCCATCTGTTCTTCTGCAGCCCAGTCTTGTACTCAGCCTGGACTCTGCAACACAGTCATTCCTTCTGCCTTGACCTTCATAGCATATAGCACAAAGACCGCACCTCTGGACTAAGCCAACACCTTAGTGAAGCATTGCATGAAACAGGCTTCCTGATAAAAGTCAGCATTTAAGGTTTAAATGTCACTGCCTAATTGTTTACTTGTATTTAATTTTTCTTCTTTTCAGGTTTGTTTATGAGGAATGCAGACATTCTAGATTAAAGGAAATGAGCAATACCTTATCATTTCAACGCCTTTTTTTTTATACTGCAGCTCTTGCCTGTACCCTTATTCTCTCTCATCATCACTTTTGCTAACAGAGAAAAGGGGAGAAAATGTGGCACCTCAGTTTCCCAAAACTCACTTCTCTAACACAAATTCAGAAACAGCTGACAAGCAGGCAGAATGACAGATTTGTGCCAAGGCACTTTATGCTATACCTACAGCACAGACAGTTGGCTGTGATGCCCCAACTAGGTCTTGATATCATAAGTCATATTTGCCTCCATACCACCCTAAAATAATCCTTTCTTAGAAGGAACAAAATCTTATTGGATTTGTAGGGAGAAAGAACCATAGAATCATAGAATGTTTTGGGTTGGAAGGGACCCCTAGAGGTCATCTAGTCCAACCCCCCTGCAGTGAACAGGGACACCACTAACTAGATCAGGTTGCTCAGAGCCCCATCCAACCTGACCTTGAATGTTCCCAGGGATGGGGCCTCCACCACCTCTCTGGGCAACCCCTTCCAGTGTTTCACCACCCTCGTTGTAAAGAATTTCCTCCTTATATCCAGTCTAAACCTACCCTGGTTTAGTTTAAAACCATTACCCCTTGTCCTCTCACAGCTGGCCCTACTAAAAAGATTATCCCCATCTTTCCTATAGGCCCCCTTTAGGTACTGAAAGGCCATAATCAGGTCTCCCCGCAGCCTTCTCTTCTCCAGGCTGAACAAGCCCAACTCCCTCAGCCTGTCCTCATAGGAGAGGTGCTCCAGCCCTCGGATCATTTTAGTAGCCCTCCTCTGGACCCGTTCCAACAGTTCCATGTCCTTCTTGTGCTGAGGGCTCCAGAGCTGGACGCAGTACTCCAGGTGAGGTCTCACCAGAGCAGAGTAGAGGGGCAGAATCACCTCCCTTGACCTGCTGGCCACGCTTCTCCTGATGCAGCCAGAGTACGGTTGGCCTTCTGGGCTGCCATCGCACATTGCCGGCTCATGTCCAGCTTTTCATCCACCAGCACCCCCAAGTCCCTCTCGGCAGGGCTGCTCTCGATCCTTTCTTCCCCCAGCCTGTACTGATACCAGGGGTTACCCCAACCCAGGTGCAGGACCTTGCACTTGGCCTTGTTGCACCTCATGAGGTTCACACAGGCCCACCTCTCCAGCCCGTCCAGGTCTGGATGACATCCCATCCTTCTGGTGTGTCAACCGCACCACTCAGTTTGGTGTCGTCCGCAAACTTGCTGAGGGTGCATTCGATCTCACTGTCCAAGTCATTGATGAAAACGTTAAACAGCACCGGTCCCAGTACGGACCCCTCAGGGACACCACTCGTCACCAGTCTCCATCCGGACATCGAGCCATTGACCACTACCCTCTGGATGCGACTATCCAGCCAGTTCCTTATCCACCGAACAGTCCACCCATCAAATCCATAGCTCTCCAATTTAGAGAGAAGGATGTTGTGGGGGACCATGTCAAAGGCTTTTCAGAAGTCCAGATAGATGACGTGAACTGGTTTTCCTTTGCCCACTGTTGTTGTCACACCATCATAGAAAGACACTAGGTTCGTCAGGCAGGACTTGCCCTTGGTGAAGCCATGCTGGCTATCTCGAATTATCTCCCTGGCCTCCATGTGCTTTAGCATAGCTTCTAGGAGGATCTGTTCCATGATCTTCCCAGGCACAGAGGTCAGGCTGACAGGTCGGTAGTTCCCAGGGTCTTCCTTTCTACCCTTTTTGAAAATGGGCACAATGTTTCCCTTCTTCCAGTCACCAGGGACTTCACCTGACTGCCGTGACTTTTCAAATATCATGGAGAGTGGCTTGGCGACTACGTCGGCCAATTCCCTCAGGACTCTGGGATGCATCTCATCAGGTCCCATGGACTTTTGTGCGTTCAGGTTCCTCAGATGGTCACGAACCTGATCTCCTACAGCAGGAGGGTTTTTTCCCTCCCAGTCCCCCTCAATCAACTCAGGAGGAGTGAGGAGAGAGGTTGCCAGTGAAGACTGAGGCAAAAGAGTTGTTGAGTACCTCAGCCTTCTCTTCATCTGCTGTTACCAGCTTGCCAGTCTTGCTCATCAGCGGGGGTAGGCTTTCTTTAACCATCCTTTTCCGGCTGATATACCTATCTGTCCTTACCTTACAGCGCCATGGCTATGCACATAAATTAGTGTTACTTGTTGATACGTTGGCACTAGAAGGGGAAAGTTGTTGCTCAAGCAATTCACAATAAGTCTCCTATTTCAGTGCTGCTTTACAGGATCTCCTTTATTTATTGCATTGCCACCACAAAGTTTATTGCCTAAATCAATTTTTATTAATGCTCAAGGAAACAACACAAAATCAAACAGAAATACCTTGTGAAAAAAGCAAACTATTAATGTGAAAAATAATTTAAAAGTATTATCTTAATCACCTTAATACGGAAAACCCAAAACTGGATATACATATATTTGATACAGTTTGGCTATCCAGAGATACAAATAAGTTATGTTTAATGTACAGAAATTTAAAACAAAATTAAAAATTGCTTGTTATAGGGACAAATGTTTACTTTCTTCTAAATGACAAAGCTAGAACCAAGCATCCAGGCATCTACTCCACCTTTTCTAAAGGTTCCAGCTTTTTATGTGAGTAGGAAAACAATTATCGTTGCACTGTGGCCTTGCAACACTGCAAATTCAGCATATCTAACTGCTGGTAGGGTGTGGGGGAGAAAGCAATAGCAGCTTGCTCTTCTGGGCAAAGCACTTTTCCGCTTCAGCTTCTCCTAAATGCAATGCTCCTGAGGAGCCACAGAACTTATGGAAGAACTCCTGGTTCAGGTCAACAGATTTTGCCAACCTTTCCCATGCTGACTATGGATCCTGTTCACTCCAGCTTCCAAGCTCACCCCCTTTGCAGTGGCTGCTGCACCCCAGCAGCAGGACAGAGGGATACCCCTTCCTTAGCCGCTGCAAACCCCATGCCCTATTCTTTTCATGCAGCAGCTGTTTATTGCTGACATCTGCATGTTCAGAAGAAGGGGGCTGCTACAAATGCGGTCTATCTCTTGTGATATTTGGTGGGATTCACAAGCCTTACAAACCCACTTAGGGTTGGAAGACTTCCTCCAAACTCCGTGCATTTAAGAATCCAATCCCTCCTGAAAGATGGCTGCCAGAGGGTAAAGGCTGGCTGTACTTTGCATTTCTCAGGTTTTTAAAGCATGGTTGCAGATTTTGTTTCCTAAATAGAACAAAGCAGGCTTGCTTGTTTGTTTGAAGAAAAGGAGCACACAAATATTGTGGTTGTACAAGTCAGGATGTGTCAAACATTCACAAAGAGCAGCATAATAAAAAGCAGGTGCTATGACAAGCTTCCAAACTTGTCGTACAAGCACCAGCAATGATTTATTTATAACTACAGTTCATTCCACTCAGGTTGTTTTCCAGCAAGTGGTTCATCTGTTGGTCTAGCATATGCATTAAATCAAGCACTTTCTCTTCGTATCATCTCTGTTACAGTGGCTGCTCTCACACTCTGAACGTCCAGTTCTGCATTTGCTTTGGGACACAGGAGAGAGAGAAGCACCACAGACAAAAAAGGAGAGCACTGCATGTGATACAGCCAACGTGAGCAGAAGGTGCTCTGAAAAATGCAGGATAAAGAGGCACAAAATATTCTGGAGCTACATCCCCATGTGGGCCCTGCAGCCCACAAGAGATTAACAAAACCAACAGTACAATTTATAAATGCTGAAATAATCTGTTATCACTACAAAATAATGAAGTAAAAGGCCTCTGTGCACTTTCTGTTGAAGCATTTCAACTCTCTTCCTGACTTGAGATCAATGGTGCTAAAATGCTGCAATTTCCCAAGACATCAAATCCAGCTCCTTTTGTCATTGCTTTATTTTGTACATTGAACTGAGATTTCAAAACCACACTTTGCTAAGTAATTTCTATTTTATGTTGAGAGAAACAAAGGTGAAAACTGACCTCATTTAAGTGCCTAACCCAAGAGCTGAGCTCCTCTGAATAACTGGCCCCTATGCTTGGCCATAACCTTTTCTAAGATGGTCTAAGAAAAATTAGTGACATTCTTTCCCCTAAGTTTAAACATCTGAGCCTGTCCCTTTACAACCGCTGTAATAGAACCAGACAGATCAGTCTCCAAAGGTGGTTCACTGATTACAAAGAGGGCTTCAGTCAGTAGTTTGGATTCTTTAAACATCAAAAAGTTAACACACAGGGATCCCATCTCATACCCCAGGAGTATTTTAAGGGGTTGCTCCAGCAGCTGAAAATTGAAGCCATGAGTACACGACTCTTACCTTTGAAATCAAGAGTTTCCCAGTGCTCAGTTGCAGTAGCCCACAAAAGGCAATTTGGGAAGTCCATCCAGAGAATGACACACCAGCCCCAACAAATGCAGCTATGTGTTTGCCTGTCTAACAAAGAGTGGCAGCATTCTGCTATCAGAGAACTGCTGTCACAATAATGAGACAAGCAAACAGGGACAGAGGTCTTTTCCAGAAAGTAATCAGTTTTTAAAATAACAGAACACTTTCTACTTCAGTTTATTTCTACATTTACAAGCTGACGAGGCTATAAATTTGAAGAGAAGTGTCTTCCATCCTACTTTGATAAATAGATTGCAGACAGTATGACAGACTTTTTAAATTAAGGACATGACTTTCATCAAGAGAGATTTTGCAGAACTATCCCCCTCAGCAAACTTAACCTGAACTTTCCCAATCATAAGCAGAAACCCATGCAGCCATCGTTCAGGAATTATTTGTTCTGTCCAAAACATTTTTTTTCCTGCCATAATTCCTGGCATAGATTCATACCCTTGCTGGTGATGATTAAATTTCAGCTATTACTTGTAGGTTTCGAGCCACAGTCCTTAGACTGCCTGCCTCAGAGCAGCAGTTTTTGTTGTAGATCCATTAGACAATGAGTCAATACTACTTCTGTCTTCTGAGATATTTCCTTAGATACACACTTTGATACAAAGTTATGGAAGTACAGTTTTAAAGCTTTTAACTCACAGATGCTTGGAAATAACTCTTTTTTGCAGCATGAAAATGAGAAATAGTACCACACCCCAAGATTTTAAGAGCGAGATAGATGCATAAATCAACTAAATGGACTAGGTGACGCTAAGATGTTAGCATGACTCTAAGATGTTTATGCAGATGCCAGACTGTCAAAGGCTTGGGAGCATAAGATGACAGGCATAGCAGTTCATATAGGACATCTTCCACCTCCTCCCAAAGCACCCACCTCATGGTCCAGCACTAGCAGCAGAGCAGCACTGAGAGGAGCTGAAGAACATGATGTTTCAGTTGAGAGTGCTAGTTTGCTTTCAGGTCATCTCCACTTTTGGTTTGGATCCCAGAATGCTTTTGGTGAGCACAAAAGATTCCTTTTTGGCTGAAGCCGCCCCAGATGCACGGTGTGCTCAATGCCAACTGGAGATAATGGGCATCCAAATGAGCAAGCAAGCCACATCACTGCAAAGTCCTTCAGCACATACTGAACATGCGTACTCCAGTGAGTGTGCCTGAACCTTCACATTTGCAATTCTTCACAGCTTGCTGTTTTGTCTTTCACCAAGACACACCTGGCCTCGATATACTGACTAAAACCACAAGCCCAAAGAAATAAGGAGTAACAAATATCAAGTTAATTACTGGAAAGATGGTTATTTAATCCTGCAGGGCACTAGCTTGACAGTCGGTTTGACTTTCTGCTCAACCCTGAGCTTTCTTGTTTGTGAGGTAGGAGGCAAGTTACTCAGGAGACCTGGCAATTGCTGTGATCAACACGGCGACACTTGAACTGCAGGGACAAGGAGAGCAGAAGCTAGCACCATGAGGGGATGGAAGCACCTTTTTGACACAGTGACAGCCTAACAGACAGCATATGATGTCTGTGGAGCAAAGACTTGACCCTTTTCTGCCAAGCTGACTCCAACCCCCAGCAAGTCCATGCCACTCTGGCTCAGTAACTCTGGCATTATTTTCTGCTCAGATGTTTTGTGAGAGAGGACAAGTTATTCCCACCATAAAACGTCTTAGTTGCCAGGCTATTGCTTGTTCTGCTGGGAAACTCAAAATGCTTAAAGGTTTTGAACCTTTTAAGCAAAGCTGGGCATCAGATCTTTCTCTCCCCACATCCCAAATGCACTGCCTATGCAGCGGGCCACTGTACTGCTTTTGAACATAAGCTTCTCCACCCCCTTCAATCTCTTCTCAGACCCTCAAAATGCAGGCAGAGAAATGCTTAGGCAGGGATATCAAGCTGAAGATGGCTGCTCATTTCCTGGGCCCAGGTGGGATGAGGACAGTTCTGGGAACACACAGATGCCAAGGCAGTTTGGGCACTTACCCAACATTCAGTAGGAGGCTTGTGGCCTGCACACTGATTTAGCCACAGAGGGGCACTTAAGCAATACTGACTGCCGAAATCCTTGGAGGAATCTCCTCTTAAGCCTCTTTGCGCTCCGGTTTGCTACGTGTAATACGGAGAATAGCACTTTCCTGCCTTGCAGTGTGGTTTGCAAGGACAAAGAAACCTATGCAGCTCAATTCTGCGTGTTACAGTACCAAAGATTGATTTGAAGAGTCAATCACTCCAAACCTATTTTTCACCCAAAGCATCCGCTTTCAAAAGAAAAAATGAGCTACATACATTTTACATCAGCTTGTGCATGAAGAAAGACAGGCTTAGTGGATGGAGACACTTCACACTGAAGCATACAAATTGGCTCACCATGAGAGTCAGTGGGATGAAAATAACTCTCAGAGTTAAGGAATGACCCCCAGGCCAGTCCAGGACAGGAAATGTCATCCAGTCTGCAAAAGTAGCACCTGCATCTTCAAAAAAAGTGAGACAGTCCTTTTACTAGCAGAAGCTAAAAGTGTATTCCCTGAATAACTCAAAGGTAAATGCATTTTGGAGGGGAAAATAGGATGACTGAAAGGAACCCCCGGAGGACTACAAGTCATCAGGTGTAAGAGCTAGGATCCTCTTCCAAGAGCTTTCTGCATAAAGCAAATCTGAGATGTAGGGCATGCAGGAGGACACAATCTCTCATGAGAAAAGAGTCTAAAGGAACTTTTCTGAGTACAAGGAGAGATACTTTGTAGATCAGTGAATTTATATCAAGTGTGGTTTTCTGTCATTCCTTCACCTATAATTTCTTTAGGGATTCTTAACTTAGATCTAGATTGTAAACTGGGTTTCATTTGGGATGTTTTATGTTCTTTTATTTCCAGTTTCACCTTCACCTAATCTGAATTGAAGACAATTTTCTAGTACCTTGCTAGCATCAAGACAGGATGTAAAAATCCTTAAACTCAGGTATGAGCACAACAGTTGCACACTTCTGCATATTGCTCAGTACTACGAGAACAGTAGCTGTCTGTGCCAAGCCAGAAGCTGTGTAGGCCAATTTGGTAGATAGGAGAGGAGGAAGTGCCTTCCAGTGGTCAGATATAGACAGGAAAGCCTTCTGGTATGGGGTAGAGCAATCAGAGCATACCTGAATCCCAGGGAACCATCTGCAACAGTACACAATTTACTGAAAGATAAAGCCACTGGGCTCACACAGTTGTGGCTTAGAGAATCAATTTGCAACTTACAAACCTCAGCTCTGTGGTTTCTGTCCTGCAGTGTGAGAATTTATTTCTATCAAGTTTGCTACAAATTTTTAGCGGGAGTCTTAACTTCTCCCACCACCGGCTCAGACTCACAAACAAGTTACTAGGGAGCAACAAGCTACTGCATGTCAAATAACAAGGTGTGCTTAGCCTTCTTCCATGCAGCTGCTTTGAATGCTCCTGAACTTGCCAAGATACATTTGGCCAGTCATGCCTTAACTTGCAGATACCCTCAACACTTTGTTTTAGCACTTCAGTCCCTGAAAAGCTCATCCAGCTATAATATTGAGCCTAGACATGAAGAATTATCCCTGTGCACTTTCTGCTTACAAATTATACTTGACACACGATAGTATGATTTCCAAGATAAGCGGTTTCTTTTTTGGCATTCACAAATAGTCTTAAAGCTTCACAGTTAGATCTGTAATGGCATGATTGCATCCTAACGGAATCATCACCTCAGAATCATCCTCTCCCAGTGGTAACTGAGTAGTATTCCTATAGTGGGGCAGCAGATTATTTAGAGGCAAAAGCAGTATTGAAGTATTTTTTGCTCCATTAAATACAGCTTACCAGAGAGAAACGAAAAGCAGACTGCTGTAGCTGCACAGTCAAGTGTTTGAAAGACTGGTGATACCCTAGTTTATGCAAATTGTTTTGTCTTATTAGTTGTTCATATGTACTCCATTTAATCTTCATATTCTTCTCTACTTATGTTACACAATCAAGTCTTGAATGAAATTATATTCTACACCATGATCAGGTAACAACAATTGTCTAGGAAGAGTAAGAGGAGTAATGAGTGCACGTGCAAGTTAATACATATGAAAATCTTAATGAAATTTAAGTATTGTGGAAGTCCTAGCAGTCATACGCACACGCACAAAAAGGGCATAATCCAATCCTTTGTGTACAGGGGGACTTACATTTCCCCTTTCACTTGGAAGAAGTTAGTTTTGTATTAGTTGGTGAGCTCTAATCAGCAGGCTCAGGTATACCAGTAACCTATTGCACAAATTTTGTGTCAACACATTAGGATTATTATTGAATTTGCATGAACATTGTCACAGAGTTTTGATAGTTATAATTGAGACATGTTTTCTCCGATTGTATTTTAACAAGATTTATGAATAAATACCACAGTAAGAAGTCTGCAACATCTGGATGAGGCTCACTGAGAATCATTATGACAGCATTTACTTTATCAGAGTCAATGGAAAATACTTTTATCCCTGGTTACACGACAAGCAGCAAGAATTTAACCTGTATGTCTGGTGCGTAGGCCGATTGTTACCCCTTTAATAGTCTGCATTGTTAACAGTTGTAGAGCTTGAACTGCTTGAAAGCCTTTGTGCATAAAACCTTCCCACCACCACCAAGTTTAACCACTTGTTTCCCTTTCAATGAAGATGCATGCTGCCAGGGAAGCTAAATCCCAGCATGCTCTTTCCAAAACTGACCTGCATACAGATGCCGTCAGTCTTAGATCAAGTGATATGTAAACGTAATGGCCAAAAGGTGTTACCAATACTAGTAATTACAGCCAGAGAAATTAGAAATGAAGGGACATTAAATCAATTACCCAGCCTTCTGTTTCTCTTTAATAGCATAAGCCCACAGAGGGGAAAAAAAAATAAAACAACCAAACAAAAAAAATACCCCAAAGAAAAAGGATAAAGACCAATTTGTAATTCTCCTTAGTTGCCAACAGAGGAAAATATATTCCAGCATCATTATATAGCATGGATATACTATTCAATTGTTTACAGGAAACATACCTTTCCTACAACACTGTTAATTCTACCATCAGCATGTTATTTTGTCCTGCTTCTTGTCATGTGAGGTGGTAAACTTCTTTGCAATGAATGACCAGGAACAAAGTTACAACAGAAATGGTTACCAAACCTAAGAACACCCTACCACATTTGACGTCCAACATGAGTGCAATGCAGCTTAATGTTTTTAGAATAATAATAATAAAAAGTCAAGTGAGTACACTCACCATTCTCTTCCTGTCACACTTGGAGGAATTTCATTTTTATTTGCAGCTCTCAAAATCCAGTCTAAAGAATGAGAAACTGCTGTGTGCCAATGCATGGAAGGCCAGTGACACACTCTCATGACTATGCTGGGGAAGAACAACACAAAAAACCCCCTTCATTAGGACTTTTTTTGCACACTCAGACTCTGGAGCATCTTAGTGCAACGCTTGCAGACTATTAACTCCATAGCATCACAAAGTCAGAAGAACTAGAAGTCTTTACACAGTTACTGCTATCAGGAACACACCAACTCTTCCTAGCAAAATGAACCACCAGTGTTTAGGCATTCACACCAACAACTCAACTATCTAGTGAAGCTCTTAGCAAAGAGACCCCTGGGGGGGGTGGGGGTGGTGGTGTGTAGAAGCAGACAAGGGCATTTACTGTGTTCTTGTTTCCATCACTTGTATGGTTTTATATTATTATTATAAACAATATGCCAGCTGTATTTAGTGGCAATATTTTTATTAATTATTGTTCAGGGAACTCATTTAATTCCGAAAGAACAGATGTTGCTCCATTAAAGCAAACTACAGCATCTCTTTTGAGGGAATAAGTGATGTTTACTAACCTGAGACAGTGGTTTCATGAGAACATTTATGACTTTATTACCTTACTGGTACAAAAATAAGCCTTATACCAATGGAATTTAACAAATAAATATTACAGTACAATGAAAGGTAGAGTAAATTTTCTGGGTATATTTCTTCAGTGGAGCTGAAGACCAAGAACTCCATTTTGGAATTCACATGAAAATAATACGGATTTTTCAACATTTAATTAGATACATATACTCCCCCCCCCAGCCCCCCAAGGAGGGCTCTTAATTCAGATGGCTATTGTTTAAATTTTTATACATATTTTGTGTACGTATTATGCTTAATCATTCCTACAGCCAATCAAAAAGAACAGTGCAAGGAATTTCTGTATAAATCACATATTTAAGATGCAACTTCAAAACCAACAATTAAATGTTCATTGGAAATGGTTGCAGAATAAAAACAGACTGAGATTGGAGAGACGTGCATTGGCACAAGCTGTTACTGCATGCTGTATGTAGGGACCTAGGCAACTGCTGTTAAATCCCCAAATTAAGCCAAAGCTTTCCAAATCTTGAAAGAATCTGCATCATTTTGGTGATACTCATCGATTCCCACATTTCTTTTTGCGCTATCATGGGGGTTGAGCACCCTGCTCACATAAAGGTGTCACCCATAACCCTGGAGTAACTTCCACAACCACAGCAGATAGATGGGAATGACCATCCATTATGAATCCCACCTCTGGTCAAAGGGAGCTGGAAGGGCTCACCGTCTCCCACATCCAACTGTCATTACCCAAGTCTTTGCATGCAGGTCAGCAAAAGACCTACAGCCCCAGCTTGGCAAACAGCCATCCCAGCTCATAGCAGCTGGATGTGGTCAGTCTGAGTCATCTATCATCTCCCAGCACAGACAGCTTATCAGCTTGCCCTTTAAAGTACCTAAGAGGGAACAGATTCCCACTGACATGACAAGAGCAGATTCAAAGGAAGGCCTTCCCATCAGCAGACAGCCAGACCTGCTTAGCTTCTGTTAACCACTATCACTGCCCCATTCCTGCAAACAGGAAGATTGCATTATACATATGGTACATACTCATTTTTGATTTCTTCTAATCACTATTCTACACACTCAAAGTAACTGACCTTCTGGTCAAGCATCTTTACAGAAAAACATGCGGACATTTGAACACAATAGAAACAAAGTTTATAAGTGGTGACAGACATAAAAAAAGAAAAGGAAGTACCAGAAGCTGACTGAGGCCACATACAAATATTCAGAGGTCCAAACACAAGTCATGAAAGTCTGCAATATCACCATCCACAAACACGTACCAGGCTTGCACCCTTCATTGGTCATGGGGAAGCCACATAATAAAGATGGATTGCTGCACTACAGTGGCTTTCTACAGAGTTATGTACAACTCCAAAGAGACAGCCAGAAACTACTGGCAGAGAACAACCTCTAACTGCAACACGAATAACCTCTGAAATGCAGTGATGCGCGTATTCTTTTCCCAAGCCCATGATTTATTTATTCCACATCCACTTTGGACTGCTACCTGAACTGCCTGCAGCTATAAAACACCACAGGTGTGATTCTTGTTCATGTGATTCAGGACAGTATAAGCCACCAAGACTCCCAGTTGAACAGGGATTTGGATTACCGAAGCCTGGCAGAGAACATGCAGAAGGAACAGAGACGGGAACTTCCACTATGTGTCCCAGGGTCACATGCAGGAACAGCTGTCCGTGTGCTGCACCACCTCTTCAAAGTGCCTCCTGTGCACTTGACTGAAGAGGTTTCCATTCCAACCAGTACTTTCCTGTGTGCCTAAGAGACCAGCAGACTATCTCAGCAACATATTTCTGTTCTTTCCCATACTATTTCTCTCCCCTGTACACAACATCTCTTCAGCGTTTGAGGTCCAAAACTGTCTGCTTGGGAAAATAAGGGTGTCAGGGATGCTGCTTCTTAAGACTTTCACAAGCAGGTTTAACCAAACAGCTCGCACCTTCAGCTCAGATGTTTTGCCAGGCACACATACTTTGAGGAAGTGGAAACCACCACGAATGCAGCACAGCCAGAGCCATTGGTGCTGCACAGAGGATGGCAAGCACACTAGGACTCAAAGAGCAGGAGAGAAACCTTTGGGGAAGATACAAGAATTAAAGCAGTCAAAGCCTCCAAAAAAAATTATGAAAATTAAGCCTCTGCTTCCAAAGTAGCCTGGGCAGATGTAATCATTTGCTGCCACAGTCCTGCTTTTTTCATCCATCACAAACTGTGGCCCTGCACCCTCTCTGTGCCAGCATTGGTCTTCCTCCAACCTCACACTGAGCCATTTCAGCTTGCTAAGCTGGTAGAAAGTCACTGCATCAGCTAGGGAAAAGGTATTCTTCTCTCAGTCCCATGTGGCTTCCCGCCAGACAGTCTGCCTTCTGATCAGCACAGGTGGCCCCACATTCATCCCTCAGACCCTGCAAAGAGCTTCCCAGGCTAAACTCTCAGGTCTCTTCTACAATCATTCTCATATAACTTGAGATAAAGTTGTATTTTCTCCCAATTTCTCAGAATAAGAGGGTAATAAAAGTCCCCTTTGAAATCTGGTTACTCAGATTTTACACTGGTATCAGAGTATCACAATTGGGTCACAGGACAAACTGCTGTGCTAGAAACCTGGCTCCTTAGGCCCCTCTAGAAGCAAGCCAGCAGCCTAGATTTGCTAGATAGTTATTCCATTAAAGGCCATCAGTCAGAGCATCCATAGCCCTCTCCACACTCCTCAAGACTAACAGTCTCCCGCTTAAGACTTCAGGGGACCTCCTTTATCCTTTGGCTCTTCTAAAACTCATAGGCTATTAGAAAGCAGCTGGGATTTCATACATCACTGGCATCTTTTCTGAAGGATATTTCTCTCTCCCTTCATGCACTGAACACATCCTTCTTTCTCTCTTCCATACAAGCAAAGCAACTCACGAAGCTATCAATTATCTCTTCTTGTCAATTTTTGCTTAAAAGAGGAGGGATCAGCATGCCAAAGCAACAACAGCTCTGCTTATGGGTAGATACTTCAGATGCTGCTTAGATAAGATCTGTCTTAGGAGTTCTCAAGAGGCTTCCTACGCAAGACTTCCCTTGAGAGGGGCCGTATCTCTCCCTGGCATAGTTTATGGAGTAAAAGAAGAATGCTTCTAGATAGGAGTCTAACCAGAGAAATATGAGCCTGAAAGCAGGAATTCAAGTTATTGGCCTGGGACCATCTGGGCAAAAAGGAAATATCCTAGTAGTTCTTCCCTCAGCACCCTGGTAAGTGAGAAACAAAATGATGACAGAAAGCTGCACAAACCACCTGCACTGCAACATAAGTATGTTTGACAGCAAAATCAATGCATCAAATCCAATGTTTGTGCTGATGGCTGCCTTTTACTGCTTTTTGTTTGTTATAATACAGTTTGGATGCCTCAGGCCTGAGCTGCAGATGGGCATTCTGCTGTAAAATTCATTGTCCTAGCCTTGACCCAGCTTTCTCCAATTTATCTTGATCTGAGTTCAGGCCTCTGCTGAGTACACAGGCAAAGCTTGGTCATTCTCACATTAATTGACACCTGCAACATTTGACTGCAAAATTGCTTTAGACATGCCTAACACCTAATCCCATAGAAATCTGAGAGCTGTTAAAGCATGGATTGCTCCAATAGTTTAAAATCATTGTGTAAATTAATTAAAAACATCATCATGCTTCTAATTGTTAAGACACCTCATTAATTCCTCACTACTGTATGTCACTTTCTTGGTATCAAGTACCAACAGGTTAAGCTGCCGATACTTCCTAAAAGCACACAGAGGTAATTCAGTTTCAAACCAAAATAAACTTGTAGTAGTCATTCCCCATAATTACCGCAAATACTTAATTACAGAGTACCAAGCAACCTTCATGTTCCTTCTCTTCACCCACCTTATCAAATGGATTAATTCCTATTTCTCTGCTCCCCTGCACATCTTCTGCAGTGCTTTCCTCTTGGAAGCAGGCTTCTGGCATGGAATAAAAGGAATGGCCAGATATATGGCTATCAAAGTAATTTGTATAATTGTGAGCTATTTTGAAAGCTAGATACCAACATGGATTAGATGTTATGGTTGATTTTCCAGTTCTATATATCTGGCCCTTTACAAGCATTGACTTCATTCTGCTACAAAGGGTTCAACAGTGCACCTACAGGAAATAACATTAGCCGTATCCAGAATCATTTGCAGTCTAAGGTTTTTGAGGGCCTTGACTATAAATGTTAATACCATGGACAGACTTCTTCACAGATAAGCATACATTTTTAAGAACTAAAATACAGCATTAAGAGCCTATCAGTGTCACATACATACTAAACCCACTTAGCTAGCTACTTTAACAGTACTTCTTTTAAAAGCTACACTAAAGGTAGATTCACTGCTTGCACAGATCTGCAACTTTAAATTTTACAAGGGATTTCACAGCTGATGGAAAATTTGTACTTCTAATTGAAAAGAAGGGCAGGGGAAAGGAAAGAACCAAGGCAGCATGTATTTCAGAGGCTCCATGCTCATGAAATCCCTACATGGAAACAGATCTAGCACCAGACTGCAGTGAAGAACACTGCACTTATTCCACTACCCAGCACCAGCTGGATCTGTTCTGAACCAAGGCAAAAAAAAAAAAGTAGTTTCATGACAAAAAGAAAATCCCATTACTAGGAAGTCAAAAGTGAAATGTGCCATTGAAGCTTCATGCAAAGTGAGACTGCCAAATGATTTTGTCAAATATTTTTTTTTAAAGTGTCCTAGAAGTTTTTCCATGTAATAGCAATTTCTCCAATTAAAGGCAGCACTATGTTAAGAGCCACATAACAGTCTTATTCTGACCCAGAGTAATAGCTCTGAAAAGGCTGCATCAAAACTTTGCAGTTGTTGGGGAAATAGATGATTGCATAGGTTTCATTTTTACACATAACCCCCAGGGTAAGAGCTGCATGTGTTTTGGATCAGAACTCTTCTTGAAATCCACTGTGCTACAGAAAACAAGTTTTTCTCTACAGCTATCACTGAAATCATTCATCAAGCCCTACAAACTGTCAGAATGGGTAGAAGAAGCTCCTACAGCAAAATAAGTTTAGGAGTCTTGTTTGGGTGTGTTTCACTATTTATCCAGACAGACAATCATTAAAACCACAGGCTAGGCAATATAGGCTTTTTACTGTGGATGAATTAAAGTACATATTGTAAAAAAAAAAAAAAAGAAGTGTATTTCAAGGGCCTGGAATATGCTACGTGAGTAGCCTTGAAGTCACTTGGGAAGAGTGCAGGTGTGGAAGGACCTACCTTCCAAACAGATCACCACTTTGAGTTACGCAGTGTGTTCTACTAAATTCACAGCCCTATCTGCAGGAGCCCACAGAAGTCCTATCTCTGTAGCTTCATAATCACAGAATCATAGAATGGTTTGGGTTGGAAGGGACATTAAAGATCATTTAGTTCCACCCTCCCTGCCATGGGCAGGGACACCTTCCACTGGACCAGGTTGCTCAAAGCCCCATCCAACCTGGACTCTAATGCTTCCAGGAATAGGGCATCCACAACTTCTCTGGGCAACTTGTTCCAGTGCTTCACCACACTCCCTCATAGTGAAGAATTTCTTCCTTATATCTAATCTAAATTTACCCTCTTTCAGTTTAAATCCATTACCCTTTGTCCTATCACTACCTGTGCTTGTAAAAAGTCCCACTCCGGCTTTCTTGTAGGTCCCCTTCAGGTACTGAAAGGCTGCAATAAGGTCTCCCCAGAGCATTCTCTTCTCCAGGCTGAGCAACCCCAGCTCTCTCAGCCTGTGTTCATAGGAGAGGGGCTCCAGCCCTTCTCTGGACTCACTCCAACAGGTCCATGTCCTTCTCATGTTGGGGGCCTCAGAGCTGAACACAGTACTCCAGGTGAGGTCTCATGAGAGTGGAGTAGAGGGGGAGAATCACCTCCCTTGACCTGCTGGTCATGTTTCTTTTGATGCAGCCCAGGATATGATTGGCTTTCTAGGCTGCACATGGGATGCAACACATGTTAAACTAATTTTTCTTCTTGCTTTTGCTTTGTTAGTTCATATCCAACATGGACTCTACACACTAAAAAATGTTTATCGCGCATCTTACTGGGGACAATTCACAATGTGCCGTGTTTTGAGGTAGACCCTTACTAGAGGGATGAACACAACACTGGGTAGGGAGAACAGCTTCAAGGACACAGGACAGAGTTCATCTCATGGGAATGCTTTTCTTGCAAGAAAGGAGACGAAGACAACTTAAAGATTGGTTATAACTATTCCAGAGCTATAACTATTCCATGAACACTTCATACAACCAAGCTCTTCGGGGAAGAGGTCATTATGGAAATACAGCTTTTTCTGTATCACAGTAACTCTTTTGCAGTATGTAGTACTTACCAACATCAGCCAATTGACTCCTTTTGAAAGGAAATGAGAAGATAGACAAGTAGGACTAGAGAAACAGACACAAGGAAGGCTGGGACAGACAAGACAGTCTATCACTGGTTTTATCCCATATGTTCACTTACTAAAGTCAGCTGGTGGAGTTAAAAAGTGACAATAAAGGAGGAGAATGGATATGCACTCCTCAGTGAAACTCAACTGTCTAAAGCCGCCTAGGTTTATTTCCCAAGAGAGAGAAAATATACTCAATGGCCGAAGTGCTACAAAAGTGTGAGAAAGCTACAGGCAGAGCTTTCACTGGTAATATCAGACAACCAATGAATACTGCATAACATTCCAGCAAAATCTGGGGTCCTTACTAAGCCTTCAGATGTTAACCTCCAAAAAAAATTATATATATGCAAATTCAGTCAACTGTGAACAGTGGCATTAAGTCAAGAGTTGCAACAAAGTTCAGCGAGAATATGTTAATAAACCTTAAGGTAATGCAAAAAAGATTCCCTATCAATGAAAAAAATTTTGATGGTAAATTATCTATCTACCTCAAATTATTGTATGAATATGGGATAACCATATTTGTCTTCTCTAGAAAATATAAGCCAACATTCCACTTAGTGATCCTGACTAACAGTAACAGATCTCCCTAACCAGATAGGTGCCAGATATTTCACTGAACATTTTTCTATCCAGAACTCTTCACAGAGAAGGAAGGTGCTGACCTTTTAGCAATTATCAGCTGCTCTAATTTTAAGCTTTTCTTCCTCTCCCCAAGGTCCACAAGAGCTTTATTTCATTATAAAAATGAACAATTAAAGATTACTAGATTTCCTGAACAACTAGAATAACCAGCTTCAGAAATTCCAGTCATTTTGAAAGACGCTAATCTTAGAAAGGCTGCATTCTCCAAGCATTAAAGACAAAAGGTAAAGACCATGGTTAAGCTTGCAAGATGAAGGAGGAGCAAGAGTAAAAAAAGGAGGTTAGTGTCTCTGGAACAGTATATGCCAGAGCTCTTTATTTGCAGTCAAGTTTTTCAATCAGCTATACTCCCAGAAAAAATGTAGTGTCTTTCCTTAGACATTAAACTACAAATGACAAATGCAGGCATAAAGTCATACGTACTTCCAGCAAGCACCTTCTCCACTATGTTCATATCTGGACTGCTGCCCTGCACGTTAACATCTCTATCAGTGCTGCAGAACAAATAGAAAAGAACAAAGCGTAAAGACTTTCTTTAACATCTTTATTTTCACTCTTCCTTGGGGACATGGAAGGAAGCAGATATTAATTTCTTGGTTCCATATTTTGAGTACATTGCTGTAGGAGAAAAGACCTGGGAGTGGGTAGAAAAAGGACAATATTTAAGGTAAACAAAGAAATCAGTTAATGAAATAGGAAAAAATGATCTGAAGGTTCTCTGCCAGAAGGACAGAGTGGGAAAAGACATTTCAAAGAGTAACAGCACCCTCACTGATAAAAGCTTCTGAGCCAGAGACAGCAGGGACCTCTGACAGCTTCTTCCAGGGGAGTGCTCACACCAGCAAAACTTGGCTGACCACCTCAGCTGACAAAGCCTGTTGGCTCATCCTCTAGTGTTTTTCTGGAAGCTTAGGGGTAGAGCTGGGGAAGCAGGGCTCCTTCAGAGCCCTCTTCAAAGAAAAAGAAACTGGGGGTATTTCAGATCACCATGGATGATCCACACCCTACATTTGCCACACAAAGACTGTGGGCATTGCAGTCAACTGACCAAATTGAGTGGCTAAAATTAGAGATGTAGTCAGATCCTCCAGTGACATTTCCCAGGGCAATAGTTATGCAAACTGGGACAAAAAAAAGGATGAAAAAAATATACAAGTCATTTCCCTTTATTCCATTTAACTCCGCTAACAAATTTTGGAAGGGCCAAGTATGATCTCTGAGTGAACTGTGGATAGGGTATGAGGGGTTTCCTTGTGGCAGTTCCAATTAATTTTAAGTTAGAATGCTTTTTCCTCATACTTATGCGAACTAAGCCCTGGGAAGGCCAGTCTCTCTCACAGAGTACCTATAATAGATTAGATTAGGTATGTTTGCTGGGAGAAAGGAATAGTTCATCCTGCCTTAGACAGAAGACTGGTCTAGGTGACGTTTTGATAATGCTGTCCAAAAGCCTCCTTTCTGCAAGACTTGAGCTTGTAGATCTTCTAAGTTTTCAAGATACAAATTAAGAACACAAAAAAGCCCATTCAGAAGAAATCAGATCTCTTGCACATCATTTGCCTTCATTAGATCTCAAGGTGCCTTACATAAGGCTGGCACAAATATCTCCATTCTGCAAATTGGATAATGCAACTTGCACAACTTCACACAAACTGAAGTGTGAGAAGAGCCCCAAGTGCCAGGTAGCAAGCTACCTCTCAAATCAAGATCAACCTGTCATTGTAAAAATGTTTTAGGTCAGAAATCATGTCAGCACTGGATCAAGGACATGTTGACACACTTCTTCAGGTTGAAAGAAAAATTCAGCCTCCAACCTCTATCAGCACTAGAGTCAAGACCCATAAAAAGCAGGCATTTTATGATGTGCAGTAGCAAAAAGTGAATTGAAGCCTTGCCAGCTGACTCATCACATAGACATAGGCTTGCTGTTCATCAGGCCTGGATTGCAAACAAAGACTCAGGAGTTACAGGCTAAACAACTTCCTAATCTAGTCAGGCACTCTGCTCCTATCCCTACATTAGTATTGATTACAATGTTTTATTATAGTAGGTTTCTCCATCCCTCATTAAAACAGGGTCCTTTTCTAAAAGCTCCTCCTTTGTGTCTTGTTTGTAAATTCACCGATGCTGATTAATTTCCTTCTAAGGAGCTCATGAATAAAGTATGAAGATCATAAGTTCAGGAGTCTTTGATGTGTTTTCAAGCATTAGAAACTCAATCAGTTTTGTGCAGTTATCCCTTTGAAGTTTCAATTGGGCATTGTCTTCCTCAAAAAAAGAAAAGCTCTGTCCTTTTGAAGGATGACTTTCTTAAAGATATACTATTTAATTTGGCTTTATTCTTGATAATTGTTTAAAAGTCAGAGGACAGCACAAGGATCAGAAAAGAAAATGGTAACCATTAAGAAGGGCTACCTTTGGGTTAAACATGGATTTATGAACCTACAAGGACCTTTTGCCTTATCCCATTTCCATAGTTATCAACATCAATGCAGTTATTTCAACATCGACCTGGAACAACTCAAGGCAGACCTCACCCTTGACTATTCATAGCAATGCACAGCAAGTCATTCCAAGGAGGGGATCTACCTCTGAACTTAAGAGCAAAGTAATTGACAGAGGAGCAGTGAATAATTTCAGAAAGACAGACAAAAGGAAAAAAAACCACTAAATTTTGCCCTGTCCTTGCTTACATAGAAATATTGCCCTTCATATTCACTTAGTGCTCATAACGTGTTATGCTACTTTTTAGATTTGGCAGATTTCAAGAATGAGATGTGATTGTTCAGAGCCTGTGCTGTTCCCACAGCTTAACCACCAACCTCCTTGAAGAAGTGCATTAGTGCTTTGCAGTGACATACATCATAAGGTACTGTGGAGCTCAGAGAATACTTTACCCCAAGGGGTCCCATGCAGTCATCCTAAGAACAGAAATAAAATCAATTTGCTTTAATTCCCCTTCTACATTCTTGTCTACCAGGTTTTCTCAAGGAGTACTTCTGTTAAAAGACAAAGTTTTCTTGCAAGGAAACATGGTCTTTTATTCTCTCCACCAATTGCTTTTTTCAAGCCATATCCTAAAGAAGTGACTTGTGCAATTTCTATAGTTATGGTCTTCTGCAACAATGACATGACTCCAGTAAACCCAATCTAGCATTAAAATAGCCAATAGTAAGCTGCACTTTACTTTCAGCTCAACACAGCTACAACATTAGTCAAATAATGAGACTTCAATCTGAAGCTTCAGTATGGCTGTCACTGGTAGCCAAATGATATTTTTGTGCCTGCAATACCTGAATACTAGTTTGTTTTGCCCACAGGTGGATTCATGGAAGCAGCAAGAGAAAAATTGAACTTGAGTACCCTCTTATCTATAGAACACCATCACTTTGCAAGCTGAAATGGCCAGATATTCATATAGAAACATCTACCATGTAGCTTTCACCTACTCATGTGCAGGAATTTGGGGTCTTACCTTCCAATAATCTCCTCAATAAAGATGTGTTTGCAAAGCTGCTGCAAAGGCAAGTACTAGAATCTCCTAACCACAAACACATACCACCAACAATCAGCACATCTCATGGAAGGTCAGCCTCTCTCTGCCCCCATTCCACTTTGACAGTGTAATGCTGTCGCAGATGGAGTGAGAGGGAGGCAAAAATAATGTGGTTTATTGGTGTAAAACAGTGAGTTAACAAAGGTCAGTGGTAAATGCAACAATAGTTTATGAGATTTGATGGCAAGGTACACTTTGTTATTTACTGCACAGAGAACAGGGTCAGACAAAACTGTCAGGGAGACCCTCCCGTTGAGTCATGAGGTTCAGAAAAGATCCCCTTGCTTTCTAAACTCCCTCAGAGAGAAGTCTAGGTGCGGCTGGATCTAATCCTAGTCCCAGACTTGGTCAACCGTTTATGTCTAAAGGATTATATATGCGCAATTAATCCTTTATGTCACTTAGCTAAGATTTCCAAGTTAGCATGCTGTTAGTCACTTACCGAGAATCTGTCGTGGTAAGGAATCTCTCAACCTCGAGGAGTAACCTTGAGAGGCCCCCCTGCTCAAGGGGAGATCCTGGCATGCAGCCCGCTGCCGTGCAGGAGAGCTCAAAGGGCTCTTGGATTGCTCACTATTTATGGGGGTAAGATAATTGGCTCATAGTCATATTTGCATACTGACCACTGTGCTTAGATGGGCACATTCCACAATAGCCCTTGGCTATTGCATTGTTATCTGTCTCCCCCCACATCCAGTGGGTGCATCCTTCACGACCAGACACAGACTAGATACATCTATCACCACAGCCACAGGTGGTTATCACTTGAAAGAGGTCAAAGGAGGGGGAGTCAGAGATGAGGGGGGAGCACACCACCACAAATGCCTGGCTGAAACAGTCCAGGAGATGACCCCAATAATACTCTCCAGACTCAGTAGGTTCTAGTCTGCTTAAGGTTTACCAAGGAAAGTGATCTCACACCCATGACCTCCTTTGGGTATGTGCACCTACATTGTCTTCTTCAGATGCTCAGACCTTAAGCCAACACTACATTATGGAACTTCAATTCCTTGCTCAGTCAATTGGAAATCTAAAATAAAGCAAGCCTTTGAGTACACTGAAGAAACTTAGGTTTCTTTAATATTAGAATATTAAAAATTAGGCTTTTTACCCTCTCTGGCAAGAGACCATTTTATTGCAGCTTAAAAGACATTCACACCATTTGTAACAGGCTGTAGGTGTGAAAACCACAAGGGAGATAATCAGCTCTGCAGTGAACTAATACATTCAAATAAATAGTTTGATTAGAAATAAGGATGTTGTATTCTTGACCTAGTTTTGCTTCCTGAGGAGATATGGGTGCCAAATTGCACTGTGCAAATGGCACACAATTTATTCTCTTACATGTGATGGAAAGCAAGGTTTAGGAAGTACTTTTCATGGAAGATGTCTAACAGTTCTCATTTTTTTTGTACTTTTTATCAGTAGTTAAAAATGAATTAAGATTACTTTAAGTACATTATATTAGGCAAAGAATAAATAAGCCTGAAGACTACTGAAAGATTATTTTGGTACATTTTAACCACTGAAATAGTCTAGATATGTTGGTAATGAGCATTTTAAAACAATTTCCTTAACTCCTTGGATCAGCTTAAAGGAGTACATATGTATAAAAAATTCTCTTCAGGCATAAACGCATTTAAAGTAGTTATTACAGCTTTTACAAATTGCAGTTATTTTACACGCACTTAGCTGAAAATAGTATTCAAAACACTGTCAGCTGAATCCCAAAAAGCACTGGACTCCTGTTGCTGTGGCAACACATTGTTCATGGTTTGCCTGTCTGAGGCAACAAAAAGAATCTAAAACATTGAATGTTTTAAATATATTTAAGTCCAGCACTTAAATTACACCACCATGCCCCATTGAAAGCTACAATATTCCATTTCCACCTAGAGGTGTCTTCTCACTGAGAGCCAAACTATTACTTAACATACTCACTGACAGCAAAAGGCTTTCCAGATTGTAAGAAAAAAAGACTGTATAGCACTCTGTAGAGCAGCAGTACTAACAATAACAAAGAAGGGGGTTTTGCCTTCTCCACTTGCCACCACAGGATGGGGTAGAAGTTGGAAAGAGGCATTGTTCTTTGGAGCTGGAGACAGTCTGCTTGTGGAAGATAAATTAGGAACTTAATTGCCATTTCATCTGTACTGGATCATTCCACTGACCTCTGTTTGCTTCCGAGCAAGCAAGAATTGGACCCTCTGTCTGGTTTGCAGCAGACCACCCTTGGTGTCAACTGTGCTGCTCCAGCAGATGCTTTTCTTTCTCCCAAGGCAGAGCTGCTGGGCAACAGGGTGCAAAAGCAGCAAGAGAGGTCTCCTTCAAAGCAGTGCAGCTCTCTCTGTGTCTAGTACCAGCACTGCATAAATCCATCATGTGTCATCAGTTTCTGACCAAGCAAACAAATATGACCTGAACATCACTGCTGCCTTCACCTTCCTTAGTAGGCTTTAGTATTTGGCTTTTTGTATACCATCTGTAAACAATTTCACATGAGGAAGACAATAGGTAAATTTGCAATTAATTAATTCACACATTTTCACAGAATTCTCCACAGTCCTGTGGAGCACACACTTTCCATACCTTCACTCTTCTGCAGAATTCCCTTCTGGATGGCTAGATAGCAAAAATGTATGCAGTAAGAGTTACCTGCATCCAGGAGACACTTAAGAAAAACCTGGGTTTTGTTACACCCTGACTCTCTCGCTTAAGGTAAGCATGTTTATGACCTCTGATTACAGTGTTCTGTGCTCCTGGTGGGAATATTAACTTTAACATATGTTTGCATTTGAATTCTAACCGTAACAATAAGCAGCTGCTCTACTTTGGACCTGAACGATATGTTCCTAAAATACAAAAGTGAAGACTTGCCAGCTAATCAGAAATTGTCTCCCTGTATCTAACCAGAAGGGAAATATTCCCTCTACGAATTACCTGCAGTGACTTTGATTTACCTTCCATATAGCTGCAAAATGACTACCTAATACTAGCTACCAGCGTAGATGGCAAATGAGGCTCCCAGGAAAGAAGTTATTTGGTACACACAGACGACTTCACAAGGCAGAAAGTTACTTTGTTTGGAAGAATGTTATCAAAACACATCATTAAAGCCAAATCTCCAATGTGATTAGTTCACCAAAGGGAAGAAAACCCACACCTCTCAATTCCTTCAAAACCATCTGCATATACCAATGACGGGGGTAAAAGGAAAGTCCACTGAGAACAGTGGTGATCTTCACTTGTAGTTACATTTAACAATTGTGACAAAACAAGTTATGATGCTCATAACCTTTCCCCAAGCCACCCTAATTAACCCAGTGCATTCAGTGGCCTGAGGTTCTGTTAGCCATCACCAGAACTGGCTGCCAGTCCTTTAACTGTACATTGCTGCCTTTGGCCAATTCAGGCACTAGGACACAGAGAAATTTCAGTGTCAAGAAAACCAAGGAATGACCAATGTACTATAAAACTTGGCTCAAAGAAAACCTTCCTGAAACATGCATAAAGCCACTTCATTAAAGAAGGTGTCAAGAAGTCATGTGGAAAAATGTACTGCAATACACGTCAAAGATGTTTTAAATATTTTGTACACTACTTAATTTCCTGTACCATGTTGATAGTGAAAATAGTTTTCTATGACTGGCTAAAAATGAAGAACAGTCTTACGTCTTGAGTGTGACATTACTACTAAACCTCTGTGTTATAGAAAGCCAAAAACTTTGAGGGAAAATGGACTAAACTCTTCCAGAAACGGATCAATTCAGGCAGACTTGCATGTGTGGCAGAGGGAATGAACGGGAACAAATCCAGATAAGCACAGAAATATTCCAGATAAAAACAAACAAAAAAAGCCTCCAGGAAATCCTAGTGTGAAAATTTGTTAGGTTGAGTACTGGGGGGAGAGAGGGGCATTAAAAAAAGAAGTCTTGGACTTTTGACATTCCTGCCATTTGATTCTTTCTCTATTTAGGCACAATGCTTTTCATTTTCTGGGAGGAAACAAGCCTGGATCACATAAGTAACTGCTTTCATCATTAATTCTTTGCCCTCCTTGCTATAACAGCCTGCAAGCCATTGAAGTGTGCTCAAGAAACATAAGCACCTGCAGCTTCTATAAAAGCAGGGATTTACCATAAAAACTGAGAGCTCCAGCCCGAGGTT
The DNA here is from genome assembly GCA_034008185.1 of Gorsachius magnificus. Taxonomy (NCBI): domain Eukaryota; kingdom Metazoa; phylum Chordata; class Aves; order Pelecaniformes; family Ardeidae; genus Gorsachius; species Gorsachius magnificus. Next base: position 34,791,298 of record CM067084.1, read on the forward strand.
ATTTTTCTGGTTTTTAAGCAATAGACTGGAGCCTATCCTTTTGCTGAAGACCTATTGCATCAGTCGAAATTAATCCCACACCCATCCTCAAAATATTAGTACTTTTCCTCAGGTCTAGAAACCTCCTCCTTGTGCTGCCTTCAAGCTGTCTGCAAAATTACAGCAGAGCCTGCTCCTCCTGGACTTCAGCTGGCTTCTTTCCAGCTATTCAGCTCAACACAATTTACACCCCCCCCACCTGTTTCTTCCACCCTCTAGTAATTTTCTGGATATACTTTTCAGTGTGGGAAGAAGGGCCCACGCACTATCTTGGTTCACTTGGTGGATCAGAAGTTTGAGCAACTGATTCTGTATATTATGTGGGCAGCTGTATGAAGGAAAAAAAGATTCAAACTACCAAACCCTTTGGGGAAGGAAGGGAAGGTACCTTGTGAAAGAGGGAGCTTTATATCTCAGGGAACCTAACACCACATCTGGAGCACATTTTACAAAGAAATTTTCAAGGTATTCTGAGTTTGTGGATATCGGGGTGCTTCAAGGGCAAAAAAACCTCAACATGCTGTTAAGGTGGCAGTATCTCAGCACCAGTGACAATAGTAGTCACAGCCTCAGCTGTAGCATGGGGATTTCTCCATCCCTGAGAACTGTAACTATTTTAAGAACTTGGAAATGTGCAAACACCCTTTTGTACCACACACCTCAAGGAAAAGGTTCCCTCGGGCCACAACTTCATTTCTTTTCCTCACTTTGCAAGCTTATGAAAATCCCACAGGTTACCCTTCTCAGGCCAGGACCAATGCTATTCTCCATTCAGCTGCAGTTCTTACTCTCCCTTCCCGCTGGAGAGCCAGACTTGCCACTGCCATGTTAGCTGGCACCTATTTACTCTCCTATTCTAACAGCACCTCCCAATTTCTCTTCAGCTCTTGGAGACATTCAAAGGAATTTTGTGTTCAAATGCTATCCAAATGTTTATATTTTGCTTATATTGTTTAGTTAATGTGAAATCATCACCAGCTTTTTTTTCCTTTTCAAATAACGAAGTCATCCAGAATAGATTTTCTATAAAGCTTAGCTCTCATTTCCATGCCTCCAAAAAGCTGCATTTTTTTTTAAATGGTGGTGTTTAAAGCAATCACTGGAAGCTGCACACTTTTCAGAATCCAATCTTCAGTTCCACTGTTTCAATATTACTATAGCTCACATGCCCAGGGAGTAATATTACTTTCCTCAAGTGAACATATTATCAGCTGTTTAGCTCTAGTAGTACTGTCTAGCAGCCCAACTTTTAAGATTCTGAAAGTCTCAAAGCAAGGATTCTGTACCATTCCTTTAGTACTGCAATAACTGATAATTAAGCTAACATATTCATAAAAATACAGGGGCTCAGATTTGGGTTTTTTTATTCTTTTTCCAACCCTTCTCCCCCCCCTTGAGAAATTTATCATGTATCATGTAGGAACAATACTACTGAAAAGGCATAAAAAATTTCCATCTGTGCTGCAGGATTTAGAGAAGACAGTGATTTACTGATTTAAAATTATTTACTGATATATTCCCTCAAATTCCAGTTTTGACATCTGAGTATCTGACAACCCTGGTTTTAGTACCTACAAAGACTATCTCTAGAAGTCTGTATTTGTTCTCATTCTTTTCACAGATATAGATGTACTGGAGCATGTCCAGCAAAGGGCCACAGAGATGATGAAGGGATTGGAGGATCTGAAATATGCCAAGAGAGCTGGGATTGCTTAACATGGAGAAAAGAAGGTGTATGCATGCGTGATTGAAGCAGCAGGGAGGCTGGTGAATAAGATGGAGCCAGACTCTTCTCAGTAGTACCTAGTGACAATACAAGATGCAATGGACAAAATGGAAATATAGGAAATTCCATTTAAACATAAGGAAAAAACATTTTTTTTGTTGTCAGGGTGATCAAACACCAGAACAGGCTGCCCAGAGAGGCTGTAGAGTCTGCATTTCAGGAGATACCCAAAACCCAACTAAGCAAACACCAGAAGTCCTTCCCAACCTTGGATGTTCTGCAGTTGTGACTCACTAGCCATCATGAACTACCTACTTCAAGATTTTTTTTTTTCCCCTAGATCAACAACAGGACACAAACAAATCACTGTTCTTTATTAAATCAAAGACACTCACAGGAAAAGAAACAACATTTTATCCACCAATTTTTAAACAAAGAGAGAAAAGTCAGACTTACTCCATGAAAGACAACAAAAGAGAAAACAAATGGAGTCGGTTTATAACATCCCTGGTAACAAAATCCACTTTTCAGCCTATTTGCATGTCTGCACATCCATAGCTATTTGCCATTCAACTCATCCTAAGGTGCCATTTCCTCAACTTACATTTTACGTATTTCTTCCAGTTTCAAATGAGGGAATCCCTTTGGAAAATCCTCTTTACAGAAACCCATAGCACTCAAACCCAAGGGACCCTGTTGCCTACAGAGTATTGAATGTTGGCAGACTGTCAGACCTCACTCACAACTTGCTCATTCTCCACAATACCTTCAGAGCAGTTTACTTTGCAGGGAGAGGTAAGGCAGTGTAAGCCTCAATAACAGCAGCTTTTCCCAATTCTGCCACTCTGGCTGCTGAGAGATTCAAAATACATATTTGAAAAAGCAATATGCTATGCTTATGGTTATAAAAAGGAAGTATGAGACTGTTTCACAAGGTAAATTAAAAATTACTTGAAATAGCATACTTCTTGTTCCAAGCTCTGTAATAGTAACCACAGAAAATACAGATATTTCAGACATTTCAGACATTTCAGTCACTCCCTGCTAATCTGCACCTCCCTTAACTCTTAGTGCAATTTCAGTTCATGTTTTGAAGTTGCATGGTGATTTTTATTATCCTTAAAAAGGTATGATCCCACCAAGAACCAATTTTTCCCTAGCAATTTCTCTCATTTAGCACTTGCACTGGGTCAGTATTTGGACCACTTTGTTCTTACTGTGTGCAACGCAAAATTGCTGAGAAGTTTGATGGCCCTCCAGATTCTATTATTTTCAGATCCCATCATTTTTACTTTATGCTTCTGGGATTTTTATATTCTTAGGTGGTGTTGTCACAGAAATACTCATTTCTAACTAGCTGAGGATCAGATTCTTTGCTCTCCAAGCACATCTAATACCTCTGCTGGTTCAGCATTTGCAGTCCTTCTGGGATCAGATTCTTAAGAACAGCTGTTAATTGCTTGATTCCTAGAAAACTGGTAATACTCATAATGGCATCATCTGTTCTGTAAAGCTTATGACAATAATTCCTGTGTTAGTTGGTAAAAAACTAGTTGGTAGAAAACTAGTTGGTCTTTATGAAAGGACTTCCATTTGTCTTTTGATTCACATTGGAATTAGATGATAAAGGCTTCTATCTGCAATCTAAATCTTGTTCTCTCTTGCAAACACCAGACCACGTATCTTGTCAGTCCATAGATTGACTAATATAATTCCACACTGGCAGGTCTCCCAGATAGCACTGTAAGAAAATGTCAGCTGGTCCACTGTATTTCTGCAGAGTTAATCATCAGTTCAAAATGTCACCATCCTATTTCCTTCTTTCTTCACTTCCTTGATTTCCTTCTCATAAACTTTTGAATTAACTTTAAAAACTAGAAGACTGACTCTCCATTGCACCAGAGCATAAGAAATAGTTTGGAAATGAGTAATCCACAACTGGAGCGAGGGGCACCGAAGCTTGATGCCAGTATAATCAGAAAAAAGCCTTCAATGCTGTTTAGATTCTCATCCCGTCCCCATCACTTTGAGTACGCAAGGGCACTAGATTGCATCACGTGGTCCCAAGAAAGACACTGAATGACAAATGCTGCCATAGCTCCAAAACTCTAGGCAGAAATCTGTGATTGCTTGTGTACACAGGCCTTCCGATCACAGGACTTGGCTATGCAGTTGTTGGAGAACAAGCACATTTCATGTAAGTAATCCTCGTGATTATAGCTGGCCTCCTTCAGCAAGTACTGCTCAAGATCAACAAGGACTGGAGCTGCAGGCTCAGATAACGGAAGGATGAGTTTTTCAGATATGCTATAGGGATCATTGCCACAAAAATATTACTGTCACGTATCAGATGAGATTCCAATACAAACTTGGGGGAGTACTGGACATAGCCTTTGACCCCAAAGAGCCTGGAGATGCCTCATTAAACTTGCTCGCTCCAACCTGAACAATCTCAGCCCTGAAAACAGGCTACCCACATAGGCAAGGAGCTCTGCATAACTAAGTAGCACTACTGAGAGTAGCACTTCACCCAGTACACTGTTTCATTTAGGTCAGGCACTGTTACAGACTTTACCCCACCAGCGACATCAGTACACTGTGTTATTATGCATGTTCAGGTATAGCACCTCCCCCATTCCTTTCAGCATCTGGAATAGGTCAAGGCTTATGTTGCAAGATCCAGCTCTACAGGGACCTGTACATACACTTATAAGGAACTAAGCCTGAGCCCTGGGATCAAGCATGGCAGTTTCTTCCAACCATTACCTCTCCCTGCATTAAGCCCATCCAGATGGTAGGTGATATTCTATTATTTCTTTCCCTTTTATATTACTCCAACAATGTAACAGCAAGTCTTCTTGATGGCTTTCTAGAGTGGAAAACATTAAATACAGGCATGCACATGCAAAACATTTTAAAACAAACCCCCAAGAAGAAAGAGAAAAAAAAAAAAAAGAGACACAGACTGCACCATCACATCAAGTCACTTGCTTTGGTGTGGAATTGTGCTGGTTTTTAAACAGCATGTTTTCTTTTTTTCAGATCTACAGATGAAATTTGCTAACACTTAAACTCAGTCCTTAAAAAAAAACCAGAGTGACAAGGACAAAAAAAAAAAATCTAGTTTTCAAGTGAACAACATATTACCAGGGTACCTGTCTGCTCAGAGCTCAAGTCCTTCCTGCTTTTGACATTTAAGGGAACGGTAAGCATACAGCTCATCTTTTAGCCCATCTACGCTTGACCTTCACATATGGATACACAAAAGCATAAGGCAGTTGTTGGAGCATGCTTGTAAGTTAAGATACCCTTATAGGCATACATTTGACAGCACTGGGAGCCTTCCCATGTGTTTTTGTAAGAAAGGCTACATCAGATCAGGTAGAAGATCCATCCTGTCTCTGAAAGAGGCAAAACTAAATAGTTATGGAAAAGTCTAAGGTAAGGGCATACTATATCCCAGAAGGATTTTGTTCAGACACTCCCAATTCAGAGATGGTGCTGCTTTTTTTTTTTCTTTATTATTTTATTATCCTTTAGAGAAGCATCTCTTTCATTAAATTGCCCTGGAATTCATGTAAACTTTTATTATCTTCAGAAATGTGAAAAGCTGCTGCTCTGTTTTCAACCTGACACTTGCTAACTTCGCTGGTTGCCTCCAAGCTGTACTTCCTTTTCCAATACAGAAATGAACAAACAATCCTTAATTACTTCCTATATCTCACTTAAGATTTCACAGACCTCTGCCATACTCCCCTTATTTCCTGCTGTCCTGGCTGATGAGCATCAGCATGGAAGCATGACCATACATTCTTTCTATATCCCTTTTGAGATGGGGGGACCAGAGTGTACAGTCAAAATGTAAGCGCACTATGCATTTTAACAGTACATGAATCATCATAGAATTGTTTAGACTGGAAAAGACCTTTAAGATCATGAAGTCCAACCGTTAACCTAACACTGCCATTCCACCACTAAACCATGTCCCTAAGCACCTTGTCTACCCGCCTTTTAAATACCTCCAGGGATGGGGACTCAACCACTTCCCTGGGTAGCTTGTTCCAATGCTTAACAACCCTTTCAGTGAAAATTTTTTTTCTAATGTCCAATCTAAACCTCCCCTAGCACAACTTGAAGCCATTTCCTCTCATCCTATCTCCTGTTCCATGGGAGAAGATACTGACACCCACCTCACTACACCCTCCTGTCAGGTAGTTGTAGAGGCCGATAAGGTCTCCCCTCAGCCTCCTCTTCTCCAGGCTAAACAACCCCAGCTCCCTCAGCTGCTCCCCATCAGACTTGTGCTCCAGACCCCTCACCAGTTTTGTTGCTCTCCTCTGGAGATGTTCTAACAACACAACGTCTTTCTTGTAGTGAGGGGCCCAAAGCTGAAAACAGTATTCGAGGTGCGGGCTCATCAGTGGCGTGTACAGGGGCACGATCACTTCCCTACTCCTGCTGGCCACACTATTCCTGATACAAGCCAGGATGCCATTGGCCTTCTTGGCCACCTGGGCATACTGCTGGCTCATATTCAGCTGGCTGTCAACCAGTACCCCAAGGTCCTTTTCCACCAGGCAGCTTTCCAGCCACTCTTCCCCAAGCCTGTAGCATTGCATGGGGTTGTTGTGACCCAAGTGCAGGACCTGGCACTTGGCCTTGCTAAACATCATACAATTGGCCTTGGCTCATTGATCCAGCCTGTCCAGGTCTCTCTACAGAGCCCTCCTCCCCTTGAGCAGATCAACACTCCCCCCCAACCTAGTGTCATCTGCAAGCTTAATGAGGGTGCACTCAATCCCCTCATCCAGATCGTTGATAAAGATATTCAACAGAACTGGGCCCAATACTGAGCCCTGGGGCACACTGCTTGTGACCGGCCACCAGCTTGATTTAACTCCATTGACCGCAACTCTCTGGGCCCAGCCATCCAGCCAGTTTTTTACTCAGTGAAGAGTACACCTGTCTAAGCCATGAGCTGCCAGCTTCTCTAGGAGAATGCTGTGGGAGACAGTGTCAAAGGCTTTGCTGAAGTCCCAGTATAAAACATCCACGGCCTTTCCCTCATCCACTATATGGGTCACCTACTCATAGAAGGAGATCAGGTTGGTAAGGCAGGACCTGCCTTTCATGAACCTATGCTGGCTGGGCCTGATCCCCTGGTTGTCCTGCACATGCCTGGTGAGCACACTCAGGATGAACTGCTCCATAACCTTCACCAGTATCAAGGTCAGGCTGACAGGGCTGTAGTTCCCCAGATCCTCCTTCCGGCCCTTCTTGTAGATGGGTGTCACATGTGTCAACCTCCAGTCATCTGGGACCTTCCCTGTTAACCAAGACTGCTGATAGATGATGGATAATACCCAGTTCATTCTCCATTCTTTCATATGATAATTAATTACTAACATTTTATGTCCTTTTTTGGTACTACTATAAATTAATATTACAATCCCAAACACGCTTCCTGGGTAGTAGCAACCAGTCCAGAATCTATTACATATGTAAGGCTTGAGTTATTCTCCTCTCCCAACACCCAAATAACTATGTATCCACATTATGCTAGTAAGATTCTGCAATAATTCATAATAAAAGAAATCAGCCTAAATATGAATACAGCTATTTTAAAAATGCTGCAGTGGGTATAAAAAAATTATGGTGCTTTTTTAAAAGACTAATTCTGCTTCTAAAGGTACAATCACTTTTACTTCTCCAGTCCCTTAAGTGTTAGAATTACCTATATCCTCAAGATATACATCCCCAGAGAAACAGAACTAAAAAATTTTTGCCAATAAATTTTTTACACCCACTTTGTGTTATTTACAATAAACATGGTTGAAAATTTGAGTGGAGAGGGAATGTGTGTGGAGAAAAGAAGTCTTGCCAAATCAGTTTTGTTTCACATTTGCAAACTGGAATTAAAAAACTAATTTAATTGCATTTTAATAAAATGCCTGCTTTCAGGATTTGCTGTGCCCTGTTCCATTTCCCATCCTCCCTCCCTTAACTCAGTGACTTGAATGTAAAATGCATGAATAGTGCAGGCATGCAGGGAACAGAGACCACAGCCCCTTCTAGTCAATGAACTCAGCTACAAAGCTCTTCCTCAACAGAAAGGCTGGCCTTCCAGTTGAGCTTACAGCTCTGTGGTTGGGGTTAGCATCTGGTAGACATGGGTTTGAAGCCCCCAAACTGAAAGGACAGTTTTCACAGTAGTAATGCTCAAGGGCTCACTGTATTAAATATACTTCCCTGGCCAACAGAGACAGCATGAGGCCTGCAGGATCCTGCACTCTATCTCTGGGCTGGGTCTCTTCTTGCGTGCTTATTTCCAACTCCCTACACAGCCACTGGCATTTCAGATGCATTTGTCACCACTTCCGATTTGAAAATATCAGCCCATGGTAGTGAAGTTTTAGGCAAGTTTAAGGAGTTGTAGTCCAAACATCAGTTCATTCTTGATGATGGAGACTCAGAATTTCTGCATCTCTGATCACTGCCTGGGGCACAGGACATTCATTCTTAAACTCCCCAAAAGATGGACTAACTTCATTCCAATGGCAGAAAAATTACTTGATCATGACCAAAAGCCAGAGCAAACAGCTCCTTGATGACCATGATTAAAGTATATTCTTAACAGAAGTGTTTTCCTAACTTAACCTTCTTTTTGTCTCTTCTCATCTCTAAGATGAAGCCTAAAGTAAAAGTGCTGTTTAAAACCACTTATTGACAGAAGTGGACAGTGGAAAACATGATTCCAATTTTTTAAACAGATACTCTTGGGTGAATCCAGAGAATTTAAAGCCAGCACCCCTGCTGTCCAAATTGGATCAGCTGAATGAAGAATAACAGGGACAAAACACATAGCTAAGCATACTTAGGAAGACCCTATGTGACTTTTGCAAGGGAAAAATCCTCTCACAGGCCCACTAACATTTTTTTTGTTGCCATTTTTTAAACAGCTGTTTAACACATGAACATGGAAGTCTAGTCAATACTAACATCCGCCCTAGGAAGCGATCCTGACACATTCAGTGGGGCAGAGCAAAGCAGAAGCAAACAACCAGTACCCATTCTCAGAGGGAAATGGTTGCATCCCCAACTATCCCCTGGAGAAATCCCCATCTCAGTGCCTATTCCATAAGCCTTTGTACCTTTCCAACCTCCCTTCCCCACCCCCGACTTACATTGTACTTAAACATTATACTGACCACAGCAACAAATTCCCAAAAAAGGGAACTCTATGCATAGGCAATTTCTAGATAGAATTCATTTAACCAAGAGGTGGGAGAGCCTATAAAGATGGGCTCTCACCATTTTCTTCCCAGCTAAGATCTGGAGCTGGGGCAGAAGACACCCCAAGATGGAGCTAGAGCTGCTCCCCACCCCTGGCAACTGAGGAAGCCACATGCAAATACAGATTTTACCACATGCTTCCACATAAATAACTGGAAAAATTCCCAGGTGTACAGCCTGATATGATAATCCATACCAGAACACTTGCTGACACACTTGGTCCACTAATAATCCACCTCCACTCTCTTGACCATACCAGCTGTGAGCCATGGAGCCATTCAGTCATACTTTCATAAAGGCTAACTAGCCCTGATCCACAGCAGAACAAACCAAGACAGGTACAGGTAGCATCCCTCTTGCCTTGTGATACGGCTTCAGAGTCTGGCCACACACCAAAATGAATGTGCTATTTCATGTCAGTGAGTGCTATTTTGCCCTAGGACAGAAGGTGAGGGGGTATCACATGGCAATAGGCTGTTGCACATTTTCTAAACTGTCTGAGAAATGGATGTAAACATAAAGGTGAAAGCAGTTCGAGCTGTTCAGAATAAAAAAAAAGCCAAAAGCTAGCTGCAAAGAGTTGCAGAAAGATTTCATGATACTGAGTAAATGGGCAATAAAAGTGGCAGATGAAGTTAAGGTTGAAGAAACATAAAAGTGATGCATCTAACAAAAAGCAATCCTAAACTTCATATTCACAACAATGGGGTGTGAACAAACTACTACCTCTCAGGAAAGTGATTTCAGAATTAAAAAAAAAGAGAGTTCTATTAAAACACTCAATCAGTAATCAGTGGTGGTCAAGGAGGCAAACAAAATGATAGAAATTACTAGGCAAGAAAAGGCAGAGAACAAAACAGACAATGTCTGTATAAATCCAAAGTGACCCTGACTTGAATACTGCTTGCAGGTTTGGCCTCCCCAGATCTCAAAAAATACTCTGTAGAACTAGAAACAAGAAGGGTAACCAGAGGTACAATATGCCTTCAATACAAGGAACAACGGGATCACCTACTAGCTTTTCAGCCTAGAATATAATCAAGTGAGAGGTATGATATGATACAGGTTTAAAATAAAAAAATGGTATTAAAAATGTATATGAAATGAAGATTGAATTTTTTGTTTTAAGAGAAGGCCTAAAAAGCATCAAGCCACATCATCAGGTAGTAGGTTCAAAACAAAGAAAAGGTGATAATTTCCCCGGCAACATACAGTCAAAATGTAAAGGCCATTATTACAGAATTATGTGAATACCAAAATTTTACGCAGGTTCAAAGAGTGACTAATCATTTTTATAGAAGGCCAATGCATTAAAACCCATTAGATAAGAATTTCACCTTGGCTTCAAGTAGCCTCTTAGTTCCAGGCTGCTAGAAACCACAACCCAGGGAAGTACCACCACTCCCCCTCCACTTGCAGCTCCCTCAGGCACACTGCCAGACCTGTTGTTTAATTTGCTTAGGTCATTTTTATGCTACCAGGGAAACCATATTACTCAATGAAGCCAGCAAAGTCCTGCAGTTTGCATTAACAAAAAACACAGAGTGCATATGAACCTTACTCAAGAAGCCTCAGCTATTAGTCCAACTGAAGCCAACAGGATTAAAAGTAGCTTGTTGTTCCAATCTTTCTGGACTGGCCACAAAGATATTTTTACTCAGAGACTCATATTTCAGTTCCAGTTATAAGTAATTTATATCAGGTAACAACTAGTTAATTGATAATTCATTCATATTAATCAGCTGATAAACACTGCTACTGAGTTCAGTTAATATTTCTACTCACTTCTTTCAGTAGTCTTCTGGAGTTCCATAATTACCAATAAGTTAGTCCTAATTATCACAAGTATTATTTGTTATTAACTGGCAACCACTTTACAAATTAGATATTAAAGCAGCTGTAAAATAACCTGTGGTTATTTTGTTATTCAATTTAAGATAGTAACCTGTGACATTCTGTGCCTTTCCAAATGCCATCTGAAAGAGTAGGTAAATTCTTACTACATCTGATCAGAAACTTTAGCTATTTTCCCAACCCTTTACCTTTATTTTTAAGTATCTGCAGCAAAGCAAAGTATTTTATTATCTCATAACAGACTCCAATGTAGATAAGGGGTTTGAACTGGGAATTTGAAATGCTGCACGTAAGTGCACATAACAGCTATTACTGTAAGGTTGCCTGAAGCAAACCAAGTACATCAAGCGCTCACTGCTGGCAAGCTTTGTTTGATTTGATGTGTGCACACAGTGCAATGGGAACAATCGCAGAGGACTGCTACTGTCTCATTCACTTCAGTTCATGCCAGGGCTAGGTATTTGACTGCCACTGCCAATTCAGTCTTCTCTTTTTTTTCCCTGTGGTCAAGAGGCTCTGAGTACATGATAATAAAAGGCAAGGCCCATCTTTTCCAAATCTCTCCTGATCTGTCTTTCATTATTGAAAGAGACCACAACAACTCAACAGCAAATAAAAGAGAACTAAATGGCACACATCAGCTGTCTTCGTCTACATGCAGGGCAGGTATGGCCCATGAGGTATCTTGTCTTCGGGGCATACCTTTAGTCCAAGTGTCCTGTGTCCCTGCATGCTTTGGCTTCTTTTGGAAGGAAAACCCTTATGTATCCACAGCGATGAGGGAATCATAAATGGCTTTAGTAAGTCCCCAGCGCAGAGAGCTGGTGAAGTAAAACCACCTTGGGCAAAACACGTCTTAAGGCACAGGTACAGCCAGGCACATTCAACATGGGGCAGAGACCAGTAAGACACTGCAGAAATTGCAGTGTGTATCCTGGCACTTTCCAGAACAGGACTGCAGGGTAAGTATGTCCCGTGCCAGAGTTTTTAGATTGCTTCATTTGAATGCTGCATATCTATAGCAGCACTGCCCAGTTTTCTTTCAGTATTTACCTGTTTATGTCTTTGCATATAAAATAACTATTGCAGGGAGTAACAGCTATATTTAAGGCTACCTACGCCTTTCTGCTTTATACTGTTATTTATGAGAACTAAACTATTGTTTGCCTTTCTGCAAGCACAGTTACCTAAAGCAAGAAGCGTGTGGGGGTTTTCTCTGGGGTTTTTTTAAGAAGGATTTCTTTCACTCTTCACCTTTGTTTTCAGAACATCAGCTGAAATTTGTTAGGATTAGTCAAAGGATGCGATGGGAAAGTGGATAGTTATTGCACCTGCAGCCAGTGCCTCGTGACAAATCCGCTTCACCCATGGTTCAGAGGCAGCTGAGTATGATGAGACCTCTCCTCTAGGAACTCACTGCTAACAGTGATTTGCTGCTCATACATTCGCAAAAGCCAAGTGTTATTTAGGCTTCGTACAGGAATTAAAGGAGAGCAGAAAAGGGAACAGCAAAAAGTGGTTTCAAGCATGTCTCCCTCCTACCTAGGGGCTGCTGTTCCTCTGGGGCACAGCCAAACTCCCTGCATCCCCACTACATATCTCCATGCAGCTCCCTGCCAGGGAAAAGTGACTTTGTCCCTCAGCATTAGGTGCCAGCTCACTCAGGTGCCTCCAGGCAGGACCCATACATGCTCTACTCCCCCTTAACAAGCCTCTATCACCTCCCTGGAACTGGGGCTACCTGCAGGGCAATGGCACTGCACAGTTTAGCAGTCATGACTCAGTGGTAAAGCCAAATATTCAACAACATATATAAGGTATCAGCATTAAGACCAGCAGGAGAAGATAAATTGCAGAGAGAAATCTTCAAAGATCTGACTGAAGAAATGTCTAGGTTAGGTTAATTTTGAGAAGAGTGGGAAAACCCAAAGGAGAACATAGCATTTATTTCATATATTTCCAGTTGCCTCTGTCCTTCTGGATAATAGTTATTTATAAGCACAAATCACCTCAGCTTTCTGTGGCACAAGCAATCATGAAGGCAAAAGGGTGGGTGCATGAGGATTGGAGGTCTTACACTCTATCCTCATCAATTTTATAATTCTAGGCTGAAAAGGGGGGGAGGCTTTTTTTTTTTTTTTTTAAACAGCCAGGTGGAGGTGACCAAAGCTTACAGTGTGGGAAGTGTCACATCATCTTACAGGGCAAAGGGCAGGAGAAGGCAAGCCCCGTTAAGGGAGTGGAGTGGTTACATCTCATCTGAAAGCCCCAAACTATACCTACAAATCCCAAACCACACAGTCCTGTATCAACTGCTGGCTAATGCAGAACAGGCATGAAGTCTGCAAATACATATTTTTCCTCCAAAATTCACTTGTACCTAAAGCTTTAACTCCAGACAGGCCCAACATCCCTAGAAGCTCAATCCTTCTTGTTCTAAGCAACCCATCCTTCAACTCTAGTTCTCAAGGGACCTGACCTGCAAAACCTTCCCCAAGCCTATCAGGCTAGGCTTGCCACAAATCAAAGAGGCCAAAAACCTCTTTCAGAAAGTAGCAGATTCCTACTTTCCCAAAGGCTGTAGGAAAGGGGTCTTTCTTCAAGGCAGAGGGAGAAAGAATCAAACCAGCAGGACAGCTCCCAAAGGTCCAAAATACAGCACTGAGCTACAGAGCCCCCACCCGCATGCCCACACTGTTTGAGGCAGCTGTATGGGCAGCTCCTTTTCCTCCAAATGATAATTCACTCATTCTAAATTAAGGGTTATTCAGTACATGCTTCAGTTACACAATTACAGATTTTTATGATTAAAGTGCACCCTATTTCTTTAACAAGCTTCATCTTAGACATTAAGAAGTCATTTTCAAGTCAAAATCACAAATTTTAAGCAAAATTTGCCTTCCACAGAAGAAAAAAAAAGAAGCGTGTTCCCTTTTAGGTCAGGATTCCTGTTAAAACACATTCATAGAGTTTCAATAAATACATAGTAAACATTGTGAGCATGTTACTTGAGAAGTAGATAATGTATACATGAATATAAACCATGATTTCAGGCAACATATATCAAGCTAGTTTATCTAAGATTGCATTAACCATGTAATCACCCCTCATAAATTACACAGAAGAAGAGCAAAGTATAAAGTACCACTGAATTTTGATGAGAACAGAGGTCTGATTTAACAATTTCTTTCCTGTAGGTTTGTTTTGAAGTGAACTCTCCTTGACATGCCAATAACCAAGCACAGTTTAGTACTGCAGACACAAAGTACTGCTCTTTCCCAGGTCTTTCATTACCATCACTACTCCAAGGTAAAAGCAGCTATTGTACCTGTACTCAGGACAAACGAGATCCATCCACAGGTTGGACCTGGTCAAGTATCAGCAGACACTTCCTCTGGGAGCTCATCACCAGCAACAAGTCACCACCACCACCCCCCTCTTAAAAACCAAATATTATTTAAGCTTTACACAGGAATTAAAGCATAATAGGAACAGCAAAAAGCAGCTCCAAATCACACCTTCCTTACCTAGATGCTGCTGCTGCTTTTACAGGGATGAAGCCATTCACCCATGTTTCCCACATACCCATAGATATAGCCCTCTACTGAGGAGAAGTGAGTTTGTCCCCCAGTGTTGGCACTGACAGGGCCCACAGGTGCCCTCATTACCCCTGATGAGCCTTGCCTGGCCTCCCAGTAACTGAAGACACCTGAAGGGAACCTATCCTGGGCATGTGCACAAGCCCAGGGGGAGTGGCCACTGCCCTGTTCCACCACCCAACAGCTGGGCTACTTTAGAAATTAAACTCATTTTTCCTTACTGTGAGCATTCCTACATCATTTCAGAGGACACACATGGCAATTCTGCTATAAATACTGCTCAGATTTTCTGTGGTAAGTTCATGAAAAGGTATGGTTGTGTTCTTCAAAGCTGGAGACAATGTGGGCCTGAGCTCTCCTCTCCTGCCCCCATGGAGCCTCCTCAAATGCATTTAGGAAAGCTATACATACTGGAGATCACCTCCTCTCAGTACCTCAGCAAAACCTCACCTCCCTGCTTCCTTGGGCTTGCCCTTAGGACACCATTTCCTGGCTTGCATGCAGACTGCATTCGTGGTTGTCACCCAGGGCCCCAGATTCCACTGGGAAAGCCACAGCCTGCCAGCTAGCACCCAACAGACACCATATGCACCCTCCAGCAACATCTTGAGCACCAGGAGCAAGTGCAGCTCAAGCAGCTGACCAACGGATGCAGCGAATGGCTGTGGTCCAGCTGTTGCCTAAGCCAAAGCAGAGTGCAGGGAAGCTGTGCCAGATCCCACTGCTGTCCCCAGGAAGGAACTAATACCAGGCTATCTAAGCAACAACAGGAGCACAGCAAAAGTCTGCAGAGTTGAAAGTCCTGAAAGATCTAGTTGAAGAGATTTTTAGGCATCGTTAGTTTTGGAACAGCGGAGGAACTCAAAGACTAAACGGAAAATTGAAAATAATCCCCTAAAAAAGTAAATGTGACTACAGCTTGGCCCACAGTTCTGGATGCTGCATGGAAAGACTGTGATGGTCAAAACCTCTATCCCAAACAAATAATACATTTTGACCATCTACAGCACCCCCTTGAAGGTTGCTATAGCAATAATGCCATATCCCCTTTTCTCATTCAAATCTCCAGCAACAGAGAACAAATAGTGTGCTGCCTGAACCAGAGTCAGAGCTAATTCTGAAAAACTGTACAGGAATCAAAAACCCATTTACCTGAGCTCTGCTTTTTTCTATCACTGTTAAATTGCAAGTCAAACATTCACTAACTGTCCTTTCTTAGCCTTGGAAAACAGAAAAGCTATTGATTTTCAGCATATTTTTTGTGTGCTGACTTCTTGCTCGCATTAAAAAGCCTCCAGAAAAGCAAAAGCTTTCCCACTGAGTTCGTACCCATTGTGAATTTGCATGAAAACATTAACGAAGAGCAATAAAAGACCAATAAATGATGTGTGTCAGCTCAAGTGGCTTTGTTTTCTTCTGTCTTTTCCCAGAAGATGGAGCCAAATGACCAAATGTCTGTGGCCCTGACAAGCTGCACATAGGCACAACCAAACAAAACCCTTTCCAGTGAAGGTAAAGTTAGTGTCACTCAATAGCTCCCATTGCCAAGGCTGGCTGGGAAGGCAGTCAGGTTTCTTGCAGATTTTTTTTGCATGTTGCAGCTGGTTTATAGGCTTTTGAAAAGAAAGGAGGCCAACAAGATCAAGGTCAGAAGCCTACATTTTAAGAGAGCTAAATGTAAGGCAAAAAAACTTCACCAAAACTCCCCATAGACAAAAAGAAACCTTTGCTTCTGACTGGCAGCATCATGAACCTATTTGGTGTCCTCACAAAATGAGTTTCGGCGTCTAACATACTAACATATAACTCACCCTTGGCTTGCATGTTACTTACAGTAACTAAAAAGTTATGGGAAAAGCTGGAAGGAATTGCTCTCTGTAAATATGCAAGAATTGATGAGCACACCCTGTCATTGCATTTTGTGATCCCCTGCTGGGAGCACTTGAGAAAGCCATACCACAAGAGCAGGCTGGCTGGAACGGCATTTAGGTTCAGCCTAAATCATTCACAAGTCATTCAAAAGGGCTTCTTTCACTTTGTATGACATGTGGTGACCTTGTTTCTGAGGATAAGCAGAAAGGGATGAGCTGAGACTGGGCTGGGAAGCCAAGGGATGTTGATACATCACAAAACACTTTCTGACTCCATCCTGTGGATCACTGAAAAGAAGTCCCCTGTTTGGCTGGGAAGTCATGTAAGGTCCAGCCTGAGGCCCAGCATTTTCAGATGAAGGTTCACAGTCCCATTTACTGATCCCTGCCTGGGCCCTTATGCACCAGTTCAACTCTGATGGATTCTGGGTTTTTATGCTATTATGTTGTTCTCATTGTAATGACACTGGGCCGAGTTCTCTCTCATGTAGGAACAACTCCTCTCATCTCCAATGATGATACCAAGTTATTTAGGAGAGTATGAGAGGTGAGGACTATCTGAGGAACTGGAGAGGAAGAACATGTAAGGCTTGATGACTGGCCACTACAATGCCAGACAAAATTCAGTGTAGGCTGCAAAGTGATGCATGTGGGGAAGAAAATAATTCTAATTTAACATACAAACATTGATTTTCCAGGAGACTCCATTTTGCACTCATGTTGTGCATCATGAAGAAAGGTTCCAGCTACATGGCAGGACAGGGCACAACTGGGTAAACTTTATACCTAGAAATTCATCAGAACTGTGATAATTAGACTGGTTGGGGGCTACTAAAAAGGCCTGGGCTTGGAGTCAACTGTAGATACATCTGTTGTCCTCACAGTGAAGATACAGGTGCATTCCTCTAGCAAGAATAAAATAAGGTCTACCTTTTGTCAAACATGAAAGAGGTAAGACTTCTCTCTTACTGAAATTACAGGTAAGGCCACTTGATACCTGAATGAACATTTCAGTGAAAGTGTAGCAAATGTCTCCTTTGATTCTTCCCATCCGCCCCCCCTCCCCTTACTGCAAACAGGACATTTCTTCTCCTATTATTTTCAACAACTAAAAGCCTGTAAAGTTGGGGATTTCAATTGTCATAAACTGTTTTCAAAATACTTTTCTCCCCTGCTTTTAAAATGTAATTGGAAATTTTAAAATACTGTTTTTTTCCTTCAAGGAATCAGCTGACCATTTTAAATCAGTTTTTGTAACAGAACAAGCTCACTTACATATGACAGCAAAATTTATTTCCAATTATTTAGAACCTGAATTCATTGTTTAGGGGATTTAAGTCTTCCTTGTTTCCTTAAAAATAAACCTAGAGTTCGATTTCAGTAACACATTCCATTTACCTCCAGAGATTTCAGAGCTTCCACTTTAAATCATATCATGCTTTAGGTGAGGTGGGCATTTCTGTTCTAAACAAAAATCATTACTTTATCTTTGTCATAAAATGTTCAGAGGTTGTCACAAATTATGCAGATATTTCTTATTACGGGAGATTTAGAATTAAGCCTGAAGTACATACAGGAGATTTCTCTCACACTCTGTATTAGCTAAAAAAGGGATGCAAAGGCATTAAAATTTGACAGTTAACATAAATATTGTTAGGATATTGTAATTATCACATGGAGGGTTTAGATTCTTAAAGAGGGGGAAACTAACAAGTGAGAGCAAAGAAAGCGCAGCTGCATCAGTTCTGATTTTCATTTGACTGGGATCCTGAGGAAGCATCTGAAGAACAGGACAACCTAAAGAAGTCATTTGTATTGGTTAGCCAAGAGAACACTTGATTCAACTGCATATCCGTGGTCCCACTTGGGGTTTATGCTATACAGAAAGTAGGAAGCTTGCTGAATAAAGAAAAGCTCTGGTTTTTTAAAAGGTGAGTGAAGAGTCAGCTACAGTTTGGGAACAAATGCAAAATATGAATTTAGCTGAGCTTTGCATAGGCATGTGGATGTTGATAAACCCAGACCAAAGAGAGAGAGGACCCCTTTTGGTCTAATGAGTTATTTAAAAAAATACATGTAGGGAGGGGCACTTAGGGCAAAGGAAACTGAACCGAGGAAAAGAATGCCTGCCAGTCCCTTTCAGCTACTATACATCAGAAGGGATGTGGAAGTTCATCATCCTGTAGGAAGCAATTGCAGCTGAGTTCATGGAGTACGTAAAGAAACATTCCCATTGCTTAGGGGGTTTGCAGATGGGCATAGTGAAGGCTTTAGCCTTCACATTGCATTCTGCTTGAGCAGGTGGGATTTGTAGGCAGACTAAATCTCAGGTACAGTGCAAATACAGCTGTGGAAATTCCAGGCATGACAGAATACAGGCCAGGAAATGATAGAGGAATTCAAAACATAGGGTCTGGTTTGCTCTAGACCCATTACCATGCTGATGGATGGAAAGAGAGAAAAATTAATTTGCTCTTCAGCTTCTCCTCAACCCTTCAGAGTCTCAAATCCCACAGTTGGGACCAGATTTTCAAAAGTGCTGTCCTCACCCCTTTTAGAAGCTTAAAGATGGAGGAAGCTTTTCAAACAGGATTATCACTTGTGCAGCATCTCTTTGCCAAAACAAGACCTAAGCTCTTAAAATCTCTTGGCCCCTTCTTTGATAGAAGACAGGTCAAAGACTTACTTAAACTTATTTTAGAAGAACTGTCTATGTTGTAAGGAAAAAACAAACCCCCACAATTTAGATTTAAGATCACTGATCACACAGCTTCAACTTCATTACTCCAATAGTTAGTTAATCACAGGGTTAAACTTTTGTATCTGATTTCCACTCCAAATTTTAATTTCCAACACTGGATTTTGTTATTTCCTAGGGTCAAGCTTAAAGCTGTCAATTATCAATGGTTTTGTTCCCCTTAGAGGTAATTATAGCCTACGAGGAAGTTGCTCATTTATCTTTGCTTTGATGAGACAAATACAGAGAACTCCTGGAGGCTCTCTGTATAATGTATGTTTTTCCAGACCATTTAACCATGTGTGTTTTCTTCAGACATCCTCCAACCTCACAACACTTCTGGAAGTATGAAGTCTAGAACAGGACTCCATATTACAGAGGTGTTCCAGATGAGTCCAAGTGTGGGGCTGGTGGTGTCTCACATACATAGAGGTACTGTCACAAAGTCAAGGAGGCTGGTCACAAAAAATATCAAACATGCTTTTAACCAGAAGAGCTATCTAGCTCTATTGGCAGAATATGACATGAACATCTGCAAGAGAACTGGGAAAACAGTATGATTTCATGCACAGCTACTTTAAAGTAAAATCATCCTGTCTGGCAGGATTCCAGTTCAGCTCTTCCAAATTATCAGAGAGAGATTTTGAAGGAGAAGTGCTTGAGATTCAGGATAAAAAAATCCAACAGCTTCACATCAGTAGCAAGAGCACAGTGCCGCTTCACAGCATCTCCTGTACAATTTTGGGTGCCATGCACCTTTCTCCTCGAGAAAAGAAGTTAATAAAAGCACATTACACCTGTTCCTGGTAAATATCACCTCCTCTGAATAGAAGCAATGCCTTATATATTCCTAAATGAAGACTCACATAGCACATGTTATCTGGCCACTAAAATTTGCCCATGGCTGGTGCTGTTGGTATCTAGTGGTGTATGGGGAAAGTAAGGCATAAGAGAACTTCACAACTATGACATTCAGCATAAGCATGCTCTGACTTGAGATCCTCTTCTGGAGCAGCCACAATATGTCAGAAGTCACTGAAGGATCAGGAACTGTGTTTAACACATGTTCTGCCACTCCCTGCTTCAGTTTTGCAGACGAGATTATCTGGATATAGGCTAGGAAGGAATTTCAGCTTCAGTACTTATTTAAACCTTTTGATACACTTTAATGGCAAGATAAAAATGCCTTGCACACGACGTGATCCTTTTCTGCCAGATCTGGGAATTAGTGATAAATTCTGATGCAACACTGTAAATAACTGTTTCCATTTAATGATGCTGAGCATGTTAGGCTATGTCAATCATCCCTTGGAAATGAAGAGGAGATGTGATTTGAAATGGCAAGCTGCGGGTGTCTAATCAATAATCCCATTATGTGTCAAGCAAACCAAATTTGATTATCACAGAGCAGCTACAGTCCCCTTCAGTGAAGATGAAACTCAGTTGCCATTCAAACTCCCAGTCTAAAATCCAGCAGGTGGAACTGGTGGAAGGTTATTTAGCTTCCCAATGTGGAGATATTTAGAGGGTTTGCAAGGCAGCAGGCCCATAACTGCTGTAAACCACAGGAAATTCTACCCTCTAGTGGGAAAAAGGCAAAAATGCTAGTGTTTCCTTCTCTTAAAAAACCCTAGCCTCCCACCATTCCTTGAGACATCGCTTCTTTCCGGGCCCCTCACTGGCTCCTTGCCCTTTGAAATACAAGTAGCTCCAGACCTTGGGTAGACTCTTCACTTGCCTTTAAAACCATCAGGATTATTCAGCTCTTCCAGTTTTGCTCTTCTTAGCTCTATACAGGACAGTCCATCTCATAGATTGTTCCTCTTCACTGATCTACCCACAAAGGCTCATATCCCACCTTACTCTTCAACCTTGCAACATAACTAAGGGATCTGCACAGGAGTAAGCTGTAAATCAAAGGATGTTGTGAGATCCAATGATACATTCCTACTAAGGATCTGCAAGACTTCATGACAGTAGTCAGGCCACTCAGCTGTTTCCTCCATTTGCTCTCCACATTCACAAGAACATCAGTTCAAAACTGTGTTCTGCTTACTCAGTATCTGCGTATATGATAATGACACTGGATGCCTTTGGTAGGTGTACATTTAGCAGTTGTGCCAACACCACTGTGAAGCATCCATACACAAGTAGCAGCTCAAACCCATTTTGATTCCATCTGAGTCAGTACAAAACCAGATTTTGCTGCAAGCTACCATTTGTGGTGAATCTATATTAAAAATAATGCTACAAATTGCACTGAACAGTGTGCCCATACCTAGATCTAGGCTGGTTTCAATAAACACATGGTCTCTTTGGAAGCGATACTAGAATTATTTTTCTCCTCTTCTGTAGCGGCAACATGGTGAGACGTTTGTGAAGATCAAGGGATAAAATGGGCTCATTTACATTTCAGAGACTCCAGCTGGAAGTGTTTCCTGTCTGTTTAAAAGCAACACTGTTTACAACCCTGAGATTAAGTTTTTTTATGTCTTATGTAAAGCATTAAAAAAATTCTGACCTTTATTTACTAAATTAATATTCTAATTAACACTGAAAGTTTTAGCTCAAGATAAGGAATTGTCTATAGAATCAGAGCTAAGATTTTAAAGAAGTGATGACTAACAGTTCTTTGGGATATAATACATCAATGACTTTTCAGTCATAGGTACTGAAAAAAGTGCTCTGTGATGTATTTTTATAAACAACAGCTTACAGGCAATGCTGTAGAGCATCTGCCTTGGATCATGATATTATGGAGCTGAGAGCCAGATTTCACAGGCCAAGGTTTTTAGGGAGCTCCAGTCCCAGTTAGGTACCTACAGACAAGTTCCAAAACATCTAACAGCCAGCAGCTTCTCTGCCCCTTCCCTTTGCAAAAAAACACTGCTGCCACCATCACTGCTGCATATTGCTGAAAAAGGAACCTCTGGCACACTGTAGAGGCATGCAGCTAGCCAGCAGCAAGGACACGGCCATGCTCCCCTTCTTCAGAGCCCCAACACACAAATCCTGGATTTGCAGGTCTGTGGTGGGTTGAAAGACACAACACCCCTTGATCCTTGTCTCCACCTGCTGAGCTCCCTCATGGTCTCAGCACTCCTGCCAGCACAGCCCCGAGGCAGGGGCAGTTTACGGAAGCAACAGAAGAGTGGTAGGGCCTTAGCTATAATTCTCCTGTGACTTGCAGTGTAATTTGTTCCTGCTGCATTTGTTTTTTGAAGTTGTCCTATCTCTCAGCAAAGATCTTGGGAGCTTTTTTCCTTCATTCAAATAGGCATTTTCTCTTATTACTTTCTGAAGTAAGGCCTGAGCTTATTTCAGCTCCTGAAGTAAGCAGCTGCCCTCAGGAAAACAGGCAGTTCACCCATTTTCTGACTGCAGGAGGTGATGCTGCTTTTATAATGAGAGGTATACAG
This sequence comes from Gorsachius magnificus, assembly GCA_034008185.1. Taxonomy (NCBI): domain Eukaryota; kingdom Metazoa; phylum Chordata; class Aves; order Pelecaniformes; family Ardeidae; genus Gorsachius; species Gorsachius magnificus. The sequence continues at coordinate 34,813,836 of CM067084.1, forward strand.
AAGGGGCAGGATGTGTTTGTTGTTTTCATTCCACAGCTTTCCCCATAACCCCAGTTGAATTCTGAATATGTCTGCTTTATCCCTTGTCTTCTTTCCATTCCCTAACAACCTGGTTATAACAATCATAGTTAAAACCTGGAAGACCTGAGCAGGATTACATTGTGATTCCAGTTTGGTGACATTGGCCAGAAGAACACACTCTGTGTATGAGCTAGGCAAGAGCTTAAGGAGCTAAACCTGTGCTGTGCACAATCCAAAGAGCATCGGCCCTGCTGTGTTTTTCACAAAAACACAGGTACTGGCTCTAAAAAGCCAACGTACGTGGCACTTCCCAAACAGCAGCATTCAGGACATCATGCTCACTTCCTTTGCTAGGTATAGAAAAGAGGGCAAGACCAGACTGCTGTGAAGCAGACAAGAGTTTTCCTATTGGCATCAATAGGAATCCAGCCTTTAAGCATCTTATTGCTCCTCTATTCTTTCTTGTGTGGCAACTGCAAATACCAATAGCATTTTAATTTGGATTGGAATACTTAAACTTTGTCTTTTCAAGGAGTGCTAACACCACCTACTTTTCCTAAGCAAAGGCCCCCTATGATGGGAATGTTTATTAATTAACATTTCTTTTAATGTTCCTGGAAATGTTGCCTGATTAAACTTTTTCTAAGGAATTAAAAGGAACAAAAGCTGCATTTTCCTCATGCCTTGTTCATGACAAAGGTCTTCATTTAGCAAAGTGCCTTCCAGCTTGGAGTGTATAAGCAAGCCCATTGAGACTAATAGGATTATTCCAAACTGGTAAGGCATGTGTTTATGTATCTTGCTGAACCATAAATGAGACATGATGTGATTGAAAAGTCTCCAGAGAAAGTCCAGTTTGATCAGGTGGCATTTACAGTACAGCCAGGCTCAAAACATGAAGTCCAGCATGAGGGAGGCATGTCACTCTCAGAGGAAGGCATGCTAGAAAGAACATGTCAGCACGTAAGGATGGCTCTTTTTTTCAACCATGTAAAGTGCATTCCAGAGAAAAGCTAGTTTGGATGATTCTTCCATGCCATGCAATCTAAAAAGCCTGGGAAAGCTCTTACACATCAGCTGCCCAAACTCCCATTCAGTTCCCAATAAACTGTTTTTTTCCAGTCTTCCCCAGCAAGGCACCTTTCCAGTTAGACTGTCCAAAACCACTGGAGAAACACTCCAGAACAACTCAAATTGCAAATCTGTCACATGCTCATCTCATACCAGCAGATTCAAAAAGAGCTGCCATTCTTAAATAAAAGGAAGCCTGGAGCAACATAAGAGCTAAGCTCAGGCCCTGCAGCACTACTCCCTGAGCTCTGATCCTGCCAGCGCTCTCCCGCTGTGCCTCAGCAAAAGCAGATGAGGACACGACTGTGAAGTCTCTGATGAATGTCCTGGGGCTAAAGAAGTTTTGCTGATGATTCATTAGCACATTTCTCTAAGTCAAGCAAAGTGCAGGAGAAGTGCTGTCCTTCAGGCCAAGGTTCTCTGCAGCCCCAGAGGTCAGTATAAGGTCAGATATCACTTCCCAAACTGGAGGAAGGATTTGGATTCTGGTTTTCCAGAAAAAAAAGCAACATTGAAAACTTTCTCATTCTATCTTTTGCATTTTTTTCTATGATGTTTTCCATGCCCTGTGCTCAGCTCTGCCAAAAAGGTGTTGGCAACCTAGATATCCAACAGGACAATTAGCTAACCATTAATATCCTTCTTAATTTAAGAATTCTATGCTTTTTAATGCCAATTCTAGTACTTCCAAGTGGGAACTAAAGTATGTTATCAGACATTTTCATAAAGAACATTGCAGGTATAAGGTATATACGTCATTGTATTCAGTATGCTTAGGAAACAGATAATCCTATTCATCTAGCTTTGCCTTATCAACTTAAATAGATTCTCACATACCAGATGTCTTCAGTATTTGAATACTGAAATTGCAAAGTGCATACATTATTAATGCTTCTAGGAATAGATCTAGCACTTCATAAAACAGAAGGAGTAAGATTTCAAGGTGGTGGCAAAATTTGCTGTTAACAGTAGTAAAAAAACATATCAAGGAATCTAAAGAAGGTTAATGCGCCACTGTAAGAGAAGTAAGCAAGCTAAGCTACATAGAATATGGCACTATCCCAAACCACACTTCAATAAAGCAGCCAAACATTTTGTAGAAAACTCTGTAGTTACAGCTAAACAAAATGTACAGTACCCAGAAGCATGAATGAAACCTCCTCACTAAGAGATCCAGATGGGTTACACTGGCTAAATCCCACATCCACAGAACTTCTGCCCAGTGAAATTTCTCCCCAGTGCAAGGGAAGATTTCTCAGAAGTGGGCATCAGGCTTGCTGTTGTGCCAGTGGAAATAATCTGGTGCCTCTTGATAGCACCTTATGCAATTCTTAGAGTAACTGGAGTAATTAATTTCTCTTGGAGTCCAAAGAAACTGCATCTCCTACATGATGATCTTTCTAATGACAAGGAACCCAGTAACTCACCCTGAATTGTAATTCCACCTAACAGTGTCATCAACTGTTGCACTTTGCTCATCCATGTAAGGATCTGTATCTCACCTAAAAGCTGCCACCTTCTACCTCCATGTTAAGTATTTCCAACTTTATTCTAAGATACCCAAGAAGTCATGGTGAACTATTTGGAGAAATAAAAGGCTGTACTCCATAGCTGGTTTTAGTGCATTCAGTGCACAGTACATTTTATACCATAGTCCACACTTTAATGGGTAAGAACCTTAAAACTGTAAGCCAATCCTCCTGTGAGTAAATCCCATTAATACCTCTCAGCAGTGTTATATACTATTGGAATAATTTGCTGTTTGTTGAAGTTGCATGGAAAACAAAACACAACCTAAACAAGCTGTCCAGTGAGCAGTAAAACCAGTGAAGGTGGGCATCCTGCACCTATAGGATGGGTGTCCCATGATAGTAACTCCTGCACATTCCCCATACCTCTTTTTCTCTTGGAAGAAGAGAAGCCTGGCAGAAGCTATTGTACACCATGGCTAACCTAGAGTAAAACACATGCAGATTATACTATCCCGTACAAGTAAGCCAGCAGCTGAGTTAGCTACTGCCTAACAATTTCTAAGGGCTAAGTTTGGTGTCCTGCCCTCAGCAAGGCCACTAATGTGCATAGCTCACCTCTTCCAGCCATCAGTTCTCATGAATCACATAGGAACACAATGACCTTAAATATTCCTCTTTCCAACTGGGCCAGGAGATTTTAAAATTATTGAAGGAATTACCTAACCATGTAATTGCCTGGGTCTCTCCCCTGGAAAACAGCTGAAAAAAAATCAGGACTAAAGAACTAGGTATCAGCTAAACCTGAGAGCCTCCTGCAACCATAATCTCCTACAAATCAACCTATCCTCCCTTCACCATCTATTAACAGATACACATATGCACATGCACACACACATTAACTTCTAGTGGAATTTTTATTCTTCAGTCATACTTTTTCATTGCTGTTACAATATGAAACCTTCCATTCGTTTATGCCTTAGAACACTGAAGCTTCTAAAGTGAAAAACTACTTGCCTTTCCAGAACAGCAAAATATATCTGAAGTGAGCAAGAGGAAAAATAATTCATGCATTTAGCAAATGATAACTCTGTCAGTTTTCTCTTATGGAAGAGAAGAAAGTGTCTGAACAAAGTCATTCAGTCAAACAAAAAGGTTTATTGATTACAGGATTACTTTGTGTGTGTGTGTGTGTGTGATTAAATTTGGGGTTGGGGGAAAAAATCCTGAGAGAGTGGGGAGTGATAAAACCAAGACACTAAAAGAGAAACAGAAAAATAGAAAAGTAAGTGCATTACCAGAACAAATAAGACACGGAATGATTAAGTGGGAGAATAATTATAAGGGATAGCCAGTCTCTGTTAGGGGTCCAGACTTGGACAACAGCTCTGAAGGATTAGGAAAGAGCTTAAGCACACCAGAGGAGATGGTTCTGTGCCCCCAGTTCCCTGTAGGGACTGCATATTGATGTGTCCCCACACTGACTTTGACCTCCCCACAGGCTATAAAAAGCCTCCAGAGGGATCTCTTTCATTGGTAAGAGGGAATGGATGATGTGTACAGTAGGTTAACTTCACTATCTCAAACCAGTTCCTTAAGTTTTTTTAGAAAGAAAGTCCAATTCCTTTTTTGCCTTTTTGACTTTCACTTTCCATGTCACATTCACTTTCCCTAAGTTGAAATGTCATCATGTGTCACCACTTCTCAGGAAAGGGGACTGCGCTGTTTAAGTTCCCAGCAGTGCATAGGTCTAAGCCATGAAGAAGGAACCAGCATTTTGTTGCCTGGCAACTCAAAATAAGTATCAATAATAAGACCCACAGGGTAAAATTTTCCAAAGCACCTACCTGCTTTAGGAACTTAAGATCCATTTGTGGAAATCACTTAGGAATCTAAATTCTACTGAAGATTCTTATTTGGCTCAAGAATGTCTTTAAAAATTGCTTTTTAATTTCAGGTAGTGTTTGAAACATGGACGGTGGGCTAGCATGGAACATGACTGGGAATATAGTAGGATTTTCCAAAGCATCTCACCCACTTCTGTGCTTCTATATATCCCTTCAGCCATTTATCTGCATCCTTTACTTACATATCTTTTCCTCCAGACTCCTTACTGGCAAAGGTGGGTCTGAAAGTAATATCCCCCTATCCTTGGAGTCAAATAGTTTGTCTGTACAGCGAAGTTTGGTTTGATTTGATTTGTGTGTATGTGTGTGTTGGTTGAAAGCAGAGGTTTAAGGAAGCTGAATAGAATATAGACTGACATGCCAATATATGACAGCTGGCTTTTGCTAAAACAATCCATCAGGTCCTTGCTTGTGCCCATTTGCAAAGATTGAAGAGGCAGTGATGAGTTTCCAAAACACAGCATGTGGCTTTAAAGCTATGAAATCTACTCTCTTGCTGTATACTCAGAGTGCTGCAGGCATGCAGGTATGCCAATTATTTTCCCTGACCAGCTTGTGAAACAAACTGTAACCCCTGAAACACTCTGACACTGTACCTACACAGTTCCTGCTACAGAGAGGACAGCCAGGAACATACTATATATTACCTTCCTACACACCAGTTTATTTATAGCATAATTGGCAGAGCACAGCTATTGCAAGAATAAAAATTAAGCATATGCAAATCAGTTTCTCCCCCCAAACACAAAGATCTCTTTGCAACCATGGAGGTATGTGCAATACAATAGATTCAAGTCAGCTGGGACGATCCGCTTGAGTTCACAGATAACAGGTCCCATCTGGGCATTGAGATGATTACATGGAAGATATTCTGAATGGCATATGGTAGGCCAAGGGCAGAGACCTGTGTCCCATACTTAACTGCTCGTGAATAAAGAGGGTACCTAACTATCTGATGCCTACCCTGCCCACATGGGAACTAAGAAATATTTAAAACCTTGCTTTCTCTAATGTACCCACTTCACCTCTCCCTAATACTTGACCTAACAAGGTAAAAAAAGCCAGCCATTTTAACCAGCTCTATCAATACCTGCCTTAGCTTAAGAAGAGTTTACTTCACAATCTGAGAGCAAGCTGGCCATATACGAATGAGTATTACAATGGATGGCAAGAGTGGCCAGCTAGTTAGAGACAGCTGTGGGTGCCCTGCTGCCTGCCAAAGCAGGCAAGTTATGGGAGGGCAGCAACTACACTACTAAGAATTTTTTTCAATAGACATATAAGATGCTATCCATGGCCCTGTGATTCTCATGTAGTTTATAAGAAGAATTTAGCTCACATCTAAGCCTACGTCTTTAATGTTGTCCCAAGGGCAAAGGGGTTGGTCACAATCATGAGACTCTAATTAACAGTGGAGAAAAAACACAACATGATGCCAAGATTTGCATAGTGTTCATGAAAGTACTCAGTTCTAGTGAATTTTCCTTCTCTTGCTAGAGCTGATAAACATATAACAATGCACCATAAAAGTGAGCAAATTTCCTTCCCTATCCAGTCTGGCATCTACATACAGCTGCAAAGATAGATAGCAAGGCTTAGACCCAGCTGGCAGAAATGTCAGGTCTTTCAGCTCTGTATCTCTATTATATCAAATACAAACAGCATTAGCTCCTAGCTGTGCCAGTCTGTGGTAAATGCAAGTATTTGGATGGAGAAAGATTGGCTAAGTCTAAGCCTGGACATGGCTGGAGAAATTACAAGGAAGCAGGACAAAAGGAGGAGCTAGAAATAACTTTAAAAGGCTTGCTTTCACTATCATGTTATCACGTATCACCAGCTATCATGTTTATCTCTCCTTTTACATGTGCCTGATCTCAAGATCACTAGAAGCTGCTTTCTGAGCTCTTTATTGATGAGCCCTTCTCCTATCTACAGAGGACCAAGACATCACACCCACCCTCAAATAGAGATGGGCAAGAAAATCTGCCCACTTACTATCTAAGATTAGTTTTAAAACAAAGGCTTGTGTGATGCTTCTTTCAGCTGCTGGAACCTTCCTACAGCAAATGTCCCCAGACACAGGTCAGGGTGAAGCATTTGGGAAGAACTGAGTAGTTCTTTTTGCCTTTGTATTTGAAAATATGGCATGTAACCTTCAACAATCCGTTTGGGCTCAAAACACCTTCAATATTTAACAATATAGGCTGAATCTTTCTTCTTTTGACTTGCTTGCAGTGGCTTCTCACTCAATACAGAAGCCAAGTGAAAGCAGCAATCCTAGGGACAAGTCCTCTGGGGACTGCTGTTCCCTCAGGGGGACCACTTTGCCCCGCATGACCAGAGCAGGTGTGTTACGTAAAGAAGCTGACACTATTCTTGATGCACCTGCTGTTGTTAGAATAGAGACTGGCTGTAAACATAAGAGTTTTCTTGGCATTTTGCTAATACCTATGAAAATCCCTGCTGAAGTTGGCTAGCACAATCAGGACCTTCACGTGCTAAAGAAAAATGAAAAGTCCATTTTAGAGCACTGTCAAACTAAGAATTAAGAGCTAAAAAAATAAAACTATCTCCAAATACAGAACCTTAAAGATTAGCTAAGAGGGAGCAAAATAGAGAAGAGTATTCACACAGAGCTTCCATCTAAATGATCATAGAGTGTGATGGTGCTCTGAGGAGGTCACAGACAGATTGAGGAGTTACTAGTTTTGCATCCAGCCTCAAACATTTTCTGATACCCTGGATAGAGCTTATAAACAAAAGATAAATATGATTTCATAAGCAACTTTTTTGTTTCAATATGGGGTTTCTTCCAGTTCCAAACCCCAACATCTTCTATGTAAAGAAAAGCCACAGTGCATACAATTGCATACACGCTTGCACACACTTGTTTGCACACACACTTTGCTACCCAACACTGAACATGGGAAGTCTGGAAATCCTGATTTGAGGGATGATTTTTTCCTCCTTCAGCATAAGTCAATCAATCCTCAATCCCCACAGTGCCAGGACCACAGATCCAAGAAGTTTGATTACTCATCAGGCTACTGGGAGCCTTAGTAAACCCAGAAGCTCCCCCTAGATTCTACCTGGTAGAGGAAACCCAAATACTCCAGAACCTTCTGTGATTGACTTCCACAGAGCTACTGAGCCTGGAGGTTTCAGCCAGATTGTCAAGAAATGGGTCTGGAAAGGAGTGACAGTTGTTGGAAAGTTTTGGGGTTTATAAAACTGAATGCTTGTGAGGCTTTGGGTGGGGATTCTCCTAGCCAGCTCTAGATCTCATCTCGGAGACTGTGTTGCTGTGACCAAGCAGTTTATTTTCAGTTGTCTTCTAGTAGCTGTGAAGCAGCCTTCTCAGCACTAAAGATGACTGACACTGCTTGGACTCAGTTCAAAGACTACAGGAGTACAGAGACTCAGCTTTCTCCTACATATGGTCTTTCCAGACCACAGAAAGGCATGTTCCTTAAATAACGTATGGGAAGTTGCTCATCTGCTCATCTGCTTAAGGTATTCTGTAAATTAGCAGTGAGCATCACCTCTCAGAGAAGCTGAGTACTAGAGCAGTGAGAAACTGCTTGGAGAGCAACTGGGTGTTGGTCCAAATTCCTCTTCCTGAATGACTGAGACCATGAATACTCTGTCATTTTCTTTCAATATTGTTAAAAAAATGAGAACCTAGATGCCTTAATAAACTGTTCTGTGTTTCTTCAACTAAATTTAGAGCAAGAGACAGACAATAAAGCATTGCTGTACTTTGCCATACAATTGCAAAACAAATAAATGAACAAAATTACTCTCTGGAAAGCCTTATTTATCTATAAAGTTGCTTAAAGAGCTTCAAGGCATCTTTATCAAAACAAGGTCAACAGAAGTTCTTTCTGACCCCAAACTTTGTACACAGAATTCTAAATTCTCAGAGAAAACCCACATCTGCCAAAAACCAAGCAACAGATGTCATTCACATAATGCTCTGGGATTGGTGTCCATGTTTTCATTGCTTGCAAAATAGGATGGTCACTTCTTCCTAGGGTAGGCATTTGACAAACTCATTGTCACCAGCAATGTCCTCACTGCATTCTTCAGTATGACCAGATGCTACCTCTCATGCATTCCTGAAAGAGAACACCCAGGAAGAACTTTCCAGAGTGAAATCCCAGCTGTGGTTAATTCAAACTGGCTCTGAGTCTGAGAAGTTTTATGAAAATTTTCCATCTTTTCTGTAGGACACTCCACTGAGAATCCAGAACAGTATCTCCTAGGTAAACAACCAGCTTTACTCAAACTGGTGTCAGCGACTGAACCCCTGGGCACATTGACTGACAGCTACATTTTAAGATTGGGAAGTTTCACTTAACACTAACCTCCTCTTCAGCAGGTCATTGCTAGCTCAACTTGACAGCCCAGATTAAGGAAACAGCAAAGCCCCCTCAGAGGGGTCCAAAAGAAGGATTTCTGGGGAAATGTGATGAAACAGAACCAAAACAGAAACTCTCAAAACATACCTCACATTGTTGGCAGAAAGGACTAGCCCTCCATTGTTTACTGAATAAATATGTACCAATCTACTGATCTGTAAATATACAGCCTTTCTTAAAAAGAGAGAAAATAATCCTTTGTACTTACACGCCTCTAGTTGATCTCTACCCCTAGGGGATTAAACACATTTCTCTCAGTTACAGCCACATGGTTTCACAATGAAAAGGAACTTAACAATAAATTCACAGTTCAGTGTTCTGGGCCAACAGTACAAGCAATCACGTAAGCAAGTGGTGTAAAACTGGAATTATACCCAACAAACCAGTTATTAATATGACACCAGCCATTTACTTGAAGAGGTGATTAAAGAGGTCAACAAGTATTCCTGTCCATCCTTCTCATATCTTCAACTTACCTGAAAAATGCAGCCTTTCCTTCACATCTATACTTGTAAATGCCTTTCCTCATATTCTTTTGAAGTTAAAGGATCTTATGTACTTAATATAATTCAAAATGAGGCCTTTCTACAATATATGTGCATATATATGTATGTATTTTCCTGCTTAAATGTCAACCTTTGAATTAGCAACTTCCTCCTCTGGTAAAGTGAAATTCTCACAGGACACATTCATCTCTACTGAATCCACATTTATTCTCCCAGCCCAAGAATTTTCAGGCTGAAGAGTAAGACTTAAACATAAATGGTCTGAGAGGCTTCAAACATCCCTTACTTCATCTTTAGGCAAGAGGAGGTCCCTGCCTTGTTAAGACACTGAGACCTATTTTGGGAAGTATTAGAAGACCCCTCTCCTAACCTTTTGAAATACCCCTATTGCAACTGTTCTTGAGGCTTCATTCAGTTACTTCAGAAGCCAAGCCTTACTTAAACTCTGCTGTGTTTGAAGATATCAACATTTTATACCATTGACCTTTCATTCCCTCCTTTTCTTAGTGAGTATTAAATGCTTCTCAATCAGATTTAAATTTACTTCCAACGTCATCTAGACTAACAAAATTAGCTGCCACTGCCTTAACTTGATATTCAAGCACAAAGCTATTTTAATAAATGTCAACGAGCAAATTAAATATTTGAATTTTGATGTTGGTCTCCAAAAGCAGAAGAGATTTAATGCTCATCTAAGGAAAAGCATGATTAGCATTCAGGTCAGACCCAACCAACAAAACCTGCTGAGTGTTCAGCACTGACACATTCCTAGTGACTTTTGGAAGCGCTAGTCATAAGATCTGTTTGCATATAAACATATGTGACAAAACTGACAAGCCAATAGTGTATAATTTAAATATTTGCAGATTACTACAACATGGTTATCACTGAATTGGTGACATGGATGCTGTTGCTATGGGAGCTGGATTGTTGTTTATATAACGCAGGAGGCATTTGCCCTAGCATGCAGGTCAAAGCGTGTATGAGGTTGCTTTGTAGTAGTTGAAGCCATGAAAAGCCAAAATCAGGACTCAATAGTCAATTTGCCAGACTATCAAGCAGGTATTCTTTATTGCAGTGCTATATGTGTGCGCCAACTGTAAAACAATTCATGATTATATTGTCATATCACATACATATGCATTACATTCCTCGGAAAAGGCAGGGATAGGTAAATTAATTCCTGGAAATCATTTACATATTCTCCTCCCAGTTGCACACACTCAGTGTTTTGTGTTGGTGGTCTTCAGGGGTTGATTACTTCATCCACTCCTCTTCTTCATCTTGTCCTTTTGGTGAACTCCAGCTTCTACCCCCCTTATTCCAGTGTCAAAACAACACAGCCGGTACCAGCTTGCTCCCCATCCTTGGCTATCCTCATACCGACAAAGTGTTAGATGTTTTTGTTTCCCTGCCTTCCAAGGCCGGCAACAAAGGTGGGCCATTTGCTACAAATCTCTCCTCTTTCACATTCCCTACACTGTTAGTTTCTTATCTATAGTTTCTTACTTCATATGGTTAGTAATTTAATCTAAAACACAACGCTAGCAATTTAAGATGGATCTTTCTCAAGGATTCTCTGTTTCCTCAGGGCTCTTGTCACTTTCTAGCTACAGTTGGCTTCACAAAGGTCTTTGAATCCCTTTAGCATCCCTTCATAGGCAAGTTTTGTACTTCATTTGGCTGTTCAGGACACAAACAAGGCTTGTCCTTAGCCTGCCTTTGCTCCCCACATGGGCCCTGCAATGGTTTATAGTAGCTTGGATACTTACCTCTCCAGAATATGCCAGGTAGCAACACATCCTATCCACCAGCTACCTTTGGCAGGTCTGCTCATGGCATTCCTGGCTTTCCTGGACCCTTTGACATCTGGCATTGCAGTTACGGACTAGCTGTGTATAGAAGCAGTGCCTGTTCTGGGGTTTTGGATAGTCTGCAGCCTGGTCAGAAGAGGACCAGTTTGCTGACAGAGCAGAGTGCAGGCACCCAGATCAGCTGCACTGGCCCATGTTACCCAGTCATCTTATCATGTACAACAATATGACAGAGACCTGGCAGGAGGGACTAACATTGCAGCACTCCAGCCAACACAGCAGGAAGAAGGGAAACAGCAGGACACTGGCAGAGACAGGACTGTAGTCTTGACTTCCTCAGTCCTGCCCAGAAGGCCAACATTGCTCTGAGCACCGCTCTGAAAACAGTTGGGAGAGGAATGAATGGATAAACAGGGTCTAGCAGGACGTTGAAGGAAAGCATGTTTGGGGTGGAGTTTAACACATCATGTTGTTTATACAGACCTCACTAAATGAACAGCCTTTTTACTGCATTCTATTATCCCTCCCACATTAATCAGCAAGCTCCACAAAGTCAAGACAAAGAGATGTAGATTTCATCAGATCCTTGATTATCATTGATAGAAGAGTGCAAACAAACACACAGGTCTGAGACAAGTTAAAACAAGGATGTGGTTGATATTGTAAACAAACAAATAAGAGATGGGGCACTGCAGATGCAGAATTCCATTTGTGAAGAAGTTAAGAAGTAAAAAGAAAGCGCTGTTACCTTGAAACCTCCATGACCAAGGCACATAAAGATAGTCATTTGCATGTCAATAAATTGCAGTCTGAAAGCAAAAACCTAATTCAAAAAAGCTGAGCACAAGATAAGGACTGCCATGCAGAGTACCATTGTGCAAGTTAAAGGACTCCACACACCACTGCCCCTCACCCCATGCATCCCATATTAATGGCCTGGGGCCTTACTGTTGGTTACTGCTGCTCCCAGGTATGGCTGGAACAAAGAACAAAATAAATCCCAAATCCTGGCCAACACCTCCACTGGAAAGAGGAAAGAAAAATCTCCCAGCAAAAGTGTTGTTTTGAATTCAACCCTGGTTATTAACATGATCACCCTGAACCTCAGTCACTGTAGTTCACCATTCAAACAAAGCAGACATGTATACAGAGGAGAAGGGAATGCCATGGTACAGCAAACATTTGCCTTCCATCCTCAGATAATCCTACCAACGTGTCATTGAATTCAGTGCACCAGAAAATTCTAAATTTCCCATTAGAGCTACTATTGTGGGCTCTGGGGTCAACCTGTGCTCTCTGTTAAGAGACTGTAAATTCAAAAACTTCACTGAAGTCATCTCAGATTTATGAAGCACATTTGGCCTTGTGACTCCCTGAACTTAATGCCAATTGAGATAATTTTGTGCTCTTAAAAAGAGAGAGAGAGAGAGAGAGAGAGAGAAGCTATGTTATGATCATTTCAACACCAATTTATTTGAAAAGAAGTCTTCAGAGAAAACTACTATTAAGACAGTGTTAAAGGAGCTGAGAAATGAAATAGAAAATAAAGAGTTGAAGGATGCTCAATTAAAAGACGTTCTGATACAGGCTTTGTTATGAGCTGGCACTGACAGAAACTGTGGTATCTAACTGGCAGGGAAGGCCTTCTGAAAACGTGGGGAATGGCAGAGCCAGAAAACAGAGGCAAACAGTTTTACTATTAACGTTAATTCACTGTGCAGAGCTTTAATTGAGGTGCAAAGCATAAGCAACGGTGCCTCCTAGCCTCCCAGAGTGAGAATTGTCCTGGTGCTGCAACCTCAGAAATAAGAGGAAACAAACTAAGGTAAAGACAACAGAAAACTACAAAACAGGAATGGAGAAAACACAGGTGATCTCTCACATCATATGTCTGAACAGCCTCAAGTCTGTCCCATCTGAGCAGTGCCACCAAAAGACCCTAACACACCACTTTTCCTTCAGAAACAGAACACATGAAAAACACACAGGACTATCATGTGGGAAGCGTTAGGCTGGTTTCAGTGTGGTCTCTGTGTCTTTTACCAGCTCCTGATGTTACATTATCTAAGTGCCAGAGATATTACATTCATTCATTATTTCCCATGCCAGAAATTTGGAGCTGCCAGGCTGAGATGCCAGGAACCATGTACTCAGGGTCCAGAACAGGGAACTGCTAAGTACCCCGGACTGGAGGAGCCCCCAGGACATCCTCACTCTTGCGCCAGTTCCCTGCTCAGCCACTTCTAGCTACAGCAATAACCAAGGCAGTGATCCTCATTTAGCAGGTTGGCTACCCAGTCTTAGAGAGTAGCACAAGTAACAAACCCCCTATATCACCTTGTCCTTAATTGGCTGTGTTGAGCTTGATCCCAGCATGAAACTATAAGGGATTAGAAAGCCACGTGAAAGAATATAGTCATGGGGAATCTAAATTTAGCTTCCTCCTGGAGACTAAGAAGTTAAAAAGAGAACATCTCAAAGTTTTCCAATTTTGGCTAACCAAAACACATTGCAAAACTCATTCCCATCTATTTAATTTATTTGGCACTGCATTTAAGATTCCCTGAAACTTGTGTCTTTTCAAATGAACCCAGCTGTATAATAATAGGCCAAACACGTCAGCTGCTGGGAAATCTCACAATACCTTGTCTATTTTTACTTCTTTTAGTATCTTTACTAATTTAAAACACCTTCATTCATAATAGCATGTTATTCAAATTTTAGCAAGAACAACCCCCTCAGAGGCCAGTATTTGGTAAGATTCTGTCATACCCAATTCAGTTTAATTGAACAGCAATAACGATCACTTCCAGGACCAAGGATATGACAAGCAGGTATTTGAAATGGAGCTCAGGGTCCTGACTTCTTGCATGTTACCAAACAACCATGATCTACCCACAGTTGTTTTATTTTTTAAACTTGCAATAGTAAGTTTGCACATGAATATTTTCTTGCCACAGGAAAGCATCCCTGGGCAGCATGTTTAATACAATTGAGTTTGCTGATTTGTTATTCTTCTTTGTGTTCTAAGCTTCTCTGCCTGCTGATGCATTACCTCCCTGTGGGCAGTGCCCAAGTACATAAAGCTGTGATTCAAGGTACTTGATAAATGTTAGTTTGATCCCAGAATATTTGGTTGAAACACCTGCCACGTGCAAATAATTTGCATCTTTTTCTGATGCCAGAAAAAGATCTGTTATCGTGGCTGAAGTGGTGCCAACCTAGATACATTCGCTTCAGCTTAAGAACAGAAAGAGGAAGGTTAAAATGATAGCTGCTCATTTTGACTGAGAAAAACAAAAACTTCGGACCTACTTTTTCCAGAATCCTTCTTAGCACTTTATATGTTCTGGGTGTGGCCAGCAACAGACCCATTCAATAGGCTGTAACACAGTTTGGCAGGGTACTCACACACAGCAAGACAAATTGCAGGATTGATATCAGCCTCTTCTGACTTCATCAGCCTGTGAAATAATCCTAAACAATCCAGGGGAATGGTGGAAATTTACTACTTTGGGATATCAGAGTGAGGAGAAAAATTTTGAAGAAATATTCTTAAGGAACCAATCCTATTATGGCAGTGGAATGGATGAGAGGCCAAATTTTAAACATATCTAGGGAGCCTACAGATGCTAAAAGATGCCAAATATGAACTTCAAAGGCGCTGATAAACCTAATTCACATTGCTCTCAACCTTCTCACTGCAAGAGTGAAAGAATCCCACCCCCAAAGCCCTCATAGTCTCAAACAAGATACAGAAGAAAAAGCTTGACTGCTTATGTCAGTGCTGTGTCAGGAACGCAGACACAAAGCTTTTGGGGCCAGATCTAGGGTATTCAGGCACGGAACTGCCAGTGCTTTTGAGCTAAAAGATTTGCCAAGTTCCCAAAGGCATTATATAGCAGAGTCATCAAATACCACATCTTCTCAAACCCAAACCAGTGCTTCCTCCAAGCTTCTGGACAAATCTTTGGAGCTTGAATCACACCAATTTGCCTACATACAATCTACACCACATATCCCCAACACACACCATGGAAGCAACCTTCCAGGAGGTGGCTGGCATTTTCCCTGAGTGCTATCTGTATCACACACTATTCATTTGAAGAATTTAATAGGGGTTTTGGTCTCCACAGTGAAATTAACTGTGAATTAAATACAAAGATGAAAACAAGGAACACACTAAAATTGTACTGCATCTAACAATTATCTTTGAGGGATAAAATGCAGCAGCACAACATTTACATGTACTACTGACTCAGGCTTTTTTTCAGGTTTTCTGTCTTCCATCAAGCTCCGTCAGGGAGAAAATTCTTAACATTTGGCACTTTGCATAGGTCAGCATTTACTGATTTTCTAAGGCAAAGTCAATAGACTTGTTTCCTTCCGTTTACCTGAAATACTGTTATACGTTTATCAGTTTAGTCATTAAAAAAATAACAAGTATCTCCACAAATAATTGTACTGTCACTACAATAAATGAAGAATTAAGAAAAGACTGGAGCTGGGGGGAGATCCTAGATAATTTGGGGATTTTTTTTTCATTTATGATTTCTGAGATTAACTCAGATATGATGTACATGCATGAGTTTCCATGTGCAGCACTTTAGCTATAGATCTTTTTTATCAGCAGATTTTTGTGCTAAAATAATCTGATTCTCAGACATCAACTGAAAGAGCTGGACAGGGTCTAGCACCCCTGGTGAAACATTAACATCTGATAAAATATTACTGCTAGATGCTGTTATATTGTCAAGTCTTTTGGTTTAAGACCTTCAAGCACTGGGTCTTTAACTGTTGCAATATATTGATAGGAAGGCATCCACCAAATACTTCTAATAAGCACCATTCCTTCCCTTTGGGACAGTGGAAACATTATGGTCCTCGACTGCATCTTTAGTTCATAGGGCTTTTCTCACAGTGGTATCAGTGTGACTGGAAAGAAGTATTTGCAAATATTCTGCATAACACAAGATTACCCATTCTCTTAGTCACTGCCTACGATCTGCTTTTCAAAGCTCTGAATTCTCTCAAAATCTTGCAAGTACTCCTCGAGGTAGAAGTTCCCTAAAGGTGGCTTGGATATTATCTGCAGTATAAGACAAACCTCACAGTGCAGGGCAATTGCACCTGAGGGGTTGCTACATAAATGTGTCCACCAGCCTTGCTAGTGGAGAGTGTGCAGCCACTTCCAAAGAAGCTGGCAGAAAGAGTGTATGCCAGAGTAGGACCCAGCTCTGCAAGCTGTGCAAATCATCCAGAACAAAAGCACAGTAGTTGTACCTCCCCACTGACATCCCATCACACACAACTACCAGACCATAACTCTGAGGTGGGGCAGACATTGAGAATGGCAAACATTTATAGCCTGCCAGAAGGTGCTTCAGACAGAAAGATGGCTTAAAAGTTGCCTCCTTCCACTCAATTTCTCAAATGTTATCACTGATCTGCTAAACCTTCTGTTTATCAGCTGTTGGGTGACATAGCTCACTTCAAAACATCAACACTCCTTGAAGCATTAGAAGACAACAAACACTCTTTATAGTAGGACACCGTAATAGACATAGGGGCTGTTGTCAGTCCTGCCTGAATTTGTTCACCAGGAGAGGCGGGAATAACAACCCAAGCAGGACAGAAAGGAAGAAAAAAAATCTTTTCTATTGGAAAATTTCAAGAAAACCAAAGTACTTTAGTAAACAAAAGTACTTTGTTTTAATGATTTCACTTAGAGCTATTGCTTCTTAACCAGCTATACTAATGTACATCTCTGTGTAAAGAAAAACAAGGGAGAATTCCAGCATCCCTGCAGTTTCTTCATGTCTTGGGGCCTTTGAATATTTATTGCCACTGAAAAGCAAAATGCTAGTAGTGAAAAACTAGATCATTTGAATTCAATGCTTTAAAATTGTTTGTAATGTCTACTGGTCAAGCTACTATCTACAAAGCTTTCCGAAAGCCATCAGTTGCCACTACATATACCTATTACAGATGGTAGCTCTGCTTAATTTGTTCTCAGTTTGCATTTCCTTATGTTTTCTTACAGAAGCTGTGGATGAGCAAAAGGAAACAAGGTTCTTGCCTTGTTCTGGCTACTGTAGGACCCATCCAGAAGGCAGGGAACACTACCTGGACCAAAGGGTTTGAGACCCCTGGCTTTAAAGCAGACCGAACATATCCAATTAAGTGCCAATAGTGCCATCCCACACTGTGAAGTCCCACATCTGACCCTGTGCCCAGCCTGCTCAGTTTGCTGAAAAAAATCCCCAAATCCCACAAAGGCAAATCAAAAAAGCAACCATTTTTCTGCTGGCTCAGCAAACAGAACAGGCTGGGTGCATGGGAGGTGCCAGGAGCACATGGCCAGGGAATAGTGGTAAAAAGAACAGGATTGCTATGACTGGTCCAGGCTACTATGGATTTCCAGCCTTAATATACTCAACTGGATAAACCTGACTGGGGAAAACAGGAGGAGAGAGTCACCCAGTGTGAGACTTGGAGGCTGCAAGTGGAGCAGGGAGCAGGTGACAGCGAGCACTTGCATAGCTAAGCTGCAGAGTTGACTGAAAGAATACATGCAACCCCCTAGGAGTTTTGTTAAAAAAACCAGGATGCCCCAGAAAACTCCTGGACTGGAATAAATTACCTGTCCTGAAAGGGCTCTGTGGACAAACCAGAGATTTACTTTCTGAAGTTTAATTTACCTCATCCAACAGTCCTGAGAATTTTAGGGCCAAAGAGGGAAAAAGCAAGGAAGAGATGACTGAAGCCAAGGAGAATAAAATATTACAGACAGGAAATGGAAGAAGCATCTAAAAGTACAAGCCAGGAAAAAAGGCTCAATACAAAGCTTGACCAGAAGCAAGACAAGGTTCTTGATGAATCCTACCCAGCACAGGGTGTCTTCTCTTTCCCTTTCCACTCATTATATCCCCAAATCTGCCCCAAGGATGGTAGTGCATGTGTCAGGGGCTCCTGCTGCACATTCTGGTTCTCAGCTCCAGGGGATCAACACCTCTGCAACTAAGCCATACACCAACATGCTTGGTATAACAGCATACACCCATGCATGATATTGGCCAAGTTTCCCATATTCCCACCAAAAGCCCTAAGAGCAGGCCATCAAAATCGAACTTTTCCAATCTGTCCAATGCCCCAAGTGAAACAGCCACACATCTGCCAGTTAGGGCATTAGGGTGGGATGAAATCAGCTCAAATTTATATCCCAGGGTGAGCCAGAGCAGGAATTGAACCCACATCTCTCTATCCCTGTAAGATCCCCAGGCCCTGAACATATGACTATTTCAGAGTAAAGTCCCCTCTTCTAGTCCTACCAGAAAGTATCCCCCTGTTCCCCTCCCCTGCAAACTGGGAAATATTTTCTGAAAACATTTTTGTCACAAAAATGATACATCTATCAAAAAAGTATTGTCTGCTTTTTTCTGAGCAGAAATGTTCCCAGCAATATGATCTATTCTGTCCAACTGATAGATTTACCTTACCCTGTCTTCTCATCTATTTCATACTGCTGATTTCTGAAAGTCTCTCATTGCCAGTATTTCTGGCTTCCAGATGGTCAGTAAATAGCAGACAAACAAAATAACCCTTGAATTTTCACATTTCCATCTTCAGCAACTATTTATCCTGTGTATCAAACACATCTTTGATTACATTCTCAGTGGGACAATAAAATTATCGCCTCTTATTAAAATCTGATGATGTACACAGGGAAAAAAGTGACAATTGCACAGCATATCTGTTCAAGAACTGTGATAAACTCATCTGTGATGACTTCCAAATAGAGAAAACAATTTCTGAAGGTGGAAAACAGCGCTGTCCGTAGGTTGCTATTAAGAGTGCTGGGGCTTGTACCAAGCTGCCTTTTTAAAAGTAGAAGGCTACTGCACTGAATGCTGATCTTCACCCATAGACTTTTTAAAAAATTGTGCTCCATCTGGAGCAATAAATTTCTCTTGCCTCAAACATTAAACCTTCTTTAATCCTACAGACTAAACAACAGGTGGTAGATTACTTTTCAGAATTAGCAGCCAACTGCTAGAGCAATTCTCAGCCCAATTACTTTGGTTTGAGGTTTGAATTTCATGGCTTAGTGGCAGCCTACGTTTCTTACCAGTAGAAACCAACGTCAATCCTCCAGGACATGTGTCCCCATTTCCCCAGTCCCTCCAAAGTGAAGACAACTTCATAGCCCTCATTTTAAAGGGAAATGCACTTCCTGGCATTAAAACTCTAAATGTAGCAAGACTCCCATTAGAAAAATATAGGAAAGGATTTTCAAAAGCATTCTGAATTTTCCTAACATACTCTCACACCGGGCCTCAAAAATATCACCCTTTTACTAAAATGGAACACATTTAGACCAGCACTCAATAGAGATAGGTAGGGCATTATTTTACCTGCTTAGGTGAACATACAAAATATGAAAAGAATTTCATGTGTTAAGTTGACACTAATACTGAAATTGCAAAACCACAAAAACAAACCCTAAACTAAATGCACAATGTCAGCTGAAGTCAATTTATTATGTTGTATGACTCAAATTGTTTTGTTCTAAATTTTATCAGTAATCAAAATAAAAATCACCAAAGCAACACATCAGGCTTTTAAAATTCATTTCAGGCTAAAAGACAGGAACTTTTCAGTCAGCACACGTTGCCATGAAAACACCTTAAATCTGGACTTCTTTCTTTAAATTGATAATCAACTTCTTCAAAACAGACCTTTCCCCCCAAACTTTAGTGTTTCAATAAGCTGGCATTTTCTGATTAAAAATATTTGAGAAAATCCTGACAAGCTCTAATGCTAAGCGCTTCTGCAAAATTCCAGTACTGAGTGATTTAAACCATTATCCCCGAGTTGTATAGGTGTGTATTTTTAGAAGCGGCAGTTTTTACACGAATGGCCTTTACGGGTGCTGCCATGGGAACAGGCTAGCAGCAGGCTATCATTAGGTAGTTGGGAGTCCAGACAGCAGCTAAGCCATGGGCATCTCCCCGTTTCTACCCGCCCTTATATATCTGATCATTAGGTGACCTGTAGTTACACGGTAACAAGGCAGTTACCTTGTTCGTCCCCAGTGAGAGCAGGCACCTCTGGAGGGCAATTCATGTCATCTAATGCTGATCCCATGATGGGGCTGTTCAGCCTCCTCTGCATCAACTACAGAAGGAGGGCAGCTGCCTGGTTTGAACAAAATGCCACAGCACCTCCACAGCTCACAGCAGAGAACGTGGATCCCTGTGTGGGTAATTGGCACAACTACCTAATGAAGGCCAACGTGCTCTCTTGCAGGCTAGTTGCCCCCATGTCTAGTTAACGGGCACGTAATTGCTTGAAAAAGGCTCATCTGAGATTAAAGTGAAGATAAATGGAAGATGATGGGAAAGCCAAGGTTATCTAAGGCCAAAGTTTTTCAGACAATGATACATTTCCATGAAAGCCTCCTTTCAATTTCAATAAAATCTACCTCCACCCTACCATTGAAAATAGAGAGAACCATCTGCCTTTTAAAGTTCACCTCCAGACTTACAGATTTCTTTCAAGTATATTTAGACACAAAAATAATTAAGGCATCACTATATATTGAGTGTGTTAATTGAAAAATCAGGGACTATGCACTTAACTTTAATTAGCAACTGTTCAGTATTTACTTAGGAGCTTGTCATGCTAGAACTTGTTTAGCTTGTTGCCAAAGATATTTTTGCATGCGCATTTTCCGTGTTGTTCTGAAATAAGGGGAGGATATGCTGTATCGCACAAGGATATATACATTTATGCAGCAGGCATAACTTCTGATACAATTCTAGAGAAGAGCAACAATGAAGGTGCCACGATTATTTTTACTCTGCTCAAGCACATGACAAACTTCAAGCCTTACTATGGCTGTTTGCCAAGCACATTAAGCCTCTCCTCCCTCTCCAGCCTAACGCTCTCAAGCTCCTGCAATAACAGGCCCATCTCCAGAGCTGGTTCCAGCTCAGACCCACTCAACAAGCTGCTGCTGCTCTGCCCTCCTGGCTTGCTCTGCTGGCAGTCTCCAAAACACTCCTCCTCTCTGTGCCCCTGCCATACGTACACTGGTCCTGCTCTGCCACACAGGTTGTTCAGCTTCTTGTCACACTTCCCCACCCACTTTAGAAGCTTACTGAGCTGTTGGGTCACCTGTGTGCTATTTCTTCAGGTGTGTCTATGCTTTCTGTCCTGTGTCGCCTGTATGTAGGGATCTATTTTATTCATAACAAAGGCCTGCCAGTCATTGATCTAATGTTTTGATTATACATGCACCTCCAGAGATACCTGCTGCTTCCATTTAGTTCCATTTCTCCTGCTAGTTCAGGTTTCTCAGTCTTTCCTCTCCCTCTCCCAGCATCTTGTGCTCCTGTTGTCACCTGTCCATCACCATTACTCAGGGTTAGAGCCGTAAGAGCCTCCATGCCTTTAACACTTTAGCGACTCAGCTCTATATTTATCAGAGCTCTGTTTGTTCCTGTGGCTATACAAGGGCCTTGTTTCCCTTCTTTTTTATTCCATGGACCCCGTCTGATACGGTTTCTACCAGGATTCAGCAGATCAGACCTGCTCCCTACGGAGCGTAGCAAGCTTTGCAAGAAGGGAGATGGAGTGATTTATTCCCCATACCTGTTCTCATCAAGGCCTTGCCACTGAGAGTATCAGTGAGCTGCCAATTAGTGGTATATTATCAGAGCTTGATATCAGTAATGTCAACAGTGAGACAGGGCCATAAAATCACCAGTTCTATAGGTCAGAATAGGTCATAGGAATGCTTACGTGGAAAGTCAGGAAGCAGCACAGGTCATGCACCACTGAAGTCAAAGCTCCAGAGTTATTACCTTTCCTTTGTACAGCCAGTTCTCCTCTAACATCCTCCCTTAGATACTGTGTGTGTGTTCTTTAAAAACAGAACTGCTACAAAGACACAAGTTATTCAACACCCACCTCTTTAGAGCCTGTGCTTTGTCTGCGGTATTTCTAGACAATAGCAATAAACACTTCATTTTAATTTTAACCTTAGCAATAGGAAAAGACTACAATATGCTAAAAATTGAATGCAGACACAAAACCCCACAAGCACAATTTTCAATTAAATTAAGTGCCACTTCATTTGTTTTCTTTGATTCTTGACAGCTCAAAACTCAATTTGGGGGAACTGTTCCTTGGTGAACATTTTGAAGAGGTAAAGGCAATGCACTGGCTTTTTCCTTTTTGAAGCATTGTTTTCTTATAGCCAGCATTTGCAAGAACGCAATTATTGATTTCTAAAATGTAGCCCCCATCATCTCGCCTTCTTTTTGGAGAGGGCAGGATGACTGTAAAGAAAAGATGGTGCTTGCTTAAAATGAAAAAAAGTAGAATTTCTACACCTCCAGGGAACAAAAAGATTACAGGCTCCTGTGTGCAGAAGTTGAATATGCAGCAGAAAAGGGTGTGGATGGCTTAATCTACAGGAACATTCAGAACACAGCATCTCAGCAGGATTTCCTCTTCATCTCATAACTGGTGGAAGAGAAATAGGACCTTCCTGGGCTATGCATGCACAGCAAGTAGCTAATGCAGCCCTGCCTGAAGGGAGAACAGTAGACTGCCAGGGGTAAGAAAACACTGTGCAATACTCAAGATGAGCTACTCTGGCCACACATATATGATTGCTACAGGCATATCTTTTAGGCAGCACCTTTGAGCCAATATAAGAGAGACACACCATCAGGCATCTAATGGATTTAGGCATTGTCGTGGTTTAACCTCAGCCAGCAGCTGAACACCACACAGCCGCTCACTCTCTGCCCCGTCCCTTAGTGGGATGGGGGAGAGAATTGGAAAAAAAGTAAAAACCGTGGGTTGAGATAAAGACAGATTAATAAGACAGCAGAGGAAAAGAGTAATAGCAATAATAATAATAATAATAATAATAATGGTAAGAGAATATACAGAATATACAAAACAAGTGATGCACAATGCAATTGCTCACCACCTGCTGACCGATGCCCAGCCTGTCCCGAGCAGAAATCCCTCTCCCCAGGCCGGCTCCCCCTGAGAATGATGTCATATGGTCTGGAATAGCCCTTGGACCAGTTGGGGTCAGCTGTGCCCCCCCCCCCCCCCCCCCCCCCCTCCCCCAGCTTCTTGTGCACCTGGCAGAGCAGGGGAAGCTGAAAAAGTCCTTGACTAGTCTAGGCATTACCTAGCAACAACTAAAACATCAGTGTGTTATCAACATTATTCTGGTAATAAATCCAAACCACAGCACTATGCTAGCTACTGCGAAGAAAATTAACTCTGTCCCAGCCAAAAGGAGGACAGGCATATTCACTCCCAAAGGGCTACCGAAAATCTGCCACATAGCCCACATGCATATCCATGAAAAATTTTGAAGCTGAAGCTCTAATAAGCCTACTTAGGGCCCAAATACCAGAAAGAGATTTGGATGCTTCCACTGCCCTCATAGTAAGTAGTCTATTTTGCTACTCACTGCTATTGCCATATGCACGCTTTCAGGTGGGGGTTTGTGTTGCCATTATGTATCTTTATTACCTGCTAGGAGAGAAGCTATTGGACTTATAATTACCCATTACTGGTACCTGGATACATTTCCCGAGGGAAGCTTTCCACTAATTCATACTCTTGTCATGTTTGCTGCATTGCATCTAATGCCATTTTTCTAAATTAGATAAATAAAATATTTATATTTGGTGACCTTGAAAAGAAATGTGGACCACTAGCTCAGAATGAATTTCCTTGAATTCAATAAATATTAATAGAATACAACAAGCACCAGAGCAGAAAAAGAACTACTGATACACCCCTAATGAGTGTGGTGGCATTTATTATTTAAATGACCATTAGAAACACTCTTAGCCTTTTGAGGAATTCAAGCAGGAGTAGTAGACAGATGCTCCTGTATGCAGGACATTAATCATTCTCTCTGCGCAATGCAGGACCAATTAGTTATTTTTTTGTGTGCTGTGGGGTTTTTTTCTCTCCAGTAAAGAAAAGCAAATTAAAATTAAAATTTCAATCTTCTCAGGTGTCTGTCTTATGCAGTAGGAAGTACTGCTGTGGCTTCTGGGTAGGAGACAACACTTTCCACACAAACTACTGTAGCCTGGCTACAACCAGTTTTGTTAATCCTCACAAGCAAACCATGTTTCAGCAATAAGAGGACAGGTATGCTGTCACAGAATAAAAAGCGTTTTGCCATACTTGTGCCAGAAATAGCAGATTTGGTCAGGAATGGAAACTGCTGGGTTTTAGCAGATCTCACAAGCCCTGGAGGACTGGCCTTAAGACTCAAGTTTCATCATGCTGGGATCTGGGTAACATAAGTTACCATCACTTGACTAAAATCAATAGATCACAGTGGTATACACCAACCAAGACCATGGCAGACCACTGTAAAAGTTGAGATAAGAAAGAATGGCAATATATAGCACAATTCTTCCCTTTATATCTACGGTGACTAGTCCCAGCATACACCAAAGGAACACCACAAAACCAGGTTGGCCCAGTCCCATCCTCTGGTCAACTGTCCTTGCCCTACCATAGACCTCTACCAGCACCAAAGGGTTAGACAAGTTGCTTACAGGGGCTGTGCCTCACCTCCAAAACTCAGAACTTGCAGAACAACATCATCTACCATACAACCACAGGCCAGAGGAAAAAGCATCAAGTTAGCACTGGTATAAACAGACCCTGAAGTCAGACAAAGGCTCAGTTCCACAATGTACAGTTTGCACTAGATTGAACAAGCACAGAAGATTTGTCACAATGAAGTTCTAATGCTGGTTTCAATGTAATTCTGATTATTTCCACAAAAATTTGGAAATGAAAGAGAAAATAAATCATGTAAAATATCATGCTTACTGGCTATATAGGGCAAATACAAGGGGGGAAAAAAAAATCAGTGTACTCCATTGATATAATGAGTACTGCTTGGCATCTCAAAAAAAAACAAACCCTTTCCAAAATGAGAGACTGCTATTTAACACAGAACTTTTTAAAATCAGGCTGAGTGAAAATGGAAACAAAAATTAGCATTTTTGTATATGTAAAGCAACAGCATTAAAGGCTTAGTACCGCTTGTTCTGGTAAATCTTTGTGAAAGATAACAGAAAGCTGAAGCTCTTAGGCATCCTCTTATTAAAGATAAATGTGGCAGAAGAGGCACATTTCTTATCTCTCTTGCTACTGCATGTCTTTAGCTTCACACCTTGATTTGCTCTCAAAAGGCTGGAGACAGGAGGCCTTTTGCCTCCAAGCCCAACCTGAGTCCATGAATATCCACTCTCAGGTTTGGTCCAAGTTGTTGAATGTCATCCCTAATATGGGAATTGGGACACAGAAATACTATCTTTTGCAGTGGTTTTTTGCGTGATGAAGGTAAGTTTGCAAGATTTTTCTTACAAGCTTCAGAGTTTAAAGCCAGAGCCTGATTTAGCATAAATCAGCAAAGCAGCTCTGATTTCTGTCGAACTATTTCAATGAAGATTAGACAAGGAAGTGACCGAATGAAGGGTAGCCTGGTTGCAGAGGAATAGAAGCTAGGAAGAGAATGATATTTGACTTTTAAGGCTGCTTTTGTAAAGGCCAACTGTCTAGATGCCTGTACATTACATCACACTTGTTAAGGAACAAATTATTTCACAATTGCCTAGATAAAGTCAGATGTTTACTGCAAGATAGATAATGATCATTTACTTCAACATGATTGAAAAAGTTATTAGGTGCTGATATGTCTCTTTGAAAAATAAGATTGGAGCTGAGATGTTCCTTTCTCTTCCCTCTTCCTCCCCCTCCAAAACTCTGTGCAATGGTTTAAGTGAATTTGATGTTAAAGGTACAGACTTAACCCTCCTGAGACTGAATTTTTGAGTTCTTTATCAGAGCAAAGAGTATGGGTAGGAGCTGGACAGCTTGTTGAGCATAACTTCATAACACATTCCCTGATACTGCAACACAGACACATTGACAAACAAGAAACTGTTTATTCCTCCTGATATTTAAACTTCTTCCTGCTAAACACAACACCAGAACCTGGCAGCTTTTGCCACCATTCACTCCTGTGCAAGGCTACATTTAAGCACATGCTTATCATTGAGCAGGTGTTTACAGGCCATCGATTTCAGTGCTTACAACCTCTGCGCGTTACAATCAAAAATATTTTAGGTTTGGTGGCATCGTGCACAAGAAGGTGGCTTGCACACTGCACACTAGACAGATACTCTACAGCAAAGCAGTGCTCCAAAGGTTTTGCTATCAGCCCCCAAAGTCATTAAACAGAAGGCAGTCACAGGGCAGAGGGATTAGAGTGTTGGCATGGGTTCAAGTCCTGCTCCACCACTCACCTCCTCTGTGATCTTGGATTTAGGATAATGGCACTGCTTTGCTTCCCAAAGATGTTGCAAGACGCACAGATACAGTGGTGACTGAAAATCTTGGAGCCTCCTACAGAGAGGTCATAGGTCATCTCTGCATCTGCAATTAAGAGCTATCCTGGGGAATATAAGAACGTGAAAGGAAAGCATAGCCAACTGCTATTTCCCAAATCTAATATTTTCATAAGATTGTTTCACTTTGGTTATTTTCATGCATCACAAAAGAAAGTCTTGCCAAACACAGACCTACATCCCCATATTAACAGAAGACAAATTCATGTGGTAAAGCAAACGTTACTCCTTCTGCTTCAAACCACATGGTAGTTTAGGAACTTCTACGTAAATTGGAAGGAAGAAAATTAACTTAACTATGAAGTTGTTATGACAAGTTCTAAATAAGTATGAAGTATTTCCAGCCAATTACTTCCTTGTGTGCCTTACAACAAAACCAATGAAAATGCCCATATTTCTTTAGAAAAGCAGCAGACCTTTGTGCCTATTAGCTATTACTCATGAAGTGCAACTATGTAGAAACATAAATACCTCTGAATTTGATGAAGCTTACACTCTTGGTATCGCTCCATTTGTTTCTCCACAAGCGGCTGTTGCAGATGTACAGCAGGCTTTATTTCCAGGCTAGCTTTTTAACTAGATAAAAGGACATTCAAGCCCCCTGTGGCTCTTGCTCACAATTTAGTGACAGCCAGGAGAATCAGAGGCTGAAGCACTTCCAAATGAAGCGTGATGTCCATTCAACACTGGCAATCAATGCCCCTAAATTTCACTGTGATCAAGTCTGAGCTTCACTGTTATGGATTCAGGAGCACATGATTCAGTCTCTATATCAACAAGTCCAGTCAGGTAGGTATGTACCTACATATGAGAACTTTTGCTCTAGCATCTGTTACAAATAAACACAGGTCAGGACCAGTTTCCAGTAAAGCTCTGAACGATCAGTTTTACTCAGGATGCAATGTTCTTGTTACTAACAGTGATTTTCACCATGACATTAGAACCCATGAATGGTGACTATAATGTCCACAAAGTCTACATAGTCCTCCGTGCATGAACTTTACAAATAAGTTTGCAATTACTGGAAAACTTTTGGATATCCATCAGTTGAAAACTGCTGGTTAATATCAGCAAGAGTACAGGCAGAGTGGCATCATCTGTAGAAATAGTGTCCTGGACCTCCAGTCCTTTGGCTGGTCTATGGCAAACCAAACAGATTCCTATCCACTAATTTCCTGAGGGATTCTGGTAACGCTACCTGCTCTTGCATTCAAAAAGCACAAGTCCATTCACTAACACATCATAGAAATTGTTAATGGCCCTAGAACCAACAGAAGTGCACTCAATATGATTCTCCCAGATGCTGCAGTTGCTGTGTTAATTCACCTCCCTTTTGCCTAACCAAAAGGCCTAATGCTTCACTACACATACACGCTCTAGTAACAGAGAACATGGGCTGTCTTCGTCCACACGTGACACAAGGCACAAACAGCAGAGAACACCAACAGCAGAAGCTACAGAGAGTTGTACACTAGCACTGCCAAAACAGACAGCGTGAAGTCAATTTAGAAGAAAAACTGGGTTTGTTACACCGACACCCGACTTGCCTACTGTAATCCCATTGAGTCAACTGACGGTTATGTCTCATCATAACAGCTAGAACAGAATGACTCCTTTTGAAAGTCTCACGTCACATGTGTGATGTTACCTGTCACTGGAAAGATGGAGGACATCACAGTTCTCCTATTCCTGAAGCTATCCATTCAGATGTGCAAGAGTTAAAATCCCTCACAGTTCTTCTTACAAGTAATGCTTTGTGGAGTGCCCATGCATGCCAGAGTGGTAGTACACCACAATGCCAGTTTTACCTGTGTCCTTTTTAATAAACACAGAGAAACTTCAAAAAACCCAAATAATATATAAACCCAAGTTTAACTCATTATTCTTGTTTAAAAAAAAAGAAGAAAAAATGTGCTGTACAATAGAAGGCAAAAAGGATGTATAGAACGTTATTAACAGAATGATAAGAATTTAAATACTTTTCAGATGTTTTTAGTATTCAGTAAAAAAAATCAGGGAATTGTATATGGATTTTTAATCTTCTAATCATTTCTACATTTCAGAATAAGATAATCCCTGTGACTCTCCATTGGATAAGGCACTAAATTACAGGCAAGCATGTGATACCACAGAGTAGGAAATTTAAAGCCTTTCTTTAAAAAAATCATCCTTGATTGAAGCATCTGTGATTTGGTTTATGCAGGTGATACTAAAAACAGTTTCCTGATGAATATAGCTTCTAGCACAATTATTTATTTCAAAGAAGCTGTATGTCTGAACTGGGTTTCAAAAGGGATTGGGCAAAACAGGCATTTAAACCTTTGACTCGTTATTAAAAGATCATTTTTATCTACACTGAATTGAAATGCTGTTGAAAAAGAAAAAAGCCATTACTCAAGCTAGAAGCATGTTTCCTGCTTTAAAGAGGTCATATATACTGAGAAAAAAATTCCCTTTTGAAAATGTGAACAATATATATACACCATACCTCATCTCAATAACTAATTATGCGTGTATTTAAGTGATTTGTTTAAAGCCATGCCTGTTTAGTAAAGGCAGAAGTGTCTTATTGAATTCAAGAGTGTAATGCTAAGTATACACTTCAATGCTTTGAAGAACTGCTTTTGATGGAGAAGAATTTCAGAGGGAAAAGATGGTCTCCCCGAGTTCTTAAACTGAACTGTATATGTGATTTCTGATTTACTGGAAAAGACTTCATTTGCAGCACTTAATTTCTAACAAAGGAGCTCGTAATTACTTCTTGGAGCTTGCCAGTGTAAACACAACAGAACCCAAGAAGCTGCTTTGCAAATGAGGGTTAATGTAGCATATCATATACCATATAGGACTGGACGGCATTAAACAAAGGTTAATCCTCAACAGCAACAGATATTAAATGGACTCTCTTATTGAATACCCTAACAGCAAAGGGGGAGAGAAAAAAGCATTGCCTCTCACATACATAATTATCTGCAATGTATATGCAAATATCTAGAATTTGATGAGGTCTTTACTTTTCACCTTTAAGCACCACATTAGTAATTCATGAAGCCACTACTAGCGTTGTTGAGTGCAAGCAGCAGTGAAAATTAAGCACTAATGACTTCAAAGGTAGGGTGTCCATAAAATGAGTAGATACCTCTGAGGTCATACCTGAACATAAGTGATGGAAAACTCTGCATCAGTGGCACATTTCTAAAAAAGCATTACTAATGCCAAGAGTGGTTTATATGGACAGCAGGTGAGTTGCTATGAACAAAAGTTCACACCACCATTACTAAGAAGATCCCCACACGTTTCCTGGCCTTAAAACCCAAGAGACAGCACTTCAGTACGGCCAGAGAAGCAAAATAACACACTAGCAAGTCACTGCACTGGGGAGGTGGGTCGACAAGTAAAAAAACAGTGACCACTTTGGTTTCGTAAACTTTCCCGAGGATGGGAAGATTCAAGTGAGTTGCAGAATTATGTTTACAGTGTCTATTGGGCTTTTCAGGGCCACTTGTAAAGTCTGAGCCCCAGTTATCTGAAAAGTTCATCTGTGACAAACCACACTGCAGCAAGTCAGTCAACAGTATGTCTGTTAAATTACCGCAAGAAATCCACTAGACTTTCAGGCTATTCAAACAAGTATATACTGGATATAGCTATTATGGTAAGTTTAGTCCTGAGAACTAGCAAAATAGTTTACACAATATTAAACAGCAAGCATTGAATTTACAACACAAAAACTACAGGGTTATTTTGAAGTGAATGATACATTAGTAAATTAAGATAGCTGCTCTTGGTATAACAGCAATCAAGCCTCCTATGAAGATGCTTCCATACAATTCATTTTCCATCTTACTGTGCTGTCAGTATTTCAACCCAGAAAAGAACATTGGAAGAAAAATTTAGTATAAATAACTTCAAGAAAGAGGACAAATCAATGGGCCCAGTGTTTCCACGCTCTTGAATTATTTAGGTACTGTTTGACTTGCATGATTCCAATATACAGTTATGTCAGAAAATGTGCTGCTCTGGAAGACTACAGCCCCTGTTGGTGTCCACCTGAATAGCCCCATGGAGCTATAGCAATTTATACCTGTGGAGGATCTGCTCTAGACCATGAATAGAGAGAGGAAATTTGATTTTAAAAGTGATATCTCTGTGAAAAGCTGGGCTTGTAGACCACAGATGTATCTGGCTGCTTTGATTTTTGACAATAAGCATGAAGACTAGTGGAATGTATATTTAGAAACAATAAACTTGAGTCTTAGCATGGATGGGTGGTAAAGGCACACAAGCTGATGTGCATTAGAAATAGTAAAATCCGTTCATTAAAAATAAAGAGGGACATAAATTTAAGTTTTAAGTGGGTTCACAATATAAAACGGATGAAATGGCAAAAAAAAAATCCAAAGACAGATGCTTCACAATCAGATCAAACAGCATATATTTTATTACAGGCAAAAGAAACAGGTAGTTGCACCCTTTGCAACACACTGAGATTAATCATTCATCATGGGTCTGGCAGAAAATGAGGACAGGATAAAAGACCACTGCTATCAGTGGCACTCCCTGAATTTAACAAGGTAAAACTCCTGTTCAGCTGGACCGATGAAATTATCAAGGTCTGGGAACCACAGGACTGGGAAAAGATAAATGATTTATAACTGAGTAAGGACTCTGCCTTAGCATGTCTCTCACAGCTATGAATTCACCTGCCTCAGACAGGAGAGGAACTCCTGACTATCAGCAGGAACACGTCTCTCCCGTCTCTCCCCAGACCAGGCAGGACACCAAAGGTACATGGCAATCTCAGGGAAGAACATGGGGGCCTTTTAAGCATGGTACCATAGCCAGTCCACTGGGCTTTTATGGAGTTATTTCCTGCTTTATCAGATGTACCTCAAACCTGCAAAGTCTTGCCTGTTCTTTGCAAGACTTCCTCCAGCACTCCCCCCTGCTGCAGTGCCTGGATTTTGTCTATTTACTACCATGTCAGTCCAGCTTTCTATTCCTCCCAGAAATCATACAAACCCTGAAGACATGGCGTGGAACAAGATGATGCCTCCTAGCAGCTGGGGGCCTTTGTCTTTCAGCAGGGCCCTGCACTTGACAGGGCACTGCAAAGAAAGAAACAAACCTCTGGCAGCCCAGCTCAGCACGTCCTCCCACCCATGGCAACACCCACACACATGTTGGGTGAGAGATGCTTGCTAACAAAATGCAGTTTCCCACACCAGGGAGTATTTTGCAACAAGTAGATCTTTCTTCAAGAGGCCCCTTTGACCTGCTGGCAGTGGGAGGAGAGGTACAGCAAGAAAGCAGCACCTCAGGGCTTCACTTGGGCTCCACAGTGCCCCTAGAAGAACAGTTACCACTGGAGATACTACAATATGTTCAAGAAATGCTTTAAGACAAAGCATGGCCAAACTGGCCCCTTAGGGCCAGGACTAGCTGGACTTGCCAGACTAGACAGCCAAGTTACAACAATCAATTCCTGTTTCCGTTGTAAACTTGTATGCTGCAGGGCCAGCACTTACCCCTGAATGTGTGGAACAAGATTATAGCTGACAAAACTAATCAAGACAATCACATATACAAAACACCGCATAGAAATGCAAAAACAACATTGAACATAGAAATTCACAGAAAATCTAGACTGAATATAAAACCACCTGTCATAGAAATAGAGAATGTATCAAATTTAAACTAGGACATTTTCTGGTGAGGTGAATCTGCTCAGCCATTTGTATATAAGCTCCAGCCAGCTTGTCACAGGCTTATAGGGATTGTTCTCATTGTCTACCACGGATTTTTTGAGTGCATGGTCCTGCCTTGCCGTCAGCCCAGTGTATTTCGTGGCCTTTAAAACTGGAAATGTCTGCTTTCCTAGCACGTGAAATGCCATGGCTGTTATGCTTCCTCACAAAAAGATGAATTTGGCAAATATTAAATATGGTAAATACTGCTTTCCAGCATGAGAACTCCACTTGCTGTTGGGGATCTTATACAAAAGAAAAATAACAAATATTAACATATGTAAAACTGAAAAAAAAAACCCTTTGAGAAATGCATGTAGCCAGCTGGGGAACAACTCCTGAGAAAATTGTTATACGGTGGTTAGTGAATTACCTTTTCCAGAGTGGCAGCAGCTAAATTATCAATATCCAGCAAGTGGCTGTCTTGATTACAGTAAATCCTAAAGGCAATACAGCCTCTTCAATGGAAGAACCAACTGCATTGCTTTTTGCGGAATCAAGTCACTTCATGTCAAGCCTTTGATTTCTGCATGCTTCTTTTGGATTTTGAAGGTCACATTAAAACCTGAGGCCCAAAAAGTTTTCTCTGCCTTGGAAAGGGAAAAGAGTTTAAACTGTGATGGTAAAGGGGAAATAATGTGAAAATTCATATGGGAAATCCTGCACAGCCAGCCACAACTTACAGTTCTAGGCTGATCTTGGGGACCCAGCAAGGCCCTCATTCAGCTTCAGTTTTTATGAATCCAGAAGAATGAAGCTGTGTTAACCAGAAGAAAAAATAGCCAAAAACCCACCCCAAACCCAAGAACTGAAACACACCTTTATTGTGGCCTTATTTCTCTACAAAGCCTCATTTAATTTGTCCCAACCATCACACCTAAACTTCTACTATTTATAGGGTCGCCTTGTTGCAATCTATCTATTAATGTTCTGTTAAAACAAATTTCAAAACAGGAGATCTGAAGGCTATGGCTGACTCCTCATGCTCATTTTAAGGACACAATGTCAAGCTTACCAACGTCAGCATAGGCCTTCATAGGTCCCCTGTTATTTACAGTAATTTTACTTTTGGTGGATATCTGGGAGAGGATTTGAATAAGCAAAACTGTACAAGAGAAAAAGGCAACCTGGATTTTTTTCATACCACCTTTCTATTCTTTCTCACTTTTCAAAGATGTATTTAGAAGTCCTTAATTTTAAAGTTGGTATTTTCAGATAGATGGCAGCTAATTGATTATAATTGGTCCTCCAATCTTCTGTGATACTAGGGTGCCTAACTACAGACACCACTTCCAGATTATAGTTCTTTCCCCTAGCTGAACACAGCTTCCTGAGAAACAGCCTACCTTTTGGAAAGTGAATCTGAGGTACTCAAATTTAGACATCTGGGGGACCAAGCAGCATATTAACTCATGCCTCAAGACAGCACTGTGCAAGGAAACTAGGGACAAACTGGAATTCAGAGACCCCAAGAAATACAAAAGGCAAAGAGGTCTGACCCTTTCAGGGAAGCACTAGATGAGATACCACCTGTCAGAACAAAAGCAAAGGAGCTACTGGGTTTTACTGATTCCTTAAACCTCCACAGATAAAGTGGGGTTTATTGACATTCAGGGGGTGCAATACATTTTCCCCAAGGATCACCAACTACCTGTCATTATTTAATAATGTTTCTGTCTTGCATTTCGCTATTCATATATACTGACATTCAATATTTTCTTGGGGTGTAGCACACCCCAGAACTCACCAACCTTCTCAGCCTTCCATCCGCAAAGTGGGCTTTGGCATTAGGAAGGGATAGGTGAGTGCACACATCCCACCCTGATTTCTATTTTTGCTAGTATATCCTTTGAAATCTTGTAATTATTAAGACTGGAAAACTGAAAAAAATCGACAGCTTGTTTCTTAATATAGATATGCAGGAGAGAATCATCTTACCCAACACTGAATGGCTAAACGTCAGGCATCTATGCTAAGCTAGTTATTCTAAAGAAATCAAGCACCTCTTGCAGGCAACCCACTCTATCATATCAGAGGGAGCTTAAACCATTGCTTAGACACTTGTGCTGCAGATGGGCAAATTAATCCTTCCCCGGGATTCCTGCTTTGCACAGTCTAGCCTTTGCTTTTCTGCCATAGTTGAAACCACAAAGCAATAGTAACAATCTTCTGTTTACAATTGATGCATTTAAGCTTCTAAACAGAAACAGTACCTGGCTGAGTTTCAACAGAAGCAGCTTCCCTCACTCTTCTGTGCAGAAGGAGATGCTGGTTTCTTCCAAGAGTAGAATTATGAAGACTTTCTAATGCTGACAGTGTGACCTAATCACTTTGAGTATTTTGAAAGAAATACATGTGAAGGCTGCACATGTGCTGTAACTACATCACTACTAATCAAAAGCATCCTGAGCATTTTATGGTGTTTGTTACCAAAGGGAGAGACAGAACCATGTCAGTCTATTATATCAACTATCTGCAGGACTGAGAGCAGCAGTAAACCTAGGTTATAACAAGTGACTAGAAGAAGCATCTTTGCAGCTGGTATTTTGTGCCTAATCCTTTTTCACAGCATCAGAGTGAAAATGGTTCAAAACATGCTCAGAACTGGTAACAGAAGACTTATGAATGAGTCTGAATGAACCCCTCACAGACCTAAAACCCAGAACTGATTGTACAAACAAATGAATTTGTGTTTGATCCAACAGTCTTTCTCACACCATGGATTTCCTTGCTGTCCCAGAGATCAGTTTACACCCAGTGCTGCAGACTATTTAGAGCTAGCTGTTCTTTCCCCTCACAAAACCAAGTGGTAACTCTCCAGCATGACTCCAGTAGATTTAGCAACACATGGAGGCAGTGACAGACCTCCACAGTGGTCCAGCTTTCCTTGCACAAAGATATTAAGACATACACTAACAGAAAACCTGCAACACAGAACTCCCAGTTAAAAAAGCTAGCAGATGGCAATTCGGAGGAGGAATTCCTGGAGAAAGAGAAACAATGAGAAGTAAATCACAAAAAGGTTGGCACAAGAGCTCAATTCATGACCTTTATAAAGCGCTCTGTGCACACAAAGCCCCGCTGTACTTTTTGGTTCCAACTGAACAGGATTTCTTTACGGCTTTCAACCCTGCAGGTGGAGATGAGTAGACAGAAGGACAGGGACAATGGCAGCACTCATGGAGTAACCAGAGCCTGGTTAAGGCCTCTGGCTATTACTTCAGTTTAGACCTTACTCGAGGTTTGTGCCTTACACAGTGCTCCCAGCTGTGTGTGGGAACCCCATTATGTAGGCCTGGAAGTCAAAAGCTGGGTGTTTCCCAAAGGTGGCAGACAGACAGGCTGTGTGCTAGCCCAATTCCTCTCTGCTAGCCACAGCAGCTGACAAGCCTGCATAGCAGCCTGCCACCTGTGTGCCACAGACCCTGGCGGTGGTGGCACCAGCCAGGAGGTGCCCTAAAAGGCCAGCTCAGACATTGTTCCTGGACATACCTCCTTTCCATTCTAGTGCCCTCGGTCCTCATTCACTGCAAATGTCTTTTGTAAGGGACAGATGGGTTCACCCTGGCTCCCTTATGTTCATCACCAAATGAACATGAGGGAAGCAGTTCTCCCCTCCATCCTTCAGACAGAAGATGCACAGTCCAAGCTGCCTCTGTTCCTGGTTTGCCTGCATGCCTGGAGAATTTAAATCCCACAACACAAGCCCAATGTATACAGAAGGTCCCTTTGTCACTGCAACTGACAGAAATGGCCCTTAAAACTCTGAGCACCAAACCAGCTGGGAAATACATTTGTTTCCCCTTGGAATGACAATATAGTCCTTCATTGACCTGAAAAACAAACTCAGCCTTCTCCCCACTATCACCACCCAAACATACACAGTACAGCTCCAATTACCCATACTTCATGGGAGATCCAAAATACCTATTAGATTTGGAAACAGTCCCCCTGGGCTTTAAAGACTGCCTCAGACACCCATGGCCCAAGCACGCAGACTTCAATGCCTCTTGGCTGGCTCTCCAGATTTTGCGGGCAGCAAGGCTGTGCTCTGGGACTAGTAAACCCAAAGGGCAGATCAGAGGATTCCCTGTGGCCAGCTGGCTCTGGCAACAAGCGGGTGCTCATGCAAGCAATGCCAAGACAACAGGAAGGAGATGCCAGACATCTGGCTTAGTAGCATAGCATAGGGAACACAGTTGTCTCCTACATTCATCTATCCAATTTATCTAGATTCGCCTAACTGCTGTACTGGCATATATATCAGCAAAGTATCTGTCCCCCTATAGCATGTGCTCTTTGCTGTCAAAAACATACCAAACTGCACACAACCAAACCTGTGACTAGCATGGGGTTATCTGTAAATAGCAAAAGAACAGAACCCACCATTTTGCACACAAAATAACATCTAACATTGAATCATTTTCTTTGAAAACATGCAACTAACCACAGAAGAGGTCACCAAGCCCAATAGCCTTCATTATATCATTAATGGGTGCTGTTCACCTACTTCCTCCTGCTTTAACTATCAGGTCTGTTATCAACACCACTGACAACAGGATGATTTCTTATATATAAACATACTGTCTTGCAGCCACGACATGCTGTTTTTCTTTGGGCAAGTTTACAGCTTTTAGTAGAGTGAAGCATAACTAAGTTTCATAGGAGCAGAATTCTTTTAAAGACAGCAACACTTGCCTTTCTAATTAATGCTAGTGAGGATTATTTTATCTATATATGTATGTATAAAAAAAAGCAAGCATTGTTTCATTGAAACAAGTTCTCCACAGATAGAGCTTGCATTAACAAGAGCTTCACTGGGAGAAATTGTACAGGTTCAGGAAAGATTTCCAGTGAAATGAGTATTTTGACAACAGGGAACAATTTGAGAAACCTTAGTCCCTGATGGAGAGCTAAATGGAGCATACTGTGTGTTACACCAGACTTGGCTGCACCAAATTCATGCTCAGCTCAAGCTGGCACATACGGAACAGAGTAGCAGCCTTCCACATTGACTTTGGGGTGACCAGCGTGATGTGGCCACAGCCAGCCAGCTGGGCTGCAGTCATCCTCCTGGCAAGCAGAGAATGGACAGAGGGCCTCCAAAAAAAAAAAAAAAAAGAAGAGCCAAGGCACTTGAAGGGCCCGGCATTTGCCATTGACCGAATAGTCAGCAATGAACGAATTAATAATTCAGCCATGTACCTTGGGGCTGAGTGGACTGGCAGCGAGCTGTACAGCTTGAGTTGTTTAGGTCCCACCTGCAGAAGCTACTGTTTTTCATTCAAGAATGTGTGTTGAACTTGACAACATTAGTTTCAGAAAAAAAACATGAAATATGAAATTCTTTCACATGATGAAATATTTCATTAACAACAGAAGAATGCATTGTGAATTTGAAGTGACCTTTTAAATGTAAAGTGGTTTTATTTTATATGTATATTTAGAGAGCCTGGAGTATAGGAGTTAAAACTGGAAGGGGACATCCAACAAGCACATCCACAGTAGGACTGTCACCTCTGAGGAGAGACTTGGGTGTTAAAACAGTTCCAGTAGCTAATGGTGTACGCCATCAAAATTTGTGAGCGCATTCCAATTCTTACAAAGCTTTAACTTTGCCTTCCACAAGTTACATGCCTCTAAAATCCATTCCTCTGGTCTGGTTATCAAGCATGAAAGACCAGAGGACTCGACAAACAGCTGCTCTTACACAAGATTTTTCTTAAGTACTGGCATACACACTTGTTTGAGCCATGCCGTGAAACACAGCTCCACATTCATTGAAACTTTTCTTACAACTCTGACCGTGCACACAAATGCAAAGATAACCTTGGTATTTCACTCCAAAAGCAGAACTCATGAACAACAGCAAGCTGACATTGTTGGTTTCATTGTTCTGGGTTTGGTTTTTTTTTTGTTGGTTGTTTGCATTTTGGTTTTCCTTTTTGTTTGTTTGTTTTAATCTGGCTGCTTGGGGAAAACGCTTGAAGCTATCTTGTTCCCATTCAGTAAGGAGGCAGCAGTAACCCAACAGAAAAATGTATTCTCTCATCCAGCTGGGAATTCTGTATTAAGAGGAAAATCCTTCAAAGACTGAAACACTAGAATTGAGAGACTTATTCAGAAAGACTGCAGCAAAACCTTACAGGAACCATAGCCAGTTTAAGGGACTGTTTGTGCTACCTGCATTCAGTGCACCCTGGCTGGACTACATCTCCCACAAACCCTCAGAAACTTTCTTCCTCTGGTGGAGAATAATAAGTTTGGGCTTGTCATCTGAACACACCATGCAGCCTGATGCATTGCAAACACATTCCTAGTAGTAGAGCTGCATCAAGCCATCATCTGTGTTATACTTGGGAGCTGAAGCCCTAGCTACTTTCATACGTTAAAAAAAATAACAAAGAAAGGAAGTTCTTGGGCAAAATATTTTAAGCCAAAACAAACTTCAATGAGGCTGTTGTTTCTCCTTTACCTATTGCACCAAATACCAGATGAGATATGATGCACCCTTTATAGGCAGCCTCGTGAAACCTTCAAGTGCTATGCATAGTAAAGTCCACTGCTGAGATTGTGATCAAAAACCTTAATACTGGACAAATATCAAAGTGAGAAAAGAGCTAGCAAATGTTAATAGCATGTCTTTAATCGCATGCTGGCTCTTCATCACAAGGCAAACGGCTTGCTAGAGCTTCAGTTGTACTACAATAACAGTTTGCTGAAATGAATGTAGCAGCATTGTTAACGCTGAGCTACTATTATGTTCTTAAGTGTGCATGACTGACTTACTTTTAACAGAACAGTTCAGTTCACATTTGTTACACAGACAATAGCAGCACTTTGGAAGAGGGTATAAAACTTTCAAGTCTCCAGAGACATGTTCAATGTGACAGTAAATCATGGGTTGTTCAAAGCTTCCCTTTCAACAGAAAATAGTCTCTTGCATTAATGCAAGCCCCTCCCCCCCTCCTTTTTTTAAAAAAAAACCCTGGTTTTCCATTCAAACTGGAAGTTGAAGCAATAGCAAAAATTTTACTACCAATCCTAAAAATATATGAGGAAAATCTAAACCCATCTCAAAGTTAATCCACTTAAGCTGCAAACATATCTAGAGAGCATAAATTTCACTGGGCAGGAAGCAAGAAAATAGCATCACCTGTTGATGTGCCACAGCCCATTGTTTACTCAAGGCAGACAGAGGGAGCTGTTGTTATTCAAATGAGACATGCTTTTGACAGACACACATGATACATAATCAAGTAGTTTGAAAGATGACTGGCACCGAAGACCCCATTTACTGAGGTCAAAGAGAAAATGCATCTGTAATTCCTCCCATTTGCTTGTATAGTTTTCATCATCTCTTGCAAAAAAGCACCAACAGTAATGCAGAAGTGTTGCATAATATTAAAAATAAGTTTTTCAAGTCTGCCTCAATTACAGTCCATTATCAAAACCAAGTAGATTTGGAATTATTTATCCGCAGATGTGCCTTATACCAGTGTAAAGGGAGCACTTACCAGGGACCAACAGAGCAGGTTGCAGACTGAAAGGACTGAGGGGCGCAGCCCATGCTACCTCAGGGCACGATGGACCTGGGTTCAAATTGACTGCTGCAGGCTTGCGACATGACCTCGGCCAAGTCACTTAGCTCTGGTCACCCTCCTAGCATAGCAACAGCCTCTTGTCTTCCATCACTGCTGGTAGCAGTTCTAGGTAGGACCCAGCTCCAGTTTTCCAGGCTCAAGCTATTTTCTCAGTGAACCATCTAAAGGGCTGGCACCTAAACTGTTGAGGAGCAATGAGTTGTCCTCAAAGCCTAGGAACAGGAAACTACAAGGACCTGTTCTGGATCAGACTGAAGTACAGCTGCCTGATGTCTTCTTCCTAGAAAATATTTAGAGCAAGAGACAATACAGATCTTGATCCCACTACATTCTTCCACTTTGACAGGTAAGAGATGAGTATTCCCAAGAAAGATTTTATCTAGAGCATTAACTGCATTAATGGATATTCAATATGTTCATTAACTTGACTAAATCTTTGTGAAGTTTTACTAGTACCGCCCATAATATTCTCTGGTAGTGAGGTGCACAGGTTAATTAAGCACTGCAAGAAAAAAGTAGTTTTAAGCTCTCCACCCTACAACTGTGTTTGCTGCCTTATTTTCTTCTTGTGAGAAGTTTCTCAACAGCTCTTCTCTCCACCCCACATACAGAAACAAAAGCACTATCCAATTATCAGCTATGGCACTTAACACTAACCATCACTGCTGTTCTCCCAGGGCAGGGGTTCAATGCAGAATGGAGGAGAAAGCCAACACCTCAGAGATGCAGCCAGCAGACTCCAACTGAAATCACCAAAACCCACAATTGCTCAGAGTATTTGGCCAGCAACAGGCTAGGTGCACAACTCTGTTTCATTTGCACTTCTTCACTTTTGCTTTCTAGCAGCTTCATGCAATACATTACCAGATTCCCCCATGCAGCACAGCAATGTCCTTGGCCTCAAAAATTGTGACAAGACCAGCAACAATTAGCTTAAACTGGGTATCTGAAGACCTTTCATTAGCAGGATCTGTAGCAAATAGTCTGCAATCCTCTTAAAGCAGGGTTGTCAACTCTGAACAGGAAATTTTAGGAATACAGAAAAGATGCCAAAGTATTATCCTGCTTTTGCTCATATTGGCAAGAGCATTGTGCTGTATGAAGTGAGCTTTAGTTCAATATTCATTGCAAAAAAAAAAAAAAAAAAAAAAAAAAGCCTTGCAAAAATTAATGGCATTTTAACTAGAGCTGGGTGAAACACCCAATAAAACAAGAAAGCACAGGAAGACAGCCTGGCTTTCTGATCCATTGCCAGCACCATACCCTTGCTAGGCTTTGCTCTGTTACAAGCAGCAAAGCAACAGAGGACAATAAGAGGGCAGAGATGATTTACCATGCTTAGAAAACATCCCTTGGAAGATTACCAGAGATATTATTTATTCCTTTTTACCATGTCTCAGCTTTAACAGACATGGCAACCCAGTAATTAAAAGGAAGCTCTATTGCATGCTCCTATGGAATGTAATGACTGATCTACTCGATATCAGAGCACAGGCTTCTTGCCCTGACTTCATACTGAAGCCCTTAAGGCAGGATTCCCCAGACTACTCTGTATGCCCCACCTTGTTGCAGCCAGTGGCATAAAACCTCCTGACCTAAATAAGAACAGAGTTCAGCAATGCAACATCCTAGCTGCTCTTTCTCCTACCTTTGAATTTGTCTCCCTACTGCCACAGACAGTTTAACTGATTCCAGTCAAGTTGCTAAACCCCATCTCGTGTAAGTACATGGAAGACACGTACATCATTCTTCTTTTGAGCAAAACCTGAAGGTATCTATTCCACCAAAGGGATTCAATTTCAGAATATAATCCAAAACTGTACTTTCTATCTTGTTTAATACTTTGATTTATTTCCTCATTAGCATGGGGGAATAGCTCCTATTAAAACTATTAAAGATAATTTTTGCAATAATATCAGAGGATATGAGTAGGTGTAATGATAGTACTAACGATAAAAATTAATAACCATTCATTATTCTTAATCATGTGTACGGTTGAAATGAATAATCAGGAAAATAAACAAGACATTTTATATGAACCTAAAACTAAGGGGATATGAGAACACTATAAATGACATTCTAAATTGTCAAATGTCCACTCAAAATTTAATATTGTGCTTTTTCAAACAGCAAAGTATTCTGCAGGTAGGCCAGACAGCCAGGAACCAGTGAGCAGCATCAAGCAAATGCCTGTTCACCTCTTCCATACCTGCGTCCTTTGATGACCCCCTCACTCTGACACATCCAGGATAATGGGGGCATTTGGCATCTTACTTCAGGTACATGAAAGACCACTGGGTTGGGATGTTATTAATGCTGAAAAGCACCAATAACAACATTTCTTCCCTTAGTCTCTACAGCTGTTCCTTTACCATACCATTGGCCATGTCTGTTCAGATCATTAGCTCTTTAGCATGGTGCTATTTCTCACTCATAGGGAAGACACCACAGCCAATGCCTCTACAGACTTCAGCAACACCACATCTTGGGTCCAAGCTCAGTTGTCAGCACAAGTGAACAAAAGAAATACCCACACAACTTTGCAGGATTCATTTAGCATTCTCAGGCTGATCAGTGCCTACCCTGAGCTTCGCTTCACACAGCAGCTCTCAGCAGTGCATGTAAGGAGGCGGGGCTGACAAAGCAAGAACTCTCCTGCTAGGCTGACATACACAGCAGCTGATTCTTCCAACCATGCTCCCTTCCAGTTATGAAACAGCTTCAAAAAGTACTAACTCGCACTACTTGTTTTGGATTTGAAGCACGCAAGACTAACACCCAGCAAATAAGATACCATATTTCCCATCCTTGTTTCAAAGCTCTGAAAACACAGCTCATGCCAAGCACCACCTTCAAAGTACATACTTAAACGATACTTGCACCTTTTGGTCTTAAAGGTGGAAAGATCTCTTCTTGGAAGGAGGACTGTCATTCAGGTTTTGTTTAAGGACAAAGGGGCAGGTGGGAAATCAAGCAAGAAATAGACTGATCAAGTTATTTTCAACAATAGAACTGTAATTTTGTTTTTCATTACAGGTCACCTTAAAGGTTTTTCAAGAACCTTTGCTAGATATTAATTCTCCAGCAAAAGTTACAACAGCCATTTGAAAGTTGAAGTGATTTTATCTTCAGAATCAAATGTAAGCTTTGCTGCTGTCAAAAACTCTGTGCTTTGTGTCATCTAAAACACATGTCCTATTCTGAAATAACCGATACAGCTCTTGGTCTGCAGACAGGTTGCATCTTTGAAAGTTTCACTGCTCCAGAGCTTCAGTAGCTACACTATTCCACAGCCTCAGTAAAGGGGGGAAAA
The DNA here is from genome assembly GCA_034008185.1 of Gorsachius magnificus. NCBI lineage: Eukaryota > Metazoa > Chordata > Aves > Pelecaniformes > Ardeidae > Gorsachius > Gorsachius magnificus. The sequence continues at coordinate 34,857,188 of CM067084.1, forward strand.
TACAGGTCACATGGGACTTTTTCATGTTTTTTCCCTTCTCCTCACGTAAGGTCCTGGGACAGTGAAAAAACAGTTCCAGCAAAAGGCTACCAGAAGTGAGCACTGTGTGATTGTAAAAGCCCTTCCCCAGCTGATGAATTGAAGTCCCACACACTAGCTGTCACCTTGGTGGCTGGTTGTGCCATGCAAAGCTTTCCAAATTGGACAAGGCTAACGGAAGTCCCAGCTGCTCTCATAACAAAACTTTCCACACTAGGAATTGCAGCAGTAGTTCTCCCAAAGCAGAATTTACCGCCTGGGCCACTGGAGAGGACAACTAAAAGGTAATTTCCATTATCTTGTCAGCCTAACTCACCTGATGTCAGAGGAAGTTTCACTGAAGTTGCCCACATCTCCCTGAACCCCACTGGCAGCTTTATGGGACGTACAGAGCTCCTTGCCAACAGCAGCCAGGCTGCCCCATGTCAGTAAAAGCTTTTAATCAGCAAGAAAGAAAAAATTCAGAGTCAAAGAGAAAAGAAAAGCTTCTTATCTCCTGCAGTATTTCACTTCTGCATTCCACCAGAAAGGTGATCACCTGTTGGTCTGGGACACAGCAAGGTATGCAGGACAGTGGTCATGAAGTCTGTGGCCTGTCCTTGATGGAGGGAAGTCTTCACCATCTGGAGAGAAATCAGAGTCAGGAGAGGCAACATAAGTCCTGCTCCAGCTCATCTGAAACACAAAGGGACTGTTGGCTTGGCAGTTAAAGGATCACAGAAGACACAATCCCTTTACTGTAATACAGGGGCTTTGTATTTTGTGCAGCTAGTGGCTTTAGAAGCTTTTCCCCTCATGCTTACTTATCTGCAAAACTTGTACTCTGACAACAACACTGAGCGAGGATGAAGATCAGCACTGCCCTGAGAGCACATGGAGGTGCTGGTGCACCCAATTTCAGAGCACTGTGTGGATTGTTATACAGGACCTGCACAGACAAGATATGCAAACAAGTTAATCCAGAAAAACCTCAACTTCACAAGTTCATGCTACACAGCTCCGTTCATGAAACTGGCTGCTCAACTCAGTGGAGGAAAGAGCCTCTAAGGTCTGTTACAGACTAAGACTAACCAAGGCTCTCAAAGCTGAGCCAGCCCAGGTTGACTTGCCACAGCACCTAGGGCAGCCATCCAGGCTCCCCACGGCACAGCACACCCAAGCCCTTGCCAAATCCTGTCACTGTCTGGACCCATTTCCCTAGCGCAGAGGGGAAGCCCAAAGAGGTAGCAGACAAGACTGCTCAGGACAGTTAAGGTCTCCTGGTGCCCTCAGCCACTGACTGCCCACCACCACAGGGAGATGTCCTGGGGAGGGGGAACTCAACCGCTTCTCCCAGGGATCCCTCCTGAGGTGAACAGGAATACAGAGGATTAACAGGTGGGCATAAGAAACTAGCAAAGCATCTTGCCTCTTCCTTCCTGTGGGCAGGGTCTAGCCCTGCATGACCTCTGTGTCCTCAGGCATGGAAGATCAGACTGGTCAAGGCCACCCTGTATTCAGGCAGCCAAGGCAGGCCCCTGCCCACTGGCAGGATGTGGCCAACAAGTCCCCAGCAGTCCTACCTACCAGGGCAGCTGGGTTGCTGACAAGCAATTTCTCCCTGGGGGTGCAAGAGGCAGGAGAAATGTCACAGGCAACCCCAGGAACCACTTAGATGCTCTTAGAGATGCTGATCCCCAAGATGTGGCAGGGCAGAGAGAGTACCACCCTATAACCCCAGGAGAGACACAAACTAGCACCGGGCACTAGCAGAGCGCCAGCTGGTAAGGAAGGGGTACAAGGCACACAGGCAACCCCTACACACATGTTCTTAAGCTGCTCCTTGTAAGCATCCTGCAGCCAAGCACAGCCTGCAAAGGTCTTGCCCTGCTCCTTGAGCCAGTACTGCCTGTAGGACCCAGAGAAAGAAAGACCCAACAACAGGCATCTTTCTCTACCTGACATCCCTCTCCATTACCAGCACATGTTCTAAGGGCCTGACCTATAGATGTGTGCAACCCCCACACATGTAGTCCTCTGCAAACGTATGTGCAGGATAGCACTGCCTTGCTATGCAAGGATGCCTGTTGCCTGCAACAGCACTCTGTTCACTGCAATCCCTGAGACAACGCAAAATGAATAGATAAAGGCATTATGGTTATAAAGGAAAGATAGCTCTACTACATGCCCAAATGACATCTTGAGCCATCCTCAGGAGCTAAGAAGCTATTGCCATTGAACAGTTAACAGCCGTTGGGGAGGCAGAGATATGACCTGAATTTAACTACAGCACCCCCACTCCCTTCAAGCCTCAATCCACTGGAAGCTTTAGGGTGCGGGAACCACCACAGAACCCTGCACAGCTACAACCTGAGAGTGGCCTCCTACACCACTTGCAATTTAACCTAAAGCTACAGGCCAACCCCAATGTCATGATGGGAAACAGACTCAAAATAAGTACCCCACATACTTCCACCTCACAGATGAAGCCCAGCTCCCCCAGCAGCCCAGGAGGGGAAGCAGAGCTGAGTGAGAAGCAACAACAGGTTCACCCAAAGGACCAACACACAAAAAGCAAATACAAGCTAATGAAACCAAGACATGCAGGAAAGGATACCAAGATTGATAAGGACCAGAGCTGTACAAACACCTACCCACAGCCAGAAAAAAAAAAAAAGGCCCCTCAGATGGAGCTTAAGTGGTGGTGGGCAGGACCCAGATGAGGCTGCCCAGGGCAATTAGGGCCTGTAAGGGCCTGAGAGCAGGTGGTCTCTCTGCAAGAACCAGAATGAAATCAGACAACTAGTTTGGACATCAGTTCCCAGGCTTGAAGGCGTTATGTGTCACCCACCAAGCTCAGCGGCCCTTGAAATGGGGGTGGGGTGGTGACAGCCTGGCTGGGACTGGGGTAACTGGTGCAGCCCAGGGCACTGAAACCTGATCATTTCAGTAGTCCATTCACATGTTTGTTCATCTGAGTCTGACAAGGGGATGTTTGGGCCAGGGAGCAGCAGATCACACAGGGGAGCACAAACTGCCCCCTCCCACCTCATGATCACCATGCTGTGGCAGACCCATGGGTGGGTAGCGCTGACTGGTCAGTTCAAGGCACCCACAACTGGGGATTTGGCCACAGCACAGCAATTCCTGTTCTTAAAATACGTATCCCCAGCTGGTGGGAGGTCCCCATTACCTGGCTTCCTCACAGGACTGTGCTCTGCCCACATTCCCACTGCTCCAGGGCCAGGGACAATGGCACTGCCTGTTGTCTGGAAGTTGTTCCTCACAAAATGTTGGTTGGACGAGCAGTTGGGTTCCCAGCATGGAGGGTGCTGGGGGACTCGGGATTTTCCCCTGCTGCCAGCATGGTTCTCTTGGCTTTGCCAACACATGGGCTGTGGAGTGTCACTTCAGGGATGCTTTGCATTTCCCCTCACGGGTCAATTTTTGAGCCTCCCCACTGCAACCGCAGCCTTCAGGCAGGACTGTGTGTCATCTGCTCGCGCCCTGCGGCAGAGCCCTGCCCCGCACCGGGGTGACCTCCTTGCTGGTGGCATAGACCCTCGCCCCGGGCCTGCGCTCGCTTGTCCTCCCCCGGCCAGCACTGCCACCGCCACTGGCCACCCCTGCTCCCCCACCTGCACCCACGGCAGGGATTTTTGGGTGGTGCTTGGAGAGTTTCCCCCCCCCTCCATGCCTTGCCGGTGTCATGTCTCAGAAGCATGGGGGAGCCGAGCCCCCGCCGCGGGGACCCTGCAGGCATCGCGGGGCTGGCCGTACAGGGGGCGGCCGCTGGGGCTGGGTCTGCGTTTCTGCGAGGTGGTTGCAGTGGTCCTGGGGCCACTGGGAGGTGGGGAGCCCCGGGCAGGGGCATTCGGGGCCCCGGGGGGGGGGGGGGGGCCCTCTCTGTGGGAGGGTGCCCCCACCCCAGCTCTGGATGGGGTAGGTGGGACACGGGGCTGTGGGGGGGCCCCCTCCCATCCCCCAAGGTCACACACAGGACCTAGGATGGGGCAGAAATGGGGCTAAATCCTGTGGGTTTGGGGCGGGGTGTGAGACTGGGTCCCCTGGCCAGGTCCCTGGCACTCCCCAGCACCACACGTGGGCCAGCGCCAGCAAGGGGCTCGGGGCTCGGACCTCAGCTGAGGGGTTTGAGGCTCAAGACCAGGCATGTGCAGCTGGTTTTGGGGCTCAGGAGCAGAGACCCAGTCATGGTTTTGTGGTTCAAAACCAGGGCCCTCTGGTGAGTTTGGGTCTTAAACCCAGACTGGGGGTGTGTGGTTTTGGGACTCAAAAGCAAGCTCAGTGGGCCGGTTTCGAAGCTCAGCAGCACAGGCTGAGCCCTGTGTTTTCCAGGCCTTGAAAGGAGGCTCAGGGGCTGTTCTGGGGGCTCAGAGCCAGGCTCATACAGCTGGGGTTAGGGTAAACACGGGCTTAAGTTCTGCATTTTCAAGTACTTGAAAACAGAGGCCAAGTCCGCGTTTTCCAGATTTGGAGTGGGCTCAGGGGGGGCCTGTTTTGGGGGTGCAAAACCCCAGCTCATTTGACTTCAGGAAGGGAGGGCAAGTCAGAAGCTTTGGGCCTCGGAGGGAGATGCGTGTCCTTGGGGGTCAAGACCCAGCCCATGCAGCTGGTTTGGTGGCAGACTAAAAAGTCCTGTGTTTTCTGTGCTTAAAATGGAGACCAAAAGTCCTGCGTTTTCCAGACTTGAAAACAGGCTCATGGGGCCATTTTTGGGGCTTGAAAACAGAGTCCTGCATTTGTAGGGGGGAAAGGGGCTCCCTGGGCTGGGGGATTGGAACAGAGACCAGGTCCTGCATATTTGGGCTTAGGAACTGAGACTGAGTCGGCTCTTTCTGTGCAGGGGTGGGAGGCCGTTGGGTTCTGGGCAGGTGGGAGGTGGGCAGGGTGTGTGGGCCCCTGCCGGAGCTGGGGCTTTGGTCATCTTGGTCCCCAGAGTGTGGGAGGCCAGCACGCACCAGGCCAAATCAAACATCTGAGACAGGCTCGGGGAAAAAAGGCACCTTCCACACCATCTTCACCTGTCCAACTCTTTTATTTGAGGTGTGTATAACAGCCATAAGAATCATTAACTCATTAGTCCATATTTAGACAATATACAATTATGTCAGTTTATATTCTTATGACAGTGATTGATTTACAATCTTGTCAAAGCTCACGCTGCTATCACGAGCAGAAGCCATTATTAATTGGCTTAAGGATGGGCAGGGCTGTCCCCAGCCAGGAGCAGGGCAGGCGGCAGCATCATCCTCAGCTCAGGCAGCCCGGCTTCGTCCTCGGGGATTCAGAAAACCCTGGGCAGGTCTCTCCCCGTCTCCCTCCAAGAGCTGAAATGACGTGTCCCAGCACACGCGTGTTCCTGCTCGGCAATCTGGGGGGGCAGCACCACCAGCCCGGTCGCCCTCGCTCGCCACAGAGCCGGCTCCTCCATCCCCGGGGAGAAAGGCACTCTCAGCGAGAAACCAGCCAAACAGCATCTTCCATTTCACATGCTACACTTACACAATACTTTATTTATTAACTAATTATTAAATGCTTAATAATCAATTCATAAACTAATAACAATCCATTATTATTTAAATACTTGCACATTGTTTATTCAGCACGTGCTCAGTGTTGAACTATGATACTGACGATCAGGTGGTGGCAGCGACTGATTTACAGCCACCCCACGAGCCCCCGGGCGCCGCAGCGGGCAGGAGCTGCGCTCCACCCCCACGAAGGTGGCGGCGCCCGGCAGGACCAGGCAGCGCCCCGCAGCCGCCCAGCTCAGGCCCTTCCCCGCGGCACCGGGCAGGGGGGGCCTCAGCGGGGCGGGAGCCGCTGCGGGTTCAGCCCCAAGGGGCCAGGACCCCGGCGCTGCTCTGGCGCAGCCGCGGGGCCCTCCGGCCCTCGCTCCTGCCGGCGGCCGCGCCACGGCCCAGCGCCAAGCGCCGGCCCCCTCGGCTCCGCCCGCAGCCACCGCCCCGAGGGGAGCCCGCGGCGGGGCCGAGCCTGGCGGGGCGGCGGCGGGTCGCGGTGTCACCCGCCCACGGGGCCGGGCTGCGGCCACCCGCGCCGTCAGGCCCTGCCTCAGCGCTCCCTGCGCTCCGCGCGGGGCGGGAGGCAGCGGGGCGGCCCGCAGCGAGCGCGGGGAGGGTCCGGCCCCGAGCCCTGCCCCGGTGCACCCGTGGGCCTGCTCCTGCTCCGGCTCAGCCTGGCGCCTGGCTTGCCGCGGGCAGCTGCCGTCGTGGGCAAAACAGCTCCAACCCGGGGAAGAGTAACTTAGTCCCGATTAAAATAAAACCGCAGCCGCTAAGGGGCTCGGCCCTGTCCCTTAGAGCCGGCTGGGCCCGGCCCGGGGCCGCCCCCGCAGCCCCCAGCAGCAGCGCCGCCCGGCGATGGTGCTGCAGGCCGGGCACGGCCCGCCGGACCCCTGGCTCTCGGGGCCACTGCTGCTCCTCTGGGAGGCCGGGGGGATGCCGTCCCTGATCCCCTGGAGCTCCTCAGTGCCTGCTGGAGGGGATGGAAACCCCCAGAGGTGCCGGTCGCTGCTGGTGGCCATGGGCCTACTACCCTGGGGTGGTTCATGCCGTAACACTCCTCACATGGGTTGGTGTGATGCTCTGAGGACACCACCAGCTTCTGCCAGAGCATGGTGTGGCTTACCCTTGTGCAACCAAAATAGCTTTAAGAGCCAGCTCGCCATGACAGGTTACTCCTGCCCTTAGGTCATCCATGCATCCTTGGGAGATGACAGTAATTGGCCTGACCTGGAGCAGAGAAGAACTGTAGCTCAGACCCTGGGACCCCAGCTGCAGAAACATGGGAATGAACAGTGAAACCACCAGATTCCTCTAAAGCAACAAAATATGCATGAATTTGAGTGGTGTGCTTGATTTTTATAGGCACTGTTGCCCTTACCAGTGTGACTTTCTGGTATAGTTAATAAGATGGTGATTAGCAAAGCAAGAAGGAATAGCAGTAACTCTGTGAGTTTAAGTTAATCTGTTACTTCTCAGCTTTTCAGTTTGCAGTTTCAAGTTTACAAACTTGAAAGTCGACTTAAACTAAGACTTCTCGGGCAGTGTAAGATATTGGTTCATCCATCGACATAACATAAAAACTTTAGAGAGGTGCAGGCTGTAAGGAATGCCATTCAAACCACTACTCAAATACAGGATGAAGTCATTAAGTACTACTACAGCATTTTCACAGGTGTAACTAAGAGGGAGAAGCTGAATATGCAAGTAGAATACATCAAAACTCCTGTGGAAATACTAATTAGTAATGATGGCCTGCTGCAGTGGCTGATCACAAAAATGAAAGCCAGATAATGGCCTGGGAAGCCCAGTTAAAAAGTAGGAAAAGGCTGCAAGTTCAAGAAACTAATAGTATCTTTAATTGGAAAAAACTCCCACCCAAACCTTCTATAAAACAAAAAGAATGAGAGATGGCTGTCCAAATCATGAAGCAAATCAAGACAGTGACAAAGAGTTCATACTTCAGGAATAGATGATCTTAAAAAGTGATTCCATAAATCTCCATCAGCTGCTAGGAAAATGCTCCAAAACCAAGCACCTTCATGGCCTTGGTGGGGCTCCCTGGTTTGTTGTACAGGGTAAACATCTCCAAGACAACAGCTTAAAGAAGCAGCTGAACCTAGTGCTGAGCTGTGGATTTCAGTCATGTTCTTTCAAGCACGTGTGTGTAAGTATAGGAGAAACCTCAGAGGGGAGATGGTATGGGGTATCCCTTTGGTCAGCTGTCCCAGTTGTGTTCCCTCCCAGCTTCTAGTGCACCCCCAGCCCACTCACTGGCAGGGCGGTGTGAGAAGCAGAAAAGGCCTTGATGTTGTATAAGTGCTGCTCAGCAGTGGCTGAAATGTGCCTGTGTTATGAACATTTTCATCAAAAATCCAAAATATAGCCCCATACAAGCCACTAGGAAGAAAATTAACTCTATCCTGGGCAAAACCAATAAAATACTAGAGGATAATTACACCTGTCTATATAACTGAGGCTTAACTGTTGCATTTCATGTGTCCTGAAGTTGACACTACGGCACATGATTGTAAGTCATGGGTTAAAACCGTTCATGTGAAGGAAAAAAGATGGCAAAAATCTATGCTTAAATGTAGCAACTGCAACTTTAAAGTGTAAACTTTATATCTCTCTTATAGGAACCAAGAACTAACAGTCTGGTGAATAGCTGTTTAAGAATAATAGCTAATAAACTGAATAAAAGAAGAAAAAAGAATCTACTGACTAGGCTGTTAACATCTGACTTCTGTGGAGGAAGATGTTCTAGCCTGGGTAACTAAGATAATCATTAACACCAGTTTTATGTTATTTTTAAATGTCTTCCATAAGCACCACAGAAGAGGAAGTAATTCAGTCCACCCCATTGGTTAGTACTTGCTGCCTAACTTTGCTTTAATTATTTGCCATTATTGCGTATTTATATGAGGGAAAAAGATGCAACACTTAGCTCATTACCATGACTGAAGTTATAGGAAAGAAGAAAATAAGGAACCAAAGTGGTGCAAATTCAAGGGTGTCTCACAGTCCAAGCAAGAGAAACTCTGTTTCCCTCTCACTGCTAAATATGATCAGAATGACCTGATCATGACTATATTTATGCACAAATTGTGAATTGTGTATATAAGTCTGTGTAGATATAATTATACGTATTTGCAAATGATACTTGAGTTGGAAGAAGCAAGTGATTCAATTAAGTCCAAATGTTTCCCACATGCAATCTGGTAAAGTATAATTTGTTATCATTAAGCTATCTCTGCAACTTCCTAAGTGAGAACTATACTTTCACGTCTTTCAGAAAACCATTACAGAAATTAATGGTCCTTGAATAGGTAAAAAGGAGTAGGTAAAAATAGGTTAAAAGTAGTACTTGGCAGATAGAAGAGCTTCCTCAATTAGAGATGTCAAAAACTTAAATCTGTAGTATGTAGGCATATAACTGTGGGAAAGTGTTACCAAATGACTAACCAAGTAATTGTTAAAATTTAAAGTTACTGTCTTCCTTTTCTGAATGCTAGCTATTTTTCCCATTAAAATCCTTTGAGCGAGATAGTCAGTAAAACACGTAGTGTGTCATCTTTGCAGTTTGAAGTCGCCACCCACACCGTACCTGTAGTAGAAGAGACTCCACCAGCAACTGAGCCTGTGGAAATCTGTGGACACCAGGGGAGCAGCCAGCACGGTGCTCTCAGGGATAAAATTTTTTCCAGCAGGTTACCCTGGGTTATCCACCATGCCAAAATGTTAGTCTGTACAGTCTGCCAGTTACAAGACATGGTGACCTCCCAGTAGTGCAACTTGTTTGGGCCTCTCAGCTGCAGGACTGTTGCAGTTGTCCTTGTACCCTGTTATAAACTGTCACTAACATCTGCCATAGTGTGAAGTGTATGTTGATGGTTGTGTTACTGCATCTGGGCTACAGCATGTGCACAGTGTGAGCTTTCTCCCCAGCAGTGGGCAAGAAGAGGTTAGTGGGTGGGCTGTAATGCGGGGTGTTGTCAGAGCTGTGTCCGGGGCCGGTGTTCTGTGCTAGGGTCATTCCCACTGGAGAGGTGTGCAGGGCTTTGACCTGTGCCATGTGCTGTGCTTCTCCTCTTGAAGTCTCATCACCTTGCACTGGCAGATCCTGGAGGCTGCATGCCTGCTAGTGTTATCCTTAATGTATGAGTTGTCCTTTCTTTCAGGTCTGGGCTGGTATTATGAATTAGACCCTTGTGCTAGGGAGCAAATAGAGCTTAGAAGCTACTCTAGTAGCTAATATTCACTTAGGTGGCCAGTAAGTACTTCCCAGCAATGCACCTGCACAAAGCTTAACAGCCAATTAGTGCTGCAACTTCTGTGATGATCAAGCATGCTCCCTCCAGTCAGCACTATTAGCTTTGTAGGCGAGAGAAACCAATAGGGAGATTGAGGAGGGCCTGATGAAACTAGGATGCTTTTCAAAAGCCTGAGTACTTGGCTTTCAGCTTACAAAGATCTCTTTAACAGCATGTGTTCAGGTCTGGTTTGTGTGTACATGCCCCTCTTTTGTAAGAAGTCTAAAGTAGGAATGATATGGTTGGAAGAACCTGAGTATGGCTGGCACAGGCTGGAAAACACTGAATCAAAACGTTTCCCCTAAAGCATGGTAAGAGTGAGTCTTACGTATTTGATAAACTGAGTCCCCAGCAGCCCAGAAAAAGACCTGATAAACCTGACCAAAAATCCCATATAAATCAAGCTTTCTCATGCCATGGCCAAACTTCCAGGATTAGCAGGTAGTATCTGATGAACATCAACCGAAGCAGGACTTGCTCCTGCCTGGGTCTGAAGGAGTTTCCTTTTAGAGTGCAGATGTAAGTGAACTGCAGCAAAAACAATGGAAAAAAACTAAAAAGCCTTCATCTGCATAATGCCTATTTTGGATATAATAAAAGCACTAAAAAAGAGAATTTCTATAGACTGCTTTCTCAGGAGCTCCCTCCAACTTTCTGCATACAAAGGACAATCTTCTAACTCTCAGGGTCAGGAAAACCTCCTAAAGATTTTGCATGTAAAAATGTTTCTTAAGTTAATTTGAGAAGGAAGCAGCAATAGTATTCCAAAGCAGACTTGGTTATGAGAGCAATTGCCAATATTTCTGAATTCCATTTTTGTTTGGCAGCCCAGTGAGTACTACTGTGCCAGGTTTTTATCTTGGAAAAACAAAACCATCCACTGGAGCCCAACGATGAACATTGGCTTCCTAGGAAGGTTAAGCAGATGGACTGGTGGACATAGGCACAGCCTGTCAGACTGCGGATGAGGAGCTTATGGTGACCTTCCCCCATACTTTGCTTTGAGGACCTCAGACAACTCATACTTGAGTTCAGGCAAAATTTTAGGGGGAAAGAGAATAACATTTTTAGGAGAAATGTCCAGATATTATTCCCCAAATGGATTTCTCAGTTCTCCTGTTACTTTGCACTGTAGTCAGCTAGAGTCTGCCTTCTTTCAAACATATTTAGGATCAGTATTTCAACTCCAAGAAGCAGTTGAAATAGTCATTCTGTCAAACACATCCATCACCCTGTCTTCATAGTAGCAATTCATGGGCCAAACCAACCCAAGCAAGATTTCTTATTTTTCCTACCTTAAAATAATATCCCTAGAGGAAAACTCAGGGAGCTATTCAGAGCCTTGTTTCTTAAATGTTTATTGCTATTAGGCTTAGCTATTCCTCCCCCCTTTCCCCCCCCCCCCAAAAAAAAAATGTCCCAGTAGTTATCTTGCCATAACAAAGATGTGCAAAGTTACTGCTGTCATTCTTCAGAACCTAGAAAATCTGAACATCTCTTCCTGCCTGCTTTGCATTTCACTGAGTAGTTGATCTACTGCACACAGTTTGTGTGTGCTGAAGCAGCAGGAAACGACTGTCACTAGTTGGTGTGTGACTCCTTCCCTTTTCACAGAGGACTTCCTCAGTGCCTCTAGCACTACTGAAGGAAGTAAATCTCTCTGCAGAACCGTGCCCCACCAAAATACTCTAGGAATTAGCAATGAGACAAGAGGCTGGTGAAGTGCTGCCAATTACAGCCCAACAAGCATCTAACTGCTTTTGCTGGGAGCTCCCCAAGTGGACTGGAAGGCCACAGGATAAGGATCTCAGCAGCCAAGAGGAAAGGAGAGAATTTCCCCTGCGTTCCACATCTACTGCAAGCTGACAGGAGCTTCAGGGACAATCCGTGAAGAGCAATACCGGCTCCTTTCTCTGAAGAGGTTCACAAGAAGGAGAAATGGGACCTCTGTCTGCTACTGCAATGCTACTGGCAAAGACAGCAATAATATATCATCCACAAGCCTTTACTCACAGACTTTGGAGTAAAGGACCTCCCTTGAACAGAGAAGGATGGGGCAGAAAGAAGTGAAGAGGTGGCCCTAAACCCAAAAGCTGGAACATACCTATTGGGAAGTTTTCCAGGGTTGGAAAGCTGTTCTGCAGAGAGGTGCCTGCCACAATGAAAAGATAATTGCATCAAATCAATTAACCAAACAAGGAGAAGAGTCACCTCATGCACAACAGAAGTGAAGACCTGGCTCACAGCAGAGTTAGGTCTGGTGCACACCTTGTATTGCTACAATATTGTCTCTGAAGTAAATGGGGACCGTGTAATTATAGGTGCTGATAAACAATTTCCCCCAAGGAACTGTGTAGTCGAGCTGGTTGCCAAGCCAAGAATGCATCTTATCCTTAAATGTGAGGAGGATCAGCCAGCCTCCAGTGCCTTCCCCTCAGTTAAATACTGGTCCATACACCTGGAGTCAGCCCTGAGCTACCTCAGACTACTGGTACTGCTATTTGTAACAACACACAGCCCTTCAGAGAAAAATCTATTCAGAGGGTCTAGACATGGGCAGTAAGGGGATGCTAAAGTGATAATATAGGAAATTTAAAACAAAAATGGGGTTGATGGTAGGGAGGAGGACACAAACACCATCTTAGTATGATTTCTGGTACCCCAGGGCACAGCCTTCTGTCCTTGCTTGCACATGCAGTGTCAGGCAGTTACCACACCAGGAGGAGAGGAGGAAACTGCTGACAACTTGTAACCCCTGTAGAAAGTAATGCTGCTACTGCAGATGTAAGTGAAAAGTGTGGAGTTTTAGGGTTGATGTCATTAATTTATCCATGTAACAAACTTACATTCAAAATACCTCAGTCAGAAGATTCCAGACTGCAGCATGATAGCGCCAGAAGGGTCTCACTGATCAAACCTGAGAGCCTTCATAGGGAGGGCAATGCAAAGTGAATTAAAACTGATCAAAACATCCCTGTGCACTAAGTTAGATTAATGCTGCCTTACATCATCCTGTGCCAATACGATGTGGCAGTGTCACTTCCCAGTGTAACTTTATTAAAGAAACTGCATGACCACAGATCTGTAACACTATCTTTAGTTTTGATTCATAAAGCATCAATTTGCACCAAAACAAATGAACTTCCAGGCTTTAACTTGTATTACATTTAGCATTATTAAAAATCTGATACTGTGCACCAGGAACAAGCAAATCGCAGGAGATGAGGTGATGTGAATGCTACAAATCTGGCTGAAATAAAGTATTACCAGTGGTTTTAATCAGAAAAATCCATGACACAGAAAATGCATTAAGAGGAGTGAATAATATGACTGATGAATGGGTAAGACCTTGAAACACTATGTTTGAGCGTGTATCGGTCACAACAAATACTGGTCAAGTGGGGTAAACAAACACATCAAGTTTTGTAGGGATTTAAGTTCTCCATGGGCCAGTCACGGCTGCGAGATCATTGTAACCAAGAGGAAAGAAGTGGCTCCAGCACTTGCTTTGTGGGCAGTGCCATTTCAGGGACCTCAGGATTGCCTCACAGATGGCTTTAGGAACAGGGCCAGCATGGTTCAACTTCCCATCCTGTGTTTCATAAAGATCTGGGTAAGTCCAGCTTCACACTCTCATATACCTTGATCCTTGGCTGGTTAACTCGGTATTTTAAGGACTCAAAGTGAGGCTGTTCCGTGCCTGCTCTGTGGAGCAAACTGTCTCAGGGACTCAGTAATGGGAGCAGTCTGTACTGTGGGGGAAAGAACCCACTGTAAATATCAATGCTGAATAACCAAATCAGACCTCCATCAGTAACTATAGGTTATATATTGTATTTATATACGTCAGCTATTCACCACTAAGTCTGAAAAAAGAAGAGGGGGGGGGGAAAATCCCAGGCCAAGCACATACCGCAAATACAGGAGAAATACCAAATCATTGACGCTTTTTTTTTCCCCCTTTGCCCTAAGGTAAATATGTGAAAGTAAAAGACCCTGAGCTACTGGAAAAGGAATCCCAATGGGATGCATCCGTCATGTGCCACAAAAGGAAAGGTAAAGATGGGTATGCACAGGTAAGGGATGTTATCCTAACGCTTTATGTAAATGATGTGGTGAGACCTTCCAACTGACCCCTTAGGACAACTGTGAACAGAGGATAGAAATGTCTCCCCTGTTCTGTACCCAGCCAGGCAGTGGGCGGCCTCTCCAGAAAACCATTTGTCTCTTGCGGGTCGTATTTCCCCTCTGCCAGCCCTGTGACAGTAGGCATCCAGGTTTAGGCAAAATGAACATCTAAACTATTTCTAGGTGCAAACTTAGTGCAGGGCATGTGCAGAATTACAAGGTGACGTGTTTGCAGTTGCCTGACTGTGCGGTTTCCCCTTCTCCTGCAAAAACCAACCAACCACGCTCTCCTGATGAAGATTCCAAGTCAGGATCTGTATTTAACTCCTTTCCCATGTGTACATACAAAGGCATTACCTGTTTACTGTGTAGTTAGGTGGGCATCTAAGTTGTCTACGCTGATTATTTTTGTTTCTGTTTTTGTGGACCACTTTAAAACTCTTTCTTGCTTTTGCTGTATGAGATGTGACATAGAAGAAATTTGTCATGCTTTGCACTCTCTAGAGGGGTGCCTGTGCGGCTTCTGGTTTACGTAGGCAACTGTTTTCCAGTGTGCAAGACCTGAAGATGTTGAGCTTTGATGACAGGTTGCTGCAAAAAGCGTATGACTTGTATGGTGTCATGGCAGTTTAATTCTTGAAGTTGAGGGGATTTTCTTGTTAGCGAAACCTGCTTTGTTGTCTGACATGCGGGTTCTATGGACTCACTACCAAAGACGTGGAGTCATATTCTCAAAAGGGCTTATGCATTAGTGGTAGGAATTTTTTCTCCTGATGATTTAAGTGCCTAAATTCCGTTTTTGAAGTGACTTGGGCCAGAGCCAGGGGAGTATTTTGGAACCCAGAGTTATAAAGTAGCTCAGTAGAGGGATTATCAAAACAGCTCATAAATGTTTCCAAATCTGCACCATGGGACCATTTTGGAGAAATGCACTTGCCAACACCCTTGAGTTCTCTTTAGTTTTCAAAATTCGAGAGTTCCTGAGTGAGGAAGGGGTTATTTGAATATAAAGTTAATTTCAAAGCACTGAAAAAAATGCAAACTTCCTCTAGAAGCAGCAGAATATGGTTGTGATTTCCAAAGGGGAGGGGGAAGGAGGTTTGTTTTTTACAAAAGTATGAAAACTGTCATGCAAAATATAAATGAATCTCTTTGAAATAGATAATCCTGCCTCTATTCTCCCCTTCTCTTCCCAGGGACTCTTGGGAGAGGGAAATGACGACACAGCTTGGCAGGGAGCAATCGCCCCCGAGGGCTGGGTAGTGGAGGAGGCAGGATGGCCTCCAAAACCAGGCAGTGTGCAACCATGGCATGCTCTTTCCCAGCCCACACCCATAGCAAACACCATCCCTGCAGCTTCCAGACCTGTGATGCACCCCACTTCCCCGTGACAGTGAAACAGCCTGGCCAGGCACTGACTGGGTGTCTTAGCTTGGGGTCGTGTGGTGGCATGTCCCTCCGGTGTCATTTAAAGTTCCCTGCACCGAATGCTTCACCAGCATCACCACACATAAGCATTTGGGCTTGGCATTTGGACATGACTTCTGTTCTCTCCTTCAGGTTTGTGACACTTGAAAGTCCCAGTCCACTCTGCTAGCAGCAACTCTTTGAATTGCTTGTGCATGCATTAATGGAAATATCTATCAGTTATGACTGGAAAAAGTGCTGTGCTAAGAGCAGAAGAGCCAGCAAAAACATGCCCACATATTTTTAGTCACCCTGGGATTAATTCCCAGGCAGGTCTTTGTTTACAGTGCTATATTTACATGGAGCAGCCATATGGAATAGAGATATTCCTCCTGACAGCTGCTCTGCTTTCCTCAAAGGAACAGAGAGAGGGACTGCTTCAAAATAACACCTGCTGCATTTCTGTCTCCCTCCAAACACCATCACAAGTACAAAGGAGACAGCTACTCCGGTGCAACCCCTCTGCTTGCTCACAGCTCATGGGGGTCGGCTTGGGGCACATGTTACCATCTCCTGCCAGGAATGCCCCAGGGATGGACCTCAATTCTCATCCCTGGGGAGGCATGGTCAAGGTCTCGGCCCATCACTCACCTCTCAGTACTATGAGGCTGATGTAAACAATGCACATGTTTGTTCCTCCATTCATTTGAGGGAAGCCACTTGTTTTAAGGTGTCTTCATTGGCCTGCCCGTCCTCTCCACTATGTTCATTTAGCACATTGTCATTTCCTAGGGCAGAATACAAAAATAAATTAAATGTACCAGTGATAACCATGACATCTTTCGAAACTGCTGGTCTGCATCTTGCATATCTGAATTTTTAAAAACAGATGACATTTGCTCCTCCCCCAACTCCAGTTAAGCTCTGATCTCTTGAGCCCCTTTGATCTCATTTGCACGCTTGGTGTGCAGTAAGGGTTTCTTTCATTCTTTCCTGACCACACATACAAGGTCAAGAGACTCTTCTAGCCATCTCGTTCCTAGAGAGGCAAAACTACTCACGGCCAGACTTTTGGAAGAACCCCCATCAATATTTTAGTCCTATACAGTGTTGGGCACCTGCAGCTTCTCTGAAGGTGGTAAAGACGAATCAGTCACCATGCCAACAACTTTTACAAGACCTTTGCTAAAATATTGCATACCTGTGCAGTGGCTGCCTGGGTGGCTCACCATGAGTATCATGGTAATTGCTGAGGAACAGATGAGCATAACATGTGGATATTGAGTTTTCCTATTGCATTTTTCTGTGCAGGATTGAGATGCTGTGAGTAAGCAAGGGTGAGGACAGTTGGGCAGCTCTGGATTCTTCTCATTAAAGCGAGACAAGAAGCAAAATCTTGCTCTAACCCATCACTGCACCAGGAGAGCAAGTGGACTGGACTACCTTGTTCCTGCAGAGAAACCCGTGAAGCAACACAATGAGAGAAGCGCATGCAATTGCCTAAAAGGTTGCAGGTACTCCAGAAAGGTGGCTGATTCCCTTCTGCTGTTGTCACCCTGCCTTTACTTCATGCTGGGAATACAACACAGAGATGCATCACCCACAATCACAGGCCGTATTGTACACTTTTTGAAAAAGGTTCCTCACAAAGGAATTTTCCCCCTGCTTTGCCAAGATAAGCCTCGCAAGCCAAATCTTTATTCTCATTCTAAAAAGCCTGGCATCTGACCCTGTTGAAAATTTATCAGTTTTTTTTTTTTTTTCAAGTTATGCTGAACTGCATAATAGAGGGGACATTGTCAAAAGTTGCCATAGAAATGGGTAAAGAAAGCAAAAATGATTACAAAGAAAGAGGACAGCTGCCACCAGGGGCCTGAGAGGTCATAAAACCCCATCCCCTATCCTGCTGAGCAGGATAAAGTGACCTTAGCCCTTAGAGGATTCAGGCAACTTAAAGAAATGCAGAACAAACATCTGAAAATCCCTGAAATGCAAGAAGTGAGTTTGCCTCTTCAGCAAACAGATCAACACTGCAAATATTCCCAGATCCAGCTGCCTTGAGTTAGGCTTCCCAGTCCAGAATGGGGTTCCCTCAAGGAACACTTGCCCTTATTTACCTGCCTGAACCACAGCCAGTTCCCTTGGTTTAAATTGGATTCAAAGGTATTTTTCCTGTCAAGATGAGCAGACCTAATTTCTGTGAGCTGGCTACACATGGAGGTTGGAGAGACCCTTCTCTAGTCAGTCAGGCCTAAGTTTATGTTGACCATAAATTTTCTGAAATGGTTCCTCCCCAAGGAATTGCTACAGGTTAGATATTTAACATTGATTTCTAAGTTGTTCTGCAGGTGACTTTGAAGATGATTCAAGTGATTCCAGCATGGATTCACAAACATTACCTTGCTTCAAGTCACCAAATCTGCAGGACAAAGTTCTCACTTCCTTTTTGTGCTGTGCTGGGACCATTGCAGCCCACCAGCCTATAGACACCTTTCTTTAAAACTCCCAAGGATTGTCTAAGTCTTCTAAAGACATGAAGGGAGAAAGAAGGCATTTTCCGGGGGTAAATATGACCTATAGGCAGGTCTTTGACTTGTTGGATGATTTGGGTTGTGGAGAAAGGAGTGGGGAAGGCTTATTGCAAAAGGAGGACCAGTCTACAGAAGCTCTGAGTTTCATCACAGCATTTTCTTAACATCTGTGGAGGTGACTTCACACATCAGTGGGACTTCTTATGTTTTCAGTGTCAGGTTATAAAAGTGCTCTGTCAAACCAATGGCAACAGACACTAGAAATGAAGCTGGGAGATGCAACAGGGCCTTTTGTGTGCAGAAATGTCTGGGGCTGCACTTAAGCCAGCATGGGGATGAGGTGGAGGAGGACTAATCTGCTGAACCACAGTGGACACTGTGGGTTCTAAGAGGGGGAATACCAACCGAAAATGTGAAACAGTAATGTGATTAGTTAGACTGGCCTGTCTGCTACTGCAGGGACAGGCCAGCCAGATCAGATTTCAACATAACCATCCAGTATTGCCAAATGATGGATTACATTAAATTTCCCCCTCACTTGGGCTAAAAAAAAATATAGGAGCACCCTTAGCACTTTCCACTTCTGCTGCCATTAGGAGCAAATAAGCATATATCATAGCAGCATTAGGTCCCTGGCTTTCTGGTAAGCCATGGACAGGAGTAAGAGTTCAGCAGTCACTTGTATAAGCTTCTTGCCTCCATTTCTAGGTTTCTTGCCATTCTCCAGTTGTTAGATTCTGTGCACCGCCACATTTCAGAAAAAGTATTAAGGTATTCCAAATCTAACTTGAAAATTAAAGCAAAGTAAAATGATGCTAAGAAATCGTAAGTACTTTTTCTCCCAAATGTATTTGCCACAAGCAGATTTTACTGACTTAAGTACTGTGTGCATTAATTCCGGCTATGTGATTTAATGAATGCCTTACAGATTGGTTTCAGTTTGCTTGGTTTTCTCCTAAAGGGCTGTGCTGCTGCTGCCTTCAGTTGGAGAGGATTTTGGCAATTCCAGTGCAGAGGTAACTCTAAAGCTGTTTTTTGCTGATAGCAGAAGATCTGTAGTCCTCCTTGTGCTCACCTGCAACTTCAGATGGATGTCACACGCTCCTAGATAAATACTAAGTAGAGCGGGTTTTTTTTCTATCAAAGAATGCTTTTGGGGGAAAAATGACGATCTGGTAATACGACAGTATTTTTTTGAAAAAGAACGTTTCAGTTTACCTCCACTTTTTTTTTTCATGCCAGCACGGTGTTAGGGAGGGAACGAGATACAGGATGATAATGATCTGGACATCTCAGGTTGGTGCGTTGGGTTGGGGTTTGGTGCTTTTTTGTTGTTTTGGTTATTTAAAAAAGTACTTCTGTCATACAGTTCCAAGTGACTGTTCCTTTCCAAAAGTTCCTTTCCATCTTACTTTAAAATGTCTTAAAACCTCAGTCAAAACCCAAACAAGTAATAAAAAAAAAACCAGCAACAAACCAGGAAGGCTTT
Source organism: Gorsachius magnificus (assembly GCA_034008185.1). Classification (NCBI taxonomy): domain Eukaryota; kingdom Metazoa; phylum Chordata; class Aves; order Pelecaniformes; family Ardeidae; genus Gorsachius; species Gorsachius magnificus. Next base: position 34,876,617 of record CM067084.1, read on the forward strand.
TCTCTAAAAGATTTTAGTTGACTAAAACTTTGTATTTTGTGTTTATTTTGCATCAAACAGAAACAGAGTTTTTCTTACTTTTTAATCCTGTATAGCACAGAGTAAGTACATAGGGACTGATTGTTCAACCTCTCTTCCAATATGAGAGTTAAGGGGGCACCATTTAAAACTAAAAGGAAGCAGATTCAAAAAACAAACCAAAGGAAAAGGTTTTGGTTCAGGAAGCCTCCAAGTCTCATAGAATACAAGTATTTGGGGAAACTACTGTTGTGGTTTAACCTGGCAGGCAGCTGAATGCCACACAGCCATTCACTCACTTCCCCCCTCCCCAGTGAGATGGGGGAGAGAATTGTGGGGAAAAAAAAAAAAAAAAGTGAAATTCATGGGTTGAGATAGAATCATAGAATCATAGAATCACCTTGGTTGGAAAAGACCTTTAAGATCATCGAGTCCAACCGTTAACCTAGCACTGCCATCCCACCACTAAACCATGTCCTTAAGCACCTCATCTATCCGTCTTTTAAATACCTCCAGGGATGAGGACTCCACCTGGGCAGCCCATTCCAGAGCCTGACAACCCTCTCGGTGAAGAAGTTTTTCCTAATGTCTAGCCTAAACCTGCCCTGGCGCAGCTTCAAGCCATTCCCCCTCATCCTATCGTCTGTTACCAGGGAGAAGAGGCTGACCCCCACCTCACTACAGCCTCCTTTCAGGTAGTTGTAGAGGGTGATCAGGTCTCCCCTCAGCCTCCTCTTCTCCAGACTAAATAACCCCAGTTCCCTCAGCCGCTCCTCATATGACGTGTGCTCCAGACCCCTCACCAGCTTGGTTGCTCTCCTCTGGACATGTTCCAGCAATGCAACATCTTTCTTGTAGTGAGGGGCCAAAACTGAACACAGTATTCGAGGTGCGGGCTCATCAGTGGCGTGTACAGGGGCACGATCACTTCCCTACTCCTGCTGGTCACACTATTCCTGATACAGGCCAGGATGCCATTGGCCTTCTTGGCCACCTGGGCACACTGCTGGCTCATATTCAGCCGGCTGTCAATCAGTACCCCCAGGTCTTTTTCCACCAGGCAGCTTTCCAGCCACTCTTGGCCAAGCCTGTAGCACTGCATGGGGTTGTTGTGACCAAAGTGCAGGACCCGGCACTTGGCCTTGTTGAACCTCATACAATTGGCCTCGGCCCATCGATCCAGCCTGTCCAGGTCCCTTTGCAGAGCCCTCCTCCTCTCCAGCAGATCAACACTACCACCCAGTTTGGTGTCATCTGCAAATTTACTGAGGGCACACTCAATCCCCTCATCCAGGTCATTGATAAAGATATTAAACAAGACCGGCCCTAGAACTGAGCCCTGGGGGACACCGCTTGTGACCGGCCGCCAACTGGATTTAGCTCCATTCACCACGACTCTCTGGGCTCGGCCATCCAGCCAGTTTTTAAACCAGCGAAGAGTACAAGATAAAGACAGTTTAATAGGACAGAAAAGGAAGGGATATTAATATTAATAATAATATACAAAACAAGTGATGCACAATGCTCACCACCCACAAAATGATGCCCAGCCAGTTCCCAAGCAGCAATCACTTTTCTATACTGAGCATGACGTCATACGGTATGGAATAGCCCGTTGGCCACTTGGGGTCAGCTGTCCTGGCTGTGCCCCCTCCCAGCTTCTTGTGCACCTGGCAGAGCATGGGAAGCTGAAAAGTTCTTGAGTGGTGTAAGCACTGCTCAGCAACAACTAAAATATCAGTGTGCTATGAACATTTTTCTACTACTAAATCCAAAACACAGTGCTATGCCAGCTAACTAGGAAGAGAACTATCTCTATCCCAGCCAAAACCAGGACAGCTACTTATGTATTACATTCTTTCCTATGCATTGCCTTTTGGCTGGTATAAAATAGGGGATACTGGGTGAGGCAGATTACCCCAAAGAGTTATTAGTCCAACCCTTTGTTGCCATTTTTATTGTCAGTTCTTTTTAACACTGATATATACATTCACTGTGCACAAGTTTCGTAAAATGAAGCCCTCATTTTATTTAGTGCCTCCAGCAAGCTAGACAGAAATTTAATTTTATTTTAAAATAGCTAGTGGGTAACAGGTCCTTCTAGTTACTCTTCAGCAGCTCTCTCTCTAGTCCCAGTACCAGCTGTGGTGTCTCCACTCTTTTCCAAGCAGAATTGGTTGAACAACCCATAGGATCACAATTGAATTAACAAGTTCTGTCAAAGCATTAGGAGATTCATTACCCCCTCAGCAATTAGTTGTACATTTTTTCATCTCTCCTGTAAGAACAAGACGGGACATGTGACACACATCCATCTAAACTGGACCCCTCACAATAAATGTCCAAAGCTGCATGCAAAAGAAAGCTTAGGAGGAAAACATCTTGTTTTGAGTCAGTGAGAAATCCTACTAACAGGCTGCTATCATGCCAGTTCCTTTCAGCTCAATCTGACATCTCTCATCTAAATGACTGAGATTTTCAGATACAAAAAACTGATGGGCAATCAAGAATAAAAATACAGAATCACAACGTTCAGTAGCCCTTTTCATAATCGTACAGCAAGCCTGAGCCTTAAAAGGCCAAAACCTGTCAGCAGAGAATAACAAACAACGCTGTCTGGATTTTCAGGGAAACGTAATGAGGGTGAGAAAGATCTTGCCCTGATGAGAGAGGGCACGTGGGTGTTCAGCAAGAAGAGGATGAGCCAGCAAGAAGAGGATGAGCCAGTCTCAGTTGATCAGAAAAGATTTTGCTGCCTGCATTTGACACTGGTGCTTTGGTAACATTTGACAGGTCATTTTCACCAGATTTCCTCAAATCACTGTCAAACTAGTTTTGTGAAGACACAAGCACAAGTGTATGTGACTGTTTCCACATGTTGTATTCAAGATACACTTATCAAAGGTTTTCAAAAACATGTGTGGAAAACAATGCTGAAAAGCAAAAATATCTACTCAGGAAACAAATAGATTTAATTTTGGAAGAGAAGGCAAAAAAGATGAATATCACCATCATCTGCACAAGTTTTCTGCTGTTCAGAGCAGACACGCACCAAGTTCTTTCCTCCCAAAGTTAAAATTTACAAAACCGTACAATCCCTGACTTTAAACCTCAGCTCCAGACAGAGACCAAGAAATACCTAAATCCAGACAGCAGCAGTTGCTTATGTGTTATTGATTCTCAGTCCTACATTTGCTTTAAGCGCAGATCAGTTTAATCCATATGAGCAGGAATGAAATACAAGGGGGAAAATTTTCAACATCTTGGTCAGAGAGAGATATTTTCTACCTGTCTTTGGGCAGGCAGCCTGCAATCTTCTCCCTCAAGGGACCGAGGAGTGCAGTCCCGCTGCCTTGCAGGGAGCCTTGTGCTCTCAAATCTCCTGAGTGCTTTGGAAAAATCACCTACAGAAACATTAAGCCTGTGCTTTTGAAACTGCTGCTTAAGGGATCTGAATGCTCATTGCCTATTAATTTTCATTCCTTTCAAAGCCCCTGGAAAGCCAGCAAACCTAGCTCCCAAGGGATCCCCTGAGTGGGGACAACGTTGCGCAAAAGCCACCTCTGAAAGTGATTTGTCAGCTGCCACACATCTGCAGGACATACCCGTCTTGCTATGACCAGCTTGGTTTTAGAGAGGCCTTGGGTGCTACAGGAACAACAGAAGTTACCTAATATTGAATATTTCAGACTATCTCATCAATTAACTAATGACTAGTGGGAGATAAGCCTTTTGCCATTTTCCCTCCAGTTGTGGGCACCGAACTCTTGGAAACCGATGCTGGAATCCCTTGGAAATGGTTGTCCCCAACACGGCGTTCCAGCACCCCCTCAGCTAGATGTACAGCCAGCCTCATCTTCCTGCTGACCCAACAGCTACGCCCTGCAGTGTCGCCCTTGGCAGCAGAGCCTGAGGTAGCCCCTGACATGCTGACTCCAGCCCTGGCAGCACTACGGCTGCCCTGCCGGGGATGAACAGGCATCCACAGCCCCACAGTGTGGGAGCTCACCCCACCCCAAGCCCCAGAACCTTGCTGCAAAGCCATGTTAATGTACAGCCCTGCTCCCATATCCATCTGAGGGGCAGGGATTATTAAGGGGGGGTGCAGTCATGCTCTACCAAGAGGAAAAAGCCCATCCTGCTTATCCAAAAAGCAGTGTGAGGCAAGACAAAACTGTCTACAATACCTCGATAATGGGTTCAATGCCATTTCCAGGATTAGGGAGCACCACTCTGCGTGGTGCTGAATTATGTGAGGAGAGCAAGTGTGCTGCAGGGAGCCTTATAGCAACAATTACAGAAAATGCAGAACTTAATAAAAACAAAGCCAAAAATTTTGGTATCTGATAGCCCAACAGGAGTCAAACTGAAGAATGTACTTTTTGCTGTTTTGTATATATGAAGGAAATAAATGTTGAGTAATTATAATAGCTAACAAGCAAGGCTTAACCATCTAAACACTTGCCAAACTGTGAAATAAGTTACCCTTTAACCTTTGTCTCTATTTTATATGCTTTATGGCTATAATTTGTAGCAGAGATACAGCAGATGAAGCTGTACTAGTTGATACTTGAAACAGTATCATTACTAGATAAAATAGATTTGAAAGGATTCAATTACATTTTTAGAAACCATGCCCCAAAATTAAAGCTATCTAAATATCTTCTGTTTCAGACCCCCCCTGTTTGAGGAATTTTGTTGCCTAGGCAACCTGGTCGAAGTGTATCTCGGACAGTTCAGACCATGCTCGCTTGTTTCAAATGCCATCCATTTAATGCACAGCTGCCTTTTAGCAAAAGGTATATATGTGTAATACATACCGACAGACCACGTATTTGTTTTGCATTAAGAAGCCAATGTGCTCATGTAGTACTTGCAGAGGCTAATGTGAAGTGTAAATCTAAGGACGAGTGAACAAAAATGTAACAGCACTGAAATAGCCGTAAAGCCTGATTAGCTGGGTGGGATTGGCAACTGCATAGAGAGACCCGCATGTATGAACGGTCCTGCTGATCTTATCACAGAGATGTAAGAAATAATCAAGCAGTGGTAGAGGGGGGTGTATACAGCTATTTAGTATTGCTTCATTATATCCAATTAGAAACTGGCCAAGCAAGTGAACCAAATGACTTTGCATTACCACTTGAAGAGCTACCAGCTAAAGGCAGAACCATGCAGGTGTGTGAAAAGACTTCTCCACTAAAACCACTCCTCTGATTCCAAGCCTAATGTTTTCTTCAGGAGTCAGAAGCGCTAGCAAATGGTGTAGGGTTACACATTGCTGGGTCTCTTGGCAAAGGCATCACTGGAAAATATCCTGGCAGCGGCCAAGCACAGAAAAACTGGGAGGTGTTCAGTGCAAGGCGCAGCACCTTCTGTATAGGTGGATATGGCAGGTGATGACTTCTGTGAAAACATTAAAATTTCCTGGGCAAAGCTGCTCAAAAGACATACAGCAGCTACACTTTCTTGCTACAGGATTGTGGGAAGGTATACAACATTCAGTTCTAGCTAAACATTTCAAATCTTGGCCTGAAACAACAGACACCCCTGCCTGATCCATAACGGGCATGTCAGAAAGAGGAGCAAAGCTCAACAAAGGATGTATATGATGCCTTGTATTGCTCACTCATCTGGATGGTATATTTGGTGTTGCAATACCAGGCAAAAAAAACCCCACTTACTGCTTGGTTGCAGTCTTGTCATTGCTAAATATCAAGCAAGTTCACGTTCTGAAGAAGTTGGAGAATAGGGACTACAAGACCTCCAAGAAGAGGTTGGGCCATAAGTAACCACAATGACTAGTGGGAATTGTATTGATGGGCATCGCCTGTGTTGAAAAAACAGGCACTGAAACAGTCAAGCTGACAAGGGAGAATCAACTTTGTGTGAATTTCTACTTATCAAAGTAGACACATGATCTTTACAGATGTGTCACTTTGCCAAGCGATGCCGAGCTAAATGCTTCTCAGAGGCATGCAGATCTTCAGCCCTTTGCATCACAACCAAATCCCGTGTAGTGTGATTGCAAGCAGAGGCTTTCCACATGAAGACAAGAAGAAATGGATGGTACTGAGGCAGGAGAAAATCCTTAACCTAACTCTGCTTGGCATGGTTTTTAAGTGGCAAACTCTGCTTCCACACAGCCTAAGTTAGTTGCGGGAAGCCTTGTGTATCTTGAAAGATGTCAAGAGACTCAAGGCTGTCATAGGCAGAATGAGGGAGAAACTTCACATTGTACCCCTGTGTGAGCATCAGTTAAATGCAGCGTAAGACCTCACAAGAGTCGTGACATTCCAGAAATACTTATATTATTTTTCAGTTACTTTTATATGCTGCTGTATATTTTATGCCTGATACTTGGATAATGTACAGTAGTCGTGCAAGTTTAAGTGGCCAGGCTTAGCTGCAAGCATCATTCCAGCAATTAAGCCATTTCCCCAAATCTATAAATTCTACTTCAGAGTTGTTTGGGTGACAGGGCACCATCGATTCTCCCTTCTACAGAAAGCTTGCAAAGCAAATCAATAGGACTGTACATTTGGAGGTCCCTGACACCAAAAAAAAAAAAAAAAAAAAAAAAAAAGAAAGAAAAGAATCACCTGCCATAAATACTACCATGCTAAGATAAAAGTTTGCTTTGGAACAAGATTATGCTAAGACACTGAATTAATTGAACTTATTTATTACCACTTTAAATGATAGTAAATGATGTTGACCTCAGCTTTTGTGCCCACAAACACCATTATCTAACCATCTTTATTTTCCTCCTTGTAATTTTTTATTTGTTTAAAAGCCTTATTTGCTAATAAAACTCATACATTTATAATAATTCTCCCATCCTGCACTGCAGGTAAGGAGCAGAGACAAGGAATATTGAGAAATTTAGTGGAGGTAAGTGACTAATTAGATTATGACATACACAGTGGTTAAATAATTTATGATCCTCAGAGTACAGATAAGCAAACTGTTCATTTCAAATAAAGAAGATTTAACTTTCATTCCTCCTTTGATCTGAACTGAATCCTTCCACAGATTATTTATCAGTTGATTGAATCTTGTTGGGAGATGGGGGTTCTGACCTCTGCTTATTTATTCTATTTTGCTATTTAACTTTAGTTTGCTAGAAAAAACAAGGACAAGGCTGTGACAGTTCACAGGGATGCAATTTGTCTATTGAACTTAGCTTGGCATCTGTTAGACACACAAAGAAACAAAAGAAACTGCATAAATATTCATCAGCAAAGAAGTCAACCACGATGCTGGATTTGAAGCATTATATGTTATTTTTGTATTGATAATAGTGATTCATCAGCCCTAATGATATCTCAGTACATTGCCTGACTGATCTTTTACTCGTGTGAGTATAATTTATTTTTCCATTTTATGTCCTGCCTATCATTTGTTCCCAAAATATGGAAGTAGATTTACATAATAGAATTCTGCTCGGTGGTACTGGACAGGTTGGAGGTTTTTCTTTCAGGTAATGACAGCAGTATCAGCTCATTCTTCCCTTTGCATCTCATTTGAATAAAGCCTATAATGTGACAAGTGGAAGATGGCGCTGCCTTACAACCGGCTAATTGGGGGAGGAATTATGGTGTAGGCATTAGGTAGCACGGACTCAGCTTTGAAACCTGTCATCACCTCTTGAGAAAAAATACATTTTCAGCCTAGTTTCAAAAGCCAGCTTTATTTGTCAACTCTGCTTTATCCTTATAAATGAATCTTTTAATGACTTATTTTTCTGGATTGTAAATCTGCCAGAACACAGAGAAAAACTATCCCGTCCTGCAAAAAGGCACAGTTCAACTTAATGCCTTATCACTACAGCTATGCCAGCTGGAATTTCTAACACATTGAAGAAAGTTACATTTTTAAAAGCACAATAGGGTCCTCTGCCTGCCTGACTGTCAGTAGGTGCCTAAATCACTCAGGGTCTGTTGCATGTATGCCTAAAACCCCCTGAAACCTGATGGGGGAGGGATATCTGATTTTTTAGATAAAACAAAAATTCCGACCTGGGCTCATAAACCTACAAATATGCTACAACGTGTAACAAAAATGCCTACAAATCATCTGGGTTCCATTTAAATTGTGAACTGAGGGCTTGCTTGGTTTGTTGGAAGAAGGCAAAGGGAGGAACACACAAATGCTTTGCCATAGCTTCCCTTTAGTCAAAGCGTTGCAAAAAGACTGGGACAGATTTTATTCAAAAGAAAGGGTCCCTTCCTTCTCCTTCCAAAAGGAAGTGGAGATATTACTTGAAACCACCAAATAGGCAGGGAAAGTCTCCTCAAGACAAGCTGCAAGGGGCAAGTGAGAATGACAACTGGAGCACCAAAAGGTGTGCAAAGAGCTGAGCTACAGCTATGGTCTCACCCTGCCAGGCTTGGCAAACCTAGTCCTGAGTGCAGGTAATGGATCTGCCTGACTCACAGGGCTGGCCTTGTACGATTCCCCTCCTTTTAGGATTGAATTGTGCTCCCTGTGAAGACAGCCAGGCACAGGAACAAGGGCTCAGAGGGGCTGCAGGATCTCAGACCTCAGGGGTTTTCAAGTCCCAAATGGACAAAACCCCAAGCAAACCTGCCTGCCTGCAGCACTGGCCTTGCTTTGAGTGGGAGCTCAACCTCTCCCTCCAGCCTCAGGCTCTTGGAAGGATCACAGCACACAAGTCAGAGACAGAGAAATCCACTAAGTTTCTGCCATTGTGATTCAAATCCCCAGTATTTACAGTATGGGTTGAGTGATTTTGGTATCACTGTAAAATGCAATTTCTTCTTGCTGAAAAGAAATGAGATTTTGATGAGCCGTGTTGGCAAGGTCTGTTCGTTTTAGCCTCCGGTCTCTTGGGAGAGGCTTTCCCTAGCAGTTTTCTCCTGCCCACGCTTATTCCCTCAAAACCCGGTCTTTACAGTCTCATGGATGTCCTCAAGGCACATTCAGCAGCACCGAGGGTCGCAGGGGTCCCTAGCAAACACTGTCAATGTGGTTCCTTTCACCTGCACTTTGCTGCACTCTGACTGGTGCCAGCTACGTTGCTTTGAACTGGATGGAGCATCTTGCATAATTAATAAACATCCCTTTCCCCCTGCTCATTTCAGAGAACATTTTTGCTTATCGCTTGCTTGGTTAGGAACCATGAAACCAAACAAAGTAGGTCTGGAAGGCACCCCATGGGATCATCTCATCCATTACCCCTTCCCTAAGGCCTACAGAGTTAATAACGGAATGACAAGCTTGCAAACTCCAGCTGCCAGGCTTTGAAAGTTTGGCTTCTCCTAAAGAAGTATGTTGCTCTTGTCAACATGGGAGAGTCTGCATGTGCTTGCTGATCTGTGCAGAGATTAATTTTAAAGTGTACATTGTGCTCAGATGGCCCGCTGCTACCATTATATGCATCAGTAAGTTTCATATTATGCAACTAACAGCACTTATGTTCAAAGAAAGCACTTTTTACTCATGACAAAAGGTAGTTGCTCTGCTCTCATTAAAAGACAAAAGCAATGAAAGATTGGTCCTGGTGCAGCATCATCTTCTGCCTATTCTGTTTAAAAATATTTATTATATTGAGGAATGCGTCGTTAATTTTTTGCACCTCTCTCTCATGTAGCACAGCTGATTTCTAATGCATGTCTTCATTGGATTTGACTGCTCAGTGAGTTTTAGCCATTATCAAATATTCCTTTCACTGCACAGTTTCTCTATAGGTCATTCCTCTGAAGACACATCCATACATGAAAAACGCTGTTGTCTTTTCTCTCTTCCTCGTTTCATTTAGTATTAATTTTCTGGTCATTCGCACCCCCATAAAACTGAATTTAGAGACATTATATAATGAGGAGCTCAGATATCTGAGCGTGAACAGGATCTGTTCCCTCCCCAGAAGGTTATATGTATTAAGTCCAGTCCCGGCAGAGTCAGAGCAGTCAGAAAATGATTCTAAACAGGAATGTGGACACCAAAGTCCTACAGGATATCAGCAGCGAAAGCAGCCAAAGATGACAGGCAATCTGCAATACCGCAGTCTTTCAGGTAGCTAATTCGGATACATCTACACAGGGTCATGCATCAGCTCTGACACAGATCAGCAATGTAGCCTCAGGCTTTAGCCAGTACAGCCTAAAATGGGACTGGAGTAGATGTGAGCTCTGTGGGGCCCCTAGGAACAGTTGCCAGTTCTTTGTAGCTCGCTGTGTCCCAAAACTTACAGATGTACTTGACACTGAGGTAGGCAAAGGCACAGTCATCATTTCAGCTAAGTGGAGAGCACTGTCAGTGACTGAGGAGGCACTGGGCACAGCAGCATTTCTGTACCCACAGTGCCAGCTGCAATGTCCTGTGGGACCTTTCCAGCCATATCTGCCTCAAAAAAAGCTGATTCCTTACCCGGAAAGGCAAGGGTGAATTTTGCATGATTAGGAGTGAATTCTTTGTGAGGGCTCTGCAATAATGGGAACCTGGGAAATGGCCAGGGGCCCCTGAAATCCTCCAGTTGCATTTTCTGCTCTTGCCTGTTCAGCCGCAGCAGCAGCAATGTATGGCACCAGCAGCAGCAATGCATGGCACCAGCCTATACAGAACAATGTTTACACACTGGTGTGGATGCCCAGGTACCCCCTGCTACCTACCTACACACACACACACACACACACACACACTTCAGAGAGACAGCACAGAAAAGCCAGACCACAGACCAAAATGTTTTGACTTCAGCAGCAAAACCCACCAACATGTCGCTCTCTTTGGAACACCAGCAAATATCCTACAAATGACCATCTAGATGGCGAATGTGGTGGGGAAGCAGCTTTCATGTCTGGTGTCTCCATTCAGGCAGCAGGGAAGGACACAGGACAGGCTGTTGATGTGGCCGATTGAGCCTCTGTCCCTGTCATTTCCAGCACATATCATTGATTACTTCTTCCATGCTTTTTAAAGCGTGCAAAATTCTTGTGCGATCCCCCTCACTTGTTTTGAATTCTGTTGAAAACAGTGGCTTCTCTTTTTCACTTATTACAAATAATGATGTTTTGTTGCCTCATAACATGCTGAAAACTTTTTACTACAGATGAAAGTTTGCTTTGAAAGCATCCATCCAAATAAAAATCTCAGCACTTAAAACACACTATGCTATTCCACAGTTTTAAATGACCAGTCTTGGGCCCCAGTTTCTAGAGTAATTAGGAATCACTAAAAAAATTCTTGCAGGACTGTTCTACAAAAATAGTGGGTTAGGGGAAAGTATGGAGAAATATGCAAGGTACAAGAAGAAACCCAGTAATAATACGGTATATACTGTATATACTTCTATAATAAAGGCAACATTAGCTTCATTGCAAACAAAGGAGATTCCTAATTTACTAGTGAATGCCAGCCTCCCATCTTTTCCTTTTTCCCCATCAGATTATAGTGGAAAATTATCCTTTATGGGTATGTATGCTCAACCCTGGCCTAACGTTTAAGCAAGACTAAGATCTAGATTTAATAACAGAGCTGTACTATGCCAAGATGTGATCAGAATCAGCAGACATTCTCCACAGAAACCTTCCTCAAACAAGAAATCATGATTTCCAGCCAGTAAAATCTTTCACTCAAGTACAACTTGAAGAGTGTATCGTAGTGACACAAAGGATACACAGAAATAGCCCAAGTAGCAAAGTCCTTGTCATTTCCATGGAAATGTTGGCAACTGATCAGAAAAATCCTGCATTTTACTGAACCCTGTCTGCTCATTTGTAGGAGCTGATAAGTATGATTTTAGCAGGTTAGTCATTCTGCATGGGAAGGGCTGTTGAGAGCATTTCATTGCCAGAGCTGTCTACTCCTGTGTTTACATATATTTTGAGCCACATGCCTTCTTCCACAGAGGTGCATTTTATGAGTTCAAGCGATATTTTGTTTTAAATCCTCATTTAAAAGAGTTAATTTTTTAAATGATAAACAAAGAAAAGTTACAGAGAGACCACTGTTATCTTTTCAATAAGGTTCTTTCATGGATACTTAAGGTTAACTTTAAAGCCTATAAACTAGGTTTAGATTACAGGTCTAAGCATGTGGTGGAGAAGGATTGAGGAAAAATAACTTTTACCAGTACTCACTGTCAGCACACTACGAGCCTTGAAAGCAGTGAGGAAGCAATGGAAAGCCTCACAGACTACAAAGCGAAGATCAGCATTTTGATGAAAGTGTTAATAATGCACATGCCTTCCACAGATTCCATATATAAGATGTAAATTGAGAGCTACTCTGTGAACCTGCAAAGAAAATATATACTGCTCTATCTGGAAGCAAAGATTTATTTTGACTCCAATAGTGGAAGTTGTTGTAATAGTTTCTAGATGACTGTGGTGTAAGAAAACAGTATTTTCGTTGGGCTTTACTTACAGCTGAAGTAACTGCATGTTGTGTACACTGACTTAATTTTGCTTAGAAGAACAGGGCGCATACAGTGTTGACTCCCTTCCTTTCTTACCCCACTCGTCACATTACAAGGTGATGTAAATTCAGTCACACCCTTGATTACTGTGGATGGAATACTGCAAACACGGAGGTGTGAGACAACATAAAATAAAGCTGTGAGTGAGATAGTAATAAACGAAAGACAGAGCATCGCAGAGGCACAATTTCTCAGGAAAGAGATTAAAAGAGGAACGGAAGCCGTCTTCCCTTGCAGTCTTCCATGGCAAGAATACTTAAACAGCCAGTTGGTTGTGAACAAAGATGTGATTTGGAAGTGCAAGACCTAATGAAAAAGGAGGCTGAGCACAAGCAATGTAGATAGTGAAGAAACACTGAGCAAGTTACAGAATCCCCCTTGTCTCGTGACCGGTCAGCAAAATTGTGAAGAAGAACCTGCTCAGCCCTGCTGTTAAAGCGTGTTATTTTGTTATGCTGTGTTATTTTAACCTTGGGAAACTTGATGCTGTGTTAGCAGCATGACTTTTAGGATGAGAACAGCCTTGCCCCAGTTAGATCATACAGGCAAGTTTTTTCAGAAGTAGCAAAATCTAATTTCCAGCAAAATTCAATTGGAATGTGGATCTAGTTCCTGTAAAACACCTTGGGAAATTTCCTTTTGCAAAACTGCAATCCAGCCCAATCCTCAGCAGCAACAGCAAATCCCATGCTCTTCAAGGTTTTTGATTTCTGAACAGCTTCTAAGGGTCTGAGCCAAAGGAATAACAACAAGGATCTTCCCGTTGATTTGACTGACATCTTCCTCCATCCCTGGGATCATCTCCCAGAGGACCATCTAGAACAAACACAGTATTTGGCTGCTCTATCAAGTACAGAAACCTCTGGTTAGATTATGAATTCCATCAGGATTTCACTGTGACCTCTGCGATTTATGTGCAGTGCTCAGCACTTAAAAAAACCCCCACAACCCTCTAGCCACCGTGCAGAGAACAAATAAGGATTTACAAGCTTTGATGAGAAAGGGGAGTAGGGAATTATCTAGGCATTATCTGCAATGTGTAGAAATATTTGCAATGTACATTATGCCAGAATCATCTACTGGGATGAGATCCTGCAAAATGGTTAAACTGTTGTATCTAAATCACTTACATGGGTCTGAAACAAGTGTCACCCATCGCACATAAGTAACAGTTCGAAGCCCCACAGAGTCCGTGTGCAGAGGCAGCCATAGTGTGTTCTCAGATTAAACATAATGTGTTGATTCAAAGCAGAGGGTCACACACCGCACAGTAATTAACCTAGGAGGTTATCAGCAGTGATTTGTTCTGATACCCTATCATGCAGAATTGCATGCTGCTCCACAGAACAGTGCTGAAGCCTCCATTATCCACTATCAAACAGGCTTAACACCAGCCAAAAAAAATCCCAAAGTTATTTTCCACAGCAGGGGACAAACTGATCCCTCTATTTTCCTGAGGAATTAGGTTTAAAAGAATATTACCAGCACTGGACAAGAAAATGAACTATCAGGCAGAGAGGTAGTTGTAACTGGACTGAAAAAGATATTATTGCACCAACTGGAAGACAGAGCAGGACTCGCCAACTGGAAACAAAGAGAAGAGAGAACGGCACTTGGATAAATAGCTCAACCTTGCTGTTCACTCTTCAGTAGTTATTCTGCATGACCATCTGGAAATTCTTCTGTGGTAATTCCTTTTTAACAGTTCTATAATCACATCTTAATTTGTAATTTCTTAGAAGGATTAAAAGAAATGTTTCGCCTCTGCCAGCCCCATCTGTGCCCGTGCACACGCAGACCACGTATGGACAAGGCACATGCAAAGGCTGGGGATGGGCACACCCGCCTGCCAAAGCCAGCACTGTCTGACGGAAACTCTCCTTCAGAGTATTCTTGCTGCACCTACAATCCCTTACCAGACCCTTACCATATCAATAATATTTTATCTTTAATAAAACAGCCCTCGCAACATTAGAGAAACCCAAGGCTTGGAGACACCGCAGAGATCATCCAGCCCTCAGGCAGGACAAATCCTTTCTGTTATCCTGAGAGTGCTTCTCCTCAAGAACAGGTTTGGGATATTTTGGTGGAGATCTCCAGGCAGGCAGTCTTCTCCAAGAGCAATAGCCTTACCAGTATAAAGTTTTCCTAATGCTTAGCTTTATTCTTTTTTTCCTCTCCAATTGGAGTCCCATTCCCTTTTCTTGTATCCACCATGAAGATGGAGAGCAGATTTATTGCCCTCCTCACTGCAGCAGCTTTTATTTATTTGGAGAGATGTCCTCCATCATGTTCTCTCCTTTAGACTAAGTAATCCAATTTGTTCTCTCCTCTAAACTAAATAAACCCTTTCCTCACAGTAAAAAAAAAAAAAAGTTTTGCTTTTAAGTGTCTCCATTGAAAAAAAAATTACACGAGGAGCTATTTTAAACTGAAAGTTCAGATGTTTCAGCTAACAAAATGTTGCAATTCAGTGCCTCAGATAAAATTTCAGATATTTTAATGCATCAGAACAACTGAAAGGATGCGCCTACAAAACATTCTGGTATCAACAGATCTATAGCATTTTTCACAAAGATATTTGCTATGAAAGCTTCTTTCAGCTCTGTCACTTATCACTTTGACCCAAACTGAAAAAAGCTCTTAAGAATGTGCTTAACTTCACAAGTATGAGCAGCCCCACCACAAACAAAATAGAACTTAGAAATAAACTGTTTTCTTAAAACCCTTTCTTCAGGAAGCCAATGCTTGCAGTTATAAATGATCCCTACTGTGGAAGCCCCCAACACCACAGAACTAAAGGTGTCCATCATTTGAGGGACTATTTCCTTAAATACATATATTTAAGTGCCCCCAGTCAGCATGCCTCTGTGGAGAAGGACAGTCCAGCACATCATCAAGGGGGAATGAAAGAGACGTGGCTTACTTTGAACTATGTGTGGGGCTGATGCTAATACTAACGCAAGCTGGAAAGGGCACAGGGTTATCTTGAATGACCCAGTCCAGTGATGACAGCTGGGCTGAATACTCAAGATATCCTCTGAAACTTGATAGAAACATTGGCCTAGGTTCACGGCTCTTTGGAAGGGCTTTCATGGTCAATAAAGAGAGACAGGCATCTCCAAAGGGGAGTGAAGCTGAAGGTGGGCAGCTGGGAGTACCATTCGCTCTCCTGCACCAACTAGACTTCTGACTCTAGGCATCTGGAGAACAGCAGGATGAATCTAGCGGCGTCTGTATCTTTTGGGATTCCTTTTTGTCCCAAGTGGTACTCAGAAAAGGACTGCTGCAGCGCATTCCCTTCTATGCTAGAAAGAAGCAAAGTGACCATGCGAAGTGTAATGACTTGCACGCAGGAGGGTTAGCTTATATCAAACCTGTATGCTGCCCACTGACCTCAGGGGCTAGCCAGCAAGAGAACACCGGTACTTCTCGAAGGGCAAGCAGGGTGGCATGGGCGCTATACCACTCTCCCCTCCAATTACTCATCCAGACTGCAGTTACAGTGTGTGAAATGGATGGATTATAATGGACTTTCTTTCCACTGCTGCAACATCCTGATGCACGCACTCCTCCACTTCATAACAACAGGCACTGGCCATTACGTACATCAGATTTCTTTTAGAAAGGCCATACATACATCTTCTGTCCCAGTGTCTCCCTAATTTATCTGGTACTAACATTGCTGCTTTCATAGTTCATTCCTAACCACTCTAATTAAACTTATTGATTGCTTCAGAGGAAGGATGTGTAGGGTATGGGAATGCTCTTTACCTTATGTCTATCTCCTGACTTTGTGAACAGCTGCTCCTCAGAAATAAACTTACCCTTTTAATTACTTGCATAAAATTTAGGTCAGGTATGGCCTAGAGATGTTAGTTAACTGTGTAACAGAGGATGCTTTGGGAATCTGTATTCATGAGATCCCACGGTCGAGTGGGACACGCTGAGAGGCTGTACGGGAAGGAGCTAGCCTGCAGCTCAGCCCACATATCTGGGCTACTACAGATCTGTCAGAAGCTGCAGAACCTTCCGAGGGATTTTGAAGTTCTCTGAGGATAAGCTTAGACTGAGACATACTTTGTCACAGGTAGACAGGACGACCAGATGCACGTACAAAGCATATTTTCCGGTATCTTCTCCCCTTCCTTCTACCTTCTCAGGAAGTTCTGCTGAACAATTTTCCACATGCATCACCATAAGCACCTCCTTGCATCTTCCTCCCAGCCAAATCCCCACCTGGGGATACATCCAGAGCTTCTCTGCCACCTGCACCATGGCTGCACCTCAGCTGTGCTCCTCCACCCAGCTGCCAGCACCCTCCTGAAACATGGGTCAGATGGTGGGCTGTCCTGGCATGGCAGAGCTGGGCCATAGAGTTGGATGGCATGTGGGGGGACAGCACAGCCCCCAGTTCCTAACTGTACATTGTGAAAATACACGGTGACAGGACATATGAGTACTTTGTTGGGGAAATTGTTACAAGTGGGGAAAAAGAGTAGCCAAAGGCAGGAAGTAGGAAGAAGAAAAACCTTTCATTTGGAAATGTAAAGTCCAAAGCAGAAATAATGTATTTCAATGATCATATATCCCAGTTTAAAGCTAATGTAGCCTCCTTGAAAAAGTTGCGGCTTAATGCTGAGCAACATTATTTCATATTCTTTGACATAATAGAAGACATATTTATGTATGGCTGTAAAACTGTATTATTTTAAAAAGTTATTTCATTAAAAAACATGTAAACCTTTAAGTTTAAAGTACTGCTATTTAAATATTATAACCTGGGTGATTAAATAGAGACCACTGTGAAATATTTGAGGTTGAAGAGATAAAGAAATGGTCCATTAAAAAAAAAAAAAAAAGAATCTGAACCTTCTACTTAGAATTCCCCTGTTATTTGTTTGCACTTAAATTTTATTTTCTTGTTTTTAATTTTATACTCCTGGGTTTTAAAATGTTCAGCAATTATCTGATTTGTAGCTACAACTGCAGCATGTTTACTTGTAAAATGTCTTTCAAATTAAGATCATTATTCGTCGTTTTAGATTTTCCCTTAACTTTGCAACTGAACATTTGCAGCTCAACAAGAAGAGGCAGTATTTTTTACATTCCAAATGGTTCTAACGCCAAAGCATTTTGCTGATTTAACGGCTGGTTTTGCAGGATAGAAAAATACTAATAATTCTCAGCAAGCAGAAAATCAACAGCTATCATTTTTCAAATGGGATTTCTATAGCTCTGTCAAGTGTCCCATCTTGTACAAAGGAAAGGCAATTCAATCCAGTGTTTGATTTTGCCTCCAGAGATGAGAGCCTGACACACCTTTTTCTGAAACCCCAAACGCCAAATAATGTGGAGCCTTAAGGTGGTTGAGAGCCTTAAACACAAGATTTAAGTGTCAGGAGTGCCTGAATCACTTGGGCCCAAACATTCAATAATATATTCACCGCTTATGAGCTGCTGCCACCTTTAGATGCCTGCCATCAATGTCTCAGCTATATCCATGCTTGTATTTCTTGCACTGAAAACCACCTCAGGAGCCCTAAGCAGACTGAGCGGCTCACCCACGCTGTAATTCAGCGGATAACTTCACCTCTCGAAACACGAGTGCCTTGCAACAAACGCACCCGGTGCACAGAGTGCACGTCCTGGCAGCCTGGATACTCGCTTGTGCCGCAGCAGAGCTGGGTGCCTAGCTTTCAGGTTACGCTAGCTTGAGCACAAACTGCCTATGTTTATCCTTTTCCATACATGCAGGCTCTGATAACCGGGCTGACTGTTTCCAAGCCTCCTTGTCCACAAGCAAAAAAAACAGGCATATGCCCAAAATTTCAGGGCAGCCAATGCAGTGGAAATTCTCAGGTTGGCCAGTTGAGTGGGTTCCTGACCTGCAAACCCCCCTCTTTATTTCCTCCCTGTATGGCTTTGGCAGCTGCTTGAACAACCATTTTGGGAGGAGGATCCCATTTGCAGACCCCCTGACATCCGCACTGTGGCGGGGGTGCTGTGTGCACACCTAATGGCACCAGTCGTGGCTCAGCCGCTTTGGGTGCGAGAGCAGCGGGGCCACCAGGTATGTGTGTGCTGGGAGTCCCAGGCTGCCAGCTGCACGGCCTTTTTGCAAGTGTGGTTTCATTGCTCTTTGCAGCGTGGCAGTGAGCTGACAGCTAGCTTGGGTGTACCTGCATATGCTGCTGCTGCACCTCTGGATGGCAGTGTACACATTGGCGTGGGGAGAGGGCCACGGCACCAGCATGCTGCACATCTGAACCACAGCTGTAAGCACAAAAGTGCGAGCTCTTGAGCGTGAGCTAGCTGTGAGCACATCTGCATGCACAGAAGACATTTTGCAATCCACACTAAAAAGCAATAGTTAGGTAAAATAATTTAAACACAAATTCCCAGAATCTTAATTTTTCACTCAAGCTTACTTATCTCTGGGTGCTCAGGGTGCGATTGACATTCATTGCACACAGCAGCTGCCGTGGCTACTCCGAAAGCAGCGTGGGGCACGGGAGGCAGCCGTGAATGTTACCGGCATTTCAATGTGGTTGGAGCCCTCACACCAGAGCTGAAAGGGATCGTGCAGGCAGTTTTCAGTACCTGAATAACCACTCCATTGAATGCCTTCAGGGACTGGTTAATTCCCAGGGGAAGCTGCAAAGTTTCAGTAAGCTCAATACTATAATAGTTTTGGTTTAGAGAAAGATAATTGGGAATCCTCCCTGCCTTTTTCTGAAGCAAAACTAATTTGGTAATGGGATTGCTACTGAAGAGCAGTGGAAACACTCAGCCAAATCTCAGCCTATGGCTGCATCCCCCAGTGACCTGCACTGCTATGATGTGAGCACAGACCTGCAAGCTCATCTTACCCGACCAGGTAAAATGAGAGACGGTCTGCTCTACATCATGGCTGTGTCGCACCTGCCCCTGCAATCTGGAAAGCTGTCAGCATGGATGAACGTGACCCACACTCCTTTCTCAATTCCCTTGGGTGGCCAGGGGATGTTTTTTTTTTTTATTTTCCTGACACCCATATCAGGCATACTGCAGCACTGATGGTTTTTTTCCTAAACCAACTGCATCTGCGACGCTTGGAATTTTTTAAAGGTCAACGACAAGGCAGTGAATTCCCTGGAGATTGACAGTGGGTGTCCTTGCACAACATTTAAATGCAATGACTCTTTGGAAGGAACAAGAGTTATGGCCTGAAGAACAACATGTGGGAAACCACACTGTGTGTTGCACATTCTGCCCTTCGCAGGACAGCCAGAGAGGCCGAGAAAGCTCTCATACACCAAACGGAGATGCAGCGGAGAGGAATGAGGAGGGACAGGCAAAGGCAGGATGGTACCAATCACTGCAATTGAAGGGAAGAAACCTGAGGTGTTGGAAGCTTCTCTTTGATTTAGCACCTCCAGAAATATAGGCTGGTGCCGGTTTAGGCAAAAAAAGAAGAAAGCTTCTTTGGGGAAAATGCTGTACGTTTATTTACACTTGCAGAGAATCTATGAGCAGACTCCACACTAACTTGACCAGAAGGTCTCCTATAACCATGGGACACCTCACCAGCTGGCTGCCTTCAGCCTGGCTCCCACACATTTGTCTTACCTATTCTAGAAAGAAGAGCAGCGAGACACTTGGGCGCAATCAGACATACGCCAACCCCCCCCCCCCCCCCCCGCTTTTAAATAGTATTCCTAGTGTAGATTGATGAAATGATAACGTACCCCCCCAGCACACCACCTTCTGACATCCATCCATTGGCCTGACAAAGCAGGTAGTCACACATACTCCACATGAATGCACCCGTGGCCAGGTTGCCTTGGAAACCTTCACTGCTACCTAATATTGTTATAATTGTCAAGAAAATATAGGTTTTCTCCAATGATTCGTAGCATGCTTCCATTTTGCGCAAATGCAAGCTTTCCATCTGCTGTTTTGTGAAGGTTTGTTTTGCTTTCTCCACGGAAATTTTAAAGACATTTTCTCCCCAGAAAAATTAAACTGTTGTTTAAATGTTAGAAACGCTGTTGTATCAGTACAGCAATTCCAGCTTCCCTGTGTTTGTCGAAAGGGATTTCTAACATCCAGGAAAAGGAGCCCCGCAGTCCTCTGAAGCACATTTTATTACGCACACAGCTCTGAGGCTATGATTCAGCTCCGACAGAACAGGTCAGCCCATGTGCCCCCATACACCCTTGCTCGGGCTGCACGCTCTCCACAACACCATCTACCTCTCAGCAATCTGTCTAGCGCAGCTAGTAGAAACCCTGAGCAGCTTTTATGATATGAATATTTCCAGTGTGTACTAGGACTGTTATGGGGTGTACTCACCCGACACGTAGTCTCAAGGGAGCCTCTGGAGAAGACCCTTAGATGCTCACCTACAGGAGTTCTACATAAAAAGCTACAGGTGTGTCCACAGTGCATGTACTTACCAGAAAGATGTAAACGAACTCTTGGTACTGTGGTGCAGATAGCTCCTAAATCCTCTGCTCCTTCGGAGAATAGCCTGCAGCTATTTCTCCAGACCAAGGCCCAGCTTGTGGTGGATGGAAGCTGCAAATTCCAGCTGTCTGATGAGCAGTTTTGCCTAGAAAAGAGGCAGGCAAAAACCAGGCACTCTGGAGCTCTGTGTGCCGATGAGTTCAGAAAGAAATGTTTGGAGGTCGCACTTGAAAAGGGCACAACCTAAACCAGTAACCCCCAACCTGAAACACGTGGTGGTGATTGAACAGAATGCCTTAAGGCAAGCTGAAGTGAAATTTTGCTTGGAATAGAAAAAATCAAACCGTTTCCAGTTAGCCCAGACTGAATGCTGTGCCTCTGCAAAGTAACTGCAATACCTGATTTCACCATGCTATACTCCTGTGAGTTTGAAGCCCCGCAGCCCCTTAAAAAGCTCCTCCGAAGGCTGTGCAAGTTTGGGGGTTGGTGTAGGCTCTTCTTGCCGCTGCAGCGAGGCTGGCTGATGAAGTGCCCAAGCACCCTTTCCTGGGGCTGCTGCCTCAGCTGGGCATCAAACCCAAGCAGTGGCTGCCACCGTGGAGCCAGCATAGCTGGGAAGCTCCTCACCCTCTCGTCCTGCTTTTGAAAAAGTGAACCCGACTTTAGCTGATACCCAGCTGCATAAGAGAGAGAGAAGTTTTACTAAAACTAAAGCGATGTAAGCCTGTGACATATGACTTTAGATTGCCAAGTTAAAACTGCTGTCGTGGAAGGAGAGAGAGGGAGGCAAAAATAATGTGGTTTATTGGTGTAAAACAGTGAGTTAACAAAGGTCAGTGGTAAATGCAACAATAGTTTGAGATTCGATGGCAAGGTACACTTTGTTATTTACTGCACAGAGGACAGGGTCAGACAAGACTGTCAGGGAGACCCTCCCGTTGAGTCATGAGGTTCAGAAAAGATCCCCTTGCTTTCTAAACTCCCTCAGAGAGAAGTCTAGGTGCGGCTGGATCTAATCCTAGTCCCAGACTTGGTCAACCGTTTATGTCTCAAGGATTATATATGCGCAATTAATCCTTTATGTCACTTAGCTAAGATTTCCAAGTTAGCATGCTGTTAGTCACTTACCGAGAATCTGTCGTGGTAAGGAATCTCTCAACCTCGAGGAGTAACCTTGAGAGGCCCCCCTGCTCAAGGGGAGATCCTGGCATGCAGCCCGCTGCTGTGCAGGAGAGCTCAAAGGGCTCTTGGACTGCTCACTATTTATGGGGGTAAGATAATTGGCTCATAGTCATATTTGCATACTGACCACTGTGCTTAGATGGGCACATTCCACAATAGCCCTTGGCTATTGCATTGTTATCTGTCTCCCCCCACATCCAGTGGGTGCATCCTTCACGACCAGACACAGACTAGATGCATCTATCACCACAGCCACAGGTGGTTATCACTTGAAAGAGGTCAAAGGAGGGGGAGTCAGAGATGAGGGGGGAGCACACTGCCACAACTGCAGTAAATCCACTGCAGAAGGAACAGAAACTGGCTTCTCCATATATTTTAGGGGAAAAGATACTAGAGTTTCTTTCCTATGCCTGTGTAATACAGCTGTTCTGTATTTTTGTTTACAGCCTCAAGCAAACCTCTTGAAACTGAGATGATATTTTTTGAATGTAAAAGCATTGACTTGTATTTTAGCAAAAGGAAAAAATTCAAAATAATTAATCTCAACATTTTAAAAATTACATTAGCTTTTAGCAAAAAATGTGTACTTCACTCAAATGCAATTAAGTGTCTCGGTGCAAGGCTACCTGGCAATTTTTCCCATCTATCTGCATCAAGTCGGCAAAGTTTAGGAGAAGCAGTGGTTACTTTAACTTTATCCAAATGAGCTACAGACATGTGTTTCCAAACAGAACCCAAAGCCTAATTTTTAAATGCTCAGCATGCACATTTAGAGTTGTATTTTTCAAAAGGTCTCAGGGCTTTCAAGAAGGGGTGGCAATACAGATGCTAGGTTTTGAAAAGAGCTAACAGCTCTGAATGAGGTACTCAGGTTCCAGCATTTCCACTCTTCAAAACACATGGTTATTTGAATTCCAGATCAGCATTGGCGAATTTGGCAAGTCTGCCTTGAAAACCTTGGTTTTGATCAAACAGAGCCGCTGTAGAAGAAAATCAGCTAAACTCGTAGATCTGTGTTTGAGATCACAAGAAATTTAACAAGACAGATGATAAAATGAGCAAAATAAAGGTTAATAACTCACTAGGTGCCACTCATTACTCATCCCCTCTGAATACCACGCTATTTATTAAGGTGTCTACCTAACACTTCAAACCCAACTTCAGCTATCAATGTATGTGCAATTCCTGCAAGTATGGTGTGGCCGTTCAGGTTAAATAAAAGCCAGCTAAATGCACCATAATGTAAAACTTGTACTATTCCTGACAAAACACCTCTTTTGTTCACCCTGCTTTTAATTTTGATACGTCTTCAAGGTTCCCAACTTTGCCAGCAGAAAAAAACAAAAAGGTAAAATGCCAGAGGGGAGAGCTCTCAGAAGAATACAGTCTTGTGAGACTGGACATTAAACTCTTCTGTGGAGGAATAGGGCACTGCCCCAAATACTTCAGTAATTTTTTTTAGGCAGAAAGGCTCCTAACTGAACTCTCCTTTAACACAGACCAGCGAAAGTTGCACTAAAACCTAATGCTCCAACCCTAAACAGGCATTTCCAAAAGCATCTGATCTTATATCTGCAATTTTTAAGACCAGAGCAACAAGATTCTGTTCACATGGAAGGCTTGTTGATCTGCTATTTATGCATTGTACAAAATTTCTTGAAATCTCTTGTGCTGTGGAAAATCAAATGGTTTTACAGTAATCTCAGGCACTATTCTTTTACATTCTGACTAATTTGAAGTAATGATGATCTGGCCTCATAAAACCTGAAAGAAATTAGGAGACTTGAGACATATTTTCTCCTGCTGAAATTGTCAATGCTTGATTTATCAAGTGAATTTCTCTTATACTGCTATGACTTTGCTTGGAGTTGCTGCATTGTTTTTTAGGGGCAAGGGATCCTTTTTCCTTCAGCCCTTGCTCAGCACTCATGCTCTTTACCTTTTTGATCAGAGAAAAGTGCTGGGCAGATGACACGCAGCAGAGGGAAAATGTTCTGATGGACCAGCTGTTTCCTGAAATGATATTGTTTTAGGAAATATGCCAGTTTAGATAGAAGAGAAACCGTCTGACGTGGAATAAAATACTGAGCATTTTATTATTGCCTTTTTTTTTGGGTCTCAATTTCCTATTATCATTCCCACTTTTATATGACAGTCCATCATTTTGAGTCCTGCATCTCATGATATATACAGCATATCTTTATTTATTGTTCTCCTTCAACCCACTAATCACATCAATGATTCCAGCGTGGCTGTTTCACTAGCCTCCATTTAAAGTTGCATTCAGCAAACAAAAATAGCCGAACATCCACGTTTCCAGTGAGATGGCATATGGGATGCAGGGCTCTTGCCCTGACCTGTTGTAAATAGCTGGAGAAATGTCCTATTACACTCACAAATGCCGTAACAGAGATTATAACTGCAAAAATACAAAGAATACAAAAATACGAAGAATCCCCTTTTTTGTAGTAAATGCTAGCAAACTGCTAACCTGGGCTGGCTGCGTGCCGCAGTGATTTCAGCAGAAAAGCAGTGCCTGTCTGCAGGAGGGTCTGCAGGATGGGAAGCAGAAGAAGGTTTGAAGCTCAGCAGATGGCACAGACGGGCACTGTGCCAGCCCAGGGGCATTACCTGGTGCACCTACGGGATCGCTCACTGAATTTGTTATCGAGCTGGGAAAGAGAGACATCTTTGTTTTATTATCCTTTCTCTTCCCCCTTTATGTGATTTTGCTTTTAGCCACCAGACAACAGCAGTGCTCTTCTCTGCAGTGTGAAAGATTCAGCAATAAAAGGAGCCCAGGAAAAAAACAAATAGAGGAGGAATCTGTTGTTTTTCTGTAACAACTGGTCAGCTCAAACGTGCAACCTGTCAGCTTCCTGTGATGGCTAATAGCTCTGTTTACTCAGAGCCAGACCACAGTGGTGCTTTTGGACCACAAACTGGGCTGGCATCGTGTAAGCCTGTAAAGAAGCAGTATTTGTCATTGTCATGATTTTGTTGTTTTCCCCCACACTTGTAAGAGTTGATAACAAGCGACTCAGAGACAGCACAGCTGGCCTGCGAGATGTCTCTGCGTGAGCAAAGGAATGGCTCTGTTTAGAGAGCAGGCACAAGTTATTCCTCCCAATCTATAAATACGTGCTTTGGTAACAGAAAAATAGCATTTGCCCTTGCACCTTTTCCCTTTGTTTTGGCTCAGGGTTTTGCCTTCCCATACGTTCCATGGGGCAGATCTGGAGTAGGTGCTCAGAACAGTACGGCTTGAATGGCAGAGAAGATAGGTGGGGTTTTTTTCCATCTGTACATTTGGGCCTTCCAAAGCTGGGGCTGAGCAGAGGGCTGGGCATTTATTCTGCCAATGTGTCAGCCAACATGTAAGGCTCTGCTATCTGCAGTCAAGTGGTCACAGAAAAATCTCTTGTGTGCATTCCGAAAATGAGGAGTTCTTGGAAAACCAGCAACAAGGACATCTGGAATAACAAGTCCTTAAGATTTCTTGGCTGAGTCTGGTGTGACTTTTACAGATGGTACAACTGACATCCATCACCCCCAGGTTGAATGTGTGGACAAAAAATAATGAAATCTTTTCTCCTCCCCATTGACGAGGTTCCATCAACGTAGCATTTTCCTCTCCTCTTTTCTTCAGCCATAATGTAGGACACCAGCAAAACCACCCTTTACTCCGATACAGCTCAGCAAGAGTAAATCGTTTCTCTTGGGAAGGTTTGCAGGAAAGCAATAGAGAATTTCAGGGCAACTCTAAGGTAAATTGACTCAAGCTGCCTCAGAACACTTACCTAAATCACCCTTCTTGTAGTGCAGGCACAACTATCCTTCATTTTCACAAGCACTAAAAATAAGACAGAAACATTGAATTCATTTGGTCCCAAATAAAGAGATGTTGGAAAGCAAACTCAAGTTAACCACTTGAAAAATACTTTCCTAGTGCTGTAATTCAAAATAACAAGGAAAGAAAGGAAAAGGAAAGAAAAAGGGAAAAGAAAGTTTTTATATTAAATGGTATTAGCCAATAATCTGATAATCGGTCAATTGAATTTCTTTGTGAATAACCCCTGCTATATAATGGCAGCCCACATACAGTACCTTGATACTTTGTAGTAACTCGGTCTTTGCCATCTCATTATAAAATAAAACGTGGTATTTTAATGTAAAGGATAATGTCAGGTTCGATAACATGGGGCAGTTAGTAGCTACATGTTAATATTGCAACAGCATCATTCAGGTTTCCTCTCTTGATGAAAAGTAAATTTTTTTTGTCACAGAAGGAAATATTCGTTGTTTCAAGACTTCTGTCAGAAAAGTGGTACCGACATTAAGTCAGAGGCATGAAAGATTATTCATGTTCAACATTAAAATCAGGCACATCCAAAATACTCTTTCAATTTGCATTTCTTTTGATCCACTAGACTTCAGCTGAGACAAGAGAGGAAATTAAGTCAAAGACAGATTCCCTTCCAATTAAAATCTAGTAGAGACAGGAGGATTAATCCTCTCCCCTGCTCTGTCCAGGCTGTGTGCCCCACGGCTCCCAGGGGAAATGCTGCGGAGTGGTGAATTGTACCTGCAGGCTTACAGGGAGAGTGTCTCCCCCATGGCTGTGGCTTCGATCATGCCTGCCGGATGCAGGCCACCAGGGATTAATTCCTCTGGAGCAGCATGGGATGCTCCTTGCCCTGGCATACAACCCACTCTTGCCAAAAATGCCCCCCATGTGCAGCAGTGGGGCAAGGAAAAGTTATGCCAGAGCTCAGGTATTGTGGGCTTCACCCTGAGCTTTGCTGAAGGGAGCATCAAGGTGGGGGAAAAAAGCCTCTGCAACCATGTCCCTTTGGGTGGGAGCATCTGCCAGTGCCAGCAAGCTGTGGGGTAAGGGGGTCTGAGCCTTCCCCCCTCCCGCAACCAGTCTTGGTGCATCATTTATTATCTGAATTAACTGATTTGAGGAGATGGGACTTATAAGACAGGGACAGCTTATTGACAGAGACCTCTGTGCAGTGTGTGACAAAGTGCATGTCATGGTTGTCTTTTGCAAAAAACTATGGTCTTCTGCTAAAGCAAGAAGGGGTTAAGCTGTCTGTGCAGCTGATACATGGTAGGATTTAAAACTGTCAGCAGTAAAACCCACGTCATTCATATGTGTATGTGCATTAGGATTTAAATATGGATGCCAAAAATGAAAATGCAGCTTACTGAAGAAAGAAAGAACACATTTCCTAATATAGATCAATTTTCCCATTTCTGGAAAAAATTGGGAGAATTAGCAGCACCTGCAAAGGCAGAAAACAAGAAAAGTAAAAGAATCAAGCATAATTAATACTGTGAAGGCAAAGACATCTTTCATGGAAAAACATAATGGGCCAGAAACTCAGCTGCTGTACATTGGCTGATTTACATCAGCTGAGGAATGTGTTTCAGTATGATTTAACATTTTTCTTATGTTACCTGGGAGATAAACGATTCAAAATATAGAGAGAACTTAACATGCATTATCTGTCATCTTTTGTTGATTAATAATTTCAGATGTTGTTACTATTATTTAATATAGAGAGTCATTACACAGTAAATTAAAATACAACAAAACATTAAATGCAGCAAAGCATTACTTAAGCATAATCTCTTAAAACCCAAGCAAATGAAGCAAATCAATTTTAAAGGTCATTAAGGGGAGCTGAAGTCATAAGAATGAAATTACCAAATTATCTCAGGTCCCAGGCTGCTCCTAGGACAGCTACTGGGCAGGGCAGAGATAGAGGCAGCGTTTCCAATTTTCTTCTCACAGATCACCCTGAAACACTCCGCTGGGGTGAGAACATCCTATTATGTCCTTACTCTTTAGCTGGAATGGGATGTTTCTGGCCCTGGTTTTCTAAGGGCGTGCATTTGCATGGTTGCAGTGTGGCTGTCTGAAAGGCCCCTTCTAATAGCATTTGAGCTGCTTGCCTGGTTTCAGCTGAGTTGGAAGGGAAGGCAGAAATCTCAAAGATGAATCACAGCAAATTGCAAAAACTGGGGCTAAGAGGAAGGGTTCAGTGATCCTCCATGCCACGTGTCCTGCCAGGCGGCTGAGCAGCCACTGGGCAGCTCAGAGTGAGCCTCAAATGTGCCATCTCCTGCCTGGGCAACTATTAGCAGCTGGCAGAGGGATGGAATTAGGGACAGGGTGAACACGACAGGGGAAGGGAGGAAGGGAAGATGAGGAACAACTGGAGCAAGTGGGTGGAGGAGAGTGAGATGTAATGGGGAGCATCCCCTTCAGCACTGAGAAGCATTAAAAGACTTTTTCAAATAAAGAAACTAATGGATGTTTTTTTGGGAAAACATATCAAATTAACTTGAAACATTTTCCCCTCTATGGCATTTTCCTTAGCAGGACACTGGTCTGCAAGAGACACAGCCGCAAGATGGCCAAATTTGCTTGGGTTATCCAAACTTTAGTGCCAGGATGACTGCTGGAGAATTAGCATCCAGCCTTGCATTGCTGGATTCATTGGAGCATTGCTCCAAGAGGAGGAATTGAACCACCCCACTGCAAAACAGCCACAGATTTGAAGCCCACACCCCACACCACAGATCTCTACAGCAAATAAAAATGCTTAAGAAACATAAAGTGCATCCCAGATAAATCTTACCAATAAGGGTGATATAATCCCTCTATAAAGGAATTCTCCCAATTTGAAATACATAGCAGTGAAAAGGATTCATCTCTCTAAAAGGACTTATTTTTTTATTGACTAACTGGCTAAAATAAAGGATATGTGTGCTCTCTCCTCAAGCACAGATGCAGAGGATCATGAGCTGTTGAATAAGGGCCATGTTCTGCCCTGTGAGGTGGAAGCTTGATGCAGCTTTTTAAAGGAGGGATTGTGGTAGATTTAGAAGAACCATCACTTGCCATTTTGTTTTGCAAGCCAGCTTTGCCCTACCAACTGCTGCATTTACTGCTGCTCCTACAAAAAGCCAGCAAGGACTGTTTAGCTATTCTTTAGAAGCCATTCTTTATAGCAACTTCTTTAAGACAATGCATAACCTGAAATTTTCCCATCATGCTTAGGACCAAGCCCTTTTCCCTGGCTCCCTTTTATGGAAGAAGAGCTTCCTTCAAAAAAAAAGAGAAAACACACCTGAGGTGTGTAGCCCAAGCTATCAGGTGGGACACTACCAAACACAGTTCCATTCAAATGCTGTGGGAACAGGAGTGCGTTTGTCTGAGTTTTCAGTATAAATCCCTTTTATTTCCTATGTTGGCTTAGTGGCTGGGAGAGAGCTATGATTAAGAAAAAGTTCTGCTTTCACTCAGTAAAATCAATGGCTAAAATCCTAATTTTACTGCTAGGACTGCAAACCAAATGTGTGGCTGCTACCTGCTGGCTCTTGCTTGTGTGTGCTGTTGGCAGCTAGCAGTTGTTCACCAGGCTGTTCTGGCATCTTAAGGCCACCGCTTGTGTGATGCCCCCGTACAGGTACCTCTCGCCTTGGTGAAGGAGGTCTAGACCAATGAACATCCTTGGATTAAGGTGCAGTCCTTGTGAACACTGCGGTGGTGGGCTCAAAAAAAAAGTCACATGTACTTCATTGCGGTGGGAATCAATAAGACCAAAAAAGATATGGTTGGCTGGCAAAGAAAATGCACAGGAGAAAACAGGATTGTGTATTCATGTGTTACAAGCATGTAGCTCCCTGTAGAAGTCCAGCTTTCCAAGTGGCAACTTCCACATCCTTCAGATCCCTTTGGGTTGTGGTAGAAAAGGATAATCATCTTTGATTTAAAGCTAAGGTTAAAACATAGGCCATTAGTGGACAGAAAAAGTTTACTGGTGCCTGGACTGCATATGAAATTCCACAGTGGCACTTTGTTCTAGTACAGTAAGACTGAGATATACTTTTTTTTTTTTTTTTCTGGGATAACACAGACACTTCCCAATGCAGATCAGAGTGGGGTTACCTGTTCCTGCTGGGACCTAACAGCCAGCATCTTTCTCAGCTGAAAATTTCTTCAAAGGGAGAAGAGAAAAAACTTTGAATGCACCCAAAAAAGGAAACCGCCAACAGGTGCTAAGCCCGTTGCCCATCCAAGTGAAGCTCTTGTATACAATGGGTTGCAATACACATGCGATACCTGTGCATACACCAATACATACAAAATCAATTTACGAAAATCAGTGTAACGAAACATTTTCCCACTTTCTGAGCTGAACTCTGAAGTTCCAGTTGAATCTAGGAAAGAAAGATGGAGAACTGGCCACAGGAAGAAGTGGATTTCTACTTGCTCTAAAAAGTAGTGTCAAAGGTTTTGGGGGGAGGCTAAACAGTTGCCATCCTCTCTCCTTCTCCATTTAGTGTGCTAGACAGCAATACAAACAGTGTCTGGTACCAGTGCAGATTTTCACTGTGGATTACAGCAGATCTGAAAAGCCCAGGAACTACCTGGGATGTAATTCCCCCACAAAAAGCAGTGCCTGCCTTAGCCAGCAAGAAAAGCTGAATGCAAAAATAATTAGAGATAACATAAAATGGCTTCTCCCTGCGAACAGCAGGAAAACATGCACTGCAAGTAGAGCTGCGTGACTAATTGATTTGAGGGGTTTGTTGGCAGTCTGAAAACCAAACACACCCAACAGGTAGGTTTTTGAGTTCAACAGAGCTAATATATCCTATTACCCAACAGGCTTCACTCTGTGGCTTCCCCAAAGTCTAATAAAGCATGAATTTGGAAGCCCTTCCCTCAGCAGGGCATTTATTTTCCAGATGGACACCTATTTTCACAAAATTCACAGGAGCACCTGTGAGACTTTTGGATTGCATCCAGACAGTGGGTACAATCATAATTAAGGGGGGACAGACACAGGCATACATGCACACAAATGTGAGACAAGACATGGCAACAAATGCCGCTTCATCTCTGTATCCAGACTGGTTTTTATAGTCTCCACTGGCACCGGGAGACAAAATTGAACCACTAATTTGCCAGACAGTCACAGGTTTTAAGCTTGCATGCCCTGCACTGCTGAGCAGCATTTGAGCAAGAAAACTCTTCCCATCCACCCATAAGAAGATACATCTCTTACAGTAAGGGCTGAATTACCTTAAGAAAATCATTATCCCTGTTGTACCTCCTTCGTAACTCCCAAAGAGGATTGCTTTCTACTCAGAGGAATAAATGAAAGAGGTAGATGAAGGGAAAGAACAGGTATCCTTGCCTCTAGGCTTGCAACAAACCATCACTGGATAACAAACAGGTCCCTTTCCTTTCCCAGCACAGCAGCTGGGGACACTGGCAGACAACAGCTGATTGTGTCAACACATTTTGGGAAAATTTCCCAAATACTGTGCTGTTCTAGTGGTCTAGTGGTCAGAAAAAAAAAAACCAAGAAGAAAAAAAGATAACCTTTTTCATAAATAGAGACAATGAGGGGAAACAGGACTTCTTTATTCTCCCCCTGAAAGCACTATGAAACAGCCCTTCTATTTATTTATCAGGGTACAAGTGGAGCTCCTTCCAAACACAGCTGATCTCTGCAGTTATTACAGCATTTGTCATAACAGCAAGTTTTAACAATAAGACAGTGTTACAGGAGCTGTTGAAACAGAGAGAGGTATATAAACACAAAAATGCAAGATGTCCTGACGGGCTCATTGGAAGAGAAAGCTGGTGCACAGGCAGTTGTCAGGCAGTAGCTGGTGGTCAGCTGCTCTCCTCCAAGGTGCAAACTTGCAAGAAAAAGTACACAAGAACCCCATTTGGGGACAATCCCTGCTCAGAGCTGATGAGATGTCACCAGTTCTGTAGCTACAACAGGTATTTTTCTAGAGAGGAAGCAGACTTATGTGAAGTTTTAGGGCAGCCATTCCTTTTTGCCTTGCTATACAGATTTCCAATGTCTAATGCAACGACAGTTTAATGTAAGGATGAATTACCTTCTCCCTTAGAACAAAAGAACTTGGGTCAAAAATCTATAGCCTGGATTGCTCTCTTCACCTCTGCTTTTTAGAACAGTGTCAGTTCTCTCTCAATGAGACATAAACACACACAAGTGTCTTCTGCTTTGTTTTCTTAGAAGTGATGATCTTTGCAAAGAGACAGAAAGAGGTTGCTTCAGTTTTTAGAGACACACAACGTATTTATTCCTCATTTCCAGGCCTGAGAAAGAATTTGAGCAGCTAATTCACAGAATTGAACCACTACAGCTCTGAGACCTTGGTCCAAGACCATGGAAGAGCACAACCTCTGACCATACCTGAGGGCACAGCATAAAGGCACATGTAAGAGTCAGGGTTTTTAACAAGCGTAGCATAAAATTAACAGTTAGTCATTAGCCTTTATGTACTCAGAGTGTTTATTTTCCAAGTAGGTTCAAGCCCATGGAAAAAAAAGATGTCTCTGTCCTCAGGAGGGCTGAAAAGAAAGGCTGAACAGCGGAGGAAAAAAGGCTGGTGACAAGGGATCTTGGGATGCTGCACAGCTGTTGCAACTTTCTTCTTTTCCAGTGTGAAATGTCATGACACAAGCGGGCGGCACATGCAGCCATCAATATTCATAAATCCCAGAAACAACTAGTTAGTTTTGAGAACAGATTTTTATATACAGTGCAACTCCAGCAGACTAAAAGACAAGCTTGATACCAAACTAATGAGAAATGAGATGAAGTTAATACACTGTAAGCCTTGGCTAAATCTGTTTGTCCTATTTATTTATTGCCTTGTTGATCTGGAACCTTTAAATAAGAAATCTGGCCTGTTCACAATTATTGCTTAATTAATCCTCCAAAGGTCTATGAATAATGAGACAAAGATAAGAGCGCCCATTGTAGAAAGAAGGAATATAAATAGAGATGAAGTATTTTGTCTGTAGCAGGCACTTGCAGAAGAAATATTCCCACTTCTTCTTTAACAAATGTAAAAAACCCTCTTTCTTAAAAAAAATTAAAAGGCTGCAAGTATAACTGTCAGCCAGCACCAAGCTGACCGTCACCTAACCTGAGACAAAAAAATATTATCCTTTATGTAGGAATACCTTGGCTGGTAGGAGCTGTTTGGCTTCACCCACGGCCAGGCCACAGCTTGGGCAGTGCATGAGATACTGAGCTGAAGCTCTGTGTTTCCTTATTCAGTGTCTGAGCTCTTCATGTGTGCGACCAAATTAATCCTTCTCACACATTTGCCTAGCGAGGAAGCACTTTAACGCCTGTTTCAAAAGGGGGAAACATAAACAAAGAGTGATTAAGTGTCTTGCTGCTATTGCAGGAAAAAAACATCACACAGGAAAGATGTTGAGGAAACTGCTCTCATTTCACTAGCTCACTAGGGGAAAAAAATTATATACATACATACATACATACATATATATATCTAAAACCTCATTAGTTCTTTAGGTGAAATTTCTAGGTGAAAATTTTCCAGGAGAGCACCTGGGCAGTAATGAAAAATAGCAAAATTTGGAGCTTAAATGAATGATCCCTGCAACTATAATACGCTGGGAATGAATGTACAGCTATGTCCCATCTAGCCCTGGCTCCATCCACTTTTATATGGTGTGAGGCTTGGTCTGGAAAACTCTCATTTACACACATACTAATGCCTGCAAACGGAGCCTGGAGGACTGACAATATTTCAGCTAGCAATAACTGTAAACACCATTATTAGAGATTCCCAAAGCAAAGCAGCCTCAGGTTGGCAAAATAATTTCGTTCTGCTTGAAAGGAAAGTCTATTCCAGTGGTCATCAGGGCACTTTGTTTCTTTGCTTGCAAAAATATGTTGTTTCCTTTCAGGGAAGATCCAGTACTTCTCAGTAGGGATTAAGATTGCAAAGAGGAGTTACCTCCTTGCTCTGGACTAAGGATAAGCCCCAGGAGAAACAGGCTACACCTATGTGAGAAAGAGAGGAGAGGATTGCTGTAAGCTTCTAAGGAAACCAGTGACCTATTTATCCAGAAAGCCTCCATCCATGCTCGTCTTCAGCTTGTCCAACCTCATCATACATGTCTGAACTCTCCGTAGAAGGCTAGGT
The DNA here is from genome assembly GCA_034008185.1 of Gorsachius magnificus. Lineage (NCBI taxonomy): Eukaryota > Metazoa > Chordata > Aves > Pelecaniformes > Ardeidae > Gorsachius > Gorsachius magnificus. The sequence continues at coordinate 34,910,737 of CM067084.1, forward strand.
GAAGTAAAATGGAGAGGTGCCTTGTGAGAAAAAGACTTTGGGGAAAAAAAAAACAAATGGAAAATCTCCAGAGAAAAAGAAAGAAGTCAAATGGCCAAGTCATTCTGAAGATGGAGTGCTTTATCTCACTGAAAGACAACACACAGTAGACACTGCCCAGCTAGCTGCGTGTCCTGGTTTCGGCTGGGACAGAATTCATTTTCTTCCCAGTAGCTGGCATAGTACTGTGTTTTCGATTCAGTGTTAGAATAATGTTGATAACTCACTGATGGTTTAGTTGTTGCTGAGCAGTGCTTATACCAGTCAAGGACTTTTCAGCTTCCCCTGCTCTGCCCGGTGCACAAGAAGCTGGGAGGGGCCACAGCCAGGACAGCTGACCCCACCTGGCCCTAGGGCTATTCCATACCATATAACATCATGCTCAGCATATAAAGCTGGGGGAAGAAGGAAGGGGGGGACATTCGGAGTGACGGCATTTTGTCTTCCCAAGTAACCATTATGCATGATGAACACCTGCCCGATGATGGGAAGCAGGGAATTAATTCCTTGTTTTGCTTTACTTGTGTGTGCAGCTTTTGCTTTACCTATTAAACTGTCTTTATCTCAACCCATGAGTTTTCTCACTTTTACTCTTCCGATTCCCTCCCCCATCCCACTGGTGGGCAGTGAGCAAGTAGCTGCATGGGGCTTTGCTGTCAGCTGGGGTTAAACCATGACACTGGGGCCCAAATGTAGGCTCTTCTCAGCCCCATGTTTTCCTAGCAAAGTGAGAAGTCCAGCATATTGCTGTATCTTACACAGAATAACACTGCTTTACTGGATGAGCCAATGGAAAAGTTCCCACATTGCTGAATTAATACATACAACAATATAAATTCAGGCACTGCCAGTCTGTAGAAATTGAACCCCAATCACATACTTGTCCTGGGTGCCCAGGAAGGCTGGCCAGATGCTAGACTGACTGGCAATGTGATAACATGCTGTTTATTTCTTTCCTCTAGCACCAGGGCGGGAAACCTCTTGAATGCAGGTGCTCTTCAGCTGTACCTTTTGCTGTATCTCCTGTTGCCTACATGTTTTTGGAGTGGGCGTTCTCCTGCTTATTGGGCTGAAATGTCTCAGTGCCCCATCAGAGAAAGGGGCTGCCCTGCAGTTCTCTTCAGCCTGATCAAAGCAGTGCAAATGACAAAGCAGGAGATAATAAGAAGAGACAGTGGACTAAAGAGAGAATAAGCCACTCAACTAAATTTGCCTAAGATGGGTCATCTTGCAGTGAGGAACAAAGTCTGCAGGTTCACTTTTTCTTTTCCTAGTGCATCAGTGCGTTTCCCTTTTTAAGTAGTCTCTGCTCTTTCTCTTCATGGACACACACATCTCCCACCTCTCTGAAAGGAAGGGCTGCAACAGAAGAAACGTTGCAATCATTAAAATCCCACCTGCAAAGAGTGCAACACCCAGTACCTTCCTGCACAAGCCCAGCAGGTAGAAATGAGCCAGTCCGTCATGAAGCAACTGAAGGTTTGAGCCCTATTCCCTTCAGACGGCTGATAAAAGCAAACCCATGTGGGATCAGGCTGTCAAAGAAAAAGGTCACTCTTTTAACTCAGTTATTTAAACCAGATTGCAAATAAACACTCAGCCTGGCTGAATGCTTTCAGAGGACTGGCAAAGGTAAGACAATGAGTAACTGCAATGTACTCTCTTTACCTGGCATTAAACTGCGTGACACAGGGAACATTCAGAGGCCTAAGCAGATCTGCAACCTGGTTAAGTGTGGATTCAGAAGCACCATGATGTTTTGGGACTGAATTCCCTTTGTAACTCCAGTCTCCTTGGTCAAAGAGAAAAGGAGGGGGTACTCTGTGTCCTACAGTTCAAGTAAAGCAGTTTTTCTGTGCTTCAGTCTGCAGACAGGGATCAGGGAGTCAGATGGGAATTCCTAAGGAGCTGTGTATTAAGGATCAGGTGCCAGAGGCTCTGAAAACCTCCATGCTGAGACTATCGGTTTCTTTGCAGCTGGAAGTGCCGAATCTCATGTGACAAAAACCTAAGCAATACTGAAACGATTAAATGAGCTGCCCAAGGGAGTAGCCTTTCAAAGAGGCCTCCCTCCAGTCGCCCTGAGACTTCCCCTACCTCTTCCCCTCCCTTAGAACTGGGACTGCCTTTGTGCTCCACCACGGCCCTTTCCATTCCCGCCAAAACCCATTGCCCAGGCAGATAGCAAACAAAAGTAACCATCCCATCGGTATACAGGCAGATCAAGACTGTGTGCCCCCCATAAGAAGTGGAATGACTTCAAAGCAAATGAGGTGTTTCTTACTACCTGCCTTAAACACCACTAGAGTGTGGAATGAAACCAGCTTCTTGCTAGACAGCTAAGTGTTTCAAGTCCAGACCCGACACTATTGAACACCACCCAAACAACCAGCAGCACTCAGGGTAGTCAATAAAAAGCATTACTAACAATTGCTCTTCTCCTCTAAGCCAAGTGGAAAAGAATGGTGCCACATTGTTGTCGAGGATATGTGTTGCAGCTAGCATCTTCTCAATAAAATACACGCGCTTCCCAATTAAGAAATGCAGTCCCCAGTGAGGCTTTGCATGGAACCACACTCTGCATTGGTAAGAGCTCAGCGCTGGTCAGGTCTTGTATCAAGCCAGTTGCTACACCCAGCAGTGTCTCAGTGCCCCGAAACAAAAACTTGAGCATTAAACTAATTAGCAGTGTGCTAGTGCTTTTATACAGGATATAAAAGATAAATAAGTTGTTAGCCTCTCCTAAAGGCTTCCAGACTATTTATTTATAGACTCATTTACAGATGCCCTTCACAGAAGCATCTGACCTTTTCATAATGATTACTGAACCTCTCCCTTAAAGTCTGTGCATAATGAGACAACATTATAGTGCCCATTTTAAAGAGATGAGAACATGGACTGAAAGCAAGTAAATGAAATTCTCTGGTTGCAGAAGCAATCTGTTCCACAGACACATGCCAAGCAAAGATGCTATTACTCTACCACATCTCCTTTATAAACCACTGGGATTGCTCTGGTGCTGCTGGAAGAACTTTGCAAGACTCTTAACAGCTATGGATCGGCATTGGACCCAGCAACGGCAGGACTAAGGTGCTCACAGTCAAGCCATCCCATCAAACACCAGCAACACCTTCTGATGACTGTTCCTCTTCATGGAATGGACCTATGAGCAACAAAACTACAGTTATGAGGATGGCTTTTCTTCCAGTCTCCTAAGTTGCTCTTGGCACATGTCTCAAGGTGGGCAAAAGTTTCCTCTGCCTGGAAATTAAGGCATGTTGGAGAGTCAGAGAAAAGCTTTATTTCAGTCCTTCAAACAACCCCATCACTCACAATATTTACCTTTCATTTGCTATCAGTGAGACATAGGTTGCTGTATTGACACTTGTCCATAAGTACCAACCATGAATTTGATTCCTTTCTGCACTACCATGCTGGAAAGCTTCCAGATTGTTTTTCGCAGGTGAAGATGCCATCTTGTCACCAAAGCAAACACAAAAAAAGATATTGCTAGAGCTGCATCTGGGGGACGAATTGAACCTCTCTCTATTGCTAGAGGATTACTGGTTTGAAGCCTGCATCCCAGAGCACTGAGAATCACCTGATGAAACCAAAGATGTGTAAAAACTCACTGACTTTCAATATCAGAACAGAAAGAGAGACCTAAGATCAGATGCAAACCAAGCCACTGCCATATCCTAACTTTCTCCTTTTTGCCACAGAAGCAGCTGAGATCTCTGCTAAAAATTCTTCAGGAAATATAAGAAACATAAGGGACCACCTCCAAAATTCCTTCCAGGTTGCTGATTATACCAGAGTACTTTTTGTGCAAATTCAGATTAAAAAAAAATCAAGCCTGAAAGTTTCTCCACTGGTCAGGAGCAGCAACGTGGGCATAATATGTCTCTCCCCTGAAGGTAAGTTTTTAGCAAGTCCCTGGAAATGTCCTCAATTTTACTCTTGCCCAATGCAAGCCCTCTTGAAGGGCTGCACTACTGAGGAACATATGTTTCTCTTAAGCAGTGCAATGAACAACTTCTTTTCCTATATACAGGATCATAAAATAGTGGAGATGGGTAAATCTGTCCATTCTTTCCACGCCAAAACAGCTTCCAGAAGAGTGTGAAATATCCCCTTACCAGTCATGTCCCAGAGCGCCACGTTTGAGGAACCCAGGGATTCAGCAGCAGTGATGCTACAGAAACTCACCCAGACAGCAAAGAATAATCCCAGAAAAACGCATCAGACAGCTTGGAGGCAAACTCTTTTATGAAGGATTTCATGACCTCACGGGAAGCTATCGCTCTGTCCCTATACCGTGTGTACAAGTTATTAATGGATATTTATCTTCCAAAGGAAAGAACAAGAATAAGCATACAGTTTAAGAAACTTGAGAAATTAATGACTCTAAGTATGACCAGGTGATCACAAGCACTTTTGAAAGGATATCTTCTGAGATATGCCATGCTTTACCTCAAAAGAGCCAGGCTCTCTTGGGTGCCTCATACAGCCAACGTGGCAAACTCATGATGACACTGACAGAAATGTGTGTGGGAGGGAGGAAAAGAGGAATGGGTGAGCACTGCAAGTGCCCAGTTTGTTTAAGTATATGTGAAAAGAGTCAGAAGGTTCTTTTCCACTCAACAGTTCTTATCACTGCAAATAGAATTTAAATTTCAAGACAAATGTTATGTTTAAAACTCAAAATTTCAGTGATTTAGGTCAAATAGAATTCTTCTAATGCACTGGGGCTGTATTTTCTCTCAATGAGAACAACCAGAGGTTTTAATTACCTTTTTTCCTTTTTTTGCCTGTGAACAAAAACCCATGGTACTCCTACAGTTCTCTTCTACATTAAGGTTTTGTACTAATGAACTATTTAGGAGCTGGGATTTCCATCCCAAATGGTTAATGATTAGATTTTATACGGTGGTATTTTAATTGAAACAAGCTCTAAGGGCACCACCACACAAGTAACTCCAGACATCTGTACCACATTAACTAAACCAAATTTTCAAGTAGCAGCTCAGACGCCACATACAGGACACAGCCCTCACCTTATATTTCAGCCTGGAATCAGTGAGAGAAACAGCACCATTATATTGTGCTGCTTTATATGGCTACTCATTTAAAACAGTGCAGTTCAGAGGTTACCATGCTATAAAGCATTTGTTTTTATTGCCTTCCTCTTTTGATACTTTGAAGAAAGATAAGGGTAAGAGAGGGACACATATAAAGCAATTTTATTGTCTGTGCACTCACTGGGTTACACAAAGATTCAGTGCTTGCTTTCAGGTTTTTTTATTATTATTTTTTTAAATAAGAAAAACCTTGCAGGAGACACAGAAACTGTTATGATTATTTGTTCAATTGACATGATGCCTCTTAGGCTAGTTTCTAGTTTTAAACTACCATTTTGGCAAATAAAGATTAGACTATTTCCAGACCAAGGTGGATGTGATAAGCCCCCTTGTAATGCCTGCAGAAATGGAGGAACTAATGAAGGAAAAAAATATCTTTGGGATCTAGACCTGGCCACAAGTGTACCCTTGCCAGGATATTTAATGAATATTTTGCTGCTTTGTGCTGTTTGCTAGATACCTGCCCTCCAACAACTGCAGATTCTGGAAAGACTGTAATCACAAGAGATTGTGCTGTAACAAGCAATATTTTAACCAAAAGCTCAAAAATATTTTTGGTGGGTCTTAAAGGCAATTTATTCTGCAAAGAAAGACTTCCTTGTACTTCTAAATCTTGGTTGTGGTTTTGGGGGTTTTTTTTTGACTTTTTTTTCCCTTAAAGATGTAGCATTTTGCTCCAATTGAGAAAAGAGCCTGCCTGTGGAAAGTGGTGGGGAAAAGGGAAAAAGCAAAGCAAGCCCAGCCTTTTTTCCCAATGAACACCATTAAACAGCAATAGCTGGTCTCCTGAGCCAAGCAAGTCCAGGCTAAATCTTTACTGAATGGAGCTGTCTTGAGCTGCTGTCACACAGTGGCACTGCAAGCAGCACATCTGGAAGCAGCCATATATATGATCTGAATTCACTACACATTGCTAAATTCCTCTATGACCATACCCTTACCTCTATCTCAGCCAGCATCACATCAAGGCATCAGGTCACTTTAGCCTTGCCTTTGAGAGATGCACTCCTGTTCTTGGTTCTTAGAGGTGCTGGCTGCAAGAGCTGAGGATGTCTGGGCTCAGCTTGGGAAACATGGACGCTGCACAAAAGCACAGTCTCAAGACCTGGTGATGGCATGATGTGAGACACACACCTCTTATGTTCAACACATCGGACTTTAAAGGGGTGAGGGAAGCTTCAACTGGGATCCCACAGGAGAGCATCAGACCTACCCCTCCAACTCAGGCTTGATAACCTGCAGTACTGGTTACCCTTGCTAAAAGGCTGGGTGGAAAGTCCCAGGCTCTACTAAACCTATTCTTAAGTTTTAAGCGGCATTTAAGTGGTCAACAGGGTTTGTTCTAGACCCTGTATTTCACCCGCATCAGAGAAGTACAATATTTCTTGCTTATATGAGCATTTCAGTGTCATTGACTTTGGGTAGCAGGGAGCTGAAGTCATGCCAGACCTGTTTCATTCTGACATTTATTTGTGCAATGAAATTCAAGGATCTTTTCTCTGTTTTTTTTTCTACGTGCTTCACTCAGTACTCTCTCTGTGACATTAAAATCTATCACGCTGCTGGCTCTGGTGTACCCATTAGATCGTACGTGCCAACAATACTAGAGCTCTGTGATGGGGCAAAGACAGCAGAAAGAAAACAAATTACGTGGCCTGAGGAAGTCAATTTTAATTTCTTCCTAAGCTTTCTCTGATTTAGGGCAAGATTCTGTTGCCCTTAATCATGCTGCGATACACTAACCTCCCTCTCAAGGAGGAGGCGATGAATAAATGCCATGCAGCCAGAGGCACTTCTCCTCCCACTCATTCCAGCGCTGCACAAGATGCCTGAAGCAGCCTTTGGTAGTGTTACCCTAGGAGGAAGAGCCATTTCCTCAATTAAAGAAACTTAGAGGGACAATTAGAGAGAAGTGGCTCTTTCCTGCTCCTGATTACAGACACACAAAGCCACACAGCTCATGGGTCTGGAAAAGAAGCCATCTAGTCCTCTAACATTTCCCATACAAACTCCTGCATTTCTTTTTATTGTCCTTTCCCCCCCTATCCAGAAATTGGTTGAAATGGAGTCCCTGTGGCCGATGCCTGTAATTTCAGAGCCCTCCTGCCTTGCTGATGAGTAGCCAGTGGAATGAGCCTTCCTCCTGTGCAAATGAGAAAGGTCACATGAAGGACAATGCAGAAGAGCCTCCCCATCACTACCTGCCTGCTGTTGGAGACAGAACAAACGTCAGTCCACACTGTCACAAGTCCTATTAACCTTCAGTGGTCACTCGGCATGCTCACAAAATGCCATTCAAGAAGGCAATCCATATAGCCAGAGTTTGAGTGTACAGTGGCAATCAAGCATCGCCAAGGCTATGTGCGCTCAAACGTAAAGCAGTGCAGAGGCAGGAAGAGCAGTATTGACATTAAGGGGTAGATATGCAATGATGGCTCACTTAAGCTGAGTGAGGCTAGCAGCTCCACTGCTAATTTTATCTGAGACCTTTTACACGCAGTTCTAGGTGATTTGTGTTCAATTTGGCTTGAACTTCATTCATAGCCAATGGTCCAAAATAATAGCAAACTGAAATAGCTGAGAGCAAGTGCTCATTTTCATTGTGTGTCTTCGATGTGAGCACCATTAGCATTCCCGGGTTCACCGTACTGCAAATAGAACACGCGTGTGTCAAATGACACTGGGTAGCCATAATTCTGCTCTGACAGAGTTCATCTCTGTTATTTCCAGTTAGAGACAACTGATCCTAATGGCACCCATTTCTCCACAGCCCTTAGGGCTGCAGAAAAGTCAGGCCGTGATCAGGGAAAGACGTGACATTGTTTTAGTTAGAATATAGATGCTCAAGCTTGGTCTTTAGTCGATCCCCATCAAATGAAGGGTCTCTTCAGTATCCAGGGAAGTCCGCTGTCCACCTGAGTCACAGTGTTTGAATTCAGGCAGTATTAGCAGAGACAAAGGTGGCAAAATATGGAGAGGGGAGAAAAAAGAGAAGCAAAAGTCTCAAGAAAGAGTTAAATGGAGCAATAAGGCTCAAAACAGATAAATGAGATTTACTTGGAATAACAAAGTATTCCAAGTTTTGGTATTGGAAGTATTCCAGGAATTGGCCTTGCATTTAGGCTATTACTCTAAATGAAACACGAAAAGTCACAGAAATGACAGGGCACATTCAAAAATGGTGTCTCAAAATCTCCCATTCTGGGCAAAATACAACTCTCTGTTCACGGCTGTTACCACTGTGAACAAGTTGCAGCATGCACAGTTTTCTGAGCACGCAGTATTTTGCAGGTCCAGGCAGCTGGATCTCTTTGCAACTTGCTGTGTTGAGCTGTGCTACCTTTAGGTAGCAAAGCCTGATGATGTCACTCCTTTTCTAGCAACTACTGCTCTTGTCTACCAAGGCAGAGTTGCAAACACCAGCCCTCACCTTCCCACATAGCTTTTATTTACTTTGTCCCATTTGCAAAATGTGTCCTTTGGAAAAAAGATGGAGGTGTGATGGAGAGTGCCTGAAAGGCAGGTTTTTGAGCCCTATTTTCTTACAGATCTCCATTGATGAACAAGAGAAATCAGAATGAAGCTCTTCCTTCAGCTGTGGTGTTTACAGAAGTGCTCGCTCTTGTGCAATCTCTGACTTTTGCTGAGCTTAAACACCATCTTTCCTTACTGAGGACACTGACAGAGACTCTCTCCTATACTTGGCCAGACAAAACTTGTAAGAATCGACATACTTGTCAGATCTGTTCAGAGTAAGAATTACTGGGAAGGAAAAAAACAGAAGAGGATTACTACATATGCCCTGTTTCCTTTGGAAATCAAGCTAAAAGCATTATAGATAGGCTTAGAAAATAGTCATACCCATTAATCTTTGATTGACCTTCCTGATGCTATCAAAACTGAGAGCGGTGAACCATGTGTTTTCCATTTGATTTGCTGTGTTCTTGTTCGATAGGTTAAAATCTAGGACACATCTTGAAAGACAACTGTTTGACTGGGGCAACCAGAAACCATCTGCTTGATGACACTCTTCCACACTACATGTAAGTTTTCATAAAGCACTTGCCCTCTCCCGATGGCAAAGGAGCTGCCAGATCCGGAGGGTCACAGCTCAGTGACAGAAGTCTGACTCACAAAACAGGAGTTGTCACTACAGCAAACCAAATTCCTGGCTCCACTGGCATCTCGTGTCATTAGTAGAGCTAAGGAGGATTTTCCTAAGTCAGGTTCAGAAGGTCAGGGAAGAGTTTAAGGTACTTTCAAATGCTAAGTGCTTCTTGCACCACACCAGATTTCTGCATATATGATAATGCTGAACTCTGAAATAACAGGCAGCTAGAGTAAATCCCAGTATCCAGAGGCAGACAGGCAGGCTGAAGCTGCACAAGTCAAAACCACAGTGCCAGAAACCACTTCTGGGCACAGGAGCCTGATGGTCGGCTATGCTACATCTGCAGATTGGCTCCAGCATGCTTCGGCCTGCGCCAACAAGACATTTCCCAAATTCTGATGCTAGCACAGCCCAGGAACTAAATCCAACAGGCAGTTTCCATGTGGGCATGCAGCTCAGCTGAAGGAGGTTAACACTATGGACAAGGTCAAGTCCTGCCAGCTGGCCTGAGAACCAAAACCCGCTCTCTGCTACTGTTTAATCTACTAGCGCAGATGTAGCCCACAGCTGATGGGAGCTCTGACAGGGCTCGCTTCCTCACATGTGATTTACTTTCACATCACCATTTACTTTCTCCAACTTGAATTCTTGAAAAGATGTTCCATTCTTTAAGGATCACCATCCTATAGTGTCCTACCCTTCCAACACGTATATAAAAGCACCCCAAAATACAACTCTAACTGAAAAATTTGTCTCTCTAGATGGTAGTTATCAATCCTTTCCCAGTTCCTCCCTTTCCAAAGAAGGTGGGTAACATTTTAGAGATGCTGCTGTTTTGTCTGCTATCATCCTCATCTAGATGCCTCTGTATTGCTCTATTTTAATCCAAATTGCACACATAGGGGGAAAGTTTGCTGCTTCACAGTTCCAAGGAGTAACTGCACAACCTGGTATAGCTAGACATCATTGGCTAATGCTTACAGAGGACACTAAGCAGTCAGTAATCCTAACAAACAAAAAGTGAAATATTTTGGTATGTTTAACCTCCATTTGACAAGTCATGCAGCTGCATTTGAAAAGGTGACATAGATGAGAAAGAGGAAGTTGAGACCAGTTTTTGGATTGGGCTGTGCATGACACAGATTTAGAAGTACATTGATAAGATGCATCATTCCACTGAGCTCACGCTATTCATTATAATTCCTATGGATCCATGAGCAATTGCTAATTACACTTCAGATATGTGACAATCAGTATGGCATATATAGGATCACTATCAGCAAAAAATAATAAACACTCAAGGAATAGAAAAAAAATCAAGGAAATTATGAATAAGCCAATTTTAACACCTTTCAGCTAGCCCACTGGCAAATAGCACATTATTATAACAGAATCATAGAATGGTTTGGGTTGGAAGGAACATTTAAAGGTCATCTAGTCCAACCCCCCCTGCAATGAGCTTCAAATAGATCAGGTTGCTCAGAGCCCTGTCCAACCTAGTCTTGAATGTTTACAGGGATGAGGCATCCACCACCTCTCTGGGCAACCCGTTCCAGTGTTTCACCGCCCTCATCCTAAAAAATTTCTTCCTTATATCTAGTCTAAATCTACCCTGGTTTGGTTCAAAACCATTGCCCCTTGTCCTATGGCAACAGGGCCTACTCAAATGTCTGTCCCCATCTTTCTTATAAGCCCCCTTTAAGTACTGAAAGGCCGCAATCAGGTCTCCCCGCAGCCTTCTCTTCTCCAGGCTGAACGACCCCAGCTCTCTCAGCCTGTCCTCACAGGAGAGGTGCTCCAGCCCTCAGATCATTTTTATGGCCCTCCTCCGGACCCGCTCCAACAGGTCCATGTCTTTCCCTGTGCTGAGGACTCCAGAGCTGGATGCAGGGCTCCAGGTGAGATCTCACCAGAGCAGAGCAGAGGGGCAGAATCACCTCCCTCAACCTGCCAGCCACGCTGCTTTTGATGCAGCCCAGGATATCGTTGGCTTTCTGGACTGTGAGTGCACATTGCCGACTTGTGTCCAGCTTTTCGTCCATCAGTGCCCCAAGTCCTTCTCCACAGGGCTGCTCTCAATCCCTTCATACTCCAGCGTGTATTGATACCGGGGGTATTCCTTAGGAACAGGAACTAAGCAGAATGACGTGCATGCTGAGGATGTTCCCACAAACCTCTCAAGTTCTTTATAAAACAGCATTTTAAAAAAAAGAAGTCTGTTTCAGAAGAAATTCTATGACGCATCCCTAGGTGAATGCCTGCTTTCATAAATCACTCAAGTGCATTACTTCATAGTTATTGTATTTTCACAGGTGACATATACTATTATTTTATTTCAGATGTTTTTTCTTGGTTTTAATTATCTGTTCTGAAAGTGAGTCATTCAATGAAAAGTAACATCACTGAAAATCTGCATTCCTGCATAGTTCCACCCTGTTGGCTGGTTTCACTGATGTCTAACAAGATGTAAGTTCTCTTACTGTCAGGATGCTGCTGTACCATGTTGCTTCACTGCAATCAGTGGTGTCCTTTTGGTGGGATACTGGATCTCACTCTCTTGATGTCTGACCACCTTTCTCATAGGAACTTAATTACTTCTGTGCACCCATGTGTTAAATTTGGTTAAAAGTGGCAAAAGAATTAAAAAGTTATATATTCAAGGAGGGATAAAGAAGAAAAAAGACAGTTCAGTGTGCCTGAGCTCATTCCTTCAAGAAACTTCTTTCTTTCAGAAGAAAGGCAAGCAAGGTTGTTGCTCTTTAATCTCACAATAGCTGATACTTTGGTGCACAGGGTCCTTTACTGTGCTTGCAGGAGCCCTGCACAACTCTTGGCTCTATCCAGGTAATTTTGTGTCCAAACAACCAGACCCCTCACTTACAGTGGTCTTCAAAATCACTGATTTTTAAGTACTTTAACTGGCTTGATTTTGAAAACACCACTCATAGCAACTCCATCTTCCATCTGAAGAATCCACATGGCCCAAACCACATGAGAAAAAGCAGATGTTAGGAGATGTAAGGGAGGACTTTGCAGTGTCATTAGCTCCAGCTGAGATCAAGTGACAAAGTGTTGACATCCTGAACATTTTTAGAGCTGAGAGATCATTTCCCAGCTAGTTTTATTGTTTTTCGAAATCAGGCTTGTTTATCCTGGTGCTAACATGAGGTGTGAAAATGAGGTATGTACTTATCCAATCTTAGTGATCAGGCTTGACAGCCTGTACGCCATGCTAACCCGGAAAACTTGGCAGGCTGCAAATCTGCCTTACTGACTTCTAACAGTAACCCTTGTCCATGGTATTATAATACTAGTTCAGCTATTGGAGCATAAGCCTGTTTTCTGGGTCCCGAAGGACTGAAGGGTTCTTGGATTTTGTCTTCCAAAGAGGGAAAATAGACAGACAAACTGCTGTTCAGGCTGCCACATAAACTGCATTTCCAAAAAGATTCTGCAAGAGCAAAATGTATAGAAGCTGTGCAGAAAAAATTGCTTCTGTTGGGTCTGCAGCCTGAGCCACAGCACTATTTCAAGGCTGAAAGGCCACAGGAGAGCTAGGTGCTCCTGGACTGTTTTGGCATTAAAGATGTGGCCAAGATAAATAGCTAAGCTCTACAGAAGAGTGTTTTCACAGCTCACCCACAGTCTGGCAGCTGGACCTCGCTAAAACCCCAAAGCATAAAAAATTGGCTTATGCCACCTGCCCAATCCAAAATTCAAACAGTGGAACTAGCCTAGGCAATTAGGGAGAAACTTACACCAGGCAAAGGCTGCATGATATATTCTTGCAGCAAAAAGAAAACCAGCACTGTAATTAGAATATCTTTAACACGGCATTAATTTATGGAGCATGGAAACATATGCAATCAACTTAGCAAAGAAAGGGAAATCTGAGGTACCAGGTTTCACATTTTTTCAGAGATTCAGCACACAGCAGTTGCCCTTAGTCTTAATGAGGTGAGGAAGATGGGATTTCTCCAGTGCTGTCACAAGGGTACAGATCACCAAGGATTCCTGCAGCCAAGCACGATTTCTCTATTGGGATATTTTTCAACCATTTCCCCCCCTCACTAACCCTCCCACAAAATACATGTGTCAAAGCTGCTGAATTCATTCAGATTCAAGATCCTAAAAAGTTTAAAAGCAAATCTTGTCAACATTTTGCAAAAGGAAGTGCTGCTGTTTCTTTCAGATTGAAATAACATTTTTTTTTTGTAAAATTAACTATTCAGCGTGCATTTTAAAATATGCAAAAATCAACCCCCAAAGCAAACAGCTAGGCTCAAATTTCCTTTACTCTGGATCTGGGAAAAACCAGAAAATTTTTAAACCTGACCAAAAATTCAATTGTATGTATAAACTGTGAAGCACTTGACTACTACAGCCACAGGGTAGAGGGTACACAGAAGAGACAGATGGAGAAGTGGGTAGGATGGCATTCTCATGCTGTTTCTCAAGCCCTACGGAGATCAAACAAAAAAACAGGTCCAGAGAAGGCAAATCCTGAAATCCAGCTGAAGTGCAAAGTCTTTGTTTTGTTTACTGGCTGGAGCCTGTTCACTGACCAGGGAAATATCCGATTTAATGGTCCCTGTTTCTGTCTGTCCGATCCAGGCTATGACTGCCCAGCCCAGTAACTCCATGCTGAGAAACCCAAAATCCCAGGGCACTGAAGCTTTCTTCAGTTTCTAAAACCAAAGAGAGGGGAACAAGCTATACTAGGTCAGACCAGTGGTCTAAGTAATACTACAACAGGAGACATCTGTGAGGCTTCTTAATTTCACTGGTATCTCTTGTATCACAAGAAAAATATAAGCAACCTCATCCTCATCACTAGTGCATATCTCACCTGTTTGCTCCCTCCCTCCTTTCCCGATAATTTTAAAAACCTTTTTTCTAGATACTTTCTATTTCTTCCATCTGGGCAAGCTGCGGTAGGCCCACTGCAGGAAAGGCAAGCTGCAGCGGGCAACCTGTGCCTCACGGCGGGCAACCTGTGCCTCACGGCAAACAGCAGATGACAAGGAACAGCAGCTATACTGTAACAACAGACCGTGAGGTTGCCACTCACACCCCAGGGTGTTTAGTGAAGGACTGTCTTCAGAGAGGATGAGCTCGGTGTTCTCCTCTGCACAGGAGGGCAGGCTGCAGCAGATGAGCCCTGTGCAGCCTCAGTGGTGCCTGTAGCCTGCAGCAAAGCAGCAGCTCACATATGGACATAGATCCATGTGCCATTTCTGCCTGGCTACTTCCACTGAGAACCTGATTCAACTGCATTTGGCACTGGCACAGCACTCCTGAAAGCTCTGTGTAGAAAGGAAGGTATTTGCAGAAATAACACGCTGCCTAATCAGGAGCCTTTTCATGTTCATTTTGCTTCATTTTATAAAGCAATACCAATGGTGAAGCCCAGACATTGCACCTTAGCACATCTACTCCTCCTGCAAGAAGGCTCGTGACAGAGCCGGTATGTCACCTCCTTGCTAAAGAAGCAAAACTATCATCCAAAGTAAATTAAGCCATTCAGGATAGTCAAATTCATCAAGACAGCGATGACTGTGACTAAGACCCTAGCTGAAGCAATCACATTCAAAGCCTTTTTGCATCTTTTGCCAAGGGAGAAGCAGGGATGCCAGGCTGCAGACCTTAGGGGAAATGAACTGCTCTCTGGAGCTCCTGTCTCTAAGGCTTGAGACAGAGGTTATGGTGCCTGATCAAAGCACCTCAACAAGGTATTAGAAAGCTCAAGGATCATAGTGTTCATTATCCTGAAGTGATCCCTAGAGAGGAAATGGAGCTTGCATGGCCAGTGACAGTGCAACACTGACCTTCTCATTGCTGCAGCTGTGGCTCTGCTTTTCTATACACCACCAGAGTCCGGCCCTGCACTCACATAAGGAATCGCAGAGCAGTAGTTTTGCAGTCTCCATCAATAAGTATCAGGAGGCAACATGCTGGGTACTGCTAGTTGCTGTTTAGCTCTGGTTGAGCAGGATATAGATGCTTCAGGCTTCTTTCTCCTCTTGCATACCTCCTCGAAAACTGGAGAGCAATTCATGGTCAGCACTGTTTAAGGTAGTGGGGATCAGCTCCCTTAGCAGCAACTGTTCAGATTTTCTGTCTCCTCCTGTATTTTTTCTAAAAGGCCAGGTAAACTCAGGACTGAAAAATCTATGTCAAAGCAAACAGTAATGTCACCTCATTGACTTCAGAGGAATTGCAGCAGGAATTAATCTGACTTCACAATTCTTCCTTTCCCTCTAACAAACGGATTAACCTATGTAAATCCTGCCTGTAGGCAGCACCAAGCAAGAGGTCACTCCAGCCACATATGGGGCTTGATCCCTCTGAAATGCCATTTTTCTCATTGAATCCTCCCACACCTGGCAGCTAATGTTAGCAGTTGGACTGAAGCAGCAAGGCACTGAGGTGCCCTCCATCTCACCCAAAGGGATGCGAGGGGACAGCTGACAAGGTCCCTGCTCAGTCTCCTCCTCCCCTGTCCACAGGCTGAGATGGGCATCAAGGGTCACTGCTGGAATTAGGGTCAGGAGAGAAAAAAATACAAACACAAGAAAAGTTCTATTTCTGAACTTGTGGAAACACACATAGTTCAGCTTGCTGTCTAGCCTATGTACAGAGGAGTGGGGGAGGGATTTTAGTAGAGAGCTTTGAAAGACAGGTAAATAGATCTTTATTCTTGCTTTAAATGCTACTTCACTTTTTCACTTTCTTTTCCCCAGAGGTCCTTATAGTCTAACCAAAACCAGCCCATTGAAAGACAGGGAAGGACAGAAAAGGAATCATAGTGGTAGATGTTAGTTTGCCAAACAAGACACCAAACAAAGTGTGAAGAAAGAGATTTTCTCCTGGAGCAGGGGGGCTTGTTCATCATTTACCTCATGTGTTTACCCTTGGGCTATCATTATATTAGTGACTGAGCTGGAGCACCTGGTAACCATAGCAACCACATTTTCATATCTGCCCATAAATTCCCTGGGTTCTAATTAAGGGCACTCATTTATAACAGCAATAACAACACGGGAGAAATAACAGCAGACAGCTCAGATGCAGTCACCTCTCTCTCCCTCATGTCACAGAAATGACCCGTATCTGAGCAGTTCTTATACCATAAGATGTCGTTTATGGCACAAAGCCTACCTTACCTGCCATGTCGACCGCTTTGTATCCACCTGCTATGTTGTCCGTACCTTCTCACTTTCTAAAAAGTCTGCTCATCAGCCTTCCATTTCAAACAAAAGCCTGACTCGTCTCCTTGCCAGTGAGCTTCACACCAGGCTGCATAAACCTGTTTTTCTTGATAGAACAAAGAATTCACACCTAGCCTACAATGAAATCACACACAGCACTATTGCAAATTTTACAGACAGTAGGTGGATGCTATTACAAGCAGAAAGGCTAAGCAGTTCAACTTACAAATTTACCTATGCAATCTAGATAGCTATGAAGAGAGGCTAAACCACATCATCCAAAACAAATGACAGGTAAATGATGAAGCAGCAATGTGCAAGAAATCAAGACCAAGTAATAAACAATTGCGAAGTTCAATGGCTCAGTGTATTTCACCACAAATTATTTCCTTCTCTATGAAACAATAGAACTTGGTGAACAATCTGAAGTCTGCTGACATGATTTAAAAAGATGGATGGGCTGGTAGGTAGTCAAGAGTGTTTGCTCTATTGTTCATGGAGTCACTGCTCAGAAGTACATTTGTTTTGGAGTCTATGTGAATTATTGTCAAAAAAAAAGACAAATCTCTTTCTCACTTTAGGCTACACTGTGCAGGCCTTACATGAATTTCTTTTGCTAGAAGAAAAAAAGACAACACATCTGTGTATTGGCATAGATAAGACAGCAAAGCCCGTCTCTGCAGAGATCAAGAGAGCAGGGCTACTCTGCCTTCAGTTTTTGGGGGACTTGCTGCCATCAGAAAATTTTCTCTTTCTAGAAAAGCATGTCAATTAGTAAAATGACTGCCAACAAGAATATCTTCTCTTGAACCTTTGTCCACTTTTCCTCCATATCCCCTGGAGGCTGACGGAACTGGGTAAGAAAACATACTGGAGCTTTTGCTGGTGCTGTTGGCAATTTCCACTTTGCAATATTAAATATCTCACCAGCTACCCTGCTTGCCTTCCCAGAGTAGCCAGTCCTTATGACAGGGAAAGAGGCAACAAGCCCAGAAGTGATTTCATGTAAATAGTTGTTAGTTTAAGCTACAATGGCTTGATGGCTGACCTCAGCCAGGGTTTTGGGGACAAGATGACCCCCTGCAGGCAGAAAGGGTGACACCTTGCATGAGAAAGCTAGCCACGTCCCCACTACCAGCACGAAAAATCAGGGCCACATTCAGGCTCACTTTGATGACAAAGAATGGAAGGTATTTCACTGGATTTTTAACTTTGGGATCCACTGGCATAAGAAGGGATACTGTGGTCCTGATCCACAAAGCTTCCCCATTCCTGTGTGCCCTGCTTTCAAACCAAGCACCCACCAAGAGAAACAGCACCTTTTTGGCCCAGGGAAGTGATACCTGCCACCGGTGAAAGCCAGGGAGGGTACCTCTCCCCTGACACCCCCAGTGGGTTTGCATCAAAGCTCAAAGCACCCTGGGCAGAGTTGGGTGAGTCATGGTCAGACTGTGGATGTAAAAAACAGGTAGGGTTTGTTCACTGCTTGTGATTTTATCACCTTATTAGCTCTTTACACCAAGTAATAAGAGCTTTCAAAGTGAATAGTGTTGTGATAAGAAAATGTAAACTTCAGTGAATTGCCAAAGAAAGGTTCAAGTTATTTGCCAATTTAGTCATCAAACACCATTTAGAAGCATGGATAGAAAACATATTTACGACCAAATTCTAATATAACCACAAAAATTGATTTAGGATGTTGCCAAACATGAAGCACAGCAACATTCAATACCACATATATGTTTTTTTGTTAAATAAGCAAAAAGCAATTTCAGTCACTGCCACACTGGATTAATTTTTGAAGCCTCCCTCAGTTTATGAGATGCTGTTTGGGAGGAGAGTAGCCTGTTGCAAGTTGTGTCACCCCTTACCATACCTTCATTTCTCCGTCAGTCTCGTATTTATTCAGGCTGTAGTCTGTTTGCAGTACACATGATGCATAATGAGGCTGTGGTCCCTATGGAAGCCTCTAAAATTGCCCATCATACTTTGCTTACTGGCTCTCCCCATTTTCATTATGAGGGAACACTCTCAAACTGTCAAAATCTTTCCAAATGACCCCACAGTAACCACTGTAGCCTAGAGTACTTCTTGGCTTATTAAATATTATAACCAGAATGTGAAAAATATGATTTTTCACTTGATTCTACTAGTTAAGGAAAGCAAGTCTTTGACAGAACAGTAATTTCCCAGAAAAACAGGCAAAATTTATAATTAAAAATAAGATTAAATAAACAGTTTCTACGTGATCTCTTGAGCTAGTTTCATTGCAAAGACATCCTTTACCTGGCATAATGTGTGGTTTGTGAGACCCCCATGTAAGGTTAAGCATTCCTTAGTAGTTGCCTGGAAACGGTGCCAATGACAGTTTGTTCTCATTAAGGGCAAATAATGCAGAAAGACTGTTACAATTGTACATCTGAACATTTAAATCAATTCATTTTGGACATGTTTTTTCTCTCTAAAGATGCAAGTTCTGAAACCTTACCAGAAGCATTGGCAGGAAATAGATTCCAACTTACATGCATGAGTATACACAGAAATTAATTTCAAATTACCACTATTACTATTATTATCCTTTAGCCTAATTAGTGCTGAGCAGGGAGTAATTGTCTTGGTTTTGAAGAGTCTTTGAGG
Source organism: Gorsachius magnificus (assembly GCA_034008185.1). Lineage (NCBI taxonomy): Eukaryota > Metazoa > Chordata > Aves > Pelecaniformes > Ardeidae > Gorsachius > Gorsachius magnificus. The sequence goes on from CM067084.1 coordinate 34,929,876, forward strand.
TTTTCACATTTTTTCCTTCCTGTTCTGTACCATATGAAACTCAGAGCTTTTTAAAACGGTCCTCTGAAAAGTAGGAGAGACACCTTTCAAAGATGCTGCTTGGAAAATGAGCGAGAAGTGGAGAAATCCACTCCAAAATAGCTACTGTACTGGGAATTGGGAAAGTCCTTCTCGAAAAGGAGAATCCACAAGCTTAGTCCTTGCATCATGGTTCATTGAAACCACACTGCTGCACTGGGTGCAAATCAGTGATGCCTGTGCTCACCTGGGGACACGCTTTAGGGCTTCAGGCTCACGGCTGCTCCGGCAGCGCTGTCATGCCCCAAGCCTTATAACACATGCTTGTACCACGTAAGGTTCAGCTAGTGAATGCGTTAATGTTCCAACGTAATTCAAACTCCTCTGAACCAAATGCAAAACCAATCTGCAAAAATGTCACTGTTTTGATCTTCCCTGAGGGCACCACATCTACTTCAACTTTGCCAGTTAACAAAGCTGTGTCCCCAAGCTGTCCCCCTCTGCTTTCCATCGAGACTTTCCTTTATGACCAGGTGAAGCCATGGTCAATCATGGGAAGCGCAGACCAACCAAAGCACCTCCTTTACAGAAATCAATGACAGCACGAAGCATCACAGTTGCAATTAGGAGAGCTTTAACTAGTTAAAACTTCTCGTAAATGAAAAGAAAATCCAATACATTTAGGACTGGGAGGAGGGCATCTATTCTTACAGTATTCCAGCCAAATATTTCCTTGTGGGGATGAGCGGGTGGAGAGGTGGACATATTTGTGATATTTAAGTGCCACAGCTGGCAATCCTGAATGCTTATTTCACATTTTATCTGCAGCTTGCCTGTTACATGGGATTTGCCTTAGATTCATATAATCAATTTTGAATTGATCTGGTGGAGGAGAGGACTGCAGTGTTACAAGCAGCAGACATCTTATTGTGGCCAGAGTCAGGAAATGTCTGTTCTCATCAAGAGATCCACAGGCTTTCACTGGAAAGCATCAGTATATTTAGTACCTATACTAAATTTAACAATATATTTGGCAAAGTCCATTCCAACACGTGAAATTTTCTTCCTTTTTTTTTTTTACAAGATATATACCACAGATTGGGAAGAACAATTAAGAATAAGAGGGGAAAAACCAGACAATTTTGATTTAGCTTTTGGTTTGGGTTTTTTTTTTTCAAAGGGAAAACCACACACCACATAGAAGATGATTAACAACAGGGAAACATCTTCCTGGATGGACCGAGTTGCATGAAGTTGCCATGAAGACAGGTTAGTGACCTATATTTCAACAAAAAGGGAGAATTTATCCATTTTATTTCCTAAAGCAAGATAAACTTCATTTTATGGAGAAGCTTACAAACAGCTGGATCCACCAGCCAGCTAGATACCACCAGACAACAAGCAGATTTTATAAACAACTAAAGAAGTTTGCCATCTGGCAACACTGGGAATAAGAGATGAGGGCAAACTCCATCCCATTAAGGCAAAAAGACTTGTGCCAGACAGTGAAAGATGCAGGCAAGATACCACTGGCAATGACGCTTTCCACAGAGTTGTTTCTCTTCTCTATTGCCGCAAAATTTGTTTACAACTGAACAAACAGGAACTGCTGAAAGAAGGAATACAAGATATTTTCCCTGTCCTCAGAAACTTATTTTTCCAAAAAGCATGGGGCATGAGGGGAAATCTTTGGAAGAAAGTGTAGTTTTTCTTGGATAATAATGACTGTCCAATAGCTAAAATCTGTGCTCCAGCTCAGATGTTCTCCTGAAAAGGACTGCAGAACTGAAGCTGAATCAGAGACGTATGTACAAAAACTTTGTGGAAATAAACCACCACATACAGCAAACTGGCTCGTGTTTGTGGCCTCTCGAGCTGCTGGAACAAACACTAGTCGGTTTATACAAGCTTGAGTTATTAATGGAAAATAACATTAGCTGTAAATTTATCTCCTTTCTCTCACTGACCATTGGAAATCAGGATATATTTGCAAGCCCAATTCCATGCATGTTCATCAGATGGCTATAAGGAAGATTTTTCACACAATGTGAAATTTGAGACGTTTTCAAAGCAGTCATTTGCTACTCACAATGTGTTACATCGAAGTTGCATCTGTCTTAAGTGCCTGTATCTCTTCTTTTCGACTGGAAGACTGAAACTTCCTAAACAGAGAAATAGTAAGAAGTGAATAAACAACACGTTCCCATGACAGTAACCACTCCTTATCAAGCGAGATACTTCTGTTCTTCACATTGCAACAGTAAGCCTTCTATTATAAATTCTAGCCTCACACGAAGACTCGGCAGAAAGCCCCACTAAGATTTGAATCTGCATCATCTCACGCTGGCTGCCTGCCAAAAGGGAAATTTTTACTTGTGGCAAGTAAAAATCAGCCCCAAGGTGTAGGCAAAATGAACTGCAATTGAACTGCAACGAGAATATGCAAATGCCATTTTGCAGCATTTGACCCCCTCCAGGGAGAATACTTCAGTGCCTTGTGCAAGACAAATAGACCAACCCGCTCAAAGAAAAGAGTTCTTTTGCCAATTTAAAAGGTGTTCTAGTTATAAATTAAAATTGTGGGATTGACTGAGGAAAGAAAAATTTAAAAGGACATGTCCATAATTCCATTAAATCCACTTTATGGCCTGATCTTAACTCTAGTTCCTTCTACCCAGGGACAAGGTTGTCTATAGCAAAGGGCTTTATCTGGCCACCAATGGGTATTTTTAGCCCAGCATATCACCACCGCCTGCAATCCTTTTCTTTACACACATTAAAAACAGACTTTTACACAGAGTAACTAACACACAGCACCCTCCTTGGATAAAAAGTCGTAAGGCAGATGGATGGACATATGTACAACTGCAGCTAACTGCTAATGTAGCCATTAGCACTCAATAACATGACACCAGTTCAGGACATTTTCTGGAAGAATTTATTTTTATAAATAAAACCTTGGCATCCTGAGACTGATATAATCCTGCTTTCATGCAACCTGTGTGAGACATTTAAAGGGACACTGAACTCATTCTTCTTTCGCCCCTCTCTGCTGAAGTTTCAAGAATACCCCTTCCTCTCATCATGAAAATACAATATTGATGAAAAAATTCATGATATGACTCTGAACTTCAAAACCCACTTTCCTTTGACTTCAATTTTTTTAACACAGGGGGACTGATTCCTGATGGAAGTATTTAGGTCTTACTCAAGAAAATTCCTACACTGGCCAAAATCAAATTGAAATGGAACAAGAGCAAACAAGAAAATACAATGAAAGACTATAACAGTAGAAGACTTCTTCAAAAATATGTGTCTCCATATCACAAATGGGCATGAGTACATATCCATCCACATATTTTTTTCAAGGTCCATCACTATCACCGTCAGAGTTTTCCAGATGTGGAAGGACTATAAATTCAGAGCTTCAGTAACAGAACTCAGTCTCCATTACATCATGAAAGATAGTTTGGCCCTGGGGTCCTTCCACAACTGAACTAGGCAGACTGTAAGTGGTGCTGCAAGAAAACAAACAGGGTCCTCTCCTGTTTAGAGCCTTCAGCTGGCAGCTGGTTTCTGGTTTTAGGTGATGTTGATGAGGTCTTCCCCACGGGATTACCTCTGATAAAGCAGCTAGGTTATGTCTGTCAATGCATTACCAAACTTCAGAGGAATTGTCTTTCCTTTTGCACATAGAGCCCTCCCTTTAAGGGCATGGTTATATCATCACATGTTTTCATATATGCACACACACATTCAAAAAGACTAGGAGTTCTTTTCCAGGCTCCCATGTAAACACTTACAGCCAGATTGTTCCTGAAGAAAGAACAAAAATTTATTTTTAGAAATCACTCATCCATAAATATTTTGCATTTTTTCAACATTTACCTAGCACTATTAATAAATAAGTAAAATGACTTCCCCCTCCAAATCAGTCAATTTACAAAATTTACACTAGAGCTTTAACTTATTTTTTCCATCCTTGGCTTTTTTTAACAGATGTTTACTTCTCCCAGGTGAAGCCAATACATAGCTACAGGGGAAAAACAAAGCACACAAGGAAAAGACTCTTTCAGTCATTAGGTCTTTTTCATTGGCAACTCTCCCTGTGTTTTCATCTGTGAAGTTTCTAAGGTAATGGCCAATCTCAAACCATGTGCTGAAGTAATAATTTTGTGATAAAACTAATCTTTCCAATAAACAGCTCTCTGAAACACTCTACTTTTCATTTTCAAAAAGCCAGAGGGATTATAGTAGTGATTTGGATATCTATTTTTCTGAAATTGTCCTCCAAGTCTTCCTTATTCTAATGTAATGCTCAGAATCCTTAGCAAACAGGAATTGCATCTAGAAGAGGAGGAAAAAAAAATACAGCAAAAACAAAGGTAACCTTAGAAAATCACTGATGTAGGTAGTTTCATTCCTTGTACTAAAAACCATTTGAAAACTAATCTACTGCATATTCTTTCCTTTCAGAAAATATAAATTGATCTTTCAGTTTGAATACCTGTCAGAGTACAACTACTACAAGGTTGATAAGTCATTTTGCTTGTCAGTTGATAACGTCTGATATACTGCAAACTTACACGTAGTTCCACAAGAACTGCTGGACCAGATTACACCCAAACCAGGGTGGGGGATGTTCGCTCCTGGAGAATTTGGCAACAGCATAAGTGAGGAGTGTCTTTCTCCCACCAGCACCTCCCAAAGTGGTGCAAGAACACAGCACAAATAAAGACAAGTAAATCACATGTTGTCTCGGCCACTCCTTCCTCCTCACACTGCTCCTGCTCCAGCCTGGGGTCCCTCCCACGGCAGACAGTCCTCCGTGAACTGCTCCAGCATGGGTCCTTCCCACAGGCTGCAGTTCTTCACAAACTGCTCCAGCGCAGGTCCATCCCTCCCACGGGCTGCAGTCCCTCAGGAGCAGACTGCTCCAGTGTGGGTCCCCCACGGGGTCACCAGCCCGGCCAGCAAACCTGCTCCAGCCTGGGCTCCTCTCTCTACGGATCCACAGGACCTGCCAGGAGCCTGTTCCCGGGGGGCCTCCTTTGGGCACCCCCCTGCTCCAGTGTGGGGTCCTCCCTGGGCTGCAGGGGCACAGCCTGCCCCACCATGGGCTGCACCCGGGGCTGCGGGGGAATCTCTGCTCCGGCGCCTGGAGCCCCTCCTGCCCCTCCCGCTGCACCGGCCTGGGGGGCTGCAGGGCTGTTTTCACTCATATATTCTCACTCCTCTCTCTGGCTGCAGCTGCTGTTGCTCAAGTTTTTCTCTTCCCCTTCTTAACTCTGTTATCCCAGAGGTGCTACCACCATTGCCGATGGGCTTGGCCTTGTCCAGCAGCAGGTCCGCCTTGGAGCCGGCTGGCACTGGCTCTATCTGACACAGGGAAAGCTTCTGGCAGCTTCTCAGAGAAGCCACCTGTGTAGCACTACCACCACCAAAACCTTGCCATGGAAACCCAATACATTTCTAAACTTAAGGTTTAGCACTCAACCTACCCTATAATTTCATACATTTACTCTAAGTTTCTGGGGGATGTTGCTTCCTAAATGGAAAGGCTCTTGTTCAGAAAATACTGAACAAAGGCAAAATTGCCTTTGATTGTAAAGGAGCTGGGAATTCACTCTGTGAGCCACACTTTTCCCCTGACTTTACCTGGTTTGAAGTAAGATGGCTTGAATAACCCTGGGATGTGTGCTCCTTACAGGAGCAATGGGAAAGGACAGCATCTCCAAAGTGAGAGGCAACTCATTTAATAACTCTAGACACCTCTCTGCTGACTACCTGAGAGTGCCTACAGGTCTAGCTAGACTTTTAGACCAACACAGCAAAGTGAGAAAAGTCCCAAAAAATCCTTTTCCAGATTTGATACCTTATTTCTGGTTTGCATATTATTTATGAGCCATCCCTTTCCCTCACAAGTGCATATGTTTTTCACAAGCACTCACTAGTCCTGAAATATTACTTCTAGCCTACAAAATGTCTCTGAACACTTCATCTCAATTATTTGTTATTTGAGGAGTGCAATTGGTCTGCTTAATTACTTGCTTCTGTCTTTTTGAGCCCTCAACAGATGGCTGAGCGCACTTAAATCAAGAGAATAACCAAGTTGAAAAATATCAAAGCTTTTATTTTTCTTTTTTAGCTGAAGAAAGACTGATGACACACTTTGCAGGATTTTCACAAATCACCACTGTTTAAATATTTGTGAGCAGGTTACATGCTCATATGGCAGAGTTTTGCATGTGCTCATCTCATTCACAAAAGCAGCTGCTCTGCATACAAATCCTTTCTGTTTAGCCAAGTGTTTTTCCTGCTTCCCAATACTAGCTGTTAAATCCTAAACAGAAAGAGATGTCCAGCAGGAAGAATAGGGCAAGTTTTGGGGTGTTGGACCATGGGTGACGTTTCTCAGAGGGGACAAGGAAAGTATACAAAGCTACAGGTCATATTTTTAGCCTTGGGGATGATACAAGGAATGAAGGAGCAGGTCATAGCCTTTCAGCTCTAAATAAGCCCCTCACAGGTGTTGTTTGAGCCCAAGCAGATGCTGCAGCTCTGGCCATAGCTCAAGCATGACCAGCTTAGCAGGCACAGCCTCCTGTTACCGTATAGATACTCTTCAGTGCAGCATTGCTGCCTGAACAGCACCAAATTACAAAAACCATCCAATTTTTCCTTCTCTTTCCATGAAACTTGCCTTGAGTGGTATTTAGGTGTCTGAAAGTTACCTGAAAGCCAAATCCCTTCCCCTTTGCTGAGAGAAGAGGGGAGAGCGTTATAACAAAGGGGGTTTTTTCCTTTCCTAGAAACCACAAAAACCTCCTAAAAAGTATGCACATCTTTGCCTCAGACTGACAAATATCCCACCCTACAGGACAAAGTAAACATACAAATTTCATGCTAGCTTTTAAAATGAAACAAACAAAACCCCCAAATCCCGTCCATACCCAGGAGACAAAACCAGCACCATAAATGTCAGTGCTATTGTAGTGAAACGCACATGCATGGGCACGGTCCCACTGCAACGCGAAGCAGTTTTGGAAACTAAACCTTTGGTTTTCAGTTGAGTGATGTCCTGCCTCAAGTCAGCAATGAACTTGACTGTTCACCAGACGGTTATTTCATGAGGGCTGTTTGTGTTCAGCTGGCAGGACTCCCCTCCCACTGCTCGTGTGGCTCTGCTCTGGCTCCTAGTGCTCATGTACCCGCTCATACAGGCAATGCAAAGTGGATGTAACTTGCTGCCATGCCGATGGCTTTTGCTCAGCTCCACCAAGCCAGCCATACTCTGATTAATGATATGCACTAACTTTTTGGGGTTTTGGCACAAAATTCTACCTTTTAGTCTGGTTTTCTTTAGGCCCCTTCAAGTGTCCCCTGCCTTTTCCAAATGCAGACCCAATTCCTTTAAGGTACCCCCTTCTCCTTCCCCCCTCCCCCCGCCCCACCCTTTCTCAATCACACTGAAACTAAGGTTGTCTCTAAGCTTCTCTCTGCTTTCAAACACAGTTTCACACTTTCTGTCTCAATTCTGTTACATGCTTGTCAATCCCATTTTCTCCTCAGCATGGATAAGACCAGACTGGCTCTGCTTAGAAACAACAGGCTTTTCTGGGAGTTATAGTATTTCCTGAATATTGTTCAGATTTTCTGCAGAGTGAATTGACTGCAGAAGGCACACAACTATTTTTAAATCCTCTTCTTTTTTCCCCTTCTCATCTGCCCCAGATTAAAACTCAAAGGGATTTAGAATAGATGCTCCCAACTCACCACAGTCCCTCATACATTAATACCTCAGGTCATCACTATCACGAACTTGAAATGTTCCATGGTACAAGTTTAACTTCAATTTTACTTCTCCTCAATTTCTAAATATTAACTCTGTTTCTCCTTGTAAATCTAAAATTTCTTAGTTGCAGAGCCTGAAGTATCCTGCTGGGAACAGCATTCCCAAAGTTTCCTGAAAGAAAACAGGTTCTCTGAGAGTGGGATTCATCAAGCAGATCATTAGTAAAGGAGTCTGTAGGGTATTTGATTCCTCCAGCTTTGTGAGAGCACAGGTGCAACACAGGACTGGATGATATGGTTAGCATCCCTTTTAGTGAAGAAAATGTGTCACTTCTTCAGTACCTTAACAGGCTCCAAGTCACACCTAGAGATAAATCTCCGAAGAACCCCAAAGTCCAAAAAATTACCCCCAACATGAAACTTAAACCCGGTGCGTACATGAGACAGTATGCGCGTGCAAGCAAGCACGTGTGCATGCACAGTACACATGTGAATGGCTGTGTATGACATGACTGTATGTGTGTGACTGTGCACAGGAGTGTGCAGGAGCGAGAGTGCAGCCCAGTGAGTGGATGTAGCTCTTCTGTCCAAGCAAGATGTACTGAAGGTTCAGGGTGAAGAAGTGGAAGGAAACATCCTTGCAGTGAACTGATTTCTTCATATCTTTCCTATGTCTAAGGATGCAAAAATGGTGCCAGCATCCCCCTGTGCTAACATGCTTGTTCTGCAGGATGCTGGAGAGCCAGAGGGCTTTGACACAGCCAGGCAGAAGCATTAATGTTCTAACTTGGGAGAAAGGTGTCTTAAACGTTAAGGCTTCTTTAATCTACTGGAGGTGAGGTGCAGATGTCATAATGACTTAAACATCATTAGGTTACCTGACAGCTCCTTATTGCCAGTAGTGGAGAGAAGGCTGAACAGGGGAATCCCACAGGGAGGAATGGAGAAGCTAACACCGGCACTTCTACTGCACTGCATGAAAGATGAGAAAGAAGAGACCACAGTGAATGAAACACCACAGGTTAGTACATGAAATTAGATGCCATGCAGACTAACTCCACAATAGGGCTATAGCCTCAGGGACTCATCTGGAGCAGCGAGAGGCAATGCCTCTTAACTGCATGAGGCCAAGGTAGAGGGAGGCATGAAAAGGCTGGTGCCTGTCCTAGCTGAAGGGGAAGACCAAGCCGGGACAGAGCACAGACTCAGTGGGACAAGCTACTGAGGAAAATGCAGTGCTTGAAGTTTTTTACCCTGGAACTTTACTCTGCCTGCTCTTGGCTCTGGGTCATGGTAACAGTTAAATGAGCTCAAACTCACTGTACCGGTGACAGATCGAGGCAGCTCCAGGGGAGAAAGGGGCCCCGGGCTGACCACATGGAGAGAAAAAGAATTGGATGGAAACGGAACACTTGGCTTTTCTCAAGCTAAAGCATGGCCAGGGACGATGCTGCAAGAATTTCTCCCAGCATTATGATGTCAAAAATCTAGTTTTATGCAACTGAAACTATTTGAGTCAAACAGAGCAGGTAGTTATGGCCAAAAAAACGTATGGAGAGGAGGAGAGAGAAGGCATGAATTCCACATGTAAAATAGTCTTACTCTTTTTTTTAATAAAGGTGTTCAACTTCTCATTTTGGAGAAAAATTTCTTTCTAAAATAGAAATACTTAAAAAGAAAAAATATTTTAAAATAGAACAAATGAAAGGTTTAAGTCAATATAAAGTTATTTTTTTCTATTTTTCTCTCCATTCTCCTGAAAGAACAAAACAAATTGTCTGGGACAATCATTTTGACTGCTGAACTAAAAATCCATTCCCCAACAGCTTTCCACTGGCTGTCAGTCCATTAGCACTTCCCAGGGCCAGCTATTATAAGACTTAATGTAACCTGGCTAGTGTTGAGTTAGAGGGACCAGAGTCTTAGACAATGCCAGCTCTCATTTGTATTTACACTAAGCATCCTTAACTAGAGTCTGGCCATATAAACAGCTCTTAAAATAAGTGTTTCTTCAATTTCTTTTCTTGTAATACTTTTTTACACTGCCAGCTAGCAGAAATTATGAGAGTCTTTTCTCTTCCCAGAATGGAGCCTTTTTTGATCCCAGGTTGAGCATTTTCAGGAAGAATTCCGGAGGCAGGGAGAAATGCCCTGAAATACGCCCGAGGGACATCCTTTGGAGAATATCTGGGTGCTGCCTCATATTTTAGAGATGATCAATGTTTTACCCAAGCATGAAAGGAAGAGCTGTTTGCTAGACTTCTTGCTTGCTGCAAATTACTCACCCACTCTATTACCGAGTGCTGTGTGTTCAGGCATTGCGGGAGTTCTTGCGACTGGCTTCGAACTCAACACCTGGACAATACTTGGCAGAAGGTGAAAAAGGCCCTCTGGCTCTACCTCACATTTATGCCACTGAAGCGTAAGTACCTTTCTAGCAGTTTAGTACCTGGACACCACTGCCTGCCTATCTTAAATCTCCAGTTATGTTGAATATTTAGCTACAAATTGTGATTTAGATACAAATTGTGCAGTCTACCCAGCGCGTGAACTCTGTCTTCCCAACTTTGGATGACTTCCCTATGAGACCTTGGGCGAATCACTCAATCTCTCCATAGTTCAGTTTCCTGCATGTAAAACAGAGATAACTTTTACTTTGGCCCCCCTCTATTTTGTCTTATCATTAGCAGATGCTTGAGGGGCAAGGACTGTACTTACTTTATCTTTATGCCTCACCTCATGTAAAACTGAGTCATAAATATGAGCACCTGGGTCTAAATAAAAGACAATGCAACACTCTACACAAAGAATGACTGAATGCAAATAAAGATTAAAGACTATTGATGTAAGGAGGCATGCTGGTATGGGAGCTACATGGTGCAAAGGTAAAATTGAGTTTCTTTCATTTTCTTTTCTACTCCCAAATAGAGTTTAATTCCTTTCTGACACAAGCATTTATGCAACAATTTTTTTAGAGAGTACATTCCTCCTGAATGCTGTGTCACACACATCAGTCTTTCTTCAAGGTCAGGATTTTGTTTGATGTCTTTGTCTTGAGCAAACAAAGGTAAATGGGAAAGAGAAAGCATGCACTAAAGAAGAAACTGCTGAGCTTTCTGTATAAATGTTTCCACTTGCTCCCTGAGTTGGCTATTGTGTTTCCTCTATTTAATCTTTTATAACTGTATAAACAAACCAATGAATCCAACTGCCTCACATTTCTAAATGAAAAAGAGAAACCCAAAATATGGTAGACTTCATAGTGTCCACTTGGTACCAGTTTTGGGAGACTGAATCTTGCACAAAGCCTCTAAATTATAAAATGAGTAAATGAAATATCAATATAGAATTTTTTTTTCCTGGTGAGAGCCACATTATTAAGAGTGGAAACAATTGGTCCTGTTGGACTAGAAAGTACTGATAAATGGTGATGGAAATGAAAAATTGTTTACTCAACAGGAACCAAGGCTATGAGACTAATCTACACAAGGCAGGAAAAGTAGCTTGTGCCAGAGCTAGGATTTGAACTCAGCCCTTCAAGATCTTAATACAGGTTTTTGGCCCTTCTTCCTGAAGCAGACAGTGTATTTTGTAACACTGAACTTGACCATTAGAAAATGCGGTGAGGTGAAATGCAAGAAATGCCAAGCTGAAAAGCACGGGCTTCTAGTGAATTCTTGAACACAGACTATTCTTTCTGATACCAGAAGGAAAAAACAAATTAATCTAATGTGCAGGGTAAAAGGTAAAGGGATTCTGAGCAAGATGTAATTACAGCACCTTGTGTAAAAGATGAGGAGAAGAGGCACAGCTGGCAGAGAAAAGGGGATGTGCTGCTGCTTTGCTCAGAAAGGGACAAGAGGAGTTGGTGGGTTAGCCCTTTTCCTCTACAACTATTTCCCTCCCACTAACAGGAACCCTGAGGTCACCCTGCAATCAGTGACTACTGCCCTGTGAAGGCAATGGTCCCCTCTTGGCCCTTTCCAGCTACCCAGCAGCAGCTGGCAGCCCCACAGCAATGCCCTGGCATTACCTGCTCTCCCTGAGGAATAAGAGCTTACTTGATAGCATCGCACTAGGCAGCAAATTAAAAGTGACCTGAATGATGGCCTATAATAGCAGGGAAATGACATTTGCTGCCCTTTTCCCTGCACATATAAGGAAGATATTCAAAAGAACAGGGGCTGATGTAATGCAGCACAGCTCCACTAAAACCAGTGAAATGAAGCCAAATGGGATGGACTAAGGATCTGGCCCATTTCCAGTGACTTTTTTTGTGTTCGTTTGCTTGTAAAACAACTGCAACAAAAGTAAAATATAACCTGAATACAGGTCAGCTGCTAAGCTAATACAGACTTCCCAACAATGACTGGAAGACTTTACAGACATAATCCATGTAGAGCAGAACTCGGCATTGCCATGGAAACAATTACATTCAAAGAACAAAATGCAATTGATATCAAGCCATTCGGAAGGCATTTAAAACTTGTTATGCACTTAAAGTACAAGGAAATTAGTTTGCTAATTAACACACTGTTCCCAGCCATTGTGATTCTTTCTTTAATGGTGAGAGTGGTATTTGCTGCTTTGCTTTCCATCCTAATGCTCCCTCCAACAAACACACTTAGCTTAAATACAATATTTCAGCATTTGTTTCAAGCCACATAATAAAAGCTCAAACTGCAACTAGTCTTTATCCTTTCTTTTTCAACCAATGCCTCCAACAGATCCTTTTTAATCTCCCTTAATGTCTCTAATGTAATGAATCCCATATATAATGACATTATAATGGTTAGAAAGTGCTTAGGCAAGCCTTCCAAAAAGAGATAGACTCAGACTCTTTAAATAAAAAGCCACAACAACAGTAACAACCCCCTCTCCAATAAAAACACCTTTTAATTAACTGCAGTGCTCAGGGCACTGCTTAATTATGAATTATGATTTCTAATATCCCAGCCCTAGTTTTCCATGAGGTCAGTCACAATTTTCCCCAAGTTTGCAGCAGAAGAGCAGTCTAATGACCCCAAATGACACCTAGCACTTGGAAATGCAATGCTGGTTGCATTTAATAGAAAAAAATTCTCTTCTTTATGACAATTTTAGCATAAGCTTCCAGAAACGACAGGATACTAGGACAGATTAACTATGCACATGGCACTCTCTCTGGGTGTGTCCGAGAAAAGGGTCTTCTGCATATTACACTTGCAAAATTCCTGCATAGCCAGTGAAAATATTTCAGGCGGTGCAAATTCGGTAACATCTGTAGCTCTCAAGAGCTTGATTCATTCCACTGTCCTGCAGGCATTTAATCAAGATGTCTAAAAGGGATGCGCAGTTGTCTTAACTGTCTTCTCTAGCCACTGGACAGAGATGAAACTCCGGAGAAATTGGTTAGCTGGGTTTGCTCTCTGGGGTTCTTCTCCTATCCCCAAACCACATTAATGCAATAAATAGTATTTCCTCCCCTTTATTTTTTGAGAAACTGAGGCACAGAGAGATGCTGTGACCTGACTCTCCTTATTAAGCAAAGCAAAAGAAGCATGTGTTTCCAAATCTCTCATCCCAATGCCTTCTGCAGGAATATAAGACCTGCTATTGCTTGTGCACATCCAAATGCTGATGTTGGCACCAGCTGAAATGAAACCAAGTCCCAAACTACTTTTGTTTCTGGTTTTTCAGACTGCTGCATCCCGTCCTGGGCAGAACAGTCTGCAGCAGCTTTTTTACCTCTCTGCAAAGCAACTGCTCTGCAACTGCACAGTTCTTTTCTTGTCTCAGAGCTGCTGTCTGAGTGGACATAAACCACTTCCAAGCTCCTCTCCTCATTCATTCACTGGTGAGCTAGAGACAGTTGCATTAGCAGCACTGCCAATAAAGAGCACATTTAGGGAGAAGAGTGTCCTTCAATCCTAAATACCGTAGACAGCCTGTAAGAATAACACACCTTCTAGCTAAAATTGTGTCCCAGGCCCCATCTTCAGGGAAAGAAAACATGGCCCAGCATTGCCATGCATAGCTAAATACGCTGCTTCCAGGTGTGCTACTGGCTGCAAAATGTGGCTGGAGTTGAATAAAACCTTCAGGGGTTCCCAAAAGTCCATTTTGCATGACGGAAACTGAAGCAAGTGTCCAATGTTAAACCTATGCCTAGAAGTTTTTCTGGAGTGAGATTTTGGTCCATAGAGCACTAAAGCAGTCTTTTTGCAATTCCTAAACCAATCTGGGCTAGTAGCTTCGAGAAAATGAGCCAACCTAAAAAACAAAGCAACAACCAACCTAACCCCCCCCACACACACCTTCTCTGCTTTGTTGTACCACAAGGCTGTAATGGTAAAGGCAGTTCTCAGGGTTATACCAAAATACAGAAAAGGAAATCAAGTGCCTGACCTGCACAAAATCCCCTTTCGAGAAAAACTGTTTGCAGAATCAGGACTCAAGGCAGAGGAAATTCAGCTATTCAGTCTTAAAATTGTGAAACTTTGATTAGTAAATGGGGATACAAGCAATCCTGCTATGGCTAATCATGAGATTAAAGGATGGAAGCTCAGTACTGTACACAGGATTCTGCCTTGATGAGCCAGAAAAGGTGTCTAGGAAATATTTAAATAGCTTTTCTCCTTTTACATTGGCCTGACTGCAGGAAAAGACAAGGATGATCTCCACTTATAATTTTCACAGTACATAGGAAAACATATAAACCCCCAATAAAACTCTCATTACCTGATTCATTTTGAACCTTCCCATGTTACACAAAATGAAGCTGTCCTCACAAAGGGGCTTGCTGGCAATACATGGATAATGACCATGGCCTGGCTTACAGTTCTTGACTATGCCCTGGCTATGCTGGGTGATGCCAAAGTTACTCCAAGATCCTGATAACATCATCTCCCACATGGGGCATTAACTGTAGTTTTCCATCCATCATGTCTCTCAGGAAAAAAAAAAGAAGTAAAAATCCCCAAAGCCCAAAACAAGCCACCCCCCAAGCCCCCCAAACTAGCACAATAATTGTATTTTCTGCCAATTGTCTCTGTTCCTGCTGAGATCCAGATCTTTGAAAGAAAAACTTTGAGCTAATCATACAGTATTAATTACGATCCTATAACTCTCCCACACATCAAAAAACCTTAAAGTAGACTAGAGCATATTTTAGAATATACCATTTCTCCTTTTGGGAACCAAATGCTTCTCAAAGGTAACCTAATCACCAATTACCCATACACTTGGTGTCAAGTGTTGCCACTCAGTTTAATTTGCTTCCTGACGAAGAATGCCTTCCTGGGAATATCAATATGCAACACAGGAAACAGTTTGTGAAACCAGAGGAAAAAAATAGCATGAGAGTACATTAAGGTCTTTAACCTGCTTTTGATGTATACACATTGTAACTGCACAAAGAAGGTGCAAACCCCAAATGAGGAAGCAGACCAAAAAGAGAAAACAGCTAATACAGGAAAAGGAGGGATGCACTTAATGCCTTAGCAACTTGACCTTTATAGTAGAATAACCACAAAGCACAATATCTAGCCTAAGGGAAGAAATAACATGAGCTCTAAGCACAACCCAATACTCTGACCAGAAGCCTGATGAATCTTACGTGCTAGAAGGCAGAAAAGGTCATTACAGGTTATCCAAAAAGTCACTGAAATGGTTGCATTTGACCTTGCCCTGGGGCTCACTAACAGCTATGGAGCCTGAATATTTATTTCTGTGCATTCTGTAGCCTAGGGGGGGAAAAAAATCATTGCTTCCATCACTTTTATAATCAGCTGTAGCATTTCCTAGAGAGACCATGTTATGGCCTGCTCACTCTGCACATCGCTGCAAGTGGTGGCTGCGTGGAGAGCCCCAGATGCCATTTCACACGCAAAGAGGATGACACATTTCTTCATGGAGACAAACCTGCAGGCTTGCCTTGAATTACACACTGTGGACAATGGACAAGTTTCTGTCTAAACAGGTGACTGTCCCTTCCTTGAAATACACTGTTCAGGGACAAAAAGGGCATGTTGGCCAAACCCAGCCTTTATCCAGCTGGAAGAAGGCCAACCAGAAAGCACCTGTTGGACGTGAAGTAGAAACACGGTCATTGAACTTTGGAAAATTAAGGTGATGTTTAGCAGAGCAAGGGCTGACTGCAAATGACAGCTCAGAGGGAAGCAGAGCCATCCAAACTGAGTGCTCTGGCCAGGGAATTTGTGACGACTGACCAGCTCTGTGGACCTCAGTAACACATTTGTGTCATAGGACAGAGGCAGAGAAGGGATTCAGGAGCACAGGTTTTTAATGATTTCTTCTCTCCCAAGGTAGAATTACTAGACTTCTATCAGGGTCAGCTCCAACTAGTGTTTTATGCAAGTCTGTAAGGGCTGTTCCTGCGTGAAGACTAAATTAATGCCAACATTCCAAGCCTGTAGCGGCTCTTATTAAAAAGCTTCAAGGAAGCAGTCCTAGATTTCAAGGAGACAGAGATCATCAGTAGCACTAAGAGAAGCTCAAGCAGTCAGTTCAACTACCCCTTTCCAGTCGCCACATGTGTGGTGCTTCTTATCAATGTAAGGAAGAGGAATTTTCTGTTCTGTCACATTTGGTGTGACAACACCAGTTTGTCATCAAGTCAATGGGAATAGGAGAGCTGAGCCCCACCATCTTGCATCAGTCACAAAGCCTGGCCATGAGACCAGGGTGGGCCCCGTGTGTGAGAGGGGCATGTGGCTACACCCACAGTGTGGAGTGGAGAAGCTAAACTAAAAACTTGTAAGCTGCTATCAGCATGTTTGGGGATAGGACTCATTGATGTGAGTATTCTTCTCCCTTTTCAGCAATTTAGAAGAGCAGAACCTTTCAATTAAAAATAAATACAGTTTGATGGCTGGGAAAGATTTTACTCACTTCCAAGAGGTGAAGAGATTGAGTTGACAACCAGGGGAAAGCCCTTTCAGATCTCTGCAGCCTTCCTGAGCTGTTTTGGGTCAGTCCACCCAATTCCTAGTTTTCAGTGGTGCAACTGGACGTGCAGGGGAGTTTTCAAAAATATCTAGGTTATTGCATCTAAAAACTAGGAGCTGAGCCTCAGACGCAGAGCCTTCAGCCTAGGCTCCCTCTATAGTCAATGGAGAAACAAGACAGGGGCATCTCACATCCTTAGAGTGTTGCTACACTTGTATTATGAAGGATCAGCACAATTTTCAAGGCACCAAATTGACTTACAAACATCAGTGTCAGGGGAAAGCATAACATCTCATATCTTACAAGGTGCTTCAGAAAACAGCTCTCAAATGAACAATTTTTGTCCTAGCTGGAGTCTGGCCAGCTTGATGTCCTCCCTATGGCAGTAAGTCCAAGGGCAGAGCGTCCTCTCCCAGCTAGCCAGTGAATGAACTTCCTCTGCAGAGAGAAAAGTAGCATTTATTTCCTGAGGTATCCTGGGCTTTCCTTGCATTCCCAAAATCCTAGCATTCATACAATCATAGAACTTTGCAGAAAACTGAGAACAGGAGATTAAACACAGGTCTGTCTCCTGTATGTTTTGCTTGTCACCTATTAGTGCTTTTTCTTTCATTGAAGAAAGAAGGCATATTTACAACGAAACATCTGGAAGAAGAAAAGTCTCACACTAATATTTTTTATTAACAGCTTCAAAATGTAACAGGAGTAAGATTTCTTCAGCATTAAAGATGCAGAACACTTCACCCAAGAGCAGGCTGAGTGGCAGGAAACATACGATGAGATACAAAGTCCCAGGCTATTTAAAGTTAGAAGGTATTTTATTATCACAATTATCAAGTTGAAGACAGTAGGATGGGAATGGACAACTCAGCTTAACTTTACACTATCTGTTACCACCCACATTCTGTGAGTAAAAAGGTAGCCTGAACTGTCAGGGTATTGCTAAACCAATGCACATCTGGCTCTTGGATAGCCAGAGATGGTATTTGAAAATAAACATTTGGAATATTATCAGCTATCGATTGCTCCTTTCCAGAAAGCATTTTGGTATCTGAAGGCACACACCTGCTGAATAAATATTTTAACTTGCTTAAATGCAATTACAGACCCTTTACAGGGTGGAAAGGCACTTTCCTGGCCCTGTTTACCAAGCACATGGAAGTCTTCTATCTGCAAGATTTCAACAGCATGTGCTCAGCCAGAGTGTTGTCCTCCTCATTATTTCTTTGAACTGAAACAGTACCTTCTCAGAGAACAAGTATCAACATTTCATTGCAAGACTATTATTTATTTTATGAACCCTTAACTTTCATGATTATCAGATAATTTCAGTTTTCTTTTTTAATCTTTATTGTAACTAACTCAAAGAGCTGTAATTAAAAACTGAAACACACAAAGCAAGCCACTGCTAAAGGATTAGAAGCTATCAAATATACAAAACCAAAGAAGTCTTGGGATTTAGGTCTCACTCCTACTACTTGAGAGATTGCATTTGGCAATATAAATTGTCCTTTCCTTCCTGCAGTAATTCTTGTTCTTTTATCAGAAGCAGAACAGAATAAAATATCATGACAGCCCCTCTACATTGCTAGGAAGGTTAATTTGCAGTCTGGCCTTGGTTGAGGACTATCCTTGGTTGTACCCCTTCACTGAGTTTTTGTTTACTTGAATGTTCCTGAAACTCCTGCACTGATTTCTGTCTCTTTTTCCATGTGATGCAATTTGACCACAAACACAGTCCATTGATATTTAAAGATCGTTCTCTCCATCATCGTCATTTATTACTTCTTGTGTGAAATAATATATTATTTGCTCTGCAAAGTAATGAATCCTTCACACTCCTGTAACAGTAAGACAAGAACTTCAGTAATACTTCTGACTGTTCCCTCAGTTTCATGGTACCAGAATCCATCTTTTATTCCTCTTCACATTAATCGTCCAGCCGATGACCAAACACAAGCTGTACAGCAACCAACAGTTGTGTGTCACCATCACCTCTCTGCAAGCTGCCTGCTTCTTGGATCAGCCTTCAACGTTAGCTCGCAAGTAACTTCTGATAAAAGAGTTAAAATCTACTGCCACATTTAGCCATAGAAGTGACACAAACAGCTCTCCAGCACCCTTAGCTTCATCATGGCTAACCTCAGCTACCAAAGCAGTGCCTTCATTCCACACTCTTCACTCCGAACTACTCGAATTATTACAAGACCCTGACAATCTATATAAATGTCTCTCCCCAAATCCTTGCTTCTGGTTCAACAAGCCTTGTAAAGAGTAGTCTGTGTCTGTTCTGTGTCTTGTGGTGGGCTCTGGTGGGATCAGCTCTGTGTGAGCACAGCGAGTGCCCTTGGCCCACGTTGCACAGAAATTCACTCCCAAAGCAGCCCTTGCTAGTGCTGTAGGATAAAGAGCCCAGTGTTTGCTACACAAGGATGTGCAAATGTTTTAATAGTGCTTTTCTACAATTGGCTCAGAATAGCATAAACAGTCCATAGAAACATATTTCAGGGTAAAGACAGCAAAGCCTTTAGGCAAACTATTGCCAACAAGGGAGGAGCACAGCCCAGTATCTTTGAATTGAGGGGGGTAAAGCACTAGGCTAGGGCATCACATGCTCATCTTGCATTTCAACCCTGTCCTCTACAAGACAGGGTGTGGGGAAGAACATTTGCGCCCTGCTCACTCATGCTGCTTGGAGCTGCTGAGCTGACTCTGCCTTCGTGCATCTCTGCTCTGTTACCACATCAACAGGGGTTGTTTGGGGACTGAGAGGGCAAGTTCCTACCTCAACACAGGCAAGGGCAATTATCACACCCAAAGGAATATAATGGAATAAAATTCATTTCTCCTCCAGTATTTGGGGACAAAGGGGCCAGGAACAATGAAGAAGAGAATATACCACCCCCATTAATACACACGTCAAAGATACCTGTAAGATGCACATCCATGTACAGAGAATAAACTAGACCTGCAATTTCTTCCAAGCAGTAGCAAGTCCCTGGGGAGCTATTTCTTTTGTACTGTAAGTAGATATCAATGGGGGGGGGGAAAACATTCTTTCATGCCTAAATATTTTTGTAGTATTATTTTGCAATAGTATTGCCAGGGCTGCATTATTATTGTTCCTGATTTCTTCCCTTCCTCTCCTGAAATATTCCTCTGGGCAAGCTGTGGCTTACTATGGGCTTTTACAGAAGACAGTCAGAGGCAGAGCAAATAAAAATCCAGTTAACTTAACAGGCAGTAAAGTGTAGCATTGAAAAACAAGCCTTAAGGAATGCAATAGTTAAGCCAGCAGAAAACAATACTCTCTTCTGTAGCAATTTAGGACCTTCATAAAAGACAAGGGAGACTAATAGTGTGCAGCAGTGGAGAAAGGTGTAAAAGCGAGACATCACTAAGCCCTGCAGATGGTCTCATCCAGTAGCAGGCTGGACTTTGTGTTTGTAGGCAGGGTCAGTGTATGCATACAGTCTCCCAGGGAAGCCAATACCCAGCTTTACCCAACAGATACACACCAACTAGGCAGGCACGCAGCAGGTGACACTGTTTGTTACAATGGGATGAACAATGTCCATCATCTTCCTGGCCCCACTTCTGCTCCACAGGTCAAAGCAGAGATGGGGGAGAGATATGGCTCCGCTCGTTCCTAATCAAATTGCACCTGGGAAGAAACCGGCTATGCAGCCCATACACCAGCTGAGGAACAGAGGGCAGAAATTGGAGCTTGCTGTCCATCAAGCTGTGAGCCCGTGACACCTGCCGTGTCATGGATGATTACAGTTGCTTCCAAATTTCGCTTCAACTTAACTGCTTGAGCAGAAAGCAAGCAGGTTAGTTCATGAGTGAGAGCATTTTATAAAGCCTCCAGCTGCAAGGCTTCATGGTGCAAACAGGGACAATGTGGACAAACTGAGACACTTTGAAAGGACAGCATGGACAGGCATAGCAGTGATGTGGGCTTCAACAAGCCTACCCAGACACCCTTTATAGTAGATAAAGCCCATACTGCTAGTTAAAAGCTAACTTGGACATACATATATATGACCAGCAATCCAACACCTGTATGCAAAGTAAACCAAACAGCAGAAAATTCCCATTTAGCTCCTGGTCTGTCACTGACAAGTTGAATGACCTTGAAAGAGTTACACTGCTTTCCTACACCTCTGTTTATACTGTAGAGCAAGAACGGGAGAGGCAGTCTGTTATAATGGGACCTTGATCTTGACTGAGATTTCTGATGGCTCAATAATCCCAATAATAAACATTTTAGAGAGGGAATTACCTAGAGTCATCCTCAGGCATTTTTTTGCATTGCATATGTATATATTCTAATTTAGGCACCTACACATTAACTGTAGGTGAAGGCATCACCTTGTGCTTTTATTACCCAAAGTCCAAAGAAACTGCACATCCTAAAAGCCACCTCATAGGATGAAACAAGCTGAAATACAGAAGCTGGTAGAATGCCTTTAGCTATAAATCTGCATGGTAAAAACTGGCCTCTTTCCTCCAGACCATTCAAATCGGCTTTTATCTACATACTGAGAAACCCTACTCCATACGCAGTCTGAGGTAAAACATCCATGGCAGGCATTTGAAGCCCCCAGGGGCACCGATAACTGAAATAATTGGCATATTACCACCAGAGACTCAGAAAAGTCACCTTCCAACTACAATGGGTTGCTTCTGACAGAAGTCAACCGAGGCACGTAATGTCGTTGTTGTTCGTTAGGTTTCCATTAATGATAAATTTTTTTATTTCAATATTTAATACACCTCAGAGATCACGGTGCATAATTAATGTGCAAGCAGATAATTTGCTGATCAAGGTACGTGTTTCAAATTAAGGCAAATTGTTGCACACTTTGCTGATTAACTGAATCACACACATACACACAAAATATACCGCGCTCTTCTATCAGTGAAGCATTGTCCTCTCTGGAGCTATTTCCTCATGGCAGACAGCTAAACCCTGTACATCTCAGCTCTTTTACGTGCAGTGTAAATGATGTATCATCCACACGTGAACTGTTTTCTATCCTGACGCACTGGCTTCTTGCACATACATGATTTCAGGACACCCTGGGCAACAGTGAAGTAGCCCATGTGTTGAGGGTGCTGCGCCACATGCCCCCTGGTATTACCTCTCTTTTGGCTGTTTATGTGTCTGCACCTGAATCCACTCCAAATGCACCTGGATGAACAACACATACAAATTGCTTTTAAGCTGGTAAGCTCAAGGCTTTTTGGAAATGGACAGGAACAGAATTCCAGGTTAAACCCAGAGACAGATAAAGTGGGGAATTTTTTTTTTTTCATTCAGCAATTCAAAAGTCTCACTTTGCCCAAGGGAGCAGCAAGACCCAGGTGCCAGACCTCACAATGATTCAGAAAACAGAAGGGTAATTTTTCACCTTCCTGCTCTATTAATTCACATGGGTTTTTTAGGGTGGGTTTAAATCATGTCAGGCAAACGAAAGAGCTTAGTCAATGGACAAGTGCTCCTAACCACTAAATGAAACACAGGGGAAGGAAGTAGGCTGGGACAGCTACTTGTAGGTTATAGCCCAGTGGTATTTCAATAGATCTCACTACTATTACATTCGGGCTATATAGCTTACAGCAGCTGCTGATCTGGGCTATAAACATCCAAACCAATTTTATTTACACTGTAAAAATTGGGCAGAATATCAGCAAATTCTCTGGAAGCCTCCCAAAAAAAAGGTTAGATTATTCCTGGAGATAGCATCGCTCCCTCTAAAAACCAGGACCAGACATCACAGGGTTTATGCTGAAACCATTCTGCAATGTTTTACCCGAACACTACCATTAGCATGCAGCTAAACCCCTGTGAACCACTTAGAAAATATACCTCCAAGTCTGAATTTGTCAAGATTTCACAAGACCTCTCTATGCCTGAGATCCCAGAAGGTACCAGCAACTTGAAGAGGTTTTTATATTTCCTCTCTGTCTCCAAGCTCAGTCAAATTAATAGAAATACATTGGCTCGGCCAATCACGCTGGAGGAAATTGAGCTGGCTATTAATGATCTCAAACAGCAAACGGCCCCTGGGCTAGAAGAACTCCCAGTGGAGCGCCACTCCAAGTTCCAGCAAAAGCCAAACTTTTTCTAGTGGTTTCACTAACTTTTTTTTTTACCCTTTCACTGCCAATCTCCCCCCCCAAGTCTCTCTGCAGGCAGCAATATTCCTTACCAGGTGCTGTTTGCCTGTATGCAAAGTGATCCTTGTCTTCTGGCTCCGCTTTAAGTGGTGCCCCTTGCTCTAGCTAATTGATGTCAAAGCCAACTCTGGATTTGAAGTCAAAAAGCAAAGGACAGCAATGAGGCCAGATTTGCAGTGGAGACAACTTGGCTTTCTTGGTTCTGTACCAACTGAGAGCTTGGTCCTGGGTGGTCTGCTAGCTGGTGGGCTAGCAGATTTGTATCTGATGTGCCCCAAACCTTGGCTACCCAGATTTCTGTAAATAACCAAGCACAATTCAGCTGATCCAAACAGTAGTTGGGCAGAAAGACAAATTGTCCTTTTTCCTTCTTTCTGTTAAGATACTTGGGCAACTCTTCTCTCCTGAGGACAGCTATAACTGAATGTTCTTCACACATGATTTCATGTGACCATTACGATGACAGGCCTTGCCCTTTTATTAACACACTGGTTAAACTTATTCCCTCTTGGAAGCCAAAGAAAGGCAATCTGTGGTCAGGAACAGAAAGGAATCCCTGGCCGCTCAGCAAATGTGTAAGAATAAAGGGGCTGGCGGGGGGGTGGGGGGAAGAAATCCAATTCCAAAAGCAACAGCCAGGTTTTCAAAAGCTCATCAGCCTGGGTGTTTCCTTTGGTTACCATCTGATTTTGGTGTTAGATCGGGGGATGAGATCTGTTGTACTTTCTTTGTTTCATCTGCTGAATTTAAAATGCTGATGGTGCTGGGAAGCAGAGCCTGGCTTTCAGGCTTCACCACACCCTACCAGGGGAGCATCCTACTCACTGCATTACAAAGTCAGGTCCTTGCATGTGGACTTCCCCTTCTCCCTCCTCTCCCTCCCCAATCACCCCTGAGGATTTTGCCATGCCTTGGCATCACTTTGACAACAAGCAGAGTATGTTCCTGCTCTGCCTGATTATTCCTGGAAGGAGTAAATCCTCCCTAGATGAGGGTTGCTCCGACTGCTCAGGGTCAGGAGTTCCTCTGTTACCAGCAGCACATTAACACAAAAGTTCATTTTTCTAAAAGAAGACTACAGGCAACGCTCCTATACCAGGGGGTGTCCCCATACACCTCGATGCTCATTTATATGTGTAGGTCACAGACCCAGATGCAGTTGCCACGTAAGGAAATGTGCCTGGGCTGACACATGCCTTACAACCTAGGACAGAAGACACAAGGCCGCACAAAACTACACGAGAAGGTAATGCTTACTGGAGGATTCTAGGCACACACAGAGGTTTCTATCCTGCAAAAATAGAAAGACTAGAAAGTCCATAGCATCCTAACTCTTACTGAGGTAGCCGAGTTGCCCGCTTTCAACCATTATAACTGCAGAGTCAACAATCCTTACCTGCTTTAGGAGCAGTGAAGGGGTTGTGATAAGACACACTACAGAGACAGGTTATTTACAGCAACTCACACAGAAAGCTCTGAATTTGCCCCTGATTTTATCATCCTGTGCAACTAAGAAATCTCTCTCATTCATTGCTAGCGACTCCATGTCCATTCTACTATGGTTTGTAAAAGTGATTGCCCCACTATGGGCATCAAGCTCTCAAATCCAAAGGCCAGATACATCCAAATATTCAGGCACCTACTTCCCACTTAGTCAGCAATAAACTAATCCCTGCAGGAGAAGGAGGGCCTGAAATGCAGCAATATAACCACCCATCATTATGAGCCATCCCTCCCTCCAGCTGTGCCAGCTTAAGTTCAATGCTTTGCAGGTGTCTGTACAGCATCAGACTTCCAACTAAGCCACTCTCCAAAGCTCTTAAGGTCAGAGATTTTAGGGTTTGAAACCTTAAGCACAAAAAGTGCACTTCACAACAGCTCCTGTGGGTGTCATAAGGAGCAACAAATGCTTTTAAGCGCTCTTAAGAGAGAAGGCGACGACAATGAAATTGAGGGGAAATGGAGAAAAAGATAATCACGCTGCAAGTTGCTGCTCTCATCTCCCAACTACTTCCAAGGCAGCACGAACCCAGGCAGCCGGCAACAGCTGCCACCCTATTAAACTCAACAATTTACAGGTGCTCAGAGGGAGCACTTGCGTGCAATTAGCCGAGCAAATTCACTCACTTCAAGATGCAGGGCCCAGCTCTCGGCTGCTGCAGTTTGGCCGCGCTCTGTTGACTCTGTGGAGTACTGCCAAGTTACTTGAGAAAAGGGGCTGGCTTGCGGATGTTAAAGGAAGCTGGGAAAGCCTTGCTCTGCAGTGTGATCTTGCAAATGATTACAGGTGTACTGGAAAGTGTAATGTGCTCTTCTTGCTCTGCAGCTGCTCTCTGCCTATGGAGGGTACTGGTGCCATCCATCAGGCCTACAGTAAAAAGAGAAGATAGGACTCCATCCCACGCAGGCCTATTTGGTGCTATTAATCTAGCCAGCCCAGATATAGGGATGGGAAAGACATAGGGGAGTAGATTCGGTGCAAGTAACAAAGCCCCTGTGTTTGCTTGAAAGCCTAGTGTGGGCAAAAAACCTGCATCACCGCTGACTCAGGCTAGTGCTAGAAATGGTCTGAAAGTACATCACGACATGGACCCGGCCAGGTCTGACAGCAGCAGGCGCTGTGCCACTTGTGCTGAATGTCATGTGTGTACACAGGGAGCCCTGGCCAGGAGTGCCGCAGCCCAGACAAAAAAAAAAAAAAAAAAAAAAAATCAAATTGCAGAGTCAGCAGCACCATCCCTGCAGCTGGACAAGGGACATACTTCCACCCTGATCTTCACCCCAAAAGCCTCCCATCTAGCCATCGTTGCTCCATGCCTATTATGGCCTCCCCTTGCTTCTATTACCTGACAAAAAAGACAATCAACAGCAATAAACATTGTCTAGCAAACCACATGTACAGTGAGGCCCCATATTATGAATTCTTCACTTACTTGAGCTGACATGAAACAGATAGTTTGGTGCATGCGTCCCTCTGCAATCAGTGGAACTACTTGCATTTATTCCTGATGAAACTCTGGCCCAGTGATTTAGGAATCAGACAAAAGAAAGCGGGGATGATTGTTTTCAATGTGGAATAAATAAATATGAATACTTTGTGATACGACGTCTCTTCTTGTGCTGTTCTTTCTCTTCCAGTTAAGCTCATTATTGCAAATTAGGGAGTATCTCTGGCAGTTTAAAAGGTGTACTCTCACACATAAAAAGGAAATAAACAAAGTATTTTGCTTCAGATCTCAGCTGCAGTCGATTTATTCTTTGAGCCTCTTGACTTAAAAACCGTAAGACTTTGGTCTCTTTGCTTGTATCAAAGTCACACACAAATTGAAACAGCCCCGGCTCACATCCACTCAAATTCAGTAACACTGCTGCTCCAGTTTCGCACTGACCTGAAAATACTTCTGTATTCTCTTTGTTTCTACCTGCTTCTTTATTCCCATTCTCCAATTAAACAGCAGAAAAAATCAAAGTACCTTCTAATTGAGGGTAATCGAAAATGAAAGCTGGCTAGAAGGCTGAAATCAAAGATCTGAATAGGATATCTTTACTTACACCTAACAGTCCCGCAATAGCATCTAGGAGAGGATGATGGCTTTCCTCCATAAAAGGCAGCGTCATATTCACTGTACAGGAATACAAAACCACAGAGCACAGTGCAATAAAAAGGTGATGTAGTGTAATCCTTGGCTACTGCAAATCGGCTTTCTATTGTTTGGTGCATGCTCTGTGATGTTTCCAGTGCTCAGAAATGTCCTTTTCCTCTGAGAATGCCTCGGGTTGAGCAAGAACAGTGTCTGAGAGTAAGATGAGAGGGACTGATGCATGTTTTATTTAACATAATAATTAGAACAAATATCTCAGAGACTTAGGGCAATGTTACAACTTTAAGACAGCCTGGAAGCACTTAAATTGCATGTTTAATATTGTCAGCACCCAGGGAACAGGCTATGATGCTCTTTTGAAGCTCTTGTTAGCACCTTTAGGAGGAGCCTGGTTCTTGGGCTCTGTACAGTGGTGATTGCCACAAGGTACAGTATGCACCAACAGCAAATAACTTTCTGAAGCCATTAGGGACATGGGCTGATAGGAACAGCAGAGCCCCCCAACTATCCATCAGGGCCCAAAATTAAGAACTTCACCTCCCTGGACTTCTGCTGTACTCAGCAGAGGGACATGGTTCCAATGCATGAACCTGGCCCTCTATGGATGCCTAACTCCTACAAATTACAATGATGATGATGGGTGTAGGTACCTTCACTAGGTACCCGAAGCTACTGGATGGATCCAGACTAGGTGCCTGGGAACTGTTAAATTTAGCATGCCTAGCTGCATGACTGTGGAATAAGAGGAGAGCAAGAAAGAGTGAAGATTTTTGCCCTTCCTGATATGACTTGTGCAGAGAATTTTGGACTGCATTAGTCATGGCAAGCAGTCACATAGTGCAAGAAAACTTTCATGTGCCCCAACTCTATTTATTATGAGATTGAAAAATCGGATGACTCTTTCTCACATTGTAACTCTTAACTGAGCGGTAATCCTCCAGCTTCACCTCCTTTTTTCATTGTAGCTGCTGCTTATTGCCATAACCCCTGCAAATAAACTTGCTTTATGACACATGAATTCATCCCTAGACTCAGCCTTAGGCCTCCTGAGGTATTAACAGAAAGATACCATTGAGAGATGTGAATGTTGTCTCAGTGACCCAATAAACAACCTTTTACCAACTGGGCATAATCCCCTTATCAGATTATGCCTGCTGCATTGTATTCTCTAGTCTGCAAGTGCTTTTCTGGGATCAATTAGAAGCAGCATTAGAAGAAAGAAAAAAATCCTTACCGAGGAATTTTGCCACTAGAAGGATTTCTTGGCTGTAAACCATCTAGGCTGTTAAAAAATCGGGTAGGCTTAAAGGAGAGAAGCAACTCATACCATCTGAAAAGGCATTCTTCTAAACTCGACTGGGCACCGCAGTTTATCCCAGAGCACTCAATTCATGAGGTGACTTACGTGCAAATAGCAGAGATCCAGGAGAGGGTGCTCCACTATAACTAGAAGAGGTCCTGTATACTGCTCATGCCCTGGCAACAGTGATGCTTGCACACAGCCACTTACATGGAACTGCCAGAGCCAACATGAAGAATAGAGGGCTTAATTCATATTTCAAAGGGGATTTTAATCTAGCTCTTTAAAAAAACATTTCTGAATACAGGGAAGTCCACATGATAAAATTTTAAAAAGTGGGAGTCTGTCTACCAGACTTTAGGCATAAACAATTAAAATTCCGCTCAAATCCCTGTACCCGTGTGTCCTACCAGCAAAGAGTATGAAGGTTTCCAGTCAGTCCACAGAAAACACCAGACATAGGGATCTTGAGGAATCTGAATTAGTTGAATTCATGCTTAACACTTTTAGACAAAATATGATGTCCTAACTCCTCAAAGTACTGAACTGCCCAAGGATTTTGGTCAAGCAAAGCTTTTCGCCACTTTTTTTTTCCAATTTTGAATAAATTGTTTTAGTTGGATGTTAACTGGAGTAATCTATGGGCAGTGTTTCTTAAATACAGGAAATGTCACCTTTTTGTAAGGAGTTTTTAAAATAGAGAAAAAAAGAAATATTTCTTTTCAGATTGAAATATCTGATTAGAAATAAACGCCACTGTTACAGTCACTGTCTTTAAAAATTATTCTTCAGCAAGAAAGACAAACCTCAGCTGTCCAGGCAGCTCCTGCAGGAGTAAGGCGGGAAGCAGGACTCCAGGCAAAGGCTGTATCCCTGCAACCTTGATATGTGAGGTCCAGCAGGATAGGAATCTGGAGCTATGAGTTTTCTAATGACATGTCCTTTGTCCTGCTAACTGAAAAGGTTATTACACAGTCTGTACTATTTCTAACACAAATAACTACATAGGATTACATTTGCTGTAACAGAATTGGGGGGGGAGGGGGGGAAAGGAGGTGTGAGTTTATCAATTAAATGTGAAGCAGGACTTTTTCATGGACTCCCCTGTTACAGCTGCCTAAATTGGAAAACAGTGAAAATTCAGGCTCTCTGGACTGAGTAAATGACTATAATTTGGATTTAAATGGCATAGGAATCAAAAGTTGACTCTATTTGCTGATTCTATAGCCCTGCTTTTTCTCATTGTTTCTTCCTGAGCCTCCTACTGTTTATAAAATTGAAAAATCAAGCTGAGCTGAATGTCCAATGCCTTCACTATGATTGAATCTCTCATTCTGTGCATGTGATTGACAGAATCAGAAAAGAACGTTTTCCTTAGCTAACAAACACTCACTTTGGCTTCATTTTTTCTGCCCTTGCTTGGGATCATTCAGCCCCTGAAAAGAACATCACTGGGAATGACCTTGTTGATAACCTCCTAATAACTCAGATATTAAAACCAGTTCTGCCACAAAGGTGCTGGAGGAATTTCATACATGATACTTGCAAAATATCCTTCTGTAGCTCTCAAATATAGCAAAGCATCTTTTGAACCTACTTGGCAAAGACCCTGTGCAAGATTAAAGATCCTTCTTCACTTTATCTTCTGTGCAGGGGAACACACTGATCCACACAGACATTATTTTCAACACCAGTTTTAGGTCACTGTAACTTTCCAGCCTCCTGTGGCACTACCACTGCTTTATTCCCATGTGTGGAACAGGAGAGTCAGACCGTGCTGTGTATTTTGGCATTACAAGTCTTGCTTCCTGATGTCACAGATTATTAATCTCTCATAGAAATAACTGACCACTAGATATGTTTTCTCCATGATGCCAGGTGCTGTTATCTTTAGGAAGTCTTAGGAAATAGAGGTGGAAGGGACCTCAAGAGAACATCTGTTTAACTCACCTGCCCACAGCAGCGTCAAGTAGACTGGTCACACAGGATAGATACGTATCCAGACTGTTTTTAAAAGGACCGAATAACAGGCAGGGTTTAAGGTCTCCAAGCCTGTTCTTCAGGTGATTGTGAATGACACGGAACTGCCTTATACCGTGAGCTCCACGTCCTTGGAACAGTTTGTATTACAGTATCATGCTATATGCGACATGCCCTTCTCAGCATTCTCCCAATGTGTATTACGAAGTCCCAGCTACATAATATTGGTGCACTGTCTGAACAGCACCCACCTTCACGGAACCTCATCTAATGACTTTTGAAGCCAGATACTGCAAAAGCTGATGTCTGTAACCAGGCTATTTTAAAAAGCCTAAATAAGGCTCAGAAAGCAAGACAAGTTCCTATTACAAATGTTAACCAACTAGTATCACCCAATTAAACCAGCTGAGGATAAAAAAAAAAAAAAGAAAAAATCCCCCACACAACACAAAATCCCAAACTTAAAAACCAACCCAGAAGCACTGAATGCTCTCTGGTCTCTTCATCATTTTTTACTTAAGGGATCTCAGCTGATATTATTACTCAGTACTTTAGGAAATCTGGCTATTTAAGACTCTCTATATGAACTTACCCATGCTGAAATATAACCCTATAAAGACACTGGTGGTGGAGAGAAAGGCTGATTTCCACAGAGAAACATTATTATTCCTTATTCTGAGATAACAGAGATGTCTCTAGGCTAACAGTACATACAAGGCAGCACAATTATACTCGAAACTGAGGGAGGCAGAGCTCCCTTTGCTTTGCCAGCCCAGTACCCAGGCAGACAACTTGCAAACTCTGAGGCAGATGGGACTGAGGGGTGACCATGCATTTCTTTCTTTTATGAGCATCCAGAAATTGTTTGATTCACTGTGCAATCAATGTTTGAGGAAAGTTGGAAGAAGTGGAGGAAATACTAATGGAAAGGCTGTATTTCAGCACCTGCACTTGTTTTACTTTAGGTGTATTTTACTGGGAAAGATGTTATTATGGTGTAAGAAAGTCCATGAGAACCTAAAGCCATGCAAAGTCAGAAAAGTGAAAACACAGAGTGTAATTTTTGAGTTGGGGACAGTAAGCAGTCCCGAGCATGAACATGAAAAACAGGGAAAAGTGATCATAAGACGGGAAGACTCAGGAGATGGAAACCGCAACATCAAGGATCAGCCCTGATCCAAGGAGCAATGGAAGAAGATGTCCCTGCCCTACTGGCCAGGTCAGTAAAGACTGGTTGAATGTTTCATTGTGGCAGTGAGTGGGCTAACGCTCAGCCTGTTAGCCAACTCATTTTATTGGGTCATTAATCTATAAGCAATCCTTTACATTTTTCATTTATGTGTATCCTGTTTACAGTCTATCTGTACACAGAAGTGACCCAGAGAACACAGGTTATGATATATGTAAGAAAGCCGCATGAAAGTATAGTGGGAAAGAGACAAAAATATGCTAGATTAATAAATAGCATATTCTGGCTTTCTTGCTGATCATCAGATTTAATCAGATAACAATTACTTAGCTCCATATTTTCTACCTGTCATAATACTGGATCAATAGTAGATTGATATTGGCCACCTGTTCTCAAAATCTCTGAAGATCATCTCAAGTACTCGGGTCAATGGGATCCTTACCTGGTTGGTACTGTTGACAGGCACAGCTCTTTGATTAGAGCTTTAATTAAATTAGATGCTCCTGCAGTCACTGATTCATCATCCTAGTGTTCAGTGCAGCTCTGCTGAAAAATCTGCAACATTTCCAGTCCTTCGGAGGCGGCCATACTGGGGAGAGGATTCCTTCCATCCCAGAAGCTATTAAAGATACAAACAGCTTGGCACTGAATCATTTTTATGTGACTGCTGTCACACTAGTCTGAATTAGGGCTGTATTTATGTAAATCAGTGTGGTAATGGTCTTCTCCACCTTTGTTTTAGTTTTAAAAAAAGAGAGAGAGGGAGGGAAGGGAAGAAAGAGAGAGAAGTTGAAAAATAATAGGAGCTGCAGTGACATTCAATGGAATAATTTTGTGCTGCTACAAATCAGTGTCTAACTGCTAATGACAAGCTATGGAGATATATATAAACAGTCTTAATAAAAAAGCCCTATTCCAATCACAGAAAAGCAGCCAATGCCCATGTTATAATCCTACCAATTCAATCATAAAAGCTTTCAACCTTAATTTGTAATGCTGGACTCATTACTCAACAGTGCTGTGCTCCTCCTATTGTGTTTCTAATCATGTTTCTGAGGTAGCTTTCAGGTTTGGTCACACTATAGTTAGGTCCTTTAGAGATGTCTCAAAGTTCAAATTGAGAGCAGCATTTTCTCTCCTTTCATTACATATGCTAAAAAAATTCCCAGATTGGGCTTGTTCTTGCTTCTTTTTCAAGGCCGGATAGTCTCCAGCAGTCCCACCTGGGAACTATCAAATCCCAGCCACCAAACTCCCCACTTAAGTATCTGAAAGCAGATGCGCTGGGCGCTGAGCCATTTCCAAGTCTGGCCCACCACCAACCGCAGGGCTATTCATGGCAATATGATTCATAACAATAAACATTTCTGAAGTGCTTCTCATTAAATTATCAGCACAAGCTGATGGCAATTCCTCTGTGACGTGGAACAAGCCTTTGCGATGCTGGGAGCCTGCTAAGCGCCGCACAGAGGAACACGCAGGCTCAGACAAACAAATTTCCATGGCAAACTCCGTGCCTCGTGTTTCCTGCGGCGAGAGCCAGAGGCAGCTTGTGAGAAGCATGAGCCAGGAGGCCAAGGTGCAGGATGACTTGTGCCTAAAATTCTGCCTCTTCCCTGCAGGCTTTTGTATGAAAATTAAAAAAGCTCCAGCAACTCTTGGGCTCACAAATCCCCCTGGTTTTGGCAGTTTCACTGAGAATGAAAAAGAAAGACACAATTTGCCACAGGCTCATGGAAAGGCAGCAGGGGAATGCCTGTCCCCTGTGGTGTGCTTTAGCCCTTTGCAAAATATAAAGCCATATTTCAAGATCTTGCTATAGACGTAAATGCTCGGTCTCATAGCATCTTTAGAGGGATGTGTAATGATATATATACACATGAAAATCTCAGAGTTCCTTGACTGCAAGGAGCTTTATAGCTAGCAAGTATGGTACTATTATATACTGCATGTTGTGCCAGGATA
The DNA here is from genome assembly GCA_034008185.1 of Gorsachius magnificus. NCBI lineage: Eukaryota > Metazoa > Chordata > Aves > Pelecaniformes > Ardeidae > Gorsachius > Gorsachius magnificus. The sequence goes on from CM067084.1 coordinate 34,962,859, forward strand.
CCAGAGTTTGAAGCATTGCTACCAGCCTCATCTAGCCTAATGTATTGGCCCTTAATCTGGTTCCCCTATGAGAAGCCCTACTATCATGTCCACATGTAATCAGACCTGTGCAGCTGCCTACATGTTCTTTTTAATTGGATTGAAGTTAATCACAGTAGGATTAATTTGAAGAGATCAAGGAAACAGAGTGATTTTTGGTGGAAAGCAGATGGTTTCTTCTGGAAGGAATAAAGCCCTGAAAGCAATATGAGGTGTTTAACTTTTCAGGTTTACCGAGATTAAAAGCTCAGGGATTCTGTAACTTAACTATAGTATATTTAATCACATTTATGCCATGTCAATGAAATAACCCTTTGGAAATTAACTGTGTGGATTTCAAAAATAAAGTGGTTTACTGACAGATACCAGCATCTGACAATCATCAAGCACTGTGAAGGGAGGTATGGAAACATACGTCCAAAACTGGCATAATTATTCCCAAGCAACGAAAAATTAAGCACTGCTGTTTTCATTAGAACCAAGAGCATTCTGCCTCTCCAAATGGCATAACGTGTCATTGTTAAAAATTAACCATAACAAATGGACTGGCAGTTCAGCACTGATTTGTGATTCCAGCTGTTTCCCCTTTTGCCCTCCAAAGAGTTACTGTAAAGGAGTCCGATATGGAAGTACAGACTAAGTACATAGCCTCTTCAAATCAGGCCACTAAAATTCAACTACCTAAAACCTTGGGCATATTTGAAAATATGGACTTAAAAGGTTACAACAAACTTGAAGAATCATTTCATTAATGAGCTGCTGTTCTTTTTCCATCTCTTACATGTGCATGTAAAATACATTTGCCCATTCCCATGCTCAAACGCACACAGACATCCTGATTTCTCTACAAAGTCAGACATTGCTGAAGTGCCATAATTTGTACGTGACGTACACATTAAGCAGGAAAGAACCATGTCACTCCAGTGAGGATGCAAACTAGATGAAGCTGAGGCACAAATAGAGATAGCAGGTCTGTGGAGTAAGGGAAAGAGGAGTCTGGGGAAAACCCATGCAGGGTAACATAGGTGAGTCCCTCAAACTCCAGAAAGGAGAAAGTTTTCCAAAAATGACAAGCAGGTATAAGAACCTTAGGTCTTCAACCACAAAAAAAGGCACCTAGAGCTCACTCACACTCTATAGGCACTGACTTCCCAAACCTGATGTGAACAAAGCCATTTCACTCCCATACAGGGTCAAAGAAAGAACGAAAGAGCAGCTCCATCAACCATTCTGAAACCGAACCACAAGAAAGTGCATTATCTAGGCAGGCACAATTCCATTTCACAACATGTCTTCCAAAGTTATGCATATGGGATTGCCATGTATGGAACTGGGACCAGCTAAGGCAGGACTAATGAAAAGGTGTACACAGAGATGCTGGATTTTATTTTATAATTTTTCTTAGCACAATTTCCCCAAATCTGATCAACCAACTCAGTTCTTCCCACAGTTTTTCTCTTCTACTGAGTCTAGGGCAAAAAAAAAGAAGTGTAAATTTTATAGCACCACATTTCCATTTAATTTCTAAGAGCACTGAACAGCAATGATTACTCAGCTAGATTTGCCCTTTGAAAAGAGGATCTTGACTTACTTGAGAAGTCTGCCCACTGTAATTATATCCAATTATCTTGTGTAGGGATATTAAATAACATACATCAGTAATATTAGCAGGGTCAGAATACCATTATGGTGAAATGCATTCCTTCATCCAAAGCTTCTAATCAGAGCTCCCCTATGATGCAAGACACTTCCCTACAGATGTGTCCCCTCATCTTCCACTTACTGCAAGTACTACAGCCTTCATTATCATAATAGTTAAGAGCCTCACAAACAGCCACAAGTTTATCTTCACACAAAAAAAAACGGGCATGAGGTCAGTATTCCCTCTTTAGAGCCAGGGCACAGAAAGACAAAATGCCAGAGCAGGTCCTCACCTCTTTCTGTGTCTGCAAAAATGGGAGGAGCAGGTAGAAGAACAATAGACTCTGGAAAAGGAAAAACAGAGAGTCGCCAGAAGAGAAGGTGGCACAGCGTTAAAAGCACAAGGATACCTCTGATGGCCCACAGGCTTGCAGCGCATACCTTCTTATGACTAAATACAACTTTACACAGGGAAGGCTATAAAGAGAATGAAAACCGTTAAGATGTATTTTAATCTGCTTTAAACACAACATAACTATTCATTTGCTATAAGCATGTCTCATTTAAACCCCAGGGTCTAGTTCTCCTCCCATTAGATGCATTTATTTAACATTTCATAATCTGCTAATGCTGAGAGGCAATTTAGGGCAGGACCTCATAGTGATTATCACTTAGTGCAAAGGAGCTTATTACCTTACACCCACACTCCAGAGCAGTCACTAGAGATACACCAGAGTTTGTATCAGCTGAAAGTAAAGATTAGCTATGGGTATTAATAGATACACGATCATATTTTTCAATAAGATTAATGTAATTACAGACTTGTTCTATTATAAAGTTTTGCTTTTCATCATGTAATTAAAGGTGATCTACATGAAGCTGAAGGTAATAACAACATTGTATATATTACCCTTTTGACAAACTAAGAGATATACTGCTAATAGCTTAGTATATTTACTCTACAATTGTTATAAATCATGTAGGAAAACGTTTGGTTATATTATTAACAGTAAATTACAAATATGAAAAAGCACAATTACGTGGTTATCTTATAACTAAAACATAATTACACTGCAAGTATAGCAATCACTTTGGTTTTAAATATGAGCATAGACACATATATTTAATTTGTTTTGGACAGCTTTCAAACAAACAGGGCACACATATACCACCACTTCACAGAAAACAAACTTCCTGACATTTCTTTGGCATAGAGAATACTGCAGCTGCTAAAAGAACAAGTTTTTTCACTAATATTAAGTACATTGCATTAAATACTACTTTGTTGCAAAAACAAAGTGTCCTTTCATCATTAAACAACATCTACAGTCTTTCCAGCTGTCTTCTGAGTATCTTGACAACTGCCTTGGGGTCATTTTACACCAGTGCAAAACAGGTGAGAAAGAGTTACCCCCCCACACCCCCCCCCCTTCTACTCCCAGTGCACAGCTTATTTCATTTCAGGGCACTAGGATCAGCAGCTAAAAAAAAAAAAATAAAAATCTGCTTCTAGTTGGCCCTGGACACAAACAGCTAGTTCAACTATGAGCAAAAATTGCATCACCCCCATCTCCTCTTTTCTTGTAAGACTGCAAACTCTCTGGAACGTCATATAGTATATACCTATACAACTCACTTTGCGTAGCTCAAAAGCTGAGGACTGTGTAAACTGGCAATGAAAATTTCCTGGAATAGTACTTTTCTGTATTTGTGATTACTTCTAAAACTATGGCCTACAAAATATACCATTCCTTGTGAGTGTTAATTGAAACAAACTCCCCTATTTATCATATTCTTAACACAGATTTCCGTTTTGGAGTTATATTAATGACAGAAGTAGAGAGGCATTCTCAGCAGATCTGCTTCTAGTCAAGCTGCAAAAGCTCTCAGAGGAGGATGAAAGAGTTAATTAGAAAAGAAGGATCAGAGTAAAAATAATAAGTAGACTACAAATGACTGATTAGGGAGGAAAACGAGAGATCAATTTTTATAAAGGGAATTGTATTCAAATGCCAACTTCATCCAGCAGTCTGCATAATTAATTCAGCCCATACATGCCAGCTGATAGCTGTACCTGTTTGAGGACATTAATCACACACTAGAAAAGTCAGTTATTGTGTTAAAAAAAAAGATTGGATAGATAATGAAAGTAACAGGTACTGAACAGGAAGAACATTAACTTCAATGCCAAGATACAACAGACATGGGTGGATGGAGAATCTGACCTTCATTCTGTAGCAGAAACAAGCAGTATAATTTTAGAGAACGTTATTTTACTATGAAAAATTGAAATTAGTGTAGTATAGCCTCTGGGCAAAATTTTTATCTAATTTCAGTTTTGAAAAATAAAGATTAAACTAATTTGAAATGAATAACTTTTCAAAGTTGATTTTCCTGAAAAAAATGCAAAGGACTTTAAAAAATGAAGTGCCTGCATAATGTGAAAATTAGGCATTAGTTGCTGTTATAAAAAAATAAAATTGAAAATGTCCCTTTTGATTACTCAAAAGCTGTAAAAAGCATTCATATCGAACCAAAAAAAAATCCCACTAAATTCAGTGAGCATTAAATCACACCTTTTGGGACAATCCTTCTATACTAAGCTTAACAGATAAGAAAAGTAAAGATAAATATTGTCTCTGTCATGTTGCCAGCTTCTCAAGAGTTGAAGCACACCCATTCTCTTTGTCAAATGCATAAGCTAGGATGGCCAGTAGCTACAAATAGTGCCAGGCCCCACTTTGCCTATACTGTCTGGAGCTTGAGCATGGACACCTGGCCTGAACACCCTGAGATGCGCCAGCTGGGGCTTATACCCACTGTTCTCAGTGGGTACGTACAGCTTGTCCTGCAGCACCCCAAGCTGCTCATCAATGCTCATCACTTGGACACGCAAGACAAAAACTAGCTCAGGTATGTCTTGCATTATACATGGATGGTCTGAGTTGACAGTGGTCAGAGTCAGCATTGCCCCAGAAATAAGGACTCAGGGCTTCCTTCACTGGAGACTGAATGCTTTTCACACAAAGGTAAAAATACCTCTTGGAGTTTGCTCCTGAGAAAGCCCAGAAACAACCAACCTTTGTATCCTCTTCCAGTCCATTTCTATTTCTGTGGCTCCTACAATGAAGATTTTTTAGTGTACTTCATCCCCTATTCCCCCTGTTGCCTTCACCTCCTCAGCCTGGAGATACTCAGAAGCAGATATGCTTCACAGAGCTCTCTACCCCTTTGCTCAGCTGTTTGTACATTTTGCCCTGTCTCCTGTCCCTTGTGCGGTGAGGACCAGGATCTCTGTACATGAGTAAATATACTAGGATGGTGTAAGAGCATTTAGTAATCAGTTATGCATGCTGCAACCAGTTGCTTCCCCTTGATTGCATCTTTTGTGTTAAGAGCTTGTCCTTCGCATGTCTTCAACAGCAGAGAAATTCTGCACCTAATCAGTGTGCTAATGAAACAGTTGTTCTGTTAATAAAAATTTTTAGAAACTGGCAAAGAAAGAAGCAGCTTTACAAATGAGCCTTCCTCTTCAGCTAGGGGTCCCATTCAACTTGAGTGCCACAAAACAGCACTTCAGCAGTGCTTAAGTTTTACTAATTCAACTCTTGATTTCTTTCTCCCAGGATCATGAACCAGTTAGAAGTGTTACAGGAATCTGCCAAGAATGACCAAGTCAGTCCTATAGCTATTACTGTAATAAAGTCACACCTGAACAGTCCAAGCCCCAGTTGAGAATGGAGCCCACTGCATCATGGACTGCACGAACACAGAGCACGGGTCCCCATTTCTGACACTGACTGTCCATGCTTTACAGGGACTCACCTGTGCATGGCGGTGCTGACAACGGAGCACCCCATGCTGGGATGAAGGGCAGCCAAATCAAACAGGGGCTCTCAGAGACCATCCAAACCAGCTTTGGAGATGCAGGGTTACCTACCACCCAGTCACCTGATGAGCACCTATCCTTGTGCTTTAGGTAGCTTGACAAAATACCATTTTCATTTACATTTAACAAGTGGGGCCAAGAAAAGCAGCAGCCAAGAGGTCAATGTGTACCCTGTTCTGCCAATACTTTCAGGAAGGCAATAATTGCCACCAAATAGCACAAACTGGGGTACTGGCCGTTTCAGCCTCCCAAGTAGGAATTGGGTATTTCAAGCAATTTGTGTTGGTGTTAACACCAAAGTCATCATGGCCACAGGGCTGAAGCAGCAAAGGCAATGAGGGGAAAATGGAATTGAAGAACATGCATTTGGATTGTGGCTGCAAAGTCCCTGGTGACTCCCCAAAGAAATACGGCTCCAGAGTGGAGAATCACTCCCTTGTCTAGAGGGAAATTATTATGGTGAATATCACAGCTGCACAAAAGTCAGCAACTTAGTATTTAAAAACAGTGGGGGAGTAAGGGAGAAGCTAAAAGAAGGATGGAAAACTGGGAAATGAAAAGGCCAAGTAACCACAGAGAAAATGAACAGCAGGTGGGGGCAGTATAAAGGCTGGCAATGAGTTCATACAAAAGTGAATGATCAGCCACTCTCCCTTTCTTTTATTGTTTTAGGGGAATGGGGATTGTTTAAAATTTACTACTTTTTTTTTTTTAATTAGGGATTTTTACATGAGAAGATGACACCACACTGGCAAGAGGTTCTGCCAAAACCACAGAAGTTCCTCCCATCTTCCTGCCCTTGATGCTAGAGAGTGCCTGGGCACCAACAGAAAAGCCCATCTTTGTCCCACGAAACAAAGCGTTCTCATTGCCAGCCCTGCTCCAGTGAAATCTCTCTCTGTGAGAAGACTTGGCCAGGACACTCAGGCCACCTGGACAGAAAGGTTTGCTGAGACTTTGACATGCATGGTGTGTCAACCACGGGCAATATGCTGATGGGACTGGGGAAATCCTGTTTCCCAGCCTGGCTCCTTTGGCAGCTTCTTGTGAAACATTTGGTAATCAAGGGACTACATTCTTACTAAAGTCCTTTGGCAAAGAAAAACAGAATTTGTACTCAGTATTATTTCAGATGTGAAATTATAAGCTGCTTTTGTGCACTATTAAGTAAATAGTTAAGGACAAAGCAGCTTTTAACAAAAAGAGGTAGCAAGATACTCATGGATTAGTTTTGCACTTCAGCAAGCCTCAAAGAATTGTGTATAATATCTCCCCGTTCTCAGGATGTAGCTTTTTCTTTTCAATGAGCCTGTCACCTCCTGTCAGCATCCCCTCTGCCTTCCTTCATCCTCTTAATTAGTGACTGCGAGCTCTTCCTTTGTTCTCTCCATTCAGCTTTAAGCTAGAGAAATTAAACCAGAGGAATCCTCCAGAAGGCTTTGTACCTGCACATGAAGGTGTCATAAATAGCTTGTTAATGATTTGAAAAGTGACTAATAAGTAGCTACATTAGGTAACCTTTCAGCGTGATGAATAATTTGTTAAAAACTTAACCAGTTTAACGGGGGCTAGTTTGGTACCAATATGGAAACAGGCAAACTGAAACTCGTACCAGCACTGTTGCTCCTCTGTGCCTCTGAGACAGAGAGGCTTCCCCCCAGATGTCGGTACTGGGGCAGAGCCAAGACTTAGCGGCAAATTAATAGGGCCAAAGCCTAAGGCAGGTGTTAGTCCTAAACCCATTAAGTTTGCTTAGTAGAAAACCCTGTAATTAAACTAATCCACTAACTAAACTAAACACCTCTAGCTAAAGATAATTGTCATCTTCAGGGGATACCCCCATATCTGCTAAATCCAACAAGAATTAATTCCTCAATTTTGTACACCTATGCTGTCATTACAATCTCATTCCTAATCCCTGTTTTCTTGCAGCAGGTTCAACATCATAATAGTGCACTGGAAAATTATCAAATACTTTACCTTCTAGCCATTCCTGCCAACAAACCAAACAACTTTGAAACTTGAGCAATGACAAGAGACCTTGATGTACCATTCACATCCACTGCTGGATCTGCCTGTGCTGGTTTTCAGGACTTGAGATTACAACAAAAATGTAATTAAAAAATCTAAAAAATATTAATAAAATTACTTGTTTGCAGAAGATGCATCCCTACACCCCAACTCCTCAAACATGTTCATATATCATACCTAAGAGGAACACATGTATTAACAGGAGCTTCATTTTTATAGATTTTGTGCATTAATGGGGACTGAAAAATGTGCTACTATGACCGGCCACATCCCAGCTTGGGATACAGTGAGACTGCAGTTGAACCAGTGTATGATTCTAAACCCTTCTGGTGGGAAAGTACTCAATGTTAATTATTAACTAATAATAAACTACTCTGTCACTGCCCTACAAGTTTGGTAAGATATTAGGATGCTTGTGTCTACATCTAACTCTATGTGGAAGCAACAGAAATATTTTATGAAGAATAAACCCGCTGAGAGCTCTGTGCATGTATCATTAACAGACATGACACTGTGAACAAAATAAAATGTTCCTATCATTCATGACAAGAAATGAGGGTACTTCTGTTTCCAGCCGGGCCAAGCAAAGGGTTTCTTGCAACCACAAGACTGCAAATTTCACAGTATCAGCAAGCATGTCACAAGCCCTTACCCTGAACCAGACTGCTTGCTCTGAATCTAAGAATCTGCGACAAAACATTTTGATTTTTCCTTTTGAAATGGTTACTTATTTGGAAATATCCTTGAAATTTTCTTCTTCTTCAATATTTCAAAACTCTTACTCAAAACACAGTAGTTCAATATGGGCTTTGGCAAAACATATGTGAGGGAGAAGTGAGATAGAAAACATATTTATTTCTTTGAGCACTTTTTCCTCCGCCCCCCCGACCTCCTCCCCGCCGCCCCCCCCGTTTTCTGGAACTGGCAGGTCACCTACCAAATCCTCAATTTCCTTTTTTTAAATCAGACATAGATTTCAACTGGCTAATTTATCACTATAATTGTGCAGCCATAGACCAGGGATCCTAGACTCACACCTAACAGTAAACTAGTGTTTCTTAATCTATAATGGTTGAGCTCCGGAAGCAAAAACAATTTGAAAGCCTTAATCTGGGAGCCTGATCCAAAAGACTATCAAAATGAATGGCTGGACATCTTGGTGTTAAAATCCAGGACACTGAATCAGGTCCAACCCAGACAGTAGCCCCAAGAGAAAAAAAGTGAAATACTTTCTTGGGAGACAGAGTGGGGTTTTTGTTTGGTTTGTATTTTTTTTTGTTTTGTTTTAGGTTTTTTATTTTGCAGGAGGGTGTTAGAAAACAGATTTCAGTTTCATGTTTCAAATGAAAATAAAAATCAGTGAGGACAAAAATATTTGTGTTGCAGCATGAAAATATCATAAGTGTTTTCTTTTAATTTTTATTTTTTTTGTAATTATATGAACTTGGATTCCCATGTAATTGTCCCTGAGACTCACACACACAAAGACCACTGAGAGCCTATTTATGAGGCATGATGCTGGGGTTCTTTTTTCTGCTTGGCAATGTGCTTACTCTTCTGTTCCTGACGAAGCCGTGTCTCAATAGCCTTGACTAACCTTCAACTGTAACTTAAATGCATCACACTTACGCACTGGTGTGCTTTGGAAACCTTGATACCTACCTATAAATGGGAAAACATGACTCCACTGTAGTTTCTTCCATTTGTAGGAAGATAAATATGTATGGCATCAATGATTCTTGGCTCTCTGACAGCAGAGCTGTCACCTCCTGATCAGAGACAAGTTTTGATGATGAAAATCAGTAGTGCTTTCTGACTTGGTACTCACAGAGAAGCATTAGTGAGACAGAGCTCCAAGTATTTTTTGATTAGCACATTTCTTCGGGCAAGAGTCTGATTGAGTAGTAATTTCCAGGCTGAAGCCCTTTGGACCATGGGGGCATCCTTCACCCATCAGAGTAAAGTCAGTGGCAACTAAGTTTTTTACTTCAGTGGGCTGAGGCCTTTCAAAACTCTCTTTCACAAAACTGATACCTATAATCAAGTCAAATAAAACAAACCAAAAACAACTGACACCCTAATTTTGACAAGATTTCTGAATAGCCCATTACATCCTGCCAAAGCTGTATTTAGCAGGAAAATATCGCTAGAGAGCCTAACTGTAGGATAATACCAATGCAAATACCGAAAACCTGTGTTTCAACTGCTGATCAAAGTACACAGTTCAGGTAAAGAAATTGCAATTTTTAAAGCATGCAATACAGGGAGAGATCTACCTCTTGGGATCAATCTTACCTATTTTAAGAGAAATATAGTGCAGTTCACTTCAGTCTACATTTCTCTCATTTCACTGCCTCATGATACACAGCTTATGCAGACTCTAGTAAAACTAATTATTGGCTTATCTGTCTTGCAAAGGTACATTCCCTATGGATTTCACTGGAAATATGACAACTGTTTTGAAGAGTGGTATTGCTGGTCCTTTGCACCAAGGAAGTCATTAGAAATTGGAATCTGTGATAAACACACATGTTTTTCTGATAAAGGACCATGGTAACAGAGCAGACAAGATGTAGATGTTTTATTCTTCCTAGGTTTTCTGATTGCATTTTCATTTATGCATTTACTAAGGTCAAATGTGTACTATGCAAAACCCTTCACAAGCTTTTTAACAGCTATTCCATACAGTCTGTAAGCCTGTATTCTTTTCTTGCTTTAGTATATGCATCAATGCTTTACAGTGTTTACTGGACACATTTCCAAGCACAAAAAACTGATTCTACTATGAACATTTGTTTTGCTTTTCTGTAAATAACAGCATCTTTATACTTCCCTGTACCTGAATAAATCACTGCTGAATCTCAGAAAATAATAAAACACTAGCTCAACCCAAGTATTTATTACTTTTGGTAGAAAAGAGAGACCAGGGTTGGGTTTGTTCATGGGTGGGGTTTTTTGGGTTTAGTGGTGTTTTTTTTTTTTACATTAAAATAGATAACTTGGAAATAAATGCTTTTCAGCTTCAGATATTTAAAATTCTGACTTGGAAATATAGCCACAAAATCTTCCTGCACAAAGCACTTTGATTTCACTTAAAATTTCATCTTTGAAAGCACTTGTCAGTATATTCTGAGAGACTGCGTAAGTTAAAACCTGCTGAAAACAATATTAGGAGAATAAAGGCAAATTTCTTGCTTTTGTGTCCTCCCAGCTTGACTGTATTATAGCATGGAGGTGCAGTAGCTGTCACACCAGCCTGTGTGTGCTGTGCCGTGCAGATTCCTCCGCTAATGAGGAGCAATGAGCACACTCCCATGTCCTGCTGCATTTTACTCAGCCTGTCTCTTTGCAAGGATCTCTTCTCATCACTTCTCAGCCAGAATTTCTTTCTTTTGCAGAGGAAGATGGAGACAGCTTGGTGGGTGTTTGTCTGTATATGGCTTCAGAAGAATATGTTTGAAAGCTGTATGTTGTACAGAATAATACTAAGCTGTTTAGCCTCTCTGTCTCAGCCACCCTCTAAATAATAGGAGCTATAACACAGGGAGGAACAAAGATAATGAAGATGTGGAGAAAAAAAATTAAGGAAGCTCCAGGGTTGGAAAAAGAATTTATGTAAATACCACAGATACAATAATCACTCACTGAACATACCATACTTGAAGAAATAACATGCATGCCTGTCAACATGGACAAGTTGTGCAAGACCTCTCCCAGGTTTGAACAGTAACTGGACCCTGATATCTTCAGGTAAACACATTTGGAACCTCAATCCCAGTCTTCTGCTCTCATCACTAAACTTCAACTTTTCTGTAGTAAAGATTTCATCTAGTTTCAGTAGATGACCACAAATGGCAGAGTAATACAATTGTGTTTTTTTTTAACCAAGAAAGGACCCAGGGGAGCTACAGAAGGGATATCTGCCTATCACGGGAATTTACCTCAAGCCTAGGCTGCAGGCATACAATGAATCAGCTCTCCTCAAACAATTATATAATGAAGGCCTTTGAGTTCTTGCAGATAAAAAAAGTCTGTTATAGGTGAGCCCTGCCATCACCCCTCTTCTAGGGAACAGCAATCTCCAGTTTTGCCTTCACAGTCAAGAAGCCATGTGCTGGCATTGCCTTGCCTGTCACCCACCACCGTCCCCTGACATTTGCAGTTTCAAATGAGGGAGGAACCTCGTGAGTGGCCTTCCCCACTGCTCTGACTTGGAGGAGAGACAAGCAGCCTGTGTTTCCAGGCTCATGCGGAAGCCTGGACCAAGCTCTATGCGGCTTTACTACTAGTTCTCCAGGCAAAAACATTTCAAGACAGCTCTGGCACCTCATGGTTGGACTATGGCCCCAGCACCCTCGCTTTGAGAGAACTCAACTCTGAGCTTCCACAGCTTCTCAGATGTGTTTGGAAGCATCAGCAAATTTCAGATTTGGGTTTTGTCAGCTCTCCTCCTCTGAGTTACTTCACATGATAGCTTTTCTCAAAGCTTCCTACATTGCTAAGCAGCTCCCTGACTGTTTCTCCTCAGAGCCTGCTTCCAGATAGGAAGCAGGACAAATACGCAGGACAAATATGAATTTTGTCACAGATAGAGCATACACAAGTTCAGAAAGACTTAGCTAGAGGCCCCCCAGGAAGACCGTCATTGGAGATACATGGCTGAGTGTAAAGCTGTGAGAGCTGAAGCCCATTACAGCATCAGTTGAGAGGTCTGTCATACAACTAATGGCACAGATATATGGAAAAAAAGGCTGTGACAAATGTTCTGTGGCAAACCTTACTGGATTAGTTTAAGATCTCATCACCCCGACTGGCTATAGCACATCACAGGTAACATACCCGAGTGGTTCATGAAAGCGCTCCCAAATCATTTTAGTGCAAAGTAACACAGATTCATTTAAACCATTTCCAGCACTGACGCAGATCAGAAACTTGCACAGGTGCGGGAGACACCACAACTGTGGTTAAACCATTGTGTTGAGCTGTTGTTAAGCAGGAAAACTATGATACATTTACCATCACAGAAACATGGTGCCATAACTTGTACAACTGAAGTGCAGCAATGAATGGCTATAAACTCTTCAGAAGGGATAGGCAAGGAAGGAGAGGTGGCGCAGTAGCCCTGGGTGTTAGGGAATGTTTTGTTTACCTAAAACTTAACAATAAGGTCAAGTGTTTATGGTTAAGAATCAAGGGGAAGGCCAACAAGGCAGATATCATGGTGGGAGTCTGTTTCAGACCATCCACCCAGGATAAAGAGGCAGACAAAATATTCTGTAAGGAGCTGGAAGAAGTCTCACAATTGCTAGCCCTTGTTCTCATGGGGAACTTCAAGTTACCCAATGTCTGCTGGAAGTACAATACAGCAGAGAGGAAACAGTCTAGGAGGTTCCTGGAGTGTGTGAAAGATACTTCCTGACACAGCTGGTGAGTGAGACAACTGGAGAAGGTGCCCTGCTGGACCTGTTGTTTGGGAACAGAGAAGGACTTGTGGGTGAGGTGATGGTTGGAGGCCATCTTGGGCAAAGAAATCACAAAATGATAGACATTTTGATTCTTGGCGAAGTAAGGATGGGGGTCAGCAGAACTGCTACCTTGGATTTGAATACTGTGTTCTGTTTTGGGCCACTCACCACAAGAAAGACATTGAGATGCTGGAACATGTCCAGAGAAAAGTAATGAAAGTGTCTGGAGCACAAGTCCTTTGAGGAGTGGCTGAGGGAACTGGAGTTGTTTAGCCTGGGAGAAGAGGAGGCTGAGGAGAGACCTTATCACTCTCTACAACTGCCTGACAGGAGGGAGTAGTGAGGTGGGGATCAGTCTCTTGCCCCAAATAACAAGCAATAGGACAAGAGGAAATGGCCTCAAGTTGCACCAGGGCAGGTTTAGGTTGGACATTAGGAAAAATTTCTTCACCAAAAAGGTTGTCAAGCATTGGAATGGGCTGTCCAGGGAAGTGGTTAAGTCCCCATCCCTGGAGGTATTTAAAAGACGGGCAGACGAGGTGCTTAGGGACATGGTTTAGTGGTGGAATGGCAGGGTTAGGTTAACGGTTGGACTTGATGATCTTAAAGGTCTTTTCCAACCTAAACAATTCTATTATTCTAACTGTGAGGGCAAGCATCCCTTCTGGAAGGATGAGAAAGGGAAAATAAAGAGCAGCATCTTCAGCAAATCCTGGTATACCCAAAGGAGTGCCTTGTCTAGACCCTAAAACAACAGGGGCATATAGTTGTGCAAGGGGCTAACTTAGAGACTATCTTTGCTCTCATTGATCTCAAAGCACTTCTAAAACATCTGTGTTTTCTTTTCTGTTTAACAGCTGGAGAAACTGACACACAGCCATGCGGAACTGATTGACCTCCTGGCTCTCAGCTGCAGAACCTAGCATATAAATCAGGTCTCTTGAGTCCTAGTTGAGGTTTTTATTAACCAGATCAGGCTAAAAAGCAGCCAGAAACCTAATTATACCACACTGCGACAGGAAGTATCTGACAGAACTCATCTGAGATCGAAGAGGGAATGAAGCCATAATCTACCTGGTGGAGACTGGCCACTATGAGCAATCTGCAACTCCTTTAGCCTGAAAGATCCTCCATTCAGTGCCAAGTTGCATGAGATGGGCTGCATTTGGTAAGTTTGCAAAAAGTCCTAGGGCAGTTGTTACTTGCAACCTTACAGTTTGCCTCTTCAGGTTAATAAGATCAATAAACAAGCAAGTGATTCTGGCCTCCCTGCAAGACATGAAGCTTCTTTCCTGCCCCCTCTTCTTAGCTCCTTCTCAAGAGATCTCTATTTTACTTTCTTTTCTTGCCCTTCTGTTTCCTGCTGAATCACACTGTGAGTAATAAGTGTTTTGTGATCTCTTGTATTTTTCTTCTTGACTTTCCTTTCAAAGACACAAGAACCATAGGAAAAAACACTCCTTCAGAAAAGATCGATTTCACATGTTATGAACTGTAGGACAAGGTTTCAAGATAGAAAGTCCTTCACGAAGTAAAGAAATTGCCATCCACCCTGCAAACAGAAGGTCACGGTCATTCTCTGTGAGATAGTCCTCACATAGACCTTCCCAGAGGGAAAAGACCAGTTTAGCCATCTCTCCATAATGCTGATAGGGAGAAGAAAAACCTCTTTTACAGACCTGAGTGAGGATAAAAGAAAGGGTTCACATGAAATTCAACTAGAAGCTACAGATGTTAGTAACACTCCCTCCTTGCACAAGTACCTGGAACTCAGGATACCTTAGACACCGAAGTGTCGTCATTGTTTGAGCAGTTAGCTGTTCACATCTCTCCTGTGGATTTTTCCAGTGGTTTGATTGGGGTTTGGGGTTTTTTTTTGAATGCTTATAAACTTTTAGTGGTTACAACATTCTGCATCAAAGGTTTCCATGGCTTAACTATATGGTTTTTAAAGAAATGCTTCCCTGAATTGTTTTAAGCCTTTGTGTGATAGTTTTTCCTCACTGAACTCTAGCACTTGAAGTCCTGGAAGAAACACTGAACAACCATTCTCTACCATGAAACCATTTCACAGTCTTCCAGCCACTGCTTTTTCAGCTTGAAAAGTCCTAAGATGCTTGATCACTCCCTGTGCTGAAGCTCTTCCATATTTTGATTGTCCTTGATATGTCCTTTGGATCTTTCCCAGTAACATTATTCAAATGTAAGGCTGCCAGATATAGAGAGTGCTCAAGAGTCCCACTCTCCCCTCCCACGTCATGGATTTATACAGTGCTATAACAATGACTTCTATGCTGTTGTCTATTCCTTCATAATTCCTAACCTTACACCTGCTACTGATCATTAAGCCAATGTCATGGCAGAACTATTTATCTTAACCCCAACATCTTCCTCTTGAAAGGCTCACAGGTAGCTGGCGACCCATTGCTATGTGTACAGTTAGGTCTGATTTCTTTCCCCAATGTGTATCACTTCAGGTTTTTTTTGTACACTGAATTTGATTTGATATTTTATTATCTAACCACTCTGAATAGTGAGGTTAATGACATTTCCCCCTGTTCACAGATAAGAAACAGAAGAGTGAAGATTTATACAGGGATTTCAACAGAGCAAAGGGCAAAAGATGGGTCTGTTGCATCCTCGCTTTTCCCCCATGTGAGAAAACATGTTGCTTCTAAAGTTACTTTAATGTTCTTGTATACCTGCAGTGTTTGAGAGGGTCCACACAAAACCACCCATTTCCCTCTGCTTCCAGAAGTGGGGAGCATGTATACAGAAGGAAAAAAAAAACTCCCACAACTGAACATGGGGATGGAAGATGATATCTGAGACACCTGAAGGAAGGAAGAACAGCCAAACAAGTCCTGAAAGTGCCACAAATTGGCTACAAGGAGCAGGGTTTTATGTCCTTTGTGCCAAGATGTTCAAATGCATTTGTCAAAGCAGTTAGTCAAACTAAAACTAAACAACCTAAATCTTGGTATCTGATAATCATCTAGCTGATGAGCTGAGGAGTATGGAGTCACTCAAACCACAGGAAGGAGATGTAGCTGAGATGTGAAGACCAGCACAGGGCCCTGATGTTTCTTCTGCCACTACGAGAACAGGTGTATGCACTGCACAATGTCCCTGGCAGGGCTGCTGTGGGTATGAGCCACCCAGCTACAAACGGCCAGGCAATCCATGCCTGCTCATGCTTATGGAGAGACCTGCAGCCATGGTGGCCTGGTGCTGCTGCACACCTTTGTGAAAGATCATCAGCTTTTACTATTGAAATTAATCTTGCTGCTTGCCCAGCTTCACATTCAAAACACCTCCCAGCTACAGCACTACAAAAGATGTGACAGCATTTGGGGATGTAATCAAAAACACTGCAGCCAGGATGCAGGTTTGGGAAGCATATGGGCAATATCCTGCAAATCATTTCCATATATAGCTCTTATTTCAGAGCAGATCTTGTGTATGAAACTGCAGCTTTTGTTATCTCCTTTTTTTCTCCTACCTCCTCAAAACTTCCCATCTGTTTGGCTCTCAAATTAACTGGGCATTTTAGCACAATGGGCAAGCTCCTCCAATCTATTATCTTGAAGGGAATTTTAATAACTTAGTCTTGCTGGCCTGCATATTAACTCTTAGTTTTCTGCAGTTTGCTACAGTTCTCTACAAAGCAACCTGCTACATGCCACACGGAGACACGACCATGAGATTTCAAGATGTGCATATGTCCCTATCTGATACACGTGTTGTGGTTTAACCCAGCAGGCAGCTAAACACCACACAGCCGGTTTGTTCACTCTCCCCCTCCCCAGTGGGATGGGGGAGAGAATTGGAAAAAAGTAAAACCTGTAGGTTGAGATAAAGACAGTTTAATAGGAGAGCAGAGGAAAATAATAAATAATAATGATAGTAATAACAGAATATACAAACCAAGTGATGCTCAATGCAATTGCTCACCACCCACTGACTGATGCCCGTCCCATCCCTGATTAGCAATTACTGCTCCCCCACCAACTAGGAAGAAAATTAACTCTATCCCAGCTGAGGACAATATGTCAGGGAGCAACACTCTCTTGGGGCAGCACAGTCTTGTTAGCCCCAAATTAAGCCTGTTCTTTCCAGTTAGCATCACCTCAGTGTATTCAGAAGGCCTCTTGGACAATCTTGCTTGGATCCCACAAACTCATCTCTTTCATAGACTGGCCTAACCTAAGTTAGCTCCACTCTGTTTCCATTGGGCAGTGTCAACACAGCTCTATCACAAGTGCCCATCTCACTAAAGGCACCTTTAGTCAATACCTTGTGCGCTGGCACATCAAGTTTTTAAGAACATTTAAATAAGCAGTAGACAGACCTTTGTAAACTAATGAACTCTCTACAAGAGTGGGCAAGGGGCTTGCTGGGAGCACACTGTCCCTGTCCAGGAGAGCAGCCTGCAACAGGGTGAAATCTAACATTTCACTCCACATCAGGGTATTGTAGCATACATTATCTGGAAAGTGATTTCCTTAAATGACACCCACCTATGACCTGTGAGCCCTGGTACTGTAGGGCAACTGCAGTCCAGAGAGACACTGAAACTATCATATTGCTGGCTTCATATTCACAACTGTTTTTCAGAGCTGAGCTAAAGGCTCTCTCCTGCAAAAAAGCTTCTCCATTCTTATATGCATGTTTATTGAAATGTCTGTTAGTCAAAAGCATGGATGTTGAATATGTTTCTGAGTAATATAAGCAAAAACCCACAAGCAACAAAAGGTCTGTATTACCATATTGGAAATTCCTATCAAGGACACAATCAAGCCCAGCATCAAAAGATTAGTAGCAGACTCTCATGCTTGGAGGCAGACAAAAACTTGGTTGGAGAAGAGCCCAAGGGCTTGACTAAACTGACTGAAAGCAATCAAAAGAGTCTTGGGAGCCTCTGTGAGCTTGGGCGAGACTCTACTGTGAGCTTCCTGCTCTGTTTTTCATCGTCGTACAAAATCTAGTCTGCTCTCAGACTCGCTGTCCTGGGCAAATAAATGGCTTTGATAACCAGAAGTGCCTTCTGAGACATCTGCCTGCACTGGTAGTACACAGCTGCCCCAAGCCTATAAAATATATTGCTGCCTATCTTTTTATCCTTGTGCTATGGGTTCCCCAAGTAGGGAATGTCTCGTCCTCATGTGCAGGAGTCTGACAGAGTAAAACTTTGAGACACTTCCAGCACAAGCTCAGGAAGTGTCTGTGCCCTGAGACGGACGCTACAGCTCAGTCCCTTCTAGCCTGCATGCTGCTGGTTGATTTGTTTTACTATGTAACATAGCCTAGAGGAGCCACCTATGGCCTGGAGCTCCAGACAATAATTAAGTTGTTGGTGGGTTGCCCCAGCATTACAGTAATTGATGATTAAAGCAGGCACAGGACACCGCTGAGGCCTGGCACGCAATAAGGCTGCTCTGTTGCTCTCCTCCAAATTCACACCATTGAGCAATTTTGTTACACGCATCGTGTTCCAGGATGCTAACAGCTTCGCTGTGTCCTAATCAGCTGGGGCAATTTACACAGTCTCTGGCTGTGTTTTACATCAAAACTCATTTGATTCTCTGCTATGTTGCAACACTACTAAAGACAACCATCCTTCAAATACGCTTTCCACACACATCATTCCTCTTCTTTACCAGTTTTAGATGAAAAGGGCAACACACAGCTGTGTGTGCTAATTAAGAGATCCCCTATATATTGTGCTCAGCATACTTCTCTTCATTTACGAAACAGTTCTCTTATCTAACCCCACAGTTGATACAGTAAAAGATTGATAATGAAAATGGTATCACTGAGCACAGGTTTGAGATGGAAACGATGACATTTTGCCTTGTCTCACACAAGGTCTACATCCATTCAGTAGACATGCAGGAATCTGAACACTAGCTTAACCTAGCACTAGCTTATCTTTTTACATACCCAGAACAGAGAGAAGAAACTTGTGACGCTGCTCTGCCTCAACTTGTATTGCCACTTCATAGATCAACAGCTCAGAATAGATCTCCAATAACAAAGGCCTCAGGTGAGAGGGAGAGATCTCCTTCAGTCTGAAATATTGCCTAATTAGAAGCGAAGTACCTCACAACACGTTCCAAGCAAATACACTCATATCAAATGCTTACCCATAGGCAGATGGCTGGAATTGCACAGTAGGGTTCCTTCTTGCAATCTGCTGCCATTAAGAGCCGTTTGAGCCAGATCCAAAACCTCTTCAACTCAATGGGTGTTTTTCCAATTAACTTCAACAGAAGTTGGGTAGGATCCAGATAATTAAGTGACCCTGGAGATGTCTTCTGGGCATCTGCTGACAATCTCCAGGGGGGGAATTTCCAGGGAAATTTCCAATTCCTTTGGGGTTTGGTTTTTTTTTAAGATAAATCTGAAACAAGAAAGGTTTAGTTTAAATTTCCAGAACTTCACACTACAGGAAAATCCTGGCCCTGTTAAAGTGAGAGGAAATTTTGCCATTGATAGGAATTTTACACTTATGACTACCATTTGCTCTACTCCAGTAGTTATACTGGCTCAGAAAGCTGCTCAGATTAGCAAACTGGTTCTTGCAGTACCAAATAAGTAAGGCCAAAAATAAGCACCTAACAACCACTCTTGAGATGCCCCCTACAAGTCTGTAGTATTGGGAAGCTTCCCACCACACCATGTCTTGGGGGCTTATAGCAGCCCTACCTATGACATCTATTAACATTAGCCTTTCCATTCCTCCCACGCTTGGACTATTTTAAAACATTTTGCAGTTAAGCTAAAGTCTCCATAAGTTTTGCATTAACCTGTTCCACTTCTCGGATGTGAAGTGTAGCTAATCCCCAGTTCAGTTTTACTTCTGCACAGAACAGAAAGACCTCCTAAGTACTGCTAAGAGCTATGGCATGGCCCACTGACAGGAATGCAGCTTTGATACATTTATATGCAAGGCCCTGACAAGAAAGCTTGGTGGCTTTTTGAAAGAAAACCAAAATTAAGCATAACTTTCACTGAAATAAAGCAGCTTGGATACTCAGGACAGTCTTTTCAAATAGCTAGTAAAGTGGTATACTGGCAATACAGCAAGTAAAAACTTCCTACATTTACCTCAGGTAATTATACATGTCTAGTAAAAAAAAGGGGGTGGCAGGGGAGGAGCTCAGTCAGTGGTAGAACAGAGTTAAAATGGTTCCTTAAGGTGACATTCCACAAAGAAAAAAACTAAGACCCATTCTGAAGCCCCATCAAGTAGGATGTTCTGTCTCCCACTAAGTCCTACTGGGGGCTGAGGGGAATGTATCCATTGAAAAGGCATCTTCAGTGGTGCAGGACACTATGGTGAAGGCAGGCTGTACAGGGCATGTTAAGGATGCAGTCAAGGGAAGGGGGCTGTTTAGGGAATCTCTATCCCACCACCTCCTTCATGTCCTCAATTGCTGTGCCTCCTGAAGTCTTAAGGCTAGAGAGGCAGAGCTTGATGACTCTTCCATATGCAGCTAAAAGAAGGTCATATATGCTGACAGACAGGTATATGTACCGATTCAGTGTTCTGTTTATTTACCTAGAGTAGCTGGGTTTGATTTAACCTGAAAAATTCAAGACTCTATCTTAGCATTTGAAAAATGAAGCTCCTTTATTTCTTTCCAATCCCCAATTTTCCTTATTTATAGGCAGAATGCTCAAAATACTCAAAACAGGATGTTTGGATTTTGGAAGAGAGAAAATGCTTTCAAAATTCTCTTTCAGAAAGTAAAAATTGGAGGCTTTGTTGTTGTTGCTGAACCTGAATGCATATACTGGCCATTTTTCATTTGTAAACTTCCGGAAAGTCTGCACAATCATCTGGCTCTGGCTGGAAGACCTAACTTGACACACTGCTGCATTGGCTTTCCAATGGAAATCCTACAAGCTCACAAATGGAAGGGCGTGCACACTTCTTCCTCCAGTCCACCTTTGTTCTGTGCCTTCCACACAGAGAAAATCTACCTGGAAGAGAGCCCAGGGAAAGTGTGGCTGCAGACCTGGCATCAAGACACCTACAGACCTCCATCAATTTGGGGTTCTCCACCAGTTCAAGTCCTTAATGCTTATTCCAGGCTTTCTAAAATATTAGCAGAAGGGTACTGGAGAAGCCAATAGTCTGTTTGTTGACCTCATCAGTGACATCATAGACCTGGCATGCAAGCATCTCTGTGATAAAACACATTCTGCAGAATCTGAATCTTTACATTCCTAGAATTATGATGATAGACAAAAAGGTCCAACTTTGTAAAAAAGTCAAAGTACTAAAAGGAGATTCTTCTGGAAGGTAATTTGATCTTTCACTACATTTTCAAATCAATCTCACCCAAACTTCCAAACTGTGTCCTGAGCTACTGAATATATTTCTGTGCTGTAAACACCAGGACAAAGTCAGCGTAAAAATCTTGCCATCCGTTAACTAGCTTGAAGTCTTTCCTATATTTTGTGTTGACTGGAATGATAAATAATTTATTTTCAGAGTACCAGATCTCAGAAATAAATTTCTAAAACAAAACTCCTGCAAAACACAATTATTATTCAACTCATTTTAACAATTCGATAAATGCAGTGCAATGACTTCCGTTAGCTATTCTCCTAGCCAAGGTCTACTACATCATTAAATGTTATTGAGTTGGGTCTGCCATTTTACTTGAAATTATGCGCCTGGCATTTTAGTCTACGGCCATAAATGCTGGAAATGTCAGTTATATAAGCATCCATCTTTTTCACTACTGTCTCCCATCAAACATTAATGGTAGGAGCTCTAATCCATTCTACACAGTCCCAGATATCTACATTTGCTAGGAAAGGAACTGTAACAGAGAGCACTGACAACTCACAGTAAGTAATTACTCTTAGAAATATCTCAGTAAACTCAATTTGCTCCCAGAGGTCTTTTAAATTATATCTCGTTAGAGTGCAATGCTTTTTCAAATGACAAGGTCACACAAAAAAGCAAAACTCTATTTTATCTTTATCAGAGCTTTACCACACCCCCCCATCATAAAACTGTTACAATACGTAATTCCAACCAGATAGAGATATTGTGTTTTACTGTTGGAGCCCAGGAAAGCTATAAAGCAAGCAGAGTTGTTGTTTACAGTCACAATAAATTTGGAATATCGTATAGCATTCTAGGTGAGGCAAACGTGTCTACTAATGTCAGCTGAGTGCAAAGAATTACTTTTTTTTTTTTAAACTTTGCAGGTAAAATAATTCTGTTTTGAATTTACACTGAAAAACTCCTCATGAATCAGGAAAGATGAATCTCAAACTATATTAATATAGCAGAACACACACTTTATCTCATCACCCTGATTATCTGCCTTGGTGACTCTACAGCAAGAGGTTATTGAAAAACAACATGGATTATGTAGTTGACCAACACTTCTAATTTTCTTACAAGCCTTGATAGTTGGTATTCTTTCTTATAATCCCAGCTTCTGAAGCCATGTGACTGGGTAAGTATATGGAAAATATTCTTGCCATTGTTTTTCTGAAGAGCATGAAAATATGTTGCAGTGTACCCTGAGCTCAAAATCAAGACCTAGATAAACACTTCAGAAAGCATAAGACTCTTTGAATTTATATGCCAATCTCTTGCTATTTGGGAATGGGGTAGGCAAGGACTCCTCAGTCTTTAAGTCTTCACTAAATGTACCAAAATAGTTGCCATGCAGTCACATGGGACAATGAGAAAGACAACTACAGTGCAAAAGTAGCACCATAATCACATTTTAGCAGCAGTCATTTTGGGTAATAAAGCTGCATCTTGTAATAATAAACAGAGATTTCAGTTTTACCAAAGAGAAGGAGGTAGAAGCACCCAAGCAGACCCTTCATTAAGGATAACCTCAATTTTGTTCCCATTTGAAAAACTATGCCCTTAAGTGAATGTGTGCTTTTATTCTGAAGTCCAAGGTATCTGACACATTAAAAGAATGCACCAAATTGAAACCCAGGAGCACTGGTGTATCTTAGCAAGAAAGTCCAACAAAGAAACTCTCCAAAGAATTCAGAGAATAACAAGGTGCCATCATAGAAAATGCACGGCCCGGTTTGAGAGCTACTATACGGGGGATGGGGTACAACATCATTCTTCAAGCAGGGGTAAGCCCAAATCTTTCCAGAGATGTACCTAAATGAACTCATACTGAAAGCAGAGGTCAGAAAAGCAGGAATAACTTTGGAAGAATAGATGTCCTCATAGTGAGGGGAGGTTTTTTAAATCCTTTTCTTTCACAAGTATATTGTACAGGAGTGATTTGGGAGAAACTCGCAGGAAATTTAATGGGCATAGCACAAGGACTGTCATAACAGTCAAGAAAGTTTCTGAGCAGCATTTCCACTTCTATACGCTTTACCATCTTGCGTTTGACTTATTTCCATTTTTTTCTTTGACAAGCACAGGCTGAGATTTGCAAAAGGACAGCATCAACAGACAATCATCTTACAATCATCTTTCCCAGGAAGTCTACCTTCTCTGAGCCCTGCCAATGAAAATAGAGACTCTTCTTTTTCTGACAAGGGATTTTTCTCATGTTGTTATTTTTCCTTGATTTACTTAATCAAGACAATATATAAAAGACAAATGCCTAAATTAATATTTATAAATACAGACCACAAAGCTATACATTTATCTTGGGACTGGAATGGAAAGGCTGCAAAATGTTCAAACGTGGGAAAAAAAATTTAGTAATTTAACTGACACCACTTTGATGGAAAGTGAGATGCGAGCTTTCTAAACACAGTACATCTCAACTGCATGGTCAGTAACATTAGCTCAGACAAAAAAAGCACTCAGCATCGGGTCCTTCAGGCTCTCAGTATCTTTTTGAATTTGGGTTTTGCTGCTGACAGCTAGAAACCCATACCCCTCTGTCAGGGGATGGCAAGGACTTTAAAATCTTGCTGACATGCCATGACTGCTTCTTGCTGCTACAATGGCATTTGCTGTTATTCACCATAGGTAGAAAAAAAAATTATATATAGCCTTATCCTATTTCCTCAGAGGCAGTGGTGAGTGAAATACAAACACACTATGTATGCAGGGGAGAGTGGGAGGATTCAGCAGAGAATTAAAGCTCTCTCTTAAATGTATCTGGCACAGTCATTCTAGAAGGGTTAAGGGAACATAAGGGTGCCCAGTCAGGTACTTGTAGGACTGTCCAGCATGAGATCTTTTAAGAGGGGCTCTTTGGACATGTTATACCAATGAGAATTATGAAGTCCTCTTTGAACAGGACGATGAGGGAGTCAGGAGCTGGGGTGGAAAATAACTTCTTCTCTCCCGATATTTCTTTCATCTTCATAAAGGATTAGTGGCTACAAAAAAGCTTGTGGATGCAGAGCCTCAGAACACTTATTAATGGATATACGTCTACATTCTGAAAAATCCCATGAGGCACCAGAAGGCAGCTGCTTGGGCATAATGCAGAAACCACAGTGGAAGAAAGCATCTTCACCCTCCAGAGCTCTCTCTCTAAGACAGGGCACAAAGTCAGACCTGTGACTTTCTGTCCCTCCATCCTATGCACATGACTGTGTCTGTGGATCACTTGGTGCAGGAGCAGAAGTCACGCAAGAGAAAAAAAATTGATAGAATGGAAAATAAAAAATTGCCAGCACAGAATGTATATATTGCAGGTCATTCCCTGTATCCTTGTACTATTTAGCCTGTAGTTTGCATAATCAACAAGCACTGTTCCTTTCTATTCCCTTTTTAGCTCTTCTGTGCAGAACGGCATTAACAGAGTTAACACCTCCAAGGACTGATTTTAGAGATATCTGACCAAGCCACCCTGCTCAAAGCTTCTCAGTTATTGAACTCTGTGGTGAGAACCCCTCAGCAATGGTTCAGACTGTTCAATAAAACCTCAAATAGGTCAAATCTGCCACTGGTCTGCATCAGGTAACTTAATAAATTTAGGTTTATACCCCTGCAGATAGGTCCACCTAACTTCATGAAGAGAGCTGTGTCATTTTATTCCATATGTAAATTTGACTCACAGCAATAGAGTTCTTCTGGTTCATATCAGCTAGGAATTTGATCCCATGACTGCAAAAGAGCTGAGCATTGTCATTGGAGAATATGTCATATGTCATTGGAGAAAACTGGGACAAATGTCTATATCTGTAAAGCCATGGTCTGAGCGCCCTCTCAGTATAGTATCAAACATTTCAAAAACAACTCATAGTTGAATTCTCTTTTCTTTTTTTGGTCCAGTTCTTTAGTGAATATCTACAAAACCTTGATATATTTTAAGAAAACTAGAACCGACTGATAAAAAAGTTAAATAAACATAATTGGAAGTTAGATTTATCTCTTTCTGTAGAAAAATGTCTTGTGTCTGAATTTATTCAAGTTTTTTGCTGAGCTTTGACTTTTAACACAGAGTTTCATTTTGTCTTGCTGCAAACAAAACCAGAACATTTCAAAGCCCAAATGAAAATGATACACTCAAGTTCTGCAGAACAACTTTTGCTTGAGGAAAACAAAGGCTTCCATCAAAACCACGGTTTTCAGTAGGAAAGCAGTAGGATGGAAAATTTTCAGCCAGCTCTGCCACATGTCTGCACGCTTTCATTCTGATATTTTTACCTTGCTGGTAACGCTTCACTTCACAGTGAGTCCCATTGATTTCTTGGAGCTAAGCGGCATCTTTGCAGTCAGCACCTACCAGACAGCAATGCCTGAGCCATGCCATCCTGGGAACACAGTCAAGTGATGTTGGGCTCTATGGATCCATGAGGAAGGATTTCCTCTGGGTTTCCTCTTTGCTTTCTAAAAAGGAAGGGGAAAGGTTAGTAATTCACCAATACCTTAATTTAGCCAAGCAGAAAGAGCATTTCTAATGCTTCTAAGACTGTTCATTCTATCAGACATATCATTCCCACCTTTACAGGATGTAAATCGAACTCAGAATAATGGAAAAAGACATATACGTGTTTCCTTTTGCTTTTTCTTTAAACGGAGTTTCTAACTGGCAGAAGGTTATCTAGATGTCTTGGAGGATGTTCTCTAGCTCCTTACATTTTAAAGATCTCTAGATCTTTTTAAATCTTTAAGTTTTTAAATCAAGACTGAATACCTATTTTAAGAAATTTGAGTCAGTTCAGCCACAGGTTGTTAGGCTTGGTGCAGGACTCAGTGGGTAAAATTTAACGTATGCAGGTCAGTTTAGAAGATCATCAGTCTCTTCTGCCTTAACTATCTACAAATCTATCCAACAAGCAACAGACTGTAATCAGCCTTTGGCTACCCTTCCTCATTCCCCTAGTTGTAATTTTTATTGCAATCCTACAGAGACATAAAAATTAAAAGCATAACAGCAAGTCTGAAATCAAAACAGTTAGATGGAGAGCAAATGAAACAAACCAAATGTTCAAAGCCACTTTTTTTTTCCTTTTTCTTCACTCCTTTTCTTTTTAATGTATAGATCCCACTTGCAGATTTTCAGACCCACCATAAAACTGAAACAATCTATTATACACACAGCTCTGCCACAAAAATCCAGGCTGTGCTGTTACTCTTATTTCCTACTTGCAGCATCACTAAATTCTCAGACACCCCTGCACAAACAAGTTTTTTAACAGAGCATTTTGTCCTCCTTTTACCATTTTCACTGTGAAAATACCCTCTAGGCTTTCACCAAGCTGAAGGATGATCAGAAGTTTTCTGGTGTGCTGATAACGACCAAACACAGCGAGTGTCTCAAGCTGTAGTTTGGACTGTGGCTTATATTTCACAAATGCATGGAGAAGGATCACAGGCAGCCATTACCCCTTTTCACCTCTATGCGTCAGTCAAACAAGTCGCTATCTTCTTGACCATGTGGTAGTGGAAATCTGCCACAGCCTGTAGCAGGATTAGATTATCTTTCCCCCGATTTCCCAGTAGCCAGCAGTTTGGAGTCAGAGCTGTGGCCCGGCGAGCATCCATGCAACCACTTTCAAACAAATCACATAGGCTCATTCACAAAACTCGGAGAAAATCCATTAACTCCCACAAGGTTTAATCCAGATTACACCACCGCTGCTGAAACTGGATGATGGCCCATAAGATGCTACAAATGGAGTTGAACTTGTGCCACTCTGTGTTTCTATAACTAAGAATAGGCTATCATCATTTTAATGCCTAATATCACCCACAAAACACCATAAACTTTTAACACAATGATAAACCAGGATTTAGCCTTTTAAATAATCTGCATCTTGATTAGCTGTCCAGTCTACTTTCTCCTTGCCAGTTATATTGAGGGGCCATAAACAAAGGGAAACAAGAATAGACAGTAAATTAAAGTGCAGGCAACTGAAAAGGTCAAAGTAGTATGCTTTATTATTGTCTGTCATTGAGTATATGGCACGTTAAAATTCATACACTGGTCTTTCAAGAAAATAGAAACAATCTCTAAAGTGTATGAGAAATCAATCAGCATGCATCGACTCTACTAAAAATTATTGGACCGGGTGTATCTCGAAAGGCCTGTGGATACCAGGAAACAAACCTCTGTTTCCTCTCTACTGCCTTAACAGGTGGGAACTCAGAGAGGGACTAAATGACAGACGCTTGCAGGTATTTCAGCGATACTGCAAATGCAAAGCTGATGAGGGGAACTGAAGCAGCAAGGATTGCGTTGAAGTTGCTTTGCCCCCATGATCAAATCTTAATAACAACAAAAACAACAGTTAAATCCAACAGGCAATTTTTACCTCAATTATCAGCTGCTGAGGTGGTCAAGGATGAAATTAAAAAAATGAGATTGCACCTTCAGCTGGAGATTGCTCACTTTTTTCATAAATGGCCTGCAGCATATCTGCATCAAGGCATAGATCCACAGCCCTAAGTGAATCTGCCATCATTAATGATCTTGTTGCATTCAGTCTCATCCACTGGAGGAAAATACTGGATCTCAATTGGGATCTCTTGGATCACAAGTGCCTTCTGGCCTGTGCATCTCAGGAGTACCTAGTATGGCCAGCACTGATCTTCAAAAACTGCATTAAACCAGTTATCATAACACGCTGCACAGGGCAATTTGGGTATCATTAATGTGGTTAAAAATGACTGCTTGCTTACTGAGAGCAGCCTGCCTGCTTTTAGTCCCTTGGACTGCT
The DNA here is from genome assembly GCA_034008185.1 of Gorsachius magnificus. NCBI lineage: Eukaryota > Metazoa > Chordata > Aves > Pelecaniformes > Ardeidae > Gorsachius > Gorsachius magnificus. The sequence continues at coordinate 34,991,065 of CM067084.1, forward strand.
GCAGGAAGGACACGTCCCTTTAATTCCACAAGCAAATTATAAGAAACAGGGATGGCCAGATGAAGTCTCTTTCCACGAATTGGCTAATTTTGAACATGACTGTGAGTATAAGCAGAGAAGAAGAATTAGAGGGAACTGACAGTTCTGAAACATGTTATTTGTGATCAAGTCCACCAAACACTAATGAGACACAATGTCTTGCCTGCAGCACAGCCTGATATATTTTTTGTCACATAATTATATGCTACTGTGGCAGAACATATTTTCCACAATGATTTTCTTTCTATCTATCTATCTACCTATCATGGGGGAGTGGACCAGCAATTTGCAAAAACCTGTCTTTAAACAATGATAAAAGATAAGTAGTGTCTGGTCTTACCATTTCTCTTACAACCTGACTAAATGCTCAAGCTCACCTATTCAGAATAAATATATTTTCTTCTATTTTTCCTGAAGACGGATATGGGAGCTGTTTTCATAGCTGCTGGATTTATTGCCACCATAATTTTATTTTCCCACAGAACCAAAAACTATTGTACTTTCATGCTTCAACCACAGTCCTGTGTTCACAAAATGGCACTTCTCTTCCAGGGGTTCAAGAGTGTGAAAAGGCCAGAGAAGATGCCTGCAGCTGGTGTAGCAAATAGGTAGTGCTTATGTCTCACCACTTTTCAACAAGGATGGAGAGCAAATCCTCAGACACACCACAGTGTCTCTTCCTTCACTTAGAGGAAAAAAAGGCACATGAAACTTTTATTATGTTGTTAAACACAGTCTTTTGTCATGCTTCAGTCAGCTGCAGAGATAATTTTACCAAAATCTAGTCCCCACAATGGTTTCTTCTCTCAGGTATTATTGTTACAGATAATGAAATACCATTCAACAACACAGTTCTGCACTGAACCTTACTGAAACTGAACTAACAATCTTGTCTCAAGATTAAATACTTTGGAGGTTTAATTCAGGAGAAAAGCTGCCTATGGAAACATGATCCAAACCTGAGTGAGGTGCACCAGAAAGATAAAGCAACACTTAGATTCCTGGGGTTAAGAATATAAATCCTATATAAATCCTGTAAGAAGCAGACTAGACTTTCCCATACTCCCATCTCAAAAAGCCTTGATGACAGACTTTTCCAGAACAGGTTGTATCAACTCCCTGTTCGCCGTGCTACTATTCCCGAGTGCATCCAACAGGGAAATACATCTATGAAGCTGCAGTTCGTTTTCTGGATACTTTCACAAGTACTAAGGACTCTGCAACCTCCACTCTTTGGCCCCTGTCTCCACGTTACATGCAGTATGAATATGATAATTCCCAAAAAAGGGTGCACCCTTTTACATACAGCAGTCGATGTACAACAGAAATAAACATACTCACAGTCCAGGACGGGAGGGACAAGATTAATAGCAAGCACAATTTCATTTTTGGGAAAAGGTGCTAAAAGCCATTTTTGTACCCTTTTTATATCTTAAAAAAACTTGTTCACACATTCCATGAGGTATATATGATCCTTAATAAACTCTGGGTACTGTGTGCTATCTCTTTCTATAACTTATTAGCACACACATTGCAATTATGTTATATAACCTTTTGTGATGAGGAATAGCTGCTCCTTCATGAAATTCTAGCTTAATTATGCCTTTGAAACCTCTTATCTGAACCACATTTTAATAACATTAAACAGTTATTTCACTCCTGTTAGCCAAAAGAGAGTCTGGACTGATCATTACTCCAGGCTCTGCCACTGAGTGGCCCCAGGTAACAACACTGCCTCTGCCATTCATCCCCTATAAAAGCCAGACCTTTTCCTCCTTGCTCAAACAGCTGCTCTTTCCAAACATCCCTTCTCTACTTCTTTGATCTGAATTTGAAATGCTTTGGAGAGCCAACAGGACTTTGCTGGGGCTGCTGGCTATCTGTCCAAGTGGGAAGAGAACACTAAGGAGAATTAGCATAGAACTAGAGAATGGTTTGGGTTGGAAGGGACCTTAAAGACCATCTAGTTCCAACCCCCCTGCCACAGGCAGGGATACCTTACACTATATCAGGTTGCTCAAAGCCTCATCCAACCTGGCTTTGAACACTTCCAGGGAGGGGACATCCATAACTTCTCTGGGCGACCTGTTCCAGTGTCTCACCACTCTCACAGAAAATAATTTCTTTCTAGTATCTAATTTAAATCTATCTCTTTCAGTTTAAAACCATTACCCCTCATCCTATCACTACACTCCCTGATAAAAAGTGTGTCATCGTCCCCCATCTTTCCTGTAGGCCTTCTTTGAGTACTGGAAGGCTGCTAGAGCCTTCACTTCTCTAGGCTAAATAACCCCAACGCTCTCAGCCTGTGCTCACAGAGGAGGCGCTCCACCCCCCAATCATCTTCATGGCCCTCCTCTGGACTTGCTCTAACAGGACCATGTCCTTCTTATGCTGGGGGTCCCAGAACTGATCACTGTACTCCACGTGGGATCTCACAACATCTGAGAAGAGGGGAAACATCGCTTCCCTCGACCTGCTGGCCACACTTCTTTTGATGCAGGTTGTGACTCTGGGCTGTGAGTGCACATTGCTGGCTCATATTCAGTGTTTCATCCACCAATTATCATTATTAATAATTATATATTAATAATATTAGTTACCAATATTTCATTATGCTGTTGATGAAGGACATAGTGAGCAATATAAAGCAAACCTCTGTCATGGCTGTTGCATATGTTTTCTGCTTTTAGTTTGAATTCTGCATAGCTGGGTAACAAGGTGATAGGCATAACTGGTATTCCTAAATAAGTGATGGATCAACAGCTTCCACTGGGTAAACTGTAGAACAAACTGTGCTCAACTCTTTCCCCACCTATTTATGACCTATAAAATTGCCTTTTTTTCCCTGTATTAAAAAGATCAGCTCACAACCTCTCCCTATGGTTTGGGATTGGCAGGAGATCATTGAAAGCTGTGAACCAAGAAGTCACAGAAATAAAAGGTCTGATGGGAAATTCTCCCAGCCTTAACTGGGTGGAATATGGATTCAGTTCTATCCCAGCAATTAAACCTTGATTTCATCCCCTTGAAATCCTTCCGTTGGAATTTTTCAGAGATTTGCAGAAAGTTACCTTCCTTGGATTGAGCAGGTTATCACAGAGACAGCTAGAAAGGGATGTAACAGCATTGCTTCCAACAGAACTTTTTACTCTTTTCCAGTTGTTTCTTGTCAGCCTGTGTCTCATTTATCTTTTTTTCTGCTCATTAAAGCTACCATACTTATGACTGAAAATGCTAGGAAAGGCTTTAGTCTAATCAAAGTAAATCCCCTTTTCAATCTCCTTTGCATAGGTGGTTTGTTCATCGGCAGAGAGCAGAGCTAGGAGAATATGGCTGAGCAAAAAGAAGAGAGAATATGTTTCCAGTGGCTCCCAGGAAGCTGATTTTTACCATGACCAATTTTTACCATTACCAATGACCCATTACAAAAGTCTGGGTCACTGCTCACTAATATTGTGTCCATGCTAGATGCAATCTAAATAGAGATATACCTTAAGGACAACCATTGCTGTATGTACATTTTCCATTTATGGCGACCCATGGGCTTTCTAGAAACCACCAGGTGAGAAACAAACATGTTGCAAAATGCATCTGCTGCTGACCAGGGAGGTGCCACTGGTCCCAGTACCAGCTGAATCCTGAGCATTACAAGGACACACACCAGGCAGACACTCCCAGAGCCTGAAAGCACATGCGCCTACAGACTACTCAGATGTGTCCCTTCATGGCTGGAATTTGGGTGAAATGGGTGTAGCTCCTGAAAAGAAAATGAAAACTCCTATGCTGAACATTTAATATGCACCATCTTTAGCAACTGAAGATTTTGAAGGGTGCAGAGTCTCTACATTCAGCCAGCCCAACCTACAAGATAGAAAAAAAAAGACAGATTTTAAATCAACTTAAATCCAGCCAGCCAGCATGTAGATTTAAAGACTTTCTTTAAAAATACTCCCTTTTCCTTTAGGATCACTTTGAACTCTGGCAGTGAATGCTGTGCCAAATAGTTTTAGCAGACAGGAGCTAGGAAGTAGGATATGTTTTAATGGTATTTAATTTCAATACCATTCGTAGGAGAGACTGCATCATCCAGTGGCTACATCACTAAGCTGGAACTTACGGCACATCTAGAACCACGCCAGGGAGCAGCATGTCAAATGCAGACTCAACTCTTGGATCAAAAGCAGGCAAAGGCACAACAGCACTGTGCTGGGCCATGTTGCTTAGCTCTGCTGGGAACCCGAGCTTATTAACTGCAGTATGGCACATCACTGACATGACTGTGCTGCTCAGGGAACCCAAGGGAATGTCATTTGCCAGGCTGCAGCATGACGCCATTGATGTCCCTTGATTGGGACTGCCATGGCTGCCCCTGCACCAGGCTCCATGGCATAACTCAGAAGCCCAAGCATGGCAGCTGTCTTGCACACCATATATTGCATGGGACCCTGGGCAAGGATCTCCACACCTTCTTGGGTTTTGTGGTGTGTGTTTTTTTTTTTTTTTAAATATGCTAGCTTACACATTTTCACACCACTTAAGAGTTTTGCTTTTATATCTGAAGATATTTTTAATAAAAAATTCTAGTGTCAGCAATAAGCAAGACTTTCCCACTGCGGTCGGTGGTAGAATTGCGCATGTGGTCTGGGGTAGCTTTCTAGGCTTCTCTAGTCCTAAGGAGGGAAGAACCAGTCTCAGCAAGGACTCTGCAAAATTGGAATCAGGCCAAAATTTCTCTATGTCAAACACCACTTCCTAATTCCAGATGGGAGATGTAAACAATCTAATACCTCTGGCAGCCTCAGAAACAGGACTCTTTCATATAATGACTTGGCTTCATCTGAATCATTTCAGGACAGACTAGTTTAAATCAAGGCAAAGCAGAGACTTGATCCCATACCACTACAGGTACTGTCATTACAGAAGGCACAATGAAGCACTGCACTTAACTATGTAATGAAAAATTATCAGTAAAAACTTGAGCAAAACCAAAACCTGTTCACAAAGCACGTCAGTTTTAATGAAAAGGGTCTGTTTAGACAAAATTCTCTATCATCAAAAAACTGTCTGACTGAGTCGAGGCAGCAAAGCTGCTGTGTTTTTCATCACCTGAGATGTTCCCCTTCTGGAAAGCGCATCTGCTGAGATAAAGGGATAATTCTGACGTGTTGGTATTTTACAACAAAGACCTAAATGAAAATTTTCCATCAAAATCGCTGAGGCAAACTGGGCTTTTAATTAAATAGGAAAAAGCACAGCTTTCCACTGAAGAAAACCCCAAACGCCCCAAACAGAAAATCTCTCTAGGGTTTTTCTACTGCAGTGCTTCAAAAGAAAATTAAGTCCCTTCTCCTCCCCTGAGATCCCACTCTACCCTGTTGGCCAAGCATCCTGGTTGATCTGCCCGTCTCATGCCATGGGCAGGGAGTCCGGAGCAGCCCACCTCTCTCCAAGGGATAATCAGTAGGCACTAATCACTGAAAATATACTTCAGATAAGGCTTCCACCACACAAAAAAGAGGAATGTGCAACTTCAGGAAGGCAAAACCAGGCATGGGGATTTACCCGCTCATGTATACTAACATCATTCTAGATGTGTTCAGAGCTCGGTGCTAAACTCATTCCTCTCTTACCCCTTCTCTAGTTATTTGAAAGTGGTGGGAGTAGAGAGTAGTGGAATAAAGTGTTTCAAGCATCAGGAAAGTGGACTGATGAAGAGTCAAAGTGCTTAATGGCATATTTTTATAGGTTTCTGCCTTGAAATTGGATTCAATTATGTGCTCCTGCCTGACTTGCAATCAGTTTACTGCACTTCTCTTTGCTTGGCCATCTATGCGGGCTGAACCTTATGCCATTTCTCCTCCCCAATCCTCCATTCCCTCATCACCTACTTCTTGTGTGAAGCAGAGTATCCACCAGGAAATACTCTCCTGTGCAAATGAGCTTCATGCTTTCAGGGATAAACGGGAAATATTATTCCTCACCAGGACCTCACAAAATCTTAAATGGAGATCTGGGTTAATCTAACGCTGTATGTAAGGAGCCTGTCTCCGGTGCCATCACAGCATCACAGGTATCTAAGGAGCCTGTCTCCGGTGCCATCACAGCATCACAGGTATCCCTCTCTACTGCAAAGAATAATTTCTGTCAGCACTTTCAACAGGGCAATAATCCACCTGATGATCAATCTGGCACACCAGACAGGGGACAAGACACAAACCTAGGGGAAAAGTTAACAGCCTCTCTGCTTCTGTCCCAGTGCAGGTGGTGCCTGTACTCAGCACCACTCTTGCACTCTGTCTGTCTTTAGCTCATTGCTTCCCCAAACCAGGAACTGCAGACACTGCATAAAAGAGCTCAGTGAATTATATTTTTTGCCCTTTTTTTTTTTAATTCAAATTAGATTCAAATCAGACTTTGGGAAGAGGTTCAAGGTTAATTTTTTTTAAAAAGGTTTTGCCCTTTTCCCTGGCTTTATCTTTACAAGCTGCTGAGTTGCTAGCCTGTACTTGGCTAAGAAAGTCAGCCTTAACAAATAAAAAAAAAAAAAAAAAAAGAAAAAAGAAAAAAGGGGAAAAAAAAGAAGATATGAGAAAACAGACAAGTGAAACAATTATGATCTCAGGCCTTTTTCTACCCCACTCACTAGTGCAAGGTCAGCCCATTCTGAGGAAACAGCTCTCAAATACCATATTGGTGGCAGCTCTACCATTAACTGTTTCTTGACTGGTTTATTCACCTAAAGTCCCTGCTGCATTAACTAAGCCCCTCTACTGCTATCTGCCTCTCACCCACAGCAGCCAGTCTCACACTAGTGGGTTGGCACCTATGCATCCATATGCTGGCAGCGAGGGTAGGGAGGTAAAGTCACACAACCCAGCTGTGACTTCTTGCTTGATGGCACCCCTATAGATTTGCCCTAATTTCCCTAATAAACCTTATGAGAGTATTTTGTTAGAAGAGGGAAGAAACCAGACCATCTCTCCCCGAAATGAAAAGGCCAGGGATGGTGAACGGAGGATGGGATGAGGAGGATGCCCATGGGAACCACCAACACAAGCCACATGGTACAGGAACATTCTGACCACAGAATTCTGTGCCCTTATGGGTGTTGCTGCAGTGAAGACACTGCACAGCAGGGGAAGAGTGTGCTGTGCAGTACTGCATGCACCAAAGCCCTTGTATTTGGTTCAGCAAGTGGATAGATTTGCTCCTGGCTGCATAAATCAGGCTATCTATCTCCTTCATCCTCAGTTTCCCTCATGTCTGATGAGACCTAATACTTTAGGAAACCAAAGGAGAATTACTCCAAATTCTTGAAAAATCCTGCTGAATGGCACTGTCACAGCTCCAGATGATCCCTACTACAGAGACACTTCCAGCTCAGCCACAGGGAAAAGAGGGGAGCTGGTGCGGCACATGTGTTTGATGGGTTATGGCAGCATACATGGGGCGATTGTGTATGAATTAAGCTGCTCTGGTATTGGGTTCCTCTTAGGCAGGCCTGAGCTGAGTCCAGCAAAATGAAGCTGCATATGACTTAAGTATTTAGACAGATAAATGTGAATATCTGTGCTATAATAAAGGGGTAATTTGTGTGAAGGGAAATTGCATTATGCTTATTCAAAGTCAAATTTATTTCTTCCCTTTCTTATTAAGAAGCTCATTTTAAAAATCCTAGCCTCAGGTCAGGGTTATACTTATAGGATTGATTTAGTATCTGGCAGTGCAGAATTCAAAATTCCTAGGAAATTCCTTACTATAGTCAATCAACAGCATAAGCCCCCTACTCAGGCCAAGAATTTTCTATTTTTGTTTTAATTAAAAAATAGCTTGAGGGCATGTAAGGCTTAAGTTACTTGCATAGAGAAAAATGATTCTCTAAGAAACCTGTTAGGAGATATGGCTTGAGAGCAACAGAAGCCCTTCAGAATAAACAGAAATTTAATATTTTTAAGGTAATAGAGAGGGGTTTTTGGCTCATTTTGGACTGTCATTTTCTGCCCTGAAGCCATAGTTGAGTTACCTCTGAGGAGATCAAGAGAGAGGTACTGGGGGAAGAGTCAGTCACTTAGCAGAACAGTGGCAGGAACTTGTCTGTGTGTGGATCTCTGCCAGTGTGGGTTTATTTAAAATTTGCAAACCTTGGATCCAAGTCAGTTACAAAAATACAACCCAACGATCGCTACGGCAGTTTGGCTTGCACATCAGCTAGCAATTTTATGGCACACATATTGTTAGTTGGCATACAGCACCCGTAAGCTCTAATGCAAACAAGAGTGGAAAACAACATCCACTTCCCTGAAAAAAACAAAAGGGGAAAAAGCAAAATCCCAGAGTCACATGCTTTTTGGCCTCACAGACCTGCATTGTACTGAGGACCTGGAGTCACCTTGCCTGCAAGCACAGTGACCACATGCTTAGGCAACTTGTCTGCCTGCCCTAGAGGGAGATGCGAAAGCCCTGTGCTGTCTGAACACAGGAGCAGAAAGATTAGAGCCAAGGAGGACTGTGAGTTGCAATTTTTAGCTGGCAGGTGGGGAGTCAACAGCATCAGGTTGTATTTGGTCAGCCAGAGCCAACAGCATTTAGATTGCAGTCTATATTCACAGTGGAATTACAGTTTGCATCCCCAGCCAAGTTAACTAGTGCATACCCTTCCCTGGCTAGGGTGGTATACATTTCCAGCAAGACAGGACCCGACAAAACAAGCTGTTCAGCAATCTCTTCTAGGGAAACATCAGGAATATGGCACACTCCACATCCCCCTCTGCCCCCCACCTCATTTTCACTTAAATGATGCAGAATCCTCCTGCACCTCTCTCTCTAGTAGCAACACTGAAAAAAAAAAAAAAAAAAAACATCCAGAAATGGAAGATTAGGTTCAGAGTTATCCCTCCTTTGAGAGGCAATGACCACATAATGGCGTTACACTCTAGTTAGGCTTAAAAGCAGAGCCTTGAATTAGAGAGCAGATCATAACATTACAGTGACCAGACACAGGGCTTAAACGACTGAGAATTTCATGCAAAAATACGGATGGGCTCATTTAAGCACTAACAAGCTGTTGTTTTGGCCTATCTGCAGAATAACCAAAAAGGGATAGCTGAACTTTCAAAGGGCTCTCAAACAGCAGCTGCGACTTTTGAACTATTCTTCTGCAAACGGATTGCCCACAGTGAGGGGGACAGAGCAACCTGGCACTGGTAAGGCTGAATAAAAGCAGAATGTCACGCAGAAGGAGACATTTCTCCCTCATCACCAGGAGAGGAATTTCTTTCTTCACTATCTGCTTAATGAGGACTTCTGTCCTGGTTTCAGCTGGGATAGAGTTAATTTTCTTCACAGTAGCTAGCACAGTGCTGTGTTTTGGATTTAGGACTAGAAGAATGTTGATAACACGCTGATGTTTTTAGTTGTTGCCAAGCAGTGCTCAGACTGCTCAAGGACTTTTTGAGCTTCTCCTGCTCAGCCAGGTGCATAACAAGCTGGGAGTACAGCACAGCTAGGACAGCTAACCCAAACTGAGCAAAGAGCTATTCCATACCATATAACGTCATGCTCGGGGGGGGTTTAGTCGGTCAGTCGGTCGCGGGGAGAGTGATTGCTGCTCGGGGACTGCTCGCGGCTCGGGGACTGATCGTGGCTTGGGACGGGCTGGGCATCGGTCGGCGGGTGGTGAGCAATTGCATTGTGCATCATTCGTTTTGCATATTCTGTATATTCTGTTATCATTCTCATTATTACTATTATTATTATTTTCTCTTATTAAACTGTCTTTATCTCAGCCCTTGGCTCTAACCTTTTACTTTCTTTCCAATTCTCTCTCCCATCCCACTGAGGGAAGGGGGGGGAGTGAGCGAGTGGCTGCGTAGTGCTTAGCTGCCAGCCGGGTTAAACCACGACAACTTCCCTAGACTTGCGGCAAGAGCTCTTTGGGCACAGGTGAAGACCAAGGAGCACCTCTCACTCTAAGTCCTGACACTTGATTTGCTAAGGAGTATGGAGGAATTCAGCTAAGGAGAACAGAAGGCAAAACAAAAGGGAATTCAAATTTTGCATTGAAAACTGCTATACTCACTTGTGCTTTACATCTTGCAACACTAATGGATTAGAGCAGGATTTCTCTGTCTTTGTGAATCCTCTTTCGGCTTATCCATTTGCATGTGATCCTGAGTCAGCATCAGTTAAGCTCCTGCAGGCCAGGAGCACAGGCTGCAGTCCTAGGCTGCGAGCATTTCTTCCCCACTCCAGCCCCCTGGAACTGAGCAGTGACCAGGGATTCAAGACAGCGAGTAGCTCACAAGTTAGTGTGAACACTTACAGGTTGTGACTTTGCCTGGGTCTCACAGTCCTGCCCTGAAGAACAAGAACCAGTGCTGCCAGCTCAGAGAGAAGTTGGAGCCCTTTCAGACTGCTGCTGACACTTCATTATTCCTTTTTGACACTCCCAGTTACAGGCAACAGCATCATGTAGCTGGCAGTAATTGTGGAAATAAAACAAACTTGACTTTGCTAGGTATAACATACCTTGGGGCAAAAAACAGCCTGCAAGAAAGAGAAGCCTTCATTGTGACCCTACCAGGACTTACATCCTCCAGCCAACCCTGCCAGGATGCACAATTTGTGCTGGAGATGAGCACAAGGGAAGCAGCCCATTAGGAGAAGACGAAAACTACATTATCCCTTAACTGACTGCGTGTTTTGTGGCACTTGCGTATGCAGTCATCTGGGAAGTGGCAGCAGAAAGTTGCATGATGGCAAACTCTAAAACCATCTTTCAGGTGAAACTGCCACCACAACAGCAGCAGTTTATGCTGACACGTTAAACTTCACGCAGAGAACGGAGAGCTGCACCACAAGCTCTATTCAAAGGCAGCTGTAAGAAGCTGTCACCTCTTTATTGTCAGTTACCAGCTCTGATCTTACCCAGATGACCTTAACATGCACTAATGTATCAAAAATAATACAGATCTGACCTGGCAAGTTTGATCCCATGACTGCCACAGCTGGATTCTCCTTCCACACCTCCTGCTGCTAACAACTTCTGAGATATAAAGAGCACCTTCAGTGGCTCAAAGAAGCCTTTTCAATACAGAAAAAGAAAAAGGATTTCATGAGCTGAACGGAGAAACCTTGCAATGTGCTTAAATTTATTTTATTTATATGTATTTTTTAAGTACAGGGCCTTTAGCTATCTAGCAGACCCTGTACAGGCAGGGTGTTACCCTTTCCAGACAGGTATCATACAATCTCTCAAGAGACAGGTATCACACAACCTCTCAAGATTTATGTATGGTCTCCAGCCCTTGCCTCTTTTAAGGCCTTAAACCTGCTGTGTAGTGGCAATGAAACCAAGCCCATCTCCCAAAGCACAGGGCAGGCCCTTGTACAGGATGAGGCAGAACACGTGCTAGCAGCAACCGCTTTAGAGACCCATGGCACAGACCTCAGGTAGAGAAGAAGGAACTACATTCTGCTGGGCTGATTAGGAGATTGAGTGAAGGTAATGTTGTCACATTTTCCTGCTTGTTTAAAAGAGTGGAAGCTGGAGAAAGAATTTAACGTCGGGTTTCAGTACGAGAGATAAAAAGAGATGGGGATGTAAACATAACACCTTCTTCCTGGGTTGCCTGCGATACAGCATCTGGGAAAGAGAGGCAGTGTAGGTGAAGTACAAACCAGCCCCAACTCTCACAGCAATCATTGCCACCAGAATGCATTCATGTTGTGCCATTTTCCATTCTTGTTATAATCTTTGTCACAAGAATAAGGTTATTGGACAAGAAAGGCTTTTCCTTATTGGCTTTAACAGCATTGCTGCCACTTCCTTGATCTTTTCAATATTCTGCAATTGATCAGTTGCCATCCCAATTTCACCTTGTTTACAGCCTCTGTAACTTGTAGCTGGCCAGGCAATTCAAGTAGATAAAGACCGCTGAAAAATCCCTGCCTTGCAGCACACTGCTCCACCAGAGTAATCAAAGATCAGGGGTCACCATCTTTTGGCTGGTATAAATAGATGTAGCTCCAATTATGCCAGTTGGGTTTATTCCTTGCTACAGGCCTTGAGCAAGCAAGGTCCATTCTGCGGTCTGTTGAACAGGCCACCACTCTACAGAAATACCAAAATAAAGCAAAAGTTTCCATAAAAAGATGCTGAATCACAGTGTCTCATTCTTCCTGTGGTGCTTCTGGGGAAATAAAAAAATCTAAATTCTGCCTAAAAAAAAAAAAATCACAAATAATGAAGAGGAAAATCTGTAAGATTTAACTCCTTTAAAACAGTTTTTTAAATTCAGCTTTTTCTGTACTGGAGAGAGGGCTCTGAATCTCTTCTTGGTAGTGCCAAGATCAGCCCTTGGCAAAGGCACAAAATCTCTAAGCAACTTGTTAAAGTTTGCCACAAATTAATGCTGCCTTCCCATCTACTTCACTGGGTCTTCAAGTACTCCTTTGGTCTACAACTTGAATTTTCTTCTCTAAAAGTGGAATGATGGTATTTTTTCCACCTCATTTACTTAAATGAAGATTTTTTTAAAACAGGGGTTAAAACTCTGGCATGCCTAACACTCCCAATAGGCAAGTAATTTCAAAAGGTACTTTCCCCAGCACAGACTACAACCACTGTTCACTACTGGTGGTAGAAGTTGTTAAAATAGGCTGTCTTGCCAGAAATATGGGTGAGAACTTCCTGTCAGGACAAAGAAGATGTCTTTCCATGTTATGTAGCATCTAATGCATGGAAAACCTGGTCTCTGTCCATTAGGGAAATAACAACCTTTTTGCCTGCTGAAACATGAGCTTCTCTTTGCAAGAACCAATATAGACAGCCCTTCTGGCAGCACATGAACCGCATTGCCCCTCACGCTCACTTGGGCTGCCTGTGTACAGAGCACCACAATGATATCAGCATCCCATGGAGGCAGCTCTGCCCAAACTCATTCGCATGGTGAGGGCCACCAGATGGCACATCATTCACCAAAATTGCCATCACAAGCCCTGGGTGCCTCTTCGGTGGAGAGAATGTAATTCTGGCTTGGAGAGCAGGGGTCCAGAGGCTGCCCTCAAGCTCCAGTCTGCCAGCTGATGTTGGAATTATCAGGCAGCTCACAAAGGCTGTATGTAAATGTATAACAAAATAATCAATTGGGGAGGACAAAGCACTCCTGCGAGTGAGTCGCTTACTGCACGGACTGCATTGGGTATGGACAGTGAAGGTCAGCACAGAGCTGTTCTACAGAGGCTGCTTATTTCTTCACTCTGCAGAAGAGAGTTTTCTGTTTGCAGTCCTACAAGAGAGTATTAAAAGGATTACTCTGTGTATACATGCAACACACTTTCCACCACATAGGATAAAGCATAAGTGCTCATAAAATTACAATATCTTTGAACTTTCCAGATCAATCTGATTGAACTACATACATCATTTTAAGTTTACACTACACTTCTTCACATCAAAGGAGGGGTAAAAAAAAAAAAAGATAGTGTTTTGGGTTTTTTTAATCGGGCTGATTAGAAGCACTGCTATGACATCTCTTCTATGGAGTTTCAATAATTCAGTGATTTTCTTCTAAATTGCAGTATTTTGTATATTTTAGTCTCTTGTTTTATTTGGTTGACTTTGAATTTGTTTCCAGGGAGCTCTTATGTTAGAATCCTGGTATTAATTTTTTTTGTTGGCATGGAATTTTAGGTTTTTAATGTTCATAAGAAACCTGAACTGGGAACAATTTGGTTTCATATTAGTAAAATAAATTGATTGAAGGCAGTTCAACAAACAATCACCAAAAATATCACCTTGCACTGGTCTCATATATTATGGATCTATTTCTATCCCTCTGGAGTTAACTTTGAGATCATTGTCTTCTCTCCTAAACAGCTCATATCCATTAAGTAGAGACATATAGCTCTGGATCAGCACATAGACTGGCCAGAAAAAAGCTTCTTCATTTTCTCAATCTACACTGGCATAGTAAGTGGGAAGCTGTTGGTTTAGAGGCACATTTTCATTTAATTTCCTAAAAATTTCAGTAATGTGAAAGTTATGCCTGAATACTAAAGTGGCACAGCTTCTTTCCTAACCCTGTGCAGCAAGCAGAGGTCACTAGGTAAGCTTTTTCTTCTTTGCTCTCTGAATTTTAATTGTGGTTATTTCACAGCCTGGCTCTAATTTCCAACACTAATGTATAATGAAATCTCTGTATTTTGCTTAGCTCCTGGCTTTATGCTTCTTGCTTGCTGGGTTGCTCTGGATATTGTTAGCTGACTCCCTGCTGAGAAGCCCCACATAATTGCAAAAAAATTTTGCAGTGCCCTTCCCCAAAGGTTTTCCAGGTAGAGTTAGCTAGAATCAGATTTCTGGCCCACAACTCAGCACTGTTTATTCTTCTTGCATCATCTCCATTTAACACAGTGAATAAACCAAACGCATGGACCTTCAAGAGCACGTAAAACTTGCAATAATGTAGGACCTGATTGTGAAAAGAGAGATGGCCAAGCCTGTCACCAGAGCAACTGTGCTGGAAGAATCACTAAAGGCAACAGGATATATGATGGTGGCATCCAGAAGGACCATAAGCCATTAAAGTTAACAGTCGAACAGGTTGACTGCATGAGGTACCCAGACATTTGCTTGCAATCCTCCCACCAACAGTTCCCAGTGTTTAGGTTCATTTGCTAACATGGAGGCTGGACTCAGACACCTTCCCCTGCTCAGTACTAGGGTACTAGTACCCCATGGTACCCCATGAGTACTAGGAGCAGCCAAAAGCAGGAACTATTTGCAACTGGGAACTATTTGCTGCAAGAAAAAATGTCACAAGATGGCTCTGAATCAAGGGTATTTTAAATGTCAGCCCTGCAAACTCCACTTAATACAGCAAGTGCAAGCCCAGCTACCACTGGAAGATTTTACAACAGAAGCCAGGTGGAAGCAGCAGCGGCAATGCCTAACCAGGGATGAGATATCCCGTGCTCTTCACCATCCTCTGCATCATGGTAGGACTGCAAGAAGCTGGGGATGCACTGAGCAGAGCATGCAGTCATCTCACAGGTCGCTTGTTCGGTTTCTATAGCTCCTTCCCAGTTTCAAGTTACATGGATCATTGCTAGAGCCCCAGCCTACCGAGCCTTATTTCTGTTAGCCAATGGAAATATTCCCACAAGTGAGGTCTAAGCAGGCCCAGTCTGCTTTGCAAGATCCTGCCTTACACTCTAGCTGAGCATCGCCATAGTGCCGTGTTTGATTTATGGTTAATATTCCTGTCAGCACCACAGGTCTTTGACACTCAAACCACATTACTCAATTCCACCTACTGCTGCCAATAACAAGCGCTGAAGTATCAGTTCCCAGTGGTTTGATATGTGAAGCTGAAGAATAGCTAGATTATCACCAGTTATGCAGACAGCACATTTGACAGCCTCACAACGATGTTTTCAGCTGTCAGTTATTGCAGCTAGTGTGGAAACCACAAAAGGGGCATGCACTGAATATGCACTACGAAGACATCGACTTTGGAAGAGGCAGGCTTCTGGATAAATACATTTTATGACATAATTGTGGTAACTCAAAATCATCTTTATCTCTTGGCATAGAGGCAGTTTTCCACATGAAAATTAATTATAGTAAGCTTGACTCACATCAACACGAAAAGAGAGGGTGGGCACGAACATTTTCAGAACAAATTCCGTGCTGCAGCAACTCTCACATAACAAATGTCTATAGTACTACAGCTTACCTCTGTAGACAACAGTTGTAACTGAACTGCAATATTTGGTCAGATTAAAAGAAACAATCCATTTCCCATTTAAAAGATTTGCCAGTATAAAGGGAAATCACAGTTACAGAAGTCAATATTTCATTTTATATGGACACAGTTTACAGAAGGCGTATGACCAACTTTTCTCTGGAAATCAAACTCGTTTGCAGTTTCTCAAACCAGGCAACCCACATCACTAATCTCTTTAAAATTACATCTTAAGTAAATTATTGCCAGGGGGAGGGATTGAAGTTGCCCACAGTTTTACTCTGGTTATTTTAATGAAAGGGCAATACAAAAACATTAAAAGACACTCATCATTCTGATTAATGAAGTCTTTGAAAACAGTTTCATAGTATCTTTGAATCCTATCTTTAGATTATGCAATCCACAGGTGGTTTGCAGGTACTATAAAATAAATAACCTAGAACCCTATTGCTAGTCACTATTTTAGCACAACATGCGCTGGTAGGTTCCTATTTGACTGAGCTGTCAAAGGTACCCGACTACTATTTTCATGTAATTTTTTTCCATTGTTCCAGTAAAATTCTGAATAAACATGTGAATTCAAAGTGGCCAACAACAGTAGCTCAGGAAAGAATTACAAGGACATGGCAAACTTTCCCTGTGCGCTCAGCCCCTGCTAAATTGTTTTGCAACCATTTGAAAAGATAGCATATATTTACGTGCCTACCAGGTTGTGTACAGGATATTGTATTCCAACATAGCCAATGCTGGCATCCCTGATCTCATTGAAGACATAAGGATATATCTTTATTTGCCTTCAGTCCTGAAGAAGCTTGTACCATTTCAGCACTGACAGGATAAGTGTCAGAGAGTTGCCAGTTTCTGGTAACTATTTTTGCTTCCTCTGCTACTAATCCTGCAACACAGAGGAGATATCCAGAGTTAAGCGTGATCAGACATTGGCACAAGATCCAGAAAGGCTGTGGGATCTTCGTTCTTGGAAAAACTCACAACTCAACTGGACAAGACCGAAGCAACCTGCTTTTATAAGACCTACTTTGAGCAAAGGGTTGGACCAGAGACCACTTCCAACCTACACCATGTCCAAGTTATAGGAAGGCTTTGAACTCTCAAGGGTTCTCTCTGCTGCTGCTTCCGTAAATGCTGGAGAATCAACAGTGTCACAAATCATCCCCATCCCACAATGAACAGTCCAAGACAAGTAGATAAACAGCCTGTGCATTACTCTTCTTGACACATGCTTTTCCCTGTGAGGAAGTGCTCTGGTTTACTTCAAATACTCAGGAAGAGGTTTTAGAGAAAATACCCACAACCAGCATTATCTCACTTGTGCTATTTGCTTACCACACAGTGGATTCTAGACCAGGACGCTCAAGAAAGGTGGAGGTGAATTTCCCATTCCTAGTTTCATCCAAAACTAATAGAGAAACCACGGGTATCTTTTAGTTGGGTATGGTTGCATGCTAAACAGAACTGAAACATTTCTTAGCAGCTGCAATGAAGGTTTTTGCAAGCAAGAGCAAGCAGGTAAACTGCTGTTTCAGGCAACATTGCACTTGTCCTTGCAAGAGATTTTTTTTTCTATGTGGTAATCAGAAAAAAGCCTACTAAATTTAACACATGAGAGAAAAGGCAACGTGGGGCACAGTGCTGAGTAACTTAAACCAACACTTGGGATTCTCTGTGTTGTGCTAATGGCTCTGCCACCCACAGCATTTTGACCAGCAGGCTCTGGGCTTGTGGTGTTACTCGTGTGGCTTCATCAACAGCATGCACAGCTGGAGATTTGCACAGTGGGGACTCAACTCTTAAAAAAATAAAAGCGAAAAAACAGCCAGCAGCAGCGAGAGGGTTCCCATTGATATCGAAAACATTAAGAGCAAACATGCTAATAGCACAGGCGGACAGGTGTGCAGCAATGCATGCCCACAAAAAATAAAAATAGTGCAGCCCTCTGTTGACTAACTTGTATTCAAGATTTAGTGATTCTGTGTTCCACCAAATGAGAAATAAGTGAAGCAAATCAAAGCAGAAGCTGAATGGAGCAGAACAACATGAAACCTGTGTGGGATGAACAGCTCCGTGCCCATCGCCTGAGGCAACCTGCTGCTGAAGGATAATGTGCCAATGCTAATCAGATGATCAGTTTCCCTTCCCATTAGGCATTCCGCTAACTCAACAGATAAGCATTTGCTCTCCTATCATTCCTCTAGAAATGCCAGCTCAACTTGGGAGGCAGCCCTGCTTCCCTTCTGAGCCACATGTCGATATTCTTGCTATTCCTCGATCTCAAGTGCAGTCCTGGAGATGCTGAAGCCCCCCTCGCCCTGCCTCCTCATGGTACTGAGCACTAGCTAGCCTGCAGCACTGCACTGCCAGCTTTCCAAACCTGGTCAAGTATCTTGCCCTTTTAAGAAAAAATACGTGATCCTGCAGAGCATGGGCTGTTGAAAGACTGCATGCTGATCCCCAACCAGGTAGAAGAGTACGTTACAGCAGGGATAGTAGGGTATGCAGTGATCAGAAAACAGCTACAATTACTTCTCTGAGGGGCTGGGAACCTTCCTGGTGCTGAGAGCCCAGAAAGCCTGCAAACAGCTTTTGCTGTTCACATGCTTGCACACACTTTTGTTTTATCCAGCACTAACGCATTAAAAAAAGAAAATCCAAACCACAACAGACTGTTGAAGAAGTAAAATTGTAGGCTGTATCAGCCTCAAGGCCATGAGTTTCCCACCTCATCTTATTCAAAGGTAAATACCACACAGCTTTCTGGCAAAGAAAAGAGAGAAATGCTGCTTTGTGACACCTTACGGGACTGCAGGGCTGGAAGATACACAAGGGATTTTACCTACATTCAGTCCTGCCTACTGAGTGTCTGGGCTGGCTTACAGGGCCTGATCTGAAGCACTTGGAAATCAATGGTTTCCATGAGGCTTTGAATGAATCCCAGTGGCTGATATGTAAAATAATGGTCGAGAGGAACGATGTACAGGGGAAAAAAGCCTTCTGCATACTAAGTAGGATTGATTCATTCTGGTGTGTGCTCAATCATCTTCTAAGAAAAATAAAAATGTGTGCATGTGTGTATATATATATTCTCCATTGAAGAAGATATATTCCAGAATGAATAATGTTATTCAACTGCTGAGTCAGACATGCCACTCACCAAGTCATATATAACCCGTACAAGCTCAGACACATTGCCTGCTAAATGAGACAGATGAGCTATTACGCTAAACACATCAGCCCTTAAACTGGCTCTATTCACAACTGAGTCAGATCCACAGCATGCTCAAAGTTACCACCTACCAACTCACATAGATAATTTAGTAAGTTGCACCTACATAGAGTGTGTTCCTCACCGCAAGGCAAGCTTGATATAATGTATCTACCTGGAATCAAACTCATGGCTGTGCAACAGCCATTAATGGAAAATATATCACTTTGAAAATTCAGCTTTCTGGGGACATCCTAAGCATGTGACTGGGTGAAGTCACTGTCAGAAAATGTTAGTCTGCAGTACCTGCACAGGAATAGTCTTTTTTTTTTTCCCCACAGCTGATTATTACTCTCCAAACACAGGAGACACCAGCCAAATGGTTAAAGTAACTGGAACCAGGGCTTCAGCAGTGTCAGAACAGAAGTGCTCTCTCTAGCATGAGACCCACCATCAGTCTTTTATATCAGGTCTCAGAGACATTTCTGGAAAATTCAGGGAGCAAGCAAACATAAAATCCTCTCAGGTCAAGCAGGCCTCAGATACCAGGTCATTGCTGATGCCTATACTACATGATAAGGTAGTTTTTTATCCATCTGTTTAAATATGTTGCTTTCTTAAAGCTCAGTGTCAGACTTCAGGTGGCACTTTATTTCTTTAAGGAACACAAACTTACCCACTGCATGAGGTGACCTGGGGCTGACTTATTGCTGATATTAGCTTTTTTGTGACTAAGGTAAGGGGGATATTAGTCCACATTTTCTTTTACACCCATTTCCTACAGTGCCAATGCAAATACACTTTAGGAAACAGTCAGAATGGAGAGACTGAAGATGAAGGCTGCCTCAGCACTTGTGTTTCTCAGTCCTGCATGATGACAGATGTTTGCTTCTTTTCCGTGCCCACCTAATATAGACCAGGTAGCAAAACATGCGTTTATATTTTCCCAAGCCACCAGCTCAAATTAACAACTTGTGTCACACAAACAAGAAACAAGGGATCTTGCACTTTCTTACACATTGCTCTTATCCAGTACAAACCACCCACATACACGCACATGCCTGCCAAGTGGTGTCCACCTGGTCCGTACCAGCTCCTTGGCACACTCACCATCTCATTGCACTGGGATCCAAACCTCCAGGACAGGGAACAGCGCTGGATTTCAGATCAGACCTGCGCGAGAAAGGACAGGACAAGAACTGATGAGACAGGGGGGTAACCACAGGGCTGCATACAGGTATTAGTTGTCTTTTCTGAGTTGTCATTTTACAAATATGGCCACAACGAAGAAAGGGCCTGCCCAGTGCCATAAAAAAGAATGGAAGTGGCAAAACCTGAGTGCATTAGTATCTTCACTTTCAGACAGCTCTTCTCTCCATGGGATTTCCCTATTAAAATAGTTTCCCTTCATTTGCAGGTTTGATAGTAACTCACCCTGCTAGGCTTAAATGTTCCCCAGCCCCTCACACACCCTCTTGTCTTGGGGTCAGTTTGCTTCACCCGGAGGTTCAAGCATCCACCTAGGATGCCTTCTAAGCTGTTAGCTCGCTTGCCTCTCCCACATTACAACCAAACAGTCCCATGTGCTGTGACTGCTTCTCTCTGAAGACCAGAAGAGAGGCCTGCCCTTTCTCATCCCCCTGAGTAGGAAGGAACGAAGTTGTAACACCTGGGAATTAATTCAGAGTCCCCAGTACAATTAGGACACTGTTTTGCTTTTGCAGCGTGGAGCTGGACTGTATCTGCTGTGCATTAATGTAATAATGATACTGGAAACTATCAAGGGTCTCAATTGAAAGAAATGCTTAAAGAGGAACTACAAAAATCCATTCGTTTTCAGGAAAACACTGAAATAGTACTTCGCAAGGAGACTACAGCCCTTGCTACAACTTACAGAGTCAGCACCAGGGATAGGGTTGTTCAAGATTAAGACTATACCAATGCTGATGGTCTGATTTCGCCATCAACACTGGTTTCTGGAGGGGATCTACTCCAACCATCCCACCTCATCACAGCAAAGCTATTGCATGTCACACAGAGCAATACCTGTGCTAGGTCCCACTGGCTGCATCTCATCAGTTAGTGATGAACTAGGATGAATAATTCCAGTGCAAACAAAAAGGTGCAAAAGGGCCAGATTTAGAAACAGCTATGCCCAGTTGTTCCCACAGAAAAGCATGGGAGCAGAGAGAGGCTGAGCCCTTCAATGCCTCTGTTTACACAGTTGCTTAATAGCAGCTGAGCTCCATGGAAAATCTAATTCATGGTCTATGGTTTAATTCTGTCAATTCATTTCCTTTCAGCAAGTAATATCCCTTTCTTATTTTAATTTAATCTTGGGGTTTACTCCTTTACATTAATTTTAATGTTCACTCCATAGAAACAAACTGGTATGTCAACTGTTAAGCATGCAGGTTTCCACTAGAGAGTTTTATAGTGGAGATTGCTCTAAAAGACAGAATCCTGAATAGAGGCACAGTGAGAGCCACACAGGTGAAAGAAGTGAGAGAATGCAAAGGATGATGACCGCATTCTTTTGTGATGAGGTCAAACATTACTAACACAAAGAGCACTTGCAATTGCTGCAAAAAAGCATTTGCACTTGGCTTCTTTTTTGTTTCCTTTTTTTTCCCCTTAATAGCAGTGCATTTAAAAACCTATAAAAAAATCATGGCTTCTTTTTAGCATCTTTGCATTCCCAGAATGGTGGTGCAGTGCAGAACACCCCCATGCTCCTCCAGCAGCCTAACTCCGAAGTGGCAGCATCTCTTCCCAGTGAAGTGGCTACACAATCTGGAATTATGGAGGCTGACATCTATTAACTCACTTATTAGCCAAGCCCAAGAAGGCCACCAAGTAAAGTTGCCCAACAGACTATTATGAGCTTTCAGCAGCTTATAAATTTGCCAGCATTTTATCACTTCAACTGAATTATGCTTCATCAGGTATTTTCCTCAAAACAATCACTACTAAAAGAGTCCACAGGAGGAGGGAAAACTGTGTTATTTTGCCCACACTGAAACTTTGAGAAGGATACCCATTCTGGTCTTGGTATGGGGCTTTGTCTCTGTTTTGGAGCCTCTGCTGTGTAACATGCCAAAGCTTCCCTGAGATGGGGGCTGTGCCTCCTTCCTGTGAGTTCTGTAGAGTGTGGTAACAGGTATATTCATATAGCAATCTTTGCTATAGATAACCAGGGTAAAGGAGAGATATTTTTATTAATATTGCAGTAACCAAGTCTCTTCAAGACCTGTTACCCCTCTATGTCAGCTCTGGGTGAAATTGGTAAAGAGACCCCAAATTTACCGTAGAGTGGTTGGAAAGGCTATAAAAGGGATGGGCAGTAGCTTTTTTTATTTCAGTAGTTTTACCTGCTTAAGCAAACAAAAAACAGGCTTGCAGTCTCCGTTTGCTTTACTTAGTTGTAGCTCTTCATGTGGAGAGAGCTGGGACTTTGCACTTTGTACAGAAATGGTCTGGGTGCCAGAGATGTGCTATGTCCCCAGTAGAAAAATCCACCAGAATTTCAGCAAGGTACTAAGTGTCAACAGTTGAAATGAGACAGCAGAATTTATGAAGAAAACTAGGCAGAGCCTAAGTAAGATACTCTGATGAGGTGGGAGAGCAGAGGGAGATGGGGCTGGCTGGGCAGAGGCCATTGGCATCTAGAAATGAGGGATCTAATATGAAGTCAAAGCAGGACAAATCTTTGAGACAGTAAAGAACTATTTTAAATGTCATGCCTGGTGTTGCAGTTCTTCATACCAGCTAAGAACTTGTCCCATTGCTTTCATTTTAGGGCAGCGCACATACAGTATTAATGGTGTAGCTTAGCTTTGTAAACCTGATTACTCTGGGGAGAATAAGGTGGTATCAAAAGCTCTGTCTTTGGAGCTTCATGAAAACCCAATCACAGGGAAGAGTCCACTCCTTCAGCCCAATTCCCATATACTACACTGCAGCAGGTCCAATTTTTTAGTAGAGAATAAACCCCAGCTATTTCGCACTGAGATTTGTTGTGTCATACAGTAAAATTGCTAGCCGTGCAGAAAACATGACAGTAGGCTGTATTTCAGACTGAAATCTAAAGATACTTGTTTCAGAGCACAAAGACTTCTCTTACTGTAATGGCTTACTTCTTGTTACAGTAGATTTGTTAGTGTGTCTCACTGTGTTCAGCACGATAAACAACATCTGTAGCCATTTGCTTGGCAATCTGTGGAGGCAAACAGTTTTGACAGTCAGGATTAAAAGTGGGTAATAATGGATTTTATGGTGAGCTGGTAATCGGAAAAAAAGCTTTGGGAACAACCTCTACTCAAAGTTCAGCCCAGAGCAGTATTTTAATCAGTCCTTTGAAAACAAAGCATTGGCTTTTGCTTGCCTGAACATTTAGGGGCCACTAGAATATCACCCACCAAATAAGTTGGCCAAAGCTGAATTTATGAAGTGGTCAGGACTTGCAGAAACCATGTTCTCAGTCTAAAACCAGTTTGCATCAAATAAGGTTACCCAACTCAACCTGTGACATGTGAGCCTCCCTGGCGTAGCCTCAGCCTTACTTGGCTGCTGCATCCCACGCTGACTGATGAGTGTGGTACTGCTAGAGGCAGTTTGGCTGCTTTGGCAAGGCCAGATGTGCAGATTATGACCCACTTATGAATCACAAATAAAAACAACGTCCAAGGAACACCTTTGCAGTGCCTGGCTGGCAAACACCTGCCCTATCTCTCATTCCTGGTCACAAGTCCTATTCTTCTGCCTGCAGAACCACTCAGAACCATCTACCTTTTTCCATTGCTTTTTGTCAGAAGAGTTGGAGGAGGAATCTCCAGGCATGGAGCCACTTCAAGAAGGGATAGCCCAGGTGCCATCACCTCTTTCAGCATCACTGTTTTTTCAGTCTACCCACTTATCATGGTTCAACCTTCATGACACTAAGGGTGGAAATCTCCAGAATCTTCCTACCGCAGAATTTGGCCTTAATTGTTTACACTTTCTCAGGTGCATAAGACTTTCTTTGCTTCCTCTCCAGAGGCGCAAGTGATGCTTACAGTTCTACATCTTCCTATATAGTTGGTGCAAGCCTTACTGCCAACATGAGAAATCGGCTTCAATCCCAAATACAAAATTGCTGGCATTCCCACCCCTATGAACATTTTGCTCAGGTTTTTCGCAGCCTCACCATTTATATTAGGAATGAACTGCAGGTCAAATAGCCTAGTAATTCACTTGCTAGCTTAGCAGCTTAAGGCTCTGCCTCAGGGCCTTTCACACCAGCAGCTATTAACTACAAAGAAATGTCACCTGTGCTGGTCATTATTGTTAATTATGGAGTTCCTCTATTCACACATCTCCATACCAAAAGCTTTTCCTACCAGATTCCTTTCCCATCACACAGGGCCAGGTTGTTATAATACACCTAGAAGCACAAAGCAGTGCACAGTAGGATTTTACAAAGAGCCAGGCTGCTACACCTTATCCCCACTGGCTCCACTAGTAGAGACCAGGCAATGGGCTAAAGCTCTGCTTATTGCTGTTCTGCACTCCCTGTATTTGCAGGGTTACCTGGGATTCAGGCTGCCTGCAGTCTTGAGGTATATGGAGTCAGAACTGTTCGCCCATGCCCATCTGGGGCAGATGAGATCTTCGGATCTGGGTAAGAAGACACAGGATGGATGACATTTCTAGATTCATGCAAGACTTTTCCTCAAAGGGCAAGGAAAACTTCAAAAAGAAAAGAAAAGTGGTGGTAAAATCTACAGTGTTGAGTGCAAGCTACCTACATCTCATGGACAAAGGTTTTCTATTGCATGTGATCTGTGAGCTGCTTGATGTGCTGTGCTGACTTACAGCACAAGCAAACAAGGGCTGCAGCAAAAAAGGGGATGAAGAGCACTTGCTAGATCAAGTTAATGAAAGCTGGAAACAGCCACAGTGTAGCACGGAGCCTTGATGCATACAACTACAACCACCACAAATAATGCGATACTTGTTTATATTTTGGAGGTTTATATTAAACCAACAAGGCCCAGGAGACCATCACCTGCTCTTATCTAAAGAATTTTGATTCACAGCTTTCAGCTCACCTGGATGGAAGATCTTTAAGGCTCTTCTCTCTCCTGTGCCATGTCTCCACAATACTCTTGCAGGATAGGAACCAGCTAAGTGGCTGCTACTCAGCGGCATCTGCCTCTATGATAAAGCAAACAATAATCCTTTTACTTCCAGTGGGAATTGCTGCAAGATACAACTATCCTTGTTGATAGTTACCCCTAATCGCCCCCAGAGGGTTCACTCTCTAACTCTTTGGTATCAGTCAGCAATTCAAATACGGAGTCCTTATTTCATCAAAACTTGATTCGTCCTGCAATCTGTAGTTTCTTTAAAAAGAAACGTTCAGGAAACATCTCTCTCCGTAAATACAATCTGAAAAGTCCCTGGGAGGTAATATGAATGCAGACTGTAGCAAATAATTTCTAGTAATTTATGTCTACTATGACATATGGTTATAACAGCCAAGGAGTTATCCTGAAAACTATCTGAAATGTGAGCTCAGTATGCCTTTCACTTCTTGAAATTTTTATATGCTGTATTACTGTGGGATTGGACTCAACATGCTAAATAAAGCTTCCTCTTGCTCTTCCAAACAAAAATGTAAAATAACACAGGGGAAATAAGCATTTCTTTCTTACACAGCAGCACATACAAAATCCTTTCACTGAAAAAGGAACTACAACAGTCAAACCTCTGGGTCATTCTTCTTTCTGTGAAAGGACTGGTTAAAAGTATATGTTAAAGTTCCCTGCCAATTTTTCTTCTCTTAGCCTCTTCCTTCCAGGGCTCTCATTACATTCCCCCTCTATGTAGTTTTAAAAGGTTTCCTTGTTTGACAATTTTGCCGAAGGCAATTATGTTACTTGCCTTCTCCTGAGCTCAATATACAACAGCAGAAGTGGCACACTGTACATATGGTTAAGATGTTTTAAAAACACTTGGAGATTGCTATCAAATTTCGCTGTGTGGCTTGTCATTTGCATCTAGCAGAGTCTGTGAAGCTCTGAAACTCCGCTATAGGATAGTCCTTTATTTGAAATTCAGGAGACGAAGTTTTTATTGTTCAACAGAAGAGATTTTTCTGTATTAAACTGAAACAAGAAACCCATATTTAAAAACTAGCCAGGAAGACAAATGTCTTGGGATGACAGCACAGCTCCACGTGCTGTGATTAAGTGTTCAGGAGTCAAGCCTATTTACCTTTCTGATGAGAAAACAGTTCTTTATTTTCAGTTTGTAATGACACAAATGGCATGTTACTGGTCATAACAGGCTTCACCTCCAGGGCGCTTCCTCTGTGCATAAGAAAGCTTGACATTCACCTGCCATTACCAGCCAGGCTGCAGTACAAGTACTGCTGCAGGACTCGTCACCTTTGGCTAAACACAAACCACTCTACCTCCTTTGGAGTTACCAAAGCGAACGTACAAGTAATTACCCAAGTAGAAATGTTTCTGAAGTTTGGTTTCTGAGTACTTTCATTCAGTACATCTTTCTCACACATGGATTCCCTGGTGTAAAATTATACGGTTGAGCTCAAATTTCAGTCTTTCCCTTTAGTGGGGCACTGACAGAGGTTTGAGTCCTTGACTTGACTGCATATTTTCAGCCAGTTTTCAGAAACTCAGCACACCCAAGACTCCTCTTCCCTAAAATTAGGTTGAAATCAGCTGATGCGTTAAAATTTTACCAAGGTGTAAAACTGAAAGTCAAAAAAAATCAAGCGAAAACAAAGGCCACAGAATGAGTGGGAAATCTGAGAAGCTGATTAATATGAGAAAGTAAATAAAAGGTACACTTACACTGACCATTGGAAGGGCCTCAGTCCCCTTGGGCAGCCAGTGTGCTTGCCCTACCCAAGCCCTGACACTGCCTCACTGCCTGGGCAACGCGTATGTTCACATCTGCATGCTCCTACTATGTGTCCCACAGGCATTACTCGTGGTACTCCAGGTAGGATGAGAGTTATGATATGGGATGAATTCAGAAGGAAGCAATGCTGTGGCTTCAAAATGAGTCACTCTGTCCTCTTGCTGCTGGAAGTCCTCTTACTATCCCAAATAACCCTTAAAGGAGGAATCTGCTTTCTCAAGCCACCATCTCAAAATATCCATTTTACTGAGGAAAAAAACACTGTGCCTACAATACAAGGAGACTTCATTTGCACCCTTTGAGGAAAACATGGTGCAGCCAGGCCCTTGGCATCAGACTGGTCCATAACAAGCCCACATGTGGGAGTGTGACACAGGCATCCCGATCTCACTGGAGCCCAACAAAGAATCTGGGTAAATCCAAGTGAATCGAAATTTAAGAACTTTTGGACTGCTTAAATTCTGAGAGTTTGAAATGATAACTTTAAGGTCACAT
The DNA here is from genome assembly GCA_034008185.1 of Gorsachius magnificus. Classification (NCBI taxonomy): domain Eukaryota; kingdom Metazoa; phylum Chordata; class Aves; order Pelecaniformes; family Ardeidae; genus Gorsachius; species Gorsachius magnificus. Next base: position 35,018,497 of record CM067084.1, read on the forward strand.
TAGCTTAGATTTTGTATTAATTTCTGGTTCTTTTAAACACTTATTTTCTTTGCCAAGCAGACTTTCCCTATCAGGGGAATTTAAATTATATGCGAGCCATTTAGGTACACAATATATATTGCCACAGCACAAAGGACATTTGAAAGCTGAAACTGGATGAACTTTGCAAGAAAAAGCCAGCTTGGGGAAAGTTATTTCTAAGAATCACTGCCAAGTTTAAGTAATATAGTAATGATATGGGTCTGGACACATAAAACACCATCTGGATAATTAAAAGATACACAAAGGTAGTACGCAGACAAGTATCATCTGAATGTTAGCAAAGTAAAAATGGTAAAAGAAATTAACCCTTCATGGGCACATTCATGTCAGAGACAGGTGTTACACAGGAGTAGGGAAGTCTGCTTCTCTGAGACTCAAAGCACACATACTTCTCCTCTGGCCAAGCTCACCCTGCAGGTCATACCAACATTTTAGCTGCAATTCTGTAAAGCATTTGACACTTACATAACTTAAAACATAGGCTCTGTGCTTGTAAATCCTTAAAGTCACATATAATGCACCTAAGTACTTTTCCTTACTTCAAACAAGTTTGCTGCTGTCTCTCTCATCACCTGTAAGAAATCATACTGCATTTTCTTTATCTCTTTATACTACTGTATATAGTCTCACATATAGTGAAAATTGGCCTTGCAAAACAGATGGTGCAACATGACTCTAACATTATAAAATCAGGAACTGAATTATTACTGTTGATATAAACTTTGCCAAATTCCTTATCACTCAGCTCTCCATCCCAAACTTACAGAAGGTGGCAGTATTTCAAAACATTACTTTTTGGATTTACCAGAGGGGCATTTATTTGTTAATTGACAGCTTGTTAATAATGTATTTTATTATTCCTAACATTTAAAGGTCAAGAGCTGTAACTCCTAGCAGCTGAGGTGCAGTGGAAGCAGTAACCCGCATTACACTGCAGTTTTGAAGAGAGTCTGGTGAATCCATTAGTATGGGGAGATATGGAGGGCTGCATTTGCTTCATTACTGATTTCACTTGCTGTGAAATATTTGTTAGGTTCTTTTATAGAAGCAACCACTTCTATAAAATTTAAGATAAGAATTTCCAAGGTGTGCAAAGCTTGTTCTTGTGTCCCAAAGCAGTCGTTAAATTCAACAACGTCACCAGGAAATATTTTGCCCAATTTGTACCCTGTGCCTTCTACAGATTTATATGAACTACCCCCTTACACATTTCAAACCACCATCCTTTGTTTTAATAAGAGTAACACACACTGTGCACTGCTCTTTCTGAAACTAAAATTACCCTACTCTTGTGTTTGAGCTGTCACTGCTTTGCCTTCTACCCATGTACAACAGACAGCAGATTTTAACAGCTACAACCTTTTAGCACCTATCATTTGCATACCCAAGAACATTCACACTCTGCAGAAAGACATTCAATGAACAGCTTCATAGCAAATCTACCAGTGGCTTGAAGCTCTGTATAATAGCTCTCGATCATCTAGGAGCTAGTGTATTCAGGAAAACCACTGCAAACAAGGTGTGAGTCTACAGTCTAGCATTCCCACGTGCATGACCCCAGAGTGAAGCTGTCTGATCAAATTAAAGAGAAGATGAGGGAGAACAGAAAGTCTGCCTTCATCTGGCAAGTAAATCAGCAAAGGTTCCAATAAAAATAGAAAGGATGACAGAAGAATCTTTGCCTCTGAGATTATTCTTTCATTATATTCTTCTGTTCACTTGTAACATGATTTTCTCCAACAACTCTAGAAATACCACTCCAGAGTACAAAGGAGAGAGGGTAGAAGTTACAGACTAAAATACAGTTGCTCAGACTAATACGCCTTTATTCCTTTCATTTCTTTCTGCATAGCTACAGGGATTATACAGAAAAGAGGAACATTTTGTTGGTGATTTGTTGAGCCCACTCGCTGTGTCAAATCACCTGTGCCAACATATTTAAGGAAATTATTAAAGATCATAAAAATCACTCATGAGACCAAAACACAGTGAAAAGATCTAAGCCAATGAGATACTTTAGCAAGCTGAAATAAGCACTAGGAACACTGCAGTATTCCTAAATCAGCCTTAGATTGCCATAGGCATGGACAACACTCCCCAGTATTTACGGAGGAGTGTACTTGGATTTACAAACACTGTTTAAAATCATGGAGTATATTCCTATAAGTGTCTTTCGCATCACTCCAGAAAACACAGCAAGAAGTATACAGGTGGTAAAACACCTATATGCACTTGTCAGGGAAGAAGTGGGGTTTGGGTGCTCAAATTCTGCTGCATTTCTGCAGAAAAGGGTGTCCAGGTGGCAGGCCTACCTTTACCAAAAAACCTCTTTGGAGCCACACAGTATAAACTACAAAATCTTGAATTTCACTAGCCCACCCCATTGTTTCTCTCTCTTCCTTACCATTCCCCATTTTTCAGCTCCTTTAACAGGACAAGAAACTCTACAATAAATCCTGTTTCTCAGTTTGAGGTTTTTATCACTTAATAGGAACAGAAAGCAAATTTCCAAGCATAATATAGTCACTGACTGCAAGGTAACTTCACTTTTAAAAGAGAGTAAACTTACACACAACACAAGCTTGCAGCATGGACATGGAGCTGGCAAAACGTAATGCCAGGAAGTTTGATTAAATCCTCTAGATTTATGTTCATAAAACCAAAAGACTTTTTGGTCTTTGATAGGAGATAGCCTGTTTGGGCACTCAGTTTCCCAGAAAATTTTTATAGATCTTCCAGCACCAAGGTGAGAACAGCATCTGTACGGTAATCGGTAGATACTGTGAATTTGCATCTTAGATCACTGAACGGCAACATCTGAGGTGAGGATTCATCCCGAGAGGTGTGGAACAGTTAAGTGGAACGTAGGCCAAATTAGCTTCACTGCAGGGTGTGCTGAGGGAAGGTGCTCAGCCGCCTCCTCATTAGGACCATCTATTCCTGCTCCCTCCCGCACACTGGCCTAAACCTAACACATAAAAGGGAATGGAGACTATAAAAATGAAGAATTCAATTAGGAGGCTCTTTCCTGCAGTGGTCTGGGTTTAGGATAAGCATTTCTTATACAGTGACAACATTATAAACACAGGTATATTTGCAGCTCCACCAACCTGTGACACTTCTGTGCAGGGAATTGCAGCACTCTGGCAGGTGGCAAGCAGAGAGGAAGGAATGGCTTGGAGTATTTTCATTCAGTTAAGTTGACACATTTAACCCTCCTGAGATTTTAAATCCTGGAAAGTTTTATGACTTTTTTTGCAATGCAATCCAGTTCATCTTTAACTACTGCCCTTTTGCTGAAATCTTTTCAGATGCCAAAGCAGCATTTGGTTCCATAGCCAGTATTAAAAACCCCAGTGTATCAAGTGGGTGGAATTGCTATGAATATGGATTCTCAGCTTCCCTTGAATAACAATTATCGAACTGACTATTCAGTATTCTGTGCTTACCTGGGAAATAACTTCAGGTACTCGATGCTGAATATAGGTTAAATTCTATTCACATTAAATCAATGCAAAACAGAGACATTTAGTAAATTTACCCGATATCTACAGCAAGGCAACCACGAAGAAGTTTCATCCACCTTTACTTTGATAAGGGAAAATTAGGCAGGGAGACATGGAGTTAAAACACCGAATGATTTACATCCCTGAATACCAAGAGAAGAAAAGGAAATTCTGTTTCTTTTTCTTCATAGCAATTAAGACTGCCAGCTGCCTGGGCAAAAAACCAAGAAAACCCACTATCTCCTGCTAAGGTTTCGACATAGTCACTGCCTGACAATGATTTTTGTCAAAAAGCCACATTCTGTAAACACTTGACAGTGGTATCTGCTGCGTTGTTTTGCTCCTGTGGTGAAGCATGAAGTGAAACAGTGATGCAGGAATGTTACCACAGTTGCTTGCTCTCCTCTTACAATAGCCAGGCTTCTTTGAAAGGACCTCTGTGTTGGCAGGCTGGTTTTCATTACAACAGGGCAGCCAATTTGGGCTATCACATGAAGCTGAAAAATTGTGAGTAAACTGCCATTACTTGCAGTGGGAACTCAAAGGGCTTTGACTTGCAGAAGGGAAGATCACAGGCCAACAAGAAATTCTTTTCTATTTAGGTGGACTGGAGAGAAAATGAGGGTTCATGCCCTCAAATTGCAGCAATCCTTTGTTCTGTTATCTCCTTATAAAGTAGTGGGAGAGCCAAATACATTTCATTTGTAGTCAGAGACGAGAGTTACCCCCGTGCTCTGTTATACTGGACAAAGCTCTATTGAATTGGCCATGACAAAGGCATGCGGTTTGTGTTAAACATAGATTCTTCTTACAATGCCATCTGGTTTCTGAGGCGCAAGTTTTAGAAGTACTTAAGCATGGCTTTGCTTAGTGCAGCAGTGTTTAAACTGATTGAGGAGCTCGACTCGTTTACAAGGAAGTTAGGTACACAAAACTCAAACTCCTATTTTTTTCTGCTATTGCTTAGAGGTTTTCTGTACAGCCCAGGACAGACAGCAGTTCATCACCCTCTCTCCATGTGCAAAGTCAGCTGCATCTGGACCAAGAGGAATCCTGAAGGCTCTATAGATACCTCCTTAGGAACCCAAATTCTTTAAAACCTGGCTCTAAATGACTAAAGAAAACAAATCTCATTAGGGGTGATGTGATACTAGAAGACAGTTGTGCTCTTTTGAAAATCCTACAGGCCTCTTAGTTTCACAAGCAATCTAATTCATGCCCAGGAAGGAGTTAAAGTCCACTCTGTACAGTAGTTAAAGATAGAGTTTTCCTCATATTGGTTTCCAATACATTTAGTTTCCAGAGAGGGATAGTTTTGCATTGGTATGAAGCAGATTGGAAGAAAACAGCTTTCCAATGACTTTGCCAGGCTAGGCGCTGCCGCACACAGCTTGACTACGTTGATACTAAATGCTTTGATTTTCCCCGTAAATAACAGTTCTTGAGAAAAGAGCAAGGTGAAGTCTCTCATTACACAGACAAAAGGAGGTAGGGAGCACGAGGCATCTTACAGGGTGGCTCTCCTTTTTGCCCCCCTTTCTGTTTTCCTGGATTTGAGTTTTAAAATGGGTTATATTTTGCCTGCAGCAATTTCTTTTAATAACTGCAATTATTCTCTCCCATTGTTCTGACTCTTACAAGCAAATTAGGGAAATTCAAAGGCAATTTTCATGATTGTTGTCGGGGGCTTATGAATGGCTGTTCTATTTTACTAGGACATTTCATTAAATAAATAACGAGTATGGCACAAGAGCCGTAAACAGTCAGATAAAGATCAGTTCATTTAGGAATAGATCCTGTTTGGTGCTTAGGTGGGTATGCAGGAGACCCAGCAGGACTCCCTCCAGCTAGACATAATTACAGCTTCCATGGTTAAGAAAGGGCAATATTGCTTTCTTCACATGTGAGTGTGCCCCTTTAAAGATCTCATTTAGCATGTTTTGCACACCCTACCTGGAAATTTGTGCAAAGAGGGGGTAGCACTTTCGCATCAGTGCTTGCATAACAGAGAGAAGTTGCAGGCCACAGCAAAGGGCATTCTGAATAAATAGCACCAGGACCTCGTGACATACCCTGTGGGAAATAACGTTCACAACGTGAGCTAAGAACAACAGCAAGACTACATTTCTGGAAGAAATCAAAAGTCAAAGCCTCTAAAAGGACTCAAGTATCCATTTATCCTGCTCAAAATATCATGCAAATGTGTCACTAAGTGGCATCCATCAACAACAGAAGATCAGGAACACATGCCAAATAATTTCAGGTTCAATCTGGCTGGAGGAAAATGAATCTACAAGGCAAACTTGAGCTAATAACTTCCAAACACTCCCATATCTCAGAGGTTTTTAACATATAGGACTGATTCCCACTTCCATCAGCATGGAGATACTCCTCTGCTAGATCACTGTAAAGACAAGCCAGGTATAAAAGATGAGAAGCCTAACGTTTTTGGCCCATTTTAGCTCTTTAAACCTCTGATCAACTGCAATCAAATCCAGCGAAGTGGGATAAGTCTCAGTTTAAATTACACAAAATTAAACTGGACTCAATACAGCCAACTTTGTGCTGGTATCCTAATGGACTGTAGAGGCTCCACAGCATACCTTCATAAATATTCCCAGTCAGTGCTCCTAATTAGCCAGAAGGCAGGCATCTGCATGATACTGAACTTCAATTCCAGTACTTCCTGAACTACTTTACTACATACTTTATTCATGTTGATGAGGAAAGACAGAGAAATGAAAAGTTTCAGCAAAATACTTGTAGCCTAACAGTTCACATGTGGAATCTTCCCAGCTTAATATCATTTGTGCATCCCAGATTTTGTGCAACCCACCTTTGCTACAAAGAGAAATCAAGCTGTTCTCCTCCTCCTGAATGATTCAGCAGGGAGAAAGTCAGAGACATTGGTAAAATTTCTATTGAACCCAGTGTTCATAAAGTACTCAGAAGAGGACCTACTCCACACAGCTTTGCAACCCATATCATCCAGAACTTCACAGAGGTGTATACTTATGAGAATTTCTAAAAGCTCAGAGGCAAAAAACTAACTCTGGCAGGAGGGGATTAGCAAACTCTCCTCCATCTGCTTATTCCAAGGCAACTTGAGCCTGGTTCTGGAGACATTAATCTACTTTCAGAGCCAAAGACAATGGGAATGTGAATTGCTAAGCTATTCTCACAGAAGGACCATGGACCCCAACCTAAATAACCATTTTTTATAACTTTTACTCCGGTTTTCAGAATCCTTTTTATCTGGTGCCTTTGTAACATGCAACCATGCAGAGCTTGGTCTCATAAACTTCCTCAGCCTCATGTTCTCCTGAGCTATCCAAGCCTAAGAACTGCTGTCTAAGAAGAATATGGTTTTCACCCTTTGGAAATAAAGGTAGTAGCTCTGTTCAGAAAATACCTATATATGTGCTCACTTGAAATAAAATATAGGCTGTTGATATCCCCTACAAAAACAAAGAACATTTGTACTATAAGAAAAATTGAACATATCAATCTGGAAACTGATCTTGGGATTCATGAATTTTAGCTGTGAGGGTCTGCATCGCTCCAGAGCAGCAACTTTCAGCAGTATCTTAGCATGGAAAAATACCTCACAGGTCCCTTTTTTCCTCATCTCCTTTGGGCTTGAGTGTGTGCTCCAGGCAGTGGGCATGCATCTCATTGCTCACTGGCAGCCTCTCCCAGCCAGCCATGCCCCTGGCAAAGTCTCTCTCCCCTCCATCCTGGTGGGCCCACCTCTGCCAGACAGCAGCAGCCAGGACAAGGTAGACAAGGTATGTCTTTCTTGGCTGCAAAACCTGTGTAAAGTAATACCAGGAATCTGGTAACAGGGCTCTGCTGACCAGCCTAAGCACCAAGCCATGGGTTCTGCAGTCTCATGTCTATTTTCTGAGTGACAACAGTGTTTATGCCAGATTGCAAGACAGAACAGGACACCAGCATCCTTGGCCTGGTCATGAGCCACAGGGATCCTTAAGCTCTTTTGCTCAGTCTTTTCCTCTGCTAACATTTACACAACTGATTTCATTCCCTTTTCTATGTGTTATGAAGAAAATGGCAAAAGAAGTGAAGAAACTGGACTAGTTTTGCATTTATTCAGATTTTTTTTTTTCAAATCTAAGCCTACATGAACCAGGAGAGAGAAGTCTAGGAAAAACAAATCAGTAAAGCTTTGCTTTGTTCTTTCTAATTCTCTAGTAAACTGAATCTATACATTTAAGTGAAGACAGAAAAATAATCAATGCTTTCTAGAGCCATTATTGGAAACATCTGATGATAACCAACTCTGCTAGCAAAACCCCCAAGTCTTAACACTGTAGCCTTCTGCATTGGAAGTCTTATGCTGGCTTTGTTGTCCCTGGTGAATAGAAGGTTAATTTATGATAATTAAGAAAGGTTACAGTGTTGGTTGCTGAAGAACCATAAATAATGGTACACTGATAGAAAAAATAGGGCTGGGGAGCTGAAGAGAAATAAATATTTCAAGCAGTCTGGACACAACCTATATTCCAAATGACACTTTTGCTCATTAAGCGCGATTTTAAATAACAGATGCTTACCATCCCAATATACAACATCTGAACTACTAAAATGATGTTTTCAATGCAGAGCTCTATTTAGCAAAGGGCCTGATCCAAAGTCGCTTTATGTAAGGGAATTTTCCTGCTGATTGGAAAACATGAAGCCATGAAACAAGGACAACTACCAAAAGTGGACAAAAGACTAAGGGGAGAAAAAACAGCAGTAATCAAGTACATAAAAGGTTGCAGAAAAAAACAAAGGGGGAAATTTATTCTCCACTTCCAGGGTGGATAGGATAAAAATAACAGGCTTAAGTCACAAGAAACACTCACATTTCACAAAAAAAAATCCCTTGTTAGCAGTAAAGCATTGGATTATGATACAAGAAAAAGCAGCAGTCTCTCTCCCCACCTTCACAACAACTACCCAGGCAACTTTCAGGAGCAGCTGAGTTACATCTGGCCCTGCTTGGGCACTGGAAACCCCCTCCCTGCCTCACTTCTGGCAGTTCTTTCACGCCCACTTTTCCAATTCACAGCAGCTGGCTGTAGGATAAGAAACCACAAATCCTCCCATGATCACCAGTACCTAAGCCTCCTCTGTTTCCTAAGGAAAGTTATGGGTGACAATAATACACTTATTAGCATTACTTTTATCCTGGAGCATAGGAAGAGGATGATCATCTATGGAAGGAAGGCACTACTGGAACCTATAGTTACTGGGAACAAGTAGGCCTCCTGTTTCCAACCTCAGAAGTACCTATCTTGGGTCAGAATACACACACCAAGCCTGAGGTCTTCAATCGGCCAGCAGCCAAACACTTGAGATAAGGTGTAAGAATGGGGTATATACATAGCAAAACTCCTCTCTCCCATCAAGCTCTACTAGCCCTCTGCAGAGCTTTTGGAGACTACAGCTACATTGCTGAATTTGTGACAGGGTTACAAGCAGGGGAGAGATCAGAGACAGAGCTGCCCCATCTTTTCTTGGAAGCACGTGCACCAGAAGATCTGATGGGACTTCCAGTCTTTTGAGCTATATTGCATCAGACTGGAGAAAGGTACCTCTGCAGAGGAACAACGAAAAACTGATGGGTGAGGCAGATCAAAAGATGTGAGAACACACCACTTCTTAACAAAAAACACATGCTTTTGTACCAGCCAATTCAGCAGAGCTTTGTCCGGTATCTGTCTGAGTATGGGGGTAACTCTTACCTCTGAGTAAGAATGAAACGTAGTTACAAAAACACAGCCTTAACTCCAACCTTCCTTTCAGTGGGAACTCAGACTTTGAGCAGCGTGCTTCATGCCCACTCTGGAGCTTCAGGGAATTCCCTTCCACTCCTGCATATGACTCCATGCTCTGGCCATGGTCTCCTCCCCAAGACAAGCAGGGTCCTTGCCTTCTCCCCCACCAATGACTCTTCCACTACACGCTTCACTGCTTCCCAGAAACCCCCAGCAACCACAGCCCGTTCACTGGTAGATTAGACATACTCATCCTAGGAAAAGCTGTGTGCATAAAATGGACACTCTGCCTATTGGTAAATTAAGTAGCACAGCAACATATTCAAGACTGCCCAAGAGATTTAGAGGCCTAATCCTGACTGGAAAGGAGACAAGCACTGCACAGTGCCACTTCTGAGAACAGGACTTAAATCTCAGGTGGCACAGGCACCCTTGCAAATAACATTCCACATTTAAACAAAAATAAGAGTCGATATACTGCCATTCATAACAAAATTTCATGTCTCCTTTTACGGCCATGTTTGCTATTTGGGTGCCAAACATATATTTCATAAAGAGTTGATAAAGAGTTAATCTGCATGTTAATACATAGTTAATCAATTGTTATGGAGTCCAGCCATTGTGCAGGTCGCTTGTAAGTTTGGCTTGCAACCGTCTACAACACCTTCAAGTGATGAGCTAATAACCTCTGCACAGCATCCACTACTGAAGCCACCTATGCTTTCAATCTATCATTTATTACCTTTTCTATACTATAGATAGACCCTTAATATAAAGAATGACCATTTTATGTTTGCTTGCCTGAATATATACGAGCACTCAGCCACATCATTAAAATAATTTCATTGCTAAGGCATACCTAATATTCCAAACAGATAGAGCAGAATTTAAATTAGGGGAAAAAAGAGACAGTGATTCCTTACAAAAAGGTCTTGAGATGTGACAGGAAAGAAGAAAATGGATTTGTACAAAATAACAAGCACATAAAAATGTGAACTTTACTGAAAAGTTTTCTGAGCTTTGACAAGATTTCAGTTCACTTTTAGCTTTAATTATGATTTTGCACTATCCTTGGAATTTTTGTTTTCCTGGCCAAGGGTGCAAAAATATTGAAATACTACCACTGACATACTCGGCATTTTTAAGTCAATGCCAAAGCTTAAACAAGGTCAGGTTTCTACTCCACAAGAAAGGACATGCTTGCTACAATCCTGAACCACCTCAGATCAAGGAGAACAGGAAATTAAGGCAACTGAGTGCAAAAGGTGAAGAAGGTGGTTATGTTAAAAATTATAACCAAATATATGCATGTACCTTCTATTTTTGTAAAGGCTCAGGTCCTGGAGTCACGGGATGGGAGAGGGAAAAAACCTTTGTTTTCTAGAAATATATTTCTCACTTTGTGATTACAAAGAGAGGCCCAAACCCGTGACTTAAAGGGAAATAAAAATAACATTAAATGTCCTTAATGCTTTAAAAGTTATGGTTTTCTATAAACATGTTGCATAAAGGTTTGGGTGGGCAAGCTTTGCAAGTGGTCACAGACACATGAGAACAAGGGAGGGACTACTGCTCAGAGAAGCAAAGGACCCTTTTCCTAGTCTGCCTTCATCTACCTCAACATAAACATCCTGCAGCATACACTGTAGCTAGGATGTTGCTCCTTGCACCCTGACACTACTGTGCTTTTCACTCAAATTCAGCTTTATTCTAAATGAACACTGCATTTGACCCTGGCATCTACAGACAGATTTTCAGCTTACCAGAATGCTGGTCCTTGAAATTCCTTGTGTTGGGTTGCACAGTGGTGGTGGGCATCCCACCATCCTCCGCTGGGGAAAGTGAAGCTGTTTTCTTTCACCTGTTACAGTCTTGGTGGGAAACTTGCTGTCTAGCAGCTCCTCTTCTGTGACCCTCCCTCGCAGTGGAGAAGTGCTGAGCCTGAAAAAAAGACAAAAGATACTATTCTGAGAAGGTGAGAGACACAGGAGCTCTGGAGCCCTTGGTGGGAGCTTGCATGCCAAGTATGATATTTGACAGGCCTTTATATAGTATCTCCACTTTGCCCTTCAGTTTACCACCTGCTCTGCTCTGATGGCAGGATTCAATTCTTTTACAAAACACAAAGCTGTAGAACTGCAGAAATTAAATCCATGCAATGCGATCCTCTTGCCTTCTTTTTCACAAAGCTGTCAAGATAATGATGTGTTCATGGTATTTTACTTGATGTGTGAAATTTCCAGCACACAGATATGAATCAAAGCATTCTGTGCTATTTATCCTCTCAAAAGGATTTTGAGCTTCTTTTTTTTAATAGATGGAAACTATAATTTTAGAAGGTGGGTAACGAAACTTCTCTTTACACTTGAGTGGACAGCTCAAGGTCATAAAGGAAGTGCTTGGGAAACACAGCCAGGCAAAAATGTTTTATGCCCAGGTACAGCACGGCCATTCCATGCCTTCGCTGATTTAAGGGAAGAGAATCTGAAGTAGAAGAATGTGTAAGGATATGTGCATACAACCACATATATCCAGCAACATTCTCCTCTGGGACATGCACACTCAATTGCAATTTCACAATTCAGAGACAGGGAAGTGGCAAATCTGTGCCATTATTATATGGCTAGGTTGTAGCCAGAGGTGGTGCCACAAGATCAGCTTTGTTGCCCAGCTTTACTGCAGTGAAGTACCTACCTTGTTCAAGGAGGTAGCTTTGGGCTACCTTCAATTAGCAGGCAGATATTAAGCAGGAAATACTTCAGTAGAATTGGTTCAGACTGACATGTTTATTAAAGAGATAGCCCCATTTCAGTTCCTCATACACCTCTAAAACCCAGCTAAAAAGAGTTAAGAGCTACACTGGATATGTATGGGAATTTAATTACTATTTCTTATTTAACTATTGAGTGCAGTAAGGTTAGAGTGGGAAAACATCAGGCTACGTATTCAAAATGCATGATGAGTTATGAAGTTGGGTCAAATTTCCCAGCTGGGTAAACCAGCACAGACACTTTGACTTCTAGGACTGTAATGGATTTATAGCCAGCTCAAGACCAGAGCGTATCACCACAGAGATTACACTCTGTGGGACAGAATAGCTTTTCCATTTGCATTTGCTCTGCTTCTAGCTCATCACCATTGTCAACTATACGTGTGACTGTGTAATGGTGGTGTAATGTAAATAGCATGCCTTAACACTGAGATGAAGATGGGGTGAACCAGGTTCTGGGTACCACTCCACTGTGGATTTGTACTGCAGAACTGAACCTCCATTAAACAAATGTACTCAAAACCTATGGAAATCAATCAAGAAGCTTATTTATTGGGCAGGAGATTTGAGCTTGCTGGTTTTTTGTGATGTCTTTTATAGAATATGGACTTACTGAGCTTTAATAATGACTGAAAAACCTACAACATTATTGATTTTTAAAATACATCATGTGACTTTTCTACAAAAAATTCCTCATAAGTATAAATATTTTTGGAAACCTGCAATTCTTAACAATAATTTATTTGCAGTTCCAGAAAAAAAAAAATCTTTTAAAACAGCTGCAGAAAACGCAGTGCCGTTTCTCTAGATTTCAAACCTCCTGAGCAACCAATTATGTTGATTGAAAAATTGGATATTTCCTTCACCAATTTCCCGCCAATCAGGACAACATCACTGCACAGGTTCCTAATTAGGATTCATTGGGGTGGATGCAAAAAGTATTATGAGGTCTTCTTTTGGATTACTTTGCACTATTCTTTAGGACAAGAGGCTTGACTTTTTTCTTTCAAAAAATCAGATCATAAGAGAAAATTATATCTGAGTGATATACAGAAAAAAGTAATTGCACTTATGGGAACAGTTACCAGAGGACAGGATCTTCTCCAAAGCTTGTATCTCTTAGATGTAACCCTTTACAGAACAGCCCTGTAAAACTGAAAACAAAATAACTTCACAGAACTTTTCAGTCACATCACAGGCTTTAAGAGAACCAAATTCCACCTATAGAATTTTACACACAACAGAAACACGTGCAATTGTTTACCATAATTAACTCTGTTGGTTTTGTATTATTTTAAAGCGCACTTTAATGAATGTCAACTTGAGTTTAATAAAAAAACCTAGGGTAACATTTAACTTCAAATACAAGGGAAACTACTGAAATGGCTGTTTAGTTTCCACCTGAATTTATTGGTACTCTTTCAAATGCCAATGCTGACGGCTATTCCTCTTTCAAAAAAAATGGGGCAAATATCTTGACATGCAGCTGGAACTGGTAAGCATCTCCCAGGCGTGCCTACGGCAGCAGCCCAAGTTAATTCTGTGCCTGTCATCAGACCTTGCAAAATTTGATGTCATATGCTGAAGCAAGTTATGGCATCTGCAGGGCATTTTACTACTGGAGCTTGTGTCTTGCAGCAATGTGACAAAAGACATGCTGGGAATTATGCCCAGTCTCCCCTGCCACATGCTTTTTGGTTACCTCTTTCTACAGCTCCTAACGTAGACTCTTTAGTATATTCATAAGCCTAAGAGACCTTGCAGTTTTTAGAGGTCCAGTTCTCCATTCCCTCTATTCCCTCTCTACCAGGATTAAGGTCCAGGCACAGAGTTTAGCAACCTTCCATTTTCTGGTGTTACTAACTGCAAAAGACTAAATTGTTTGTCACTCTTTCACCTCTCTCTAAGACTATCCAAAACCAGACAATAAAATTTTCCAGGACAGAAATTAGTGACTCCTGCTTGGAAGGCACTGTACCTGAATGCACACAGAAAAGGTTCCTTATAATGAAGATTTCCCCAGTGGAAAAATTATTTATTTATTAAGTGCACTAGCTATTTAAAAAATCTCCATAGACCTGCTTTAATGATGAGCCATTCTGATTACCGCAGTGCATTTTTTTGCTAAGATATTCTCATAGTATTTGATACCAATTTTGCTCTACATTTACTGTCTCCTAGTCAGGCTGTTGCACTTTCTTTTCATTTTGTTTCTCACCCTTATTTAACGTCTCAGTAGTTTTTTTCTTTGAAATGTGTCCTTTTCCTATGAAAGCTGATTAACAAAATACAACTTTTGAAGTCAAACACATAATCTAAGCAGTAGATCACAGGTATGAAAAGTAGCCAGACAAGTACACACACACTGACAGCAAATTAAAAAAAAGATTAAAGAATGTATTGCTATCCCTTCGATGGCAGGCATTGCAAGTAAAAGTACCAACAACAGTACTGGCCTCTGATTATCCATGAGAAGGCAGCTCATCCTCCTAATTTTTAAAATCAGGCTATTATTTAATCAATACTGGAAAGCAAGGTGAAGGTATGGATGTAGGGAGTGTATGGATGTACATCAGTGCAGGTATTCCAACGCTAAATCAATTTCAGCCTGACAGAAATAATATAGCCACAGAGCCATCCCCTCCTTTGGTTGGCATGGCAAATTTTGAAAAGCTGAATTTCAGGCTTAGTAAGAAAAGAGAAACAACTGTGAGATAGCAGAGAATGAAAACTGGGAAAAAAAAGTTCTCTTTCTGTGTAGAAACAGCATCATAATCATGCATTTCCTAACCATGTAAACACCTCCCCAGGAGCAAGCAGTATGTATGCTTTCTTTTATTTTTTCAGCTGGAACAGTTTGAGACTCCGATTGCATACATGACCCTAAAACTGTCAGTCAGACTCCTTCCACCCAACACCATCCCAAAGCTCTGCAGATTCACAGAAGCTATCATTGCAAGATTACACTGTTGATTAATAGGGACAATTTAGGCTGATAATCTTACTTCATTGCATTCGTAAGAACTGAGTCATGGGTCTCTCTTCATCTGCTTTTCATCTCTAGGAACCTGAGAAATTTTACCACATTCAGTGACTTAATGGATGATTTGGCTTAGAACTACATTCCACAACAGCAGAGCACCCTGGAGATACACTCGCTTGTCATAATATATAAAGCTTCTTCCAAATCCATTGTGCGTAGCTTTACACTGTTCACTGCAGACCTTGAAGGAAGAAAAGACTCTTTTCTTGTCTCATTGCTCCCAGGATGATGCTTGAAAGCTGGCAAATGAAATATTGGAAAGGAGTTTCAGAGTTCTGTTATATATTTGTTTTTCTCTAAGAAACAGAGTGGAAAATGGCTTCACAGAAAGTTGCTTCAGAACAGGATTATGAACGCTATTTACAGAATACCCTAGGCATTAATATTTGACTTGTACAGGTATTCTAGCTAGAAAAAAAGATACACATCTCTTGTACAATATTAATCAATACAGCATCCCAAGATATGAAGTTGCAGAGTCAGATACCTGTGCGAAATTCTGGCTCCAGTGAAATAAAGAGGAGCTCAGCCACTAGCTCCAGCTGCAGTCAGAAACATATCTTGGGCAGCCTGGCTGACCGGCTCTGGTGCCGTGGCATCAGGCACTCAAGCCAGCTTCAAACCATCCGTGAGCAGGTCTACCAATACTAAACATCCACAGTCTGTTTTTAGGGAAAAGAAGTTAGTGAAGATTTTTTCTTTGGCCACTTGAGTTGTCAGTCTCTACTTTCTGGACACACAATTAGAAAATTCAGAAAGAACACTTTTAAGAAACTAATTTTTTGGAAGGGAAATAAAAGCAACAGCTCTTTCTCACATGTTCGCACACATGTTAACTACTTGCAAAATGGGAGGTATTGGCTCTGTCTTTTTGTGGGTTTATTACAATAAATATACAGAAATGAAAATACCCTATCCAACAGCAGCACAAAGCTTTTGACTGCTATTACTGGCACAAGAAACCTCCTTCCAAAGGGCCAATGAGTGAATGATATACATAGATTTAACCTTTATATGTGATAGCAGGAAAGCTGAATGGCATTTTCATTTTATACCTGTGGAAATACGAGGAGACAGGCTCAAGCTAGTCCATATATTTTCTAAATGTGCTTAACTTGGGCATCTCAAGGATGCAAAATTCCACTCTTCTTTAGAATTTATGAGAGCATCTTGTGTGAATCCCCAGTAAAAAAGCCCACTCCCTCTTCCTCTGTGAATGCAGACATTAATGGTGTATGACAGTACTGGTTAGAAACAGGCAGGGGAATGAATGTTACTTAGGTGATCTTCTCTCCTGAACGTTGTTTTACTTTCAATGCTCAACTTACAATCTCTGCTTTTTCATGTTTTCACTGTTATCTGTATATGATTTATATGTGTGCATATGTATATAAGTTCTGATACTTTAAAATAGAAACTGAACTCTCCTCCCAACCCCAAACACTGTTACATGGGACCACACTGACATTAATACGGATAACTGGAGGGCTGGAATGTGGACTGCCATGTGAGCCAAGAGAATAACATGGAATAGCCAAACCTGCAGGTGATACTCAAGAATTTCAGGTGTCACATTCCTGCTCAGTGACTGGCGGTATGGCAGGCCTCCTCGTCTTCTGCTAACTAATTAACATCACAAGATATGGGAGGAAGGACGCAAACAGGAAACCAACAGCACCAGTTTGTCCTGCTGTACACTCAGCTCACCTGGGCAATGTAATGGTGGGGTCTTCAAGAAACCTCACCATTTTCTGCCTCTGTATGGTCTCTCATGTCTCTGAAATATATGGTACGTCCTGAAGCTCTCAGCCAAATGGAGATTTTTTGAAAGCAGCCTGTAGGCTTGGCATGACTGATTCTGATGAACAGCACTCTGCTCTCCCCAGCCATGGATTGACACAAGGAAGAGACACTTATTTTGGACAGGCCCTCATACAATCTCACCTTCTTGCACACACCCCAAAATGGGTTGTCAGGCTTCTGCCTCTCTGACTTACTCCAGGTTGTAAGCCTAACCAGATAACTCCTTGACTCTTAGGAGTAACAGGCAGCCTTGCCAGCTTGAGGTATTTCCAACCCCTTGCATGTGTTATAGAGCAACATCTATCAAGCGTCACACTCACTGTGTATTTCTGAAAGCTCTCTTACTTAGTTGTAGAACTTGTAACTTTAAAAAATGTTGTTCTAAAATGATACAACATACATAAAGAATACTTATTTAGAAAACAAAACTATAAATGTAGTAATTTCTACTCCTGGTATTTAACCTTCCTATTCTATTCGGATTCATTCGGAGCCTGTAAGAAAACCTAGAAGCAAAACCTTTAAACATTTGATAAATACCCTTCCAAAAGCCATTTAACTGGGGGCGAAAAAAAAAATGCCTGTACAGAAAACTTCAAACCAGTAAATAGACCAGAGTGCTGTATGAAGGCATCACGATGCTTTTTCTCCAGCTTACTGTTACTACCTTTGCCACAATTCCATGGGTATATTGGTTTCCACATGCAGAAACAAGCACATATGCATGAGGTGAGCACCAATGTATACAGCATACAAACTGTATAAACGCACATGAACACGTATCAACAAATACACAGATGCTCCCTCCCTCGTATCTTTTCTCTTGTGTGTATCTTTAGAGAGAGCATTGGTATATGTGTACAGTATGTCTGACACAGTGACATTTGCTTCTAACAGCATGAGCTTTTTGTTCTCATTTTGCTTACCTGTCAATTCCTCTTAATCATGCGACTGATGCAGTTATAACATAATACAAGTTGAAGGCACTGCCAAATGCTTAATAATTTGCAGATTTCTCTTCCTTTACTGCAGTCTTGGAGAGCAAGTGGTACAGAAGAAATGTGCTTGAACTGTCCTGACCCAGACAGCTGCTCAAATAATGGCTCAAAATTTAACACCAACTAAAAAAAAAGTGTTGAAGGCAAACTTTTGGCACATATCCTTCTTTGTTCCTTTGCAGATTTCAAGTATTCTCTTAAGAAAATTAATATAAATAAACAGACTGAAATGTAAAGATCAGAAACAAAGCACAAAGTTGTGTATAAACAAACTTCTTTTATACAGTGAATTCACAGATGAAGACAACTTATTTCACGTTAAAATAATTCTGAGGGTCTGAGTAATGTTTAAACAAGAAGAAACACAGGTCAGAATGGTTACTACATTGCATTCACCTCTGGAGCATCAAAATGTTGCCCAGTATGATTCAGGCCAGGAATAACTCCACCGGCAAACAACAAATCCTGCTCTCCTCTCTTATTCCAACCTTACTTCCACTTAATTCAGCCAAGAAAATTATGAGCAGCCTAGTTCCTTCTGACTGAAATACACCTTAATCAAAGCTGTTCCCAAAAATATTAGTTCTAGATTTTCCAAGTCTGAAATTCCCACACAGGCACCTAATTCTACACCTGCCAAATCTCTAAAAAGCTGTGGTGCCCCAGTGCCAGTGCAAATAGCTGTCCCATAAAGTACCTTTCAGATGCCCTTCCTAGGCAACATATCAAACCTAATGCCACATTAAGGCCACCCTAATCCATTGGGCCTGGCTGAGGATGACAAGCACAGGGGCTCCCCACACCTGTTTCCAAGCTTTCTCTACAGACAACGAGAACACCAGTGGCAAGTACAGAAGCTGCTTCCTGTAGCAGGGAAATGTCACAGAAACTTCTTTAAGGGGTATCCTGAGAGCACCCTTATACCCCAATCCACTACTTGTACAATATGCTTAGGCACAGAATAGGAGATGCCTCACAGAGCATATGGTCCCATGGGTAAATGAAACTAAGGACAGATGGCTAAAATCATGGAATCATAGAATACCAGGTTGGAAAGGACCTCAGGGATCATCTGGTTCAACCTTTCTAGGCAAGAGCACAGTCTAGACAAGATGGCCCAGCACCCTGTCCAGCTGTCTTGAGTGCCCAGTGTGGCGGAGACAACCACTCCCCTGGGGAGGTTATTCCAATGGTTGACTGTTCTCACTGAAAAATTTTCCTCTCCTGTTCAATCAGAATCTTCTCAGGATTAACTTGTTCCCATTACCCCTCGTATTTTCCATGTGACTCCTTGTGAAAAGGACATCTCCATCTTCTTTGTAACCACCCTTTAAATACTGGTACACAGTGATGAGATGACCTCTGAGCCTCCTTTCCTCAAGGCTGAACAAACCCAGTTCGCAGCCTGTCCTTACATGGCAGGCTTCCCAGTCCTTTGATCATCTTGGTAGCCCTTCTCTGGACCCCTTCCAAGAAGTGTCAGTACAGGTACGACAGAGCACATTTCAAAGGCGTCTCTTCACTTACGGATGTTACTAGGCACCTCATTGGATTTAAATACAATTTCAGTCCCCAGCTCCTATTTGAAGCTGAATGCCAATTTTTCTTTGCCCAGCAAGCCAGACCTTTGCAGAGCAGGTAATCAGGCAAGTGGGACCCAGGCACCCTGCAGCAATGGAGGCTGCCATGACTCAGGTCACCCAAGCACTCAGCAAAATCCCTCTTTCTTGTGTCTAAATGTCAGTTTGAGCATCCAGTAGAAGAATATCAATGCCCTGTTAAGGCCATGTCTGAAAGCCCCCTGAAACACCTCTTTAGGTCTGCTAAATGATGAAGAGCTGGGGGGGACACAGCTAACTCCAAGCAAAGCAAAAGGTTAAAGCTGCCATTGTAACTGTCAGTCATGTCCATGCACAATTGCTGATACCGATTTCCTCTGGAAATCAGCTGCAGAGCAGCACAGGAAACATTTCCAGCTGCAGTCGATGCTGTCAGCCTTGCCTGCCTTCTCATGCCCTCCGCCATGCTCTCTGCAATACCTTTAGGAAGGCAGATAGTGCAACTGTGTAAAGCTAACTGCTTACGTCATTTTATCAGATTTAAAATGCATTCGAAAAGCTAGTTACAATAACAGGAGAAACAAATATATGAAAGACTCATCAGATATTTAAAAAGAAGCAGGGGCCTCTTCAACAGAGAAACCATCATCAGGCATATTGAGACGGATCAGACACAGCTACTGTCCTGCTGCCATAAGCCTTGGCAAAAATGGGATCAAAATACTATTTAAAACCATTCCTTCCTTCTAAAGCAAAATCGACCTCTTCCTACTGTTGTTTTCTCCTCCTTTACCATGCTCTCTTTCCTGGCCTTTTAGTTTCCAATTAAAAATATTTCCTGTGCTGAGCAGAAAGGCAAGACACAGGTCCCACCAGACAAGACACAAGTCCCAGGCTTTACCAGCAGGGCACGGCAAGGGCAGTGCTGGAGTGCCAGCGAGTAAAAGCCATGGGCTCAGACTCAAGCCAGACATGCAGCATGGCTCATACCGGCCAGTGCTGAACCTTCACTTGGCCCTTTGTGTTTTGGACATATTTTGCTTCTTATACTGATAGTTGTTATGGGAATCTGAGCAAAACCCAACAAGCAGCTACATAGTTTCCTTATTAATAAACCCGACTCACATTTTCTTTTCCTTGCTATACTGATGCCACCTGAATGCAGGCATGGTTATAAATCACAGGGAAATGTGCCATTAATCAAGGAGCAAGGATGTTCTACATGAGGAATTCACAGGCAGAGTGGCTTCTTGTTTAATTTGGAGCTGCTTCATCATAAAGAGGGCAAGTGAAAGGAGAAACCCACCATGGGTTTCTCTTCTAATTCCCAACCCCAGGCTTTCCTAGGTTTCTCTCTCTAGCACAGAAAAGAAGCATACAGTCACACTTTTCCCACCACTGATATAAGTCATTGACTGGTAGGTGTTACATCTGATTAAGGGTACAGGCATGCAGTGATTTACACTCACCTGGAAGGTCCTTTTACATGGTCCTATAGACATAAGGGACTGTGGTGCATTGAAAAGCAAAGCTGGAAATTAAGCAATCTCTGAAAGATAGAATTCTCTTAAATTCTTTAAATACTTCCTGCTTGCACATGTGTGTGCATGTGACTTTACACTACATTTAATTGCAAGCATTTTTCTTTTTAAAATAATTTTTAATAAAACAGTAGTGGTAGTTTATATCAGAACTTTAAGACTCCCAAGGCATTTTAATGTTAAAGTCATTCTCTGCAAGTTACTTTATATCATTAAGTTGTCTAAAGTACACATTCCTATTTTGTTATAAATTATCTCCTTCTGCTGCTTTGAAGATGAGAAAATGGTTTTGGTGATTTATTCCTCAAGGCATTTATAAAACCTGCCCCAGTAATAAACCACAAAACAGTTAGTTTCTGAGGTTAGCAAATGCTGGTACTTAGGAAAGGCCCATGAACTGACCAGAATATTTTCAGATATTTTATTCAGAAGTATTAAAAACTATATTACTATTATTTTTATTTCATGGAATTATTTCTATGAAATCCAGTGTTTTGTTTAGATGCGTGTCAAATAACTAGAAGTTACACAGTCATTTTTTTGTTTCTTCATTGAGCAAATATTTCATACTCAGTTCAAATATATATACATGGATGTAATGTTATTTTTCATATTAATCCTTGCAACTGCTTCTGAAATATGCTTTTTGTCTCCTCTCCTGACAGAGAAGCCAGACTATGGTTACAATATAATTTTTCCTGGCATTTGCCTTTAAATCTTTCTGAGCAAATTTCAATAAAGCCATTTGTTAGGAGGCAGTTTACTTTGCAAGAAATTTCATATCTAGTTGTATATCTTTCTGAGGCTGGCCAAAAAATCTGAAGCCTCATATGGATCTTTTTAAATAAACTCAGTGATAAATAGTCTGTAATTCAATAAATATTTTGGCCTGTAGTAATTTTCTCCACAGATTCTCTCTGCCATGGGAAGATTATATTCAGAAAACTGTTAAAATATGAGCGATGTTTCATAGAATCCTTAAAAATATATTCATCTATATTAACTGCACTAAGGAAAGAAATGAGCTCATAGCAATTGGCAAATTCACCATCCTCTACAACAAACAATTACAGGAGTGTGGAGTATATACAGAAAATCACATACCCTACAGCTAAGCAGGATATTAGATTTGCCTGGTTATAAGTAAGCCATCGACTGGCTTATGACTACACTATTTATGAGTTATGCTGTCTTTCAAGATACAACTCACATTTTGCTTAATGCCACATGACACATTCAATTTAAATCAAGATATGGCAGATAAAAACGCTGTCCCTAATAAGTGACTCAAGTTATTTAATATTTTTTTGGGCTTCTTATTCTGACTAAAGGGAATTTAAAAGCAGTTCAGAATATCTTTCATTTTGTACATCTAAGATTTCTTTACCTACGGTACAAGAAAATCATATCATTGTAAATCTCTCAAGATCTATAAGCTCTGCAAGTAGCCACAGGGAGGATTTATTTTTAAAACGGAGATGATTATTGCTGATGTCTGTGTTCCTTCTATGGAAAAATATTTAGCAATGCACTCACTTGTAGCACTCTCATTATATCTCAATCTATGTTCCCGGTGCATTGGCATCAAGGCTTCAAGCATTGGTCTGACCACCCCATCTCAAGAAGGATACAGGCTAGAAAAGAGGGATATTAAAATAATTAACACTGCTTTGTTTAAGAAGAGGCTTTACATATACAGCTGAGCTTGGAGGGAAGATGGCAGAGGGGTATTTTAATAGAGGTCTGTAAGAACATGAGTGGGGGAAGATGAATATGAAACTATTGTTTGCTGATTTTCCTATCAGTGAGATGGAGGCATCCAGGGAAACGATGCAGCAAGTTCAAAAGAAAGAAGAGATGCTCCTTCGATACAGCACAATGGGATATTACACAAACTGAATAAATAAGTGGATTAAAAAATGGACTGGCCAAATTCCCGGAGCCCAGTTCTCTCCAGTACTACTAAATACAGCAGCCCGGTTGCAATGTTGATCTAGGCAGACCCTTAGCCAGTGACTGCCAGAAGCTGGGAAGCTATCCAAGGTCATTCAAAACATGTTATGTTTGCTAATCTCCCTCCCTGAGCATCTGCAGGGGGCCCTCACAGTGGGGACAGTACTGGGTGAGGCAGGCTTTTGGACTGACCTGGCACAGCCACTCTCTATTCCTATGTTACATCCTCAGCTGCCCGCGAAAACTCTGCTCCAGACCCGGTTCCACCACTGTCCTCCCGTTTGGAGTAGCCACCATTTCGGGCCTGTCAGAAGTCAAAATAATGCCAGCTCTGTACTTAGAGTAAAACTAGGGCATAAAAATCAATCTCTTGACAGAATTAATAGGAGACCATCTGAATTCACAGAGAGGAGGATAGACTTAGACTTCGGTGGGATTATTTTTTGCGGGGGGCTTTGTGTGGCACCAGGACACCCCACTGAGTAACAGCGATGAGGAGAGTGACCCAGTCTCTCTGCTTGCAAGAGACTCTCTCCACAGCGAGATTGCCTGGCTCTTACTGTGCACAGCCTCAGAGAAAGCCTTTCCGAAAGCTGCTTGGTAATGGGAAAGGTGACACTACATAAAATATTCCACCACGGGCACCAGAGGAGGAAGATGTTCAGTCACCAAATGAGATAGCACACGGACATTGTTGTATACCCCCATTCCTGCAGCTGCTTCAACTTTTACTCTTTGCTGTGCTCTGAATGTTCTCCAAGTACTCTGCTGGCGCTGGGGCATAAACCGAGATAGTATCTGAACTCCTTACATGTGCCTTAAGCACTTTCCATAGTAAAAACGTTTCTGAATCTGTTCTAGGGAAGTAACTGACCCTACTACTTTGCAAACCATTTTCACACTGGTGTTTTTAATTATTACTGTCAAGAAACCACGGAAATACACTGCCTACATGTGCCCAAGTGTCAAGAAACTGTCCCGGTGACCTACAGCTAAACTCACAGCTATGCCAAATCAAACGCAAAAGATGGTGCAAGAGAGGAATCTCTGGACGAAATTCTGTGACATTCAAGTGATCTGATGATATTACCATAAAACTCCCAACTGGCTTCAGCATACAGAAAAAAAAAAAAAAAAAGGAAAAAGAGGAAAAAAAAAAAGGAAAAGAAAACCTTTGCAGTTCTTTGTTGTCACTGGGGCTTGTCCCAGTTCCACTTTGAATTCAAACTAGACAATACCCAGAAATCTTCCACTTTGTATCAAGGCTGAATCAAAAGCCATCCAGATTTTTTTTTTTAATAACATTACAAATCTCATTCAAAGTTTTAAGCACCGTGTGCCTATCAGCCATCTGCTAGGGTTGGATAGGATGAGTAGGAAAATAAATATTTTAGCATGAATTCAATTACTGTCTCTTTTTACCCAGGCAAAATAAAACCTCTTTATAATACTATGAAATACAGCCAGATGCAATGGGTAATGAGCAAGCTCTTGCACTTAAGGGACTGTGGCTCAATTCCATTATCTGCCAATCAGGATACTAATCACAGAACAAGGCTCCCGCTGCTGGGAGGGAAGGAAGGAAAACCAAAAAAGGAAAAACAACCAAAAATCCCCACAGCCCTCACCCCCCCAAAAAAAAACAAAGAAAGCAAGCAACAATTGCCCTTTAAATTAAAACTATTCAGAGCAAGAGTGCAAAACTGGTAACAGCCCTAGAGCTGACAGCTTGCCTCAGAAGTGAAAGGAGATTCCAAACGCTTCCTTGAAGGAATAATACCCAATTACAAACACATCAAAAGCACGATCTGCCAGAAAGGAGAGAACAAAGGTAATAAAAAAATAGTCTGAGAAATGCATTTTTTAAAAGCAGCCATGAAATAAGTTCATTGGTAACCTATTCCAATATATCTAGCAGGTAGTTAGTGAATTACGTTAGTGACAGAAACACATTCACAATAGAATGTAAGTAAGAAGAGGTCAAACCTTAAATCAGTGCCAGTACATTGACTTTGTAGGAACATCACTGATATTTATCATGATGGGGTCTGACCCAGAAAAGCTCAGTAATAGTCTCCCCAGGAATCCTGACTCCATAATAATGAAAAAGATCAGGTATTGTCTATAGAAAATGTGTGTTTGAGTACACGGGGCACACACAGAAACCACCCACCCCATCAGCCACATGCAGCGTGCACAGAAAGCACTGGCTCATGAAGATGTACTAAATACAAAACATCCACTCATGTGCATGTAACACATACAGGAGATGCAACTCACACCTTTGTATTCTGCGTGCAAAAGCGATAAGTGTGTATGTGTGCAGCAGTTTCCAATATTCTCCAATCTATGCACTGCCAGGCATTTTCCACAGAAGCTGCAAGTCCCTGTGCATTCACTTTAAACCTGCTCACATAATGCTTGCTTCTTTCTGTTGCTTTTTGCAGACCTTTAGACATGGGGTACAGGTCCCCAAGGAGATGGACACCACAGGCTGAACACTGTCAATGTTTCACATAGAGAAAATGTATGTGACAGCTATTTCCACCCCTGTACCCACAATGTCATCCTAGCAGTGCTACTTTCTAACAGAGCTCACCTTTCCCTTAAATAGCACCAAAGCTACTTGGAGGCATAAGCTTGCTAACCCACCCACTGTTCCCTTGGCTCTTTCTGTACTTCTTCCATGCAGGTCAGAAAGCCTCAGCCACTAACAATTTCACGTAAGCTGGTAGTTACCATATATTTTTTGTGACAAGAACACTAAAAAGAAGACAGGATATCCATAACTGAGAGGCATTCTCACCTGAAAGACACTCCTAGTTCCTGGTGAAACAGCTATTGAGCGAACCTTGTGACAAAATTTGTCTGTGTCACTTCTCTAATAAAAATACAGCAG
This sequence comes from Gorsachius magnificus, assembly GCA_034008185.1. Classification (NCBI taxonomy): domain Eukaryota; kingdom Metazoa; phylum Chordata; class Aves; order Pelecaniformes; family Ardeidae; genus Gorsachius; species Gorsachius magnificus. The sequence goes on from CM067084.1 coordinate 35,044,394, forward strand.
TTGCACATTTCATTTTACAGCACAATTGATAAATCGATTGCAACGTTTCCTGCAGAGCTAATAGCGCCAGACACGACTTCTCCAAACTTTTCCAAGAGAAAGGGTAGCATCAGCAATATCTGCTCAAGGAGGGGACCAAACAAGTTTGCCAATAAAATTGAACAAGCTGAAGGAAAAATCCAGCAGCAGGCAAGACACTCAAGGAAGTTTTAGCCAAGTCAATGTGCATGCTGGAGCTGGAGGGAATCTGGGTGTAGCTCATGGCTCTGCTGTAAACTTCCCTGTGGCCTTGGCAGCCCCAGAAATCTGTCTTCTCAGTCAGTAATGAGACACTGAAATAGGAGGCTGAATGTCTGCGTGTGACAGTATCCTGCTTGCAAAACAGGGAAGAAGAATGAGAAAACGTTTTCTGCCTGGAATAGCCAACTGTACCTTCTCTGTCGTGAACTATCAATATCCAACCATACCATCTCTGCCATGAACTATCCCTTACCTAGCAATGCTCAGCACAGAGAACGCGGCGAGGCTTTGATGCTGGTCATGGCCCACAGACTATATTTTCATACAAACAATAATGAATAAAAAACATTTTCCAAAGTGTCTGTTTCTTTCCAAAGGGTCTTTTACTGTTCTGCAGTAGACAAACTTGCAGTGTTCTTTAAACATATCTGTAAAATTACTTTGAAGTAGAAGAGACTGGTTTATTATTTCGAAGTGGTGCAGCCTTAAACACTGGGAAAATGTTCCCCGTATTTTGCCCCATTCTCTAACAATGGCAATGAATGTCACAAATCTCATTTCAAATCTAGTGGTATGTACACATAAGAAGTGTTACATTTATTCTGAGCCCACAAAAGGTTACTTGGAATGAATCTCAGGCTAAATATATTTATATGCAGTGATAAAGCCTTATTTTACATTAAAATCACTTTGACAGTTTATGAATTCAAGGCTTCACCAATGTAAATAAAAGAAAGTCATGTTATTATAAAAATGGAATTGGAAATAGAGCAATGATGGAATAAAACTTTGAGATAAATTAAAGACTCGATAAAAGTCTCTCATCCTGAATGAACAGTACAGTGACAGTAGTGAGACTGCAAGTCACTTCACGTGGATACATTTTCTAAGAAAGTTTTTTAATGAATTATCCTTTGAGAGTCACAGTCAAGCACACGTACATGAGAAAAGATGATATCAAAGAGAAAGGTAACGGGGGGTTGCTTTTCAGTATTGCTGCTCTTGGTTTTGTCTCTGTGATTCCTACCAAACAAAGGAGCCATACAGTTCAGATCTCTTTCAGCTCTGAAAGGTGCTGGTGTGAGCTTGACAAGCTCAACTAACAGAGGCAGGCTGCCAAGGACGCTTGGGCAGCAGTGCAGCCCACTGCGAGAAGGGCTGCAGGATCTCAGTGGGCTGCCTTTCTCCTTCTCCCTTAGCCCGTCCTGTAAGCCCTGAAGTGCACAGGATAGAAAATCAGTCTAAGTCACGCTGAGGTAGAGCCCAAAGCATTGCCAAGCAGCCTCTGCTTGCAGCTTCAAGCTCCAGCCCTTCCTGGGGCCAATTTTTTGCTGCTCCATGTGCCACAGCAATTTATTTCCACTTCCAGTGCTCTGATCCAGCCCCTACACACTTCAGTATCTCCATCTTCCCCGATACCGAGTCTTGCCTGCTCTGTTGCTAGGTCTCCTCAGCTGGCCGCAGTAGCCATCCCAGCTACTCTCTCTCCCCCTCCCTCCTCTTTTCCCCATCACTCAGCTTTCAGCTCCATTTCTTCACAGCCTCATGATCTGGGCTGCTGTTCTAACGCCTTCTTCAAGTAAGACCAGTGCAAGATTTTCAGACTCCAGCTCTGCTTTACTCCACTCTCAGTAGAAATCCCCCTCCTAACACCCTCCTACTCTCACTGGAAAAGAGTAACTCCCCTAGACTCACATAGGACAGATCAAAGATCATAGTGTTCCCCAGAGCTTGACCTAATCTATAACTGGTCCTTCCCAAGAAACTCATGCCTACACCAGGAAGATAAGTGAAATGAACTCCCAAACATGCTATTTATTTCTCCCGCACTTTGGGAAGAGGAGGAAGGGCACAATAGTAAACAGATTTCATTTGGAAAATAAGCCAGCAAGACTACAGAGTGGCAGCTAGCCCACTGGTTAATTCATTAATGCCCCTGTGGTCTTTCTTGTTCCAGGTGAATGCCTAACATACAATTTGTTTGGCCTAGAGTTTGTTTGGCTTCAACTAGCCTTTAATTATTTATACAAAATGAAACTCTAACAAGAAATAATGACCAGGGCATAAGTCCCCTCTGGAAATCAGAAAGCAACAGCTTGAACCAGGATCTCTTAAACCACATGTGCTGGTCCCAACAAATCAAATTTTTGACTGAAAAAAAAATACCTGCTGAAAAAGCCAATGAAACCAACATGATTCTGGAAAAGAGACCCAGAGCTCACTGTGACACACAGGGCAGAGCTGGCAGGAAGGAGCTGGACTTTTTTTTTTTCTGCAATCTGTGTAGCCACTGCATCAGCTCCGGGCTGAGGGATTCAGGCAAGTCGGCTGAACAGCAGAAATGTCTGTGAATGGAGACTGAAGGGACATGTGAAGAAAGGAAGAGAGAGTAGAGAAAAAGTAGCCAAGAAAAGTGTGGGGGGAGAAAGAAGACAAAAATGAACACAAAGAACAGCAAGAACAATGCAAAAGGGGGCAGATAAAGGGAGAGAGGAGAGGAGCAAGACAGAAAATCCATCTTGCCAGAAACAAACATTTCTTATCAGTTAGAGGCAAGTGGTACCTCTGCAAAATCCAATTTCAAATGTCAGGAGAGAAGTGATAGGGAAGGAATGAATCACCTACATAAAGGTGTTGGTTTGAAAACCAACACTGGGAGGTGCAGAGAAGTCTGAAGGACATAGGGTTTTGAAACAAAGGTGGGGCTAGCATTAGGAATGGGAAACATTTCTTCTCTTGAGGTAAGTAAGTAGCTTGAGCAGCTCTGAAGCTCCATCCATGCCTCTCCAGGCTATCCAACTAGTCTGACTGTCACTGACACTCACAGGTATTTTTGCATGCAAGAGACAGATTAGTGACCTCAGATTAATGCTAAGTGAAGACAACTCCTAACTTGCTGGTTTAGAAAAGTCAACATCTATTTCTTCTGCTGGGTCGATACCGACAGGTACATCTACGTGGGAATGTGATATTCTGTGGGTTCTGGAGTCACCCTGTGGTGCTTGCTTAGACCTTCTAGTCCCCAAATGCTACAGGTATTGCACACTGGCAGGGGTGTTCCTGTAAGCTCCACCAAGGGTCTTCTCAGAGTGCATTAGCAGCATACTTCCCCGCTTTGAGCTCATACCCCATACGTGGCCTCTGAAAGGAGAAAAATCTCATGATTAGGTTCTAAATAAGGCCTTAAAAAATACAATTTAAGTGGTTCCCTAAAGCTAGGATTCCCTGATGATGATGAAGGAACCATCTCAATATTTTCTCTTACTGTTATTTCTTGTGAACAATGAATTGTAACTATACAGAGAGTATACCGCTACCTGAAAAGGGCTGACTATTAATACGGAGGAGAGAAAGAGGGAGACAGTCTGACAAGTCACTGAAATCCTTTGTTACATTTATCCAAGGTGGGCCTTCTCTGTCGAACTTTTTACGTACAAAATAAAAAAATATCAGATGATGATACGGGATTTTGCCTGTGGGGAAATTCTGTGCTCAGCAACACAAAAAACTTCTGGCAGCTAGACAGACACCAGCAAGGCAATGTTACAAACATGACAGCCAACTGTGCCCTTTAATTGCTAGGCCATCACATAACATAATTTCTCTATGTTATTTAAAGCATACACAAAAAGCAACTATCACAGAGTTTTTCAAGATACTGATGAAATAGCATTTGTTCCTTTCAAAGCTTCTGTGACAAGACAGGAATACTTCATGCTGGGAAGGCTGCCACTATGGGATCATGGCTTCCCAGAAATGTAAAACTCCCATTTCTGAAACTGCAGACCTGTCACATACCAGACTTGAAAATTCATGACAGTTTATGGTTTGGATTTTTGGTTTTGTTTTTTGGTTTTTTTTTTTTTTGCTTTGTTTTGTTTTTAAGGAATGGAGTTTTTCTACTTACCTTACTGAAACCAGCCTAGGATTTAAAAAAATTATGCTCTTCATGGAAGACCCAAGGCTCTGACTCTTGTGAGTTTTGATGAAGAAAGAAAATGCTTTTCTGCCAAGCTGATTGGGGTTTATTATTTTCAGGGGTTTTAACTATAAAGACACTAAACCAAAATAGTGATTTAAGCTACCCAAAGGTGTAAAATGTTAGAATGAGTTTTTAAAAGCCGTTAGTAACTCTTTGGGTCAGACTGGAATTATAAGGGAATTTGAACTCTGAGTTGTTACCAATTTGGATGAAAGTCTCCTACTCAAAATAACCATACTGCCTGTAACTTATTTGCAACAAGACTAAAGCTCTTCCGTGGCGCTGGATCAACTTACATCAGTGAGAATGCTCACTATTTACCCTGTATATAAGCCACTACCATTCATAAAGTAGTGGAAGTGTCCACATTTTAAATGAGTAGAAGACAAGGGGTATTCTCAGGAAACGTAGTCCCATCTAATATGTTTGCTGTCCTATTTTTCAATCTCCAAGCTTGCAAACAGGTGACAGAAACCATAAAAATGTGTGACTTTACCAAGAAAAGAGAGCGCCTGCTTTGCTGTGTGTCATGACACCATATACAGGTTATTTTCAAAGGTGTAGTTTTTATACTAACTAACCAAACTTATTTAAAACCACTTCCCATCACTAGCAGTAATTCAATCTTCAGTCTCCATATGCTTTCTTGATATCTACAGGACACTGTAGTTCTAACAGTTTACCAAAAGCATCAGCCATCTGAAGAATACTTTATGCTCATATTAAAACACTATTTTTCAAATAGTTTCCCATGTGAAGATGAGCATATTGGGTGAGCCAAAGGAAGCACTGGCAAAGGAATTCCCTTCAAGAGGATATCGAAATAGGGCCTGTGCATTTACCTTCTATTAAATATCCTTCCTACAATACCAAGTACAACAAGTGCCTGTAAAAGACACAGAATCTAAGCTGATGAGATAAGACACGTGTCTTCTCAATCTAACTGCCACAGAAAGCCCTGTCACCGCCATACATCAAGGGGAGCCGATGAGAGGCCAATACTGTGGGGTACCACTTCAGGGTTGCAAAACTTGCCAATTCCCAGTCCTATATGTTGAAAACATAACTCCTACAAGTTTCTGTAGTACTATGGCCTTAACAACAAAGCAATGCTCAGCTACTGCCACCAAGTTTTGCCTTGGTTTGGGTGGGTGCCACAAAGGAACAAGTTTGCCGGGCTGTTATTTGATGAAATACATTGGTAGAGAATAAGAGCTCTGGAGAAAATTACTGAAACAAAAGTCAAGGAAGGTCTCAGTGGCTTTGCCTCGCCATAGTACCTGGCACACCACAGCCGGGGGGAGCAAATCCTGCCTTAGAACAGCCACTATGGTAGAAGTTTCCACTATCATAAAAGCATGTAATAAGAAGATCAGGGAAGAGATTTACCACTTTGCTCCAACAAGGGAACAAAGTCCTATGAACTTTTCAACACTGATGCTGCCTGTAGCCCAAATCCAAGATACTATTTCTCTAAAGGTGCCTTGGACTTCTTACAAAGTCAAAGAAACTTCACCCAAGAGCTACTGCTGCTGCTGCTTTGCCAAAAATAAGAACTACTTTCTAGCATGAGTGCAGTCCTGCAGTTCAGGTTTCCAAATCCCCCAACCAAGAGTTGCTAAACAATACTCTAAACCCCAGAGAGTTCCTACAGGAACTGACATTTTAACACTTTAAAGCAGAACATTTATCTTTATCCACTTTCTACAGCTTTCTGAATAAAAACAAGTCTGGCAATCAGTGACTGATGAGAGCATTTTGCCTCTGGCTCATCCAGTTTATAGAAAAGATAGCTACTTTGTGATCCCAACTACTTCCATGGATTGTTACACTAGCATTTTATTTTCTTCCACTCTGGCAGAACACAACTCTATGATTATACTTCTGGCTACTGATAAAGTTAGCTTCTCCTTCTGCTTATTGACTGATCACTGTAGCAAATGGCTCTCTAATAATTTCAGAGACTCCCTCCTATCATGGCAAATGGTGTCATAAAGATTTTTCCCAGGATTTTGTTCGACCAGGACATGAAAATATAATCTAGAAGGATGATTAAATCTTCTTGCTTCCTATATAGTTTACGGTACCACCATAAAGAGAGATACCCTAAGCTGGGTATCTGTTCAGCCTTCCAGAGTAACTAAAGCAGCACTCTTTTACATAAGGGTTCTAGAAAAATAGCATATTTCTTTTAGGATGTCTATGGCTTTTCTTGCTTTCATCACAATACTTGTCTGAAATCATTCCAGAATGCCACAAGCACAGGACTGAGCACAGGGAATTCCTGGGGTTCAATTCAGAACCTGTAACACAGGACAAAATGACTGAGGTAGGTTCAGCTCTTGTATAAATCAATTGTCCCAGGCTCTTTCAACAGAGAGTGGAGATCCAGGCATCTCATCCAGTCCTAGCTCATGATGAACTGCCTGGAACTGCTCTGGAAGAGCATCTCCTCCTTTTTTTTTTTTTTTCTTTTTTGGCCCACAGAGGACACACAGGGCTAGACAAAACACATAACTCCGAGAGCAAATCTTAAATTATGTGGATCCTCATCTTACAATTCAGCTAGTTTTTAGAGCCAATGCTTGGCTTGGACAAGAAACAGCAATCCTGAGAACATGGAAGAAAAGGTGGGCAGCAAGAACCTGAGCAGCAAGGTCCCTTTTTATGCATAAAGAAGCCATGGGTGTTTCCAAAAGCATAGGCACATGAAACCTATTAAAAAAAAAATCAAAATTATTAACACACCTGACTTGCAGGAGAGGCATTTCTTAATCCCTGGTAAGGCCAGTCTGCTTTTGAAATACTAAATACCTTTGTAGATCTGTTCCACATCTTAGAGATTGATAAATGCACTTCTCTGAGAGACTACATGCTAACAGGGCATCTGCTTAGCTGCCAAACCTTGAGATGTCTATGGCACCCTCTGAAGCACTGGGAGATGCTAGCAATGTTGCTGGTGTGCTGTTATGGCAATAGAGCTTCAAAAAGCTCTTCTTTCAGTAGGCTTCTTTCTGGAGGGATATATTAACAGTACGTTAGCTGTAACTGGCCTTCAGTCCTTTAGCTTCATCTGTATTATAGGGATAACAATTTCTGTCCTCTGCTGGTTTCGTCTTCAGTTTATAAGAAGCTTGCTTTTAAGCAGCAAAATTGCAAATGTTCCTATTCATACATTTGGAGCAACTTTAAAGTAGAATAAGGATCTTGCCAATAACATTTTACAGACAGTATTCAATGTGAATGTCAGGGACACTGAATGTCAGGGAGCAAAAATATAATAGACTCATCTTTACAGGGAGAGAAGGGAATAGAGAGACACAAGGTCAAAATCTGAATCAGTTGGAATGATGCAGAAATTGTTCAGAAAATATCAACTATTTTTCTTGTGATTTGTTAAGCATGTAGAATTTTTCTACTTGGGGGGAGGGTGGGAAGGGTGGTTTTAGGGAGAGGGGTTGGGTTTGCTTTCCTCAAATTAGGAGTTTTCTTCCTTCTGGATTGTACAAAAACCGAGAGAGTTTGCAGTTTTTGAAAACTGGAAACCAAAAAAACCTTTTGAGAAAAACACTTCCATAGCTTGATAGCTTTTCATTAAAATTTTTGTTTGGGGGTGAGGAAGCCACTAAAACACCATCATCAGAAATATGTTGACCAACTTCATGAGGTGAGTGCTTGGGGAAAAGTAACGAAATACTTATATCCTTAGTGAAAGTATAAAAACTTGAAAGAAACAATACTGAAACAGACCTTGGATGGACAATAGCAAGAACCTAGATGAAGAGGTAACTGGGTTTGCAGGAGAAAGTGTTGGCCAGACAGAGTTAGGATGTGTTAATAAGGGTTTATATCTAACCTGCTGACACCTGGGAGAAGTCATTCAACTGCCCACAAATCTGTGCAAGCTATTAGCTACAGACAGGGAGAAAAATCTTCTTATCTATAAAAAAACCTTTGGCCTTTTATTCAGGAAAAAAGAAAACATCAAATATTACCTATAAACCCCCCCAACTCTAAATAAGAGAAAAAGTTTTCAGGTTTGTTTTTTTTTGGGGTGGGAGTGGGGGCGGGGGGGTGGGAAAAAGACTCAAGTTTGGGGTTTCATGTTGATTTTTGAGGGTTTTTTTAAGAATTCCAAACCTTCCTGCAATGGCCTTTCTCAAAACACAGTATTTCAATAGGAAATTTCCTACCAGCTGAAGCGTGATCAAAGAAAAGCACCATTTTACAGATAAAGTCCACATTAACAACACAGGAGGGAAAGACTAAGAAACCAGAGGTTATGAACATGAGTGACAGGGGGAACTGGTTTTGAATTCTCAGAAGGAAATAATGAGGATGATCTCTCCAGTGAAATTGAGAAAAACAGAGTGAAAATGAAGTTGCAGGGAAAACATCCTGATAGTGAGATAAGGCACCTGCCCATCTTTTTATCCAGCCTTGATAGCCCCAGATCAGCACATGCTAAGATAAATCAATTTCCCAAAGTCCACACTGAGAACATGATCTGCTGGCAACCAATGCTGTTTTAAAACTAGCAGGCTCTACTACACCCTTGAACCCATTAAGAACTGCTGCAAGACCCTCAGTAAAGCAGTGGATGATCCATCACGTGGCGCGTTTAACACTGCATAGAAAAAGACTTAAGCACTGTGGAGAGAACAATCCTGCATTGGAGGGGAGATGGACGGGGCGGTCTATAAATCCTTTTCCTCTGTAACTTGTGTAATTAAGCAGAACACATTGCACACTCTTAGGATTCAGACATAATCCTGCCGTTGTCTTGACTGTACAGGATTTGCAGACTCTAACTGTTTTAATGACAATGCACCAAAGAAAGCTTTTTCTTTGTTTTCACAGACAAATCCAGAATCCACATCAGGAGGGAAAGAATCCAGTGGTGTGTGAGGGATTTTGGCTTTATAATTATCTTTCCAATTCTAGCATATTCCTTTATTTGAATTTTACTTAAACAGCTTTAAAGCTGGAGCTAAGGCAGGAGGGGGGTGCGGAATGGAGAAAGAAAAGAAAAAACCCCACACCATATTTTCCATCGCAAAGAGATGCAGAAACCCTTATGATACAATGCAGCTTCACTACCTCCAGTATATACTTGCAGATGCGTGTGCGTATGTTAGCAAGTAGGTACAGAAACAGAGAACGACAACACAATCCCTTCTGCTAATAGGTATTTGCTACTGCTAGCTTTTCCTAACAGATGCTCATGATATCAAAGGAAAGTAAAGCCCTGGACAGATACTTACCATCACATTAATTGTTCTCTTGAACTCATTTTATCTGCCTTTTCCAGACCAGAATGAGTTCTGCCCTTTTCCCTTCTCCCTAACTTTCAAATAAGCCAAATAAACCTGGGTGTTTGTTGGTTTGGGTGTTTTTTTTGTTTAGGTTCCCTAAGTCCCATAGCTCTGGGATTCCCAGAGCAGCATCTTCCACAGAAGTCTGCCCAGCTCCATGACCTGTTGCTTCCTCTAAATGACTGTAGTATGAGTGACCGGGAAGGGGGTGGGAGGATCAGAGCGGAGAGAGGAAGGGTCTGTCTTAGTTGTGCCTAAGCATGAGAAATGCCAGAAACACTCTGTGCGTGTCATTGAAAGACAGGTGGTAAGCACTGATGTGCCTTGAGATTCCTGCAAATCTTCTCTCTCACTACACAGACATGAATCGTAAGACCTGTTTACTGGGAGTTCTACCTATAGGATAGCCTATCTAACAGCACCCATAATCTGTGGTCAGAGGAGAAATTTCTCTTCGTGCTTTTCTATACTCTAGTGGAATTACTAGAATAAGGATTTTCCTTATATTTTGCCTTCTTGCTACACCACAGAGATGGCAAATCTTTTCCTTACTGAGAGCCAAGGGTTCCTTCTAACACATTTGGTCAACCACATTTTAATGACGCTGATAGTGTTAATCTGCTGCTGTGTAGAAAACTAAATCTTTACAGACCACATGAAATTAGATTGCAGGCCATGCCTGGGCCAGGGACCATGAATTCTCCATCCTTGCTGCTTGTAAGGCAGATGAGGACTTGCTCTAATGGAAAACATTGTTTTGTTTCTAAATGCATCAATAGAAAAAGAAAGATCTGACATCTTTGAGAACAGAGCACTCTCCGTCTGCCACTGCCAAGGCGTTTGCTCACTGTGGTGCAGTCGTTTAGCAGCTGCACAAATATCGTAAGTAAAATGTATGGCATTATCTTCTCTTTTGAAAGTTGGCTCATTCTGATCAATAAACTATCACAGTTATAATGCACAGAAAAATTTTGTCCTGAGGCAATATCACAAAGTGATAGGCTCTTTTAACACCTCATCCCAGATTCTCCACTACTCCACAGGAACGCAGACTGAAGGCAAATATTGATACTGCTAGAAATGCTTTAGACAGTGATCCTTCCCCTTGAAAAATAAATGCAAAGAATTCCTGCTCAGAGAGCGCTAAGGTGCTTAAGAGTTATTAGGGAGCCTTCAGCTTTAGGTAACTCCACTTGAGAAAGACATAAGTGATTTTTGGAAGCACTGAGGAGGTGGCAAACTGTGGGAGGAGATGTGCTCCTGTTGTGATGGCTCACAGCCAGCAAGGCAGAAATTCTTACCACACCAACAAGGGTTTCCCTTGGGAGCATCAGTGCCCTCCTGCTTGAGTGGGGCTTTTGCCCCACTTCCACTGCAAGCCAATACACAGAAGTACTTGTACTGCTCGTGAAGACTGCATTTGGGAGGCTTTGGAAAAGCACACAAAGTTAAGGAAACACCTGTCTCTTGAGCCTAGGTAGTGCTAAATGCAAAAGGGTTCTCATACTTTTTCTTCCAATGGATATGCGAAAAGATTCAGGGTGCACTGCTCTGAACCTCATTTGTTTGTTCCTCAGTGCAGTTTAAATTGCATACTCCTCATGCAAGGCCACTGCATTAATTCGTGCGTCGCCCTCTCTTGCTCTCCAGAAGACATGAAGGCAATTTATGCACTGAGCCTCAAACAGCAGGTTAAACTTGATTTACCTTCCCTTGTGCCAGCTGCTGACACAGGATCTCTGCAGCCACACAAGGTACCGTCTCACCTGAAGCTTTTCCTATAGGAGCATCACAGACAGCCATGAAGCACAGAGTACTACTCCCAGTATTCCTACCTAGTACTACTTTTACCCATTTTAGGAAAGCTCCTTCTCCATTCAGTGCCCTATTTCCTCCCTCTCAATTCAAGACATCTCATCTGAAGACAAGAGATTGTAAACTCTCCATACCTGTAATATCCTTTTTGTGTATTGGTACAGCACCTAACACATCAGATCTCAGCTGGCATTTTTTTCATTATAACTAGTACTTAAAGTTTGGCTGATCAACTGCACAAAACTGCAAGCTACTTCCATTTCACCTGAAGAGATCCTAAATCCCATGCAAATGAGGGACAGATATATTTGTTTATCTACACAAGGAAGGACTTTAAATTCAAAGGAAGTGACAGTAATTCAGATAATACACAACCACTGTGCAAAATTATGTGCTGAGTTGCTGCCATTACTCTTTAACTAATCTGCAATATGCAGAAACTGTGAATTTAATGAGCTTTATAATTATTTTGTTCTCAAAATTCCTTACTTTTTGGTAATGACATTATTTCAAATGATAATTTTTACACCATGACCCTAGTCAATCATGTCAATTCTCTGAAAGACGTACCTAAAGTAAAATAGTAAAATCAAGAGAGAGAAGGAGAGGTTGATTTATCTCAAGGACTTTGCACCTTAAATAGTCAGTAAAATATTACACATTCCTATCAATAACAGGTGGACCGTATTATAAGCTTCCTCATAACTGGAGTTCTTAGGAACAAAATGACATCTTCCTGAAAAGGTGTCAAAAATTTAATTTAGTCCTTTTTATAGTGGGGGCCATCAATCTATCTTAACATTTATTGGAGAAAAAAATAATTGTCTCTCCTTTTTGGTGATGGTATTTCATTATATGCAGTAGGATAAATAACTACAGTTCAAAGCAAAATAAGATGAAAATAACCTGTATTTTTTTCCTGGGGTTTCTTTTCTTCTTGTTGTTTAATTTCATGATGAAAAAAAATTCATAATTAAATTAAACTTGATTCTGATTTAAATGCGCATCTTAAAGCGAAAGCAGATAAATGATTTTCATTTTCAAAGTTGTTATATCCCAATTGATCTTCCACACATTGGCATTATTATCTGATGTGAAGATATATGCATTTATCAAAAGCTAAAGCCATCTGTCTCAATTCTATGTAATTTCATTACATATTCATCATTTATCTAGTCTGAGTATCTGACACGGGACCCTACTGACTAGCAATTCTATACTTATTATCACTTCACACTGTGTTTGGATGGACATGAGGCTGTCGACTTCCATTAATCTACTTTTGATGTAAAAATCATCATCTTGGGATAAGCCTCAGAGCTCCTGAATAATCAGGCCACACTGCTACGTTAATACAGAGGGACTGGCATCTTTATAAAAAAGCCTGCAGCATTTATTCCTACTTGTCTTTCACCATCAGTAGGCAGATGTCACCCTGCAGATGCATCTGGAGAATGGAAGTATAAATCTCAGCAGATTGACACACCTGCGTATCCAAGCATACACTGTCCAAAGGTTATTGTTACGCTGCCAAGCACGACTCCACTGAATGTGGAGATGGGCAGGAGTTAACGGATGCAAGGAGAAAATTTCTAATGCAGGAAACCAGTCAAGGTTGCTGGAAGGTCTAGCATAATTAGAGAGTAGGGGCTGCATCAACCCGTTGCAAATCTAAAGGTATTTAACTTCAATCTATCAGAGTAACTTGAAACTGCCAGTTCATTTCAGAATGGACTTTGGAGAAGTCGTTGCCTGTACACAATATTTTGAATGCTTCAGAGCATAACCAGCCATCTTCTTGACCTCTCTAGTTGCATAATGCAGCCATTCCTCTTGTTCCGTGTGTGCTTCAAAAGGGAGAGACTCTTGGGGCCGACAGGCTCTGAGCTAGTTTCTCCCTGGGCACAAACTGACACCAGCTGACAGCCTGGACTCCATGGGCTTCCCATGTTCATGAATTATCTACTGCATTGAAAGAAGGATGATAGAGATAACAAAAGCCGGTTCGTTATTCAGGTGCAACTGAACTCTGATTTTGAAAATGAGGTAAAGTGATGGTAACTGCTGCACAAACAATTATTTGTCTACTTTGACTTTGTCCAATTCCAGGTTGCAAATTCTTTTTGTGAATGCTGTAGTGAGCAAGCTGTCAGGCAAGAGCATGTGCTTAAACCTACAGCTACTGCAGAATACTTAAATAAGTAGAATTTAGTTTTGTGAAGATGAATATTCACACTGGAAGTCTCATTTTAAGAATCAGGCTCATTCTATCTGGAAACACAAAGATAGACTATGATTTGTCTGTCAAAGGGATATATATCAAAACATGTCTCAAACTGCACATTATGCACACTTGAAATTTATGAAGCATCCGTTGGGATGGTAAGAGACAGGATTTTATTCCCAATGGCTATCCATCAGCTCTGCTGCTTTTCAGAAATTGTTTCTCATTGCTGTTTTCCTATCAGTTAAATGGGGATGAGACCATTCACCTTCATCTGCAGATTGCTCTGATCTCTTCCAGACAAAAAGTTCTGTATCAGAAATGAACACCGGTAACACTCAGCTCAGTTACACAAGTGACAATGACTGATTAACTCACGAGCACGAAAAAAGGGCTGCAGTTGACAAATACACCTTGTCACTAACCAGAGTTCTGCTTGAACAGTTCCATGCACCGAGATGAAGCCTAAGCTTGCAGGACAGTTGCTGAACCCACTGGCCAGACACTCATGGTGGCAAGCTGTCTCCTTCTGCCAAGCACAGAGATTTGCCCAGGGAAAGAGAGTGCACAACTTCACACATGGTAAATTCACATCCCACTTGATGGATCCTCACCATCTTCATGCAGACAGACCTCATGGTGCCAGCTTCTTTCCCAAGGAGACACAACATATTTTAGTATGTGGAAGCTGTGACCAGGAAAATTTAAGTGCTGCAGAAAACAGTGATGGAGCCTGCTCCCAAGCCACAGTGTGGGAAGCCATGTGGGAAGTCACAACAGCCTTCTGAAACATTAGGTGAGCAGTGAAAGCAAAATCCCATCATCACCTATACTAGATGGATCCAAAACCTAGGACTTTGCCTGATAATGCACGAGTGTGTTGCAGGCATGTGGAGTGATAAGATGTAGAAGTATGCAGTGTTTGATCCCAGAGCTCAGTCAGAGAAGACAGTGCTACAGGGTAAAAGCGATCACCATGTCCAAAGCAAATGGGCTATACTTGTAGAAAGCAATGCAGGGCTGTGTACAGTCCTCAAGATACTCTGAGCCTGCTAATACATGTGCATGGGCTGGAGGGGCTCAGGGCTCTCTAGGTCTGCAGCAGCGCTGCCAAGAGAACTCAGCTTTGCATTCAGCTCTGGCACCAGGGCAGACAATGCTAGCGTGGGGCTTCTCAGCACCACAACACACTGTGCAGTCTACAAATGCTGTTAAGTCACTTGGATGCCTTTAAAACTGTTACCTGAACTCTTTCCAAAACCAACTTCCTGACCACTGAAAGCCATTAAATACTCCATTATATTGCAAATTAACTGTAACTTTTAAATTAAATTAGTTAAATAAGTTAAATTGCAAATTAACTGTAACTGTAAAATGCTAGTTTGGATAACTAAAATCCTTTTGCATTCCTTACTGTATAAGGAAATTGTCTCTCTCTGTATTTTCCCTACATTATACTGTTGCACTGAATGGTCCTATGCTGTCAAATCACAGTTGCCTTTACCTCAGCTGTTTAGCTACGTTTTCATGACTGACCAATTTCTCCTCTGGTTGTTTAAGGGGGCTTCACTGACTTTGCAAAGTGCTTCACAGTTCTGACAGTAATAAAGCATATTCTAACAATTAAAATATTTAACTCGAAGATCTGGTTCACTTCAGTTCAAGCTTAGCCCACCCATGCCTGTGAACACACACTGGTTTTAAAGTGTCCTCCCTTTACCAAAGTCACAGATTCAGGCCACGAACCCTCCTGTAACTATAACATTTAGACACATGTCAGTCAGAATTAGGAAGGGAATGTGTACTGAGCACCACTGGAAAGCTGGTCATTTGTAACTGTAACTGCTCGCTCTCATCTTTAATTACAGTCCAAAGATTTCTTTTTCCTCTTTGCCAAGAGTTCCTGTTAGTCGTGATAATTATAGTGAATACTTACTAAAAATTAAGCCATCTACACAAATCTGTCCCCAAAATAAGTGCTGGAAGCAAATTATAACATCTTCCTGTCATTTCATGGGTATCTGTATCGTCACTAGATTTATGTTCTAATGCTACATTATTACCTATTACCATAGTTGTTAAAACCTTACTTTTCATGCTAATGAAAATGATGAAAGACAGGGGTTTTGACATAAATACTGTAATAAGAACCATATTAATGTGACAGACGATTGCTCCTCTGTGACAGACTATGAAATCCTGTGCAAGAGTTACAGAAGGTTCATTTACATGTCTGCTCATCTCTCTCTCTCCCTACAGGGAAGTAAGGGACTCATACTCAATAATGGAGGGGGATGAGAATCAGAAGATGGCAAATAGGCACAGATAGTCATCCTAAAAAGAAATGCATCCCAAGGCATACTTCCTTTCCTAAGTGCCCATAAGTATAAAATGTCAATTATGGGACCTAAGGTCAGACTCCTAAAACCTCCTTTCAGGCTTCTAGTTATGTACCTCTAGATGAAACTTCCAAAATATAGGACAGAAGCAGCACTACTGGCAAAATGGGATTTGTGCTCCTAAGCTACATCTTTCTGTTTTGAATTTGTGGCATTTTTCTTTCACTGACTTTGACATGAGTATTGCCATCTTCCAGTCATGCTACCACCCAAATTTTTTCCACAGCTCTCCTAGCAGTTTTCACAGGATGCACACATTCTCTACTTCTGAGGAATAAATCCTGACCATCTTCAAGGAGAGACCTGGGTAACAGGCAGCAAGGGAGCCAAGATACTCATACATTTCCAAACATGGATGATCAGGAGAAGGGCACTGAAAGGCACCCTGCATTGGAGACACAACCACTCATCGGCCATGTCTCTTTTGGAGTACTGCATTCAGTCTCAGAAGATACAGAAACATGATCATGTCATATGCCACTGACTCCCTTTTTGCTGGTCACACTCACACCACTGATTTCAACCCAACTGATGACTTGGATTAGGAGATTATAGTTTTACTCCAACTCACACTGCTACCTGATCTCCTAACACCACAGTAACTGCGATGCTGCATGACGGGTGCCGAATGCAGACTAATCCATCATGAGACAAAAATGCTCCCTACCCTTACAAAAAAGCCAAAGCAAAACCAAAAAACCCACCCAAAAAAATCCAACCCCTCACAAAATTAAAGAAAATAATAAATCCAGACTTGTTTCTATTTGCTTTCCACTAGCAAAACAACTTATAGCAATATTTATTTTCTTTTTAGAGCTGATCTCCTTACAAAGAGAAAGAAAATAGCAATCCACACAGATAATTTATTATTAAACCCTCATTTGCTGATAACATGTGGACAAAGATTGGTTTCCTCATTTTTAACAATGCAAACATGGTATCTGTTAAAGGGACTCTCTGAAGGTTGCTTGTCTTTTCACGTCTTTGCTCTCTCTCGCTATCCCCTCTCGCTTTATTTTGATTACCTTTCTGCAAACTTACAGTCATTTTAGCATAATTTTATACACTTCTAATGTTTGTGTGTTTGTTCTTTGACTTTCTTTGAGCAAGTAGCTAGAACTGATTTCTAATTTGTCCTGAAAGGTGAATTTACTATTTTCCTCAGTGAGGAAAGTGGCTTGAAAAAAAAAAAAAGAGGTTCTCTCTCATCTGCTTCTTATCCTTGAAAAACTAGCTGAAGTGAAATTTCCAAGGCTTCTTGTGGCATCACCTTTCACTCTACAGTTTAGCACATTTTGCTTTAGCAGCAGTTGAAAAGTTCACTATCCTACATCTGATGCCTTCTGCTTGCTACAAATGTCTGCAGTACAGCAAGAAGTTAAAAACATTAAATGATTAAAGCACACAGGAACCCACAGACCCTGTAAAATCAGCACTAGCATGCTTAAGCTGAAACGGCATCACACACAATTCCCAAATACTTATTTGCTTTTGTACCGTATGATTAGTTAAAGTTGAAGTTTAGGCTTTCCTGGTTTTCACCTACTTTCATCAAACACATTTGTGTTTTTAAGCTTTCCTCTGCAGGGTGGGAGCTCTGAAATGTCAATGTTTGTGAAAAGGCAAAATATTAGCGATGAACTACTATCTTCTTAGGTTCTAGCAAAACCCTCAAAGACAGTCAGTGTATCCTTCCATTGTTCTGAGGGCAAACACTGAGCCGCAGGAATGGGCCTCGAGAGTACCAGAAAGAGAGGTGCTTCCAGTGTTGGCTTATTAGACTATTTGCATTGATGCATGAAATCACATAGGAGGAAAGCCCAGTGCTTATTAGCACTATTTGCATTGTATGCATGAAATCACATAGGTAGGAAAGCCCAGTACTAAGAGCCTGCTTTTCATTCCAAGTATAGCAACTGTGTTGTGAAACAGGAATGGAAACTAAGTCAGGATTACTGGAATCTGCTCGCTCAAGGTCGCACATCTTAACATGTTGGTCTCCCAGCTCATTCTGCAGTGCTTAACCTACCAGGCCACATGCCTTGCAAATGCAGTCATGTTGCCTGTGTTAAATATTGTATTTGTATGGCACCTTTGTTTCTAGTCTTTCTTTGGTTACAGAAGATACTGTCTTTCATGTCATATGTTTGCATTCACTATGGGATGCTGCAAAGTCAGCAGGCTTTGATAAAGCTATGAAGTAAGGACCTTTGTGTGACTGCAGGGTTAGTTTGGGACTCATGACTCTTGTGCACTGGGGAACTGAGCCCTGACAATGATTTATTTGTCAGTGCACTATACTGACAGCCAAATCAGCCAGAGAGCAAGTAAGAAATAAAAGGGCAGAGGGAAAATATTTGGGTTTGAAATTGTTCTGAAAATTTCTAATAAAAAAATCAATTACAAAACAAAAAAATATGTTGTATAGTGTCTAAGGCTATGTACACTGCTCTGCAGCAAGGAGCAAAGTCATTTATCTTTAAGGCAGTGATCACAGACAAAAATAGGAGTGCCTTTTTTTTTTTTCCCCACTTGAAAATCCTAGGCAAATTGGGTTGCTAATTTGTTTTCACCACTTTCAAGAAACCACTTCAATTATTGGTCCTATACGTTTGCGATACCAATTTTCAAACAGCTTCCAAGGCTCCCTTATCGAAATGTTCTGTGTCATGAGTTTAAAAGTCCAGCTAACAAACCAGCTCAAAAATAACTTTAAAAAACCAACAGAGAGGATGGATGCTACTTGTGGAAAATTGAGGCCTCAGCAGACTAAGGTTCAACTCCTCTATCTAAAACATTATCAAAGCAGCTTCCCAATTTTCAACCACCAACAATCTTTTTCTGGGTAGGTACTGACTGCATGCTCTTCAGACACAGACCCGACTCTTCCATGCTCTCTGCTTATACAGATGGGGAAGTAAAGGCTGCTAGCACCCATTGTAAAATTAGCAATAATAAAAAAGCTTGTCTTAGTGGGTGAAGAAACCTAGGCAACATGACCGGTTGCAAACCTCATCTCTAAATATCTTTCCAATTTTTTCAGCCTAGCTGCTGAACCAAGCGTGCTGAATGGACGTTTCTGCTCTGATCAGCACGCTGCACAGCCCTGCTGAACACCTTAACCTCTGATAGCTCCCTGCTTAAGGTCTGTAGCTGTTTAGAAGAAAACACAATTAGTAGAAACAATATGAAACTTGTCTACCTTTGCTCCTGAGGAAGTAGTCCCATTAAAGTGTCCTTGAAGGAGATAATGTCGTCAGCCTCTCACACAGGTTGCTACCTGTTCAATATTTCTTACAGCCCCCCCTACCCTGCCAATGGGCTCTCTGACTTGCCAAGAAAGGCACAAAGCTCACTGCAGCCTGACACAGCTTCTGAGCAGCACTGGATCCCTCCAACTTTAAGCTTGCTCCAAAACACACCATCCTGCCCATCCAGTGTCTTTCCTGGAAATCCCTCGCCGCTACCCCAGGAAACCTGCTCTCGGTCCTGTTCAATCTGTCCTCAGCTCTCCCTGCTGTTCCTCCTCCACACTCCTCCATGCTGCTGGACTTGTCCCATGATGTACTAGCCAGTCTTTCTACACAATTTGTTTTACTGTATGGTTTTCATCTGCTCCATGACACTGGGAAGGGACAGGGGGCAATACGCTGCATGTACCCTTGAGCTCACTCTCCTCTGGAGACCCCAGAGTTCGCCAGGACACAAAGACCATCCCACATCTTTAGAAAGACCGAATCACACCTCAGGTGGATTCCTAACACAGATGGTGGAGACACGCCATGGCCATAAGGAAATGCAGATAGTTACTAGACATTACATGCAGTTCTGGCATAATGTCCTTTTTCCAGTCCCACTTCTTTTCCTGCATGCTGTTTCCACCCAGGTAGAATAAAGGGGGATGCGGAAGGGGTCATCCAGTGGTATGAGAGTACCCATGACTCAGTCAATAAATAAGGCATTCTCTGGGTTCAGTTGTATATACTCCCTACCCACTTCAGCATCTCCTTTCTCTCATGCTTCAGGAGCAGTGCTGAATGCTGATGAAGTCATCTGAATACAGTATAAATGAGTACAAAATAACTCACCTGTCCTGGTAGCTAATGAGTAAAATACGATACCACCACTGGGGTATTTTGCTGATGCTTAAGAATGTATAGCAATCCTTAGTTCCAAGATGAAGTATGCTAGTGTTCATGGTATATTTGGAAAGATCTGGAACTGTAAAGCCCTTTTTAGTGCATTAAAAAAAAAAAGATTTATTAAAACAGCAAATGGATCACCAATGCCAATATATTTTTTTTAAGTCAAAAAATAGTAAACTCAACATTCAAGAGCAGGCTTCATTACAAAAAGAAAGAATTTGTATATTCATTGCTGACTTTCTGGTTTATATCAAAAAAATTCTCCCCCTTACTAAATACTTTGCAAGGATTATACTGTATTTCAGTTGAAATCTTCTCATTTTTTAAGCAAAATATGAAACCAACATAATGTTAGTTTTCAAAAAGTAGTAATATTTACTAGGAGCTTGACACTATTTAAACTTAAAGAAAAAAATTGTCTTATTTATTTTCAATCAAAAGACCTATATAATGTGTAACTCAATTGAGCATTTGCTCTTGTGTTAACCTGGGGAAAAAGTTAAATTTCTCATTATCAGTTCTTCTTAAACTACAAATCCAAACGTCAACAGATATGACTCAGTGTTTATCCTTCCGAAGCACAGGAACTAAAGCCAGAAATGACCCACACAAGAAAGTTAAAAGAGGATTTGCACTGAAAAATGATCACATAAAATCAGGATCTTCTTATTCAACAGATTAATTCACCCTGTGTATTCAGACACACCTGCTCATTTTCTTATGAAAAATGGTCTTTTCATTCATATTCTCTGACAACTATTGGCACAGCTCCCTGGGAATGAACTATCTATTCTTTCCTGGAATCACATTAATTCTTTGTATTTTTGTATCCATTCCCATGCTGCCAACTATAACTATTCCAAAATTGCAAGTTAGGCTGTAAAATTAAGAGACTGGCTCCAAAAAAAAAAAAGGAAAAAAAAAAAGATAAAAAAGAAGAGATTTTAAAGGAGATGAAAGGAAGTCAAGCCCTTCTTTCTTACCTTTTTTATTTTTGTCTATGTGTTCAATGTAAGGTGATCTCCAAGCATCTCTTTGGGGGCTACAGACTTCATTGACCTGATACAGAAAGACAAGATCACAGGAAAAAAGTACCAAAAGAACCAGGATAAATTCACAAGAGATGGGAATGCTGTGCTCAGAGCAGTGTAGACCCAAACAGGCTCTGATCTTCTGAACCTAAAAGCTATATTTAAGTATGGCACCAAACAAGTAACTTTCAAAACAGACACCTGCTCCTGTGATGTGGTCTATGAAAATCACTCAGTGAGCCAAGATAACTTTTCAAGGTAAAGGTCTTGGCCTGATATTTCTCACCTACAAAGTTTCCACCCTTAAATGATGCTGCAGAGACAAGTCCAAGCACAGCCTTCAACTGAAACGGAATGCCTAAAATCAGCAGTCCAGGCCCCATACGCCCAGCAGATCATGAAGAAGAAAGATCACCTCTACAGGGACAACTGGCTTTCAAGTAGCCTCTGAATACTTCTCTCCCTGCTGTGAGAAGCTGACCTGGGGAGAGAAGGCAAGGTGGGACGGCTCCAAGCCTCCCTGCTTTATAAAGGTAATTTATAGTAAAATCTACTGAAATCAACACAGCCGGGAGCTTACCTTTTATAGCAGATTTTTCTGTGCATAGAGATACTGTAAAACAAACCTTTTTGATGTGAAAACTGTTTATATAAAAGGTAAAAATACTGTGTTTATATCCAGGTCATGCCAGAATAATGTATTTGACTAAAATAGTTACAGTAAATTTTTACACCATAAAATGTGCTGCATATCAGACAGAACTATGAGCCTCCTTCCCTTTCATATTTATGAACTTCAGTATGGAAACTAAAAAGCAAGCAATTTGAACAGATGTAACGTTGACGGAACTCTGCTCTTTCTAGAGTTTCATGTTGTGCTATCCTAAGCCAGCTAGGAGACTAAAGAAACAACCTTCATGAAATTCCTTCAGCATGCTTGTGTTTAGCATGTGGGATGTACAGTTCTTGCGTCACTTTTTTTTTCTTTAAATAGCAAACTGTTTGTAACACACACACACAGAAAAGCTCCAGGAGATGCAAAGGTTTGAAGAGCAGCATGAAATAGCTTCTGCCCAAAGGATCCATGAGCAATCCGCAATTTCAGACACCCTCATATAAAAATGCGGAAATTGTAATCCCACCGAGTAGAAATATGGAAATACCTCTGTTATTGGTGAAATAACTGCAACAGTACTCTCTCAAGACACTAACAGAGCTTTCACATGATGCTTCAGCATTTTAATGAAGATCAGCATAACTGCCTGCACAACCGCTTATATTATCATGGTACCTAAAGTTCCCAACAGACGGTCAGATTGTCCACTGCTATCAGTGCACAAAGATGTTGCATGAACTCACTACAGTCTGATTAACGTGGCCTCAAAACAGAGCATGGAAAATTCCTGAAAAGCGATTACTTGTCAGGATTTTTAGGTGGGCACTGCACCAACGCAAACTTGTAACTACCAGATAAGAGCAGATGGTGTACACATGGTCCCTGTTTCTAATAATAATAAGTGCATTGTGGAGACCTGTCTCTCGTTTGCTTCCAATGAGTTGGGTGGAAATAAATAGAAACAGACTTCACAAAACCTCAGAATTTTAAAATCTGTTAAATTATTCACTCTATTAAGCAAGATGGCGTCCCAGAAGAAAATCTGTGAAAACTGTACTTTGGTTTGTAAACCCTTATTATTGTAGGGTCAGGAGGAATTCTCCATCTTTCCATATAATTAAACTTAACGGGAAATGTTTAATTAAATTAAGAAATGTGAGAAAATTCCCTCAAGCTACAAGAACTCTGATTACAGTGTTGCAGTAAGCCTAAACAAGTCTTAGCATGCTGTAGGGCACAAAGGGCCAAAGCCTCTGGATTATTTTTAACACGTTACAGAATAATGGTAATTAGAAATAGCAAGTGTTAAATATACTCATGCAAGGTTCACACGGGGAATCTCATCAAGTAATAATTGAAGGGCTTCCGTTACTGCAGTGTGATATACACTCAGTTTTAGGAAAAGACCAACCTACATCATTAGCATCTGGATTCAGACTTTGGGAGCCTGGATTTTCTGGATAGTAAGAATAGGGAGCAGGCTTGTAATTATTACGAACAAAATAGATCCAGAGAGTCCAGTTGCTTCCTAACACTCAGGCCTGTCTCTTACGACTATGAGCAGTCTATATTTAAACTTTATGACCTCATGCAATTTCTGATGAAGCCCATGGAGAGTTTATGTATGTTAGAGGCAAAAATGCCCAATAACTGCATGATGTAAAGGGAATCGTGAATTATTTGTAAAGCAGTATAAGATCCAAAATCAAAAGGAGTTATTAAAGTACTCATAAAAACCCTAAGAAAGCAGATTAGGGACAACAGAGGGATATATAACAAAATCAATAGCAAACAGAAAATTTATGGATAAAAAGATCTGACCAAAAATTCATGTACGACAACAAGGCTCCACTTGGGTCAAGTGGAAAAGTTTCCCCTGTTCTAAACTCACGTAGCTCCACTAACACTACAGCTTTCTGTACACGAGCCCCACAGATTCCATACAGATGTAATGTCATCTCATCTTCACCATGTTACATGCTGAAATCACTAGTGAGCCACTAATTTCTGGGATGACTGAAACCACCAAGTAAAAAAACCAACCAAACCAAAAATATATCTGAAACCTCAGCAAAAGATTTACCCAGACAAATACACATTCAGTACAGAGATGAACAGAGATTTGTACTGCACTGAAAGACTATACAAACTAGTGCTCTACAAACTAGAAAAGTATTGCCAAGTAAATCTACTGTTAGGAATCCCTTGGTCTTTTAAGGGCAATCATTCATCTCTCCTTTCACCAGAATTCTCCTTTCTCTGTCATTTCACAAGCGCTCATAAATCACAGCAACATCAAACAAAACCCCTACTGTACTAAATGCAAGGATATTAAAGGGAAGAACATTTTAATGAGACACACAGTTATGATGTACTGTAAAACTCCTGTAGGGCTTGTCTTGATTTTTTCATTTGCTCATCTTCCTCCTGTAATCTGTTTGGGGTTTGCATTTGGTTTTATTGGCTGCTCCCCCTAAGCAGTCTGCTAGAAGAGCATCACAGCTCTGGGAACTACCTTTTTTTCTACAGGAGCCTATTTAGCTCCACCTCCTTAGCAGAAAACAGTGCATGAATGCAGCCAATTCAAATGGACAAACTTCCAAAATGATGGGTTCCCATCAGTTTCTGTTGGATGGATAAACAGGGAGTGGCCATGTGGAATATCTACATCTGAAGACAGAAATTTTTTTTAAAGTATTTTTGATAATCTAGTCATCTTCCTCCTTTTACCACCTCCTTTGCTGATTTCCTACCTACTTTCTTTTCTTTAGTGCGGTATGTAAATGAAAGAAGAGTTTAAGCATTAAGGAGACATTCAGGTTTTAAAACTGCTTCATTTTAAAAAACAGTAGATTTTGTTTAAAGGGGGGAAGATATCTGTCATCTTTAAACAAGAGTTTGCAACCATCATCCATGGTTAAATACTTACACTGAAAAGCCACTTGAATGAAGAATAAGCAGGTGCAATTATTCCATAATGATAAAAAGAGTGAAAATTAGATTTAAGGCCCGCCTCCAGCAAAAAGATCTTAAAGTAACACAATTTTCTACAGACTTACAGTTGGAGCACAAGCTGTGCTACTCAGAACAGGTTCACTTTTTTAGTTTTTAAATAAAAACATAATTATGTGTGTTCTTCATCTGGACAGAGACTGTACCCTTAAAGCTTTTGTCCTCATCCTATGCTACGCTCAAACAGGAGGAAAATGAATGCCCCTTGAACTTGGGACAATATGGTATCAAGAGCACAGAATATGCTGCAAAAGCCTGCTATTTGATCCTGGCATCTCCAGATCCTTTTGGTTTTGTGGGATCTCAACAAACTGCATTGCACAATTTGGTTTTGTCAAATTATGACTTACTTAAAGTCAGACCCTGCTAAAATGTTTCAGCTTGAGCCTCCAAAGCTCTGCAGTCACTGGTGCACATCAGGGGTACCATGCTTATTTCTAGGGTGCAGTCAGACTTCCCAGACACAGTGAATGGTGTCATGACAGGTAAAAAACCCATTACTGATGGGGGTTTCCACAGTACAAACCTGAGTTTGCTGCCATCACTTTCAGCAGTCTTCTCTGACTAATGTATTCCACTGTCACATCTTGCAACTTGCAACACAGAGCTAACAAACATAGAGCAACCCACCCTCCTAGCAAGACATACATGGTCAGGGGTGTAAGAATTATTCCTAGTAGACTAAGGTCAGCCTACACGTCCCTCCTGGCTTTGGTACCTACATGAACTAGCTAAACCTTAGGTTTGAGACATTGTGCCAAAGCTTAAGGAACTGCTAAATTACTCTACTGAAACAACATAAAACTGTAATAAGGAACTGCCTTAATGGTTCTGGACACCTTTGGGGCATTGTTCTGGCTGGAAAATCATGACCCAACCTCAGCTTTTAACTCATTTCATATCATCTCCCCTGCATTAGTGAGTTTAAAACATACTTATTGTTCCAGCTATAACCAAGGAAGAGAACTGGTGCTGCCTCTTGTCACATAAAGATTTGAAACCTTTAAGTCATGGTAGTCTAGTCCAAACACACCCCTCATTAAAATGCTCTTCTTTTTATTACCTTTAATAGGGATCAGATTAAGGGGGGGGCAGGGGGATCTTGTCTGACAGCAGCATAGGGCTTCTCAAAAGACAGGAGAAAGCAGCATCATCTTTGTAAGAAAAGAAGTCTGTGCCTAGCCTCATAAAACCTTGGGCTTCTAAAATATTAACTTTACTTGACAGTATATTTCCAGTTTGTACAGCTTTAAGCTTAACTGTCTGTCGGAAAATTATATAAATCTGATTGCCCCTGTCAGAACCAGATATGCTTTAGCTCTCAGACTTCCCAGAAACGATGTTACTTATCCTTTAGAGATGGAAGCGGTGTACTGCCAGTACAAGCAACATCTCATTATGGAGCCTGAAGCAGTTAATGCTGGTTGTCATAGAATCATAGAATGGTTTGGGTTGGAAGGGACTTTAAAGATCATCTAGTTCCAACTGCCATGGGCAGGGATGCCTTCCACTCGACCAGGTTGCTCAAAGCCCCATCCAGCCTGGCCTTGAACACTTCCAGGGATGGGGCATCCACAGCTTCTGTGGGCAAGCTGTTCCAGTGCCTCACCACCCTCATAATGCAATGTTGCATTCATTTGGGAACACACTGACAGGAGAAGAGGCAATAATAACCACTCCCAACACACAGGGAAGTGGACCCATGAATGGTCTTCCTGGAACCATGGAAGGAAGGGGTGAGAGATTGCTGCAAGGTCCAATTTGGCCAGACGGCTGTTGCTGGAAACCCAAAACAGCTCCATCTGCTTAAATGGGGAAAATTCCTGGAGAGGGATCAGCTGAACCAAAGCACATTCCCATGGTGGCCTTGACACAAACCATGGCCTCCTCAACAGCTAGGCCTGCAGAAGACCTCCACACGTTGGCTAGCCCTGACTTCTGCTCTGCAACAGGATCAATTTGATGGCATATTTCTATTTCCAAGTAAAGTCAAGGCATGCTTGAGCATGTATATACACCACACTGTGAGCATGTCTCCTTTCTACTATGTTCGGCACTGTGTTGGGAGGTCTTAGATACAGAAATGACTCAGTCAATACCTGGCCCTTCATTTCTTCCTCCACCCTTTCCCCCCAAAAAGAGCAGGGCTCCAGATTCACCTATTTGGCCAAGGATGGTCCAGGTAACTCGCCTGCCTCTGCCTCTGAGCTGAATGTCTATATATCTTCCCCCAGAAGATTTGAAGGATTTTTGTGGTCTCCAGCAGGGAACAGCACCATTCATGATGTAAAAATTGAGTCAAGAGAGAAAAAAAAATTAAAAAAAAAAATATCAAGGCAAGATCTAGAGGCTGATTTGTGTGGAATTTTCCATTTGCTTCACCAAAACAAACAATTGTTTCTATTTGGGTTCAAATTATTTTTTTTTCCTCAATGTGATCCTAGTTAGGTCTTGTTGCACATATGCATTTTGACAGTCTTTAATTAAAGAACCATATGTTACATTTCTACAGGGTCTCAAAATATTAGCTTATGCAGGCCCCACAAATTGAAAAGTCTTGGTAGAAAGCTGATTGAAGGACCTACATAAGCAGAATGATTAGCTTTAATGGCAAGACTTTTTGACTAATGGATCTGTTTGGAGTTTTTTTGTGGTTTGCCTTGTCAGAGGAACCATCACATATGAAAAGAGTCCTTTAAACAAATCAGTAAGTAATGAGAATTGCAACACTAATAATTATTCCATGAAAGTTTCTTCCTAGGAATAAAAATAACATTAGTTTTTATCACATGCTGTGTTTTTCTAGCATAGTTTTCCATCTTTGAGTAATGACTTGGGTATAAAATAAAACTGCTAATTTGCTACACTCGAGTTTTCACTCTCGCAACTGCTGTGCTTTAAGCTGTGTCTGCTGAAACCTGTATTTTGCATATGCCTCAGAAGTACCGCAAGGTATTACTATATTGCTTCTGAGAGCTTTAAAGTGCTCAAAAATGGTTAAGGTCCCCCAATGACAAGCCATACCGCATGAATTCTCCACATGCTGGCAGAGCAGCTGTTAAAACCAATTAGGTCATTATTCAATTTCTCAATTTTTTCTTTAAGATGAGAGAAAAATACAAACCTTAAAAGTTTTCCATATGGTTCCACTAAAGGCAGTCCTTTTAGCATATAAACCCAGTGAAATTATTAATGGAACAAGGCTTGTCAACAAACGTTTGCATTAAAACAAGGATCAATAACATCAAGATGGCAGGCAGTTGGGAGAATGTCCTGGGCATTTCATCTCAAGACTACTCTATTCATTTTGAGCAGGTTCTTGGACTCATTTTAGGCTGCATTTAATCCTGTAATTCCTAGTGCGTTCTAGTGTAATAATGTTGAAACCTTGATTGTTATCTGCATCTCATTTCCCCACCTTAATTTAGGTCTAAAAATAATAGTTTCAGAGCCATAACAGCTCAAATATTTCCCCATTAGCAAAAAGCTAATTCCTGAGCTCATTCCAGGGGCAATTAAGTTGGAAAAGCAATTAAGGTTTCAGAAATCCCTGACAGTAGGAAAGGTTCAACCTAATATCCACAAGTACATGAAAACAAAACATATTTTAGGGTTATTAGGAAAACACAGCCTCAGACTGTGGCCAAGAGCTCACAAGAGCTGGGTTATTAATAGCCTTACTGTGCAAAGCATGTTTCCACAGCAGGTATCACATAGGACCCGCAAAGCAAACTGGCAGCTCACAGGGTTGAATTAGTCCATGCCACAAAGACACCTAAAGACATTTCTTGCTAGAGAGCAGCCCCCTAAGTGGGCTGTGCACCACCAAGACTTTCCACTGAGCTAAAGCTCTGCTACCCTTCCAAGAGCTCCTATCCTTTTGCAATATCATCTAACAGAGGTTCCCCACTTCAAAAGTCCTTGCTAATGGCAAAACTTTTTGGTCCTCAGTCCCACCGTCATCACCAGGTAAGCCTCACCATGTGCAAACCAGCCAGGTTTATGCCAGTTCCTTCCACTCTTTCTTACTCACATGCGCCTCCTCACCATATAAGTCCAAATAGGGTGAAGAAGAGGAGGGCTCAAGAACAGTAACAGAAACGAGTGGCTTGTGTCAAAAATGTAAGCCATGTTTGAGCAAGAATCTGCATGGTCTAAGGGGTGGGGAGCAGCAATATGAGGTTTAGTGGGAAAGTCCTTGGGCATCTCACACAAAAGGAACAAATATTTTTCTGAATGTTCAGACACGTACACACAGAGTAATTGAGCTTTGACTTCATGTAAACTTCCCCACCAGTCAGCTTAAAGTAAGTTTGAATGCTAGATTCAGTTAAACCCCCTTTTCTTGAACCTTGCGGTCAGCCTGAATGTACAGGGTAAGCCGAGATGACCAGTGAATGAGCTTTCTTGCGAGAGTATCAGTTATTTCCCATTAGCAGCCAGCCTAGGAAACCAGTGAAATATGCCTCGCTCACAGCACTTTTGCCCTTCTGCAGTAGGTCCCAGCAAGCCCCTGGAAGTACAGATGTAAACACCAACAAATCAAAACCAGAAGGAGAGCAGCAGTTTTGGATTTCAGCTGCAAGTGGTGGAACTGTTCCAAAGCATAGGCTATAGAGGCATGGAAGATCAAGAACTCTTCATAATGAACACCTGACATTCACAAATACACAGAGAGGAAATGTATCCCAAGCCAAATTGCTCAGCAGTTCAGAAAAATCAAGTGTGTGTGGGAAGAGGGGTTGTTTATCTTGGGTTGGGGTTTATTGTTGTTTGGTTGGGTTTTTTTAAAATCAACAATAAACCCCCCAAAATCCTGCTGATGGTGTCAGTACTTGCTGGTGGTTCTCTCTGACCAGAACCTGGCCTGAGCCTGCCAGTACTTTCCCTGTGTGCCACACTGTCACAATTTTTACATTGCTGACGCCCTTATTGGCTCCAAGACTGCTGAAAGCCCCTCCAGAACCAAGCAGCTATCATCTAAAAATAATCATCACCAGCACATACCCGTGCATTGAGCCATGCATGTCATAGCACATTTCAGAGAAGAGAGATGCCATCTGTGAACCCAAGCTAGTTTATGCCAGCCGAACCTCCAACACAACTGCAACTCCGTGTCCCAAAACATGACTCTTGGCACCCTGTACTGTAGCATTTCCTCTGCAGCACTCATTAAAAAAAGTATTTAAAAAAAGAAGAAAAAAAGCTCACATCCTATTTGACAGCATATAGCACATTAGTTGTGCTTTTAATCTTGTTATATATTTTAAAAATCAGGAATCTCTGCTCCTGGCACAGTTGCACACATATTTAAAACATTCAAGCACACATGCATGCCCTCTCCTAGTCTTGCTCTCAGCTAAACTGTAGTTTTCTATACCTATCAGCCTCAGTAATACATTCAGCAGGGAGACACCTCCATGCTCTCCTCACGTGAATAAAGATGTTTGAACACCTCCTGGATATGCATGGGTGACCAAGAAGCACAGATCATGTTGTCACTTCTTGCTCAAGTTAAGTTCCATAGAAATGACCTGAATGAAGATACCAGCCTGCTTGGTAAGGATAATAAAGTTGATGAATAATGATACATCTTCTGTGATAGCAATTTCATTCACTGAACGGATTTGACAGTACAGTGAGGTTATTATGCATTATTTTTAGTACTAGAAATCAATGGCACTATTGTCCTTTTCAGTTCAATTTGATTTAGATGAAGCTCGGTGTGCAGAGAGAATAATGAGGAGCACTGCCTCACATTAAATGGAAACAGAAATCATGTTCTTAGCAGGGTGTGTTTTATGATAAGGCGATTGTTCTGTGAACAGCTTCTTATTTCAATATTTTGGATGTTTAAATAAAGTATGTGCTCAAGACAGATGGAAGTCTTTTAGGAAATGTATTTCCCCAGCAGAAAAATGACAAATTCTTTTGTAAGGAGAGCTGCTGTCAACATGATTCTCAAGGGCATGCTGTGGAGTGGATGGACACTGAACTCATGAGACAGGAAGATCTCACTGAAGAATAATTGTGTCACTTGGGCATCTGCCCAAGCCTGAGTTCGAGTTCCTTGTTCTAACATGGGCTTGAGCCTAGTGCTCCCATCACCAGAACAGGTCCCCCAGTCTATCCTAGTGCCTCTTATTCTTGGTGAAAGACTTTGTAAAGCTCACATTTTATTTTACTGCAGAATGGATTTTTGCATATATCCTTTTAAATGTCAAACATTTTTGCAAGGCAGAAAAACTACTTTCTCCTAATCAAGGGAAGCAGCAGGACAAAATTTCCTTACAGAGCTCTGTCAGAGGACTTCAGTTTTCATCTGTTGATGCAAGCAACTAAAAAGCTCACAGTTCCACCCTCCACAAAAATAAATGTGAGGTATCCCCTCTTCTCTTCTGAACAAAACAGATGCAGCCACTTTTTACTGTAACACTGGGTGACAAATTGCCCGATCATACCCTGCCTTTCACAAGTGCTAGAAGACCTACCTGCCTCCAACTCAGGCTTTGCCCCTGCCATCATTTGAAACCGCACCTCTGCTGCACAGAAATCTGCTCTGCATGAAAAATAAATGAATGAGGGACGTCCTGGTGATGATTATATCGATATGGCTCCTATTTCATTAAATACATTTATTAAATTAATTAATGACAGTAATAAAATCCTCCTGTTGTGCATTCCTTTAGAGCTGCAACCAATTTCTCAGCTTCTCCACCAAAGTATATAAAGACCCAAGGGACCCTATCTGACACCTGAGGACATGCAGAAGAGTGACAGCCCATGCAGTACTTCTGGCAGAAACTAGCTAGATGTGTACACCTTTCTGTGAGATACCACGCACTTAAACAGGGTCTCTCAACCATATCCATTGTCCTGTTTTGTCTAGGCAACCCAGAAGAGTTACAGCTAGGCTGGCACCTTGCATTCAAGGCTCACCTGGAAGCCATTCAATGTGAGCTGCAGCACTCTTTTAATCTGTCTCAAAGATGTAGCCAATAAAGACACCTCGTGCCAGTAGGTGGCACAATGTTAATGACCTACACACACTTAAGAGCCATGCACGATTTCTGCAGTAAATATAGAGCCTGCAGCCCTTTCTGTCTACTCGGTGGAAGAGGCAGTGTTTTGTTGACAGAAGACTCCCAGCTCCATCCCTAAAGCTTTTGCTCCATACAGGAGTATAGCTCAGCTCCTCTCCGTACTGACCTAAGCTGTGCTGGCTGATGAATGTCCTGCCCATCTGCAACCCACTCCTAGGCACAGACAGGAGGTTTAATGCCCTGCTTACCAGCCACCCACCCCCTTACATCTTCATCTGCAGCACAGGACTGATGCAGGACCATTCTGCCTTGGAAAAAAACAGAAGGTTGGGCAGGTTGGGCTTGAGGAAGAAGTTGCACAATTACTATTCTAGCGAGAAGGTAGCAACTTGAAGAATAACCCTCTCCTAGACATGAAACACATCTGAAGAAACTCTTGCTTCTAAGAGCAAAGCAGCGTGCCATAAGGTTTGAATTACACATGGTCATCAGCCAACTCCAGTACACCCTGAAGACCTCCACCTCTCCTCAGCAGGAACCCAGTCCCTACACACCAGTGGTGGAACATCTTAGCAAGGCACTTTCTCACTATACCAGTGTACAAGCACAAATTATAAGAAGCTTTCAGTTCTGTTGCACAGATTCAGAGCAAACCAGCTAATTGATGCTTTTGGAAACATGACACAAAGCCTGAGTTCTTCAGTAAAAGAAAAAAAGTTAGCTTTGCAGCAATCATTCTCTTCAACACAATCAGTCAGTTCTACTAAGGCTTTTCTCAGACTCTTGGCACACCATTGAAGGGCAACTTCATAGCAATTTTAAATCACAGAGACATTGTATCTGCAACATTATTATACTTGCTGGCATCATCCTAATTAAGACCACTTCTTCTCTCCCAAGAGGCAGCCTTCGCTATGGGCACCACCGGATGCCTTCAAACAGAAGGTATTTCCTCTGAAAGCAGCACTCCTGTGGCACTGAATAGCAGACGTTTCACTTGTTTGCTTACAACACCTTTCTCCTTTCGGTTAGAAAGTAGCAAATGATCCTCCTTCACTTTGATCCCACTTTGCTAAACTAGTGTGCTTTACAAGATTTTCGTGTTAAGTTTGTAGGACAGGAGAAAAAAGGAAAAAAAAAAAAGAAAAAAGAAGAATGAAAGAAGGCTCTTGGAAAATAGGACACAACGAGTTCCTCCACTAGAATGAATATAAACTAGACACCCAGAAGCAAGAGGGGGTGACAGTTTGAGCACGCTGGTGCTTTTTTGTCTATCCCAGTAAATAGCCTCACTTTGATATCCTGCCCAACTGAAGTGCCCAATAGCAGATTGAAAACCGTATCTCATCAATTATGTCAGTTAAATTCTCCTTTAAGGAGTATTATCCACAAAACACAACTCAGGGCACACAGGGCTGAAATGCCAGGTTTGTCATAAAAAGATGAGACGATTTATTGACCTCTCAGTTTGGAAACACCAGCCTCCAACCAGAAAGCTCATTTTTCTCCATCATAGCCTGAAAACACATACTTCTGGTAGCTATAAAGCTTTCAAGTAATGAGGCTTCAGGCTGCATTACCAATCAAAATCCATTAAATGGTCTACTTAATATAGCAGAAAAAATGCATAAGCATTCAAATGAAGTTTAACAAAAATCTAACCCACCTGGAGTTACCCAGATACCACTAAGGCTTTAATAGATCTTGAGTTTATTTACTCCAAGGTGGTGAAAAGCTACAAACAATGTTGTGTAGAGCAGAGCAGAAATGAAAAACATTTTCCATTAGACAGCAGGTGCCTATTCGAATTTTCCACTCCTGTGAATATATGATTTATGGTTGGAGTGATGGATTCAAAATCTGGCCTGGAGAGTGACTGCTGTACACGAATTCCTCTTTGGGTAAATAACTTCAAATTCTAAGCGCTGGCAAAGGCTCTCCCCTTCCCTCATTCTGCCTTCTGTGCATGTGTAAAATGCCCTCTAATGAGCACAGATTAGATCACAAGCTGAGCACGTCAACAGCAATGCTGTTGTGAAAAGCCAAACATCTAAGACATAGAAAAAGGAGGCAAGTCTATATAGTAAAAAACCTCATCCTCCTCCCCTGCTCCACACTAGTTTTATCACTGTGTCTATGTTTAGATGCCATACTGCAAGAAGCTACTCACAAATATAAAGGAATCCAAAATAAGTTATGAAAATCAAGAAGTGTGGAAAACTTGCATAGAAAATACGCACAAAACACCACTGTCAGTGAGATCGTCTCCAAGGGTATTTTAGTATAAACCCTAAAATTTATTTTAGCACATGCATTTTCCCATAAGCATGAACATAAAAAGTGATCATCCAAAAATTCAGACAATGTTTTTACATATAAATATGAGCTCATTAAAAAAAAAATTAAATCCTCTGCAACTACCTATAAGCATACAAATGCTTGAACTTGGTTTACAGAACAAGACAAATATTAATGGAACACCATTATAAATTCTTGCAGTGGACCATGGTGCTGTTGAAAATACAAAGAGCTAACAAATACAAGAAAGCTGCCCATTTCTGGATAAGCTACTACTTTTTCCTGTGCAACTGTGTTGCCCTGTCTTTGAGGTACACGTTAGGGCAGGGAGTTTGAAAACACAAGAGAGCACAAAACCCAGGTAGTTTTTGCAGCAGTGCAAGCTGAAATACTGTACACACAATCACTACAGAAGTGGTTGGTCAAACCTTAAATTCTGGAGCAGTTTCAGCTGTATTTTCTCTAAGAGTTGCTTTTCACCTCTTTCTTACTATTGATTTTGAGTGGCCTTAGTGTCCATTTGTGAAAGAGCAACGATGCCTCTCATCCCACATCCATTGAAATAGCTGATATCAGCAGGCTTATACAATTGTAAAGCAGATGCATGGCTGTGCACTTGTATTTGTGGGTTTCCTGCATTCAACTAAGCAGCTTTTCATGGCTTCATAAGGTCCCTCTCAAAAATTCTTGCGGGCTGTTTTCTCTGGCTGTAGAGATACCTGTACTAGATATAAATGATCTATCTTACATACCAGAAAGCACAGTAACTCGTATAAACTTCTGGGCAGCATCAGAGTGATTAACAGCACACATGGGTGGAGCAGACAGCTGTCTACTGACAAAATGAACCTCATTAGTCAAGCTGGCTGCCTCCAGTTTTTGGGATCCCCTTAGACACCCCTAAGGCATAACGTAACTCGATCCTCTTGATAGCATCATCTTCTGCCTCCTACTGCCAAGCAGTATCCTCTTTCCCCTCCTTCCCCCCATTTTCCCAGCAGCACCAAGCTGAGAGGGACTGTCCTGCGACCCACAGCTGACCCATCTACCCTGCTGTGGCAGCAGCAGTGCAGCTTCAGTCAAGCAGCTTCAGACAGAAGGAATTTGGGGGTCCAGGCAATGTCTCCCACAAATCCTACTCTGGGACTCTGCCCATTATGGAAGCAACATACAGGTGGGATACATCCTGTAAGTTGCTTGTAGAAACATAATGAACTAGGTCTTGATTTCTGAAGCCTTGTAAATTATTCACTGAAACTCCTTGCCTTCACTGGCTCTAGGACAGGGTCCTAAATCCATACGAGTCACCCCATGTGGGCAGTTGTGCAGGTGTTCTGTTTGCTAAATCTTTTTAAGGAATGGCTTAATTTCCTTGTCCCACTCTACAGTTTCTGGTACAGAGATGCTTTTTCTATTAGTAGGTCAGGCCAAGAGACTTGGGTATTAAGTTGGTCTCGGAAACCACTGACTTGCAAACTTCTTTACTGAAGGTTATTTGTACCCACTGAATGCAATGTCCATGCTGCAAAATTTGACAGATGATACCTGTTCTGTTGACTTTTTAAAATGAATTTTCTTGAAGAGGATGAACAAGCAAAGAGGCACTTAAATTAGTACATCACTGAGCTAATACTACGATTTTACCAAGGTAATTAGAGATGGAACAATGTGGTGATCACAGTAAGGTCATGATTAAGATGAAACCAATAAATCAAGAAGTTCAAGTGATGAAAACATCAATAGATCAGGATGTAAAATCAAACAACAAAATTTACTGTAAAAATAAACTCTTGTTCAAACCTTCCTTTAGAAGAGGGCACAAACCCCTATTTCTTTCTAGTTTGAGGCCTCAGCCCCATTTTCAGCAGTAAGAGCACTGACCTGATTGAGTTAAAAACACAGACGGATGCTTAAGTCCTACAACATGACTTGAACATTTGTTCTGGTCTAATGTCCTTGCTAAGCAGTTTTAAACAAGCACCACAATATCTTGAGAGCTGAGAGACATTTCTGCTTCCCCTCATTCCCTGACCTGATTCCACCTGGCCTTTGTAGGTGAAAAGGGGGACTGCTGGAATGCTGTATGCTTGTAGATGAACCCTTTTAATGGTTCTGGCAAAGCCAAGACAAATATTCTGTCCAGGCAGGGTTGCACTAAACTCAACTAGACAATTGAAAAGAACATGAGTGATGAAGGAATGACCATACTCAACCTTAAACAATGATTAAATCAAAAGAGTTTTTTTTCTCCCTTACCAACTAATTTGTTGTGTCCTTCCCTGACAGCTGGCCTGCCAGACATGTCTTCACATATGACTACATTATGCTTTGGGTAACATCTAGAAGGAACGTTCTTAAATACACCCCCTCTTGCTGGGAGCACTGTAGCCCTCCTACTTAATCTCTTCTCTCTTCTTCCTTAAGGGATCAAGATAGCTTTAGGGATACAGGCTGCATTCATTCTATCCCCTTCTAATTCATAGGATAGTCTGTCCATTCTTTCAAATTAAAATGGATGAAGTTCCGTTTCCTCAGGTAAAAAGTATCTCTTTAAGCTGGTCACCTTCTGTAGTTGACTAGCAAAACAGTAACAATTCAACTTGTCTGAAGAAAAATACAATTTCCTTTATTTACATAATTCATTGGTGTATTTACCGTTAAACACCTCCTATCCTGGATATTATTCACATAGCCTACATTTTGTATTAAGTATGTTCGTTAATGCACAGACTGACACAGAATATATATAGCTGTATCAGACCTTACCAAGACACAGTCCCTCTATAATGAATCATGCCAGAGACTTACATCAGCCAGCTTCTCCTAAGCATTCTGCAACACAAGCTCACTCCTCCAACCAGATAACCTCCTGCAACCTGTAACCCTGCTCAGCTTAAGGTACTGTGCAGTTACCTGCATCTTGCTGTATCACTTCTTCCTTTAATTTCACTTTTATTGCAAGTCACTTAGGACACTTACTTTCTTCTTTCACACCACAACAAAGAATCTTAAATCATACACAGAAGGATGTTTGGGTAGCACTGCTTTTTAAACCAGTAAAAAAAAAAAAATCTACCACTAATTAGGTCACCATTTGGGCAAGTGAGCCGATAAATGGTGCCAGTCCCAGAAATACACACCTTCCCCAGGCATTGCTTTGTCCCATCAGCACCTCAGTAGCAGTGGGGTTCTTAGGGTCCTGTAACCCAGAATGTGACAACAAATGACAGGCTGCAGCGCAGAAAGGGGTAGGTTCAGATGACACAGG
This sequence comes from Gorsachius magnificus, assembly GCA_034008185.1. NCBI lineage: Eukaryota > Metazoa > Chordata > Aves > Pelecaniformes > Ardeidae > Gorsachius > Gorsachius magnificus. Next base: position 35,081,782 of record CM067084.1, read on the forward strand.
AAAACGAGCCCACAGGACGTGAAAAGAGTATAGCTAGCCGCCAGCTATCAAATCACCTAGCAGGCACATGCAGTGATGATTTGGACTGCGGTGACACTCCTCATTGTGAACTTTCAGTCTGGGACAGGTCTTTGATTTATCATTTTCTTTCAGATTTCCAAACAAATGATATTATGGCTTAGGAATTACCACAGAAGTGAAAGGAAAACCTTGCTGGAGATGAAAGCTTCAATTTATTTATTTTACTCTTCCCATACCTGTGCAGCACTGACGTGGTTTTCATGGCGTTACTTTCTTTCACAGGAGAGGTAATAAGGAGCCTTGTAACCATTGCTTAGCTCTGCAGTACTGGTACCACTGCACCACTGCTGCACGTGAGGGTATGCATTACTCCTTGGAGCAGCTTGAGCTACCAGGTCAGTCCACCCATAAAGCCTCACTGAAAATGGAAGGGGTGAACTGCTGCAGCTATTTTCTTGCAATAAGAAGGAATCACACAGAATCAAAAGGGTTGGAAGGGACCTCAGGAGATCATCCAGTCCAACCCCCCTGCTAAAGCAGGTTCACCTAGAGCATGTTATACAGGACTTCATCCAGGCGGGCTTGGAATATCTCCAGAGAAGGAGACTCCACAACCCCCCTGGGCAGCCTGTTCCAGTGCTCTGTCACCCTCAAAGTAAAGAAGTTCTTCCTCATATTCAACTGAAACCTCTTATGTTTCAGTTTGTACCTATTGCCCCTTGTCCTGTCACTGAGCACCACTGCAAAGAGTCTGGCTCCATCCTCATGACTTCCACCCTTAAGATATTTGTATGTGTTGATGAGGTCCCTTCTCAGTCTTCTCTTCTTCAGGCCGAACAAGCCCAACTCTCTCAGCCTTTCCTCATAGGGGAGATGCTCCAGTCCCTTTATCATCCTAGTTGCTCTCCTCTGGACTCTTTCTAGGAGTTCCTCATCTTTCTTGAACTGGGGAGCCCAGAACTGGACATAGTACTCCAGGTGGGGTCTCACTAGGGCAGAGTAGAGGGGGAGGATAACCTCCCTTGACCTGCTGGCCACACTCCTCTTAATGCACCCCAGGATACCATTGGCCTAGGAATGACCCTAGGAGAGCACGTTGATAAACAGAGCATTGGTCTGCCTTGTCATTCTGGTCCCCTCCTTATAACCTATGATAAATAATTTAAAGTAGCTTACAGAAGAAGCAATAGATTGGGTAAGACCAGTTTGCCCTCAAGCAAACTTGTGTCTGGTAATGACTAGTCACAAGATGCTCAGAGGGAAGTGAAGGAATACTGCTGCAGACAAGCATGGCTAAATTTATCTTCTTTTAAAAAGCCTCCTTCTTATCCCAAATAATTTGTTTAACCTTGAAGTACATGGTCAAGTAACTCTTCCATGGTTAATTCCACACTGCCCATCAACTTTCCATTTTTATAACTGTAAAAATCTGCTACTTTTTCAGCATTTTTTGCTAGTCTACAACAGCTTAAACTTTGGTGCAGATCAGCATGCACTCCTTATTCTTAAACTAACTCACACACCATTTGTGGTAACCCTCTGTATTCACAATGGAAGCCACTGTCTCAGGCCACTTATATTCTTAAGTCACTTTTTGAATAGCGTGCTCTTTCGTGAATGCATTGTCACCCACAGAACTGCTAGTTGACATATATTGTCTATTATGCAGGCATTGCTGTCTGCTACAAATATGCTGCAAATTACCAACATTCCTGACTTCTGGATAGAAAATGAAGAATTAATCTGACAAATGTCAAGTTTGGTTCATGTCATGATGTTCTTGGTGTCATGATACATCATGAAAGATTAAACAGAGATATCCTATGAATCAGATTCATTTTAGTTGGCAACCATGATGTAAATTCTTTCACTGAATAAATTTACTCCACCTGGGTGACAGTAGCTTTCTACAATTAGATCTACATGTTCTGGTCATGGTTGCATGTCGTGTTTCTGATCAGTTCACAACCAGCTACAGCTGTGTAGTTACCAGGCAAAGCAAATGCTATACACCTCCCATTGACTACAGAAATAACTGTGCGTTTCAGCAGATCAAACACAAGGCTACAGATATTAACCCTGCAAGACTCCAACGGAAATATTTTTTTAATCTAAGGTGGGACAGGCTCATAAATAATTTACAGGGAGTTATGACTTTATATTACCTGAGTAATATATCTGGGAGGAAGGACTAGAATCAGTGGTGTGGGCTATTCCCCTCTGAGATCTGTAATAAATTTCTTACATTATAATCTGTTGTGAAAAATATTCTGGTTGTCACGCTCCATACACTGGAGGCATTCTAAGTGGCCTGCCACTGAGTCCCCATTGGATGATAACACTGTCCAAATTTCTCATCATTTCACACTTTCACTCCATAGCTGCGTGCTTGTTACAGCTCGCTGCTATAAAAATGATTTTTAATGGAAAAGATCTGACAGAAACTTTATGCTTCCTTGACAAAATTTTTATTGGGCTGAATACTGGAGAATTACTGACGTAGCTTTGGACAGGCAGCTATGAACTGAGGAATTGCTTTGGGAGGAGGATGGGAAGGAAGGTTTTATTAGTATCCTTATATCTCTGAAATGAAATGCCCTCGGAGCAGAGGGAGGAACTTGGATGCTGCTATCAGAGAATGGTATGATCCCTTGGGGCTTATCACCACACTCACACTATCAAGAAGAAGAGAAGTCACATATTTTTTTCTCCAAAAGTTTAATACATACCCAAATCTCATGCGCCTTTATCACTATGATACATAAATGCCTCCCAGTCTTGTAGTCACCCTCAGCTGATGCACTGCTAAATGGGAAGTGGGCAGAGACTAAAGACTCCTGAATACATGGGCCCATTCCCTGCTCTCCCCCTACCAAATGTGGGATTTGGGCCTGCTGCACCTCCCTGCCATTAGCAACCTAGGGTACTAATGCAGGGCTATATTCCATGCTGTAACCATGCAAACTGAAACCAAGTAGCAAAAACTGTCCTAATTACTGACAGCCATGGTCACACCTTCATCTTTGTCCTCGCTCCCCATGGCAGCATGCCCTTGCACACTCCTTTGTGATGACAGAGCTTTTTCAGAGCACCAGATAAGAAGACAAAGATAGATTAAAAAAAAAACCCCACAAGCCATTTTTTCAGCAGTACGATTGTGGCAACCATTGGTTAACTCTGCTAAGCTGCTGAGAAACTAGGAGCTACCATGAGCTCCAGGGAGAGTACAGAGGCAATTACCAGGAGCTAAGCTGCTTGGCCAGGCCAGGTTAGATGCCTTTGTGCACTTTCTACAACAGTCAGACTGTTCAGGAAGGAGCTGCATACAGCAGTCCGAGAGCTTAGCAACTCAGGACAATCAAAGATGGGGTCATCTGTTTCCCATCACCACCACGGTTACGGCACACACCCAAGGGCTTCCTCTCCTCCAAAAGGGCTTCCTCTCCTCCAAAACCTGCTGCTCCAAACCCTTTGCTCCAGGTAGGTGTCTAGGTCCACACTTCCTGCTCAGTGATGAGGAAAAAGCCATGATTGTCCAGTCTCTGAACAATGTTGTAGAGCACCCTCCCAAGAGGAGAAACCAGAACTGTTCTATTAACTGTGCCTTACCATTTCTACCACGTTAGTAACCAGCAGCACCTCAAAGCAGGAAAGTTTTAGTCAAGATAAACTTAGTAATAAACCTCAAATAACAAACCTCAGGGAGCTAAGCACATTAGTAATCAAAGTCTGACCTTCAGAAGTTCTGACTAGCTCCTGCTGAATTCCGCGAAGTAGGACATTTACTTAGTTTCACGGGAAAATTTTAATGCTGAAGTCTAACATTCAGATGCAGCCTACAGATGTTAGGTCTGGATTTATGGAAGTAGTTAAGGGCTTAAAGGTGCAGATACAGACAGCAGCAGAATTTTGAAAAATGCCTAAGTACCTAACATTATGAAAATCCTCTGAAAATCTCACTAGCTAGATAACTATATCTTGAAGTGCCCATTTTCAAAAAGGATAGAAAGGAAGACCCTGGGAACTACTGATCTGTCAGCCTCACCTCTGTGCCTGGGAAGATCATGGAACAGATCCTCCTAGAAGCACATGGAGGCCAGGGAGATAATTCGAGATAGCCAGCATGGCTTCACCAAGGGCAAGTCCTGCTTGACGAACCTAGAGACTTTCTGTGATGGTGTGACAACAGTGGACAAAGGAAAACCAATTCACGTCATCTATCTGGACTTCTGCAAAGCCTCTGACACAGTCCCCCATAACATCCTTCTCCCTAAATTGGAGAGCTAGGGATTTGATGGGTGGACTGTTCGGTGGATAAGGAACTGGCTGGATGGTCGCATCCAGAGGGTAGTGGTCAATGGCTCGATGTCCGGATGGAGACCGGTGACGAGTGGTGTCCCTCAGGGATCCGTACTGGGACTGGTGCTGTTTAACGTTTTCATCAATGACTTAGACAGTGAGATCGAGTGCACCCTCAGCAAGTTTGCGGATGACACCAAGCTGAGTGGTGCAGTTGACACACCAGAAGGACGGGATGTCATCCAGAGAGACCTGGACAGGCTGGAGAGGTGGGCCTGTGTGAACCTCATGAGGTTCAACAAGGCCAAGTGCAAGGTCCTGCACCTGGGTGGGGGTAACCCCCAGCATCAATACAGGCTGGGGGAAGAAAGGATCAAGAGCAGCCCTGCCGAGAGGGACTTGGGGGTACTGGTGGATGAAAAGCTGGACATGAGCCAGCAATGTGCGCTGGCAGCCCAGAAGGCCAACCGTACTCTGAGCTGCATCAGGAGAAGCGTGGCCAGCAGGTCGAGGGAGGTGATTGTGCCCCTCTACTCTGCTCTGGTGAGACACTACCTGGAGCCCTGCGTCCAGCTCTGGAGCTCTCAGCACAAGAAGGACATGGAACTGTTGGAGCGGATCCAGAGGAGGGCTACAAAAATGATCCGAGGGCTGGAGCACCTCTCCTATGAGGACAGGCTGAGGGAGCTGGGCTTGTTCAGCCTGGAGAAGAGAAGGCTGCGGGGAGACCTGATTACGGCTTTTCAGTACCTAAAGGGAGCCTATAGGAAAGATGGGGAAAATCTTTTTAGTAGGGCCAGCTGTGACAGGACAAGGGGTAATGGTTTTAAACTGAAGCAGGGTAGGTTTAGACTGGATATAAGGAGGAAACTCTTTACAACGAGGGTGGTGAAACACTGGAACGGGTTGCCCAGAGAGGTAGTGGAGGCCCCATCCCTGGAAACATTCAAGACCAGGTTGGATGAGGCTCTGAGCAACCTGATCTAGTTAGCAGTGTCCCTGTTCACTGCAGGGGGTTTGGACTAGATGACCTCTAGGGGTCCCTTCCAACCCAAAACATTCTATGATTCTATGATTCTAAGTGCTTAATGCTGAATTGACCAAAGTTCACAGTCCCCCAACACTCTCTTACTAATACTGCTAAAAATCTGGCCTTAAGGAACCAATGGCTTTTTAAAAAGCTTAGGGAGTTTGGCTCAGACCCTGAGAAGGATTTACATGCCTATAAGACATGTAGATACTTTCCTGTTTTAAATCTGGCCCTTGGTGTACACATTGCTGTCTCCCTGCTTTTTTATGGTGGTGCTTTTCTGCAGGTAATATTGTGTGGTGTGAAAATTCCAATGCTACTTTGCTGGCATCTTCAAGCTGAAAAAAAAAGGTAAACACTTAAAAGAGCTTTTTGATAAAGCCAGATCGACAGTAATTGAAATTACGTGCTTAATCGAAAGTAGTGCATAAGGCAGCATACTGTATAGAAGCCTCTTACTGTTCCCTAAGTATATGTTGACCTAGTAGAAATCAGCATCTATTGAAATAAAGGTTAATTAAAATTTATAAGCAGAATTTACAACTGTGAGCTGTCCCTCAAGGGGCACATCAATTGTGTGAAAAGTATCATTTACTAGGAGAAATACTTCAGAAACTTCAGCTAAGAAATAAAGAGCATGCAGCTCCATCCCTTAATGCACAACACAACCTTTTGGTCTAGAGACTTCTAATGTACCTCCTAAGACTTGCAAAGACTCATACTTCTTGCACTCAACATGACTGACTCAGCTTTGCAAGATAAGGATAGCACACTGTCATTTGATTCACTCTATATAGTTCAAATGGCAAGAGGACACTCATTTATCTAAAAAATTACTTGATGAATCTTAACACAGCTTCCCCAAAAAAAACACTTACTGAAAGCATTATTTTCCTCTTGCCTCGTGAGCAATGGCATAAGCCTGTTTACTTCATTTGCTTGCCATACTGTGGAATAATGCAATGTAACATTGTTGGCAGTTATTAGAGGCACTTCTCCTATCAGTAGTCAAGCTTTCTCATTTGGTACCTACAGTAAATGTGGGTATGTTACTGTATAAAAGGAGATTAAAGAGGAAATTGTCAGCTATGCACTGCCCACTGAAAGAGCTAAGCACTGAACGTTTAAGGCTGGCTCTTCTTTCTCATAGTAGCGCTAACAGCGAATACAAGAATACACCATTTGCATTGTCTAGAACTGCTGACTGAAACGGCAATGGTAAAACCAGGAGAGATGTAACAGCATCTGACCCATCTGAAAGGCCTTTGCTCTGTGCTAGCCTTGTTACAGGTGAGTACTCGATGTCCAGCCTCTTTGCTGTGAGTTAGTGGCGTCAGGTTTTATGGATACAAGCATACCAGTCAGGTAGTGGCCACTTGGACACCTGTCACCAAAGGAGCCCAAAGTGGCAAAAGCCCAAGGCCCAGATTTACTTTCCTGACAAGCTGTGTCACAACAGTTGCTTCTTGCTGCCAGCATTTCTATGTTACCAGCAGGCCTGTCTGGAAAAAAAACCCAACCCTGTATTTAATCACAAACACTGAGGCTCTGACATTTGGTTCTGTTCCACAAACAGGAGGATATCAAGAACTTTCATGGAAAAATTGTGAAGCAACACGCAAGCTAAACACACTTTTCCAAAACAGCCAAAAGCAATTACCTGGGATATGAAAGACAAACAAGAAAAATTCACAGGACTACAAATGCAGTTGAATGCAGTCCTGCTGAATGCCCAGAAGCTATTGAATCAGTCACTTTCTCCCTATCAATATTTAAGTATCCATTGTGTCCATGAAGAAGAAACCCAGCAAGAGAGACTGCAATAAAGTTAAAAAAACCATTCAAGTCCCTGTTCCCAATTATGTTAAGCAGATCTTTATGTCTGGCAACTATGGGCAAGAATGTTAACTAATTAGCTGTGCAGAGGGGCCTGCTTTCTCTTACTATCTCTAGCCAGAAATATCATCTTGAGTCTGAGGTAAGCCTGCTTTTGAAAAAATTCTGATGCAGAGCTTCATCAACCCCTTGGATTTGAGAGAGGATTTTCTCCTCTTCTCAATGCCGACTGGAACCATTAAGAAATGACACTGGCTAGACTGAAAGGTGGTCAGTAAGAGAAACCAAGGCTAGCAAAAATCTCAGCAGCATTATAAAAAGCAAGAGAATAGCAATTCAAGGGAATTTATGTTTTCATTTATTATCGTAGTATCTTTTTCTATTCAGAGGGAGATTGAAAATAAATGACATGCTCAAGTGAAATACTGAATGGGATCAGGTTTTTGTGTTGTGAATATAAAATCATGCCTGCTTTAAAGTACTCTGGGAGAACAGAAGCTATAGATGAAATTCTGTGCTTTCATTTTCACATGAAGATCCTGCTGCAATAGCAACAGGTTGTACACACCAGAGATCAGAGAAGACAGTTATAGAACTATTTACTTTAAATCACTTGTCCCACTCCTCACCAAGAAGCCTACAGTCTGACTCCTAGCTGAGAAGTTAACCCCATTAGAGTTCTGTACTGATAGGTTTAAGCTATGAAGCACCAAGCTGCAGAACTCATATCTTAATTCACAGATGGATCAAAAACTGCTTAAGAGCATGGAAGTAACTATATAGATTTAGACCAAGCATTCTACCCAGGTTCCCATCTCTGACAACAGCCAGTACTGATGCTTAGGATTTTTTGTGGTTTAACCTCAGCTGGCAACCAAGCACCACAAACCATCTGCTCACTCCCCCGCAGTGGGATGGGGGAGAGAATCAGAAGAGTAAAAGTGAGAAAACTTACGGGTTGAGATAAAGACAGTTTAATAGGTAAAGCAAAAGCTGCACACACAAGCAAAGCAAAACAAGGAATTAATTCCCTGCTTCCCATGGGCAGGCAGGTGTTCAGCCATCCCCAGGAAAGCAGGGCTCCATCACATGTAAGGGTTACTTGGGAAAACAAACACCATCGCTCCCAACGTTCCCCCCATTTTATATGCTGAGCATGATGCCATATGGTATGGAATACCCCTTTGGCCAGTTGGGGTCAGCTGTCCTGGCTGTGCCCCCTCCCAGCTTCTTGTGCACCCCCAGCCCACTCACTGTTGGGGTGGTGCGAAAAGCAGAAGAGACCTTGACTGTGTAAGCCCTGCTCAGCAGTAATGAAAACATCTCTGTGTTAACAATTCTGTTTCCAGCACAAATCCAAAACATAGCCCCATACTAGCTACTATGAAGAAAATTAACTCTACCCCAGCCAAAATCAGCACAGGAATACAGATGAGATCACTGACTGTGTTCAAGAGAGGTATTTCTCCTAATAACGGTCATGCACAGTTTAAAAATCTCCTCAGCGGGAAGTTACATGGGGACCACAATGTTTACTGGTCACGGATTGATGACAAACTTCTCTAACACCAACTCCATAGCATTCTGCAGCACCAACTTACATGCACAGCTTAATTATACCTGCCATAGACAAAAACCTTCCTTTTATTTGCTTTAACCTGATGCCCACTCACTTGGCAAGAAGCTGCAAACTAAAGATTCCCTTACATCATCCTCATACTTCTCTTAATTTCAAAGTCTCCTGTAATCCCCCTTCTGTCATTTCTCTCCCCAGCTAGGGAGCCCTAATCAAATTAGTCTCTTCCCAGGGAATTCAGCGTAGTATGGAGCCTTTCACCATCTGGTCATCCAGGTTAATACACTAATAGAGGTTATTGGCGTGCGTTTCGCAGGCTAAAGTCCACCTCACCAAAATACCAGCCCAACTGCTGAAGAGTGTAAGGGCTGACTGGTGTGGAGAGGTGACCTCTGCAGACCTCTAACTATGGGCCATCTCCTTTGTGACCGAGGAAGGAGCGTGAGACAGCAGGGCATGGTGTGAAGGGGGAAAAGGTCTCACACTGCTTCACAGCTTCTGTGTTTTGTGGTCCACACCATGGCATGTGTGGCCTCCCTCCTCCTCTACTGGTTGGCTGACCTGAGTTGCTTATGTTTCTGCTTTAGACTAACAACCCTTGCCCTTTCACAGCTCACAAATGCCCTGAAATTCCTCAGTTCAAATCCTGCTGTTGACCTAAGTGAGGTGAGTTACAAAAGCTGTCTAAATCAGGCTGAATTTGACAGCCCTCCAAGCCCTCTGCAAAAGCCATTTGCTGGATGAGTTGATAGGTTTCCAGAGATAATGGCAATTAATGCAATGACAATTTGTGTGTGTGTAGCTGAGTCACTGACTGACCAACTCCATTTGCTGCTGCTGAACAACCACTTTCTGGAGTTGCTGAGTGTATTATGCTGTTTGAAGGTCTAGGACATGTCATCATGCCACGAACTCCTGGGTCAGCATTGTACCATGGTACGAGAGGGAGCAGCACAGAAACAACAATCAACACAGGCTTACAAATTCAGTCTGCAATGCTCCCAGGAGAAGCCCATACTGAGCTCTGGGCTGCCGTGATGTGACAGCTACCAAGACCCCAGAAGACACCATCTGGGGGATCTGTGCCCTTCTGTCACAAACTGGTATGTGTGGAAACCATGTGAGAGATTAACAATCCCTGAAGCACCAACCATTGGCAAACAAGGACTATAGACAGCTTATGTCCAATAAGCCTGGCAACCATGCTTACAGGGGTGGATGTCCAAAAGACACTGGACTCCTTAAACCCCTGCTATTTTCAGGGTAAGTCTTGTCCCAGTACATATGAAGTCCCACAAAGCTTTTAACTTAAACTTTCCAGGTAACTTTAAAACACTTTCTCTCTCTAACTGTCCTCCCTCCCCCCACACCACTCCTAAAAGGTCGTCTTAAAAATTTATTTTCTTATTACACATGCCTATTCTTTAAGAACATCATTGTTTAATACACACAGCCTCACTGAGGGGTCTAAATAGATGCAGAGGGAGCTAGGCAAGGGAGTAAGTTAGGGAGGTGGGTTTACAATAGGCTGGCAACATTCATGCACCACCCTCAAGGTATGCAGATATTACTGACTTGGAAATAAAGATCTGGTTACTCTACCCTGATGCATAGACAGCTGTGACCACTGTCAGGAGGCAGGCATACAGGCTGTGGGCAAAACAAAAGAAGAAAACCTACTTATCCTCAGGGCTGGAGAGAAAACTACTATTCACAACCACTTTGTTAATAAACCCAGAACACCCAGGAAGAGTCAATGGTCATTTTACTCCTACTCAAAATGTGGGTTGTATTTCACAGGAGAAACAAGTAGAAAATGGAGAGTGACATCATAGATTAACTCTCACCAGCCCCACTCTGCAGCAGAAGGTTGCTTTCCTTGATTTCCATTTAAGGTGGCACCCACAGGGACCACAACTAAGCTTACCGCCTCATGGTGACCCTAAGGTGCTGTGGTTGATTTATCAAAAAAAGAGAAAGAAAATTATATGTCTAACTGTGTGCAGCAGATCAGTAGCAGAGCTGGAGCCCAGACCACTGCCTCCCAGTTCTCTCCTAGCAACAAAACGCTGCCACCTCTCACTGGCTTTTCTTCCTTCTTTGTGTTTTTGCAGAGGACAAGCTCTAAAGTTCTTGCACTGTTTCACATCCATTTGTATTTAGGTGTCTTTGCAAGTGACACCTATTCATGTTCCTAACCACCATGCTTTGCACTGAAGAAGGTATGTCTGAAGTTTTTTATACGATGAATCAAAGTCCACCCTGTACTCCTATGAGGTAACACTGATTGGAAAGCAAACCCAGTGTTTTTATACACTTGATGTGTTTGTGCATATAAAGTCTGCACAGACATACCTGTTGATGACAAAGAGAAACTATTTTTCCTTTGCTTTCTGCCAGGTAGTCAAGACTTCCCTTTTCCTTACTAAACAAGCTGTGTTAAGATCAGTACGGGATGCGCACATACTGGTTTTATAGCTTTGGTGATTTACTTTAACATCTTTTGTTATTACATTAAAGTATCACTGAAAGATACAATTGTTAATATTTGTGTTTGATATGGTTGCTTTGTCTAAATTAAGGAACAGCTTGTTGATTACAATTTCAAACCCTGCAAGTGGAACTTCACACTACCGTAAATACATCTCCAACTATTATGAAAATGTGTATCACTGGCACACCATACACATAATAACCAGACATTTGGTAAAAAATTCACTATCCAGTGATAACAGAAAACCATCCAAAGCAAGACTAGATTTCTAATATAGTTAAATACATGGTATCAGTTATATTAAAGCTTGCTGAAACCATGTGTACACGTGCAATTAATAGAATTGTTTAGGATGGAAAATACCTTTAAGATCATCAAGTCCAACTGTTAACCTATTACTAATTTTTGAAATTAGAGTCTTTTTAGTAATATTCTAAATGAAGTTTCTTTATGAGAGCGAGGTAAGTCACTGTCAAGTTCAGCCAGCGATGGTAGCCTGAACTGCCAATCGACTGGTTAGGAACCTAAACACAGCCTTGAGCTTAGGCAGATCATACCCTGTGCTGTCCAGAAAAAAGGTTCACCACATGTCTGTGTCACTTTGGCACAGTAGATCTATCCCCTGGCATGTGGCAGAAGAAATTCAATCCCCATCCTCAAGCTCTGAGCCTACAGTGAACTTTCATTACCTGTACCAAGCCCTCCCTCACCAGCCCCTGGCTGGCAATGGGATTTTAATGAGGTCTGAGCCCTTCTGCATGTCAAGGTTACATGACAAATGTCATTGTCAGTGCTGTGGATTACGTTCCTTAAATTACATGACAAAACCAGATAGCATGGATGGGAGATGGTCATATCTGTCAATATGTGTATGTACAGTTGATTCAATCCTACTACTTTTTAAAATTTCTTGTTCTTATGGGAAGGAGAACTTGAGACTGCAAACATCTGTTTGTCTTGCATGACTATTTGTAGGGAAAAAACAACAAAGAGTGATTAAATTTAGCCACCCGTATTTGGGTGGCTAGATAACATACATGAAAAAGCCTTTATTCTAAATCCTTTAGTTCCATGTTGACATACATTGTTTAGCCTGTAATTAGACTGGAGTGGCACCTCCTACTCCCCTGACTATTCACTCAAATAAAACCAGCATTTGCTGTGGTTGCATTCACATTCTTTTTCTGCTCCCTCTCTACGGATACTTCTTGCAAGTGAATTTCCTGGCAGGGATGTTATGGAAGCAGCAAGTTTTAATTTAACACTGGAGAACATAGACAGAAAGTGTATTTTAAAACTCATAAACACAACTATGTATAGCAGAAACGTTCTTTAAAGAATTACTCTCATCATACTCTGGACTCAGTAAAGTGCTGAGGAACATACTTACCTTTAAGCATTTTCTGAAGTCCCTTTGAAATCTGTTTTAATATTTTCCTGAACTGGAACCTCCATCTGGGGAGAGAAACAATACCTTGTTGTAAATGATGTGTCTAATAAAAATGAATCAGTGCAGCTTGCATTTTGATTGCCAATTACTTGCAATCAACTGCTCAGAAAAACTCGCTGATCAAGAAAATACTCTTAGAAATATTCATTAAAAAAATTTGTGAACAACTTCAAGTGTATACAGGAAAGAATATCTATCAATAAGTTCAACTGAATATAGGAAAAAAACATAAAAATGTTGCTGCCTAAGCCATGAGAGAAACTTCAGGTACTTTATTTATTTCTTTTCTATCAATGATTTACTTAGCTCTTATTATAAGACTACGCAAATTAAAAATTCAGTTTGCTGTTTGAATCACTAATAGTGCAATTAATACCACTTGTTAGTTTTGGAATATGTCACAATAAAATGTTTTATTTGAATACATCTATATACACCATCAAAAAACTTCATTAAGTCTCAGTTACAACTACTACTCAGAATTGAAGTTAGACAGAATGTATCATAAATACGAAAGGAAAAATTAAGCCTATAAAAAGCACAGCAATAGGAAAGGGAAGCAAGATAAATATTCAAATCCATTTCCATTTCATGCATACTTCTGAATAACTATGAGTGTGAAAAGTATCAAAAATGCTAAAACAGCCATGAAAAAATAACTCCGACCCTAAAATCTGACCCTCAATCAAGCAGAAAGAACACGCTTACTCAGCATCTTTGTTATGAGAAGGTATTTAAAAGGTTCAAAGGCAGAAACATTCAAGTTCCAGAGAAAGCTGAACGGTTTTGCAAACCTAATTCTCATCTGGATCCTAAAACCTTCCCCTGTTTCTTGAGAAACTGGATAAAATATTAAATACAAATTAAAAGTTAAATTTCCCAGTTATTCCAGATACCTCTTTTTTGAAAAGCACTTTAAAGGAATTGGAAGTTGTTCAGGGAAATTTCCTATTTTAATAGAATTGTTTCAAGCTTTTGATGAAGGATAAGAAAGTGGAAAATATTTTCACTTGAGGAAATGGAACATTTTGATGGGCCTTCTAAAGTCCAAAAAATATGGCCTTTTATGGAAAACAAGTACAGCTCTGGTCAGGGATATTGGATCATCTATTAAAAACACTATCTAAGTAAACAGCTGCTAGAAGTAAGTTTAATTCAGTGGCATCTCCATCTGAAAGTCACCCCGTCAGCTAGACTTCTGTCTGGGTTCCCTGTCTTCTGGAAAATCTGTTAATTGACCAAAATTTACAAAATCACTAACATCCAACTGCAAAAAATTTAGCTGACCTTAAGGATGCACCTCCTTTCTCTCAAAGTTACTAACAGAGTTGTCGTGGTTTAACCCGGCTGGCAACTAAGCACCACGCAGCCGCTCGCTCACTCCCCCCCTCCCTCGGTGGGATGGGGGAGAGAATCGGAGAAAAAAAAAAAGTAAGACCCGTGTTTAATAAGAGAATAATAATAATAATAATAATAATAATAATAATAATAATAATAATAATGGTAAGAAAATATACAGAATATATATAAAACAAGTGATGCACAATGCAATTGCTCACCACCCGCTGACCGATGCCCAGCCCGTCCCGAGCAGTGATCACTCCCCCCGAGCCGCGATCACACAGCCCGAGCTGCGACCACTCTGCCCGCGACCGACCGACCCACCAACCCCCCCGAGCATGACATTCTATGGTATGGAATAGCTCTTTGGACAGTTTGGGTCCTAGCTGTGCTGTACTCCCAGCTTGTTATGCCCCTGGCCGAGCAGGAGAAGCTCAAAAAGTCCTTGAGCAGTCTGAGCACTGCTTGGCAACAACTGAAAACATCAGCGTGTTATCAACATTCTTCTAGCACTAAATCCAAAGCACAGCACTATGCTAGCTTCTGTGAAGAAAATTCACTCTATCCCAGCCGAAACCAGGACAAGAGTCCAATCCACCACGGAACACACCACTGGCAGGCAGAGAGGAATACTTTAGTAAACATAGTATTACGGTAGCTGTGTCACTGTTTCAGAAAGTATTTATCCAATGGATGAATATGAGGGGATATGCTCAGACATCTTTTACACTATGATGAAGGAAAGAAGTGCAGTAGATGTGAGCATGAACAGGAAGAGCAACTCCAAATCTTGCCATTGTCTGCTAAACGTAGCAGGTCATGGCACATGACAGTCTCTCGTCATGCTGAAAACAGTCAAATTCAAGGCACATTTTACCACAAAAGACAGAGACTCACACTGCTGCTCCTGCTGTTGTCTTACAGTTGGCACCATTTATCCTTCTCTTATTTCCTTCCTAAGAGCAAAATATCATTTTTATTAAGTAGGTGACAAAAGCTTTAACTTCTTAAAAGAAGGAGAATGAAATCAGGAAGAAGGGGAATTGGATAATGGTTGTATTATTCATAAGAACGCATACCTAATTTATATAGTGCTGCTAGTATGCCATCTAAAATTGCTATAGCTCCAATTAAACCTATTTAAGTAACGAAAAGGACTAACTCTACTGTGTCTGCATATTAATTTCATGGTCTGTTTTACATATCAGAAAGTAAAATCATATTCCTAACTCATACAGTCATTTTACAACAATTACTAGCGAAACTTTCTAAGGTACAAAGGTCCTTCAAAACAATATTATTCTTAGACCCTATAACCAGATTTCTAAGTAATGGATGGCACCTTGGGACAAAAATATCACACAGAGATTAAATCTGCATGGAGGTACTTAGATGTCTGTCTGGAGGAGACAAAATTTTTAGCCACATTAAATAGGCCACCCCAAGACCCAGAAATATCTGCAAAAATCAAGCCCTGTAAGTAAGGAAATCCATAACATCAGGAAACAGCTTTGAAAAGCCTGGGCACTTGAAAACCTTAAAAAAATACAGAGTAATTAATAAATAAAAGCTTACTTTAAGTTTTACACAGAATTTTGTTTTTCTAAAAGGATGTTAAACAAGGTTAGACAATCTCAGTTCAAGACAAGAAATACTGTTCACATTGGGAACCAATTTTGGAGAAGGAGGAAAAACTGTGCATTTTTGAAACACAGTATGAGAGTGGAAATTCATTAAATGATATATTAAAACAATATTTATTTCTGCTTTTTAAGGAACTCCAGAATGCATATTATGTATATCACATTACTCTTGATGCCCCACAGGCTGGTGTGCACGCTCAGCTTCAAGCAACTCCCACATCATCACCACAACTGAGTGCATGCGTAAGCCTGTGCAGGATGGAGTCCAATATCACTAAGGACACAGAAGGACTGAAAGAAGAGCTGCAGAAGGAGTGATAAGTAACTCTGCAAGTAACTCTTCAAGTAGCTAATGACTCTGACTGCTGTACATCACATTCAACTTAAGTAGGAACTCAAGCAGTTGCTATTTGTATTAGCAATATTCACACACTTAAAGCACTTGCACCTCTTATTCCCATCCATTAGTTCTTTGGTTAGTCATATGCAAGTAATCCTCTTTTACTTTCCCGGTTTCTTATCCCTAATGCTACCTTTAGCAGGCCATTTCTCCTTCTACCAGCTAGCAATAGATGAAAGAAAGCTATTGAGTACAGTTATGATGACATTTTGGAAAGCTTGAAACTTACTCTACAGAATATATCGCAACAGTAAAATGTGACATCCAGCAAACAAGGGGAGAAAGAAGCTAAAGATAAGATAGATGCAGTGGGAGTTAGTTATGCAAAGAGTTAGGGATCTCATCACCTGCGCCTCTTGTGTAACACAGAAGCTGTCCATTTTGCTCTGCTTAGACAGCCCAAGTCCTACCAGAAGTTTTAGAGGAAAGCGAGGTGATTTGAGAGCCAGTGCTGACACACTGCTTGCCCTTGATATTATGTTCCTTAGGGAAATGAAGTCACACGGACTGGAA